>OV743716.1:47207008-48457008 GCA_928272305.1 Volucella inflata | reverse complement strand
CTGTACAAAAAAAGCCTCTCTTTAGTTGCGAACCAGTAGAGAAGATTACACTTCATACCTACGAGCAGTAGACATCTGTTCCGAATGAATTGTCGAGGGTTTGTTTTCACAAGAGCCTTTAATTTGTCGAAGCAGATTGTAGTATTACCCTGTGGTTCATTTTGAACGCAGGCCATATCTCTTGAACGAATTTGTCAAATCATTTATGTGCTGTCCGAAACACAGTAGTGTTTAATTTGTCGCCCTGTTTACGCAGCAAAGTGTCTTTAATGATTAGGGAATTTGTGTTGTAAAATTTGATAAAGTGTTCGTCTTTGTCATGATGTTTTCTTACAGGTGTCGGTGTTTAATCGCCCAATTTTTTTAAGACATCAGAAATGAGACATTTTTGCTTAGCCGCTCGTGATTTTCTTAAGGATTCAATCTTTTACGGGTAGCTCTAAATTTTGTCGTCCTTGTTTTTTAAACCATTCTTATTCATCGAATTTTTTTAAGTAAACCGACTTAGCTTCAAATTTTCTTATTAACTTCATCTATGAACAGATGTTTCTCTCATCGTTTTTCCTGTGCAGGTAAATGTGAATCAATGGGTAACAGTAGAGCACTACAGTAGAGCAAAATAAGGAAACTATTACCTCCGAGATAATATTCTTTTTTTTCTCCATTTTCAGCCCGAAAAAACCGCCACTAGTGGGGATGTAAACGAACTATTCGGTGATGCTGACGACATTAGTATTTCGGACGATGAAGAAAAAAAATCGGACAACGAAGAAGGAGAAGCGAGAAAAAGCCGTTCACGATCCAAGTCACGATCAAGATCACGATCAAGCTCGCGGCATTCTGTTGCAAGATCGCGTTCACGCTCTAGATCCCGTTCTCGGGATAACCGTAGCAAATCGAAGGAGCCTGAAAAAGAAGATGAACCCGAACCAATTCCCGAGACTCGAATTGAGGTAGAGATTCCAAGAATCGTCACTGATTTAGGGAAAGAAATTCATTTTATCAAATTGCCCAACTTTTTGTCAGTTGACACCCGACCTTTTGATCCGGAGACTTATGAAGACGAAATTGACGAAGAAGAGACAATGGACGAGGAAGGTCGTCAACGTATTAAATTAAAAGTTAGTAACACAATTCGGTGGCGTGAATATATGGACAACCATGGTGATATGAAAAGAGAGTCCAACGCTCGGTTTGTTCGTTGGTCAGATGGTAGCATGAGCTTGCACTTGGGTAATGAAACCTTTGATGTTTACAAACAACCCTTACATGGTGATCACAATCACATGTTCATTCGCCAAGGTACTGGTCTACAGGGACAAGCAGTCTTCCGCACGAAGTTAACCTTCAGACCGCACTCAACCGAATCATTCACTCACAAGAAGATGACAATGTCATTGGCTGATCGTTCCACCAAGACGAGTGGCATTAAAATTCTCACGCAAGTGGGTATGGATCCGACTACAGATCGTTTGTATAATCTAAAGAAAGAAGAGGAGAAACTTCGTCAAGCGATGCGCAATCAAAATAAACCAAAACCCAAGAAGAGTAGTCGTGCCGGCGCAGGTGGGCATGATTCTCATGGCGGAGCAAATACTTCGTATCAACAAGATGATGGTAGTGATGACGAAAACGCTATATCCTTGAGTGCTATTAAGAATAAGTACAAAAAGGGTGGACCTGCTGAAGTCAATAAGGGCTCTGCCATTTATTCATCAGATGAAGACGATGGTTCAGATTTTGAAGGACGCCGCAATAAAAAGATCGACAAGACTAGGGTGTCAAAAGCACTTCGGGATTCAGATGATGAGTCTGAACATTCTGAAGGTGGTGCAAGTAAGAAAAAGGGTGGAAGTATTGATGAGGATGCAGATGGTGGGAGTCACCACAGTGGAAGTGGTGCAAGTAGCGGTAGTGAATAATGATGAAGAGTTAATATTTTGATCTGATATAAAATTTAAATAAAAAAAACGAAAAAAAAAGTTTTACTTGAGACAAATATTTTCTATTGTATTTTAGGGTACATGCTCTCTTTTTGGGTAAAGGCATCGAAATGTATCACATTACAATTTAACATGCGTCTTTTAATATTCATTTCTATTGAATTGGAGCCAGGAACTCGTGAATGTCTGAAAATTGTCAACTCTTAATAATTATAGTGTACGAGTATACTAACATGCTGAATCCTTAAGCCCGGTACCGTAGTATCAAACTTACACATAAGGACTGCACTTATATACTTGTTATGAAACATTTATCTTAAGTGTTGCTTTGCACGGACAAACGAAGCCACATTTGTAAGATTGCGGCATGATGAAGAAAAACTTAGAAACGATTAATTCATCGAGCAGAGACACGTGCATTCGTTGGAAAAAGTTGTTAAACAAGAATTCCCGCGCAGAACTCTTGACTGTCTACCAGTAGGAAAAACTATAGTCTAAAATGTAAACATTTGCAAATGCATTTTATTACATCTGCTGAACTCGTAATATTCACATATCCGTCTCTTCTTCATTATTTGTTTTGTACACTGCGATTTTTATGTTAAAGCCAGTCATATAACTATCGTTTTTTCCAATCTGTCTTTCTATATTCTACAAAGACTGTGGATGGGAAGGTGGTCGCTAGACTGTAAGAAGACATTTTAGATGCAAAAAAAGTTATCCAAGGATGCTCTCCAGTTTGTAACCAAATTTGGAAGCTTGCTGGAGAGAAAAGTGATATAAATCACCTCTTGGTTTTCACTGCAAAAAAAGGCTGGCTATTTGCAGGTTCTAGAATAGTAATGATTATTAAGAAAGGTCATGTTGCATGGAAATCCAGCTTTTGAACAGGAATTAGTGTAAGGCGTATGAATACATATAGATAATGTGTAATACATAACCGACAGATAGCTTACAGAGATGATAATAATACCACTTTATTCAACTTGTTGCGACGCAAACCGCCCAGGAGGTTTTTCGTCGTGTATTCATCATCGATGGACGCAAACAATCTGTGGAATAAGTATCGCGATATCACTAAAGTCATAGCCGAGACCACCGTAGACTGCCAGAGCTACCACTGAAAAAGAGCCCTTGGTATGAACAATATCTGTATATTTTTTAAGAAAACATGCTGGATCTAATTAGTGAAGGAAACCTAGTCACACAAGAACAGGGTATAATATTAAGCACCACCTCCAGCAACTACCTAATGGAGCTGTGATAGATAATAGATTTTAGGGCAGTTTTTTCAACAAACTCGTCTGCTCCTAGGATATGTAGACGACATCCACATCATCATTCGCTTTCAACGCGACGAAACGATTTGACATAAAGTTGATTAAGGACAAAAACAAATACATGCCAACAAACAAAGAAGAAAAGGAAGGGAGAATCTGATTCCGGTTATTTATTCTGGTTTCTGCTTTCCGTCACGCGTTCGCTGCAATTACATTCTTGAATGGGTTTTAGCCATCGTGCAATAGGACTCTAAAAAGAGATGTAAATGAAGCAGCAGATACGAGTAGTTCTGCAGTGGTCGTGGTCGGTTTGATGTTTGATTAAACAAGCACTTCTCTTGAAGGAAATCCTACTTGCTCTGGATTTGGTGAGTCTTGGCCATTCTTGTCTTGTAGTTTTATGGATTTCAAGGTTTCTTAATTGTCTGAAACTCATTAGAGGCCAGGAACCCAGCAGAGCGTATCCTTATGCCGTGTGCAAAGACCCATGACTGCAAGGAATGGCAGTCTAGATATCAATGAATATGGTGTTATCTTCGTGGAATATTGCTTTTATTGCGGTAATTTTGGTCTGCTACAGTCAAAATCTTAGCATGAAAGACTTTGGTGCAGTCTGGCAGGCGACGTAAGCATCTTAAGTTCTATTTATAGAAGATCTCAGCGCCGGTTCCTATCTCCATCTTTGATCTACTGCTTAAAAAATGGATGTCGACTATTCTTTGCCCCGCTAAGGTTTCCGGGTTAAGTAGCACACTTTCAGCACCTGATATATTCTTCGTTAAGTATAGAGAACGAACACATCAGCTAACCAGTCTCACGACCTTTTTTCACAAACTTACGGACACCACCTGCAGTTGGTGCATTATTTCGACGAAAATTTCTTTTCAAAATTCGCACTTTTTTGGCACAGCATCCATTTTGGAAGTTACTTTGCAATATTTCCCAATGATATTCGAGCGTAAATCGATCAATTTCAAACATAAGCGATGTCAGTGTGAAAATAACATGAAATTCAAAAAGAAACCTATAGATAGTCAATCCTTTATTATTATGTGCTCAAAACGAAATACAATCTACAAAAATGTATGTAGGAATCAAACCGTAATACTCGTAAAGTAGTTGATTTCGGCGCCCTATAAATTTTTCAGAATATCTCGCACAACAGTTCTAAACATTCCTGATAAGAAGCTTTCATATTTCCTTAGAGAAAGGTTCCGCAATCCGAGTAGCAAGGACCCAAATCGAAACCAATTTGATTGCTGCATGCAATAACGAGCAAGTGATACCAAGGCAGCATTGGCATAAGATTCTAGCAGAAAAGCACTTTCTTCATCCAATGCAAATTCTGTAATCATAAAAATATCACAATCAGCTCACAATTGTTATCACTTCCAACAACATACATATGTACCTCTTCGACAAAGAATAAGGGTCTGCAAAAAATTCAGCTCCATGACATCTGCTCGCAGCTCACGGGCATCATTTAACACTTGCTTGAGGTGACTATCACCGCAGGCATCAATTATTCCACTGATGTCCAGTGACCAATGGGACCCACTTAAGACGAAACACTCACTCCATACGTTTGCTAAAATAACGTCCTGTTGTCTTGATTCTAACATGCGAAAATTCTCATTACCCCTAGCTTGCTTGAGACATGTCACAAGGATTTGAGCCAATATTTGATAGGAAACACCATCACTAGACATCAGTAAGTTCTTGCTAATGGTAGCATGAAAAGCTCGAGAATTTCCTTTACTTCTTCGACATAGTGCTGCCTGCTTGCTTCTATTCCGAGGTCCGCGCTCTTCCTGAACTGCAGCCACATTCATACCAACACTAAGGCAACGCTGTAACCGACAAAAAGGACACCAATTTCTCCGTGTACGATCCACAATGCAGTTGCCTTTCTGTGCGATGCATGAGTACAAGGTTCCTTTTCGAACGCTTCGCTTAAAGAAGCAGGAACATCCGTCACAGCATGTGACACCGTAATGCTTTCCCGAACTATTATCACCACACACTTGACAAGGCTGTACCGGATAATCTTCGCCACATTTGTGCATTGCTCCTGGAACTGCACTTGTGCCAGCAACAATCTTCGTCAACCGTTAAAGACTGAATGCAAGCTGACATTCTTCCACACCTTTTTTATATGAAGCAAGTCCCACAGGTTAAAGGACACGGGGCACTTAACAACTGTCAATCAGCGAAGACAATATACCATTTAAATAAATAAATCGAATTGAGTCCACTTCGAGGTGGCACTTCATTGTAGTTCATCACTCCAACGACTTCTAAACAAGAAGTTGAATACCTGGCCAAAAGAATTTCCTTCGTCAGGGAGCTCGTTATATTTGTAACGATTCCGATAAATGACCACTTCTAACTCTTGTGTGTATGCCAATCAGAGGGTGGTGTTGCTTTGATTGTCGACCGCGACAATTGTCAACTTTTATTAAGTAGTTACCGCAAGGGTGGCTGTCACTTAATAGTGGGCGGATTGAATGGTTAGCGGGTAAACTGAATTACGCCCTTGATAGTCAGTCTTTTTTTTATTTGTTTTTCTTTTGGCTTTTGAGAAAGAAAATCAGTTTGTGAGCTTTTTGACAAAAGGCGTGGTGGTGTTTACATGGATGTAGATTTATTAATTTGAACATGGTGATGTACTGGGTCTTTTAAAGCTTTGCAAGTGCAAATATTTTATTGCATTGTAATTAGAAGACCGTCGTGACAGCAATCGCCATTTTCCAATTTCAGAACGTCGATGCGTCTTTAGAGAAGAAATCAAATCAAGTCATATCTAGAAGAAGACTTGCTTTCTTAGGTCATAAGTTGGGATATGGAATACCATGGGCTATATAGCGGATATAATCATAAGAGTTATTTTTCGTTCGATCTCAGCGCTATCTATCTACTGCCTCAAAGTCATATGTGTAAATGGTGACGTTTTGTCCGAGACGTTGGTGTTGGCTGTTTTTTTTTGCATATACTTGGTTTTTTACTCGTTGGTGGCTTAACCTACTTTCGCCACTTTCGTCTCAATACTCGCGAAAGTGCCACCGACATCACTTTTCCTATTATGTCAATATCAATTATGTCAAATATGACGTCTGCGAGTATTCCGATGGACTTTTGAAAATCGTGCCTCTTACTCGTATGTCCGCGCGTAAGTTTTGCATTATTCTTTCAAGAATCGTGTTAACGGAATCGGCCTGTCTAAATGTTTTTTTGGTATCAAATGTCTCGGGGAGATCTTTACCGAACTTGATGGAGCAACGTTTTGGTAAAACTTCAGAAACTCATTCCTGTATTATCATCTCCTTTCGCGCTTCTTAAAATCCTTCTTTTTCCTCTTGACAAGACTGTTTTTGTCTCATCTCTTCTGCTCATAGAGGTCGTGAGCAGCTTTGGTCTTTCTATGCAGCGCCGTTTTGTATGTATCTTGTTTAGTTGCATTTGCTTGCCAGGGTTGCTCTGAACATCGCTATGAATATGTGTTAAATACATTAAAATATATTGTATTATGTGTAAGTTATTTATTTAATAGAAAATAAATATTGAATAGTTGGTACATAACAATTTCAGATTAGAATGTTTTCTTGTTTCATACTTTTTAATAATCGCCTTTTTAGTTTTTTAACTCAATTTTTATTTAAATTATTTTGGGGATATAATTTCGTGATAAAGAATTTGCAGATAAGCTTACTTTTTTTTTGTCAAGATTTTATTGTTTTACATGAAATGTAATAATACCTATGCACACATAGGTAATAAACAAACTTATTGCTCTAATAATTCGCTAAGACTTTAAAAAGCTACGACTCGAATCGACGTTTTTTTTTAATGAATGTATACTATACAATACATTAATTTGTATACTAAAAAGTTTATTTTTGTCATTAAACATTTTAACATCTTTGTTATACTTCTTAATTAAAAAGGTATATTCTCACCCCTTCAAATAAAGTTAATATATGTTTGTTATCCTGTCTAGTGTCTAGCACAACATTAATATATAAATTCTGATTTCCATAATTCGTACAAATTTGTTTCGATGTTACAACTTGTTATGAAATTGTTGAAATTGGCAGAGAATTTATTTTCTAATTGCCTGAGGGCCTTCATAAATAACCTTGGTGGTATGACTAAATGTGCCTCGTCAACTTGCTTAAGGTCAATGCAAGTTAAAGAAGTGCCTTCTTCGTCAGCTAATTTCAATTCACAGCCATGGTACTCGTATTCTCCTTATTTTTTTTTAAAATTCAACCTCCAAAATAGTAGAAAGCATCAAATTCCCCAAAATCATTGATTTGTTATCAGTATCCAACTTAAAACAATCATTTTTGAAATAAATTTATTTCACAAAAATCTATGGACATGGTTGTTTCACAGTTGCCAAACTTACTGATTCCTGCACTAAACCGAAACTGATATTTTGAACGTGCAACTAAATCGGTACGAAGTAATATGTTTATTATTCCCCTCTCTCGTTCTCAATAATCCGAACGTATTTTCCAATGCATCCTTTATAATATTTCTAGTAAAGACAAAACTAATATTATTAACTTTTTAATATTGTTGCAATGCAGAAATATTCTGTGTTCATCAAATAAATTTCACGGTATTTGTAACATCTTGAATTTTGGAGCTCGAAATTACTCGCATGTCCAATTAAATGTTTTTCATTTTACTTAGCGAACTTTGGATCGCAATCAAATTTCCATAAGGAAAAAATTATGCGTATACAATTGTTCTCATTCTGACTCAGGCAAAATTTGAATCAAAACAATCGATTTGCACTATTTGATCTAATGAGATGATGTTGTTGGTTTTTTCTAGGTCGGGTGGATTTTTTTTTTACTCAAAGGCGGGTCGATCCCTCTTGTTGTTACTATTCTTTGATCTGAAAGGGACAGTTGGGATGTAGTGTCTCAGTCTTCTGATTAGATTATGTTCGGTGTGTGTTTGCGATAGGAGGTTTTGATAATAGTTTCTTTATTTTATACTTCTTTACTTACAGATTGCCTACTACACTCCTTACAAGTTTTGTGAAGTTTTATGTCGTCTAGAAGGCGCCATGTTGAATTTTAAGTGACGTCACATAGCCTATAACCAGCGGACGATCAAAACGCTTCCACCGATACTTCATTTGCCAAAATATGATAAATATTTTAGAAGTTATGAGAAGTTATGAATATACATACGTACCCCCATACATACCGGTCAAACATATAACCCTCCTTTTGCTTCGCCGTAGTCTGGTAATAACTAGAGTTCCAATACTGGGTGTCGCCAGGTTGGCACCACTCAGTGCCTACCATCTTTCTACTCACCCAACCATCCCTACAAAAGAAAAAAGTCGGAAGGGAAATAACTGATAATAGTCAAGGGAGAATATAATTCCAGATCGTAAAGCAAACGTGTAACGGAAAACAGAACGGCATGAGACCACTATCTTTTACCACTGCTCATCACTCGAGGATACCCAACAGTCATATAAAATGTAACTTTAGAGCACAATTTATGGACGGAAGTAATATTTGGCAATAGAGTATATGCTTAGTCTATCTATTGTCTATGATGCTGATGTGAGACAATAGATGAAAGACTTTTTGTTTATCTCAGATTTATCTGTAGCAAAATCTATGTTATCAGGTTGCTAGTTATAAAAATTGGATATTGCATCATTGTGCTTGTAACAAAGTGCGCAGTTTATATAGATATTGAGAGGTTTAGTCATAGCTTAAAGTGATAGGTGACATACGACGTTGTCAAAACCAAGCTTAAATAATTTGGAGAAGGCATAAGATACGAGTATCATATGGTAAGAGCAGTTCGAATGTAACCGAGACGGGACGGGGGGAACGCCTCAAGGGGTTTATGATACATTTTTACTGTCGCCAGGGCGCGGGCGGAAAGATAGAAGGAGGAGAAAGGAAAGTTGTTGTGGTGTAGTGGTTTGAAACTCAGGTGTGTTTGGTTTCGATATTGACTCTCCAGGGGTGGGAGTTCGAATAGGGCGGAGAGTTTTTCTTCACTCGGAATGATTCAGGTTGTAAATTTTAACGGTTGTTTTGTGCTTGAAACTTTACAACAGCCAAATCTACATGCCAGTGTTATGCCTTCACACGCAGATTTTTCTGCCTAAGTTCCAAATACACAATGAAAAACTTGTCATGAGTAGGATTCGAACCTTGACCGTCCGAGTGAGAAGCGATGGCTAGTACCACTACACCACCGCCACCCCCAAATGAGAATGTTACTGCACTACTTTTTATTTTTTAAATATTCTCACAAGTAAAGAGTTCATCGTAAAAGATAGCTATTTGGTATTAATGAACACTTCACATTAAAAAAAGGCCTGTGAAAAGGTGGGTTTAATTCTAATAATTTCATAGTTCCTTTTAACACCATGTCGTAACGTACGCAGAGAGGAAATCAAATTTCAGATGTCTAAGACTATTCCTTGTATTGGTTTTCTACAGATACCAAAAAGTTTTTGATTATAGGACAATACGGGCTATCTCTCGCTTGTCAAAATTTAGCCAGATACTGTGAATATATTATATCTACAGCAGTAAAAGACGTCCGAACAGTTCAAAGTATATTAAGACACAAAACTAATTACATAGGGTTATACAACGTATAATATGGTATGGGCTATAAAGGATATAGTGTTGCCACTGTTGTACATGAAGTATAACTCAAATCAGTTTAATTACAAATACATATACATATGTATATATTTCAAATTTACAGTTTCAGTTAAACTTTGCATAAAAGAAGAATTCAGTATACATATTGTTAATATAAAATGTGTTACTATTCCAAACCTAACATTTGTTTTATTTTGCTTAATACTTTTGTTAATGTCTACTTCCATGTTATCTGTAGGTACAAAGCTTAAACTTAAAAATGCCTTTTTAAAGACTTCGCTTATGAAGTGGAATCTTATATCTAGGTTGTCCCCAAATAATGATATTGGCTCCGAAACTGAAATGCTTAGCCTAATGTCAATTGCGTAGGTAAACGAGCTCCTTTGATGGAGAAGAGAATGCCTATACTCTGCTTCGGTACTGCTTAGTGCGACTGTAGTCTGCTTTTTTGGACTTCCATGATTCTGCACATCCAGTTTGGATAAACACATAACCCGTAAATGAGCGCCTGTCATTGCAGTCGTCATTAAAATCTGCATCGGTATAACCGACAACTTAAACACCAGATTTGAAATTGCTTGTATTATGTAGGTACCTTAAAAGTCATCCATCCCAAAATCACTCACAATTTGCTTAATCAATTTTTTTTGCGCGAGTTTGATGGAATCTCTTTCCCTTTCTCTTTCGAATTCTGTGCCCAAACAAATAACTCATAGGTCATTTGTCTACTTCCTTAAATTCCGCGGCTAATTTTGCTTTATTTCATTTATAACTGGGTTTCAAAAAATTCATTACACCTCGTGTGGAGAATATAGTATACGTATTGTAGTTATCGTAAGAAGATTGAGTAAATCCAATTTTCTTCAACAATGGATTCAGCTTCCGATTCCACTGCCTGTCCGACTGTTTGAATCACTATAACACCTTTTTTAACTTGCATACTTTTTCTGGACAGTTTTTTATTT
This sequence comes from Volucella inflata, assembly GCA_928272305.1. Classification (NCBI taxonomy): domain Eukaryota; kingdom Metazoa; phylum Arthropoda; class Insecta; order Diptera; family Syrphidae; genus Volucella; species Volucella inflata. The sequence continues at coordinate 48,446,161 of OV743716.1, read as the reverse complement.
TGAAAATATGGACTCAATCAACAAACGAGTCGAGCTCAATCAACACACGAGTGGTTGAAAACGTTGCAACTGAGGAGAATGTTTCTTGAAATCAAGGCCGCGCTTCTGGCTATAACCTTTTGCCACTAACTTGGCCTTGTACCTCTCAATTTCACCATACTTGTCCCTCTTTACACTTAACACCCACCTTGATTTTATAGCTTTCTGATCAGGAGGTAACTTCAAAACCTCCCATGTTTTATTTTCTAAGAGTGTAGTGTATTCTTCATACATGGCCCCCGCCCACTTTCGCCCAAAAGGAGATTGTAGAGTTTCTTCTACCGTATTTGGGTTTTCTTAATCTAACGTTCCAGAATTCATCATAAAACTAAGTTGTTGCAAAATTCTTTATTTACTTTTTTTCTTTCCCGAATAAAACTCTAAAATCTAAAAATTGGTAGGCGGTCTGCCGGCAGGAAGAAAAACTCAAAAAAACCTGAAAAAAACGATCGCGAATCACACGGGTGGTGGTTATATTGGTAATGGCGGATCGCAACGCTAAGTTTCAACAGGCAGTAGGTTAAGTGCTGCCACTTTCGGCTGCTCAGCTGAGGGTGGATTTATGGTTAAAAAAATATAATATAATATAGGGAAGTACCAAATATAGGTGCCACGCAATCTTTTTAAAAGGAATTGCGAAACCTTGGCAGGAGACTGAAAAGGAAACGGTTCACCTGAACGTTAAACAAAAGGCTAGAAGTTACGTTATAAACTGAAAATCTATTTATTGCTCAGATCTTAGAATGTATCTAACACTAGGATGTGCGGTATGCGAAGTTAGAGGGAAATTAACAGTAGTTACACTACCGGACAAAACCGTTTAAGACTGGGCCGCTATCTTCCGTCTTCCCGAACGCTCGAAAAGTTGTATGATTAGCGGTTCGCGGGTCCCGTTTTTCTTTTTCGGTTTGGGGGAATTTTTTTTTTTTGTTTTTGTTTAACGCGGACGAGTGCCTACCGGGATTTCACTCAACAAATCAGAAAAGGGTACTTATCTTTTCTTCCTTCGTCGTCCAGGCTATTCCTTTTTTTCCCTCTTCCCCGTCCTGTCCTGTTTGCCCTTCCTTGGGCCTCTATAGAATTTTCCTATAACCTCTCTTTTTTTGACACGCTGTTTGTTCCTTTTTTTTCCACTATATAATTTTCTATTGGTTTTTTTTTTCTCCTTGACTTGTCTTTTTTTTCTCTACTTTTTTTCAAAAACCTCTTTCGGGCTCTACGGTCAACCAAGAAGTGGTCGCCCTAATTTCACATATGTTCACTCAGACTATTGACCATTCACACACACATTCATCCGTCTCATCCAATCGCTTCTAGCGGGCCCAATGATTGGTGAATATGTACCTCGCTCCGCTACTTAGCTGAAGAGTGTAACCATGTCTTGGAGCTCCGCTAGACCGCTCTTCCATACTCCCAAGTATGCCACTTTCACTATCCAGACCCTCGGGGAAATTTCCGAGTTCTCGGAATTTCTTTTGACCTGAGTGAACATTTCCCCTTAATTATCTTGGGTTCAAACCACCCATTTTTTCCCAAAATTTATCCCAAAGTCAAAGTGCCAGAGAAAGTAGATTTGTTTTTATATGAGACCAAGAAAGGGGAAACCAAGTCAGGATCTAGGGTCTTAAGTCAAAACTTTTTGAAACTATACGAGTTGGTGACGAAGGAAGAAGGAAGAAGGAATCATTTCTCTAACGTATTAACTATATAAATGAACCCGGTGGACTTCCGTGCAGATTTGGGGAGGGAAAGGGGGAATATGAGATAGCGTCCCATTCTTTACATTTCTTTTTTTTTGATTGTTTTACAATTTGTATTTTTTTTTTTGTGTTGTTGTTTTCTTTCTTTAGTGTTTCCGTCTCGTGTTTTGTTTTCCCCTGTGTCATCATGTTTGTATTCTGTTGCAGAGTGTTGCAGGCAGTCCGCCTGGCTCTAGGCAACTTGTCCGGATTGTTTGTTTTACGCAGAGGGTTCCAGACTGTCCATCTGACTCTAGGCGTATAGAGCTTGGGTACAAGTGACCGCCCGTCGCCATCATAGAGACTCCTGTCTCTGCCTTCTTGCCGACCTATTAGTTGTTCCCTCCGACAAGCATAGAAGCAGAAAGACAGGGTTCAATAACCCACCAATTCTTCCCACAGATGTGCTTCACCAAAGAGAGAACGGACGTAATGGAAAAGGATCGGGTCAAATGATGAAACGGTTGGGAGCTGGAGGGATGGAGAGATGCCTTAACTCTACTTAAGGCTGGAGACTACCCATTAGGGGAGACAAAACAACATTTGGGAAAAGGGTCGACTATTTGGTGTTGGACCCTTGCAAAACAGATAGGACCTATAGCGCTTTCCTTGCGCTCTTATAGCAGACCGTCCGCCTGCTCTGCTGGGTTCTTCTTAGGGCATTTGACCGTTCGTCGTACCTATTTATGTTGTCCTTCCAAGATATTGAGAAAGTGCACCGATGGCTGATGCGCCCATGGCTGCCCATCACTCTCTCAGGATTTTGGAGAAACAATTGTTAACAGGGAAAATGTTCGAAGGGGTGGAAACGAAGATTTTCAGGGAAAAAGAGTACAGCTTGTTGTGGTAAATTTTACCGCAACAAAGTGAGTTTCATCTTCTTGTCGTAAACTGTTCTTCTGACTCTCTAGAAATTATACGAAGCCTGTTTCTACCACTTCTTAAGGGACTAGGGTAGGTTGGGTTAGGTTAGGCTCGGTTAGAGTGGCTGTTGAAAAAATGCCAACCCACTTAGGCCTATTGGCTGGTTCCGATTCCATGTGGACCTGCGATCCTCCTACTCAAGAAACAATTTTGAGCTTTTAACTAAAGCTAAGTTCAGACGTTTGTCAGGTCTGACAATATTGTTAGATCTGTCATTTGTCATACAATGTGTGCAAATCAGCAAAAAACCTTACAATGAAAAATTGTCAGTTCACACGAACTGATAAAGTCTGATAATCTCATTGTTAGCTGGCCGACTAACAATTTTCTGACAATGACGTTTATGAAAATATTGTCAGGTTGAAAATTGTCAGTTCACACGATTGGAAGAGGTTTGTTTATGAAAAATTGTCTGATACATTGAAAGGCATTGTCAGAGAAATTAAACTGAAAGTTTTGTTCGTCGTGTGCAGAGAAAAGTGAAAGTGAAATATCTGAAATATTTTAAATAAAATGTAAAGTGATATTCAGCTTGCTACCACTTTAACTGCCTATGTGTTGGAAGACAATGATGATGAAGAATTGCCACAAAAATGACCGCTACGTATTGTTTAAACCAAGGATTGGGTGGCCCGTCGCCAGGAAGATGTTAAATTGCTCATCGAATTGTGCGCTGGGGAGCCGGCATTGTATTACAATTTTTTGCGGATGGACTCGAAACAATTTGATAATCTTCTGGCTTTGGTTACTCCAATTATTAAAAAGCAAGACACAAGCCTCAATTGCGATCTGGCATATGCACTCTGCTGCGGGGTTAAATTTTGCAATTCCGATGCCATGTATTCGCATAGCGATGTGTTCGGATCTTTTTTCTGAGAAAGAGTGGACTGCAGTGCTTCAACTGCCATTTGTTTTAGGGTCGTGCTTGTGCTGGTATCTGCTGAGGATGGTAATGGTGTCGACATGCCAACCTTCTGTTTCAGATGCTTCCCCGGTCTAAACGTTGATGGCATGTCACACTTTCCAAATGATTTGAGAAAGGAGTTCTGAAAAAAAAACTTACTATAACTTTTTTGTTTTGTTTTTTGTTTTCTTGGAGATGGAGATTTTGGCGATTTCCCTACATCGTCTTCAACTTTTTGTTCTTCACATAAATCCATTTGTCAGTTTTACCTAAATCGCTTAAATCATCATCGGAAAAGGCTCCTTGGTGGAATTTTGTTGTTTGAGAGAGAGAGAGAGATATGGATATGTACAAATGAGGGTAAGATTGTCTCCTTCTCCTCCTCGTCCATGCAGCTTCTTAAAGCACTAACGTGTGTATTGTTTCAAAGATTTTCGACCACATCTTTATCGTGTTTTTATTGTTAGATTCCTTTGAAGTAACAGCAACATTATTTATGTTTTTATCAACAGTATTAGAACCGAAAGTAACAGCAGCTTCGATAACTTCAACAATACTGTCCTTGCGTATGTTCTCGGCTTCAGCAACAACAGCAGAATCGATAGACATTTTATTGTCATCGAGATTCACAGCAACTTGGAAAAATTCGCGATAATCATCATTTTTAATTTACGGCTTCAGATCTTTATTGCTCGATGATTCAATTAGAATAAAATTGGGAATCTGAAAGACATTTGTTTGGGGGGTTTTCAATAAATTTTATGTCTGAACGTATGAATATTTTGCCAGATTTATGATCAAATAGTCAGAACGCCTTTGCCTAGTCCGAATATCCCACGATTACACATTCTATCCCTTTTAAACTAAATTTTGAGTTACCTGGTTTCTGTTGAGTACGAATGCTTTACTTCAAAAAATCGAAAGTACGATACGTTCGGTTTAATCCCTCACCATGCTTCATGTGGTGTCACTTAAACTAAGATCTTAGTCGGAGATCGATTTCCAATATGCACCGCAGCATTAACCGCTTCCTCCTAAACGTCTTTGGCAAATTTGATCCTAGAAGCATTCAGCCGTGCATTTCAACCAAAGTCTGATTAGCTTGCTCCGCCACCCCATTTTGCTATGGTATGTAAGGACAAGTCAGCTGTTTTTGAATACCATTTTCATTTAAATATTTAAAACAATATTTCACACTATTCACGAATTCCTTTCCATCGTCATTTATTAGTATTCTAATTTTCCTTCCTGTCTGTCTTTCTACCATATTGGTACATAAATGTTTTGAATTTCTCTAATACTTCACTTTTCTGGTTAACCAAATAAATAAATACTCGTATCATGCGCGAGAAATCGTCTACAAATAATGTAAAATATTTCACATCACCAGTTATTACACTTCGCATAGGCCAACATAAATCCGTGTGTATTAAGTGTAGGACACTAATGCTACTCGCTTCAGAACCTGTATAAGGCAGTGAAGACATTTTACGTCTTAAACAAATGTCACATTTATATGATTTTTGTTGCACTCAATCCACTAACCATATCTTTTGAGGATAAAGTGTACAGGTGTTGAGTGTTCAAATGCCTATACCTCTGATGCCACAAAGCGATGTTTCTGTTCCAATCAATATAGGAGTATAGGTAAGGTATGCAATATAGATTTACTTGTTTTTTTTTTTAAATAAATTACTTTACCTTAGCAGAATACAGAAAATTTGTTACTGTTGCATCAACAATTTTTGCACTCTTATTGTATCTTACTGTATTTATTTATTGTATTTGATACGAGTATCACTTCGCCCATTCCGAAACAAAAGAAACAAGTGCAATGGAAGACTGCTCGTCGATTGGAATCGGTATTTTCTGCTTTACTTTTTTGTGCCAATGCTGATTGTATCAGTGTGTTTTGCGATGCTCTTCCTCAAGGAGTCTTATTTTCAAATTTCGAATAGTTTGGAGGCCATCACAGGATTCTATAGCAATTATGAAATTTTTACAGCTGCTAGGAAGGCTGGAAAATAGAATTATTGCTAAAAGTTCATCTTGCAAATCAATATTTAATTCTTTGATTTTATCTGCTAAATTTAATAAATTACTGATATGCTGCTAAATGCTCGAACCTTCTTTCATTTTCAGCTGGGGAAGTGCTTAGAGAGCGTTACTTTTCTAGCAGATAAACTTTTTCCAGACTACCTATGTACATATATACCACCCCTCTGATGATGTTTTGCAATTTTTGATGTAATTTAATTTGACACACAATGAAATCGTTGCAAGTGCTTTTTCATCTCTACTGTTCCATAAAGCGACTGCGGTTGCATCACTTTTAGGTTTTACACTCGCACTTAATACGTAATTCTACAGATCTGTGGGAATAAAAACACTTACCATTCAAATTTTCCACGAGTCATAATTTGACCCGTCTAATTTCTCTCTTTAATAAATTGGCGCCGTTTAAAACTAAACAAAACTAATTACATAGGGTTATGGAGAGTGTAACATGGTCTGGGCTAAATATGATTCAGAGTGGTGCTGAAGTGTCTACTTAGGCTCTGCTATAAATACAGACAACGACACTAGCTCTGAGATCAAGCGAAGAATAAGTCTTGCCAACCGCTGTTTCTTTGGGTTAAGAAGGCAATTTAGTAGCAAAGCCCTCTCTCGGACAATAAAAGTCACCCTTCATATGACCTTAATAATCCCGGTCCTGCTCTATGGCGCAGAGGCATGGGCATTATCAAAAATGGATGAATGTGTTCTTGGTTGCTTCGAGAGAAAAATTCTTCAGGCGATCTTCGGTCCCGTCTGCATTGGCGGTGAGTGGACGAGGAGATACAACAAAGAACTGTACAGCGACTTGGACTTAGCCAGAAGAGTGAAGATCCAAAGACTGAGATGGCTGGGTCATGTAGAGCGTATGGACACCAATGCTCCGGTCCGAAAAGTCTTCGATTCCGCTCCTGAGGGACAGCGCAGTAGAGGAAGGCCAAGACTCAGGTGGCGGACGCAAGTGGAAGAGTACCTTAGCCAACTTAGCGTGCGAAACTAGAGGCAGCTAGCCAGGGATCGAGCTGGCTGGAGAAGCTTGTTGCCTGAGGCCCAGGTCCACCCCGGACTGTAGCGCCACTTAAAGTAAGTAAGTAAGTACTAATATAATTAAATATTGATTTGTTAATGAGGAGGTCGTTAGTCTTGTTTGGAAAAGTGTTAGTTAGACAGTGAAGAAATTGAAGTTGTATCCAGATACAAATGTCTAGGTATCCTGTTAATGCCTTCTTTAAGTTTAAAATCTCACTTTGGTGAAATATAAGCTGGTGGCAAAAGAGCCATTTGTGCAATTTGGGAACGTTATTTCAAAAACAATTATGTGTCGCTTAGTGCGAAACAAACTTTGTTCCACTCGACTGCAGCCTCGACAATGCTCTACGGAGCTCAGATAAGGGGGTACAAATGCTACGTGAGGTGGAAAAATTTCTTCGCTACTTCTTAAAGAGGATATTCCGGCTACCAAAAAATACCCCTAACTATATGCTATACATTCAAACTGGAACTCCTCCCCTGCGCTTGTACACCCTCAAAATACACTTCAATTATATTTTGAAATTATCAGAGATGAATGAATCCAGAATACCAAACGTAGTATTAAAAAACATATCTAGAACAAATGGAACATCTGCGAGGAATGGCAGAAAGTGGCGTCCGAATGAGGAATGAATCTGACAATTCGTCAGATTTTTAGGAACTACGTATTACAGCACACTTAACCATTTTCTAAATGAAAAAACATATTTCCTTAACAGTTACTCAACTGAAAAAATAAGTATTGGTTTCAAAATGAGAGGTGAACTTGTCCATTTAAACTTTATGCCACATCGACTAGATTTACCAACACTTTGTTACCTCTGCAACATGAAAAAGAGAGAAAATGTCTTGCACTTTCTTGGTGTTTGTCTAATTCTAAAAGAATTTCGACTATCAATGATTGGAAAACATGTCCTAGAGGAAGATGAGGCAATTAATATCTTAAATGGAGAAAAAGGATGGGATGTCCGATATAACTACTTAGTAGCAGGACTTTTTTAGTTTAGGAGATTTTTAGTTAATATTTTGTCAGCTTGGTAGACGGTCATAGGCCAAACCCATTATGATTTGGGTAAGCTTTAGTTGTAACATATTTATTGAAATAAAAGTCAATTTAGCTAAAAAAAAAACTATCGATTTGTTAATGTTCAATAGATGAGATGAGACTTAACATTATTTTTTTCTTTATTCTTTTTTATTAACCGTTAAATGTTATAATACAGTACGTTACTTGTGGAACTTAGAACTGAGTCATCTTTGCCATTTCTGCTTCTCTATTGACAGCCATCCGTTTTTTCCACCACACCGTGGACGCTGTCTATAGCTATGCGGCTTTGAAATCGATTAAGAGGTAGTTCGTGTCGATTTTGGACTCTATGGATTTTTGCAAAATGAGAGAAAAAACTTTAGAATTTGATCAATGGTGGGCTTTCTGGCTTACAACTACATTGATAGGACTGGCCAAATTTTCCACACAAAAATGTCAATTTCGAAATTACTGCAAAGAAGATCTTAAATACAATGCTTCGTCAATGAAGTTGACGTAGTTCTTTTTGATAACTCTTCAGCGGTGATGCCATTAGTTTTATATGTTCGATTCTGCCGGAGTTGAGAGAAATACGATGGGAAAAGGCCTGCCGATCTTTTGCGATTGTAGTTGTTCCACGTTGAACTTCCTTCGCTATCCTATCCTATTAAGGATATCTGCATCTGTATGCTGGCTATTACAATATAATGGTCAGAGTCGATGTAACCTGTTCGGAACGTTCAGACATCCAAAACAATGGAGCAGTGTTTTGGGGAATCCCTAAGAATATCCTTAAGCTTGTTAGATCATTTATGATAGGAGAACTTTTTAAGTAAATGTCGACGGGTTTGTGTCTTCCACAGTTAAACTGGAGAACGGGGTTCCACAAGGGTCGCCACGCTCTGTAATCATATACAGTGCCTACATCGACTTACTTATAAGTCAGCCTGCTAATCCAAGCTTTAATTTAGATTTTATCGGCGTTTATGCAGACAATATATATGCACTAGCTTCGGGTGACCCAAATCAGATTAAAAAACTCCTAGAGACAACTGACCTCGTAATCCATCGATGGGCGCAAGACAGAGGAGCCCCTATCCCACCAAATTAAAATGAAGCTATCCACATTTGCAGAAAAAGAAAATGCTTATGCTTTTTTCTGTCACTGCGCAATACATCAATTCCACTCAAAAGAGAACTGAGGATACTATTGTACTGTACTGGGAAATTAAAATGGTATTCACAAATAAAAAGGTAAATCTGTCAACATAAATTAGGTAACAGTGCGCTTAAAATAGTTTGCTCGAGTTGCAAAGGCCCTCACATTGAAACTTCAATCCTACTACCTAAGACTTTGGTAGAAGGTTCTCTTCAGCATGGCTTAAGAACCTTCATGTGGACATCACCAATAAAAGCGCTTCAAAGAGAAGCTGGTTTTTTATGCTTCGAACAACTTGGTAGAAAAAGATCAGTAGTACTTACAAGCAGGGTTCTGGGAAATCCACTTCATCGACTTCACAAGGCAATTAAGGAATTACTTGGTATGAAATCCCCGCAAAGGCACTACTTCTGCAGTTAGAAACATGACGTGCTTATTATCAGCTTTAGGAATTTTCCTTCCCTGTCCCTTCACAACCGAAATTTTTAATCCTCCACCACCCTGGAAAAGAAATATGCTTCCAATCAATAACAGGTTGGCAAATCACAGATAAGGAAACACTGAATGAACAATTTAAGGCGCTACACTATGAAATGATCGCTGTAATTGAAGCACATGGAATCTTCTATACTGATGGGTTTTTCAAAGATTCCAACTCTTCATACGCAATAGTGGAATTGAAATTTAACGGAGAAACAAAAACAGCCCATCAAGGTCTACTACCCGAACTCTTTGGAAGTTATGTATCAGAACTAATAGCAATCCAAAAAAATGTATACCTTGCCAAAAATCTACCTGGAAAGAAATTGATATTCACTGACAACTGCTGGTATATTAAATGGCCTAAAAAGCGAGTTAAACAAATGTCCGACATTAGAGAACATCAGAAGTATACTAAACTCTTTAAAAGATATCTCGTTGGCTTGGGTACGTGGACACGTAGGCATTAAAGGCAAAAAAAGTCACACATTTTTACATACCATCCAGACCCTACATATGCGTACTCCATCCAAAATCAGCCTTACCAGAGATACTCGTAATTGCATTAAATTATTACGCATCAGACTGAGGAAAACCCTTTAAGTGTTTTTATTGAAAGATGTGTGAACTATCAGTCTGGCATATTCTAGTCAGTTGTCCTTTGTCTAAAATAACTCAAGATGATGACCATGCTCCAAATATTGAACTACAGCTAACTAAATTATTGGTTTCAAACAACCCTGTTTCAATCCATCACATCAAGCGAGCACAACATCTCATCAGAAGTTTGGTGATATTTAATTATTTAAAGTTGAGTACCTACTTATCTTATTTACGAATTATTTATTTAAAGATTGTCAGTTATCCTTCAACTATTTATATGCCTTACATTTTTTTACTTCATGTAACGAAAACATGACTTCCAATGGTGTTGCTATCCTGAAGTATATACATTTATACTTTATAAAAATTTTTTTTTATTAATTATTTTGAAAAAATAAAATAAAATAAAATAAAATAATTATCTTGGTTGACGTTTTTTGATCAGTCAAGTCATTTATGAACATCAAAATGTGGAAAATTAATAAGCTTTTGTCCGTTTTTGTTACGTTACATATATTAAAGTGATTGCTTGTAAATCTTGTAGAAGAGTTTGTAGTGAAGTGTTTGGAAGTCTAGGGTTTTCCATGTCTTATGTCGGCGAATTGAACCATCATTCGATTACATACCTTAAGATCAAGACTTGTTTTCTAAGTCTTTTTCTAAAACGAAACTGAATTCGAATAACTGTATAATTGCGACTTCTCTATAACAGTCGAAGGTCTTAGTTGTTTAACTGCACGCGATCTGTTAAGGATTTTAACATTTCACGTGCAATCGTTAACAGAGTCTTCAAGAGTAAATTCTTGGTTATCCAAGGCTGGTTCGTTACATTTTAATGTTTCCCATGTAGGGTGGTGAGCCCTGTAATGTCGAAGGACAGCATTATGCTAAAGGTTGAGTACGAGCTTGATAATAGAACAGTCAGCAGTCTCTCGATCAATCACAGCGTAGATCTTGCATTTTTCTTGCTACAGATATCATAGTATATATTGTAAAAGCAAACAAATATAAAAACATTTGCAAACATCAGTAAATACAGTTTTCATTTATTATTATTGCTTGTACAATAAGAAATTATTCATGAGTGAACTACATACACATACATCGTTCTTTAGTTACATATAAACATAACAAGTAAATAAATGATTTCATCGGACAGTTCAACAAAGCACTTAAAATGCCTATACTCGTAGATACAATAAAAAATAAAAATCCCATTAAAAGGTATTAAACACTTATTAAAAATGTTAGTTCATTCTTGTTGTTGCCACTTTCATAGTTTACTTTATTAAATTCAGTTTGTTGTTTTGATTTTGACACACACACGTACAATATCTATATTATAACTTATTCCATATAAAATTTCGAAGAAAAGTGTATAACAGTTATAATAAATTACTATTTAGTAGAAATATTTGTCCTTTTATTTTGCATTTGTTTTATATACAGAGACACTAAGAGTCTTGGCATTAGTTTAAGTAACAATTTCCTAACTTCAACAAGTAGAATTTCTTAGATTTTAATTTTAATTTTTACTTTTTATTTGGCTTTTTAGTTTACTATTAAGAATTAACACAAACAGCTGAATTAGTTAGTTACTAGATGTTATTATTTTATTTGCTTTTTTGAGGTTAATTGTTTTATTTATTTTCCACGTTACACACTTTTTTCTACTTTTTTTCATTTTAAGAAAAACATGATTTTTATATTTTTAAAAATAATTTCTAGTCTTGTAGTTTATTTTGAAGTACAATACTTTCTTCTTTACATTTGATTTAACTAAAACGCATTGGAAAAATTTATTAAAAATAGAATCTAAAGTGTTTTATTAAAGATTGTCTTTTTTTAAATTTTCCATAATGACAAATTAATCTTAAAGGGATTAAAAATCATAAAAGTAAATTAAGAACCAAACTTAGGTTGTGACAATAAACTTGTATTGTAGATACTTATATTTAAAATTACATATTACACTTTACCACCTGCGATTATCTGCCATTTAGATTTTAAAGACACTACCTTGATCTAATATCTATTAATTACTATTTAAAAGTATTTCAAAAGTCGCCATAGATACTGATCTACACAATTCAGACTTGGAAAAGCAATACGTTTTAAGTGTAAGTAAGCTGCTTTAGCGTACGTTCTAATCAGTTATTTAGAACTCTCTTGTAGTGTTAAAAGACCCTGCATTGACAGTGACAGTTTTCATACTAAATGATTTCATGACTTACATACTACAACTATATATTAAAGCAAAAAAGAATGTGTAATTGAAGGTGGCATGCATTAAAAGATATGGCAGGAAAATTGTACATAAAGGGTAAGCGATTCTTTGATATCTCTTTAAATAATATGTTATTTTGACACTGGCACTCAAAACTAAGTATTATATTTTAACGATACGGAATGGATCGTTTACGCTTGAGATATATTGCAAAGTTACTTCAAAAGTAGATACTGTGTTGCCGAAACAGTGGGAATTTAAAAAAATAATAATTTAGGTTAGAATAATGCGTGAGACTGGCTTGCTGATGCTACGCTGAACGCTACCGAGGCATGATAATTGATTTATGGACAGAAATTGAGGATTTGTACTTGGGCGAACCATGGCTCCAGCTAAATGGGGCTACGTGCCACACATGCCGTCTCACAATTGATCTATTGCACACTAAGTTCAATGATCGTGTTATCAGCCGTTTTGGTGATGTTGCGTGGTCGCCACGGAGCTGGGATTTAACGCCGTCGAACTCTTTTTTGATGGATGCTATGCCAACATTACACAGATGATTTATGTACTTTGGAACAGTATTGGCCAATATATTTATGAAATAAAGGCTGAAACCATCGAAAATCTATTGAAAAACTTGGTTTCTCAGCTAGTTCAGGCAGTCATTTGAAACAAATAATAATAGCAACAATAGTTGAAAAATATTGAAGAGTATTGTTTTGTAAAGTCCTTGAAAAACAAACCAACAGATAGCCCATGGGCTAGCAATGATGTAAATTCCGCGATAACCGTTCGCAAGTCCGGGTTAAGAGGACATGGTGTGATCCATCAACATTCTATAGTACGTTTGGTCTAACGCAAATATGAAAGACTTAGTCCGGCGCAAGCACTGCTGGATCAACATGTTCCACACAAACCCCATTATAAAGGTTATGGGGAAGGGACTTCTAAATTTTGAAAGTTAGCTGCGATGGCATATACAGCGTTGGCCCCATTTTACCTATTTTGACATATGTACATAATGTATAGGTACTCACATGTCAGGTCATAGGATGATTTTTTTCAACATCTAGCCAAATTATTGTATTTGAGATACTGATGGAGAATTTTGAACGAGGACCAACTTTGACCCCCAAACCCTAACAGTTAACTACTGGCGCTATGCTCTGAAGGATCTTCTCCTCCGAGTTACGGTTATGCTGAAAGGTTAGCTGCCCAATCATGCAAAACATTTATGTAAATTTTCTATGACCTACTATTGACAACGCAGGTCAACGAAAAACGGACAACGAATTTTGCTCGGAAGCTTCACAGTTTACAAGACGCCAAACAATTAGCAGAGGCCCTTAACTGACACGAAGCCGGTGTTAGTGACTCCAAAGAGGCGGGTGATTCTGATGATTTTATGCCAAGTTAGAAAAGGATGTGGCATAGTTGGGAAACTTGTCGTACACAACTCTAGCTCCGAAAATCGTTTTGGACTAATTGACTTCAAAGCGGGGTAGAAAATTGCCATAGCTAGCATATTTCCCACTTTTGAATAATCACAAAGGCACATGTTGTTTCCTGATCAAATGATCGTCAACCAGATTAGCAACAATTAGATTGACGCATAGTCGCCACATTTGATGGTCTTGGAGGAGACGTGAGGGACATTGTCTTTTCAGAAAGAAACAGAATAAATTGTTGTCAATGACACAATAGTATTGGTCATCATATGCTTAGATAAAGGTATTAATGTATTAATTTACAGTGATTAATCTCTAGTTTATTTACAACGGAACTAGCATCAACATTTAACAGAATATGCAATAGTAAATTTAATATTTACTATTATCTTCTTACTCAAAAATACCAGTGTAACCCTTGCGAAACTTTTCAAAGAAACTATGCCAGACATATGGAAAGTACCTTAAAGAAAACTTTTTAAAACGCATGGAAAAAGACATGTAGGACAGGACAAATGTTGTTTCGTACCAGCTAACTATCAAAATATTCGACAAAGTGAATTGACTATTTGCAACAGGATTTATAAATATCAGACTACAATTACTCTTTTGGACTCCAAGCAATTGATAAGAATTCACACAGATGAAAATACCAAGTTTGACCGAATGTTGAGAAGAGACTTATTCGATTCATGTGTCCACCGACTTTGTGAAGGGTTTTGCGCAAGGATCTTGGCTTACACGCTTATAAGATTTTATCTTAGTGATCCATCAACTGTCGGTGCTTTCCGAAAAATGCATGTTTTATGCAGTTTGTAGCTGCCTGCATCATCTTTAAAAATGGTGAAAGTTAAGATGTGAGCGGTGCAGAGCTATGATCAATAAAGTTTAGTTTGTAAAAGTACGTGGTCTGCAGGACATAATGTTTCAACAGAATGGTGTCATGTATCATTCCAACTAAATAATCAAGTTATTCAAAGAAGGTTAGATAAAAAGATAATTTCCAGAAATGGCACTGTTGGTCGGCCTCCAAAATGATTTGACTCCGCAGGACTATTTTCTCTGTTAAAATAAAAAAATTGTTTTTCCAAATAATTTGTATGAAATACTCGTATTCTAACCTGAACCTTCTTTAATTTGTTTTGTGTGTTCATAATAATTTTGTTTTATTTTTAAGCTCCGCCCAAAAAACATTCCTGACATTCCTGAAAAAATGTTTGTTTGGATGTTACAGTTCAGAACTAGGTACGCAATATATAAAATTTAAACTTAAGCTGTACAATATACATTAGTTTTGCTAAAGCATTTTTACATACATATTTTGGTGTTCAGATCAAAATTACTTAATCATGGTACGTCGTACGGGTAAATCACGCATAAGCATTGTAAGCATTTATTGGTGGAAACAGATACAGTTTTGGTTATCTTCATAATTAATTAAAAGGATAGTGCGAATATTTTACAAAAAAAGGCAATCAGCACAGCATGAAATAACGTACATATGTATGATATGTAAATATATTGTAATGTAGGCTTCAAAAATTCCAACAAATTCTTCCCCTGCACAATCATCAAAAGAACCAACATTTTAGCATAAGTCAGTTGGTGTTGCTGGCGATGGCGATGGCGCGACAGTTAGCTCATTGGACTATCACGCAGACAGTCTGGGTTCGATTCCTGGCTGGGTCACCATCAATTTTTCAAATCGTCATCATCCTTTCGGCGGGCAATGGCAAACTCCCGAAAGTAAAAAATTGCCTACGAAAAAGCTTCTAAGGAGTGCCGTTCGGACACGACGATAAACTGTAGGCCCCGCTCAGATGTGATAAAAATGAAAACATGAGCAACACAAATGAGTGTCAAGAAGCTAGGCCATGGCCCATACCGGGTGCCACCACCACAGTGTTTGTTTGTTTGTTCAGTTGGGATTTTTGAGAAGGGAAAACAAAAAGGACGTTAATCTGGTCATGTTTTTTGAATGAGAATACATATCATGTATTCCATAAGCCATGTAAGCCATAGGTTTTGCAATTTGTAAAAATCTTTCCGTCATCTTCCAACAATAGAGAAGTTCCATTGCAAAAAATCATTTTGAGGCGTATTCAAAAAGTTTGATTTAAATAGAATCGGTACCATAGCGTATAAAATTTCCCAAATAAAATCTTCATGAACGCGTAACTCATATGATTCTTATTAAGACATATCAGAGAATTTCAAAAGGTTTTAAGTATCTATTTGATCCGTCAAACCCCCAAGAGAAGTTTCTCCGTATTTTGTATTTGCTCTTGCACAGCTTTTTCCCGCTTGAAGTCTCGACAGTCAGTCAGTATTACACTTTTGCAGAACGAAATGAATCGTTTTTCGCTTAAACAACTTTGAGAAATATTGCAAACTTTTTTCAAAGATGACTGCTGTGTTGCACAAGTAATGCCTTTATTGAAAATAGGTTTTGGCCGAAATGAAGCATCCACCGTGCCTGCTATACGCAAGTTTTTGAGACTGGCTTGCTTGCGGATAACGCTCACAATCTCCATCGTCGCAACGTAGGATACGTAGACTCAATCCAAGCATATTGATTCGTCATCGATCTTTACAATTCCACATTTCAAGCACCAGTCTGATGAGAAATTTTATCAAACAAAATTGCCGCATCTGCGCATTCTAAAACCCGCAAGGGATTGTCGATAATCCACACCAAAGAGAGTGATTGTTTGGTGCGGATTTTGGAGCAATGGTGTTAAAGCCCCTTTTTATTTCGAATATGCTGCTAGAAACGCCAATTCGGAACTGCAACGGTGGGCGCTACAAAGTCATGATTACTGATGCCATGTTTACAGCTGTCATCTTGCCGATGGCAAGTGGCCGATTTGGAGCTGCAATTTGGCACCGTTAGATTTATTTTTTTGGGTGCCCATACGTGGGCAATTCAGAAAAAATTCAAGCCCTTGAAGGCCTCATCCGAGTCAGTCGTGAGATATAGCCAGAAACGGTCAATAAGATTTTGAAAAATTGTATTTTGACCACCCTGCATGTAGTGTTCTTAGAACCAACCTCGTCGAGACAAATCATTCTTGTTCCATAAAAATAAATAAACGGAGTAAAAGTTCTTGATGTAAGCTTCCTGTAATTAGAGAAACTAGTCGTAAGTCCGGGGAACAGAGCAGTATTTCGATAGCGCTTATTCTAATAATATTTCCAAGAGAGTAGATGCAAACTTTCAAATATTTTGTTCTTGAATAAATATAACCTAGGGATTTGTTTCTACATAGCTAGACGTTAGTGGCAAATTTTAAAGACGTTAAATGTAAAGGCCTTCAGAGACTCTTGTTGTCGCCAGCATACCTACTCCTTAAGATGATATTCGCGAGTAGCGGTTTCTCCATAAACCTTACATTTTTGACAACACAACTTTTTACTGCACATATATGTACATACCTTTCAAATATTAATTTTTTAATTAAATAAGATGAAATATAGAAATAGTATTCATCATTCAGCATTCATCAATACTACAATAGCATAAAAGTGCCCTTTCCCCAATTTATCGGCGGCAAGTAGGAAAAATTCGGTTGACAATCTTCACGTACGGATCCCTGGCATGCTCACTACATATACAGCCGTAGCTGCACATTATCTGTTTAGATGAAAAGTTTATTGGTAATATTTCGTAGTTGTATCTGCTTTAAAAAAGGACCTTAACTGGAGTTGAATTCAAGAAAATATTGAATGCAAGTCCTACATTTTATGTACAATATATATCTGATATCTGATGCAAAATCTGGAACAGTCATAATGACCATAGAACTTAAAATCAACTAATGACTTGGCCACGTACATACTTTAAAAATGTTAAGTACTAAATTTACAAATAAAAACTCCCTTTCAAAATCACGTCATTCCTAAAATTTGTACCTTCACCTGTGCGATAGTTAATTGGCCTTTGCTTCAATATACTTGACATGGCCACTTAAACTGATATCAATCAGAATATCCTAATTTATTGAGAGATCATTGTCAAAACATAAAACATATAAAAATTATTGAGTATACGAATGTTTGGGGAGAGGAATTTATTCTAAACCGTCTCCTATCTGGTCATCAGAGTTTCCACTGTTAACGTCACTTCTTGTTTTTTCTTGATATTGTTCTCTATGGCACGATTTGTCAATGATGTCATTCTATTTTCGTCCATTAATGGAGGGCTTCGATTAATATTGCTATCCAAGCTACTGTGATGTTGAGAAGATGCTGGTGACAATGGAATCTCTTCAATCTTCTCCAAGTCCTGAGCTATGGACGTTGAATTCTGCTTATGAACTCGTGGTAATGTACACTTTGGACTGCAACGATTTTCTTGTAGCGTTGGGATGTCTAGCGTGGCGGGTTGCTTAGTCATCTGAGCCGACACAGTAACTGCAGTACTCTGTGTTCCATCATCACGATCCAAACTAAATTGACGACGTAAAAGACGACTAGATCCTGGCTTACTATCAAACTTTGTACAGCTGTAGAGAAATTTTCCATCGTAGAACTGCGTCAGATTACTCTCACTTGGACTGAGACACTTGTAATGGTTATAGGGGGAGCTTAGGTCAATCATTTCTTCAATCTTTTTATATAATCGGGATGAGGAGCCACCAGTTGAGCCGGGTAATCTGTTGAAATTCTGTGGATTCAGTAGTTGTTCGGGTGTCATTTCATTGATTTTGCGAGAAGTCGGACTAGCGCCTGGTGTTTTTGTGGGAAACTCTGGTATCAGAGTCATACTTGGACTTATAGTATTGGTTGAATTTGAGTCCAGAGAGTATGAGTTCGGCATAATCGCACTGCAGTCTGCATTTGTTGGTGGAGTGATTTCCACTTTTACCTCAATAGCTTCACCGGCTAACGAGGACGATTGGCTAGATGATGGATTTGTACTGTTGCGTGATTTATTGGCTTGTCCTTTTAGGATTATTGAATTGCGAATAAGAGATTCATCGAGACTGAAAAAAAGTACATATTATTAAGGAAGGCACATAAAATATAACGGGGAAAGGAAGGTCTTAATCCTACCCATGTGATTCCCTGAAGGCGTATTCAAAGAAGAGATATAATTTTCGTTTGAGTATAAATTTTCAATTGAAAGAAATATAATTGGTAGCGGAAAAACTTACCCAATAGGGGGAGGAACAGGAAGTGGTTTATCAAAACCTTTTTTCCCAAGCAGCCAAAATGTGTTCATTAGACCTTTGCCTTTGATTTCGATAAGACCCCGCGGTTCTATGGAATATTTGTTTGTCGCTTCCAGGCGGTCTCTTGTTTCCTGAGACATGTGTATTCGCCATGATGATCCTTAAAAGAAACGGTGTTTTTTTTTGTAATACTCGTATATTCCATTCGATTTATGTTACACTCGGTTATACCTGTGGATTCCATTCGCGATGCTGTATTGACTGTGTCTCCGAAGAGACAATACCTTGGCATGGTTAGCCCTACAACTCCAGCACAACAGGGTCCGGTATGTAGGCCTATTCGTAGTTGCAGTGGAACACCAGGTAGATGCTTTACATTGAAGCGTCCACTTTGATGCAGGAGATCTAATGCCATTGTAGCAATTTGCTCAGCATGATCAGGTATCCGGACAGGTAGCCCACTGACAACCATGTATGCGTCGCCAATAGTCTCCACCTTTAAGAAACGGATTACATTAGATAGGGCATTGTTAAAGGGTACAATGTTTTCGTTCTTGCCTTATAAACGTTGTAAGCATTAATTGTTGCATCGAATATCGTATAGAGATCGTTGAGTAGATCAACAACTTGTACTGGACTGCAGTGTGCGGCAATCGTTGTAAAACCAACGATATCACTAAAATATATCGTAACATCGGAGAATTCCTCTGGATCCACTGCAAGACCCATCTTCAACTTTTCAGCAACGGAACTAAAATAAAAGGGAGTTCTAGTATGTTAAACTAATTTACATAAATAAAATTTCACCAAGACTGTAATTGTTGGCCCCTTATTAATGAGTGTTAAAATAGTATTGCAAAAAGAAAAGGTTAGAGTAAAAAGTTAAAGTAAAACGACAACAGTATCAGTTGAAAGATTGTTAGGTGACATCGTGTTCTCTGGTAGGAAAAATTTTCAAATCGAACAATTCGTAAACAAACGAGTCGTGCTTACTTAACGCAAAAGTCATTCGAAAATTTGAATCTTCGATTGAGCACCAGAAGTCTAGCGCTACCACAGCCGATGGATGTTTGCCTCATGGGTTTTTGGACGGTGGCGCCAAAGTGAATTCGAATGTTTACCGCGAAAATGTACTGAAAAATGCTTAGAGCAGCATACAAAGCACGCGTCAACCAAAGGTGGTTGTTGTGTATTTAAGTCCAATGAAACTCAAAGTCGTTTTCGTTAACAAATTTTATTTAAGCGTCTGCCTAGTTCACATCACAAAACAGGAAGCGGAAAGAAAAAAGTAACAGACTGAGAACAAAAATAAAGGAAAAAGAGAAGCGAGATACATACATGTATCCGCCCGGAGTTTGTGGCATTTAATGTTTGGGTTGGGTTCGTAAATACGCAACAATCCTCTCCTCTTATTTTCCTCTTTAGTAATAGTTTAAACGGTCAACCGGTTTCCTTATTCTAGTACTTTTCCGAATCGTTGGTACGACCTCTACTTCGTCTTGGTTCTGTTGTTGAATAACGGCGTTTCCCTCCACTGCCGGATTATCATCTTCACGTTGTCTATTTGCACTGATGGACTTCCGTGCTTCCGCTCTTGGTTGAGTGATGGTGTTTGACGTTACCGTTTCCAAATCTGAGTATGTTGGTCTATCTATCGGGTCTACATGGCATTTAAGTATCTGGTCGGAGTGTCTTCGCCACAGTTCCCCATGTACATTGATGTAGTAGTGTAAAGATCCGTCTCGTTTGACAATTTTCCCGAACTCCCACTTCTGGTCCTTGTTAGTGTAATCCCTTACTTGCGCTTTTTCACCAGCATAGAATTTAGTCCTGCTTGGGTAAGCTGCATCCAGTTTCTCCTTCATGTTGTCTTCGACGTTTGAACGAACCAAATCTAAAACGGTACGTATATCACGTTTTATTAACAACATGCAAGGCGCAACTCCAGTTGTCGAATTTGGTGTCTTTCGATACCTTAGAAGATAATTTGAAAGTTTCTGACTCACATTACATGGATCATTTATCATCTTCCGTAAAACCATTTTCCGCCTGTCCGTTTGTCGCCGGATGGTATGGTGCTGTAAACTTATGACGAATCCCGTTGGCTTTCATAAATTCTTGAAACTCCCTCGACGTAAACGTTGGCCCGTTGTTACTGACTAGTGTTACCGGCAACTCGTATCGAGCAAAAATGTCCCGTAATGTGGAAATCGTTTTCGGAGCAGTCGTGTAATTCATTGGTATAATCTCCGGCCATTTAGAATAAGCAACTACAACAATCAGAAAACATCGGTTCATAAATGGAACCGCAAAGTCTATGTGGATGCGTTGGCATGGAGAAGATGGATATTCCCAAGGATGTTGTACTCCTTTAGATTGCTTCTGCACCGCTCTACATGCATAGCATCCGCGTACCGTCGACTCAATGTCGGAATCGATTTGTGGCCACCATACGTAGCTTTGGGCCAACGCCTTCATTTTCACGATTTCCACTTGCGCGGCATGTAATTCATTAAGAATGTGCTTTCGTAAACTCTCCGGAATTACCACTCTGCTGTTCCTAAGGATAGTGCCATTCGATAAAGAAAATTGTTCGTCTTTACCTTTAAAACCAGGTGTGGTTATTGCCTCTCCCACCAAGAGCGAGTGATATACGATTTTAAGAACAGGGTCCTTGCTTGTTTCTCTGGCGATTTTCCTTTCAGTGAAAGGGACTGCGTCGATCTGCTGCATTTGATAGTATGTTACTGCATCATCATTTAATTGTTT
This sequence comes from Volucella inflata, assembly GCA_928272305.1. Taxonomy (NCBI): domain Eukaryota; kingdom Metazoa; phylum Arthropoda; class Insecta; order Diptera; family Syrphidae; genus Volucella; species Volucella inflata. The sequence continues at coordinate 48,424,578 of OV743716.1, read as the reverse complement.
GGTCTTTAGCAAGGGTAAACGTGATAGTGCATCCGCATTCGCATGATCGTTCGTAGCCCTGTAGAGAATCTCATAATTGAACCCTTGCAGAAAATGTGCATAATGTATAGTATACGAGTAGCTGTCAAACTTGGAAGATTCTTGTCTGGAATGTAAATAGAAACGAGAGGTTTATGATCGGTTATCAAAGTAAACTTACGCCCGTAGCAGTACTGGAAAAAACGTTTTAGCGCCCAGATAATGGCCGTTGCCTCTTTATATATCTGACTGTAGTTCTTCTCCGAAGCCGATAAGGATCGAGAAGCATAAGCAATTGGACTTTCCTGTCCATCTGGAAATTTGTGTGATAGTACAGCACCCAGTCCGTATGGACTTGCATCTGTTGCCAATATCAAGGGCAACTTCGAGTCATAAGCACAAAGAACTGTATCAGAAGTCACCTCCTCCTTGATGAGTTTAAACGCCCTCTCACACTCTTTATTCCACCGAAATTGAACGTCCTTCTTAAGCAAATTGTGTAGTGGATGTAGTTTGGATGACAATTTTGGTAGAAACCGTCCGTAGTAATTTACTAAACCCAACCAGCTTCGAACTTAGGTAAAGTTTCTAGATGTACGGGCGTCTATTATGGCAGCAATCTTTTCCTTTTCCTATATAACATGCCCTAAGTACGTTATGGAGCTTTAAAAAAATTTGCAATTGTTGACATTTACACGCAGTTCCACGCTACTCAATCGTTGTAAAACTTCCTGGAGGCGAGTCATATGTTCCTCGTAATTGCCTCCTTGAATCTTTATGTGGTCTAGGAAAACACATACACCAGGAATGCTTGCTAACGTTTGCGAAATATACCTTTGGCAAACAGCTGGTGTCACCTTAGTTCCAAACATCAGTCGATTGACCTTGTAGTCCCCTTTTATTGTAGTGATTGTTTGCATTTCGGCGCTGCGAGCATCCATTGGCATGTGTAAGTATGTCTCGCTATCATCCAACGTAGTAAAAACTTTCCCTCCAAGCATTGTTTTGACAAAAATGTCTTCTACAGGTGGAATCGGAAATGATCATACCTCAGCACCTTGTTCAAAGTTATTTTGTAGCCGGCACATAATCGAATAGATCCATCCTTCTTTACGATTGGCACTACAGGAGAACCCCATTCGCTATATTCCATTTTCGTGATAATACCCGCATTCTCCAATCGGTTAATTTCTTTTTCCATTTTCTCTTGCATGGCGTATGGAACCTTTCGAGTTGCAACGTAAATTGGCTTGACATTCGCATTCACAAATAATCTTGCTTCAAAATTATTGATCTGGTAGAAAAACATCACCAAATTCACTTTTGATCTTACCCAATGCCTCTTCTTTTGAAAACACACTTCCCTGTAACTGGTGTAATTCGGGCAGGTTCATTCTAAATTTTTGTATCCACTCTCGTCCGAAAATTGCGTCTACGTTTCCCGGCACGATATACATATTTGCATTTGCTTGTTGGTTGTTACACCTCGCATGCATTGTCGTGTATCCAACTGGGTAAATAACTTCTCCGAAATGGAACGTCTGATTTGTAAATGTTTTTCTTTGGCCATGTACGCAAAATTTTTTCATGTAATATTGATGTCACCGCGGCTCCTGTGTCTAATTCCAATTGTTTCGTAATACCATCTAGAGTTGCCTGTACCATGATTTTGTTGGACTTTCTATTTTCCTCCGGTAACACTCCTGAACTGAGATGGTTTATGTAGTATATTTCTTCTTCTTTCTCCGCATTAGATGAAATTGACTGCAGTTGATTTTGTCTATTTGACACTCTGTTGCTATCCTTGTGCTCGTTGTTGTTTTGCCTGGACCTGCATGTCTGTTGATGGGTACCGCTCATACATACGCGAGCGAGATGACCGTTCTTCCTACATTTTGAACATACTGTTCGAATGTGCTTGCATGCATTGGCTAGGTGTTCCTTGTTACCACATCGAAAGCACACTTATTTTGATTTGATTGGATTTGCTTGCGTAAACTTTGTTTACCTTGTTTACTTATTTGCGTTGGGAATTTTTGCTTTGCCATCTGATTCTGGTAGTTAAATGTCGACGTTGCTTGCAAATTTTGAATTTCCTTGGAATCCTTTTGTGCTGACTCCATCGCTAGTGTTGCTGTAAGGCAATCCATGAAGGTGTTGTTTGGTTCTTGAAGTTGAATTAATTTCTCCAACTAATGAGAACTTCGTAATCCGCTTATGAATTGCTGTCGCAGATGTGTATCCGCTGTTGATGCTTGACACGATGAATTAAAATTACAGTTTTTAGACATTTTTTTAAGATCTGCTACGAAATTGGATATGCTTTCTCCCTCGTGTTGGATTCGTTAAGTAATGCGATTCTGTTCTGCAATGACACTTGGAGATGGGTGCAAATGATCTTTCACCAGTTTCACTAGCACATCGTAGGATTTGTCTTTGGGATCCTTCGGACTTGTCAGATTACAGAGAAGCTGCAATGTTGGTTATCCAATCGCGTGAATCAGCCAGTTTCTTTTGCTGGATTGGACTTCGGCAGATGTACCCGTAAGATTTTTAAGACTAAACAAATTTTCCAGTCTTCGAATAAAGATATCCCAAGTCACCGTCTCTTCATTAAAGATTTCCAGATGAATTACATCCTTCTGCGATTGACTAGCCGTATTGCCCTGAATCGCATTTGTGATTGCCTGCGTCCATTTAATTAAATGGAAATTTTATCTTTTATATGTAAATTTGCTCCTCCTCGTCGCTACTGTTGTGTATTTAAGTTCAATGAAACTCAAAGTCGTTTTCGTTAACAAATTTTATTTAAGCGTCTGCCTTGTTTGCATCACAAAACAGGAAGCGGAATGAAAGAAGTATCAGACTGAGAACAAAAATAAAGGAAAAGGAGAAGCGAGATACATACATGTATCCGCCTGAAGTTTGTGGCATTTAATGTTTGGGTTGGGTTCGTAAATACGCAACAGTGGTTAAAATACAAAGTTCCTTACTTCATTTCGTTGAAACAATGGCCTGCATAATTCGTAGATAGAAAAGCCACCTAACTTTTCCATATGATCCATTTTACAAGCCAAGATCTGCATTTCAAAGTGTGGATGCGCTTAAGAAAGCCCTTCTTTGAGAAGAATAGAAAAAAGATTGAAATTGGAAAAAAATACAGCGTTTTAAAAAGTTGCCTTTCAATTGGGGAGCACTGTATGAAACTAAAAATCGCACAGTATCAGCAGCTTGTTTCCGAAGTGAAACCGCTCAAGTTTTGTAGTTTGACGAGCAAGTACAGGGAGTCCTCAGCAATCACTTTCTAAATTCTGGTAAGGCTACGAGTATCATCAAGCAATATGAATCGTAACAAACTTGGAAGAAGGATTTTATTTTATTATTGATTTAAGGTAGATGCAACGCAAAGTACGGGTTGATAGAAAAAGTTAAACCAGCGAAAAATCTTGGTTTTTGCACAATCACTTCGACAATCAGGTAAACATGCTTGATAAAGTGCATATGCGTGATTGACTGATTTATCATACATTTGCTCAATTTCGCCTGGACAGCGACGAGACAACATCGCAGGCAGACAGTGGAAATTTTGCTTTCAAAGGGTTTAATATGTTCGAAGATGAAGGATAAAAATTTTATTTTTGAATTTCTAGAAGTTTATCGTTCTCTACTTGCGTTGTGGAACGCAAAATCAATACAATATTGCGACAGTAATTTAAAAATTTGTATAATTTTGGGTGTTATCATTTGAAGAAGTTAATCATATGCCTGCTTCTTCATCCATTTATAAAATCAATTGGTGAACTTAATTTCAGCTCACTCAGAAGATTTTTGTGAGAAAAACCGTCCGTGTCGCTGATATTTTCATTTTAAAAAAAAAAAAACGATTTAAGTTGAAATCGGACGAGAAACAGCACGTGCTTTCACCTCAAAATTGAAATAAAAATGAATGATTGAAGACTCATACTTGATGTGTCTATATGCAACGTCAAACAGAATTTACCAATACACTCTCACATGCTTGATGAGAATTTGACCAATGTATATGCCGCTTTAAGAAAGACGGTAAAGTCGACAAAGTTGAAGCGGAAAAGCAGACATTGCTGACAAAGCCCGTATCGACATGCAAGTTTTAGGCGAAAATAATATTATACATGGTATGGTTAATGATGATCCATTAAAGTAAAAAAAACCGAAAAAAAAACAAAAGAGACCCAACAAGACAATACTCGACCAGTTGCAATAGAGGTGTCGAAGGAAGGATAACTCTTATATGCGAGAAGTCAAGGCCGGGTCTAACTTTGTTACTCTTAGTGAATACGTTAGACGGCCACAAAAAGGTAACCTGCTGTTCCAGCTGAATTGGTCACGAGATTCAACCAACCAACTCAAGAACGTTATCGATGCCCTTGCCAAGGAAGTAGAAATTCGAGCACTAACATATCGGATGGCAACGATAAGTATAAGGCTTCGTAGAAGTATCATCTTCCGACAGGTGCTGGTTCTTTTAATAACGAGAATGAGCCCCTGCAGCCGAACATCTTGCAGCTCTGCTAATACGCCCTACTTCACCCCTCTCTGTGGCGCCATCTGGGTATTTCATCTCTGGGTAAAGGGGATAAATGGCAAGTTTCCTGCGTCATAAATCAGGATTAGTTACGGAAAAACAATATTTACAGCTCAGGCCGGTAAGGATTTCCAAGACTTAGTCAGAATCTTGGAAAAGAGATGGTGGCGGACGATGAGCAAGCGCTCATATCCCGGAACGCGTTACTGGCTTCGGTGTAACCGACCCCTCGTCCTAGGGGCATTAAAATTGGAACTGGTCATCCAGGTTGGGGGTTGTGCCGCCGGGGTAGCTGCCCGGCCATTTAAAAAAAAACATAAGTTACGAAGCATCAACAAGCCTCGGATATGGACGGATCTACTGTTGACAAGCCACGCAAGCGATTTAAGGACAATGAGCTTCGTACATGCACGTGGAATGTTAGATCCCTTAATAGACCACGTGCAGCCGAGCAACTAGCGGAGGCCCAACACTGTAAAAGCAGCGCTTATTTGGATGCGAATTTGTTGTCGGAGGCAGACTAAGACAAGAAGTCCTGGGCTTTCGGCATGTGAGCGAGTGCCTCGTAGCTATCCGCTTCAAGGCTAAATTCGCCAACATTAGCCATATATGCGCGCATGCCCCCACAGAGGAGAGAGATGACGACACCAAGGAGGCCTTCTATGAGCTCCTTAACAAGACCTACGAGCAATGCCCTAGTTATGACATTAAAATTGTCCTCGGTGATTTTAATTCAAGGCTAGGAAGAGAGGGTATCTTTGCTGGAACGTTCGGAAAGTATAGCCCGCACGACACCACCTCCGATAACGGATTCAGGCTAATCGACTTTGCGGCGAGGCGAACTATTGTCGTAGCTAGCACGCGGTTCCCACATCTCGACATACACAAGGGGACTTGGAGAACTACTGATCAATCAACAGTCAACCAGATTGATCTCATTGCGATCGACGCAAGACACTCCTCCAGTATTATGGATGTCCGTACGTTCCGAGGAGCCAACATTGACTCGGACCATTACCTTGTTGTAGCCAAGGTACGGTTGCGGATATCCCAAACTACGCCAAGACAAACTAATGCTGTGAGAAAATTCGACGTCAGACGGCTACAATCGCAAGAGATCGCCAAGTCCTTTTCCGATCGAGTGTCTCTTAATCTCTTAAGAGGGCCAATGTGGCCAGCATCAAGCATCGAAGACCATTGGAAACACTGCCAAAACGCCATCAGAGATGCCGCTTCTGATGTGCTGGGTTTCACTCGTCCACCACAACGAAACCTCTGGTTCGATGATGAATGCCGGCAAGCACATGCAGCTAAGCAAGATGCATATAAAGCGGCGTTGCTTAGAAGGACCAGAGCTGCTCACGAGTTATATGAGCGGAAGAGGAGAGACGAACACCGGCTTCTCAGGAGGAAGAAGAAAGAGCATGAGAAGCGTGCGGTCGAGGAAATTAAGAGATGCTACTCCAGGAATGAGGTTCGGACGTTTTACCAAAAGGTTAAAATAACATGCCACGGAAACAAACCCCGAACCGAAGCTTGTAGAGATGAACAAGGGAACATCGTAGTAGAATCGCAGTCGATGCTGAGGATTTGAAAATAGCATTTCTGTAGACTGTATAACGACGATGACGAACCAAATACCGCTGTTAGACAGAATCAACGTTTCAACCTGGACGATGATGACCAACAATTCCGCCCACCGGTCTGACTGCCGAGCTCTTCAAAGAGGCAGGCGATGACTTGGTAAGGAGCATACACCAACTCATCTGTAAAATATGGTCGGACGAAAGTATGCCCAATGAATGGATCCTCAGTATTGTTTGTCCGATTCTCAAGAAAGGAGACCCTCTGAACTGCACCAATTACAGAGGCATCAGTCTCCTTAACATCGCATTAAAGATCTTATCTGCCATATTGTGTGAACGCCTGAAGTCGTTTGTCAACAACCATATCAGTGTGGCCTGGAAAGTCCACCATCGACCAGATATTCACACTACGGCAGATCTTGGAGAAGACCCATGAGCTTCAGATCGATACACACCACCTCTTCATCGATATTAAAGCCGCGTATGACAGATTCTATGGAGTCGAGCTATACAGAGCAATGTCTAGTTTCGGCATCTCTGCCAAACTCGTCCATCACGGAGAATGCACGCTGCTCCATCAAGGTCGGTAAAGATCTCACCGAGACCTTTGATGTCCAGAAAGGATTTAGACAAGGCGATGCACTGTCATACGATTTTTTCAACACCGTACTTGAAAGTAAAGTGCAAAACTCACGAGCAAACACAAGAGGCACTATCTTTCAAAAGTCCGTCCAACTACTCGCATACGCCGACGATATTGACATAATCGGGAGAAATCAGCGTGATGTCAGTGGCGCTTTCGCGAGTATTGAGACGGAAGCGGCGAAAATGGGTTTAGCGGTCAATGAGGAGGACAACCAACACCGACGTCCCGGGCAGAACGTCACCTTCGACAGATATAACTTTACGGTAGTTAAGGACTTTGTCTACCTAGGCTCCGCTATAAATACCGACAACGACACCAGCGCTGAGATCAAGCGAAGAATAACTCCTGCCAACCGCTGTTTCTTTGGGTTAAGAAGGCAATTGACTAGCAAAGCCCTCACTCGGACAACAAAAGTCACCCTTTATAAGACCTTAATAATCCCGGTTCTGCTCTATGGCGCAGTGGCATGGACATTATCAAAAATGGATGAGGTTGTTCTTGGTTGCTTCGAGAGAAAAATTCTTCGGGCGATCTTCGGTCCCGTCTGCATTGACGGTGAGTGGAAGAGGAGATACAACGACGAACTATATGGACTGTACAGCGACATTGACCTAGCCAGAAGAGTGAAGATCCAAAGACTGAGATGGCTGGGTCATGTAGAACGCATGGACACCAATGCTCCGGTCCGAAAAGTCTTCGAATCCGCCCCCGAGGGACAGGGCAGTAGAGGAAGGCCAAGACTCAGGTGGCGCACGCAAGTGGAAGAGGACCTCAGCCAACTTAGCGTGCGAAACTGGAGGCAGCTAGCCAGGGATCGAGCTGGCTGGAGAAGCTTGCTGACTGAGGTCCATGTTCACCCCGGACTGCAGCACCACTTAAAGTAAGAAAGTAAGTAACACATCGTATTAGTCTGAAGATAAAGGACATTGATGAAGTCACAAGAATAATGTCGCATCTGTAGGGTCTTTAAGTGAAGTCCTAAAGGATGAAATTACGATCGCGGTGATCGACAAAAGCGATGCCGACAGATCTTTATCTGCCGATTGTTGGCATTTGGTCAAACTGATACTTTCGACGACTTAAGAAAAATCCTCTTATCAAGTCCTTCGATGCTTAGCTAAAGTGACCTCAAGTGATGAACCTAACTCAACCTAACACTGGATTCCCACTCTGAAGGTAGATGACTCACTTTGGGGGTTGATCAGACCTTATACTAAAGAGCAGGATAATCAACTTCAAACTGGATGGGTCCTCTGTCAAAAGATGTGTCAATTCTTTGAAATTGGTTAACGAACTGCTGATAGCCCTGGACGCGGATGGTAACAGGGTGATTTCGTGTAGGGATGAAGTTGCTATAGTTGGGAAAACATCTTTATCATCTTTATACAATGAAAGAGCTCAGACAGTTTAATCTTAACATACTAACGCGTTGGGTGGATTGTTGTGGACTGGGAATTAACCTCTATAACACTGATCTGGTCCTCTTTTCTAGGAAATATAAAACTTCGATCATAGACCCTCCATTAATCAACAGTACCAGCTTGGTCTTCTCTGACACAGCGAAATATCTGGGTCTTATTTTCGACAGGAAACTAAGCTGGAAACCTAATATTCAAGAAAGAGTAAGGAAAGCCTCAGTGGCTTTATTCTCAAGCAAAAAAGCTATTGGAAACAAATGGGGCTTCCAACCTCGTATTGCTCATTGGCTATGCGTCTCGGACATAAGATCGATACTCACCTTCGGGGTGGTTGTATAGTGAACGGCCTTAGGCAAATCAGTCAACTGCATGAAACCCAGCAAACCCAAATCATGTTTTTTTTCATCCGCTGCTTCGGCTTTTTTGTTTCACTTGATACCCCTCGACATTTTCAGCACATAAGTAGCCGCTAGCTTTTTTAACACACTAAGAATCCTACCAAAGAACATCAACTACACTTAACCCAAACACTGATTTGATAAAAACTTCCACGTTAGTAGATCCATCTGGGAGGAAAATGCCTTCTTGGATAACAAATCAATTCACTTCCATACAGACGGTTCCAAGACCGATAGTGGGGTTGGTGGCGGTACTTTCTGTGATAAGCTTAACATAGGCTTCTCCTTCTGCCTTCCCAATCACTGTTACTCTTCTTAAAAGAAGAGTATGGCAATAAGAGAAAGTCAATTGGAGCAGACTTAACACCTACTTTAGAAATTTTAACTGGTCGTTATGTTTCCTCAATTACAACGTGGATGCCACTGCTGATATGCTCAAAGACACTATTCTCTTCGGAATGGGATCCCTTATCCCTCACCGGATTAAGAGTATCAGATCAAAAGAGAAGGCGTGGTGCGACTCGAGCTGTAAGGAGGCTGTCAGGATAAGAGAAATGTTTATTCGGTCCTATAAGACCAACCCGACAGAGGAAAACCGAACAAAATGAAAAAAAAAACAGGAATGACTGCAACGCCTTTTTTAAGCGTGTGAAATTTCTATATGACCAACAATTGAGGCAAAAAATATTACAGTGTCCCAAAGGTAGTAAACATTTTTGGACGTTCGTGAAAAATATAAGAAATTCTGCCTCATCCTCCATCCCAACGCTCATTTACAATGACATTAAAACTGTCAGCGCATTGGACAAAGCCATTCTGATTGCTGCACACTTTGCAGCCAGCTTAACGCTTCCAGATTGTGCTTTGTCTTCGCCTACACTTGAGTGCGTCGAATCTTCAATGGGACGAATCCACTTCCGCACTCGTGTAGTAGTACTTAAAGATCTTAACAATTACAAACCCGCTGGTCCAGATGGTATATATCCCCTACTCCTGATGAGGTGTTCTTCTACGCTGGTAAAACCAGTGCGCAAGCTCTTCCATCAATCCTACTCTTTAGTACTCTTTTCGAGCAGATGAAGACAGCATTTGTCCAGCCAGCCCGAAGAAAAGCGAATCTTCTCCTCTCTCTTCTTACAGACTCATTGCACTTACATACGTCCCTTCTTTCCAAGGTCATGGAAATGCTGGTAAATCGTCAGCTCATGAAATATTTCGATACACGAAAACTTAATAATAACCGGCAGTACGGTTTTCGTTGCAACAGGTCCACTAGTGATTTGATGGCATGTCTCATCGAAAAGTGAAACTAAAGTTTACATCAATCTGGCGAAAGCAAGATAGTTGCACTTGATGTTTCTCAGGCATTTGACATAGTTTGGCATCAGGCTCTTTTGTCGAAATTGCGTGTATTTGGGATCGACGAATCTCTTCTTCAATGAAGTAGAAGTGATCTTTCGGAACAATCAATTCGAGTTGTTTTAGATGGTTCAGTTTCCGATAAATGCTGGTGTGCCCCAGGGCTCCGTTTTGTCTCCGACACTCTTTTTAATTTCCATCAACGATCTCTTGTCTGCTACTTCTAATCCAATATATTCCTTTGCTGACGACAGTACTCTCTGCTTTTCATATTCGTTCCCGGACTCACGTCCCTGCTCTTCGGTTGTAGAACGGGAACGGCAGCGTATGTTAAGGTCATTAAATTCCGATATTAACAGCATAACCAATTGAGGAACTACCAACAGAGTGGAATTTAATGCTTCCAAAATACAATGCTGTCTGCTTTCGATAAAGCAAAATTCAAATACTCAGCCATTATCCATGAATGACTCTTGCATCGTTAAAACCGAAAATATTCCATTCTTGGTATATGTGTCAATGACAACTTACGTTGGAATGACCACATATTCCAAGTCGCCAAAAATGCTGCGAAAGGTCTAAGAAATATTTCACCCCTTCTGATCTGGCTTTAATATATAAGGCTTACATACGCCCGAAATTGGAGTACAATGCTCATATCTGGAGAGGTGCTCCGAAGACTTATTTGCACTTGCTAGAAAAGATCCAAAACCATGCGATAAAACTTATAGATGATGCCAATATTACAAAGTCAATTGACACCCTCGACCACCGACGTAATGTCTACTGTCTCACCCTGTTCTATTGCTATTTTTACCACAAGTGCTCCTCAGAAACTGCCAGTAGCATTCCACCCCTTCAAACCTCCAACAGTAACACCCGTCTCGCCGCAAGCTCACTTTCGGACGTACTCTCAAATATCGCGATTCTTTCCTAAGCCGAATAATTCGCTCATGGAATGCCTTGCCGAGCTCTTTATTTCCTAGTCATTGCAACCTCCCAACATTCAAGACCAACGCACATCGGTACCTCTCTTTCTTTCCTCCCTAACTTTCCATCGCCCGCGCTGTGTGCAATCATTTTAAGGGTATTAATTACCACTTGAGCGCGCGCTAATTCCAAAAAAAAAAATCGTTATAAAAAATCCGTCAGACAGTCAGGCCAAATCCCTGGACTCATGTTTTTTTAACTCAAAGACCGTTATAGGCTGCCGATCATCTTCGATGGTGATGGCAGATCAGTTCAACAGTCACTTTTGCTGGGTGCCTGGGCATTGAGATATTCCAGGAGACAGTAGGGCCAATTTTTGCCAAAATTGGAACCACTATACCCATTCTACCGGACATCGGTAACATTAGCCTATCGCTGCGGGCAAACAACAACTAAAGAGGTATGCTAATAGCAGAACAAACCTATGGTGGGCGATTGGATCGACATGTATAGCGATCAAATAGATGTGGCCAAAACTCTATCTGAATTGCTCTAAGAGTTTGATCCTGCAAAAAAGAAAACTTCTCTGCGCTATTGTGTACCGGTGTCATCAATGGAGACTCTATTCTAGGTAAACATGCAAAAATGCTTACATCGAGACAATTCCACATCTCCTTTGTGCATGTCCAGTTCTCTCCCAAAAAAGGAAACTTCACTTTGTTCACCTTCTTCTATAATGATTTAAACGATTTAAGCAATACAGACATCAAAAGTCTCCTACGCTTCATATAAAGGTCAAAATGGTTTCTTGAGTAGGAGGATCACATATCCACGTGGCATCACAACGGGCCAACATGCCCAAGTGGGTTGGTCCTTTTCAAACAGTCACTCTAATCTAACCCTAACCCTACGTGCAACATCTTATCGGCCATACCAATATAATCTGAACGTCTGCAATACTTCAGGTGGATTCTTAAAAAGAGCTGAAATCCAAATCGATACCCACCATCTTTTCGTCAATTTCAAGGCCGTATATGACACGAACTATACAGAGCAATGTCTAGTGTTAGCATCTCTGCTGAACTCGTCCGCCTGTGCAAAATGACGTTAAAGAACGTCCCTTGCTTCGTCAAGGTCTGCAACGCATTCACTGAGATCATTGATGTCATAAAAGAATAAGACAAGGCGACGCGCTGACATTTGCTTTGTTAATATCATCGGTATACATACATACCACATACCACAAAGATAAATACTGAGCGCACACGCCATATTTTGGGCAATATTCTGCATATCAAAAAGTTATCTTGCCGCTGGGTGCCGCGCATGCTCAATTCCGACCAAAAACACGAACGCGGGAGCACTTCGAAAGAGCGTTTGGACTTGCTGATGCGAAACGGGCGGACTTTTGACGTCGATTGGTAACTGTTGATAAAACCTGGATCCACTATTACACACCAGAGAACAGAATGAGTGCCCGGCAATGGACTGAAGCCGGCACGAGTACTCCGAAGCGGCCGAGGGAGGCTCAATGGGTCGGAAAGGTTATGGCGTCGGTTTTCTGAGATTGTCATGGCATACTCTTCGTGGACTACCTCGAAAAAGGAAAAACCATCAAGAGCGAGTATTACTGTGCATTATTGGAGCGATTGAAGGCCGAAATCACTGCAAAACGGCCTCACATGAACCGAAAAAAAAATTTTGGTTTTGCAACACAATTCACCGGCGCAGAAGAGCATCGCAACCACGGCTAAAATCAATGACTTACGGCTCCAATTGCTGTAGCATCGACCGTATTCACCCGATTTGGATTCCTTGGACTATTATCTCTTCCCAAACCTCAAAAGATGGCTCATCAATAAAAAATTCAGCTCACGCGAGGAAATCATCGACGCCACGGAGGAGTATTTTGCAGACCTTCCGGGACATTTCTTTTCGGACGGGATAAAGAAGTTGGAAAATCGCTGTAATAAGTGTATCAAGCGAAAAGGGGACTACATTGAATAAAATAAACAAACATTTCATTCCCAAGGAGGTTACTTTTCACCCCACCTAGTAGTGTACTGATGAGCCTTATAAAGGATCCTCGTGCTAATGCTATTCGATCTTAATCACAGTATTAAAGGTACTTAGGAGGGTCTCCTAGATCGAGATATTTATTGTAAGTATACAGTAAAAAAAAAAACAGCTTTATGAGTTAAGGTAAGAGAATTGTTCAGAACGGTTAGATATTTTGTTAAGAATTTTGTAAACTGAGACACAAATACCGAAACCTTTTCAAAGGAGTTTACTTATTTGTTACCTTTCATTACAGACTTGTAAAAGTTTCTGACTTCTATGTAACTATTCTCTTAATAATAACTTACTTGTATGCCTATGGTAGCACATTGCTTCATGTTACATTTGACATATCTCGTATTCAAAACCAACAAATTAAATTATATTTCCAAATAAAAGTGATAAAACTACGTTGACCTACTACTGTTTCTTTACATTTATTTGATGTATTCATGAAAAAAATTCAATCTGAAAGGAAAGCAATTTATTTGTATTGTTTTTCAAAAGTTGTTAGCGCGTAAAACTTTTGTCCTCATCAACAGATTGTTTTCGGAAAGACTTTGGGAAATTCATTTTAATTAACTCTCAACTACACAAGTGGAAAAGTTTCTAAGCTCTTCAGAGTTTCTCAATACTTGGGAATTATTGCTCCTCTAACCTCAATCTACGATCCAGTGAGTGCTTTTAAAATGTCATAACGAATGACCCGAATATTGTTCCCTTCGAAGTTTCTATTATCGTTTCATCCCCTAAAGCATTCCAAAACCACCCCCCCCCCATAAATTTTAAACTTAATTCAATTACTTTCTTTCTTCACAGAAAATACGATCTCGTTCGCAATCAAACCATCCCTATGCCTAAAAACTTATTTCTCTGGAAAAAATGTTCTGTAATTAAGAATTCCAATCTTTACCTGGGAAGCATGCGATTTAAAAGCTGCTCAGTCTTTTTCCTTTCAATATCCAACTGCTCCGTGCGTTCCCGTATAAGTTCCTCCAGATTATTGGAATACTTCTCCAGCATTTGAAACATTGTGTCAACAAAGTTCACCTTCCTGCCATGGTTTAGCATCTTGAAGCGCTCGTAAACTCTACATTCAGAAAAGAAACAGCAGCAAAAAAAAGAACGAAAAAAAATGGGGTTCGTTAAAGGAATTTTCATACTCCTCCGTACGTCCGTACGCGTAGGAATAATAAATAGGGCCTTACGAATTGAAATCCGGTCTCATATCTGGCGTTTCCGCCCAACACTGACGCATTATGTTAATCGCTTCGGGGGGTGCGGCTCCTTTCGATACGGAGGGCCGAATAAGCGGAGGTGGCTTTTTAATTTTTGCTATAATTTCTTCCGGCGATAGTGACAGCATGCAGTAGGGTTCACCCCTTACCACGACTTCCTGCATAATGATTCCGAAGGAATACACATCGCCCATTTGAGTTCCTCCACGATGGTGCCCTTTGGAGTTGCGTAACAGTTCTGGTGCCGTCCACAGCAGTTCTTTGGGTGTTTTGTGCGGAGGCGTTATTCCCTGTGCTTCATAAAACGTTGGCAGGCCGTAATCGGTGATTTTTAACACCCAACGTGCGTCTACCACACAGTTCCGGGATGTGAGGTTACCATGGAAGCGTAACGGCGTCGAATGAAGGTATCGCATTCCACGCACTAAATCCGTCAGTAAACTGAGACGGAAGGACCAATCGAGTTTGATTTCATCCATTATGAGGACATCCTGCAGGCTTCCGCGCGAACAATAATCAAATACCATTGCTGTGCGATTGGGATCACTTAGCCAACCTGAAAAGATTCCAAAGGGGATACTTTAGTTATTTCTATGGTTGAGAATGGATATATGTATGAGTAAATTTAGATACCATATATGAATAAACATACAGGATACGGGATGCCATGGTTGCTTCGCTCGTACAATGGAAACAAAATTGAAATGTTAAATTTGATACGGGATTTGTCATTAAGGTGTGAAATGTTGTGGCGAAGAAATTTAAGGTGCTGTCAGTGGTCGGAAAAACAGAGCATTTTAATCAATTTACAATGATTTTTAACGGGAAGACTTCGTTTTTTAAAGATTGAGTCGTTTTTCAAAAGGCATATATGTAGGTATGTACTTTCCAATTCATAAGTGTCAATAAAGACGGGTAAAACTTCAAATGAAAATAAGATCGATACAATTACAACTACTTAGGGTTTGCATAATTTAAGTCAGAATGTAATGGAATTGTAATGGAATTTAAGCTACACGATCATCGTTTGCGCCGTACATTTGGTGAATGGCTATGTCTATAAACAGAATTGCTGCATTTGGAGCAATGATAATCCACAAGTCATTGTAAAAATTATATCCAGAAAAAGTCACTGATTTGTGCGTTTATGGGCCGGTGGAATCATTGGAATCATATGTCTTCTAAAACGACTATGGTCAGAACGTTACAGTCAACGGTAAGCGGTACAGAAACATGATTACTACTTTTTCGTGGCTTAATTAGAAGACATTAACGTTGCAGACATATGGTGTTAAAGCTGCAAGACGTCGCGACATGCCATACAGCGCGTGATATGATTAATTTACTAAAATAAACATTTGAAAACAAAAACATTGTGGCGCTGGCACACCGGTATGGGCCATGGCCCAGCTTCTTGACACTCATTTGTGTTGCTCATGTCGTCATTTTTGTCACATCTGAGCGGGGCCTACGGTTTATCGCCGAATCCGAACGGCACTCCTTAGAAGCTTTTTCATAGGTAATTTTACTTTCGGGAGTTTACCATTGCCCGCCGAAAGGGTGATCACGGCTCGAAAAATTGTTGGCGATGCCGGGAATCGAACCACGGACCCTCTGCGTGATAGTCCAATGAGCTAACCATCGCGCCATCGCCACCACCAAAAACATTTAACGAATGATTAATTTCACGAAATAGACTTGTAAACTTGCTATGCCGATATGTAAGGTCGCATGTCTAAGTCGATAAACCAGAAACAATTGAGCACTTGGAAGTCAACATTCGAGGGGTATTTGTCGAAATACAGCCTAATTTACTGCAAAGTGTGTGTGAAAATTAGTCTTTCAGATTACGCCATGTCCGAGCCAGCCGTGGACTCATACGCACGAAATCATATTCAAACACTTATGTCATAAAACTATCTATCAATTCATGTGCTGCCAAACAACTAGCTGAGGCTTTAGACGGCTGCAAAACAGATACTATTGCCATCTAGGATGCGAAGAAGATGAAAAACTGCGACATCTACTACAACAATTATTATCGACAGCAAAAGCAGCGCCTTTTTGGATACGGATTTGTTGTAAGAAGCTGACTTAGGCATGAAATCTTGAGTTCCTGATTATTCAACAAGCGCCTCGCACCAATCCGTATTAAGGCTAAATTTTCCAACAGTAACTTTATATGCGCGCACGGCCTCACAGAAGAGAGAGATGACGTCACCGAAGATAGGTTCTACGAGCAACGCCCTAGCTATGAGAGAAAAATGGTCTTTGGTGATTTTACTGCAAAGCTGCATGAAACCATCTCCGATAACGAATTTAGGCCAATCGACTTTGCGGCGGGACGAAAAATTGTCGTAGCTGGCACACGGTTCCCACATCTCGATATTTACAAGAGGACTTGGAGTATTCCTGTTCAAACAACCGTCAACCAGATGGACCACAATCCGATTGTCCCAAGACGCTCTTTCAGTATTATGGATGTCCGGACGCTCTGAGGAGCCAATATCGACTCGGACCGTAACCTTGTTGTAGCCAAGATACGGATATCTCGAACAGCGCAAAGATACGCTAGTGCTGTGACGTCTGACGGGTACGATCGCAAGAGATCGCCGATGGAGTCTCCTTTCTACAGTTGTTAATTACAATTTACCTCTAGTACAACTCTGGGCACAAGAAAATAAGCTTAGTCGCAGTCCTACGAAGTGTAAAAAGCCGACAATCCTGAAAACAAAATAAGATTTCACTCAGTTCCCCATATTTAAATTGGAACATACGAGTAATATCACAAGCTATGTCCAAACAGTAAGCAATCACGGTCTTGTTTTCTATGAAACGCTTATTTGAACTATGTTATGACGACCATTGGAAAATTTACTACTACATATTTTGATCTTGTGGGCCACAAAAATTTCATTCCCTATTGTCGGCTAGTACTAACTTCAGACATTTATATCTGTGGAACCAACTGTCAGATTGAAAACTGTCGGCGTCTTTGAAAATTTGTCGTTATGACATACACGTTTCAAGAACGTCGCTTTTAGAAATTTTTAGAGACGCGGTTACAAAGTAATAGTTCTGTGTGCCAAACTTATAGAGCACTTGTACCATATTGCACTCGACATAATGGACCATTTTCATCGTATTGTTGTTTTCGCATATTGCATCCGTTGAAGAGTGTCTTGAAGATGATCAAAATGTATGGATTCGACATCGTTCTCAACGGCTTGTTCTTTGACCGTTCACTTTATAAAAAACTTTACCTAAAAATCTTGGAAAAATTGTGTACAACGACAAGTTATTTTTTTCACAATGCGTTTATCAATAAGTAAAATTATCACAAATGGGGGGAAGTTAATCCACATGAGCTTATCAAAGAGCCGTAACATCCAGACAAATAAATTTTTTGGTTCAGTCTGCGGGCTGGTAGAGTCATCGGACTAATTTTTTTTTTTTCAAAATTGAATGTGATCAGAGTGTTACGGTCAGGGAATTTATTATGGAGCCATAATTAATGACTTTTCGTTTCCCTAGTGAATGGCGTGAATGTGAACGAAATGTGATTTCAGCAGGATAGCGTTACGTGCCATACAGCAAACAAAACCATCAACTTATTGAAGGAAACATTCGATGAATGCATAATGTCGCGTTGTTGGCCTGTAAATTGGTCTCCAAGATCCAAGATACCTAAAGGCAGAACATACGCTGGCAAACCAACAACAAACGTCACATTGGAAGCCAATGTTATTCGTGTTATTGAGGACATACTACCACAAGTGCTTGAAAAAAGTTATCGAAAACTTTGTCTCTCGGATGACATTCATCAGATCCAGTCGTGGTGCGCACATGCCAGAAGTTGTGTTTGATTAAACACAAATAAATTGCTTTTTAATGAAATTTTATGTATTTTATTCAAATCCCAGTCAGTTTTAACTGGCTTTTTTACTTTAATAAACAAGAGCATTATTTTTTTTTAAGTTGATTCGAATTTTGTGTGCCCTGCAGTTTTATGAAATGAATAAAGAAGTAAATATACGAGTATATACTGTGCTGATCAAATTAATAGGTAATTGTCATACAAACATTAAGATCCCTGAATTTACATGCTAATTGATCTTTGATTGGCATGTGGGTGATACAGTTTTGTATGTGAGAGCCTAAATTTTCGTTTTTTGTCTGAGTAATACAATGTCAATTTATTCATTCTTCCGCGATGGAGAAGAAAATGTGACAATACCAATTTTTCAGACTGATCGAAATAATAGATAAATTAGATAAAAATTAAAAAATTAAAACCAAACCAATACTTTTAAAAATAATTAATTTGCACACTTAAGGCTTATGTTTATTTGTAATCAGATTGACCAAAAACAAAAACACTGTGGCGCTGGCAGCCCGGTATGGGCCATGGCCTAGCTTCTTGACACTCATTTGTGCTGCTCATGTTTTCATTTTTGTCACATCTGAGCGGGGCCCACGATTTATCGCCGAGTCCAAACGGCACTCCTTAGAAGCTTTTTCGTAGGCAATTTTTTACTTTCGGGAGTTTGCCATTGCCCGCCGAAAGGGTGATGGCGATTTAAAAAATTTTTTGGTGACCCAGCCAGGAATCGAACCCAGCCTCTCTGCGTGATAGTCCAATGAGCTAACTATCGCGCCATCGCCAACGCCAGATTGATTGATCACCTTTGTTTTTAAAACAGCGTCAGTTCTGTTGGGCATGGAATCAATTTACTTCTGGCAAGTTTCAACTGAAATCGCATTCCAAGCCGTTTTTATGGCTTCCATAATTGAATTTTATTCCGAAAAGTTTGCCTCCTTAAAGTTTTCTTCAACTCACCCGCCATGAATGCACCGAAACGTATTCCTGAGTCAACCAAGATTTCACCAATGTTGATGAATGCTTGGAATCATTATCATGTTGCAAGTGCCAACGAACAGGCATATTCTCCTCAGCATACGGCAATATAACTTTCTTTAAAATATTGCAGTATGACCACCCATAATTTGTCATTGTGTTGTCGATGTGGTAAATATGGCTATCACTGTATCACGAGATCCCCATACCATGTGATTATGGTACCATTTTACTGTTTTCTGGATGTAACTGACGTGAAACTCTTTTCCTTTAGGCCGACCGATACTTCTCTTACATCAGAGCCGAAAAAGTTGATTTTTGATTCGTCTATCCATACTCCATAGTATGTTACGAAATATAGGTAATGCGTGATTTTTTAAGTCTGACGCAAACTGTTTCATGGTTCTTATATATATTTTTTTGACAACAGTATAACTTTTCTTCCGTCAGTTCCGTCGTTTTATTGTAAGCTTTCTTTGTCAGTTGGTGGTTTAACGACATTATCAATTTCAGCTCCAATTGCCTTTGATGACATGAATGGGTCTCTATTGGCCAATGTAACTATTCAAAAATCTGTAGTTGTAATATGGTTTTTATCGGCCTACCTCTGGTTTTTTCGGTAGGTTCTCTTTTGAGAGCATTAGCTCTCATCTTCAAATGTAAAGCGATATATTTTAAAGCGTGGCCGGCATATATTACCTATCGAATGTTGTGTAGTTCTTCAGCAGTACAATGTCTATTAAAAAAAAAGTCAAGCAACTTATAAAACTTGAATTGCAAAATATAAAAATTCTGATTTCATTACCTTTCTGCATAACATATAATTATTTTAAAAATTAAAAAGCCTAGCTTTTGTTTTGGTTTCAATTTTCAATTAAATTTTTAACTTGAAAGACTTGATACAACCGCCACGTGGATGAAAGGAGCACCGTGGAAGTGAACGTTACCATGTGTATAATAACATTACCCCGCTGAGCACTTCTTCTTCACTTCGGAGGTGTCAAATGTTTCTATTATTCAGATTTAGTTCAAATAAAACACATATGATTCAGGTAGTTTGTTACAATAATGTAACATAAATAATATAAATGTTTATGAATTTTGGTTTGGAATGTATAATACTTATCGATTGAATATACTCTACCAACTCGTTCTGAGCCATAGCACTCGCAATATTACTCGTGAAGTAACTCTTTGATGCATATTATGTACATACTCGTACATACATATATGTGTAAAAAAAGATGGGGGGGGGGTGAAAAGTAACCTCCTTGACCGCCAGAATGCGCTGCTACTGCAAAAAAGGTTATGGTGCCTTGAAGTCCGTTCATATTAAGGCAGGCATGCCAAATTTCAGTGCGATACTGTCTTTAGTTTTGTTTTGACAGCTGATTGCTGTTGACGTGTTTGGCATCATGTTGAGTATGGACAAAAACGATTTTCATTCTCTCATAAAACATTATTTTTTGAGAGGCAAAACGGCGAAGGAAACAAAAGAAAAGTTGGATAAATATTATGGGGCTAATGCTCCGTCAGATTACACCACCGTCAAATATAGGTTTCGAAAGTTCCGTGGTGGCCGCAACTCCACTCCCGATCAAGTCCACAGCGGCAGGCCCTCCGATGCTGTTACAGAGGACAATGTCAAAAAAATACATGAAATGGTGTTGGCTGACCGGAAAGTGAAGACGCGCGAGCAAGCAGATACCACAAAGATTAGTACTGAACGCACACACCATATTTTGGGCAATATTCTGCAAATGAAAAGTTATCCTGCCGCTGGGTGCGGCGCATGCTCACTCCTGACGAAAAACACGAACGCGGGAGCATTTCGAAAGAGCGTTTGGACTTGCTGATGCGGAATCGGGCGGACTTTTGGCGTCGATTGGTAACTGTTGATAAAACCTGGATCCACTATTACACACCAAATAACAGAATGAGTGCCCGGCAATGGACTGAAGCCGGCACGAGTGCTCCGAAGCGGCCGAGGGAGGTTCAATGGGTCGGAAAGGTTATGGCGTCGGTTTTCTGGGATTGTCATAGCATACGCTTCGTGGATTACATCGAAAAAAGAAAAACCATCAACAGCGAGTATAACTGTGCATTATTGGAGCGATTGAAGGCCGGGATCACTGCAAAACAATGCGCCGGCGCATAAGAGCATCGCAACCACGGCTAAAATCAATGACTTACGGTTCCAATTGCTGTCGCATCCACCATATTAGCCTGATTTGGCTCCCTCGGACTATTATCTCTTCTCAAATCTCAAAAGATGGCTCATGAATAAAAAAGTGTATCAACCTAAAAGGGGACTTTATTGAATAAAATGAAAAAAACCCCAAGGAGGTTACTTTTCACCCCACCTAGTAATCAGGTAATGCAGCGTTTCCAAAACTTTTTTAATCGCGCCCCGGCACGAGGTTTTGAAATTTTTCGCGACCCATCTTATGGAAAAAAAACGTTTTATTTACAAGACAAATTTTATTTTTTGATGAAAATCAAGTTATTTGTTTGTTTATTTCATACACAAAAATTGCAAAATAATTATACAAGAAAAATATTACTAATTAAAAAATTAACAATTATATTAATTTCAAATTTAAGTAAATGAGTTTAACTTTGTTTCCACTTTTTTGTCCTTAGTGCGAAGGATGTTAATGTTTGTCATCACATTACAATTTCAAATTAGGAGGAAATGATGTCAATTTTATTCTTAAATTAGGTTCCAGATCCAATCTGTTTCGACACTTATTTTTTAAGTATACCAAGGCTGAGAATGCAGTTTCACAAGTACAAGTAGTGACAAAAGGCATAAAAAATTGTATTGCTTTTTTGCTTATGCTTGGATACTCCTTTTGGCAGCGCAACCAAAAATTCATTAATGGTACAGTTTCAAACATTTTTTCCAAATCGGTGTTGCAAGAAATTTCAATTAAACTATTAACTTCTTGTTCACTAAAATGTAACATTTCTTCCTGTTTAAAAGTAATATCCGGAAAGTAATCTTTAAAACTATTTAATGGCTCCGAAAGATGTCTTTGTATTGAAACTGATAGTGTTTCTAGATGCAAATCTCCGTTATCATAGTTTGCATGGGTTTCAATAAATTTATGTAGTCTATCAAAAGATTTAAAATTTCCTTTTCAAAGTCGTTGTTTCCACAGAGTAATTTTTTTTAATTATTGCAGCAACTTTTTCGGATACCTTGAAAATATTAAACCAAATTAAAAAATTTAAATTCAATTTATTGAATGTACAAATCATTAAGCTTTCAGTCTTTAGTAACTCGAATAATAAAAAAAAAAACATAACAAAAGGATATAAATGAAAAATTAAAGGAACTTCATATTTTAGATTCTAAAAAATGCGGGTAATATGGCCTACAATGGTTTTTGAGAAAAGTGGCTTTAGCTACAGCAAAATTCACATATGAAATATTGTTGCTCTTTGCCAGCGCAATCCTCATGAGCCCAAATTCTGTATACAACACAGCTTGACCTTGCTTATCATCAGAGAACAGGCCTATGCAATAAATGTATCTAGCATCCGTCTGGTTACTTCTATCAGGACTTGGATCTGAACCGTCATTTGGAATGAAGTCCTCCTCACTTTCTGATGATAAGAGCTGGGTTTTGTGATAGCTTCTCTTTTTCCTTACTATGCTTTGTTCATCATTTTCGTTAGACTTTAAATTTGTAGGAACCATCTGAAATTAAAAATAGATAGAGCAAAAAGACGTTAACATTATTGGAGTAAAGCCTAAATATATTAGATATTTGAAGATATGTTTCTACCATTTTGTTTGAAACCCCATGACTGTAACTTCTTTAAATCTTTTTGATCCCTTTTTTTGATGGAAATTCGATGTGGAGTTACCAAAGTTGTTGATTCCGAAACACATTTTATTCCAGTAGAAGTCGAAGGTTGTGAATGTCTATTCGACTCATCTTGCTTAGACTGCGTCATCTCTCCATTATTTTCACGTCCATCGGCAGGAGCAGGATTTTCCATGTTAGATAAAGGTATTTCATCTTCCTCTGCTGCTAGAAAATCGTGGTCTTGGAACACATTCCTATCAAAAGGACATATCCCTGTGGACGAAAAGCCTTTTAGAGCAGCTGGAACTACTGAAATCCCCGTCTCATCCACATTAAAAATAATGTTGAGGATTAAACTTGCTCATGAGCATTTCTTAATTTTCAAAAAAAATTGTTACGTGTTGTTTTGAAAATCCAGAAGCATGGGCTTATGGCGTTCCAGTCGGCTGGCGGAATGACAGCGATGGATGACGTTTTAGAAATCAAAGTAGCCAGTCCCTTCCCGCAACTTCCTTTATAACAGAAAATGGATTGGGAATTTGGTTCTTTATAGCTAGCTGGAATGCTAACGATCTTATGTCATTCCTGGCTAGACCAAATAGTTTCCCTTCCATTTGCAGGCAATAGTCTAGCAGAGACTGCTCGAGTTCTGGAGGAAAAATGGTTTTCCTGCCTAGTTTGGCACTTACCACTTCCTCCAAAGCTTTATCCTTTATTGCTACTAAACGCCTCAGTGTGGTTCTCGGGACATTGAACATTTTGTGGCCTACTAGGCCACATTTAAAACACATGGGGTAGGCCATATTACACGCACTGTATTTTTATTACTAATTTTCAATGAAAATACACTTCATAAACTTTTGTTAAAACTCTAAATCACCGAAAAAAAGAAAATTTTCAACACTATTCAATCTTAGAAAGACACTATCAAATTTCCAAATATTCGCTGTGAAAACACTTAGCAAAACTCACCAAAAACTTACTACAAAAACGTTAAAAATCAGTTACACTCAATATTTTGTACGTCCGTAGCGTCAGGTCAACCATGATTGATTGAGACAAAACCGGTTGAATGTGCTTTTAACTACGTGCGTTTGTGTATTGAGGAAATATTATGGTGGGCCATATTACCACGTGGGCCATTTTTGCGGACCTTACTCTACGTAAGTTGTGTTTTTTTAAAATTTTTGTCGCGACCCGTCATAATTTTTCTACGACCCTCTGCGAAACACTGAGTTAATGTATTGTTATTAGAGGGAGTTTACAGAATGCAAATGGGAAGGCTTAATTTGCTATATTAAAGTACGGTGAGTAACAAGTTTAAATGAAGAAAATTTGAAGTAAGGTTTAGTTTTTTAAAATTAAATTTATATTCGTATATACGAGGGCGGGTCAATAAGTCCGTGACTTTTTGAATTTCTGACCTCTTTACTGAAACAGCAACACTGCTCCTGTCAACAGGCATCTGTCAGTTGACTCCTGTCAAAATTTGAACTTGCTGCGTCAGTTAGTTTGTGTTTGACAGCTATTTTTATCAGACTTCTCACTAATTTGAGGAGAAAATGGAAAAAAGTGAATTTCGTGTGCTTATTAAGCATTATTTCTTGCGAAAAAAAACCATTACCGAGACCAAGGCTAAGCTTGATAAATACTATGGGGACTCTGCAACATCGATTTCAATGGTAAAAAAGTGGTTTACTGAATTTCGTTGTGGCCGTACAAGCACTGAAGATGCCGAAGGTCCTGGACGCCCAGTTGAGGTCTCTACACCCGAAACAATCACGATATGGCGTTGGCCGACCGAAGATTGAAAGTGCGAGAGATTGTGGAAGCCGTAGGGATCTCGCATGGCTCATTGGTTTCAGTGGTTTGAATGATCACTTGGGCATGAGAAAGCTTTCCGCAAGATGGGTGCCGCGTTTGCTCACAGTCGACCACAAACGCAATCGTGTAGGAAGGTTTAGCGTTGTTTAATCGCAATATGGAGGAGTTTTTGCGCCGTTTTGTAACCGTGGACGAAACATGGATCCATCACAACACACCAGAGAACAAACAACAGTCAAAACAGTGGGTTTCTAAGGGTGAATCGGCGCCAAAGAAGGCCAAGGTGGGTTTGTCAGCCAATAAAGTTATGGCGACTGTTTTTTGGGATGCACGCGGGATAATCCACATTGACTACCTTCAAAAGGGAAGAACAATCAATGGGGAATATTATGCCAACTTATTGGACCGATTCAATGACGATTTAAAAAAAAAACGACCTCATTTGGCCAAGAAAAAAGTTCTTTTCCACCAAGACAATGCAAGGGTGCACACATGTGCAGTTGCCATGGCAAAAATCCATGAATTGGGCTATGAATTGCTCCCTCATCCACCCTATTCTCCAGATTTGGCTCCGAGCGACTACTTCTTGTTCCCAAACCTGAAGAAATGGCTTGGTGGAAAAAGATTTGACTCCAATGATGAAGTCATCTCGCAAACAAAGGCCTATTTTGAGGACCTCGACAAATCATTTTTTTTGGAAGGTATAAAAAAATTGGAGAAGCGTTGGACAAAGTGTATAGAACTCAAGGGAGACTACGTTGAAAAATAAAATTATTTTTTTATCAAAAAATCTGTGTTTTAATCCAAATGTCACGGACTTATTGACCGCCCTCGTAACGAAAAGGAATTTTATTCCCTCGAGTGTTCAGTCTTAAACAGAAGGAGTGATTTTAGATCGAATAGAAGTTTCAGGGTCTAGCAGTATACTGCATTCAAGACATATAGTAAATTACACACCGCGAACTTAAACGTCGGCACAATGGCGATCAAATGTTTCGATGTAAAAAATATATAACATCAACGTTAAATTACTTGCAAATGAAACCGGAAAAAATGTAATACATACAACCAAATGGAACGAAAAAGGACGAAGTTGCGAACACTTTGGCAGCTTAGTTCGCATATTAAATTTAGTTCATCTTAGGCTAACGTCCAACAAATGACAGAAATACTGATAATTGAATATGAACCTATTGTACCAAAGTACGCTTTCAGTCTTTCTCCCACTTTCCTCTCTATTTCCATCTATCTATCTGGCTCTAATGAATGAAAAACTATAGAGGTATCAGTAAACTTTCTGCTATACAGAAGCTTTTGAATATTTTGTAAAAGAATATTACTCGTAGAATTCCGCATAAAGGAGTTTCAGCGCGGCTTTGTTAAGTATCTAATCGGGTTCACTTTACATCTTATGTTGTTGAAAGTAGATGCCAGGTCGTCGTCGTATATAAAGCAATGATCCAGTCGAATCATAAAAAATTGTCTACTTGGTGTATTAGCAACATTCTAAAATTAAATGTAACTATTTGCGCATCTTTTAATAAATTTCAAATATAAAAATGTTTTCATTACTGAATTGACTTCACACCTCTACAAAGGTCGGCAATAGTAAGGATCTAGCTGTTTTTCTTGATACTAGATTAACATTTGTATCTCATGTCGAGTATATAGTTACAAAAGCTAATTCCTTAATTGATTTCATTTAGAGAAACTAAAGCGATCAAGCCCTAGTCAGGTCAATAATTGAATACGCCGATGTTGAGTGAAATCCAAATTATTTGTACTTTTCTGACCGTAGTGAAAAAGTGCAAAGACGTTTTACAATTTTTTTTTTCTTTAAAATGCGTTGGTCTTTCGAACCTCCTTATAAAGCTCGTTGTCAATTATTAGGTACAATGACACTTAGTTCATTCATGCTGATTTTCATATCTCGAGAAAGCTTTTCAAATTCGTTTTAATTACATTGGCTGCGAATTATTTGTTGTACTATTACTTCTTATTTATTTTTAACTCCTATTACTCTTTGTATAATATTTAATTTTGTGTTCTTGAATTTATTATTATACATTTGTAATTTGTAAGCAAAGCTTCTTGATGAAATAAAATATATAAATAAATTTCATATATCTCTCACACTTATGGAATATCCACAAGTAACTAATTTTGATAAAAATACCCTTAATTTTTATAATTTTATCTAATTCAGCACTGAGCTTTCAGTACGAGTCCCTTATATCCTCAAGTCAGAGTTGCTTTCTAAAAGCTAAATCAACCTCTACTTAAATTCGAATTCTTTACCCTTTCGCTGCTAAAGAATTTTAAGAGATCTCATCGATTGTTCCTTTTTAAATTTTCTACTTAGCCTCGGCTTTGCTTCAATATTATTGGAATAAAATTTATATCTAACTATGTATTTGAAAGAATGCCTATTGAGCGCCACAAGGCAGCTATTTAGATCTTTTTCTTTCCATATTAACTATTAAAATTGAGGCAGCCATTAATAACTTTGGCTCATCAATTTGCTCCGACGACACCAATTTTCCCATATTTCTTCACCTCAAGATTGTGTAAAAGATTGCTAAGAACCTAGTTTCAATCATTAAAAAGTGCAACCAATCTCCTCCTCGGCTTTATTTTTTCCACGGCTAACCTTAGCTTACAATATTGTCCGATAGACATTTAAATTTTTGTTCGCATATTTATGAGATAATTCTAAATGCCTACTTATCACTTGGTTTTACCAAAGATGGTCTAGAGAAATTTTCCAATCCTTATGTAAAATTTCCTTTGCTCGGCTCTTACCTGAATATGTCAGTTAAGTCCAGTCTTTCAGCGAGTTTATCTATCAAGAATTGAGAATATTCAACATCGTTTCCTTGAATTTGCTCCGTGAGGGCTACCCTTTTACTTTAACACCCTATGACGACTGCTTTTAACTTAATAACTTAAACATCATCGAAAAATAGAATGAACTGTTTTTTATTCATCGACTGATCTGTATTTGTATTGATTGCGCCTCCCTTAACAATTCTACTTTCTTCAACATTATTGCTCGTAATTTACGATGTCCTCGTCTCTTCTATTTATATACCAACCCATCGCACCTCTTATGGTTCCGTTCCAATGAACCAAACTCTCAGTTTTTGATTTCAACCTAGGCACTCCCTGTCTCAAACTCGATCTCTTCCACAATTTTAAAGATACTTGGTTTTTAAGATACATATGTTAAGCTTATAAAGGGTTTTCCATTGATGACTTGACAACTTTTTTTATAAATAAAACGCAAACCATTTGAGATTTTTCAAAAACAAATTTATGAATGGAACTCGACTTCGTTCATACGGCCACCGCGGGCACGTTTGCAGCGGTCGATTCGTTAGACCCAATTTTCAACGACTCGGCAACACATTTCGGCCAAAAAGGCCAATATTTCGCTTTCAATGTTGTCGGCTTGTTAGCATAAACCAATGACTTAAAGTAGCCCCATAGACTAAAGTCAAGCGGCGTTAAATCGCAGGAACGAGGCGGCCAATCGACTGGCCCATTTCTTGAGATAACACGCTCACTATACTTACTCTTCAATAAATCGATTGTAACGTGTGCTGTGTGGCTTGTGGCACCATCCTGTTGAAACCACATGTCGTCCAAGGCCATATCTTCCAATTCGGGCCATAATACGCCATAATGTAGTCTGAGCGATGCCCAATTCTTGAGAACGCCGTGGAATTGACTGATTTGGATCGTTTGCTACGGACTCCTGAACGGCAGCGATGTTTTCGACTATTCGACCAACCCGTTGTCTCACTGACACGGTAACATCACACAACGAATATGCAGATTCAATTTTTGCACTTAACTTGTTATTGCCTGTCTACTAGGGCGAGAATTACGACCGAAAATTGGAATTAACGCTCTTAAAGTTGCAGTCACCGACTCCGAATTTCGGTAGAAAATTTTTATAATTTGCAGACGTTGCTCGTTCGTGTACTTTACCATGATGAAAATGTTGTGTTTACTGAATAAATTGACAGTGACAGTTTGATGATTAGTGAAAGAGTGCGTTCACAAATTAAATTCAAAGTTGTCAAGTCCCTATTGGAAAACCCGATATCTAGCCTTATAAATTGCGGCTTCAGCACCACAAAAAAAAAAAAAAACAAAACAAAAAAACTAGATTATCTGTGATACTACTCGTACATATGGGTATGTGTGCATACATATTTCAATTGCCAAGAGGAAGTTTGAAAAAATACTGAACGAAGTAAATTTTAATAAAAAATCGTTCTGTTAGAATAGGATTTGTTGTAACAGATCAGAGTATAGGAGTTTTACTGACACAATTAAGTTTGATGGTACAAATTCCTCAGAAGGTTAAGGACCTTTATAAAACTTTAATTGAAGTAATTGAATCAACATATGGATTGGGGTATTCGGATTATTGCTAAATAATGGAAACATTATAATGAAGCAAAAGCCACACACTCCAATTATACTGTCATCTGTATACTCGTACGTACATATCAATTCCATAAAGTAATTCAAATTACAAAGTTGGTATAAAATCTGCTTACCTATCAGTGGATTTACGTTTTCATGTCTCAGTCCATGTTCCATTACCATTAAATCCATAGCCTTCGACTTTAATTCAGTCGAAGCGTTTAGAGAGATTTCCTTCAGTTGTACCAAGTCACCATTGTATCTGGCTCTCATGTCTAATAGTCCTGGATTATGTCTTGCCAAACTTCCAGACCCTGATGTATTTTTTCCTCCAGCACCTCCAATCGATGTATTCCCAGGACCTCCACCTCCAATACTACTACTCCCACCACCTGCGCCGCCGGCACCACCACCTCCGCCTGCCAATGCCAGACCAAAGTTTTTCAACGAACCAATGGATCCCTTAAGTAAATCTGGTTTATCCACTTCAGGTCCTCCGAACTCCTGGAGTTGTTGTAGCCAGCAGCATAGCATTGCTTCAATACCCTCGTCTACCTGTGGGGGAATAACATTAAAGCGAAAAATTTACACAGCATTTTGGACATGGAGTTGGGTTGAGAAGAAATTTGCCGGTAAAGGGTAGTATTCCGGCTGATTCCAGAAGGAATGGGTTTGTTGAAACTTACTCTTCTCGAATCGACTGGGAACACAAAATCACTTGCCGACAGGACTATTTTATTGGGTCCTTTTGATAGGCGCTTTCGGAGAAAATAATTTCTGTAAATAGAAAAGAAAACAAAGGTGAAAAACTAAATACGGTGTATCGGGGGATTAATGGAAGAGAAGATCGAAGAATGGGTTTAGGGGGTAGTTACGAGCAAGTTGCTTTAACGAGTTATATGTATTCGAGCGTAGGTTCGTTGTAATAAGCGTAATGGAGTAATGGATTATAGGAACTATTACCATACACTCGGGACTCATTAGGCCAACAAGTTCTGTTAGCTCGTTAGGTAAAATCGGTAATATAAATAAAAGGCGGTTTTACTTTATATCTGTAAACATGAAGATGATAACTTTATAATATTATTGTCAAACAAGTTGTCAGTCTAATTAAGTTCTTTTATATGTAATCCCAACTTATAAGGAGTCAATTACTGGTCGACATTTTTGAATTTATTCTTAAGAACCGATTCGTTTTGCCAAGGAGATATGGAAACCACTTCAGCTGCTGATCAGACATTTTCATCTCAGTAAGCATGTGAAACATTCAAGTTAATTTAAATTTAAAGTTAAATTTGTATTATTCTGAAAAGAATTCAATTTAGTCAAAATTTTTCGTTCACAGGGAGCTGACCTTTGGCGGAAGTGACTTGTCTCTTACTGACCAATTTAAAACAGAAATATTAGATGAACCTAAAGCATGAACATACTATACATAAAACGAAAGAACTTTGCTAAAACCCGATAATACTTGAATGAAACGTTCTTACACAGTATCTGGCTGATATTTCTGCAATATTAGAAGTGCAATGGAAATAATTATATTCAACAGTATTTTACGTATGTACAAAATATGATTTATTGTCATTTCACGTTTGCATTTCATACTCTTAAAACAATAATGGGAATAACCACTTTTAGACAGAGCAAAGTCTTAAATCTGACGATGATATCCAAAACATCCATTACATTTTTGTCCATCGTAAAGCCCACAGATCGATCCATCTTTTATGTATTGTTATAGTTCCAAGAAACCGAGGAGCCCTACCCTGGTTACTTTTGAATGTACTCGTGACAGTTTCCTAAGGAAATCTCGAGTGAGCATGCTCATCTAACGATGGGGGTTTCCCCACGTTGTGATATCACAAGTTCTCAAGGTTTTCATATCTGAAAGCTGAGATCGGAACGTATTGGAGACCAGAAGTCAAATCTATTCGCTTGCTTACCAGTTGCACAACCGACGAGCATACTTGAGCCAAGTCGATTCCTTCCACTTCACGGTCGATCTCTCCATGAAATTTTTTCATGGGCAACGTTGTATTTGTCGGCTGATTCATACACTTCATCTGTGGCAGAATTGTATTCTTCACCTTTAGCATCAGAATTCTCTGTTTTCCCGAAGTATCCGAACTAGCCAACATGTTATTTAAGTCTTTATTCAAATTGTCATGCAATATGTAATTTAAGCCCTCATACAAATCTTCATGGAAACAATTGTGCGAATTGTATTGGGAGGATTTCTCCAGAAAT
Organism: Volucella inflata; assembly: GCA_928272305.1. Classification (NCBI taxonomy): domain Eukaryota; kingdom Metazoa; phylum Arthropoda; class Insecta; order Diptera; family Syrphidae; genus Volucella; species Volucella inflata. The sequence continues at coordinate 48,393,176 of OV743716.1, read as the reverse complement.
TCAAAATCCCCTCTTTTAATTTATTTCGCTGATCAAAATTCCCCTCTTCCCTAAATGTGACATCTTTCTGCATATCCTATAAACAAACCTTTTTTTGTCTTCCTATCAAATTTCTCACGTTTTTCCTTCGGGAAATGAAGAAAACTTCTATTTCAAACACTTTGAAATCGTTAGAATTACAGTAACTATCCCACCATAACTCGTAGGGCTTTTACCTTTTATGGACTAACAACTGTCCGATTTAACAGAAAAACTGCGGTGTCTACAGCTTTTGCCCGAAACCGTTCCGGTAAACTTCTTCCAGACAGCATTGTTCGAGCAGCCTCAATGATGGTTCTATATTTGCGTTCAACAATTTCATTTTGTTGCGGGGTGTAAGGCGCAGAAGTTTGGTGGCGAACAAATTGTTTGGCTAAAAATGATTTAAACGATTCGTTTACTAACTCGGTTCCATTTTCTATTCGAATCGTTCTGACATCATTTTCACTTTCAGTCTTGGCTCTGCTTAAAAACTCTTCAATTTTAGAGCAAACTTTTGATTTGTGCTTCAATAAGTACACCATCTTGAATCGTGAAAAATGATCTTTGAATAATTAGAAGTGCTTGGCACTAGCAAGAGGAATCTCCTCCATTCGGCCAGATACGTGTACAAGTTCACCTGCTTAAAGTACTTGCAAATCACTCTGTGCAATATTGAGTGCAATATTTTCTTTTTTAGCTGACATCGTATGTGAACTATATTTTGGAGAGCCATACTCACACGCCGTATTAGCCGCTTTCACAGTCGGTATTTGCAATTTAAAGTTTATTCTAAGCTGCTGTTCTTGTTGCTCTCCCACTGCAGCAACAGTACCATCCTTTTTTACAAATATACACTGCAAGTTATCTATTATATATTTTGGGCCCTTGTCTAAGGCACGAACCTGTGAGATCAAATGGTTTGTGATCTTAAGAACATAGAGAACATCAGATAGGTGCTTTTAAGTCCATAGCTTCCCATTTGAAGCTAAAATATTTATTTTCGCCAACACAAATCGCAAAAGTCTTTTTTTCACTTCCTAATCTGATACCAATAGGTCTATCAAATGCTTGATAACGAATAAACCATTCTTTTTTACAGGTCATGTGATCACTGGTTCCTAAATCTAGAAATTACTCATTACTTACTTTCCTACCGCTCGCTATTAAGGCATTGAAAACAAGTCGACCTCCTCCTCGCACTCGACTTGTAATTCCAGTCTATCCTGTGCCATCAACGCTGAAAATAAGTCCAGCTCCCCAGCGTTCCTCACCCTTTTTTCCCGGACACTTTTTTTTTTCTTTGCATAATCCGTTTTCCAGTGCCCGTTCGTATTGCATGCAAAGCACTTTCCAGGCTTAGCCGCTCTTTGATTCTGTTTTGGCGCCTTTTGCTTTGCAACTAACGCAACTGATGTACGAGTACATTTTTGTCAAATGCAATGACATGCGTGTCTCCTCCATTACTATACAAGTCTTGATGTCAAATTTCAAAATATTTCTTTGGCAGTCGATTCCAATACGCAGAAAAAAATGCTTAAAACTATCTGGATGTGTCATTAACACCTTTGTAATAACCATGTTGTTCGAAACTTCCCCGTCTATATCTCATAGTTGCCTGACTATGTTTTGCAATTTTGAAACATGAGTTGCAACATTGTCATCTCGATCTTTTTCAGAGGAATAAGATCGTCGTAATAATAAATTAATACCTACTTGCCTTTGACGTTTTCTAATATATGGCCTTCAATTTTGTACACATTTCAGCTGCAGTATGGAAATTATATACGAGGGCGGGTTAATAAGTCCGTGACTTTTTGAATTTCTGACCTCTTTACTGAAACAGCAACACTGCTCCTGTCAACAGGCATCTGTCAGTTGACTCCTGTCAAAATTTAAACTTGCTGCGTCAGTTAGTTTGTGTTTGACAGCTATTTTTATCAGACTACTCACTAATTTGAGGAGAAAATGGAAAAAAGTTAATTTCGTGTGCTTATTATTATTATTATTATTATTTCTTGCGAAAAAAAAACATTACCGAGACCAAGGCTAAGCTTGATAAATGCTATGGGGACTCTGCACCATCGATTTCAATGGTAAAAAAGGGGTTTACTGAATTTCGTTGTGGCCGTACAAGCACTGAAGATGCCGAACGTCCTGGACGCCCAGTTGAGGTCTCTACACCCGAAACAATCGAAAAAATTCACGATATGGTGTTGGCCGACCGAAGATTGAAAGTGCGAGAGATTGTGGAAGCCGTAGGGATCTCGCATGGCTCAGTGGTTTCAATTTTGAATGATCACTTGGGCATGAAAAAGCTTTCCGCAAGATGGGTGCCGCGTTTGCTCACAGTCGACCACAAACGCATGTGCAGTTGCCATGGCAAAAATCCATGAATTGGGCTATGAATTGCTCCCTCATCCACCCTATTCTCCAGATTTGGCTCCGAGCGACTACTTCTTGTTCCCAAACCTGAAGAAATGGCTTGGTGGAAAAAGATTTGACTCCAATGATGAAGTCATCTCGCAAACAAAGGCCTATTTTGAGGACCTCGACAAATCATTTTTTTTGGAAGGGATAAAAAAATTGGAGAAGCGTTGGACAAAGTGTATAGAGCTCAAGGGAGACTACGTTGAAAAATAAAATTATTTTTGTATCAAAAAATCTGTGTTTTAATCCAAAAGTCACGGATTTATTGACCCGCCCTCGTATATGCCGAAGAGGAGTTGATCCAATGCAAATTGCTATTATTTGATGTGCCCTGCTGTCCAATTTCTTCCAACCTAGCAGACGACTATTAAACGCAGTTTGTTCCTCAGGTTCCGCTTTGACAGGTTCTGAGGTCAGGCCATTAACACGCTCGAACAATTCAGATGCATTTAATAAAATTGTAACTTGGAATTTCCACACTGAATATCCTTCGGATGTCTGCAATTTATTAATTGTGAAGAGTTCAATTTCCATTTTTACCATTTCCATTCGCAAAATTTTTATTTATTTTTATTTAAGAATATTTCCCGATTTCTACAGTGCGTACCAAATACACAAGCATAATGTCCTTTATTTAACCTTTTATATTCCCCCGTGTACTGGGTCCATAACCTGTAAAATAAATACAATCGAATACAGCAGTGCAACTGCAGACATCGACTTATGTCTACAATTGAATAGAGTGTTGTTACTCGTAAATCAAATATTTCACACATAATATCATTATTCTTACCAAAACTAAATTACAGTTACTAGGAAGTTATAGGCGCCTGCTTAAAAGTTGTTAACATACCCTTTGCGAAGCGACGAAGTCGCATGAGCGTCTAAATCCTGCGGAGAAAGGGGTGAAATCCTGTCAGCGAGTAAAGTGAGCCACCCACTACAGAAATTTGGTACAATACAAGTTTGAGTTAGGTGGCTCGCTAACACCCTTTACTCCCTTTCATCTTAAACATGATATGATGGCAATTAATTTATATAAGGTTAGCAAAATTAAAAACAATGTGAAGTGAAATAAAACCGAACGCTAATATTTGGTCAACTTTCTTCCAAGATTTATTTGGAACCTCAGCTCTGCGCATCATCCTTGTTAGAAATCGTCATACCTATATCCAATTGCTAAGCCTGTTCCATTTTTCTTGTTTATGCTAAATTTTGACTTTGAGGTCCCTTTTCTTCGGAAAATGCGTAATAAACATAAACTTTTATTATTTGTTTGCAGAACAACCCATAGATTTTATGATACTTGGAAAAACCTGCGCTAGGTAAAATTTAAAAAAAAATATATGTTTTGCTTAAATCCCCAAAGGCTATGAATAAAATATGATTTTGTGTGGTTTTAGATAATTATTATTTTAAGTGCGTTTAGTACACCGTTATAAAAGGTGCTCAAAATGTTGTCCTTGGTTTTGTATGCATGCCCGTTTTTTAATTTCACTGCGAATGTTTATGAATGCTAACTGCTACCACACTTTTGATGGCGCTTACTTCCAGATGGTCTTCTTATTCAATAAAAGTTGCTATTACCGTTGGATAAATAAGTTCTTTCATTCCTCCCCACACAAACAAATCGAATACTGTAAAGTCAGGAGATCCGCCATCTATCCAAATTTTAACCTCACGACCATAATGGGCTGAAGAACCATTTTGTTGAAGCTAGTTAATTAGTGGAATGTCCTCCAAAATGCATGATTTTATTTTTGAGATATGAATACTGTTGGTTTATTTATTTCATATACACGTTATAGTATAATATCTGAAGTATCTTTGGAAACATTTTCAACTAAAAATATCAATAAATAAGTCCGTGACAGCGAATCTCCAGAGTCGCCTTGAAAAAGTTGTTATGCGGTGAACACCATAACTCGTTACCGGATCATCTTAAACAAAAGAATCGAAATGCGACTTTCTTATTTTTAGCAGCATTTGGAAGTGAAAAACGCAATTTTCGTAAAAATTTTCGGTGAAATTGTTATTATAAAATGGAAAAAAATGGTAAAAAAAAACTCTCCTTAACTAGCTGTTGGTTTATGTGTAGAAATAGTGTTAACAATTTCAAAAGGATCGGTGCAGTAGATTTTGAGTTACGATGTTCGAACTCTTCAAAATAACGAACGAACTTCAAAAATTAAGTTTGCGTCGGATGGCCAGTCCATAATATACGGTGAGTTTACCTTTTCCAGTGAATCTTTTCCTTTTTATTATTTTCCCTGTTTTACTCGTAGTTTCACTATCGACCACAGGTGTTTTCCATAGTCCACATAAATGAGTACCCATTCCTTTCTGCACATGTTCTATGCACTAGCTGTTGATGATCACAACTTCTTTGTGATCGAAGATCGCCAAGAGAAGGTAGAGGCTATAGGAGCGACTTTTCAGGAAGTGTACAAGACAAATGACATCATTGGTTCCAACCACGCCCTGGAAAATCGAGTCCTTGTCCACAATTTCTACCTTCGAAATGAAATAGTGAATTGGCGAATCGAGAACTCGGGTTTCACCCAGTTCAGTGACGAGAATATGGCAAATAATGTCATCGCCAATGGGAGGGAACAACCCCCGTTCATTTCGAAGGAAGACCTTCACAGGATCTTCGACACAATTAGAAGTAAGAAATCAGTGGGAACCGATGGAATACCGAACATTGTGCTTCGACATCTCCCACTAGAAGCGGTGGACATTTATACCACCCTGTTTAACAATGCAATGAATAATGCACATTATCCAGCGCATTGGAAAATGGCGGTGGTACATCCCATCCCCAAAAGGGATGAAGACACCTCCAATCCGGCGAATCTCCGGTCGATCAATCTCCTTCCAAACATCAGTAAGGTTTTCGAAAAAGTCATCAATAGAGTCCTGACTAAATGGGTTGAGGACAGAAATATACGAGTAGTTCCGGATAATCAATTCGGTTTCAAGGCGGGGCATGATGTCATTCATGCCGCGTCTAAGCTGGTTTCTGATATCCAATGGAACAAAGCCAGGAAACAGTGCACGGGTGCATGCCTGATTGATTTGGAGAAGGCTTTCGATACCGTATGGTTAGAGGGACTCTTCTACAAGTTGAACAGACTGTGCATTAGTAAACCACTGCTGTATATTCTTTTGAATATGCTCACAGATAGACAGTTCATCGTGAAAAATGGCGATGTGACTTCTACTGGTACATTCAACATTAAAAACGGTCTGCAACAAGGTGCGGTCAATTCGCCAATCCATTTCAACATTTACACAAGTGATCTGATAGGTTCACTTCACCATGCCATAGCGTACGCAGACGACTTAATCGCGTACAGATCAGGTCCAAAGATTGAGGTTATAAATATTCTTTTGCAACGTGACTTCGATAAAATTAAACGATATTGCGACGACTGGAAGTTGAAGATCAACTTTCAGAAGTCGGAAACCATTTTGTTTAGGACGCCTTTGTCTGGGGCCTCTGGGGATACCAGAAAGAATTGGCGAAAGTTTCAGATCGTGGGACAACACGGGCAACCACTTGTTTGTCGAAATGTAGTCAGATACCTTGGGATCTGGCTAGATCAATATCTGTATTATAACAAACATATAGATGTTGCTCTGGCCAGAGCCAAAGGTGCTTTTGCCCTTACAAAGAGACTGTTTTATAGCAGGCAACTCGATGCCAGGGTAAAGGTGATCTGCTACATGGCCCTTATTCGGCCTATGCATACATTTGGTTGTCCAGTGTGGTTCAACGTGAGAGCAAGTCTTTTGGAAAAGATTCGGGTGTTTGAGAGGGCTTGCCTTAGGGCTTGTCTTCGCTTATACAGAACACCAGAGTCGGAGTACATAAAATTCTATCCTAATGAGGTCTTGTACAATAGGGCGAACCTAATACGAGTGAACAATTTTGTTATTAAGTTGATTCGAAGGCACATTGCAAGAGCAATGACCTCGTCGAACAACCTGATCTCGGGGGTTTATTACCCCAATTATATGTATCACGAGAGAGTTCGCTTTGACGGCTTTATTCCTCCAGAAGCGTTCCCCTACCTCGACAAAAAAGGTCTGATCCAGGATAGATTAGCGGTGCCGTTAATCTTCCACGTCGCTCGAACAGCTGCGGACAGGCGACTCAACTACGACAGAGAAGTCGCACACGGCAGTGCGGAGCGTCTCCGGTTAGTAGGGCGGTAGGGAGTCGCGACATAAGGGATGTTGCTCGGCAGCACCAACAATTTTGGTGGCTTGCAGAAGAAGGGGGAGCTCCATCGTCGAATTCCTTTAGTGCAGGGTAGCTCCATTAGGGAGCAGAGATGGTCAGCCTAATTGTTATTAGCCGTGGCCGGCGTACATAGGGTAGGTAGGGTTAAGGTAGTTTTAAGAATAAAAATTATAAAAAAAAAAAAATTATAAAAACTGAAAAAAAAAATTAAAAGAGTAAAAAAAAAATGGGCAACCTTATCTAAAACAAAGTGGTAGTCCATACCACACCAAAAAGAAATAATACTTATACAATTATACAATAAGATAGTTTAAGTAGGTTAAGTAGATTAAGATTTATTTTAGATAGTTTTTAGTTTTTAGTCTTAAGTTTTATCTTATAATAAAAAAAATGTAAATTCACTAAGTTTTTTTTTTAAATTAAAAAATATGTTTTCTTAGTTTTAATTATATCCAATGTAATCTGAACGATAAGCCGAAAGACAAAATTGAAGTGTTAGGTTTAACTTAGAGTGTTCGCATGGGGCCAGTAAGTTAGAATAAGATAATTTTAAGTTAATTTAGCTAATTTTTAAGCGTTTTTTTTGTACAGCTTGTAAGAATTTCTGAATTTCAAAAATAAAAATGCATTTAAAATGAAATGAATGAAAATGTCCTATGCAATGGAAGCAGCCGCCAGGCAGGTATAAAAATCGAGCATGAGGGCCGGTCGTTTGAACGCTATACATTTGGTACATAGTTTGGCTCCGATTTACTTTGAAATTTGAACACAATATTCTCGGCGTGTTGTATATCCAAAAAAAAAATTACACCACTTAAAACTGACCCCGTTGGTCGAAGCCTTTGATACATACTTCAAAATACTCCTTCACTACGATGTCGTCGGTAATGACAAAGTTCATAGCATCTTTGTCGCGCTCCTGTTGAACTTCCAGTGCACAGCCCATAAACGTTAACAACTTCTGCGTATTCTTGGTTTGTATGTTAAATGCAGGCATTTCAAATAGTTTTTCTAAGCGAGTGTGAACTTGACGTAAAAATTAAACTGATGAATTAATTTTTTTATTCTTATCTCATACCATTTTTGCTTGGTGAATTTTTCAAATAGGCCTTCATACCCCAAACCTAACTTTTTCTTAGAATTTATAAGAAACAGGGTAAGTAAATGATGATTTTAACAAATACAGAAACACGCTATAGAACTCTTTTATAGCTATGCAATTTAAAGTTTTTTTTTGAAAAATTATTACTTCTTGGAAAACTACTCTTATTTTCAACTAAATTCCTTTTTTTACCTGTTTTATGTTTTTCCAAGTATCATACAATTTATGTATTTTTCTGAAAATTTCTGAATGATTTTTTATTTTTATTATTACGTTCATAACAAAAAAGTAATAAAACGTTATGATTATCGCGGATTTTCTGGAGAAAAGTAGCCTAAAAGTCAAAATTTAGCATGAACAAGAAAGACTTCAACAAAATATCAAGTTGATTTAAAAGCAGTTACAAAGGCTAGAGGCTGGTATTCTTTCTAAAAATAAATTCCTAAACTAAGTTTCTACTATTAGTTTTTACAGATAAATTTCCGTTAAATGGGTCAGGGTAAACCAAAGTAAGCGTTTTTTTTTAAATCCTCGATAAATGATGTCAGCATTAAAACTAGACCCTTACTGGAGACTGATTTTTTTCTTAGAATACATTCAAGAATCATTTTCCGAATTATCCTTGACGAATTAGGGGACACCAAATATAGGTATGGCATTCCCGTCAAACTCGCCAGATCTTACAGAATGACGATAGGGTAGAATTGCTGATTTGTAAATGTCGAAAGCAATCACGCCAAGGCCTTCGAATAAGAAAGGATTTAGAAAAAATTATGTGATAATTTTCTTTCTAAATGGGCAAGCTATAAGTACAAAATGCCACTGCATACCCATACGATGATATCAACGTCATTGGAAGAATTTACGTGCTGTGAATGTACTCATAAATTAACGCACAAAATCGACAGATTCAACACTACATTCTGAAAGGCAACAATCACTTTCTGAAAGTTAAGGATATAACTACGAGTACCTTGTCTTCGCTATCGTTTCTGATAATGGCACCTGATTAGTCATTTACAGAAGAGTTACATGTGTCAATCGCTGGTTTTTTGGCAATTGAGTGATAAGGTTTTATTGAGAACCACTTAGAGACCATTATAATCTCAGCCCTGCCTCATGTAGTAGAAAAATGGACCTTAGCGAAGGGGGCTGTTCAATAGAAAATGACCACAACTTTATTTGTTTTAAAAACTTTAAATTAATTTACAAAATATTCCAAAATTAGAAGTTGTCTCCGCAACGTGTTGAACAAGGCCGACCAAAAAACCAAGAAGCACGAAAAGCGAACAAGCTCTGTCCAACATGACAGTGAAAAAACAAAGATGGAAGAAAGATTTAACGAAGTAACAGATCAATGAAGATGTAATAGATCATTCCTCAAGCCTTAGGTTGCGAACACAATATCCGTCGAAAATTGAATTCCAATCTCAAACAGGGGCAAAGCATAATTTTGTACGTTCTGAATTCTTCGTTTGGATTTTGGTTTTTATGGATTTTAACATTGAATTGTACAAGCCGCAAAGATTTCGACTTGGACACTCAGCATCAATCACCTGAAATGACTAGAACGTATAGGGCAAATGGCCACCAACGATCCGGCAAACAAGTGGAGTCCATAATGAGAAGTAGTTGAGTGGTAAGCATGGTCTTAGCTTACTTTAAATATTCATTGATTGCGGGCCGGGTCCAATAGATCCTGGTAGCACTATCTTCTTTAGCTAGGAAGACCACATTGAGGGCTTCCGAAATTGAAACGATACTTGACTTGGTCCTCAGTACAAGATATAACTCTATGTGTAATTGGTCACACTCTTATATAAACAAGAGAGTATTGGAAATAAAAAGAAGAAGCTAGTTAATAGCAGATGGAATATTCGCCCACTATCTTAAGGAAGCGCTTATTTAAAATCAGATTATATCGTCCATTATTATTTTCCATGTAAAATTATCTTTGTACATATTACAAAATGGCACAACAGCAGGTCAGTTCTATGGAAAAGAGCTTTTCGATTCGTATATCTTTTTAAAGAGTGAATGCTAATTATTGGGTTAAATTCTTTGAAGTCCTCAAAACTCTTAATCCAAGAAATCCTTTGTTTCCCTTTCGATCAAAAGAAATTGCCTGAATGAAACTCCTCTGTATTTAATTGGATACTTTTGGTCTGTGTATTCGAGTTTCAAATGCTGAGAGTTCACTAATAATCACCTTGGTAGGAACCCAAATTTTTAAAGGCTTCATTATAGTGGTGGAGCACTGTAACCCTTTTATAGGCATTTTGCTTTCCATTGGTTTATTCAAAAGGTTAAGTTTCTTTTGAATTCATAATGTAATTTTGTCCTATTGAATAAATAATGAAATTAGCCGACAGGAAAGAACTTTTTGTTTCTATGTATTACATTATCCTTATTATTTTCCAACTTTCGTTTCTTTAGTAATACTTATCTGGTTAGTTGTTGTCAATATTAAAAAGACTAATAAAATAATAATCCGTTTTTTTGAATTTTAGAAGGAGAAATTTGGCACTGCTCTTCTGAAAATTGATATTTATTCATTGATTGACGGCTTGAAAGCAGATCAGTTGTTATTTTTTTTTTAATTCTCACGAACATATATTTCCAATTAATATTTCAAAAGTTATTGAAGACCAAATGTGTACTGTTTCCTTAAAAAAATTACAGTTTTGACTTGCTTACTCACTTAGGTGGCACTACAGTTTGGCGCGAATCTGGGCCTCAGATAACAAGCCTCTTCAGTTAGGCCAGTCTTAAGCTAACTGCCTCCAGTTGCGAACTCCAAGTCGGCTTAGTTCCCGTTCTACCGGACTAGAACATTGCTGTCAATTCGCATTTTAGAGGACTGATGCGCACTCTCCTGACTAGGTCGACGTAGCTGTACAGACCGTATAGTTCGACGTTGAATTTTCTCCTCTTAAGTTCGTTAACGCAAACCTTAATGAATGAACTCAATAGAGTTCATACTAAAGCACCATGAATCAGGACTGGGATGATCAAGGTTAATGAGAGAATCTTCTAAGTTCTTTAAGACAGGGCCTTACTACTTATAAATGCTGCCACATGCAGCCTTAAAATCGATGAAAGGGTATCGATTTGGACTTGCTCAGTTTTTTCCAAGATCTGTCGGACTGAGAAGTTTTGGGCGATTGTCGTCTTTCCTGGTCTGAAACCGCATTAAAGGGGGCCAATCACATTATTTATGAAGGGTTTACGACGTTTATACAATATAGCAGAAAAGATTTTGCATGCTTTGCTGCGGAGACTTATTTTTCTATACTTGGCACAGTTGAACGTGTCTTCCTTTTTGTGAACGGGGCAAACGATAATGAGATTCCATTGATCAGGATTACACTTTCTGACAAAATTTGAGAAATGAGCTGGTGTATGCTCTATACAAAGTCAATTCCAGCAGTTTTGAATACTTCGGCCGGTACGCCGTCAGATTCAGCTAATTTGTTGATTTCAGCTCATACTATGTAATGCTATCTTTACTTCATTTTGGTAAAGTAGACGAAAGTTTTGCCTATCATCGTCTAGGCTGAATGAACTTTTCTGCTTAACGGCGTGATGTTAGGCTACAAGCATGTTGTATCATAGACAGATAATGGGTTGTGGACGTCAATTATTTCAAATAACAAGATTTCTTATTTACTCAGCCACAAATCCGCTGGAACCCACTTTTACAGCTTTCGAGAAAGCTGTTTCTAGAGATGTTGAAATTAGGAATATTGAAAAGGATGATCCATTCTTAAACGGTCGATTCTCACATTTTACGAGTTAATTTAGAATCAAAGAGATTGAACGATGTTTTACGAGTAGACCAGAAAAAAAATCAAGATCCTGAAAGTGTTAGTTAAATAGAGATTGTATTCTGAAGCGTACTAAATGCGCAGTAAAGTTGCTCAGGAAGTGCGCAATAGATAATCTTCCTTGACATCACAGTAGCTAATGCAGAAATCCTGTAGAAATCATTTCAAGGGACACTGAACTGTTGCGTTTGTCCTTTAATAGCAAAGGATTATCAGGAAAAATGGAGATACTCTTCCTGAAAATAATTTCGTGTCGCCTTACTTTTCGGTTATTTTATTGGGGAAACCGCGATGAAACACAAACTTGCTCCATACTTTACTCTTTTTATTGCTGGGTATAACAGAGATTGTAGCCAGCTACATACCGGAAATCAATCAAGCGAAGTTAAAGGGCCACTGTTAGAAACTTTTGGATGACTATATTATAATTGGGAAATGATTTAAATTCAGAAAACGACACCAGCGCTGAAATCGAACGAAGAATAACTCTTGCCAATCGCTGCTTCATTGGGCTAAGAAGGCAATGACTAGTAAAGCCCTCTCTCGAACAACAAAAGTTACCGTTTATAAGACCTTAACAATCCCAGTCCTATTTTATGGCGAAGAGGCATGGACATTATCAAAAATTGATGAGGATGCTCTTGGCTGCTTCGAGCGATCTTCGGTCCCGTCTGCATTGACGGTGAGTGGAGGAGGAGATACAACGACGAATTGTACGTACTGTACAGCGACATGGACCTAGCCAGAAGAGTGAAGATCCAAAGACTGAGACGGCTGGGTCATGTAGAGCGTATTAACGCCAATGCTCCGGTCCGTAAAATCTTCGAATCCGCCCCCGAGGGACAGCGCAGTAGAGAAAGACTGACACTCGAGTGGCGCACGCAAGTGGAACGGGAACTTAGCCAACTTAGCGTGCAAAACTGGAGGCAGCTGGCACAAGATCGAGGTAGCTGGAGACGCTTGTTGATTGAGGCCCAGGTCCACCCCGGATTGTAGCGCCACCTAAAGTAAGGATTTTTCTAGGAGCATTGCAACTTTGGCAACCTTGATGTGAAATGGAACTGAAATAGGAATGATGATAAACTGATAGGTAAAGGTTCTTCAGGAGAGTGTGAATGGTTTTACCTACTTTGGGTATAAAAACTACTTTCGACACTGGCTAATATTCCGATTATTAAACATGCCTTAAGAACGCCTTTGTCAAATGTTTCCGACATCCTAAAAAGCATTCTGAAGTTGTGAAAATAAAATACCACCCAGTCCTTGGGCTACGAGCGGTTTTCGATTTTTTTCTGGGTCTGTTTCTAGAAAGGAAAAGAGGAAAGAGCAATGATAATCTAACTTGTCATATTGGCCAGAATAAATCCTTTTTATAAAAGGTTGACAGATCTGTTATAAGGAATTCTGAACTTAATAATAATTTGACTTAGAATTATTTTTCAATTTTTATTTATTGTCATGATTTGGGTAAAAATATGATAGTCATGACCTATTTATATGGGATTTTCATATTCAGAATTAATTCCGCACGAAAATTCCAAACCAATATCGAGTTAATTTATATTGTTTGCCCAATAGGGCATCAAATATTTACGACGAACTTCACGAGTAAGAAAACTGTCCAAATGACTTTCAAACAGCCTCTTTAGTAAGGTTGACAATATGTTGGTATACCCAAGTCAGCTCTCTTGTCTCATTAAAAAGGCACGTAAACTAACTACCAAGGTAATTCGATGACATTTCTTTAGCCCATCTCAAACTAAATTACCCGAAATAAAAATAAATATCATTAGCACATCCGACCTCATTAACAGACACGACTCAACCAAACCCAAACGGACGCCCAGCGGGATCCAAATCTACATTCAGATCCAAATCCGAATCCAAATGATACTAGGCAAACATATTTATGCTCTTTTTCCACCCAAGTGGTCGGATATTTTCACTCAGCTCTTAAAACGATTATTTATAACCCTTCTAATGGAGTGGTTCTCACTCAAGGGTCTTCTTCACGTTCTTCCTTTTTGAAGTATAAAGGCCGGGTGTTGAAACGAAGGCGGAGCAGGAAGACAGAAAAAAAAACAAATCTTGTGTAACGAGCAGATAATTAAGCTTCTTCTAATGGAATCCTGCATTACATTTATTTTAGAATCCTCGTCTATGCCTGTTTCCAGGACCTTGCTGCTGTGTGAGATGTCAGAGGAAAATCAATTCTCCACTCATCATTTTCATGACGACTTTGCATGATTTTATTTGTACGTATATGGGGCTACTCCTCACCGGATTCAGCTATTGATACTTATATATAAATGAATAGGTGGATTGATGGAGGGAATGAGGGGAAGAAGAACAAAATTAATCAAACGATTTTCCATTTTCATAATTGAATTATGGAATCGCAAACAGGAAGGTTGACATTTGGGGGAGTTTTTATGAATGAATAGCAACTACGTAGGCAGTACTATATCCATCATCTTATAATCCCTTTTATGGCACCAGTAGGGTAAAATACGAGTAGTTAACCACCCTTCTCCTTCCAGCAGATATTACTTGAGAATGGAGAGCTGGATTTTATGGAATTTTCTGGAAACTCTCGGATTTGATCTTTCGAGTAAAACAAATATGGTGAAACTAATTGAAAAAACAGTTGTATTTATTTAATAACATAATTACATTGTACATAGGTAAGTAACTGAAGCTGATCTTTGAAAACCTTTGCACATTTACAGTAAAAAACTTATACTCTCGGAGCATGCTCGATTATGAAGGCATTCCAAAAATTAATGGGTGAGTATCTGTAGCATGTTTTTTACCTCTTGGTAAAATTTCCGTATCTCATTCCTGGACCGTGTGCTTCTCATGCTCTTTCCTTATCCTCCCGAGAAGCCGTTGAATGAATCTCTTCTTTGACTCATAGAGCTAGTGAGCAGCTGTATTCTTTCTATACAGCGCCGATTTGTATGGATCTTGTTTACCTGCATGTGCTTGCCGGCACTCTTCGTCAAACCACGATTTTCGTTGAGGTGGTGATGCTTATTGTATCTAAAATATTCCCTTAAAATCTGAAATTAAAATTCCTTCTTTTTAAAATGTTGTATGTACGAACAGTATGTTCACGCAAGTTACGTGTGTACACATAGCAAACATTATACTTGTAATCCAACATGTATGTATGTTTACATGCCGTTTTAACAACTTTAATTTTTTTCAAAATAAATATGCGCTGCAACTTTGTTTACCGTTTGGCAACTATTTATTTTGGCGACTCAGTGCACTCCTTCGGCAACGAAAATCTTAGTTCTCGGGTTATTGGTATATATGTATATATTATTCCTTTGAAGAAAAAAAAAACGAAGAAAGGAAGGAAAGGTGTATGCCAATAACCCAAGAACAATTTCTGAACTTACAGACTAAATTCGACACATCATTGATAAAATTGATCCTAGACGATACCAAAATGCCATCAGTAGCGAGACGGTCATTTATCAGGTACTGTATGTCATACACAACTTCCATGCCTACACTCTATATCATAATAAAAACATTATTTTTTTTTATAAAAACATGGTGTTTTTTTTTTCAAAACTTCAAAATAGGGAGTCTCAATCTTTTTGAATTGATGTGAGAGTGCATATAAATTCGGATATGAATTTAACATTTCGTGTATATTGGTTGTTGTTGTTTTCTACTGCGTTTTTCCATACTTACCATACAAACTATTTACATGGCATGCGTCGATTTTGATAGAAACGTATTTGATCAGCCAGCACATGTTTCCAACCCGGCCTTCGTTTGATCAGAAAACCGTCAATGACTGACGCAAGACCCATTTTCAATATTCTGTATGTCAGCACGATCCGAAAAGCTAACATCGACTCGGACCACTATCTATGTAGTTGTAGTTTAGGTCCAAGACCCACTTCACGCCTCCACTTGGCACCATCTGGAAATCTCCCCGAAGATTGCGAAGTGAAGGGTACATATAGCGAGCTTCCTGGGCCACAATTTTCGAAAAGTGTCGGACAAATGAAGACAAAAACTCACGAGTTCGTCTCCATAGAACGAATGGAGATCAAAAGAAAATTATCGTCATCCAGGCATTACGATCGAGCCCAGTAGGATCGCAATTATGGTATAATATGTAGAAATGTACGTTATGTTTGGGTCACAGAAATACATATGTTTACTTAATTTCAACTTTATCTGTCCAGTAGATTGTAGTTTAGTTGTAGTTTAGGTCCAAGACCCACTTCACGCCTCCACTTGGCACCATCTGGAAATCTCCCCGAAGATTGCGAAGTGAAGGGTACATATAGCGAGCTTCCTGGGCCACAATTTTCGAAAAGTGTCGGACAAATGAAGACAAAAACTCACGAGTTCGTCTCCATAGAACGGATGGAGATCAAAAGAAAATTATCGTCATCCAGGCATTACGATCGAGCCCAGTAGGATCGCAATTATGGTATAATATGTAGAAATGTACGTTATGTTTGGGTCACAGAAATACATATGTTTACTTAATTTCAACTCTATCTGTCCAGTAGATTCGGAGCAAATTGACTGTGACAAAGGGACAGCCAGACACACGAATGATCCTATAAGGGTTTCATTCGAACATACGGAACCCTAAAAAGATGCAACTTAAGAAACAAAGGAGAAAACTTTAGTCGACACAATTGTGATAATAGCGAACGTCGAACTTTCCACAGGAAAGGCGGACCCAAATCTCAGCGTTCTATTGTATGTGAATCGGTAACGAATATCAGGTGAACCCAGAAAGTGTACCTCCTGATCCAACTGAAGGACACAGGAGTAAAGACGGACCAATTTAATAAGATAATTGGTAAAACCTTTCAGAATAATGTGGAGATTCGGGCTCTGACACACCGCATATACACGAGGAAAGAGGAGATCTGCGAGTCAGTCAAACAGGAATTCCAGCTCAATAAAATAGGCAATGCAGACATATTTAGCGTGAGGAACGTCTAAGGACACATCCAAATTGCGACGATATACTTGCCTGGCATCAGCGAACAGAAAATGTTAAAGTCAGGCAAAATTAAAATTGGATTGGTAAACTACAGGTTTCAGGTGTCTGGAATTCGGCCATATTGTACGTCAGTGCAAAACGAGTTGGACCGCTCCAAGTTATGTAGAAAATGTGGGTAAGAAAAGGATTGGAAAGGAAAAGGAATTTCGCCCACTTCACCACTTCACTTGACTATAGTAGCATCTCTCAATTTCCCCGACCGCGCGCATCTCGTGCTCCTTCGTTTTCCTCCTGAGAAGCCGGTGTTCGTCTCTATGAGCATGGCTCGCCGGTTTTGTTCAAGAGCTCATCTAAGGTAATATTGGTATTGTCATCTTGCTCTTCTGTGGGGGCGTGCGCGCATATCAGGCTAAAAAAAAAAAACACTGTGGCGCTGGCAGCCCGGCATGGGCCATGGCCTAGCTTCTTGACACTCATTTGTGCTGCTCATGTTATCATTTTTGGCACATCTGAGCGGGGCCTACGGTTTATCGCCGAGTCCGAACGGCACTCCTTAGAAGCTCTTTCGTAAGCAGTTTTACTTACGGGAGTTTGCCATTGCCCGCCGAAAGGGTGATGGCGATTTGAAAATTGTTGGTGACCCAGCCTGGAATCGAATCCAGACTCTCGCGATAGTCCAATGAGCTAACTATCACGCCATCGCCATCGCCACGCATATCAGGCTAATGCTAGAAATTTTAGCCTTGATAGGGATTGCTACAAAGCGCTCGTTCACATGCCGGAAACTCAAGACTTCTTGCCTAAGTCTGCCTCCAAAAATAAATCCGCATCCGAATAAGCTCTGGTTTTGCCGTCAATAAAATAGGTAGCCGTAGTAGATTTCTTTTTGTCCGGCCCATCCCATCGCATTTCTTGGATAGCTTTGCAGCAGTCTAGCAGAGAGGCTTCCTGTCGAATAATTTAAACCTTTGGGTAACGACTTGGTGAAATCTGGTCGGATAAAAGCTAAGTAAATGGAACTCGATTCTTAGGAATGCAGACTCTCTGAACCATTCCAACTACAGAGGAATCAGTCTTCTTAACATTAATCAATATAACATAATATGTTAAGTTCCTCGAAGTAGAGCTCAAGGCTTGGTTAGTCCGTTATCGACCAGATTTTTACGTTACTAGAGTTCTTGAGAAAAATTTAGGAAAATTGATACAAAACGTCTGTTCATCGATTTTAACGCAACATATAAGAGCATTAACAGAGGCGAGCTATAAGAGTCCTGTTCAGTTTTTCTAAGTCTGTCCACTAGTGCAGTATGACAAAGAAGAAGGTTCGTTACTCCGTAAATGTCGGTAATGACACCACCGAGTGGTTTTTTGTCAGAAAAATATTTCGATTCGGCGACGCGCTATCACCTCTTCATGTCTTCAATATCTCATTAGAAAGAATTATGCGATACTCACAGGAAAATGTCACAGGCACAATATTTCAGAAGTCTGTACATCTGCTCACATACTCTCATGACATTAACATCATTAGAAAATAACAGCGAGCTGTCACTGGCTTGCGTCGCATATACGGCAAAATTTCGCCGTACGAGTATAAGAACCTTTCATGGAGAAATTTGAGATTTCCTTAAAATCTTAAATCCGGCTCGAAGGACAATAAGTGCAATGGCCTATTTCGGTGTAAAGGGAGTGAATACTGAAAATTTGGATGGAGCTTTTTTAATTTTTTAAACTTTTTCCAGTAGATTATTAAGAAAATTGTCTCGCTTCCTTAGACCTAGTTTTACAGAAAATACAAGGTGGGTGATAATATAATGGTTTTCTTCAGAATTTCAACCGATAGGTTCTCCACTTCTTGACCAATGTTCCCTTGAGGGCTGCCAGAATTTGTGGCTTGTTCCAATAAACACTTGACCCTAAATCATTCCATAAAAAGAAGTGGCTCGTGCGGCATGCGCAATTGATCATCCTGGTCGGACTACAGTGCTCCGGTCTCAATTCATTTATTTTAAAAATGAAAAATTAATTGACGAAAACTTTCAGTGCCCCATAACCACGAATTTTGTTTGTTCACGTATTCACATAGGTGGAAACTAGCCTCGTTACTCATTATTATTTTCCACGCAAAATCGTCAGCTTCATTGTTGAGATTCACAAGGAAGTGAACGTAGATAAGACGCGGTTTAAGGTCAACACAAATAAGCTGATGGACTGTCTGCACTCTGTAAGGAAACATTTTCAAGTTGTTTACTAGAATGCGCCACAAAGACATGCATGCAATGCACAATTGCGTAGCACGTCGTCTGGTCGATCTCGAAGGAGCCTCTACTACATCTTTAGCCACGGCAGCGATATTCTCGGACGAACGAGAGCCACGAGATCTACCAGGGCTTATCCAGTTCCGTGTTGTTCTAGTTTTTAAGATGCGTGATACGTGAGTTTTTAAGAGTCGTGATTCATAAAAAGCTTGGCAGTTTACCAAGCTAAGAGTTAGAATAAATTAATAATAAAATATAAAAAGTTAAAGCCGTACGTAAACGAATTTGCAGAAATGCTCTTCGGAAACTTAAGATAATGTCCAAAGAATTGAAAAAGTCCGCTAGATCCATGTCAAGGCTTATTCGAGATGACCTGCACATGAAAGCCTATCGCCGAGCAACGGGACATAAGACTCGAAAGAAGCAGAAAATTGTGACAGTGGTACGCGGTTAATGGACATGAGAATATTTTATTTACTAATGAAAAAATGTTTCCCACAGAAAAAGTTTATGACAAACAGAATGACAAAGTTTATGCAACGTCATCTTAGAAGCAAACAAAGTTGTTCGAAGGTTCAGCGCGGACACCATCCCGCTTCTGTAATGTTTTGGTGCGAGGTATCGCATTAAGGTGTCACATCACTGCATATTTGCGAAAAACATATTTGTGAAAACAGGGGCAAAAGTGTACCAGGGGAATGTTCTCGAAGGTCTTGTCAAGGGCTTACAAAAAGCTTTTTCAACAAGGAAAGATGGGTCTTCCAAAAAGACTCTGCTCCGACACACAAAGCCAAAACGACACAAGAGTGCCTTGATTCAATATTTCGGATTTTATCGCTGCTGTAGATTGCTCATCAGGAAGTCCAAATTTAAATCCGCTGGACTACAGCTTGTGGTCAGAGCTGGAAAGCATGGCCTGTAAGACTCCCCAACGAAATTTGGACAGCCTTAAGGCAGTTTTAATAACAGCGGCGTCGTCGATTCCCATCGAGACAGTGCGAGCCGCTATAGAACAATGGCCACAACGTTTAAAAGTCTGCGTCAAAGCTAAAGGCGGCCATTTTGAGTGAAACTTTTTTTGCTTCAAACTTATATATTGTGAAATAATGTAAGAAGTAAATTTCATGGTAAAATATTTACTAAACTTTTTTTTATTGCACTTTTTAATTGTTACAGAACTTATGGCTGGACCAGGTATGTATAGTAGCTTCGAAATTCTAGCGTTAGTCTGCCCCAGTAGTATTAAATTTGCATGTGTTGACACCTTGGTGAACACACGTAAGAGCTCTAGATGCGGTTACGCCTGTGATTTGGAGTGGTGGTTCGTAAGGTTGGTATATCGAGTATCCAGATTTATTAGCAGGTGCCACCTCTTTAGCGTCACCGCATAAAGACTGACTCAAATCAAGATAAAAGAAATACACAGACCTAAAATCAACTCAATACCTTGTGGAAAAAATTAACGAATATACTGTGACTCAGTCATCAATGCTGGACTTTTCATTTTTTGATTTTAGAAAAAGTAAAAAACAACACATCATACAATAGTATGACGGGACATTCTATTTTGAAATTACACAATCATAATTGGATTTTACTGGAAAGAAAGAGAATATCAATTAGTTTGTGGGAGGAAGATTTCTCTTTATTTTTCGGACAGCTCCCGATTCTAATTTCAAACATAACCCTACTGAGATTTCTTCAACTTGAGATATTTTTACATCTGAATAATCTCAACTAAGCCAACAATTTCGATTGCTTTGAAAAGTTCAAACATTATCTGGAAGGAGTTCTCCTCCTGTAAGTACATTTCTTCTTTATAAGGGAAGAATTCCATAAGGAAAAATGCAAGCGAAGCCTTGCTCAGTTTGTTTTAGTGAATTAAAAAGTACTCCAAAGGTAATTATGATAGAACAGGGAACGGCAGTGCCAGATGGTGACGACGAGGTTTCTTTGTATCCACACAACAAAACAGAAGTTAAGATAAAATGTACCAAGTCAAACATTTTTCTTCTCTTTGTGCATGAGAATTTTCAAGCCACTTCACTGATTTTTCTTTTGTTCCTTGTTTATACGGTAGTATACAGGTGGTTGTATGTGTTAAGGACTTTTCACAGGATAAGGATAAATCTTGAGAAAAATTTGATGGATTGTTGACATTATGGAAAGTAAGTACATCTATGAAAGTAACTTAATAGGGAAACTTTTCTGAATTAAGAGGAAAATATATGTTTTGTACAAAATTCTTATCCATCCAAAATATTTTCTACAAATATTTTATCGTAGGGTGGCCTCGAATTTTGGTAAAATTGACGTAGTATAGGTAATACAAATTAAAGAATCGGTATGAATTCCAACGATAGTTGGAAAAAATTTGCATTTTTGGTAAAATTTTAATGGCATTAAACTTGGAATTGCGGCGTGATTACTTGGTATAGTACATTATTAGTAAATGTTTATAAGCGAATAGTTACCAATGACATATAGTTTCCATATGGCACCTGTGGCTTCTTCTTCTTTTTAAGTGGCGCTTCAGTTCGCGATGAACCTGGGTCTTAACCAACAAGCCTCTCCAGCTCACACGATCTTTCGCCAGCTGCTTTTATCGGTGCTACACTCCAAGTTGGTTGAGGTCCCCTTCCATTTGTTCGCACCCCCATGGATTGACCGTTCTTTGCTACATAAGCTCTACATGGCCTAGCCATTTTAGGCTTTAAATCCGTAGACCCCTAATTAAGTCGATTAAGCTCGTACAGTTCGTGTTTAAATCTTCTCCTCCATTCCCCGTTAATACACAAGAGACCAAAAATAACACGTAGTTATTTCTACTCGAAATGTCCAAGGACTTCTTAATCATTTTTCAATAATACGAGTATCTATATCTCTACGCCATAGTGCAAGACAGGGATGATAAATGACTAGTACAAAGCCAATTCAGTCTTTCGAGAGAGGGCTCTGCTACTTAATTGCCTTCTGAGCCCGAAGAAACAGCGGTCGCCAATAGTAATTCTATGTTTTATGTCCGTGCTGGTATCGTCGCTGCTTGTATCTGCGGAGCCAAGATAAACGAAGTCTTTAACTACCTTGAAGTTATAGCTGCCAATTGTAACACTCTGGCCAATATGTCGATGTTAGGAGTCCTAATTCGATGACAGCATATACTTGGTTTTTGCCTCATTAACCGTAAGACTCGTTCCAGCCACTTCCGCTTCGAAAGCTGCGAATGTCTCATTAATGTCTCGTTGTCTTTGTCCAATAATGTCGATATCAACTGCGTATGCAAGCAACTGGGAAGACTTCCCCTGTGGTTGCAGTTCAGCAAAACCAGCAGCCATATGAGAATAACTTAATTGTCAGAGGTCCGGGATTTTCCCAAAGTGCCATACAGCAAACAAAACAATCAACTTATGGAAGGAAACATTCGATGAATGCATAAATTCGCGTCATTGACCTGTAAGTTGGACTCCAAGATGTTGAGATTTGACTACTCTTGAATTTTTTCTTTGGGGATACGTAAAGTCGCTAGTTTACCGTTGACAAATCAACAACAAGGAACGAACTGGAAGCCAAAATTATTCGGCTTATTGAGAACATACAGTCACAAATGCATTTATCAGATCCAGTCATGTTGGTTTCATGTGAACAGTTTAAAATCAAAGTTAGTACTAGCTTAAATATGCTGCTTCAGAAGGTATGCGAAGTTAGATGATTTATTTGCTGGCAAATCCGTAGTTTCGGACAATCCATATACCAGTACTAGCAGGGGTAAGACTAACAGCAACATAAGTACCTGATCCAAAAACCATTTCAAAGGTCAGTTTAAGATTCTGCAGAGTATCTACTCTAAGAAGGAGACGAGGGTTCAACGAAAAAAAAAAACGAAAATGTGAAACCCAAAAATTTAGGACCGATTTGGTTTAGATCTGAAATATAGAATCGTTTTCGTTTCGGATAAAATTTTATAAAAAAACTTGTGAGCAAATTTTTTGAAATTCTTGACTGGGATCGCTGGCAAGTAGCTACATCGTTTTCTCTCCGTTTCTCAAGGCAATGATTATGTATCTCTGGCTCTACTTTAAAAAGCCACTTTTGCCATAATCCCCTATAAATCCTTTAGAGGCTATCATCTGGGTAGACCGACAGAGCTAACCAAATCGTATGAATTTGACATAATGTTTCAACATGAAACATCTATTTTTTTTGCATCACTGGCCATTTTGTGATCAGTGTGGTAATTTGAAAAAGTAGCAAGCAGAGAAATGAATATTTTAAATCTCTATGAGGGTCATATTTTGTACGAAAATAGCGAATTGTAGCTGACAAACCTTCATTATTTTTAACATACTGCTCAACAATTGTGAAGAGAATAATTGAAAAATTCAGGGAGACTGGATCTATTAGTGATCTTAAACACAAGTTGTTCAACAGAAAACATCGAAGCAGTTCGCGAGAGTATTTCTGACAGTCCAGGAGCATCAATTCGGCACCGTAGTTAAGAACCAGGTATTTCGAGAACCTCTAGCGAATTCTCACGAAAGACTTGAAACTTGATGCTTACAAAGTTTAATTGACCGAAGAACTGAAGACTGCTGACCATGCAGGGCGAGGAGAGTTCGTTGAATGGATATTGGAACAGCAACAAGTGGACGCTGATTTTTCGAACGAAATCATCTTCAGTGATGAAGCTCATTTTCATCTTGATGGCTTCGTTAATCGTCGAAATTGTCGTATTTTGGGTTCAGATAACCCACGAGTAATTGATGAGAAACAAATGCATCCACAACGCATGACTCTTTGGTGGAGATTTTCGGCTGGAGGCATTATCGGACCATTCTTCTTCGAAAATGCGGCTGGTCAGGCAGTTATCGTGACATGATAACCCAGTTTTTAGTGCCTAAATTACAAGATATGGATGTGACCGACATGTGGTTTCAACAAGACGGTGCCACATGCCATACAGCCAGAGAAATAATTTAATTACTGCATAAGTCATTTCTTAATCGTGTAATCGGCCGTTTTCGCGATCAGAATTGGTCATTCAGATCTTCCGATTTAACGTCATTGGACTTTTTCCTTTGGTTTTTTTTTTAAGTTTAAGGTCTACGCAAACAAGCCCACAACAACCAACGCCTTGAAAGAGGAAATTGGGAGGTGTATCAATGAAATTAGGCCACATTTATGCGAAACCGTCATAGAAAATTTCAATAAAAGAGAACGTACTTGCCAACAAAGCCGTGGCGGCCATTTATCCGATGTGCTATTCCATACATAACCCCAATCTGTATACTCTATGAATCAATAAAAAATTTAAGCTTTCTAATTAAAAATCTGTATTTTACATTACCCGTTACAACTATTTAATGCCTTGCTATTACGTTCTAGGTATCTACTGGTATCATCTGGAAACACCCCCAGTAAAGTGAAGTAAAACGGGGGTTCCGAGTTGTTTTTGCAACTTGAAGTTTCACAGTCTCACCTTAATTGACATTATTATTCCACCAAATAATTAATTGCGATGGAAAATGGTTTCTTGGGGCTTGCTGAACTTACGGAGAAGTTGTGCATTATTCGTTCTTGCAACCAAATGCAACAATAATTGCATAGCCCGGTTGCATAAAATTAAGAACAATGAAAAACAATAAAACAAGGAAGCAACTAGCGATGGTGAACCGAATAATATATGTGGACTAAGGAGACTATCTTGTTCTAAATCTCACATTACATTCCGTATAACTGTATGAATCCTGTCACTTTAGAGGGTGTATCCTTCCCGAGTATACTGTGATTTCCGATGATATCATCGAGTTCTTGAGTTGTGACCTCCTGAAGTTCGTACAGAAAGATGTATATTTGCTTTTCTAAGGCGCTTTTGATAGAAATGTTCTCAAGAGATCTGAAGCCTAAGCAGTTTTGGTTGTTTTCAAAAAAAAAGAAGTTGAAGTGAAACTTTATTATCAGAGTGCGTTTTATGCAATAAGCCCCTGGTCATTCTAAAATCAGCGTTTAATTGCCAAGAGTCCGCCAAATGAAGTACGAGTAGTTTCCTTCTTCATATGTTTTGACAATAGTAATTTTCTATCAGAAATAGGATGAAACCAAGATATTTACTGGGATTTGAGTATAATGCCCTGATGAGCTCACGACGTTGGTTCAATTAGTGTAAGCA
Organism: Volucella inflata; assembly: GCA_928272305.1. Classification (NCBI taxonomy): domain Eukaryota; kingdom Metazoa; phylum Arthropoda; class Insecta; order Diptera; family Syrphidae; genus Volucella; species Volucella inflata. The sequence continues at coordinate 48,368,136 of OV743716.1, read as the reverse complement.
TGACAGCAAGAAGATTGACTGAAGCTCATTGCGTCCTATAGCTACCAGATATTTTGAGCCGATCAAAATCAATGCAATATCGTCGTCACTGACATAGGGATAATATTGTAGATTAAGGCAGATAGGTAACCTGTCAGCTGTCGCTCATTTAAACCTCCTCTGAGGTGGCTTCAATATATAAGGCTTTCATTCGCCCAAATTGGAGTACAATGCTCACATCTGGTCAGGTGCCTCCAAGACATATTTTCGCCTACTAGAAAGGATTCAAAACCGTGAGATAAAACTTATATATAATGTCTTCTGCCTCAGTTTGTTCTATCGCTATTTTTACCAACAGTGCTCCGCTGAAATTACCAGAAGCATTCCATTCATTCAAACCTCTTACAGTAACACCCATCTCGCTATGAATGTTGATCAGTACACCCTCAAGCCCACTTTTGGACGTACCGACCCACGTACTCACTTATGGAATGCTCTGCCTAGCTCTATATTCTCTAGTCATTATAACTTCCAAACATTCAAGACCAACCTACATCGGTACCTCTCTTTCTATCATCACCCGCGCTATGTGCAATCATTTTGAGGGTGCTAATAACCATTTGAGCGTGCGCCAATTTTTTTTTTTTTTAAAATTGTCGCTTGGGGCCTACTTGTTGGATTGTACACGCTTCCAATGTGGGCTCTAATCGCCAAATTGCTTGCCACTTGGGTTTAAGAGAGTTGACCGTCAAGCATCACAACAATAAAAACAGAATAATGGCTTGTCCCGTACACATGGCATGTTGACTAAAATCCGATTCGGCTATAGTCATGCTTTTCTATGAGCAACTATCTGCTTGCATTGTTCAGAGGTGAAAATATGACCAAACATCGACGCACTAAATCTGCCCTTTTGATTCCATAGAACTCAACAAAATCATTTTCTGAGCACTAGAACTATTGAGTCGCCCCCCATGGTCACTAAGGTGAAGTAAGTGCAGATGTCATTCAGTCTTGCAACGCCTGGGTAAAGCTATGGGTTTTACTTAGATTAAACTCAGTCGACAAGGCCCATTATTATCTTATCTGATCAATTTGAACTCCGCTCTGAGAGCAAAAAAACATTGCTTTCCAGAGATTACACAGAGTTAAGGATACGACTGTCGACTGATCCTCATAGTAACAATTGTAACCTTTACCTCATATCCCTCTGAACGCGGCATTGCTGTACTGGTATTCAGTCCAAGCGTTCTGCAAGCGTTCAAACTTTCTTCTCTTAAAACTCTCCGATTTCCTGGATATTTTGACATTCACCTGTTTTGGGACGTTTTTTACACTTCGCGTAAGGTCGGTCGTTGCAAATTCCAGGATTTTCTTCAACCTATGTTTTGAGTGCCTACATATTCGCATGTTGTGGACACATAAGCGTTTACCATTTGTTTATGTTTCTTTTGGGGAAGGTATGGCTCTTTAAAGCTTTGTTGGACGCGTTGTCGGGTCTGAGAAACGGGCTATAAATTTTACCGAGATGTTTCCTTATTCTGTGATAACAACGGTTTAGTTGCCGTTCATAGGTTCCTTTCACTGTTGTCTTATTATGTTGCGCCCTAGTAATCGCTCTGAATCTCTTTTTCTTTTGACTATAGGATTGAGACCTTTGTCTCGCGCTTAGTTTGCAAGGCGTATCGCTCAAGTTCAGCTACGTATGTTGGTTCCACCGTACTTACTTTTGGGCTTAAAAAGATCTAGTCTTCAGGGTTTTTAACTCTTGATGCTGGTCTTTTCATTAAATTTCAGACTTTGAGAATGCTCTTTGACTAAAAGAAGAAATTCAACCATAGATCACATATCACATATATAGATCCACATATATTATTTTCGCAATTGGTCGTTGGGGACTGTAATTTTTGCAACATCAACCGTTTTTCCCGGAACAAATTTCCAATAGCGAGTAAACGGAAATATTTTTTAAAAATTTTAACATTTTGGTTGCCAAAACGTTGACAAAAGATCATTGATGCAAATGTATACTTTTTTTCTGAATAAAAGTTTCGCTCATGTTGTATGATACTACAGCGTTTTTTTTGGACCATATCGGGGATGGGACTCTTCAAATAAATCTTTTTGCTCAGATACGTTCATATGATATGTTCATATATAGGTAGATATGTATCAAAGGCTTACTACTCGTAGTAGTCTTAATTACATGTAAATAAAAAAAAACAAGAGAATACAAAGTCACTAAATAGCAAAACCATAGCTGCGAAAGGTCGTCTCCACAGAAGAACCCTTTGCCTTCTATCATGGTCAATTTAATTAACGCATTCCGGTCCATGTACGAATTTTGCTTTCCTAATCATAGGATAATTTTACAAACAATCTCAAATTACTTTTAGCGAGCGTAACCTCACAGCTTTATGGTGCAAAAGTTTGGGAGTTCAACGAGTGCTATACAAGGGCTTTGTCCCCAAGACAGCTGTAAAATTTTGTTAATTGCTGTCTAAGAAATATACTGTGGGCATTTTAGTCAAATTGTATTTTTAACGAACAGGTTTATGAGCCATAACAGTTTGCATCTGGTATCGCTGTTTAATCGGTCTGGTTATCCTTCAAATGTCCCTGATTGTGTTACGAGAAAAAGTAAAGGGAGAATCTTTTAGAAGTACTTTCATAGTGATGGTTTTATGAGAGATCACATATGAATCATGTCACCCTAATATGGTATTTCCTCGGCATTGTTTAACATATCATCACGTAGAGAAGTAAATAAAGCGGCGGTAGCGAGGAGTTTACTCTATGACCGTGATGATGATCGGTGTCGTTCTTAACAGCTTGGCTCGTCGTATGCAATAACTTGGCGTATTTTACGTGAGGACTTGATTTAAGTAAGAACTGAAGCCGGCCGACCTTTCGAATTGTCTCCGTTTTAGTCGTTGACCTCTTGAAAAGCTTCAAGAAGATCCATTGTTTTCGAAAAATATTTTGTTCAGCGATGAGGCCTATTTCTGGCTTAATGGCTACGGCAATAAGCAAAATTGCCATATTTGGAGTGCATAGCAATCCGAAGAGATTGAAAAGCTGCCATTACATTCAGACAAAACAACGTTTTTCAACTGTCTATATTTCTTTAAAACTGAGACCGGCCAGAACGTAACTGTGAAAATCGTCCGTAATTAAAGCCCGTAGTATGGACGACATTTAATTCCAGTAAGATAGTACAACTTATCACATAGTGAGAACGATTCGGTGAACATTTAATTTTACTCTTTGAACTGATGAATTGGCTGCCTAGATCATGTCACATCACATATTTGGACCTTTTTTCTTTGGAGCTTTACTCAAATCACTAGTCAAACTTCAAACTTCAAACTTTAGAAAAAATCGAAAATTCAATCTTCACAATAAACATGAACTGCAAATATTTAAAAGAAATAATCAAGGAAGAGTTTATGTAAAAATTTATTCTTTTGTATGTATAAAAAATAACGATCAAATTGAAGTTGTTGATTGTTTTTTATCTTTGAAGGAAGTACCTCTAAAGAATTACCCCTTACTTAAATGATATTTGGCCCATTTGGCTTCACGGAATTTGGGGAGAAAAACGACAAATTATAGCAATGTTGAATTGGTAAAAACACTTCGAGTTTGATGGCTAAAATTACCGATATCCATCTTTAAAGCACGAAGGACGGTTAAGGATGACCTTAATATAAGTCGCGATCGATTTAAAATGGATCTTAATTTCAAGGAGTTATTTATTGAATGACCAAAGCCCCATCCGAACAAGATAGATGTTAGGACTAACTGCTAATGCATTTAAATGTTACAGGAGAATTAGGGTGTACAGATACGAGAAAATGCTCATTATGGAAAATGAAGATAAAAAGGCGGAGTTAAAATAATTCAAGTGTCTGTGTGTCTTTGAATGAAAGATATTGATTTCGGCAAAAAAACATAACTTAGACTCGATATATTCGGTCAACGGTTTTTCATCTGTCGGAGCAATCAAAATATATAGGCGTTAAAAACTTTATCTTTTTTCACCGAGCCATTGCTTCAGGTTTATTAATAGAAAAGTTCCCTGGGGGTTTAATTGGCTGAATGTTGAGGTTATAACTTTTAATCGACATTGAATTGGTCCAAAAAAATTTGTATAATTTTCGCCGTTGATTCAATATGAATCATGTCGGGTCCATTCCGAAAACCTGTATTTATTGGGCAATGTACCAAACTTCAACGTCGACTAGCCTGTTGCAGCAGGGGTGTTCAACTGAACTGCAATTACTTCAGAAAGCTGTGACTTCCAATGTTGCGCCTAACACATTGATATCAATGAAACTTTAATGTCTCGAAACTCGAACTATAAGTCACAAATATAGTGGCAGAGTTGCAAAACGCGATATTGGTGGTTAAAAAAAACCCAACAGAGTGGATCGAAAAATTAAAGCTTGGAATTGAACAGAATCCTCGACGAAGTGACAGGAAAATGGCTATATATCTCCCGCTCATGGAAGATGTATTATGTATTATGTAACGGGTATTGAAAGATAAGCTTAGAGTTTAGCCCTATAAGTATTAACAAAATCTTACTAATACTCCAAAACATGTACTAATACTCCAAAACAGAAGAGAGCTAAGGAGCTGTTGTGCTTGTACGAACTTGGCATCATGGCAAGTTGCTAAATATAGGTTCTCTGATGAGAATAATTTTCCAATCGAACAAAACGAATGTTCGTAAACAAACAAAACGATCGTGTTTATTTTGACCGAAAAGGTCATACGAAAAATCGAACCGTCAATTATTTACCAGAAGTTAAGCGCTGTCATTTGTCATTATTTAGGTGCCTGTGACGGTCGATGGACATTCGCCACATAAGTTTCTGGACCATGCAGTCAAGGTGAATGCGAATGTTGGTTAAAAAACAATGTCTTTCCACACAATGACTTCCGCATTTACCCGATTCAAATCCACTTGATAATTTTACTTAAGAAAGCGCTTCTTATAGAATTGAAAAAAGACCGACTTAAGGCCTTAGTTTGCACTAAAGAAGAAAATATAAAAACATAATTATTTTCCCACATTTTTTTGTACCTACTTCATTAAAATTCGATTTAAATGAAAAAAAAAATACAGCGTTTTGGAAAAGTCGCAGTTCAGTTTGTCGTTTTTGGTATTGCGGCAATACATTAAAAACTCGTTTCATAATTATAAAGGTAGATAAATATTATTATGACATAGGGCACTTCATAAATAAAGCAAACAAGTGGTGATTTTTCAATGAAACTCATATTCAAATTTGGTCTCGAAAGAGGGAAACAATTAGCTCTACCTAAACGATTTGTTATTACTTTATGTGGGAAAAAATTTAAATTTCTGGTAACAGTCACAGCTGGTAGCTCATTAATTCGTAAAATTAAAAGTTAATTGCGAATATTTGTTTTCATTTTCTAAAAATTCTGTATGGCATTTACAATGGAATTATTTGCATATTATTCATTACGCATTTGCGTGAAGTAACTTTGAAAGCAAAACAAACCTCCCTTAATAAATTTGTGTGTTTATGTTGGATGGATGGGAATAAGTAGCCGATTTTGTCAGAAATTCAAGGTACACAAACGCCCACTTGGTAAAGTTGTTGATAGTCCACAAGACTAAAATCTGAGTAAGGACTTTGTCTTGAATTAAAATATCATTGCTAAGATTATTTTTTAAGCAGTTATTTGGTTAAATAAAGACACGCTGTGTTATAGACCCCCGTAATAAGGTATTGAAGTATTCGCTCATGTTTGTGAGACCTCATTTAGTTTTGGTATTATTTTGCGATTTCGATACACTACAGTGGATGAAATTTAAGATTATCCCTATGTGATCTGGATGGAGTGAGGATAGATATACGATAACTTAAATCCAAGCTCTTCAAAGAGGCAGGCTATGATTTCATAAAAAGCATAAACCAACTTATCTGTAAAATATGTTCGAACGAAAGTATGCTTATCCAATGGAACATCAGCATTGTTTGCGCCAACTACAAAAGCATCAGCCTTCTAAACACAGGCTTACAGGATCTTATCCTTCGTATTGTGTAAACGCCTGAAGCCGTTCGTCAACAACCTTATAAGTCCATATCAGTGTGGCTTCAGGCCAGAAAAGTCCACCATCATTTTTAATTTTTTTTTTATTTCATTTCATTTATTTTGTTATAATGGTTTGTACTTTAAGATTAATATCTTTTTTAGTACTGAGTGCAATACATTAGCATTATAGGTTTTTGATGTATGAACATATTAAAACTAGACTAACAAAAATAAAAATAAAAAAAATAAACTTAACCTATGGAAAAGGAGTAAGAGTGAAGAATAGTAAAAGGTTTGTAGAAACAGAGGAAGGGGGCAGGGCTATTGTGGGCGAGTTGAGGGGGAAAAATGTCGAAAAATAATTGCACTTTTAAAATTCGAGCTACTAGATATGGCTTTGATATGTATAGGTAATGAATTCCAAAGTCTAACAGTGTAAATGAAAAATAAACGAGAGGAGTTAAGGTAATTGCAACGTAATGGAATAAGGCTAATGGTTCTTGAGGAACGAGTGAAAGTAAGCCTGTTGTACAAGTAAGACGGGCACTTCTTATGAATGATTTTATGTAAGAATATGCAGTTCCTGGCATTGATGTATTCTTGTAAAGAACAATCGAGTAAATCCCTAGCATGCACTGATACATGGTCATGTCTACGGATGCGGTGAATGTAACGTATAGCATCATTGAAAGCGACTTGCAGCTTATGTTGTGATAATGAGTCAAGATTACTGTAAACAACTTCAGCGTATGAAATAATTGGTAATACGAGTGCTAATACTAGCTTTTTTCGTAGTTCCAAGGGAGTGTAGTAAGCACTGTGCCATAGTTTCCGAAGGCACGCATATATACGACCAATCACTAAGTTTGTGTGGTTATAGCCACTGAGAGAGCAATTAATAACATAACCAAGACTGGTTACAGTTTCAACAACTTCAATTTTTCTATTATTTAGATAAATATCTGGTAAAATATTTAAGTTAAAACTTTTCTTGGAAATAGGGATTATATGAATTTTAAGCGGGTTCAAGAGTAATCCATTTGATACTGACCAATTATAAATATTTTTGAGCTCCTCGTTTAAAACAAAAACAAGCTCTGCTAACTCCTTAAAGTTTTTAGCTAAATGAAGTTGTACGTCGTCTGCATAGAGGTGTACTGAAGCATATTTGCACACCGATGGGAGGTCATTTATAAACATGCTAAATAATATAGGGCCCAAAATTGAACTGTGAGGAACGCCTTGCACAATTTCTTTAAGAGATGAGCAATGTTCACTGCAACTAACCTTTTGCGATCTTCTTCTTATCCTTTTATTAACCATTTCCTCGTTATACGAACTTATGCGTAACAAGTTTCCCATTTTTACTGCATCACTGCTGCTTCGCTTATGGGGTTGGCTAATGTCGCAGACCGCAGAACGCGTCTACATAATGCTCGGTCCTGGATCGCCTCAGTGGTTAACCCCAGACGTTGTTGCGCATTTGCCATCTGAGAAATCCAGGAATTCTTTTTCCGACCTCGTTTTCTTACAGTTGGAGTGACCGTAGTTGATAGTGCCTTTTTAACCGGATTTTCCGCAGATCTTCTTTGAACGTGGCAATACCAACTTATTCTATTCGCCTCAAGCTGTTCGGTTACCGAATTCTTTATATGTAGACTTCCTCTTATACGCGTAGATCTAATGCAATCGCGTTTAGTGACTCCACTAGACATCCTTAACATTTTCATTTCCGCTGCCGTAATTTTGTTTTTAAACGCTTCGTACATTGTCCAGCACTGTGAACCGTATATAAGAGCTGGTCTAACAACCGTGGTGTAGAGTTTCCCCTTTAATTTAAGTGGAAATTTTCGGTCGCAAAAGATTCCCGAATTTTCCCGCCATTTCATCCATCCCACACTCACTCTGTGGTTTACGTCGTCGTCACATTTCGCTTCCATGTTAACGATTGATCCTAAGTTCTTAAAGATAGTGCTTTTCGGAAGAACTATTCCGTCTAACATTATATCCGGAACAGGTCGCAACGGATGCGCAAATGGGCACGTCAAATGCTCCGTCTTTGAACGACTTATTTTAAACCCGTTTCTCTCTAGCGCATTTCTCCATGAATCTAAGGCGTTCTGTAAATCTTCGACGTTATCGCTAAGTATAACTGCGTCGTCAGCGAAGAGAATTTGCGTTACATTTGCTTCGCGCATGCAGTCTTTTAAAAGATAGTCGAATACTACGTTAAAGAGGAAAGGGCTAAGTACGCTTCCTTGATGCACTCCGACATTAACTGGAAATTCTCTCATTAGTCCAGCAGAGCTTTTAACCGCAGTTTTCACGTTTCCGTACATGTCTTGTATTATTCTAACATACGTTTCCGGTACGTTTTGAGACCTCAGCGCGGCCCATATGAGATCCCTAGGCACTCGATCGAATGCTTTCTCGAGGTCGATAAATACCATGTGTAAATCCTTAGACGAATCTCGGTGCTTTTCCATTATTATTCGTAGGCTTTGGATAGCGTCCACCGTCGATCTTCCTTCAACAAATCCACACTGGCTATTATCGAGCTTTATTATTTGCCGAAGACGTTCGTTTAAGACTCTTTCGACGATTTTCATTGTGTGTGACATAAGCTTGATTGAACGGTAGTTGTTGTATTCTCGAGTTTCGCTTTTCCTTTGTATAATGGAACCAAGAAGCTACTTCTCCATTGATTCGGCATAGGTTGTCCACATTTTAATTTATTTAAAAGTTTCGATAGCCAAACGCTGCCGATCCCCTCCATCTTCGACCAAAACTCTGATGGAATGCTGTCTGGTCCCGCAGCTTTCCCCCGCTTCATTTTTCCAATTGCTATACTTATTTCTTCGATTGAAAAGTCCGAAACTTCCTCCTCGAATAGACCAGCTGTCGGCACGATATCACGTGGAAACTGTTTGTTAAGCAACTCCTTGCAGTATTCAAGCCACCGGTCACAAATTTCCTTTTCATTTGTTAATAGGTGACCGTCTGCGTTTTTGATGTATTTCGGCGAGGTTATTTTCATTGAATTTTTTCTCCTCTGTGCAGCGAGCTTAAAAATATTTGGCATTTTAGTACTGTACGACGTTTGAACTTCTTGGATAGCTTGTCTTCTATCCGCCGATCGTGAGGATATTTGTTCCAACTCCTGGTACAGGTTTTCCGCTTCTGCCGCTCGAGTTTGAGCCAGGACTTTCTTTGCGATCTTTTTAAGACGCTCGTATTCAAGAGCCAGTCGAGCTTTTTCGATATCGTCGCTCCGATCGCATTTTGTCCACGCTTGGAATGCACTCTTCTTGTCGGCCACAGCTCGTTTGGTTTCGTCATTCCACCACCATGTTTCTTTGCCGACGTAATGGTATTTCGATATAGTCCCCAGGTGGGACTTTGCGAGTGTTATGCATTCCTCGTGCATGCTGTTCCACATTTCTTGCGGGCTAAGTGAGTCTGCTATACCATTTATATTTTGAAGTACTTCTTTAGCCAGTGCGATAAATCTTGCGCTTCGTTCCTTCGATAGGTTATACCACCGGATTTTTGGCTTTCCAAACGATGCCCGTGTTTTCGGTTGTTCCGCTGTGAAAAATTCTTTAATGAGCAGACGGTGTTGGCTTACTAGCGATTCTCCAAGTACTCGTATTACTTTACAGTCCTTAACACGGTTTCTCATCGACATTTTGCAGAGGTGATAATCTATTTGCGTTTCGTGGCCTCCGCTGCTATAGGTGATGAGATGTCGTTGATGTTTAATAAACATTGTATTTAAGAATTTAAGACGGTTAAGCCGTATGCCCTACACGCTGTAAGGATGTCTTAGCCAGCTGAATTTCTGGTTCCAAAGCCTTTACCGCCGTGGCAGTCCTCATAATCAACATTTGTTTCTCCGACGTGGCCATTTAAATCTCCGCCCACGAAGAGCATCTCATCGATAGGTATATTTCTAAGCAAATTACCGAACTCTGACCAAAATTTATCTTTTTCCGATTTGTCGCATCCATTTTGTGGAGCGTACGCGCTAACAATGTTCCACGTTTCATTGTGTATGACGAGTTTAACACTCATCAAGCGGTCGCTTATTTTCAAGATACCAACGATGTTTAGAAGATCCGCTGCAACAATGATTCCAACACCTATTCGTCCATTGACCGTTCCATGGTAGAACATCTTAAATGCCTTAGTTATTAAATCTAGAAAACGCGCTTTATTTCCTGTATTACACCACTTCGTTTCCTGTACGCACAGGATTTGTAGAGTTCTGCGACGCATAATCGCTTCCAGTTCTAAACTTTTTGAGGTCATCGATCCGACGTTCCAACTTGCAAACCGAAGTTTATGAAAATATTTTGGAAACTTCATTTTGCCCGCCCCCGGAATCCATCGGGCTCTGACACAAGCACTTCTGCTTGCTCTGGGATCACCCGAGTGCGTTGCAACCGTGGTGCCCAGCGGGGTAGTGCTATTAATTGCGATCATTTCCATGAAGTTTAAAGTTTGAGTGGTTTGACACTTGTATGCTCATTTCGAATTGATTGACTGTTCTTTTACCCCACCAGACGTGGGAACCCACTGATTGCATACAAACTTGTGGGAAAGTTTTAAGGTGTTAAAGTGTCACAGGCTCATTTTTGGTGTCATAGTTGCCTGTATATGATCTACCAGAAAGAAAACTACAAACTAGCTTACACGCCCTTTCGCTAAACCCAAAATAATTTTTCAGTTTCCAACATAGGATTGAATGATTAACTTTATCAAAGGCCTTTGAGAAGTCAAGTAGGCAGAAGAGCGAAACAGACCCCTTGTCGAAATCCTGCGTTATTTCCTCCAGCAAGTTCACCATCGCTGTGGAACTGCTGTGGTTAGCTCTAAAACCGGATTGCCTGGGGCTCAGCAGTTTGTGTAATGATAAATGCTTTGTTATCTGCACTGATATTATCTTCTCGAAGACCTTTGATAAGCACGGTAGAATACTAACTAACAGGTCTAAAATCAACAAGGGATGATGAGTTAGTTTTCTTAGCTATTGGCAGGACTCTTGCAACTTTCCAGCAATGTGGAAAGGTTGAGGTAGTAATGACCGCTGCCACGCATTTAAAAATTTCGTCTTCAGTTGCTACTACAAAATCATCCAACCTTGGCACAGTAAAGTTTTCATTTTGACTAAAATTAAAGTTGCAATGACTGGGCCCTTTACCAAGAAAGAAATCGTTTAAATCATCGGGATCAAGAGAGCATTTGGATTCACTGGTAGCTTTAGTGGCGCCGATTTCATGAATATTGCTCCAAAGTTTTTTAGGCGGAAGGGAAGTGTTCAATTTGGAAGCGTAATAGTTTTTTTTTTTTAGAAATTCGCACTATAGAAGTCGAGTTGTTACGTGCCTTCTTGTACTCAGACCAGGCAGTAGTAGATGGTCTATGCTTCCATTTTCTATACAGCTTGTTTCGGGTTTTTATAGAGCGAACTACTTCAGGAGTATACCACGGACACATTTTATTTATAATTCTGACCGTTTTCGTTGGTACACACTGATCAAACAATTGAGTCAGAATTGTTTGCAGCACAAAGACTTTTTCATTTGGGTCAGCGCTTAGACGGCATTGCTCCCAAGGGGCAGAACGGGTAGCAGTCTGGAGGGCAAGTATGACCTACTAAAATCTTTAAAGGTAAATGTATCAGGCTCAGCATTTTTCACCAAGTTCACATCATAAGTGCAGAAAAGTAGATCATGATCAGAAATATCAAACGATAATTGATCAAACTGCAGGACAAGAGATTGATTAGCGACAATAAAAAGATCGAGGAGGCTGGGTAATCTATTTTCAGCGAAATGGGTAGCGTATGTAGTATTGACAATTTTCATTCCTACAGACGAAACTAAATCTTTCATTTGAAAACAAACTGAGTCTTCCTTTAATAAGTTAGCGTTAATATCGCCACAGATTATAGTGCGATCGTAGTGTGCACAGTATTCGGAAACAACAGAGAACAAAGGAACTGAGGAGAAAATTCTCTTTTTCTTGTAAGCACAAGCAACTAAACATTTGGTATTGCAATCATGTAATTCAACAAGTATATATTCAATACCATCACCACTAGACTTATTGATCACATCGCATTTAATGTTGGACTTACAATATATTGAAACTCCGCCTCCGGTGGTATCAGTTACACTGTCATTTCTAAAGATCTCGTAACCTGGTATTTTATACGACAAGTCAGATATTTTTGGCTTGAACCAGGTTTCACTTATACAAATAACATCAATGCAGGAACTAGAAAACAAATATTTTAGATAATCCAATTTTTCGTCATTTAGACTACGTGCATTTAAATACTCGTAGCATACGAGTACTTTTAACCCCTTATGAGACTTAGCAAGAACATTTAACATAGTGTACGTTGACCTTTCATTCACAATGTATTGTTCACCTAAAGCAGATGCAGCTATTAGAAACAAATAAAAAAGTGCAATTCAAAACAACAAGCAACGGGCAAAAATTTGAGTAGGTAAAGAAAAGAAAAGAAGGATAGAAATAGAAAATATTGAGTAGTCTTACTTAAATTATGAATTATAAAGGTACGAATTTCATAGTTGTTGTGTCGCCGCAGCAGTAAGTAAATCGTCGGCCAAATATTCACACTACGGCAGATTTCGGAGAAGACTCATGAGCTTCAAATCGATAGACACCACATATTCATCGATTTTAAGGCCGTGTTTGACAGCATACATATATAGAGACGAGCTATACAGAGCAATGACTGGTTTCGGCATCCCTGCCAAACTCGTCCGTCTGCGGATGACGATGGAGAATGCACGCTCCTCCATCAAGGTCGGTAAAGATCTTATAAAGTTGTAGTGTCTCAATATAGGTACATTATGAGCTGCTAGTTGATGCAATGGGTCTGTAGGGGAATATTGAAGCAGATTCGACGGGACGGGGTGGAGAAAAACTGTTATTCATCTGCTCGGAAGGAGTCGTAAGGTGTCAACGTTTAGACTCAGTGTAGATGTGTTTTAATTAGTGGTTCTGTCCTGTTTGATTTCCCACTTTTAAGGACTTTGACCAGTCTGCCGATGGAATGAGTTTTTTAAATAGTTGTTGGGTTCTATCTGTAAACATTCTTCCAAATAGTGACTTGAAGTCACTATGCTGCAGATCTGTGTTCCACCAAGGGAACAGGTTTGTTTTCTAACTGGACATGTCAGTTCAAAACAGGGCTTGAAGATACCTATCCGAAGTACCATTCCAATTTGTTCCCATTTTAAATTAATTTGGATAAAAAAGAAAAAAATGACAGCAAAAAATTTTACCTGTGCAGGAATAACAATTTAATGATCTCTTATGAAAAGTTCCGATCGGAGTAAATCCCTGGGATCAATAGTAGTGTTTTTTTTTGCGAATCCGCTATCCGCTTAAAAAGTAATTTGCATGTTAATTACAACAATAACGATCAACGCTAAGTCAATTTATCCCCGCTATCTATCAAGCGGCTATAAAACAGTGCTCCCAAATCATATTATCTTTGTTTCGGATGAATTTTTCCGATAAATTAGCAAAGATGACAACCATTCGTCTACAAATTTTTTTCAAAACAATTTAAGTTAGTTCACCAACCGACAAATAAGCCACCACTAAGTGCCATAGAGATGTCTGTGCTACCAAGTTTTTATGATGAACTCTTAAGCGCGGATGGATCGTTTTTTTGCGAACTTAGCTAACATGCATGCAAAAAAACGCGCTATTATTTTCATATAAATAAATATCAAGAACGATAGAAATCATAGGGAGTACAATTATTTCCCTCACTGTATAATAGTTTTATGCAATCAATTACGAGTAATATAAATATCCATTCCACAAAAACTAATCCGTTCGGAACTTTTTATTTTGATATATACAGTGGATTCCGCTTATTTGGGACAGAAGAGATGATTTTTTTCGTTTATTGTGGACAGCAGCCGTTTATTCGGGACATATTCATCGCACATCTTACATACATTTTGACAAAAATATCGCCACATTGCTTGTCTGCTATGTCTCGAAAAAATTACAGCAGCAAAAGCCATACCATCGTTTGCAGTAATAATGACGATGAAGACGAGAAAACAAATTGAGCCAACTTTTTAAGTAATGGTACTATCTCGTGGTGTTGCGCTCCGTTTTACCTTTGCATAGGGGTGGGTAAAACGGTTTCTTGTTGTTTCAATTTGTTATTCGCTTTGATGTTTCTAGTTTTGTTGTGCGACGACATGGCGTGCTTTTGGTTTTGTTTCAGAAATTGCCGAGATAAAGTTTATAACTCGCGTATCCGTGCCTACTGACCGAGAAGATTGTTGCATTTGGTTAAAATGTCCAGAAAAGATTTAACATTAGCTGATAAAATAGCTTTGCTTGATAAATTAAAAAGCCAAACCCCGAACGCTTCCTATCGTGATCTGGAAAGGATCACTGATGTTCCTAAGTCTACAATAGCACGTCGTGTCAAAAGCCAAGAAGTTAAACTGCGTGAGGAATGGGGAAAAGGGAAAGGAAAATCAAGAAAGCGGAAACGGGCAGGAAAGGACCCAGATGTTGATAAGGCACTGAACCAATGGTTTTCTATTGTAACTGGAAGAGGAGTTTGTGTTAGTGGCCCAATGTTGAAAGCTAAGGCAGACGAGCTTGCGGCAAAGTTGGGTCATGCCAGTTTCAATGATACAGATGGTTGGCTATCGCGATGGAAAACCAGACACGAGATCAAGTTTAAGAAAGCACATGGGGAGAAAGCTAGTGCAGATTCTTTCAGCGCGGATCACTGGAAATTGTGTAAGCTTCCGGAACTACTACAGATGTGGAGTCTTAATGACATTTATTAAGCCTATGAAACCGGGCTATTTTACCGTGCCACGCCAGATGGTTCTTTAAGCTATAAACAACATGAACTCACAGGTTCAAAAAAAGCAATGGATCGTGTCACTGTGTTATGCTGCTGTAATATGTCGGGAAGTGATAAACGGAAGCTCTTAGTTATTGGAAAAGCCGTTAAACCTAGGTGCTTTAAAGGTCTTAAAATGGACAGTCTACCAGTACTATATTACGCCAATAAGAACGCGTGGATGTCAGCCAACATTTTTACTAAATGGTCTTCCGATTGGGATGCGGAGTTGCCACTTACTTCAAGGAGAATTCTGCTACTCATTGATAATTCGGCTGCACATCCCCCTTCAGTCAATTTAAAAAATATTAAAATAAAAATTCTTCCACCAAACACCACATATTTGATACAACCACTGGACATGGGAATCATAAAAAACTTAAAGACTTTTTATCGAGCAAGATTGGTGCAGTTTATCCTTGAAGTAATTGAAGAAAATCTCTTGACAACATCTACAAATGCTAGAGAAGTTAGCGCAAAGGTGAATGTTCTACAGGCTATACAATTTGTTGCGGATAGTTGGAGACAAATAAGCTGCTCGACAATTCAAAAGTGTTTTTCTCACTGCGGTTTCAAAAATCATGCCAGGTCCAACTAATATTGAAAGCAACTATCCACTGGAGCGCGTTACAAATTATCAAGAGTTGTTATCCATTGATAACGACTTGCAATGCCACTGCGAATACGAGGATGTTGTGGATGACATTATTTAGGAAATTGTAAGAAAAAATAACGCAGAAGATCCTGGAAGTGATGTGGAGATTGATGAACCTGCTCCAGTTCCAGAGGCGAGGAAGTATTTACAAGAATTGCGGCGATACTTCATGCAGGACGGCAGTGAAGGCAGCCCATTATCGGCATTAGAGGTTTGTGATGATTTTATAACATCACAAAGAACTCAAAATATTCGTCAGGCGACAATCTATCAGTCAATTTCTTTTTTATATTTTTTCAATAAAATATGAATTCTAAATGTAAATAAGCAGTAGTTTTTTTTTACTTTCTATTCCACTGCGTTCTTTTTTACAATCGTTTTGAATTTTGTTTTCTTGATCATCACATCGCTTTCTTGGGACAGTCGCTTAATTGGGACTAAACCATCTAGCCCGATGTGTCCCAAATAAGCGGAATCCACTGTATCTATTTCAAGCCCTGGTTCAAAACAATTGGTAGGGGAACGTTCAGTTTGTGAACAGCTTTTGTTTTGCCTTAAGTTTAAGGGAGCACTATTGGACTTGGCGAGCTTCTCCTTAAAGAATGTCCAGTTGGTTTTCCGCATAGTGCTTCTCTTAAGTAAGGTCAACGTTCTTACATTCGATTCGGTATTCGAAGTACCTATGTCTACTCATATTCCTGCAGTGAAAAAGGGGGATATAAAGGTTAAACAGTCGAAATTATGGACGAATATAAGGAAGTACAAAGCTAACCATTATGTATTTCTCTATTTTCCTAAGCTTTATAAAGAATTGAATAAACCATAACAATGAGTTTTTTAAATGTTAATTTAAGCATTTAAGTATTCGTGTTGTTTTCAATTATGTTTCAAAAATAATATCGCTTAATTGGCCACTGCCATTGTTGATAACCATTTGAGATATTTTTATGGCATTTATAATAATAAAGATGGCAACGATTAGTATAAGGCCTCGTAGAAGTAGCATCTTCCGACAGGTGCTGGTTCCTTAAATGACGAGACTGAGCCTCTGCAGCCGAACATCTTGCAGCTCTGCTAATAAGTCCTACTTCACGCCTCCCCGTAGCGCCATCTGGGAATCTCACTAGAGATTGCGAAGTGAAGGGGGCAAATGGCGAGTTTCCTGCGCCATTAACCAGGATTAGTGTCGGAAAAACAAAACAAGACCTTATCCGGGCTACTCCGACATATTTGGGGTCTGGCCGGAAAGGATTTCCAGGACTTAGTCAGGGTCTTGGAAAAGAGATGGTGGCGGACGAGCCCTATAAGGGCCAACGGCAGCGCTCACATCCCGGAACGGGTTATTGGCTTCGGTGTAACCGACCCCTAGTCCTAAGGGCACTCAAAATGGAACTGGTCCTCCAGGTTGAGGGTTGTGCCGCCGGGGTAACTGCCCGGCCATTTAAAAAAAATTAAGTTACGAAGCATCAACAAGCCTCGGATATGGACGGATCTACTGTTGACAACCCACGCAAACGATTTAAGGACAATAAGCTTCGGATATGCACGTGGAATGTTAGATCCCTTAATAGACCACGTGTAGCCGAGCAACTAGCGGAGGCCCTAGACTGCTGCAAAGCAGACATAACCGCCATCCAAGAAATGCGATGGGCTGGGCCGGACAAAAAGAAGATGAAAAACTGCAACATCTACTACGGCGATTGCTATCGACGGCAAAAGCAGCACTTATTTGGATGCGGATTTGTTGTTGGAGCCAGCCTAAGACAAGAAGTCCTCAGCTTCCGGCATACGAGCGAGCGCCTCGCACAAATCCGCATCAGGGCTAAATTCGCCAATATTAGCCTTATATGCGCGCATGCCCCCACAGAGGAGAAAGATGACGACACCAAGGATGCCTCCTACGAGCTCCTTAACAAGACCTAAGCAAAGTTAAGAAGAGAGGGTATCTTTGGTGGAACAATCGGAAAATATAGCCTGCACAACACCACCTCCGATAACGGATTCAGGCTAATCGACTTTGCGGCGGGGCGAAACATTGTCGTGGCTAGCACGCGGTTCCCACATCTCGACATACACAAGGGGACTTGGAGAACTCCTGATCAATCAACAGTCAACCAGATTGATCACATTGCGATCGACGCAAGACACTCCTCTAGTATTATGGATGTCCGAACGTTCCGAGGAGCCAACATCGACTCGGACCATTACCTTGTTGTAGCCAAGGTACGGTTGCGGATATCCCAAACTACGCCAAGACAAACTAATGCTGTGAGAAAATTCGACGTCAGACGGCTATAATCGCAAGAGATCGCCAAGTCCTTTTCCGATCGAGTGTCTCTTCATCTCTTAAGAGGTCCAATGCCGCCAGCATCTGCTGGGTTTCACTCGTCCACCACAACGAAACCCCTGGTTCGATGATGAATGCCGGCAAGCACATGCAGCTAAGCAAGATGCATATAACGCGGCGCTGCTTAGAAAGACCAGAGCTGCTCATGAGCTCTATGAGCAGAAGAGGAGAGACGAGCACCGAAAGAGCATGAGAAGCGCGCGATCGAGGAAACTGAGAGATGCTACTCCAGGAATGAGGTTCGGAAGCTTTACCAAAAGTTAAAAATAACATGCCGCGGAAACAAACCCCAAACCGAAGCCTGTAGAGATGAACAAGGGAACGTCTTAGTAGAATCGCAGTCGAAGCTGATGATTTGGAAAGACCATTTCTGTAGACTGTATAACAGCGATGACGAACCAATTACCGCTGTCAGGCAGAATCAACCGAATCAACGTTTCAACGTGGACGATGATGACCAACAATTCCATTAACCCGACCTGGATGAAGTGGAGATAGCTCTATCTAAGCTTAAGTCCAACAAAGCTGCTGGAGCGGACGGCCTGACTGCCGAGCTCTTCAAAGCGGCAGGCGATGACTTGGTAAGGTGCATACACCAACTCATCTGTTAAATATGGTCGGACAAACGTATGCCCGGTGAATGGAACCCTCTGAACTGCGCCAACTACAAAGTCATCAGTCTCCTTAACATCGCATATAATATCATATCCGCCGTATTGTGTGAACGCCTGGAGCCGTTCGTCAACAATCTGATAGGTCCATATCAGTGTGGCTTCAGGCTAGGAGAGTCCACCATCGACCAGATATTCACACTACGGCAGATATTGGAGAAGACCCATTAGCTTCAGATCGATACACACCACTTATTCATCCATTTTAAGGCCGCGTATAACAGAATCTATAGAAACCAGCTATACAGAGCAATGTCTAGTCTCGTCCGTTTGTGCAGGATGACGATGGAGAATGCACGCTGCTCCATCAAGGTCGGTAAAGATCTCACCGAGACGTTTGATGTCATGAAAGGATTTAGACAAGGCAATGCGCCGTCATGCGATTTTTTCAACATTGTACTTGAAAGAATAGTGCAAAACTCACGAGCAAACACAAGAGACACTGTCTTTCAAAAGTCCGTCCAACTACTCGCATACGCCGACGATGTTGACATAATCGGGAGAAAGCAGCGTGATGTCAGTGGCGCTTTCGCGAGTATTGAGATGGAAGCGTCGAAAATGGGTTTAGCGGTCAATGAGGGCAAGACCAAGTATATGCTGTCAAGCAAAAAGGACAACCAACACCGACGTCTCGGACAGAACGTCACCCTCGACAGATATAACTTTGAGGTAGTTAAGGACTTTGTCTACCTAGGCTCCGCTATAAATACAGACAACGACACCAGCGCTGAGATCAAGCGAAGAATAACTCTTGCCAACCGCTGTTTCTTTGGGTTAAGAAGGCAATTGAGTAGCAAAGCCCTCTCTCGGACAACAAAAGTCACCCTTTATAAGACTTTAATAATCCCGGTCCTGCTCTATGGCGCAGAGGCATGGACATTATCAAAAATGGATGAGGGTGTTCTTGGTTGCTTCGAGGGAAAAATTCTTCGGGCGATCTTCGGTCCCGTCTGCATTGACGGTGAGTGGAGGAGGAGATACAACGACGAACTGCATGGACTCTACAGCGACATGGACTTAGCCAGAAGAGTGAAGATCCAAAGACTGAGATGGCTGGGTCATGTAGAGTGCATGGACACCAATGCTCCGGTCCGAAAAGTCTTCGAATCCGCCCCCGAGGGACAGCGCAGTAGAGGAAGGCCAAGACTCAGGTGGCGCACGCAAGTGGAAGAGGACCTCAGCCAACTTAGCGTGCGAAACTGGAGGCAGCTAGCCAGGGATCGAGCTGGCTGGAGAAGCTTGTTGACTGAGGCCCAGGTAAACCCCGGACTGTAGCGCCACCTAAAGTAAGTAAGTAATAATATTGAACTTTAGAACTCACCTGTCCAAACTTTGAATTTTAGACAGTCTCTGCAACCATTCTTACCGAAAAGTCAATTTTGTTTGTTTGTAAAAGATACTCGTACTTCAGAACACATTTACTCGTGTGTTTCGTTTGTAGAAGAAGCAATTACTATTGAATCAAAAAAGGATGTTTTGTATGGGATTATTTATAGTCCTATGTAAAGTGGCGTATCATAAAAAAAGATTTTAAAGGTGTGTGTTTAAATTAGTAGATTTGTATATATTTTCACGGTTCTTAGTTTAGCAGGCAGTGTTATCCCAAACTAAAATAGATTCAAAACGCTTGTTATATGTCACTATTTTAAATGGAAACGTTTTAAATACATACTATATATTTCTAATAAATAAGCTCTTTTGCGGACGCGTATTGTTAAGAACCCTTTCTTTAAAAGGTTACGATTGCGGTTAGATTGCGCACAATAACTATTGATAATTCTTTCAAATTAATCTACTCACTGAGTGCAGATACCAATTAATGATTTCAATTGCCAATAAATTGAATTCTTTGAAAAAATAACGAACTATAGAGAAATTCCTATTGTACAGCATGCATTATAACAATTTTGATTTAAGTTACCTCATAGCGATTCCAGCAGCAACACTTGCCACCACAATACAGAACAGCAATGCCACACAAACAGCAACCGCAGTCCAGCACATGACACCACAATACCACAACTGTGAGGTGCTGACCAAAAGCCAATCATTGTAGCCAGGAAGAATTGAATGCGTAATGTATGTCTTCAGGTTAATTTCATGCTGTTCCAGGATGAGCAGAGGTCTCCATTTAAATTCACGTGAACTGTCAGTCTCATTGTCTGCACTCCGGACAACGTCCAGCACTAGAAAGTCATAATTGGGTACCTGCTTATTGCCCAATGAAGGACCTCGCGCATTTGCAATAATAAAATCGTAAAAATGAAAGAAATCAATGAAATTTCTTAAAGTCGATATCCTTGTTGCAGCACCATTCTGAGAAAGATGCTCACTACTGGAATTACACAAATCTTTGAGCTCTGCCCTAAGTACTCCTACGTGCGTTTGATTTGATTCCTTGCATTGTTGCACGAACGTTTTAATATCCTTGCAAATGTTTTGCAGCGTAGCAGTGCCATTACATTGCGGTGGCAGAGTAATTGGCTGAAGTTGGATTGAATGATCCAAATGCATTGGCCAGTGTATATTTTCGGGCAGGATGTTCTGTTGAGTTTTATTCTGCGTCTGTTCTTGGTCTTGCTGTTGCTGCCAGCGGCGTATCTGGTGAAAATTTTGCACTGTTCCAATGCGGTTATCATCGAATGCCACGTTAAGAAAATGGCGATACTTGTCGCTAAGCACAGTAAGCAAGAGTAAATTTGACATCAGTCTCGAGGTTGCCTTCATGAGAGAAAGGTTTTTGTAAAAACGATTCTCTGCATTGAAAGAGGTGGCGAGAATATCGATCAATAGCACTTTGGTGTGGTTAAGTGCTTCCAGCAGGCTGAGTATCCGCAGGGTTGAAGCGTCGTTCATATCTGCCGTGATTATGATGGCTAAAAGAAATTAGATTTACTAAATAGAGAGATGATGCAAATCGTGTGTCAGGATATCATTACCTTTACCCGATATGTCGTTAGTTCTCAAATCGGTTGCAGCATTTTCTTCGCCTATTTCGATTCTATAAGGGATGTGCAGATTTGCGGCTATCATCAGTGGCAGACCCCAGTTTTTATCTGTAAACAAAAAAAACCATTGTTGAAAAGTTGCCAAGATTGCAAAATAGGGAGAAATGAACAAAAACAAAGGGATAATGAAGTTTCCTTTGTGCTTCTCGGTAGCAGTCATAATACCAAAAAGAAGAATGAACGTTCAACAGGAGATAAAAGGGACAAACATTCGCAACCGGCACCATTTTAATCCATTCAAAACTGTTCGGATCCATGCAGAGCCATTCATGGGTAGCTTTGACTTTTCTGAAGTCATTGTTGTATTTTTGTGAAAGTGAAGGTCGTGTTTCTACAGGTATGCGCGGTGAAAACAGGAAAATAAACTTTCAAGGTCTTGTGGTGTTTTTATGTTTAAAAAAGTTACCACGAAGTATGCACCTGAAGGTATGATGTGCATAATAGAAGAGTTACATCCACAAAAGGCCAAACGTTATGGAAGTAGAAGTAATGCGATAAGGGATAAACTTGAGTCTCTCCAAATGTTTACAAAAAAGTTTGAAAGAAGTTGGTAACTGATTTTTCTGTGAATTTCAACAGTGACAGATATCTGCTGAATGGAAGAAACTTTTTCCTCTGAAAAAGTGAAATCATTTTACTTGTTTAATAATGCAAGGTATATAAATTATTTCTCATAAGTTGAACTCAGTTAAATGAAATAACTATACAAATTTGACATGCATTTAAACAAAGAATGCAGACGCTTGTATGGTTAGCTTTATTTAACAGATACTCGTAGGTTTCGATATATAAAAAATATAAAAAATATTAGTGATACACGTATAAAATGCCAGATTGCTTTAAGTGCAAATCTCCGTTTGTGGATAATCTGGTGAATATATGCGGGTGTGTGCGGCAAAACGTATCATAACACCGTTAATGTATTGTAATAGTCCAGATCGGAGGTTCCCTAAGTTGACAAAGTTATAGTGATTACCTTACAGTAATATCTGTCTATTTGACGTGGGTGATAGTTGTCCTTTCTGGTTGACAGCATATACTTGTTCCTTCCCTCGTTTAGAGTTAAATCCATTTTCGATACCTTCTTCTCATTACATGGGAAAGCGTCACTGGAATCACGCTGCTGCTCACGCTTCCGATTATGTCAATATCATTGGTGTATGCGAGTGATTGGATGGAATTTTGAAATATTATGTTTATTATGTCGCTTGACAGCGCATCGTCTTGTCTAAACCCTTTTTTACAGTATAATGATGATAATGATGTCTAAATTCTTGGTGAGATTTGAACCGACGAGCATATATTCGAGCAAACATTCAAGCAGTGTACATTTTTCTTGGCAGGGATGTCAAAACAAGACATTGCTCTATATAGCTCGTCTCTATAAATGCGTATGATACGTGGCCTTAAAATCGATTAATAAGTGGTGTGTATCCATCTGAAGATGGGTTTTATCCATGATCTGCCGAAGTGTGAATATTTCTGTCCAGAAGCCACATTGATATGGATATATCAGGTTGTTGACGAACTGCTTCAGGCATTCAAACGATACGGCAGATACAATCCTGTAGGCGATGTTAAGAAAACTGATGCTTTGTAGACAACACAGTTCAGATGGTCTTCTTTCTTGAAGATAGGATAAACAATGGCGTTGTTCCATTCGTCGAGCATACTTTCATCCGAGCATGTTTTAAAGATGTGTTAGTGTATGCTCCTTACCAACTTTGAAGAGCTTGGCAGTCAGGCCGACCGCTCCAGCAGCTTTGCTGAAGTCAAGCTTAAAGATGGCTATCTTAACTTCTCTGGTCAGGTGGAAGGAATCGTCTATGTTGAAAGGTTTGTTTTGCCTGATAGCGGCATTTGTAGCCATTATACAGTCTACATAAATGATCTTTCTAAATCTTCAGCAACGACGGCGACTCTACTATGATGTTCCATTGTTCGTCTCTAAAGTCTTCGGTTCAAATTTCGCGTCCGTGGCATATATTTTGTACCTTTTGGCAAAACTTGACAATCTCATTCCTGGAGTAGCACCTCTCAATTTCCTCGACCACGCGCTTTCTTTTACTCCTGAAAAGCCGGTGTTCGTCTTTCCTCTTCTGATCATAGACTTCGTAAGCAGCTATAGTGCTTCTATGTGGCGCCGCTTTGTATGCATCTTGCGTAGCTGCATATTCTTGCCGGCCCTCGTCTTCAAATCAGGGGTTTCGTTTTAATGATTGAGCGAAACCCAGGACATCAGAGGTGGCATCTCAGATGCGTTTTTGGCAGTGTTGCTATTTTTCTTCGATAAAGATCGGGAAACTCAATCGGGAGAGGTAGTATTTACCTTTTATTGGAGCTGTTCGGGATATCCGCAACCATACCTTGGCAACAACAAAGTTGTGTACCGAATCGATGTTGGCTTCTCGAGACGTTCGAGCATTCACAATACAGGAGGAGTGTCGCGCCAATGGAGCTAAAGTTGCTAAACTTAGCCCTGATGTGGATTATTCCCAGGAGCTCGTTAACACGACGGCGTTGTGTTTGCCGTCGATATTAATCGCTGTACTAGATATTGCCGTTTTTAGGGGCCTCCGTTAGTTTTTCGGCTACATGTTGGCTAATAAACGAGCTAACATTCGACGTGCAAATTTCGTTGTCCTTGATTGGCTTGCAGGGGTTGTTAACAGTAGATCCGTCCGTATCCGAAGCTTGATTCTTCTTTGCAACTTACATCTTTTTCAATGGCCGGGTGATTATCCCAGCGACACAACACCGAACCTCGAGAGTCAGTATCATTCATTCAACTCATCTGCTATCTCGTTTTAGTGCTTTTTTTCCGATGGTTAGCACCCGATAGCTGGATGTAAATTAAGTACAATTGATGGGTAGAAACAGTTACAGCACTGGAACACTCGTAGGTATCGCCAGGTTGATACCTCTCAGTGCCTACGACATTTCTACAGCACCCAGCCACCACTACCTAGAATTTACAATGTTATAAATTCCAAATCCCTTGCGATATGAATACTTCCCCTTTGAGAAATGAGAAAAACTCGTTCTGTTTACCTCTCTGTATTTTGCGAACTTTTAGTCAAAGTCTGCGGCTTGGCTTACTTCTATCAAATTAAAACTATATACATACATACTGTACCAAAAAATCACTTAAATGAAAGAAACGGGAGTGCGAACAATCTCATCAAACCACCAAACTGTCAAACTCATCCCACCTAAGAGCCCTGAACGAATATCTATCTGCATCTGGTATCGTTAAAGTTTCTACTCGTTTATTAAGATTTGAGATAGCCCATTAATTCTTTACGCGGAGTGCTTGCAAAATCTTTGTCAATTTTGATCGTATAGCGTAGCCCATAATTTGCCAGCAACGATGTCGGCAAGGCAAGGCAAGGTCTGCGCTCAATATATTCGTACCTACACTAAGGCTAACTTGGTCATAAAGTTTAATTTACCCGAAAACTCTCTCGGATTAAATTATTAAATCATAATCACTTGGATTCCGAGCAACGTCGTTTGCCATTCTGTGGAAGAGCCGCAGAAATAAACACATACAACACAACCCACACAGTTTTTAGTGTAAAGCCAAAGATGAGGGGTGCTGTATGAGTTTGAAAGAAAAATGGTTCCGTTTCCGCTGAATCCTGAGGAGAAAAAAGTCTATGTACTTTTTCACCGTCCTATGCCTGTCCTTTGTTGGGATTTGTGTCCATTTGTCTCAGATTGTTTTGCTCCAATGTTTGAATCAGCATTTTGCGCGTTTCAATCGAATTCGCGACAAAGATATCCTGTTACCGGGTTGTCGTCGTTGTCATAATCTTTTTCACAATCCAACCCTATGAATCCTTGTAACTGATGGCAAAGAGAGTCCAAAGAATTCATAGAGTTTGCAACTGAACGTTGCTTGCTTCAAATTTGTTGCGCTGCGTTGAGTTCACGGCAAACAGGGCACCAAGCAACCCGTGTCCAACGTGGGTGGCCTGAGCTAGATTTGTTTATGTCGATTAATTATAGAGAACTATGAGTTCGTATGGCAGAATGCTTGGATGGGGACTACTTAGAGTGATTTGCGAATACACAGGCATCAAGGGGCCTGAAGTGGGTAGGGAATGAGCGGTGCCAGCAATGAGGCTTTTGTCGTTAGTGTTGCAGTGGCTGCCATTGACAGGATTTATTTTTCGCCCAAGGATTGCTGCAGTAGGAGTGTAAAAAAATACACTTGTATGCAGTCTATGCAAATGAAGAAAGGTGACACAACTCTCACAACTCTGCAACAGCAAGAGACTGTGTCGTGGGTTAATGAAGTGCTGAAATTAATTTTCCAACGAACTGAAGATAGAATTAATTATTAGTCTTTTCATGACGTCGTTAATGGTCATGATACGGCTCTTGTAGCTAAGTTACCGACAAACCGTTGAAGGTTACGTCTCCTTATACAGTCATGTGCTTGTTAATTATAATTCTGGAAATTTGATTCTGATTTATGTTTATATCGTAAATTTCTACAACGAAAATCAATAAACAACATGGGGGCTGTATTATGGAGGGACAAGAATAAATAAAGTTCAGCACATAGTAAACACGACCTTGTTTCATACTCGAATAAGTACAAATTTATGTACTTTATATGGTAAATTTGTTTAAAACGTAAGTCTGCCCAAGTTTAAAGCATTTGAAATTTGCCCTTTTTTGTAAGGCCAAGACCAGTTGCAACACTATAAAAAATGCATATTATTGTTATTGAAATAATTTTAATACAATAAAATAAAAAAAAACCGCAGATCTAGAGGGAGCTTAATTTTATTGATGCGTAGCGATCCTGAAATAGAAATGGCGATGCAAAAAACCTCGGACCCTTAACAGATAATGTACTGTCGAATAACTTGCGAATACTAGACTGTTATAAAGCAGAATCTAACGCAATCACAGAAGTTCGAAATGGACCAACTGCTACAAATGATGAAAACCACACTTATTTGGATGGGGATTAGCTATCCAGATTTAGCAAGTCTTAAATTTTCGGTATGTAAGCGAAAGCTCATAGCAGTCTGCATCAAGGCAATTTGTCAGACATATAGAGTATAGGTGAGGGGAATCAAAGACGAATTGTACACCGAACATTAGTATATTCAGTGCCCTAGCTATAACACCAAAATTGTGAAAAGAAATTTCAAAGCAAGCCTGGGAAGTAATTTTTAAATAGGTCACGGGAAAATACAGCCTGTATAATACCACGCTTGGCAAGCAATTTTAGAAGCCAGCACGGACTTCGCACATTTCAAGATCCATAAAGGGTTTTGGCCATCGCTGGATGAATTAACCGTCATGTTAACCAGATTGAACAAAGAAACTTTGCCCCATACACAAGTATAGAACACCAAAGGGAATGTTGCCAATAAGCCATCGGAGATGTTGCTTTTAAATCTTCCGACTGGACGATGAATGTGCTAGTAAATAGGTACGTGCAGCCAAACAAGTCAAATGTCGAGAGCTGTCCGTGAGTTTTAAGACCAGAAAAGAAGGAAAAGTATTTTTTTTTTCGAAAGGAGAAAAAATAGCATAAGAACCGCGAGTTGAATAAAAATGCAACTTGATTCTTTTCTTTTATTGTAGTTTGAAATCAACTTTTAGCTATGATTGTGGGATCATACTGAGTTTTCGTACATACTTATAGGTAGAGTTTACTTATGACCTATCCTTACTGTTTTTTGGTGATTTTTTAATGATGGAAAATTTGTGAACAAGGGCGATGGGATGGATTTTCTTCTTGTCAAGTGCACCTTCAACTCTGAAAATACAGCCGACCCTGGAAGACCGCCAGTTCTTTCAGCCAAATGCAATTTTGCAATTTTGACGATGAGTCGTACATATTCGCCGACAGGTGTTCTTACAGTCACCACTCGATTTTTTCTGTCTTTTCCTGGGTAAACATTTACGATGCGACCAAGAATCCATTTAGAGGGTGGAAGACTTGGTTCCTTTAACAAAACAACGTCATCTGGTTGAAGATTCGGCTGGGAATTGCATGAGTACCTGCAAAAGATGCCAATTAGTTTTTATACATATTTTCGAATTCAGAAGGTCGGGTTGGGGAACTGAAGTGTATGGTTCCCCTATCATAAAATGAGATGGAGAAAGTGCTGAGGGCTCGCTGTCTGGAGTAGACCACATTGGACGAGAATTTAGCAAGGCCTCGACTTTCGCTAAAAGGGTGTACATCTCCTCAAATGTCAACTTGTGGTTTCCGATTACTCTGGTTAAGTGTTTCTTGACGGATTTTACCCCAGCCCCCCCACAAACCACCAAAGTGAGGAGAAGAAGGGGGAATAAAGCGCCAAGCGATATTATCTTTAGATAGATGATCAGCGATGATTCGATGGAATTTTTGAGAATGGAAATTCTTGTGGAGTTCGTCAAGTAACGTTTTTGCACCATAAAAATTTGTGGCATTATCGCTCCATATTTCCATCGGCTTTCCGCGGCGCGACACGAACCAATCCAATGCCATCAAAAAGGCGGTTGATGTCAGGTCACCGACGAGTTCTAAGTGAATGCCCCTTGTCACGAAACAGACAAACACCGCGATATAGCCTTTTACAAAACGAGGATTTCTACCACGACACAAACGTAACAGAATTGGCCCGGCATAGTCACAACCTGCCTTACTGAAAGGACACGCAAATCGAACTCTCTCCGCCGGTAGGTTACCCATTAACTGTGTTGATGTATCTTTCGATTGTCGGAAACAAACTATACACTTATGTATCACTTGACGCGCAAGATTCCGAGCTCAAAGAATGTAGTACTCCTGTTTAAGAAGCACTAGCAGTTGGGATATAGCGACATGCAAAAATCGATGATCAGACGTGTTATAGGATGTGTTTTGTTCAAAATAATTGGATGTATAGCAGAATATGATAAATTTGATTCTTGCAGCCGTCCGCCGACTCTAAGAATCCCTTCAGGATCAATGAATGGATTTAGAGATTTTAGGTTTTGACCGTTTTCAGATAGAAAAATAAGCCACGGATCTCTGTTAGAGGCATTTAAGATGCCTAAACCTCTAATTATCTCGTCAGCCCCTTCTGCTATCTTTTGTAAAGTGTGCAAGTTTCCTGTAGCACACGGTAGCGATAAAAAGGATTGTACAAATGACTGTACAATACAATACAATACAATTCAATACAATTGTTTTCTATCATAACGCCTTTCAAGCCTATCCCACGCATTTATATAATTTTCATCTGAACTACTCATATGTTTTATAAGATTAGCTGCGTCACCACGTAGAAATGACTTAAGGTATTGAAATTTTTGAATTCCCATTAACGATGTGTTTCTATCAACTGATCCTATAAACAAGTCCTTAAAACCCGGCCAATGCTTGTAATCGCCATCGAAGATTGGAATAGATAAATATGGCAAATTTACAAGACTTTGACAACTAATTTTTTCACATAACGCTACGCGATCATTTAACCTATTTGAAGCTGTACTGGTCTGACCAGAGACAAGTTGGCGATTCCGAATCGCGTCGGTTAAGGCAGAATGTGCCTTGAAATATTTGGTCTCATATTCCATGAACTCCGGTTCAAGGTCAACATAATCTGCTTCCGACGAATATGCAAAAAGGTCGTTTTGAAGAACACTGAATTGAGTCCATGCTTCCTCAAGCTTTTCGAGCCGATGTTGAGAGGTTGGAATAGATTTTTCAATCGTTTCCGCGAAATTTTCCGCGCGCGTAATGCATCCTTTGACTTGACCACGTTTTTGTTTCAAGATATTCATTTTTTCTATTGGTATTAGATGTATGTACTTTGAATGATTAATTATCGTTTAATGCTCGTGTTTTCAGGAGACTAAATTTTATTAATGATCTGGGGGTTAGAAAAATCACATGCAAAAGTTTTAATGTCATAAATTATGAAATAAAGAGAGATTCAATTTTTATAAAAAAAAAATAATTCAACGTTTATACAGACCACCTTCTTAACACATGGAGAATGGAGATATTACAAGTTTGTACGTGCACGTGCCATCAATCAGCTTCATATTAATGTCAATCACTTTCTGTATCAGCCTAAATTTCACACAATTAATTTCACAAAGGGTTCAATAAATCCGCGAAAGAAGGACCAAATGGTTTTTTTTTTTTGGTTTTTGACAACATATTTCTTTTTTACATGAAGGTGTTCGGAACATCTTTATTCAATCCTGTCAAGTGCACCTTCAACTCTGAACACTTACGTTATGTTGCCTCGCTGGCATTGTCGATTTTGTATGCAATTGGGTGGTCATTAGCAACAGCAAGTTTTATAAAAGAACTTTTGCAGAGCCAGTTCCATCAAGTAGGCTGTTCGCAACTGATGATTTCTTCTAATTTTTATTGACTTATTCCTTATGTGGAAGTTCTTGAATTCATCTCCAAAATCGAAAGTGAAAATTTTGTGTTATCTTTAGGTTTAAAGGTGTTTGTAGTGTTTTTAGGATGTTTAAAGAAAATGTATGTGTGTATATGTGTGTAAGTGAGTATGTGTTTTTGTTTTTGGCTCACCTTAATTTATAAACGAATGATCCTATCAATTTAAATTTTATTCAGATTCATGCATAAATTTTGACTAAAATCCGCCGATGACTTTTAAGTCACTAAACAATTTAGATCATAGATGAAAACTTTTAACTAAGTTACTTAACATTTTTTTAAATTACATCAGGTACCCGTATGTATTCATACTTCAATTCGATGGCGCTGGTTGGGAAGGCGGACGCAAGGTTGTAGCTTGTGGGAATAAGCCTTCCCTTGATTTCATAAGGCGGTATATCGAGGGAGTGTGCTATGCCTGGGAAGGCATCAAGCTGAAATGTACGACGGTGGCAGAGTTGGCAAAGAACACTTCGCGGATTGGGTTTGGGTTCCGTGTCCCTACACGTACCCCGAGAAGCTTCTAGGATTGCTCCAAGTGGAGAATCGGGAGCTAAAAGCCAATACATGGAGAGTCCTTAAGACGGGGCCTAGGCGGTAGCATGGCCAGCATTTTCTGCTGGGATTGCCTACCATACCTCGAAAAATAGAAAGGTATGGCAAGAAACAGTATGCGTAAGTTAATGGTCAAGCCATCCACCAAGGGCAAAGATAAGGAGGAACCACCCAAAGATGATGGAAGTGTTGCATATAAACCTGAACCACAGTAAGGCAGCCACGGTCTGTCTAGTGGAGTATATCGCCAGACAGGACGTCACGGCCATACTCATACAGACTCCCTGGATCAACAATGCGATCCAGGGCTAAGGCTAAAAAAAATATGATTTGTTCTTCAGGGCAGAAGGTAAGATTAGGACTTGCATCTTTATCAAAAAGCAAATAAGGGCATTTCTTTTGAAATATTTCAGCTCAGGTGATCTGACGACGGCAATTTGTGAGAGGGAGTGTGGCAAACCACTTTCTCTGACCTCCGTTTATCTACCCTACGACTCTGAGGTAGTCATCTTAGAGAAGTTAAAGGGCTTGGCAAGGCAGAAAGATCGGATGCTAGTGGTGCGCTCTGATGCGAACGCCCATCACACACAATGGGGAAGCAGAGACACCAACACAAGAGGTGAGTGTTTGTTTGATTATATTTTATTATCCAACCTCACTATTTGTAATATGGGGAATTCACCCACTTTTGCGGTGAAAAACAGGCAGGAGGTGATAGACATTACTCTTGCCTCAGATACAGAAGGGTTAGATATCATTGATTGGAGAGTTGTCGACAAAGCGTCAATGTCTGATCACAGATGGATACGCTTCAAGGTGATCTTTCAGAATAGGCCATGTAGTTTTCAAACGAATCGCAGGAAAGCTGATTTGGTCAAGTATACAGAAGTAGTAAATACACATCTGGTGACCCAATCAATCACCTGCGATAACATTGACAACTAAGATAGAGCAGTAGGAAATCTAAGTAGGGTACTAACGACGGTGCTCGAGCAAGCTTGTCTAGCTAACTGAGCACCTAAAAGGGCCCAGCCGAGATGGTGGAATGGGGAAATAGGTCTTAAAAGGAAAGAATTAAGGCAACTCTACAATAGGGAGAAGCTCTTCAAATGTGACAGTACGTGGCATGAGTACTATGAGTTATGAAGTCGTCTAGGAAGTCGTCTACATGAAGGGCAAATCCGTAGAAACATATCTACATGAGGTTGGGGGGGAAAATTGAAAGAAGTCTACACTTCGGTGAGTTTGCTATGGCGGCCTTCCTAGATATAGAAGGCGCCTTCAATAACGTGAAGTTCAACGCCATCAAAGGTGCTCTAGAAGACGCAAACATAGAACAAGTAATAAACTGTTCCATTGGACAAAGCTCGGCTAGAATGTCAGTGACCAAGGGAATCCCTCGAGAGGGAGTCATATCTCCACTCCTTTGGGTACTGGTCATAAATGACGTCCTCAAAGAGCTTAATTCAATGGGCATTAGCGCCACGGCATACGCGGATGACGTGGTCATAATAGTGCGGGGAAAATACTTAAACAGTTTAAGCGAGATCATGAAGCTTACCTTGAAGACGATCAACGGAACTGGTTCTTTTTACAAGAAAGTACAAGATACCGCAATTCACACTGCCAAAACTCGGCGGGGTGGATCTGTCCCTTTCGGATAGTGCGAAGTATCTTGGCGTCAATCTGGATAAGAAACTGAATTGGAATCTCAACGTAGCGGAAAGAATTAAAAAGGCATATAATGCTCTTTTCATATGCAAAAGAACTGTGGAAAAAATTTGGGGCCTAAAACCTGCTATGGTGTACTGGCTATATACGGTAGTGTTGAGACGCATACTGACATATGGCGCACTAGCATGGTGGAAAGCAACAGCTAAGAAAACGACCTACGGAAAATTAATGGCGGTTCAGAGAACGGCTTCCATAGCCATTACAGGTGCGCTCCGTACCACCCCTACGGCAGCATTGGACACCTTCCTACACCTGACACCGCTTGATTTACAGATAAAAAAACTTGCTGGCAACAAGCTGTAGCTTCGGACATGGCACGATCCTGAAGGAGCTACTGCCAGGTAATACTATTCAAAAGGATGAAATCCCTTCCTTAATCGATTTCGACACTCGGAGTATATCCGGAGAGGAAGGACTGCCAAGAAAATTCAGTGATAAGACCAAACGAAATTGCAGTTTTCACAAATGGCTCGAAGGCAGAGGAAGCAACAGGTTCCGGTATCTTCTCGGAGGACCCGGAACTAAGAGTGTCCATAAGGCTACCGGATACAAGTAGTGTCTTCCAATCAGAGGTTCTAGCTGTCCTCAGGGCGGCTGAGCTGATGCAGGTGAGATCGGTATTCGGTAGCGATATCGCTATCTACTTCGACAGCCAGGCCGCTCTTAAGGCAATGAAGACAACCAACATCAACTCTGACATAGTCAGGTGCTGTCGCACAATACTCTGAGCATTGTGCATTCAGAACTGGGTGAGATCGTGCTGGGTGCCAGGACACTGCGGTATAGAAGGAAATGAACAAACAGACGAGCTTGCAAGAAGAGGAGGGCTACTCGACAATAGTGAGGTTGCTGATGTCAAACCACCCCTCTGCACGGTAGGGGCACCACAGCATAAGGTGGTCGAATCTGCAAGGACATAGGGTATCAAAGGTCCTATAGCCACTTGTCGACCGTAACAGATCTACGAAGCTTGTTAAGCTGAACAGGTATAAGCTTAGGACGCTAATAGGAATACTGACAGGACAATGTCTACTGCTGAAACACGCAAAGAGACTAAAACTGACAACTGCAGACACTTATAGGTTCTGCGGGGATCTACAAGTGGTTGAGGACATAACACACATACTGTGTGAGTAAGTAAAAAGGATATAAGTTCAGGAATTTGATAGCGGCCTGAGTGTCAGAAAAGATGCGGATATCCATTGCAGATATTACATTTTTCTTCAGCCAGGATAGGGCTTCCTTAATGGCCTGCATTTTCGCCTACAAAACGCTACAGTGATTGGAAAGGCAGAAGGAGAGGCTTGGGTTAAACTTATCAACGAAGACACTCCCACCAGCCCCGTATCGGTCCTTGAACCGTCAGTATAAAAATGGATTGATTTGTCGTCCAAGAAGGCATTTTCCTTCCAGAAGGATCTGGAGGGAAAGCTTACGTGGAAGCTTTTGTCAAACTATTGTTTGGGTATGGTGTAGTCTTTGTTCTCTGGTAAGATTCCTATTGTCTCAAGAATGTTAGCGTGGCCTGAAAGTTTATTTGTCCACTGCGAAGTTGCTGTAAGGCGAATAGGTGAATCAGCAGCTACTACTTTTTAGCTGAAAATGTCAAGGGGTATCAAGTAAAACAGTACATTCAGAGGAGGAGTTGTGCTTAGCACTCCGCTTTACGCAACCACCCTGCTACCACCCGCTTCTACGTATTACAGGAGTTCAGATTAAATTCTTGTTAATTCTATTGTAATAGAGTATGATATTACAGAAACCATTGGGGAATACTACAAGTTCCCCTTATCAGGAAGTTCGGTCGCACCGATTTCGGCTAGTTTTGTCAATGTGTAAGTTTAACAAAATTTATAAAAAAAACTTCTAGTTAGTGAGGTTTTTCTCTTAATTATGTTACATTTAATCATTATAAATTAATAAATACCTCTGAATATAGTGCAAGGCCGAACGACAATCATTGGTCTAAGATGTGTTGATCGCTACTTGCTGGATAACGAATACCACTGCGGTGTAAATCGAGAAGAGTCCTGGATTGGTCAAAGTGGTATCAGATTGCTCCAAATATTCGCTGTATTATTGATTTCCTTTATTTTGTCGGATGCAATTCAACTGTTGAAAAGTAGTGCAATTGACCGATAATGAATTCACGCTCGTGTAGAAGGGTACCTGAGGCCGATGATGTTCTATACTGCTTTCGTGCATTGAAAACAGTTGTCTTTTAAAAAAAACAAGAAAACAAATTTTCAAACAGAAAAATAGGGCTCAATATTGACTTCCGACTGCACACGCGCTTACCAATATAACAATTATTGGGGAGACGAGTTATAATCTGGTGGCAATCACAACTCTAGCAGCTCAAAACGAACGACAACTTAATGCTAAAAGCGGCAGATATGTAAGTAAAGAGTAAAAAAGTATTTTTGTTTTATGTCTCAGGAAGCACAGACACTTTACTGATCGGTGGCAAAACGGCGCCTTCCTGCTTTAAAATTTCTCTCAATTTAGACAAAAGTGACAACGTCTATAAAGATAGCCAAAAAACATCTGTTACCATCTGTTCAATTTTATCGTTTGGGACGAATGCACAACGGCGCACAAAAAATCGGTTGAAGCCGTTGATCGAACTCTTCGTGACATTTGTTATGACATTCGGTTGCGTTATATTTTTATTCTCTGTGGTATTTTCTCAGACATCAACTGTTGTTTCTAAAGGAACACGGGATCATAAAGTAAATGCGTACCGCAAGCGTTCTGTCAAATGGTTTGATTCAAGGAAATATTCCCTGCATCAAAACATGTACATCATTCTAGGAGGCGATTTACAAGCTCAAGAATTTTCTGCGTTCACTTGTCGGTCGGCGACATTCCAACTAAAATCAACGGAAAATCACACTTTCAGTAGATACACTGACGCGTATCTGTAATGTTTGTAAAAACATTTAAAAAAAAGGGAAGAAGGATTATTAGTTTTGAGCTTCAAAACTAAACAGTGCATTAAACATTTCATTCTATATTAATACTCGTATAATGCTATACAGAAGAGATTAAATGTTGTGATGAACCAACTAATGGCATCGGATAAAAATTGATTCACTGTTGACGACACTTGGGATCTCCACGTGGTTCACAACAGTCCACGTACAGCCGAGTTATTAGCAGAGGTTGCTGACTGCTATTACGTAAATATCACCGCCAATCAGGAAGTGCAATGGGATCGGTCGGACATAAGTAGGATGAAAAACTATGAAAAGAAAGGTGATCCCTTTAGAGGTGCTTTTTCTTTAAAATATTATATTTTATCGGGTGATTTTAATTATCATACAGAAGAACCATTCTTTCGTATATTGTTTTAATATTCTGTATTTCTCTCAAATGTTAACTATAACTGCGGCTAACATGATCAACTGCAAAATTCCAAATAAAGTTGGCGTCCAATTTCTCATTCGTAGCAGACATGTAAACTTTAAACAAAAATAACAGTGACAATCTTACAAAGTGTTGAGAGCTCCGTTACCATGGAATTTAACCTTCTAAATTTGGTCAAATACCTATAGTAAAAGCGAAATCGTGAAAAAACGTGAACTTTGGAAATAAAGGTACTTTGCCTCCGTAGGCATAAGGAAAAGAAATATAAATAAATAAACAGCACGGCTTTGTGTTAAATCACTGTAACGTAGTCAAGCATTTCCCCTACCAATACAAATTTTAATTTTTTTAATATGGTATGTCAAGGCATCACCCTTTAAAGATATCTATCATTTGAAGGGCTGGATTGGAATATTGCTGAATAAAGAAAATGCAACGGATGGCACAATAATACTTCGTACTTGGTCATCACGAATATTTGTAAATGGTAAGCCGATTAAAATTTGAATGAATGAAACCTAGCCAATGCAGTGTGATGTCGCCCCCAAAAGCATTAGGCGGTCATATAGGTGTCTCTGCATATCTATGATCGATGTGAACTTTTGTCGTAATGGACCAGATGTTTGAAAGGGATTTGAAAAGGTTCATCTCCAGAGAAAATGAAATTTTGTGGGACAAAGAAAGATTTTTGAATGACGAAGACATACCTATTGATTGGGAAGATTAAGTCAGTATCCTTCGAGAGATAAAAATTGTATGGAGCCCCCATATTGAAAACTTCATAATCTGTTTCTACCAAATGGCATTCTATTCATACTCATTGACACAAAGTGTCGATGATTTCTAAATGGCTTTTGTAAGTTCGATTTCCTGTTACTCGCACCGTATACCTCTGTCATCACAAAAGATATTGTAAACCCAATTAAATCCAATCATTGCTAACTTTAACAAAAATTCTGCATGCAATCACATCCACCACTCTAATAAACTTCTTTTGCGTGAGCAGTAATTTGGCGTGGCACACAAAGGGGATATTGTTCAGCTATTCGTATCCATAGACTTACGCCCCAACCACACAGATGTTCCGGGGATAGAGGTACGTTCAGCTAAAAAACACAAAATAGGAACATGCTATGTTGTACGAGTCCTACTGTACTTACAGCACAAATATAATGTGAGACTCAACCATAACACTATGATTATTAGCGTGTGCACGTCTGTACCGTAACACAAAAAAGAACTAGATGTCGTACATTCTCAGTCTACGAGTGAACGAGTGGAAAACTTAGGGAACTGCAACAATACTAGTTGATGCGATGCACTGCACAATTACAGAATTTTTTCTAAAGGGGATTTCCTTTATTTTGCTTTCGTTTTTTCTCTCTTGGATGCTGGAGGGATATCCATTTTATTGTCCCACGATTTCGTGACGTTGCATCGCGTATAGTGTGTTTTACATGGCAGTTGCATATGTTCGTCTTGCAAAAGGATATCCTGTTTTGTTTTTGGTGCGAGTTTCTTGCTGAAGGGAAAACAGTGTAGATAGTGACGTTAAAATGCTAAATTTTATATCTTTAGAAGTCATACAAATAAGAAAATATTTGCTTGTGTTAGATATGGCGGTGTACTCGTATTTTGGATATTGGAATCATTATAGATAGAAATTCGCAAATTTCCCTCACACGCTTGCCGCTTTATTTATGTCTTTTGGTTAAATGTTGTAAAATGCTGCTTTGTTGTTCAAATTTAGTTGTGGTTGATTTTCTCTTCAAAGCTCAGTCGCTGAGTCTTATTTTTATCGTTGGATACACAGCCTAATACTTATTTTACGGCGATAAGTACCTATAAGCTTCGGAAATGATTTTTTAATATCGAAAACCATCCACATGGAAGTAATAATCGAACAAAGTCGGCATGGGTTTGACCAAGTGGTTGAAGCGATGATTTGTTAATTGGCTTATAATTCCGATAACTGATTGCTGTCAGTCACATGACTGCTGTATACGGAGCTAAAGTCCAGGATGGATCTGTATTTCAACCAATAAACGTTCCTTATTAGAACAGTATTTGGCTAACTATCTCAAGTTGCGCACTCTATGATGGTTGAAGTCCCTTCCCACATGTGGTCACTATTGAAAGCGAGGTCTTTCTCTATTGCATCATTCCTCCGGGTAGCAATCAACGGTTCTTTGAGCAGAAACGCGATTTTTTGCTCGTTCTACACATCCTTACCCTTTTTGGTTGTTTGACGCTCTGTTTTCTGACTAAATTGAAGTTGTTCGTTGTTATATCTTGCATTAACAATGGTCAAGGATATCATTATCGGCTTTCCTAAATGTCCATGTGTTTGTCCTACTGAGCAGGATTTATATGATTGAAGTTCTGATATGGAAACTCTTCCGTGTGTTTCACTACAAGGTTATATTGCTTTTTAAGGCAATTTCATATCATTTAAGAATTAAGGGCAAGTAAAAATGTTAAAAAAAATGGGTTCAGCTGATCGGTGAAACGTGAAAGGTTTTGATAAAGCTAAGAAAAAGATCTTGCTAAAAGAGGCAAAACTCCGCATTAACATTAACAGCTAGCGTGCATTTGAAGGATGTACTATGAGCTGGTCAAGCAAAATAAAATGGTAAATACTAATTGTTATTGTAGTTAGCTTGGGTTTTTAGACAAATAAGTTTAGCGCAAACGCCCATCCTTGGCCAACAGCAAACGCGTAGTGGAGTTTTCGCGTTTGGATCACCGGACTATCGGATTACCAACTTCTTTTCCAATTGATTGTATTTATAAGCTTCCAAAACTCTTGCAAGCAGTTTCAACTTATGAAGTTACTGACTAATTTTTGAAGAAAATTATGGAAATACATATTTATTGTTTTCTTTTTACATAAACGAAAATATTTGAGAACGTTTAAATATGCTTTAATCTCCCTCTAACACCGAGAGGAGTGCCATACAGAAATATATACTCCCACACACATACAAATTCTGTTTACTTAAAACACATGCATACGAGTAGTACACCATAAAACGTACAAATATCATAAAATTTTTATTTACGATATTCAGGGTAAATTCTATCTGGAAGGTGGAAATAAACGATTGGCAATTGTAACTCGTCAGAGTTTTTGGTGAGCTGTTATTATCAGAGTTAGTATCAGAGCATTCTCCATCATCATTTTGGATGATCTATTTTATCTCTATAGGTGCTGTCGGTTTCGGAAATAGATTCGCATTACAAAACATTCCATAGTTTTGGAATTTTCGTTAAAAAAAGCCGTGTTATTCGACCACAGTGGGTAAAAAATTAGCTACAAAACTGTGGAAAATATTCCGATTTAATATTGTTAAAAGAACTAAAAGCCACGGAAGTAAGAAGGTTACGGGAAATACCTCCGCATGAGCGAAAAAATATGTACGTAAAAATAATCAATTTCTTACATTGATTTTTATTATTGGAGTTTGCAACCTAGTAGTTATTTGGAATATTTTGATCGTATTTTTGAAGACGGTATACATAGTGAACTGCATAATTGAATGTTACTTGTAGTTTATTTTGGGAATGTGAATCTAAGTCGCGATAGACAATATTTGCATGAGTAATTATTGGTAATTTTAATCTTAGTACCAACTTACGTCTTGTTTCCACAGCAGAAAATATGAAATTAGCCGCAATTTACGGAAATTCTCATTAACAAGAAGAGTGAGTTCACCGACTTTATCAAGCGATTTGCCTAAGGCTAGTTAAATGCCATCGACATAAAGATACACTGAGGTTTTGGTACAAATTGATGGGAGATAGTTGATAAACAAGCAGAATCATACTAGGGCAACAATTGGCCCTTGAGGAACTCCTTGATTTAATGCTTTTACTGAGGAGGATCTCCCGTCAGAGATCACTCTCTGGAATCTGTCTAATATATAAATACCAAGTAGTTTGATAGCCCTGTCACTGAAGCTGAAGTAGTTTTTGAGCTTCCACCTAACAATATTGTGGTCGATCTTGTTAAAAGCCTTGCAAAAATCGAGCAAACGCAGGAGACTTATGTGACTTCTGTCGTAGTCTTGCCTAGTTTCCTCAAGCAGGTTGATCATAGCTGTAGAAAAACTGTAATTTGATCTGAAACCAGATTGCTTGGTGAACAACAAATTATTTATAAACGAAGGGGCACACCATCCTCACCAACAGAATACGAATTAATATCCGTAACACTTTTAAAAACCTTATCTACACCAACTACCTCGAAATCGTTCAATCTATGTGTAAAACTTACTGGGCTCAACAAATTAATTGCTATTAAATAATGTAATAGATTTAATAACTTTTTTCAGTCTTTTAAGGTACGAGGGCGGGTCAATAAGTCCGTGACTTTTGGATTAAAACACAGATTTTTTGATAAAAAAATAATTTTATTTTTCAACGTAGTCTCCCTTGAGCTCTATACACTTTGTCCAACGCTTCTCCAATTTTTATATCCCTTCCAAAAAAAATGATTTGTCGAGGTCCTCAAAATAGGCCTTTGTTTGCGAGATGACTTCATCATTGGAGTCAAATCTTTTTCCACCAAGCCATTTCTTCAGGTTTGGGAACAAGAAGTAGTCGCTCGGAGCCAAATCTGGAGAATAGGGTGGATGAGGGAGCAATTCATAGCCCAATTCATGGATTTTTGCCATGGCAACTGCACATGTGTTCACCCTTGCATTGTCTTGGTGGAAAAGAACTTTTTTCTTGGCCAAATGAGGTCGTTTTTTTTTCAAATCGTCATTGAATCGGTCCAATAAGTTGGCATAATATTCCCCATTGATTGTTCTTCCCTTTTTTAGGTAGTCAATGTGGATTATCCCGCGTGCATCCCAAAAAACAGTCGCCATAACTTTATTGGCTGACAAACCCACCTTGGCCTTCTTTGGCGCCGATTCACCCTTAGAAACCCACTGTTTTGACTGTTGTTTGTTCTCTGGTGTGTTGTGATGGATCCATGTTTCGTCCACGGTTACAAAACGGCGCAAAAACTCCTCCATATTGCGATTAAACAACGCCAAACCTTCCTGTGAAGTTGTTACACGATTGCGTTTGTGGTCGACTGTGAGCAAACGCGGCACCCATCTTGCGGAAAGCTTTCTCATGCCCAAGTGATCATTCAAAATTGAAACCACTGAGCCATGCGAGATCCCTACGGCTTCCACAATCTCTCGCACTTTCAATCTTCGGTCGGCCAACACCATATCGTGAATTTTTTCGATTGTTTCGGGTGTAGAGACCTCAACTGGGCGTCCAGGACGTTCGGCATCTTCAGTGCTTGTACGGCCACAACGAAATTCAGTAAACCACTTTTTTACCATTGAAATCGATGTTGCAGAGTCCCCATAGTATTTATCAAGCTTAGCCTTGGTCTCGGTAATGGTTTTTTTCGCAAGAAATAATGCTTAATAAGCACACGAAATTCACTTTTTTCCATTTTCTCCTCAAATTAGTGAGTAGTCTGATAAAAATAGCTGTCAAACACAAACTAACTGACGCAGCAAGTTTAAATTTTGACAGGAGTCAACTAACAGATGCCTGTTGACAGGAGCAGTGTTGCTGTTTCAGTAAAGAGGTCAGAAATTCAAAAAGTCCCGGACTTATTGACCCGCCCTCGTATAATAGAAGGTAAGCATTGTTTCTGTTTCAACAATTTTGAAATGTTTATTTTGTAAGTCACTAACAACATCTTCTTTTGATCAAGACGAATGTAGTCCTCTAACCCTTAGTTATCAGCCTTTAAGTTTTCTTCTTAAAAGTTTTATTTAAATTTACTTCATACTTAGATTATGGGAGACTTAACGATAGCTGTTCTCGACGCTGACTTTTCATATATCAATTTTGAAAGTTTTGACAATGTTATTGGATCGCAACAACGTCTTGAGCCGTATTGACAAAAATCTAGGTTTTCTGATTTCGAAGCATCATTTCTGTTGGGCCTAAGATTAAAATTACCAAAAATTACTCATGCCTATCGCGAATTAGATTCACATTCCCAGAATAAACTACAAGTAACATTCAATTATGCAGTTCACTATGTATACATATACAATTGTCTTCAAAGATACGATTAAAATATTCCAAATAACTACTACGTTGCAAACTCCAATAATACAAATCAATGTAAGAAATTGATTATTTTTACGTTAAATTATTATCAATCAATCTCCATCGTATTTGTTAAGCAAACTTGTTTTCAATAGTTCCGTAAGAAATACTAATGCTTTTCCTTTTCATTGAAAATACCTACTTAAATACATCTAGTTTTTTTTCCATCCATGCTGTGAGACCTTAACATTCACTCCCACTGCGAATCAAGGAATTTCTCCACCATGCACGCCTTACAAGTTCAATCTTTCTTTAGATTTCATCCTCAACAACCTAACCCTAAACTTTCATCTATCCACCCCTTTTTATGTCATAACAATCTTTCTTAGTTCTAAGAATTTTTTTTTTAACATTTTGTTATCTAATGAAATGAATATGAAATGTCGATTTGACTAACAGATGGCTTGACTACTACAGATGCTGTGTGTCAATGATAACAAATATGGTATTTTGGAGGGTTTACAAACAAAATTTTTTTGTTGCTTTGAAAATGTCGATTTTTTGGGCCAGATAAGTACCATTTGAGGGCAGTTGTATCACATTGCTTGCTAATGGATGTTTATGGTGAACATGCTACAGCTCAAATGACTTGTGAACAGTTGCTTGCTCGATTTAAAAGTGGCGATTTTGGCACCAACAACAAGGATTGGTTGAACATTCGACTTATACAAAAAAAAAAAACTCGCAGACGCAATGAGCAACTGTTTCCAAAAATTTAAAAGTCCTATCCTAAAAACAAGGAACACGGGTTCCATATCTACTTACATATTGAAAGAAAAAAGCCATCGAAAGGCGGAAAACCATTTCAGAAAGGAAAATGTTTTTTGCATAAATTTATATTGGGTCTATAACTTAATTCGTGCGGTTTGCTAAGAGATGGCGTAACTTGTATTATTCCATTGTTATTATTCCATTGGAACGCTACTGTCATTGTACGTCATTTCAGTATATGTCATTCATTTGAAGCGTAAACAACAATAATTTTTTTTCACTCAAATATGTCGAACTTTGTGCCTGAAAAAGTGTTTTTGCGGGGAGTTCTTCTTCATTACTTTAATATGAAGAAAACTGCTGCCGAAAGTCATCGTATTTTGCTGGAAGTTTATGGTGAACATGCGCTAGCGAACGTGTCAAAAGTGGTTTGCACGATTTAAAAGTGGTGATTTTGGCTTGGAAGACGATGAACGCCCTGGGCAGCCAATAAAGTTTGAAGATGAAGAACTGGAAGCATTACTCTATCAAGATTGTTGCCAAACACAAGAAGAGCTCGCAGAATCTTTGGGTGTCACTCAAGCAGCCATTTCAAAACGTTTAAAAGCAGCTGGATATATTCAAAAGCAACGAAATTGGGTTCCACATGAACTCAAGCCGAGAGACTTCGAAAGGTGGTTTTGCATGTCCGAAATGCTGCTGGCACGACACAAAAGGAAGTCATTTTTGCATCGGATTGTTACTGGTGATGAAAAATGGATCCATAACGAAAACCCCAAGCGCAAAAAATCATATGTGAAACCCGGCCAACCAGCCAAATCAACGGCAAAGCCGAATATCCATGGCGCGATAGTAATGCTCTGTATTTGGTGGGATCAGATGGGTGTGCTGTATTATGAGCTGTTAAAACCGGGTGAAACCATCAATGGACAACGCTACCAAACACAATTAATCCGATTGAAGAGAGCAGTAGTCGAAAAATACCCGGAATATGCGACCAGACACGAGGCAATAATTTTCCATCATGACAACGCTCGGCCCCACGATGCTATTCCGGTTAAGAACTATTTGGAAAACAGTGGATGGAAAGTCTAACCCCACCCGCCTTATAGCCCAGACCTTGCCCCTTGTGACTACCATTTGTTCCGGTCGATGCAGAACGCCCTCACTGAAATACGGTTCACATCAGAGCAGAATTTTAAAAATTGGCTTGATTCATTCTTGGCTGCCAAGCCGGCGCAGTTCTTTTGGAATGGGATCCACAAATTGCCAGAAAGATGGGAAAAAGTCATAGCTTCAGATGGGCAATATTCTGAATAATACTGTTGTACATGTTTTTCTTAAATAAACGTTCAAATTTTGAAAAAAAATCGTACGAGTTATATAAGTTATATACCCAATAACTGCGTTAGTAAAGTTGTCTATTTCGAAAATCCCAAGCACAAAAATCAAGGGTAGACCCAGGCCCACGAAAAGAAGTTTCCAGTATTTCCTAACAATTGAACTTTATTAACGATCAAAATACACAAAAAACTAATTTGGCTAAAATAAACTACAATAAAAAGCAAACCATTTTTGGAGAGGATAGCAGCATTTCTTTGTCTTGCTTTTCTAAAGCTTAATATATTCGCAGTTGCAATATCTTTAGCGGTAAATGAATCTAAAAGGGTTTGTACTTTTTTCTTCTCGCTTTTTTTTAAAGCTTTCATCAAAGCTTTTGCTTGGCCTTCCTACCTTGTGCTAGTGCTAGCACTTGGTTTCATTCAATCACGTTCA
This sequence comes from Volucella inflata, assembly GCA_928272305.1. Taxonomy (NCBI): domain Eukaryota; kingdom Metazoa; phylum Arthropoda; class Insecta; order Diptera; family Syrphidae; genus Volucella; species Volucella inflata. The sequence continues at coordinate 48,323,779 of OV743716.1, read as the reverse complement.
ATTAATGCTTTCGAATTGATCTCGATGGCGACCACTTTTGGTCGTGTTTCGTCAAACCTCAAGCATAAGCTTGTAAGCTTGTCTTTATTGATTTAATCGAATCCTCAGAAATGCAATATTATTAAATTAGCCCATAATAAAAGAAAAAACAGGATTAAAGAGCTTAACTTTAACTTAACTTTAACTTAACTAAGGTGCAAGCTGCGAGAAAAATAGATTTTTGTTTACATCTGTGCAAGACGATTTTTTTAGGAAATCCCGGTAAATAGGCAAAACGTGATATTGTGCATCGGGCGTGTTAACATATATATATATATATAAAATTCATGTAACCATCCATCTGAAGGTCAAAATTTTCGATGACTTTTTCAGGATAACTAGCCAGAATGCGCTGCTACTGCAAAAAAGGTTATGGTGCCTTGAACTCCGTTCATATTTAGGCAGACATGCCAAATTTCAGTGCGATACTGTCTTTAGTTTTGTTTTGACAGCTGATTGTTGTTGAAGTGTTTAACATCATGTTAAGTGTGGACAAAAACGATTTTCGTTCTCGCATAAAACATTATTTTTTGAGAGGCAAAACGGCGAAGGAAACAAAAGAAAAGTTGGATAAATATTGTGGGGCTAATGCAACTCCACTACCGATCAAGTCCGCAGCGGCAGGCCCTCCGATGCGGTTACAGAGAACAATGTTACAAAAATACATGAAATGATGTTGGCTGACCGGAAAGTGAAGGTGCGCGAGCTAGCAGATATCACAAAGATTAGTACTGAGCGCACACGACATATTTTGGGCAATATTCTGCATATCAGAAAGTTATCCTGCCTCTGGGTGCGGTGCGTGCTCAATCCTGACCAAAAACACGAACGCGGGAGCACTTCGAAAGAGGGTTTGGACTTGCTGACGCAGAATCGGGCGGACTTTTGGTCGATTGGTAACTGTTGATGAAACATGGATCCACTATTACACACCAGAGAACAGAATGAGTGCGCGGCAATGGGCTGAAGCCAGCACGAGTGCTCCGAAGCGGCCGAGGGAGGCTCATTCGGTCAGAAAGGTTATGGCGTCGGTGTTCTGGGATTGTCATGGCATACTCTTCGTGGACTACCTCGAAAAAAGAAAAACTATCAACAGCGAGTATTACTGTGTATTATTGGAGCGATTGAAGGCCGAAATCGCTGCAAAACGGCCTCACATGAAGCGAAAAAAAATTTTGTTTTTGTAAGACAATGCGCCGGCGCATAAATGCATCGCAACCACGGCTAAAATCAATGACTTACGGCTCCAATTGCTGTCGCATCCACCGTATTCGCCCGATTTGACTCCCTCGGACTATTATCTCTTCCCAAGCCTCAAAAGATGGCTCATCAATAAAAAATTCAGCTCACGCGAGGAAATCATCGACGCCATGGAGGAGTATTTAGCAGACCTTCCGGAAAATTACTTTTCGGACGGGATCAAGGAGTTGGAAAATCCCTGAAATAAATGTATCAAGTTAAGGGGACCATATTGAATAAAATAAAAAAACATTTAAAAATTTTTTTTTTTTCATTCCCAAGGAGGTGACTTTTCACCCCACCTAGTAAGTGGGCTAATGGCCTCAATTTCAGTGTGGATGTTATGTTTGAGATCCTTAATGGTCGCTGGGTTATTGGCATAGACCTTACACTTTAAAAAACCCATAGCAAGAAGTCTAAAAGTGTTAAGTCGCTTGATCTTGGAGGCCAATCAACTTCTCCTCTAACCGAAATAATGCGATCTTCAAATTTCGTACGCAATTAATTGATTGTTTGGTAACTGGTGTGGGCGGTAGCACCACCCTGTTGAAACTAGAGATTGTCCAGGCCCAACTCATTCAATTTAGGAGAAAAATAGCAGTTCAATTATGTTGCGGTAACTTTTTCCATTCACTGTGATTGTCCCTTCAGTCTCATCTTCGAAAAAGTATGGGCCAATGGTGCCACCAACCCATAATCGGTAAAAAGATTAATCACATTGAGTTCAGTAAATGACAGTTGTTGACAACCAACATCTACACCGTCTGTTGGCTCACGCTTTGTTCATAAGAGAATCTGTTCAAAATTCGGAAGGCTTACAAGTATAAATCGAAATTGTGCAAGTTATCAGGGTAACTGAAAGAAACTTAACTATTTCATCTATGTATGTTCTATCCAACTCGATGTGCGGATAATAAAGGCTAATAAGGGGGAGAAAACTGTGATATCTACTTTGCAGAATATTTCGGATAACCGGCAGGGCAGCACTCGCAACTTTTATTTGGCTCCCGACAAAACCAATACCGAAAGTAAAAGATCGGTGGACTCACAACAAAAAATAAATAGAAAAAGTCAGCTCTATTGTATTGGGTTTCAAACTACCCAGCAGCAATGTAACCCCTGGTTTGATGACAGGCAGACCTGAGAAAACGAAACGATTTTACAGAGTGTACATGTAGAAAACGATAAGACCAAGTGCGTGGGCAGTACGAGCAGAAAAGAAGGGAAGAACATGACCCCCGGAAAAGGCCTTATAGAGGTGCTACTTGAAGAATAAAGTAAGGGAGTTTTTCCAAGGCAATTGAATACAGAACATAGATAAACTCATCTTTAAAATCTGGGCAGAAAAAGGTATACCCCAAGAAAGTTTATTCGATCTTCAGGTATATAGGGAGATTTTCTGAACTGCAGCAATTACAGCCTTTGCGATGCGCAAACGACATTAACATAACGGGAAGAACACAGCGAATTGTCAATAAAGCCTTTGTGATTATTAAAAAAAAATGTGATAGATGACTAGGGAAAATGAACAAAAAACAAGGTATGCTCTCAAGATAACACATAACATCGACACCTACGTGAAACATCTGTAAGAGTGCAGTAAGGGACTTCACCTACCTCAACTCCGCTACTCCGACAACGGCGAAGGATCGCTCTTTCTATTCGCTGCTTCTTTCGGCTTAGAAGGCCATTGAGTAGTAAAGCTTCTCTTGAGCAACCAAAAACTCATTATATTGTGCTGTCTGGTCTGGTCCCGTTCGCGAAAATGAAGAACGGAGGAGACGTTTTAACAGCACATTGTACGACATGTAACATTATGCCGAAATAAGCGCCGATGTCCCGGGTTAGATGGCTTGGTCATCTTGAGTGTAAAGACACTTCAAAGGGACAATGCAGTAGAGAACGAGCTTATGTAAGGTGGTGCACACAAGCAAAAAGGAATTTTAGCGGACTCCGTGTGCCCAACTGGAAGCAAATGATCGTACTAGCTGGAGAGGCATGTTCAACTCGGTTCAAGTGTTGCAATAACACTTGTTTAAAGTTTTTCAGCTGAATTGTAGGAACCTTTGGGTTGTAATAAATTTACTACCTACAGAAACAAACTTCTTTATGATAGCCTTGTGCGTTGCTGATTGCGCCCGCTAGTCGGGTCTTAGGTTGCTTATAATTTAAATATGTTGTAAATATCTAACAAGGGGCCTTCTCCGTTGTTTGAGGTATTTGCAATTTAAAGCGCCCATCTTTTGCTTTACGTTAGCAGGGGAACTTAAAAGGCTTCTTACTTTGGTACTTTGTCGAATGTACTTCTTTTCTTCTGTGAAATCCATCTGAAAGGATCTGGTTGTTTGAATTATCTTAATAAAATATGGTCAGACTGGTTTTACTACACAGAGGTGTTGCTTAAATCATGCTTTCAAAATCCTAAGCCTCAGCCTTAAACGATGTAAACTCGTATCTACTTTGGAGTTATTTATATAGCACATCGTAGCAAGAAAATGACTGGTCACTCGGTTCATCGCCATAAACCACCGAATTTATCTTGGCATAATTTTCTGCCTCGAAGATTCCACAAAAGTTTTTAAAATGTATTGACAACGTCTTCAAATTCATAAAAAAAACCAAAGCTATTGTGACGGCGCCGAGGAATCTAAATAAGAGTCACCCTAATATTCACATTTCTACTTTTACTTCGCTTTAAATTCCAACGAAGATAATTTAATGGCTCGGAAATAAATTTTCCCACCCACTTTACAACCCCCCTTCCGACTTACATCTACGATTTCAGCGCCCTCGGTTCCTACAGTTCAATCGATCGGACTACCGAGATGAGTGTTATTCAGCTGCGACATGAAATTGCGTTCTCGGCAACAGGGAGGCATGTGGATTTTTATTTTGAAAAATCGATTTTTATTTAATGTTCGGTAAAATTGGAAGCCGGTCCTCTTGGCGAGGATACACTTCAGCAACCCACACCTCCACCTGCACCAACATAGGTTAAATATTTCCCCTGCATCGAATTTGATTGCCACAGGAACTGTTGAAATGGCTTAAAACGTGGTTATGGAGCTGAATCGATGGGTTTTTAAAATATTATTTATTTGAACTGGTGGCCACGAAAAAATGTATGTAGGTGAACAATGGCATTCGATGTTTTGAGCATGAGGCGAGATATAAGGCAATGACCTGATGGATGTACTTGAAGTGCACAATTGTACCTGTGAGTTCTTGTACAGGGTCTTTCAATAATGATGCTTGGTTTTAAATGAAAATAAATCAGGTTGAGTTTTTTTTTATTTTAAAGAACATTTTGTGGCAAAAAGTATGAATTATGGTATAAGGTCGTTTGTATCAGGTATTCGGAAGGTAAAATTTTCGATGACGTGCGATTTAAGATAGTCGCAAAGAAAGACGTAGTAAGGCTTTAAGACGAACGATTTTGGTGGCGGGTTCATGTCACGCACCAGCGAACACACGGCCTTGTCTATGGTAGTTTGCCGTAGGTTCTGAGGTCAGTTGGATTTTATTCAGGTGTAGACCCATATTCCGTTGCAAAATTCGTTGAAGTCGCAGAAAGGGCAAGTTCTTGTGAACGCCCATATTGAGAAATTGAATGACTCGGGTTTTCCCGTAAACTCTCGCGCGCTTAGGTAATATTCGGATGTTGGCTGATCTATTAACCGATCGGGTTAGCTGGAATTTGACTATGAAGCGTCAAACAGTCAACTTGACAGGACAGTTGTGGCGAAAATAAAAACCACGTTATATGCAGAACGTTTAACGAACAGTGCACTGATTTTGAAAAGAAATTGATTATTTGCACATGTTGTTCAAAGCTATGACCTTCCATGCTGGTTGTAATATGCTTTTGAACATTTTAAAATAAATTTGACAGTTCTTGCTGCTATAACCTACCTATTGAAGACCCTGCATATTTCATAAATTTTTTCCGATGCGTTTCGAAGAGGGTTAATCGATTTTCTTTTTCTTAATATGTTTTCTAATAAAAATAAATATCAATATTTGATTGAAAAACGCTTACAAAAAATCAATGAATAAATGAAGCAACAGTTCGGCGCAAACCAGTGTTTAATCTTTACACTCACTATATCGTCCGTCCAGCGATTGTTTTACCAGAGGATGGGTTCTACACTTTGTTTTCGTCGAACCGCGAAAGAAATTTTTCATAGATCGAAATACCTTCACTCGAGCGCTGTCGTTTCACAGGAATGCCAAAACTAATTCGGTATTAATCGTTTCCATATTGTAAGAAAGTGATGAGTATCTGTTGTAGTTGAAACCATATGGTTTTCTTCAGGATCTACTGCAGTGTGAAAATCTTATCAATTGTAAACTTACGAGTGTAATGTCTAAAACCGCACAGAAGGATAAATAGTTTTACACAATATTCTGAACAAGATATTAAGTAAGCGCAGCTTAGAAAATGAAATTCAGACGTTCTTATGAAGGAAAAATGACAGCAACGGAAATGAAAACGAGTTACGAGTTCCAGCGGGTATATCAAAACATGACTTTAAAACTTATACGGGGTAGTAGTTGAAGATTTCAGGATGAGCAAATTAGTTGATTTGGCCATGTTCAACAAAGGCGCTCAGAAAATCAGGTTTAAAAAACAATAGAAGGCGTTTGGATCACTCAAATTTAAAATCATCAGTTACATGTTTTAAAGATGTCAGATGTCATAAATAAAAAAGGTGAAAAGATCCGTTTAAGGACGAAAACGCCACTAAAAGTGAAATAAATAAAAAAGGTGAAAAGATCCGTTTAAGGACGAAAAACGCCATTAAAAGTGAAAAATACAAGTAAGAAAATAAAAAGAAAATAAAATTGTTGAACAAAAAACAAAGTGAACAAAAAAAACAGAATGAATGCGAATACAGAAATAAAAATAAAATAATAACAATAAATCTAAGAAGTGAGAAGCCCTGGAAAAATTAAGGAAAATCAAACGATAAATCCTGCTTGAAGAAAGAAGACATTTAGAAATGGCGACACAGGAGTATACAATTCAAGAAAAACTGTCAGGAATTCTATAACTACATAAAAGTAGTCCTTAGTCGTCTCAATAATAAAACTAAAATTGATAGAGGTGCCAATAGTTCCGAACTGGAACAAAATTGCAAAGCCGCTTTGAACATTTATATTAGTAAATTACCAGAGCCCATGAAGAGACTGCTATATTGTAGGAATCCTAGTAACTTAGAAGAGGCGATGCAAATCCTGCATGAGACAGGATATGCATATTACGGTCAGGATTATAGGCAAACTAGTTCTAAAAATAACAAACCGCAATATAATAGGCGACAAACAGATAACCAAGAAGAGAGTCACCAATCTCGAGAGAATAGCTCAGGAAATTTTAGGAAAAATAATAAACCACAAAATAGCAATGATTTCGGTAATTACAATCAAAGGAATAGTGTTAATAATAATAACGAATGTAGGGATCAGAAAAGGCAACAGAACGAAAATAACTCTGGCATGTCCAGAAATAATACCAGAACAAATCAGGGTAATTCTAGGAATAACGAAGATGCTGTCGAACCAATGGACACTCTTTCAGCTATGAGTAGGCAATTACATAATCTAGAAAAAAACTCGGATTTTCAGGAAGGCAATCCTCCCGAAAATTACATTATATAGTTACGAGTATCAAAACCAACAGCTATGATCAAAGAATACTAATTGACACCGGTTCCGAAACTAGTGTTCTTAGGAAAGGGGTGTGTCACCCTAAATGGCAAATTAAGTTACAAAAACCAGTCAAAATTTTGACTACAAGTACACCATTATATATAAAGTCAAAAGTTAGAATTCCCTTATTTAAGGAATTCAAAAAACCGAATAGAACCGCGGAATTTCTGGAATTTAATTTTCACGATACTTTCGATGGTTTACTCGGAAATAACACATTATTACCATTAGAAGCAATGCTCGATTTCAAGAGTAGGCTTATTATTATTGATGAAACGAAAATCCCGATATATTTCAGCAAGGCTGAAGAAGAAGTAACAAATGAAAATAACAAAAAACAAATACCAGCTTTGGAAATATATCATACGGAAACCAGCAAAGATCCGATCTCTGAACAAATCAGAATCGATCACCTGAATGAGGAAGAGAAAATGGGAATCACTCGCCTCGTCTCTCAATACTCATCAATTTTCTATCAAGAAGGTAGCGATTTGTTGTTCACAAATGCGATTAAGCATCATATAAAAACGTTCAATGAAATACCAATATACACAAAAACATATAGATACCCGGAGGTACACAAAAATGAAGTCAAAAGACAAATAAATGAAATGCTCCAGCACGGTATTATACGCCCAAGCAAGTCGCCCTACTCGGCACCAATCTGGATCGTTCCAAAAAAGAGGGACGCATCTTCTTCTTCTTCTTCTTCTTCTTATCCTTTTATTAACCCTTTCCTCGTTATACGAACTTATGCGTAACGAGTTTCCCATTTTTATTGCATTGCTGCTGCTCCGCTTATGGGGTTGGCTAATGTCGCAGACCGCAGAACGCGTCTACATAATGCTCGGTCCTGGATCGCTTCAGTGGTTAACCCCAGACGTTGTTGCGCATTTGCCATCTGAGAAATCCAGGAATTCTTTTTCCGACCTCGTTTTCTTACAGTTGGAGTGACCGTAGTTGATAGTGCCTTTTTAACCGGATTTTCCGCAGATCTTCTTTGAACGTGGCAATACCAACTTATTCTATTCGCCTCAAGCTGTTCGGTTACCGAATTCTTTATATGTAGACTTCCTCTTATACGCGTAGATCTAATGCAATCGCGTTTAGTGACTCCACTAGACATCCTTAACATTTTCATTTCCGCTGCCGTCATTTTGTTTTTAAACGCTTCGTACATTGTCCAGCACTGTGAACCGTATATAAGAGTTGGTCTAACAACCGTGGTGTAGAGTTTCCCCTTTAATTTAAGTGGAAATTTTCGGTCGCAAAAAATTCCCGAATTTTCCCGCCATTTCATCCATCCCACACTCACTCTGTGGTTTACGTCGTCGTCACATTTCGCTTCCATGTTAACGATTGATCCTAAGTACTTAAACATAGTGCTTTTCGGAAGAACTATTCCGTCTAACATTATATCCGGAACAGGTCGCAATGGATGCGCAAATGGGCACGTCAAATGCTCCGTCTTTGAACGACTTATTTTAAACCCGTTTCTCTCTAGCGCATTTCTCCATGAATCTAAGGCGTTCTGTAAATCTTCGACGTTATCGCTAAGTATAACTGCGTCGTCAGCGAAGAGAATTGGCGTTACATTTGCTTCACGCATGCAGTCTTTTAAAAGATAGTCGAATACTACGTTAAAGAGGAAAGGGCTAAGTACGCTTCCTTGATGCACTCCGACATTAACTGGAAATTCTCTCGTTAGTCCAGCAGAGCTTTTAACCGCAGTTTTCATGTTTCCGTACATGTCTTGTATTATTCTAACATACGTTTCCGGTACATTTTGAGACCTCAGCGCGGCCCATATGAGATCCCTAGGCACTCGATCGAATGCTTTCTCGAGGTCGATAAATACCATGTGTAAATCCTTAGACGAATCTCGGTGCTTTTCCATTATTATTCGTAGGCTTTGGATAGCGTCCACCGTCGATCTTCCTTCAACAAATCCACACTGGCTATTATCGAGTTTTATTATTTGCCGAAGACGTTCGTTTAAGACTCTTTCGACGATTTTCATTGTGTGTGACATAAGCTTGATTGAACGGTAGTTGTTGCATTCTCGAGTGTCGCCTTTTCCTTTGTATAATGGAACCAAGAAGCTACTTCTCCATTGATTCGGCATAGGTTGACCACATTTTAATTTATTTAAAAGTTTCGATAGCCAAACGCTGCCGATCCCCTCCATCTTCGACCAAAACTCTGATGGAATGCTGTCTGGTCCCGCAGCTTTCCCCCGCTTCATTTTTCCAATTGCTATACTTATTTCTTCGATTGAAAAGTCCGAAACTTCCTCCTCGAATAGACCAGCTGTCGGCACGATATCACGTGGAAACTGTTTGTTAAGCAACTCCTTGCAGTATTCAAGCCACCGGTCACAAATTTCCTTTTCATTTGTTAATAGGTGACCGTCTGCGTTTTTGATGTATTTCGGCGAGGTTATTTTCATTGAATTTTTTCTCCTCTGTGCAGCGAGCTTAAAAATATTTGGCATTTTAGTACTGTACGACGTTTGAACTTCTTGGATAGCTTGTCTTCTATCCGCCGATCGTGAGGATATTTGTTCCAACTCCTGGTACAGGTTTTCCGCTTCTGCCGCTCGAGTTCGAGCCAGGACTTTCTTTGCGATCTTTTTAAGACGCTCGTATTCAAGAGCCAGTCGAGCTTTTTCGATATCGTCGCTCCGATCGCATTTTGTCCACGCTTGGAATGCACTCTTCTTATCGGCCACAGCTCGTTTGGTTTCGTCATTCCACCACCATGTTTCTTTGCCGACGTAATGGTATTTCGATATAGTCCCCAGATGGGACTTTGCGAGTGTTATGCATTCCTCGTGCATGCTGTTCCACATTTCTTGCGGGCTAAGTGAGTCTGCTATACCATTTATATTTTGAAGTACTTCTTTAGCCAGTGCGATAAATCTTGCGCTTCGTTCCTTCGATAGGTTATACCACCGGATTTTTGGCTTTCCAAACGATGCCCGTGTTTTCGGTTGTTCCGCTGTGAAAAATTCTGTAATGAGCAGACGGTGTTGGCTTACTAGCGATTCTCCAAGTACTCGTATTACTTTACAGTCCTTAATACGGTTTCTCATCGACATTTTGCAGAGGTGATAATCTATTTGCGTTTCGTGGCCTCCGCTGCTATAGGTGATGAGATGTCGTTGATGTTTAATAAACATTGTATTTAAGACGGTTAAGCCGTACGCCCTACACGCTACAAGGATGTCTTAGCCAGCTGAATTTCTGGTTCCAAAGCCTTTACCGCCGTGGCAGTCCTCATAATCAACATTTGTTTCTCCGACGTGGCCATTTAAATCTCCGCCTACGAAGAGTATCTCATCGATAGGTATATTTCTAAGCAAATTACCGAACTCTGACCAAAATGTATCTTTTTCCGATTGGTCGCATCCATTTTGTGGAGCGTACGCGCTAACAATGTTCCACGTTTCATTGTGTATGACGAGTTTAACACTCATCAAGCGGTCGCTTATTTTCAAGATACCAACGATGTTGTTTAGAAGATCCGCTGCAACAACGATTCCAACACCGTTTCGTCCACTGACCGTTCCATGGTAGAACATCTTAAATGCCTTAGTTTTTAAATCTAGAAAACGCGCTTTATTTCCTGTTTTACACCACTTCGTTTCCTGTACGCACAGGATTTGTAGAGTTCTGCGACGCATAATCGCTTCCAGTTCTAAACTTTTTGAGGTCATCGATCCGACGTTCCAACTTGCAAAAGAGGGACGCATCTGGGAAGGAAAAATAGAGAATGGTTATCAGCTACAGGAAACTCAACGAAGTTTCAATCGACGACAAATTCCCCATCCCAAACATGGACGACATCTTTGATAAATTGGGAAAATCGAATTATTTCACAAAATTGGACCATGCCAAAGGGTTCCAACAGATAGAAATAAATGAAAGCGACGTAATGAAAACGGCGTTCTCAACGAGCGACGGCCATTACGAATTTATTCGAATGCCGTTTGGCTTAAAAAACGCACCATCCACTTTTCCGCGTTTAATGAATGACGTTCTGGCAGAATTCATTGGAAAAGTTTGCCTCGTCTACATGGACGACATCATTGTATTTTCTACTAGTCTTGAGGAACACCTTATATATCTTAAGAAAATTTTTCAAAGATTAAAAGAAGTCAACCTCAAATTCCAACTTGACAAAAGTGAGTTTCTGAAAAAGGAGACTGAATTTTTAGGCCATATTGTAACAACCGAAGGCATTAAACCAAACCCTAACAAAATAACGGCCATAAAAAACTATACAATCCCAAAAACAACGAAATAAATCAAATCCTTTTTAGGCATTACTGGGTGTTACAGAAAGTTCATTAAGGACTATTCAAAGGTGGCAAAACCTATGACAGATTTCCTAAAGAAAGATGCAAAAATTGATGTGAATAATCCCGAATATATTGAGAGCTTTGAAAATTTGAAAGCACTTATAACATCAGATCCCATGCTGAAGTACCCAAATTTTAACAAAAAATTTACACTTACAACAGACGCATCCAACCATGCTTTGGGAGCCGTCTTGACACAAGAAAACCATCCAGTAAGCTACGCTAGCCTTACATTAAATGATCATGAGACTAGGTACTCCACCATTGAAAAGGAATTGTTGGCGATTGTATGGGCTACAAAATATTTTAGGGCTTATCTCTATGGCAGGAAGTTCACCATAAGAACAGACCACCAACCATAAGTCTGGCTCAGTTCATTGAAAGAACCAAACGCTAAGCTTCAAAGGTGGAAAATCAAATTAGTAGAGTATAACTTCGACATAGAGTATGTAAAAGGTAAAGACAACCAAGTTGTAGATGGATTGTCAAGGATAGGAATTCATTACAGCGAAAATGTAACGAATTTGGAAAACCTTAACAAAGTCAACAGAACTACAAGCGCAGAAAACATAAATCTCGACGACCAATCTGTCATTGCCACAATCCATAGTGCTTACGAAGATAGAAGCGAGTATATCCCGATTGTCGAGACACCAGTTAATATTTACAAATCTCAAATCAATCTCAATAACTCAGACTCGATAAATACGCATAAAATATATACAGAATTTGGCAAAAGAAGACTTGTTATAGAATTAAAAGAATTCAAAGAAAATTACGTTTTAGATATTTTGAAAAAATTTATTCCACCTAAAGGAATTGTGGCTGTATTTTCAAATTACGACCATTTATTTGCAAAATTTCAGGACACATATATCAAATATTTCACTAAAAATCGATTACTTAAAACAATAAAATGCAGCAAATTTCTAGGTGACATTACTGACGAGGAAAAGTTAGCAAAAGTAATTATAAACACACATAAGCTTTTGAACCATAGAGGCATTAACGAAACATGTGCGGAAATCAAAGACATATATTACGCTCCGAATCTCAAGGACAAAATCCAGAAATTTATAAACAATTGCGAAATATGCAACAAAGCCAAATACGAACGAATTCCAAATAAAATCCCTCTAAAATTACCCGCTACCCTAGAAAAACCTAACCAGATTCTACATATCGACATCTGGTATGCAAATATTAACTTCATATACGTTCAGGAAATAAAACATCGTACATGGATGGCCCTCCTTAAAATCTCACAATGTAGATTCGCTTCCATGGGAATTCCTTAGAAAATAGTTGTGGACGGTGAAAGCGGTTTCTCTTCAATCTTATTAGAGGAATATTTAAAAGAAAATAACGTCGAGCTACATATTACTACACCTTATAATAAAACCGGAAATTCTGACATCGAAAGGTTTCATTCTACGTTGAATGAACATATTCGTACATTTACAGCTGATAAAAGCAACAAAGACACGTTACGCAACAAGGTTTTAAAAGCCGTAACAATTTACAATAAAACGATACATTCGACAACTAAACAAAGACCAATTGACTTTCTTAATGGCACCATTTCTAGCGATGATTATGCTAAAATTATACAAATAAATAGTTAAGAAAAATAAAGAAAATTACATTAAAAAACATAATAGAAATAGAAACGATATAGATTTTACAGATAGTCGGGAACACATATATTTAAAAAATAGAGATAAGAATAAACTTAAACCAATAAATAAGAAAACAGACTTAGATATTTTAGATAAAGACCACGTTATAGATGAAAAAGGTAGCAAGTTCTCCAAGACGCAAATTAAACGCAAATACAAATACGAATATTCAGATTAACAATATATTTAATATTTCAGAAAATATTTTTAATTTACATTACAATGACCATCATACGTGGACAAAAAATTGACGTAAAAGACTTGAGTAATGGACAATGATACGTGACGATAAGAGACGAACAGCTCCAAGTAATAAAAGGATACACCAAACTACTTCAATGTGTTAACCTAATATCATGGACTGAAAATTTAGACATTATTGAACATAACATTAACAAATGAAACAATAAAAAATGAATACCCGACCTTAATGCATAGCTTTAAACTTTTGGCACAGGAGATAGAAAACATTTCGTATAGGAATAGGTATAAAGTCAGAAGGGGATTAGTCAATATTGTCGGGAAAGGTTTAAAATACCTGGTAGGAACAATGGCCTATCACGACGAACAGACAGCATTCCATCAGAGTTTTGGTCGAAGATGGAGGGGATCGGCAGCGTTTGGCTATCGAAACTTTTAAATAAATTAAAATGTGGACAACCTATGCCGAATCAATGGAGAAGTAGCTTCTTGGTTCCATTATGCAAAGGAAAAGGCGACATTCGAGAATGCAACAACTACCGTTCAATCAAGCTTATGTCACACACAATGAAAATCGTCGAAAGAGTTTTAAACGAACGTCTTCGGCAAATAATAAAGCTCGATAATAGCCAGTGTGGATTTGTTGAAGGAAGATCGACGGTGGACGCTATCCAAAGCCTACGAATAATAATGGAAAAGCACCGAGATTCGTCTAAGGATTTACACATGGTATTTATCGACCTCGAGAAAGCATTCGATCGAGTGCCTAGGGATCTCATATGGGCCGCGCTGAGGTCTCAAAACGTACCGGAAACGTATGTTAGAATAATACAAGACATGTACGGAAACATGAAAACTGCGGTTAAAAGCTCTGCTGGACTAACGAGAGAATTTCCAGTTAATGTCGGAGTGCATCAAGGAAGCGTACTTAGCCCTTTCCTCTTTAACGTAGTATTCGACTATCTTTTAAAAGACTGCATGCGCGAAGCAAATGTAACGCCAATTCTCTTCGCTGACGACGCAGTTATACTTAGCGATAACGTCGAAGTTTTACAGAACGCCTTAGATTCATGGAGAAATGCGCTAGAGAGAAACGGGTTGAAAATAAGTCGTTCAAAGACGGAGCATTTGACGTGCCCATTTGCGCATCCATTGCGACCTGTTCCGGATATAATGTTAGACGGAATAGTTCTTCCGAAAAGCACTATCTTTAAGTACTTAGAATCAATCGTTAACATGGAAGCGAAATGTGACGACGACGTAAACCACATAGTGAGTGTGGGGTAGATGAAATGGCGGGAAAATTCGGGAATCTTTTGCGACCGAAAATTTCCACTTAAATTAAAGGGGAAACTCTACACCACGGTTGTTAGACCAGCTCTTATATACGGTTCACAGTGCTGGACAATGTACGAAGCGTTTAAAAACAAAATGACGGCAGCGGAAATGAAAATGTTAAGGATGTCTAGTGGAGTCACTAAACGCGATTGCATTAGATCTACGCGTATAAGAGGAAGTCTACATATAAAGAATTCGGTAACCGAACAGCTTGAGGCGAATAGAATAAGCTGGTATTGCCACGTTCAAAGAAGATCTGCGGAAAATCCGGTTAAAATGGCACTATCAACTATGGTCACTCCAACTGTAAGAAAACGAGGTCGGAAAAAGAACTCCTGGATTTCTCAGATGGCAAATGCGCAACAACGCCTGGGGCTAACCACTGAAGCGATCCAGGACCGAGCATTATGTAGACGCTTTCTGCGGTCTGCGACATTAGCCAACCCCATAAGCGGAGCAGCAGCGATGCAGTAAAAATGGGAAACTCGTTACGCATAAGTTCGTATAACGAGGAAAGGGTTTATAAAAGGATAAGAAGAAGAAGACGACGAACAAGAAATAAGAAAAAATCTAGAAGTCAACGAAAGAAGCAGTCAAAACTTAATTAATGAACTAAACGAACAAATCAACATTAATTACCATTTCGATGAAGCTATAGAAAAAATTACAAGACATATTAACAGACAGCAATTAGAAATCAAAGGACAGTTACAAAATTTAGAAAATGCAATCAACAGAGAGTTCTCAGAAATACAATATGACATACAGCTCCTAAAGGAACAGGTAGGAAAAGCCAAAGAAAATTTGCTGGCATTTTCTATTTTTCTATTATATCAGGCATGTGGCGTGTCACATTGATATGTTATTTTTGGTCAGTATTTTTTGATAATTTCTTATAAGAGGACTACCTACAGTGTCTAAGAATTATTTGGCTGTATTACAAAATCAGTGTTTCCAGAGGATTGTGTTTCGTGCACTTAGACATAATTCGCTATATCATCGACATATTTGAAACCCAATTTTAATTATTGGATAATAGCGACCAAATAGACTACATCTACCAGGTAGTTAATAAGATATAATGGCGGTAGCGGAGAGTATACGCGATGACCGTGATGATTCGATGCA
The DNA here is from genome assembly GCA_928272305.1 of Volucella inflata. NCBI lineage: Eukaryota > Metazoa > Arthropoda > Insecta > Diptera > Syrphidae > Volucella > Volucella inflata. Next base: position 48,308,080 of record OV743716.1, on the reverse strand, counting down.
GCGCCGTTCTCAATAGCTTAGATTGACGTAAGCAATAACTTGGCGTATTTTACGTGAGGATCTTGGTTTAAAGCTTACAAAATTCGATTCGTGCAACAGCTGAAGACGTTTTTAGTTTAAATTTTGCTCGGCGAAATGTGCCACTTCTGTTAATAAGCAAAATATATTGGCGGGGCGGAACATTCCGAAAAGGTTCAAGAGCTGCCATTTCCATCCAGATAAAACAACGATTTTGTATGGTTTATGGCTGATCCATATTTCTTTAAAACTGAAGCCTGCCGGAACGTAACCGTGAATGGCGCTCGTTTTTGGGCAATTAAATTTAGTTTCAACAACACAGCACCAGTTGCACAACAGCCCTTAAAACTACGACTTTATTGCAAAAACGATTCAATAAGCAGTTCATTTCACACTTTGAACCAGTGAACAGTGGACATACATAATTCCAAATGCAGACTTTGCTATTTTCGTTGACAATAATATTTTGGGTTCGAACTTAAGTCGAGACAATACTCCAAATATATTGGAAATTCTCTACCCTCTCCACCGGTTTTGTAGCTTACTTGAGTTAATGAATTAGTAGAGATGTTCGTGATTTTGGTTTCGGCAGTGTTATTCTTCAAACCCATCATCTTGTGAGAGTTTGATTCTATTGATTATATCGATTTCCTTAATCAATAGAATCACAGGTAGAAAATTTTTCGGTAGTGATGTCTCTAAGGACACTCTGTTTAATAACGGACTAATGCTGGTTTATAACCAGGCAAAGTTAAATGCGTTTAAAGAGCATTTTTCTTCCCTTTACACAGAAAAGATACGAGTACTTTCTTTTGACCCCGATTTGACGAATGAAGTTTACACAGTCGTATCACAGTTTAATGACCAAAACTCATCCTCCTTGACTACATTTTCCCCAACCTTACATGCGATCAACCCTGGCAGACCTCCGTTTACTTTTACTGAAAAAATTAAACTTCTACGCACAGGCCTCAACAATAAACATTCTTCCGGTATAGATAAAATTTCAAATTACATACTAAGGAAAAGTTGTTGTTCTCTCGACCAAATACTGTCCTACATCTTTAATCACTGTATAAACAATGGTTACTTTCCCGCTATCTGGAAAAGGCAAGAATAATACCAGTGTCAAAAAAAAGAGCAGGTAATGAAATAAATCAATTTCGTCCCATTTCATTGTTATCGAATATCGGAAAACTTTTTGAAAAAGTTTTGGCAGAAAATATAGACACATTCTGTGAAGAAGGAAACGTAATCCCAAATATACAATTCGGTTTTCGAAAAGAACACTCCACAGAGCATGCGATACTTCTTCTATCCGACAACATAATTCAAAACTTAAGAGTAAAAAAATGCACTGTCCGTCTTGATATTGACTTAGAAAAAGCATTCGATTCGCTTTGGCACAGTGGTCTCATATTCATATTATTTAAATTAAATTTTCCGGTCTGGCTAACGAAATTAATTCAAGATTTTCTAAAAAATCGTTGTTCGTCTGTGTCTATTAAGGCAGAGGAATCAAATATGTTTCCCGTCAAATCAGGAATTCCACAAGGATCAATAATTGGCCCAAAGCTGTTCAATATTTTTCTCTCGGATTTCCCATTTCAGGATCCCATGAGGCGATTATCCTTGCGAGTGATACAAGACCACAAACTGCACTAAATAAAATAAAAGATAAAATTCCTCTGCTAGAAGGATACTTCAAAAAATGGGGTCTTACTATAAACGCAAATAAATGTGGCATCACCTGATTTAGAAACGCAAGTGGAAAAGGACATCAACTAGCGGTGAAGGAGAGTAAGAAACTAACATTACCAATTGCTAACAATGTTATATTATCTCCTCGTGACGAATTGAAATACTTAGGTATTCAATCTCAAAAAAAAAAAACACTGTGGCGCTGGCAGCCCGGTATGGGCCATGGCCTAGCTTCTTGACACTCATTTGTGTTGCTCATGTTGTTATTTTTAGTCACATCTGAGCGGGGCCTACGGTTTATCGCCGATTCCGAACGGCACTCCTTAGCGATTTGAAAAACTGTTGGTGACCCAGCCAGGAATCGAACCCAGACTGTCTGCGTGATAGCCCAATGAGCTAACTATCGCGCCATCGCCATCGCCATTCAATTTCAAAACAGATTCTTATTTAACAAACACACATGAAAGATGTTATTCAAAGCAAAAGCTATAACAGCAACTTTGAAACCTTTATTGCAATCGAAAGCTTTATTAAAAAAATACGAAAATTCTTATATACAAGATGCTCATCAGACCCGTCCTCGCATACGGATTCTGCGCTTGGTTCACTATTTCTCCTACAGTGGCCAAAGAGGAGACTTGAGACTTTCGAGAGAAAAATGTTGAGATTCTGTTGCGGAAAGTACAGAAAGGCAAACAAAAAATGGTTTTCCAACAAAGTGCTATACGAGGAATGCAAAACAACACCTTTAATGCCCTACCTTATAAGCCTCACTCTCAAAAGACTCCAGCGAATGGAAACTCATCCGAACAGCCTTGTGAGATCTTTAATTGACTCCCACAGGCTTAATGCAATTGAAGATAATTACTACCTCTCTCCTTTTAATTTACTCAACAATAGATCTAATCCCTTGACCCTACCTGTCGAAGGAGGAAACGTACTTATTCCCTTTTATGAAAAAGCCTCTTCTAACAACCTAAGGGGTTAGCAATTTTAATATCTGGTATACAGAATAAGCATTCACATCATTTTGATATAATGTAGATTCATAAGAACAAAGTATGTATATTAAAATAACTGTGCATAATTCTAAAGGGCAATTGTATACGGCCACTGACTATTATATTATATATCTACGAGTATGTATATAATTAATTAGTGAGTGAAACGTTGAGAATATTATATCTATTATTGTGTTTGTTTATTTTCATGTTCTTACTATGTTCTAGTCAATAGTGTAGGTCTTAATCTTTGGTACGCAGAGAGCAAGCGTAACATCATTAGTTGTTAGTTACTAACCTTTTAGTGTTGAACACATACATCTATGTACATATGTATGTAGTTATGCAAATAGACCTAGCCACACATAATGTTAACAGTCGGCTACTTATCTCAACTATGTTATGTAAAACTTATTTAATAATTCAATTTGTAAAAAAAAGTCTCAATAAAAAAGTCTTGAAGTCTTGAGAGATTGAACAAGAAAACAAGACAGCACGAACCACATCGCTAACCACCAATAAAAAAAAGTATCGGCGATCTAATCTAACCTTGTCGGATTCCACTTTGGATCTGGAATTCCTTTGTCAACTGTCCTCTATGCAGAACGTGAAAATTATACCCATCATAGGTTGTTTTAATAATATCCATTAGTTGTTCGGTATGCCTCTCCAGTGCAAGGCAAATTAGATAAACCGTATGTTGAAATTTGTGAACGCCATCTCAAAAGCACTGACAAATGGTTTTTGATATGGTCGACATAAAAGTATCCAGACCGGAAATAATTTTCAGCATTTAGTGTATCTTACTGGGAAAACGTTGTGAGACGTAAACAACTGACAGGCATGTAGGTTGAAAATTATTCAAGAGGTCTCTTATGGATTTCAGCCAATATTTCAAAACAACCTAGTCAGCTTTCATATGATATCAATACACAATCAGAGAATTTAGCGAAAACACTTGGATCAGTTTCGAATAAGGGTAGGAGATATTGTTAAGGACATGCAACTTAACTGTACCAGACATACCCAAATTTCGATGATAAAGCCAGTGGAGGGAAGAGACAGGCTGAGCCTTCAAGGTTCACAAACGCTTGTGACGGCTCACCATTCTTTGGCTACGATCTTTGACTCTTCCTGATTGTAGTATGCATGTGACATATTTTTCATTATTAACTATGACTCGTTTCAGAAATTGCTCGGGTTCATTGGCTTTCAATTGGGTATCGCAATGTTAAATTAGTCCGTGATGTTTTTTCACGCTCAATGTAGGCCTTCTTTTTGTATCCAGCTTTCTGTAGATAAATTATGACTGTTTGTGGTCATTACCTAGTTCTATACTCATTTCTACAGTGCTGATGTGCCTACCTTGGTCGACTTTATCAAAATTTCATCAGCGATTTTTAATTTTTAAGTTTCCACGTCCTGTTGGGGTTTTGAAATCTAAAGCAAAGCTGTTTTCAATTCAAATATGAGAAGCACATCGTTAAAAGTTATTCCAATTGCGTTTGCTATCACTACTTAATGTTTTGGAAGCACTTCCATCCATCCATCCATCCATCCATCCCCGATAGCTAGTGCACTTGAAGTTACTCAACGTCAACCCTGATAAAAACATGAAAGCGCTTGTATTCAATGGGAATTTCGAAAATCATGACACCCCCATATTTGAGTTATCCATGTGCAACTTTAACCTTATCAAATGCGAACGAATTTCATCCATAAACTTGTAGATATAGATGGCACTACTAATGAATGCCTTCACTGCATATGTACGAGTATATACTCTATACCGACCAAACACAGGACACCAAAACTAAAGATTAAAGGATTCCGAACATTATAACTGGCAAGCACAGTATACCGTGAACGCACGTTCCAAATTCCGGATTACGTACGTGTAACACGCTCAGAATGTAAATTACCGTCAACTGGAGGAGATGATATCATATTGTCGCCTCCTATCCTTGGTCAGACGTGCTGAAAACGCCCTCGAGATATTTGAAGGAATGATGACCACAACCCTCTTAGGTCTGATGAATGGTCATACAACAGCCATATTAAACGTCAATTTGGCACGAATATTATTGACGTTTATTGCCGGTGTAATGTCATAAACAGTGCTAGGGATTGTGTTCACAACTGTGCGAGTGCCGGTGCGAGTGCGTTCTTGAAACGAGTGTGTTAGAAAGATACTCGAAAGTAAGGACCAAACGATAATGATCATTTAGCAATGGATGAAGTGGATGATAGCAAAGTCATTAAAATTAATTGCATGCAATAAAAGTTGAACAAGCTGTAAGTATGAGGCTTTACTAGAAAGTTATAAACGCACTTTGGGTGGAAATGGAGAAGTTGAGAACTAGCGCGAACAGAAGAATCAAACGAAATTGTAGATGCTTTGGAAAAGTCCTGAAGGAGAGTTCAATAGACCATTTCTAAAGTTTTCTACCTTCGTGTGATTCAATAATAGAGGATGTTTTTTAAGCCAGTACCACCTTTTATTTTCCAACAAACACATGAAATTTCATTTAATAGCCATTAATTTGTGTACTGCAATGTACACAACTTCAGGCATATGCGTGGGCATACGAGTACATTGCTGGATCTGATGAATTGTAACTGAGACACATAGTTTTCAACAAATTTTCCAAGCACTTGTGGCCGTATGTCCTCAATAATATGAATAATGTTGACTTCCAATACGTCAATTGTTGTTGGTTTGTCAGCGTAGACAGCGACCACGTATCACCAAAGAAAATAATCAAGAGGCGTTAAATCACAAGATCGTAGAAGCCAATTTACAGTTCAATAACACGAATCGTGAATGTTTCGTTCAATAAGTTGATGGTTGTTGACTGATGTTTGCCACGTAGTGGCATCCTGCTGGAACCACACCCCTTCTACTGCCATTTAATTGGGAAACGAAAAGGAAATTAATCATAGTTCTATAGCGAATGCCTATAACCGTACCGATGGTCCGATGATTCCACCATCCCACAGATCGCACCAAACTGTGCATATTTCGGAATGAAACGGCGTGGATTATCTTAGCTCCAAATGCGACAATTTTTCTTATTGGCATACTATACAGTGGATTCAACGCCAGTTGACTTTGGGCCCATTTATTGACTTTTGCACGAGTTCAATCAACATCTTTGCGTAAAATTTTCCAAAAAGTGGACGGAAAAAAACCAAGCTGTTGTAAATGACGTTTGATTGGTAAATTTGGATCTCCTTTAACCTTCTCTTTTATAAGATGTTTCTTATCTTGCTTATCAGCCATGTTTTCATATTTGTGGGTATCATATTTTTTGTATAGTATTAATTGTTATATTGTTGATAAGTCAGACTAACTTTTTCAGCTGTTATGAAGTCATAACACTTAAAACTTTTCCAAAAGAAGTCTGTTTTAAAGAGATCAGGTAAGAAATCATTAAGAAGGTTGAACAGTGTTTCCGGGACAATAAGGACACCAGGGAGGCACAACAGCATTTATTTTGTGTATAAGTCAGAGTCTTGGAAAATATATGGTGGCGGACGAGCCCTATATGGGCCAACGGCAGCGCTCACATCCCGGAACGGGTTACTGGCTTCTGTGTAACCGACCCCTCGTCCTGGGGGTTGTGCCACCGGGGTAATTGTCCGGCCATTTAAAAAAAGCATAAGTTACGAAACATCAACAAGCCTCGGATATGGACGGATCTACTGTTGACAACCCACGCAAACGATTTAAGGACAATGAGCTTCGGATATGCTCGTGGAATGTTACTCGTAGATCCCTTAATAATGCAAAGCAGACATAACCGCCATTCAAGAAATGCGATGGGATGGGCCGGACAAAAAGAAGACGAAAAACTGCGATATCTACTACGGCAAATGCAATCGATGGCAAAAGCAGCGCTTATTCGCCAACATAAGCCTTATATGCGCGCATGCCCCCACAGAGGAGAAAGATGACGACACCAAGGATGCCTTCTATGAGCTCCTTAACAAGACCTTCGAGCAATGCCCTAGCTATGACATTAAAATTGTCCTCGGTGATTTTTATGCAAAGCTAGGAAGAGAGGGTATCTTTGGTGGAACAATCGGAAAATATAGCCTGCACAACACCACCTCCGATAACGGATTCAGGCTAATCGACTTTGCGGCGGGGCGAAACATTGTCGTGGCTAGCACGCGGTTCCCACATCTCGACAAACACAAGGGGATTTGGATAACTCCTGATCAATCAACAGTCAACCAGATTGATCACATTGCGATCGACGCAAGACACTCCTCCAGTATTATGGATGTCCGTACGTTCTGAGGAGCCAACATCGACTCCGACCATTACCCTGTTGTAGCGGACATCCCAAACTACGCCAAGACAAACTAATGCTGTGAGAAAATTCGACGTCAGATGGCTACAATCGCAAGAGATCGTCTTGTCCAATACCGCCAGCATCAAACATCGAAGACCATTGGAAACACTGCAAAAACGCCGTCAGAGATGCCGCATCTGATGTGCTGTGTTTCAATCGTCCACCACAACGAAACCCCTGGTTCGATGATGAATGCCGGCAAGCACATGCAGCGAAGCAAGATGCATATAACGCGGCGCTGCTTAGAAGGACCAGAGCTGTTCATGAGCTCTATGAGCGGAAGAGGAGAGACGAAAGATGAGTCTTTATTTTTTTTATTACTGAGCTACTTCTGACAATTCTCCAAGTGGTAACGATTGACACTTGATTGTATTTTGACTATTAGCCAACGTTTTATGAAGAGTATGTGTGAGCTATATGCATAACTCAGCTGTTTTCTTGGCATATTCCTCAAACTTGACAGTGTTAATCTTTTCCCTACAATTCAAAACATTAAGCCAAGGGTGGGCCACCTATTGGTTTCTTTTTGTATTAAATGTTATTTTGACACTGATACGTCGAAATTCAAAAAAATCACAGAAACTTAGTATTATATTTTGGCATTATGAAATGAATTGGTGTAGGTACGAGACGATTCAGGCACTCAAATAGAATCTTGGTAATGGCAGTTGTAAAATACATATGTATTAAGTAAGAACGTAAGCTCAATCAATACAAGTCCGAAAGCGGATTCGTCTCATTGAATACTCGGTGCTCTCAAGTATAGATCGAGACATAGCACAATCTGGAAGTGTTGAGCTGGCTGCAGAGTATGCCGCAAGCAGATTGATTTGGCAAAATTCTGAGCTCAAAAAAACAAATCAAAAGACCACGACAAATGCCTGGTAATAAGCAGATGTTCCATTTACCTTAATTAAATATAGAAATACAAATATATCACAACCAATGCGAAAAAGATTCGAATAGAGAAGAAAACGTATACGAGAAGTTTACATATGAGCTAAGCTTAAATTATTTTAAATGGAGCGATTTGGTGGCAAGGGACTACCAATGGCGACAGAATGAGAGAAGGATTTTATTTATTTGGTGAGAGAGTCTGTTTCAAAGTAAGGCGCCTAGGAATTTTGCTCAAATCTTAAGCGAAGTAAGTTAACTAGAGAAATGTTACCAATGCTCCAAGCCGGACACTATTATGTCTCCTTCTGGCGCACTTGAACAACTTTCCAATAGATAAAAACAGCTGAAGTCGTCAATTTATAAAGTGATCATTTTGGACTCAAAACTAGGGCATTGCTTTTTACAAGAGCACTCATCCTGTTCCTTTTATTTCTATTGATTTTCGAGAAAATGTGCCAAGGCTTGACTAACTTTAAATGCTTTAAGTACTTTCTAAAATTGAACTCTTAATCGTTTTGAAAAAGACCTCATAACTGCAAGCCATAATTGTTTAATTCTCGAATTATACTCGTACAACTCCACTAACAAGTCAATAAACTGCGTGTAGTAATCCAATCGAATGTTTTAATACATTGGGACACAGTTAAATTGCCACACAAATTGTTCTGATCTCCATTAAATCGTCATTATATCCCCTTAAGCTGGTGTTCTTTTATTGATTTTTACGAATTAATCGTGAATGCCTTTTGTAAATAATTCGTAATCGAAATTACTACCTCAAAAGATGGCATCGTTTAGTCAGCTCAATTAATTCACTCACTTCTTCCTGGCTCCGGAACAGAGGCATCAGTAAATAACATCCTGTTTGCGTATATATGCGCTCTCATTGCCCATTAAATCAGCTGCATTATTAAAAAGACTTTTGTGCCTACATATAGAAACATGTACAGAGTACAGATCTACCATTCTACATATATACGACTTTATTCGTATAAACATTTTTTTCATTATATGCTCGTAGTCGTATCTACCATGTGAAGTCTCCTTGTATGTCGCTTAGTAGTCTACGAGTATTCTGGGCGCGAGCGTTGTTCATAAAACATTTTCGACAATGGCGAGCTGTTTGTGACTAAGAGCCTCCATTAGAAGGGGGAAATGTGGGTCGATTTAGGAACCAGAGGAACCAGAGGCTCATAAAACGAAAAGCGCGCTAAGAGATGAACAAATGGACGGGTGCTCCTAAATATTTGATGCACAAATTGAACTGCTTTTTGCGATTGTTCGTAACAGAGTATGATTGTTATGAGTCCACAATGAATTGACTACTTAACATTGAGAAAAATGGTTTTTATTAAACAGAGAATAGTGGCTGTAAAAACTAATTGATTAACATTGGTTGAAGATATGAATATGTATATGGATATTGAACCAGTCAAACAATGGATGATATTTTAACAAACATGCCATACAAAATTTTTAAAAAACTTAAACCGGCGCTATTTCACAAACAGGACGTCAACTTTAAAGTCAATGCTCCAAAGTTATTCAAATTACGATTTTTCGACTATGACGAAAAATTATTTGGGGTGTATGATATTAGTAGTCGCCAGTTACCCCGGGCAACTTTTTTGGAAAGCAAAGAACAAACAACAAAATCTGAGAACACACAAAGCGATGTTTCTGCAGGGGTGTGCCAAAGAAACTAATGAAAAATGTTGGACGGCATCAATGCTCTAAATGTGAATTTGTTTATGGAGTGACCATACTTGGCTACGATATTAGAGAAAAGGCTTTACAAAAGTGATATACAGAGATCTTGTAACGTAAGCTAAGTGCAGAACTAACTATATAAAAATAGTTAGGATCAAAATGATTGGTGCAGAATGACTACCCCGAGGGACCCAGATGTTGCTTTAATGGGGTCGGATTTTGAGTATGGTTCTGTATTCTCGGTCTTCTAAATAGGATTTGATCCATGCCACAAATTGGGTGTAAAAACAAGTTTTTTTTAGTTCAAAAATGATGAGTTAATGAGATTTTATCGATTGCTGAAATCTGTGGTAATTGAATCGACTTCATTAGTCACCCCGTTTTCTACAGGAAAAGCGTCCTAGAGACGAACTCAATTAGTAAAGTGGTGGTTGACTTTCTTTTCGTGAGACCATGCCGATGTTTGCAGATAATAGGTCTACAGTACGGAAATAATTCTTGATAGACTTTACTTTCAAAAAGTTTGGGTATGCAAGTTAATTTCGCTACGGACCCGTATTTATCGATTTTGACCTTAATTCCTTGAATATGAATAGGTTAAATAGGGCAGCTACGGGAAGACCGAATGGCCTTAACACTCCTTTATTACAATAGCCAAATGGTCATCAGTTTTCATATGAGTATATAACTGATAAGGAGTGATGCGAACGAACCAGGGTGAAAACAAGAATATAATTTCTATAAACGATACAGTTGTTAGAATCGAATGTGAAGACAATGACGAGTTATCTGTTCATTGTATTAGGTATTATTATTATTATTTATTTAAAAAAAAGGTAATACAATTACAATCTACTTTTAATCTACTCGTATACTATAGCACTAGCTACCATGGCTTTCGTCTAGATGTATTAGGTATTCCATCAAACGCATTTAGACTAGAGTTAGTGAAGTAGTTCACAGTCAATATTTCTATTTCACAGGATGAATTAAGAGAGACAGAATTAGACGAAGGTGAGGAATAATATCGTTTTCGAGTTGTGCATTATCACATAACTTTAGGCAGATGTGACTCCATTGATAACAATGAAGTACGTAAATGCAGCGTGTGGAAGCATAATGTTGCCACGTACAATACTTATTCAAAATTGTCCGTAAGAAGTTATTTGTAAGTGCGAAAGAAATTTGGATTAGAAAAGCGTAGAAAGATCTTTTTGAGCTTCGTCAGAAGAGATGTCGAAATTATCATGGTAACGAACGAAGATTTGCGTCTACCTTAATTCGAATACATTCTCGTTGAGTCGAAATCAGAATATTTGCTGTAGTAATGCCATATGTGCAAACGGAATTGGGTTTGTTGTGCCGAACAAACGCCGAACATTTTAAAAAATGCGACCGTCTTTAAAACAAGACACTACATTACGACTGTCATAGTTCATAGATAAGAATCGTAGGCAGGAGAATTATGGGAACGGGTGGATGAAGAAGGTACATGTTGATCAAGTACCTTAGACATTGAATTAAGACTAGTGAATAATGTTAAGTAACTAATAAAACTAGGATATTTGTCCACTATAGTAGTTTTTGAATACAAAACTGCAGTTATTGCTTCCGTTGCTTATGTTGGCGCTATTATTGGCAAAGATAAGAAAAGTAGGTTTTTGACTTTTATTAGATAATTATGTACGATAAAGAAAATACATGGGCACTTAGTATATCTTTTGTGTACCGCAATTTTAACGTAATTATATTTGGTTTTTACCAATGTCTTTAGATTCAAAACAAAAGTCACCAGTCATTTCGAGTATTCTAACTGAGAAATTAACTAAAGTAGTCAAATGACCGGAAGTTAATTGACTGCACTACTTTTCACTGATTCAAGTCTTTTAGTCAATTGTAAGTCTTCTATAATTCTAAGTCATTTTCGCAGTCAGTAAGCTTTTTGACTGCAATTATTTAACTGTAATTGACTGCTTTTTAGTCAATTGATTGCTTTTTAGTCTATTGATTGATTTGATGTATTCTAAACTGATATATTTCTGTTTAGCTGTATAGCATTGGATTTTTTTATCACATTTATTTTATGTTAGAAGCAAGATCTACTTTAGAATTTGAAATCAACGCATAGTTTCAGTCAACAATAGGGTAGCTTTAAGAATAAATATAACCGTGAAAACAAGTCATTCTTTCAGTTAAGTAGTTTTATTATTTTTGTATTGTATTTTTTGTATTTTGTATAGTTATATTTCCTTTTTTTTTGTATAAAACAAATATCAATTCTTAACGAAAAAGATAATATTTAAATTTTTGGAATGCCAAGTATCTTATTATTAAGACTATATATTAATATATATAGTAAATTATTTGTGTACACAAAAAACAATATTCTTGCCCAATTCAATAAAATATAAGCCTTCAAGGTAAGACACCACAAAAGGTACATATAGATATTGTACATTGCGAACAAAATTTAAAAATAACTTTAGACTTAAAATGACTACATGTTCAATATTAAAACAAATAAAACAGTAAAAACAAAAATGTAAGTCTTCCTGAATTTTTATAATAGGTTACTGTTGAGTTTCAAGATCAACTATTTTCCAAAATTGGAGTTTGAAATGGCTCCACTTTTAGGAGCGATTTAGAAAAAAGCGGTTCCACTGCTGCTGATGAAAACACTGGTGTGCTGTACCTTAACAAGGGCAAGGCACAAATCGACATTTTCGTTTTCTTCAGATATGCAGCATGTAGAAGCATTATCCATGTCATCTGAAAAATTTCACAAATTTTGTAAAACCAAAACTGTCAATAAAATATAGCTCTGAATTTTTATCTGACACGAAAAAGTCAAAATATTTATTCTCAGGTACTGCATGCATGTTATGTTTTTTGCTACTACATTCTTCGATTTCACTAATGAGCTTATTTCGCAAATTTTGGTTTCTCTAAAGTTCAGGTTAAGTGCCGCGACCCACTTTAGCTCGACAAAGGAACAGAGCATAAATACAACGATGGCATCATGAACTTGTGTTGTAAAATAATAAATAATTTTTTAACTAAAAAAACGCATTTTTTATGCTTTACACACATATTACTACAAAATGGCAACCAGTGGATTGCGGGCATATCCATGTTAATGAAAAGGACACTTTTTTTCTTTCCTTAGACTATTGTAGGTTTCTTATGTAATTATTTGTCTTCTAAAGGGTGTCCTATAATTCACGTAAAATTTGAATTTTGCTCCATTTAATAGTACAGCGATGGCAATGCACAAAGAGATAACAATGTGACAGTGAAATTTCAGGGTTAGTAAAAATAGAGCGCCATACGAAAATACGCAAAGCATTTTCATTGTTGGGCAATATTTTAAAAATAATAAAGGTTTATCAGCTACAGTCGAACAAAATCATCATCAGCGATGAAGCTCATTTTCATCTTGATGGCTTCGTTAATCGTCAAAAATGTCGCATTTGGAGTTCAGAAAACCCACGAGTAATTATTGAGAAAGAAATACATCCACAACGCGTGACTGTTTGATGCGGATGGATTTTGGACTTGAGGCATTATCAGACCATTATTCTTCGAAAATGCGCCTGGTCAGACAGTAACGATTAATGGTGTTCATTATCGTGACATGATAACCCAGTTTTTAGTGTCTAATTTACACAAATTGTGTCTGAAATTGGCCCGTGTGTAGGCGCTTTACAGTAGGGTCAATTGGGGTAAATGGACCAGCGCACACTAGACTATTTTTATCCCGAGATAGAACGTTGTACAACGTTCAACATACAATGTTGAGTGGCAGAAACGTGGGTTGCCAAAGTCCATCTTCCGGTATGGTTAGTGAATAAAATTAGGCCGGATCAAAACCTTTCAACGGAGGAAACAAGGCACTCCAGTTGAAGGTTAAAAAAAACTGATGTCCTGTGGGGAGTCTATGTAGTTCATCCCAACAACGGTGAATGTTTTCACTTGAGAATGCTACTTCACATTGTTAAAGGCCCATCATACAAGGAGTAACCAATAATACTTAAAAAGCAGCATGCAGTGCGAAGGGTATCTTGGAAGACTACTCTTGATGGGACAACACATTAACGCAAGCTACTATTTGCAGTTCATCGAGGTCAATAAGGTATTAATTTGCTTTTACTATAGCGTTTTGTCAAGTGACCGATATAGTATCTCTGTGAAACAAGTATGAGCATAATATGGCTGAAGATGTACTGAATCGACAACGGCGAGAGTTAATATCAGATTATGTCCAATATGATCAAAATATTTTGACAAAGCGTTTTTCGGGTAGATCCATTTCGGATTTTGGACTGCCGATGCCTACAAATACAACGAACATTGTATTAACTAGCGCCGAATACGCAAGAGAAACTTGCTACGATCAATTTAAACTGTTTAAAAAAATTGTAGCTCAAGATGAGTATTACAAAGTTATACTGGAAAATTAATACGTGACTGCTCATTAATACTCGTAGTTTGGGACGAAACTACCATGTCGAACAAGTTTTCTATTCTCGCAGCACAGATTCACCCATGAGTGGATGCACGATATTGTTCTTTGGTGACTTTTGGCAAATCTTACCAGTGGTAATAAGAGGGCCACGTGCTGATGAAATCAATACTTCATTGAAGAGATCTTTTCTCTTGCCGTGACATTGTCAGCACACTGTATATCTGTATTTTTCAGAGTTGTTGCTCAAAATAGGAAATGGACAGATGTCACAAAATAATGGGAGAGTTAATCTAGATAATCAAAACTTTTGCTATAACTTGATTCAAGGAGAGTGCTACATATTTTGTTACCTACTAACAGTCAAGTAGGTAAAGTGAACGAGTTGATTATCTCTAAAATGAATACACAGGTGCAAACCTACTACTCTGTCGATACCGTGCTGCACCATGAAGTGTTTGTATTGTGTAACCAAAAGTCAGCCACAAACATTGCTTATAAAGATATTCTATAATTAAAGGCAGTACTTTAGATTCTTCACGTCTTTTGATTTCTAAATTACACCCGTGCGAAGCTGGGGCGGGTCGCTAGTTACTTAATATAAGTAGGTAAGTACTTGTGTGAAAATAATGTATGGGTTTTATATAAAGTATGCAACAATTTTTGTTCTTATTTTATGCAGCATTAATATTTGATATTGACTTATTTCTAATCACGTTTTCTTAATTAAGAGTGCATTTTGAAATTAAATATCTAAAGATTGTGATATTTTACAATTTTGAAGACAGACTAGTGAAATATGCACCTTTAAATACAAAACTCCCGTTATAATTTCTATCAATCGAAGGATGCGTACTAAGCCATTAGTTACTTTTGTTCTCTTTGTATTAAGGTATCCCATTTTATGAGCCAATTTAGTGGAAAAACTGTGAGTTCTGCTAAAAGTCATAAAGTGATTTGTTTTATTAGAGATTGAAAGTAGGTTGACCTTTAATTGTTAGGCATAAAGTTGTCATAAAAGCTTATTTATTCATTATATACATTCTTTAGGTTTTAAAGCTTCATCAAGCTAAAAGTGCCAGCATCAATTGATTGTAATTTAGCAAGAAGGTTTAGGCTGTGTGTCGCGCATATGATGTGCCTTGGGAGAGAGTTTTGAAAAATTTCATTGCGACATTCCAAAGATTGAGTTTTTCTTCGAAGTTGGTTGGATCATCGTCATCATCATCCTTGGAAACATCATACCTAGTAAAGCCAAACTCTTTAAAGGCTTTCACAAAATGTGAGCCGTTGTCAGTTACTGTGGCTATCATGTCATGAATTCGGTCATATGTATGTGATCCTGAAAAACATCCAAAAAAAACGACGGTGCTTGGTTGACCACGCGTCCGCTTTAGTACAAAAGTATTGATTTGTGATATAACGCTTTTACAATTTTTAGTTTTTGATGCATACTCGTACATATCATCAATAACTTTTACAGCTATTGTTCCATTTATAACTTTCAATGCAGGGTTTGTGAAATGAAATCAACTTTTTAAACGCCTGAATTTCTACAAAAGATATTGACAGAGTATTTTCTGCAATCCTTTCCACAATTAGTTTTCGAAACTCATCATGATTGCAAGAACTACTTGTCGCTCTGCTTGTGGTAGACTTATTTTGTTGAATTGATTCAAAGACATCACGATGCCTTATCTTTACATGCCGTTTGAAATTAGAGCGTATTTAGGTGGAACCTTTTAGTTTTGCTTGTCAAAAACCATATTCCGCAACTACCCCTTTAATTTTTCTCTGGTATCATTTAACTAGAAGAAGGGGGAAAAAATTGTTGCAACTTTTGTTTTGTGCTAAGTCCGCATTTACATGAAGACTTTTGAGTTTCGAAATCATATAACTGGGAAAGAAAATAGGATATCTTCTGTTCTTCCCCACTATATAAGTGGTCCAAAACTTAAGAGTTTTCTTGTAAAAGCGAACTAAATTATCCAAAATGTTTACATTTTATTCGGTATAAGCAATTCTTCTTAGTTTTTTATGTGTAAAGCGTAGGATAGCGAATACATGTAGAATGCGACAGTACTAGAGACTTTAAAATGCTGTTTTAATGGCATACTAGTTAAAATTTTAAAATTTCAGACTTGTGCAACTATTGCACAGACAGTGAGTGATAGGTTTTGTTTGTTTTACTAGAAATGTTACTTACTTGCTTTATATTGTAATTTGAAAAATCTGACAACAAACAATAATGTTCTCCAATGAGTCATCTCCCAAATTGTAAGAACAACTAGGAGTTCGAATTTCCATCGCCTGAGAAATTTCATTGTCTGCATGCAGATTTGATGAACCGGACAGTCTCCCTGTTTTCATGTTTACTTCATTTACCTCATTTAAAGCCGAATTTGGTCTTTAAGAAAGTTTTTTCATTTTGATTAGCATAGCTTGGGTCAGCATAATCATCATCGGATAAAAAGTCGATTTTTAATTTTGTTTTGTTTTTATTTGGAATTAAGTGAGTGAGATGATTTTAATTGGCTGACTACTAATTTCTCAAAATGATAATATTATATAAGTAACAAAAAGTAACACCTTGTACATTTCTTTTATCTATTTTTTATACTCTATCCTTATAGTATAGTGTAATTGTTATACATAGTTTATAACATAGAGAAGTTATAGAAATAGACTGCATAGAGAATACATATAGTATATTTAAATGATCAGCACCTTATGTAAGTCGAGAAAATTGATCTATGTCCGTTCATCTGTCAAGTGGAACCATTTTCAAAATCCATCCACAGACTCGTGCATTTTTATAATAACCCAATGTTTTTAGTCAGTTTACAAAAAATTAGCAAAAACCTGCTTGGGAAATTTTGTAGACTTTCACCTATTCTACATATCACCCAATCATTATATTTCCATCGATTTTCTTGCTGACTTGTAAAAATTATGTATCAATTAAAATAATGTCTTGTCCACTATCCACTTTGAGACGGCAATCTTAAGAATAGATGGATAGGGTAGGTTACTATCCACTCCAGACGGTTTATAAATTGTCTATAATATATTACTTAAGCCAGCAAGACCCTCCTTGATAGATAAGTGATAAGATTTTTTTTCCTTTGCTAAAGTCCCGGTGAAAAAGTACTGCAGTCATTTATCTTTTAGTCAATTGACTGCTTTAATTAATTTCCCAATCAGAATATTTGAAATGACTGGTGTCTGCAATTATGAAGTTAAAGTACTAATTCAAAGTCTAAAGACTGCGATTTATCTGATCAAAGTCCTGCGGTCTTTTATTACTCTGCTGTCATTGCATCTTACTTATTTGGCGCTTCAGTTATCCCTACCTAGGTCTCAACCAACAACCCTCTTCAGCTTTCTCGGTAACTGCTTCAGGTGGTCAACCTCAACTGGGTCTCAGGGTTATACGAGTACTCCAGACTCCTTGGACCAGAGTTGTAACGTACATTCTCTTAACATGGCTTAACGCTTTCACGCGTGCAGTTGGCCTTAAATACTAACGGGACCGAAGTCACAAGCAATATCTTTCTCTCGAAACGCCAAGTGGTTCTTCATCAGCCTTCGATAAGTTCTAAGCCTCTGTCGTATAGAGCAAATCAGGATTATGAAATCAGTTTGGTCCTATGTGAGAGGGTTATGTTACTTATTTGGCCCCAGAGTTTGTTTTCTTTAGTTTAGTTTTCCATTCGCTTTTTGCCTGACTTATTTCATCTCACTTCAAGGTTGGCGATTATGTCTGCTTTGTAGCATCCGCAGATCTTCGCTAGAATCCTCGGTGAATGGACCAAGCTCAGTGAGTTAAAAATTAACCACAGCTTGTCCTATTCACACAAAAAGGGATAATTCTACAGTTTGACCCTCCATCCATAGATAAGAAAACATTTCGATTATTCAACAGCGTTAATTACCTAGCCATGGTTCCAAATACTAAACTGAGTTAGATGTCCAATGTTGATGATTGTGAGGAAAATGAATCACTTTTTACAAAAGCAGTCTTGATTTCTGACATACATGCAAGAAACGGCAGCTTTAAGTGCTTTAAAATTTAGTAAATTTAGTCAGTGAGAAGTTAGTGTTCTTATGTGGACAATGTATGCATATAATACCCCATCATGGATTTGAAACATTCGCGAATATTTTACCAAGCAGAGAGCTATACGACATAAACTTAATGGAACAAGACTAGATATCCACTTTCACGGATGGAGCGAAGGTGAGGATTGGAGCCGGTGCTAGGATTTTTTCTGATAAAATAACCTTAAGAAGCTAACGGCGGTTGCCAGACTAGGTAAGTTTATTCCATGCTGAGATAAAGGCCGATTCCGTTAGCCTCATTGAACGCACAATTTTCTATACAATCGAAAAGTTTGAAACTCAATCTCCATTATTGAATAATACGCGACCAAATAGACTACGTCTAGCATCTTGAAAATTCAATTCGCGCAAGAACTGAAGCTGGCCGTGCAGGAATCGGCGGTTGCTAGAGTCTCCAAAACTCCCAGAAGATTCTCTATTTCCGACCAAAATTTTGTTCAGCCAGGAGGCCCATTTGTTCTTTAATGGCTATGTTTACAAGTCAACAGCATCAGGCACAAGAAGAGAAAAAAAAACCGAATGTGATGTGCCTTGGCTGACTATGTAAAGTTCACGCTTTACCCACAAAAACAAATAAGGGTGCAAAGCTAATTAGCAGTAATTGGTTTTTGCTGGGTTGGTTGGGCTCATAAATCTCGTGCCATGCCATTTTGTTTTTCTTTTGCGTTTCTTTTCTTTTTGTTATGTTAAGTTAGAATAAACAGATCACTAAAAGCCTGAGTAGAATAAAGCAGTTAATTGGTAAGTTAAATGGAAAAGTTAGATCAGTTCTTGTGCAGATCGCTTATGGTACCTATACAGCGAAATTAAATAAAGCAAATAAAAAAAAGTGTTTAATTTTTTCATATTTTTTCCTAAAACAAACACGTGGTTCGGCCCACGACCATTACTCATAGTATAAAGCTAAGGCCGACTCGATGAACAGTCAATTTTATCCTTTGGACCGGAAAATTGGCCGCCTAGATCATTTGATATCATACCTCTTGACTTTTCCTTTTTGGGGCTACGAAAAGTCCAAAGTCTACATGAATAAGACGGCTACGATTAAGAAATTTGAGGCCAACATTACTCGAGGCATTGGTCAAATACCACTCGTAATATTTAAATGCGTCATCGAAAATTTGACTTTCAGAATGGACCACGTTAGTCGCAGTTTGGCCAACATTTGTAGGAAATAATCTTCAAAAAATAAATAAAAAAATTATTTGTAATTTGTATGATAGCAGGAACTACCCGATAGAATTGAATTTTTTTGATTGTTTCTTATTTTTGAAAATATTATCCATGAAAAGATCAACTTTTAGAAGCGGCAAGACTTTTGGTAAGAAAGGCAATATTCAAATTCAAGATTGACAGTGGAGAGCAGTCGTTAAGAGCTTTAAGCCCTTTGGGTTCCGGATAAGGTTATGATTTGCTGGATCCCTGGCCACAAGGGAGTGACACCACGAAAATGCTGACTATTAAGCTCGGAAATAATCCTCCTTTAATAAGGAAGTGGCAAGTCAATGTAATAAACCGCCATTCGGTACAGTAAAGCCAGTAAATGGTGGGAAATCCTTACAATTTTAAAACAATTATGATCGAAACTTTGCAAATCCAGAATATGTAAGATTCTCCTAAAAAGTAGCTCTGAACTACCTGTGCTTATAGTATTGTGTAACTACAGGCCACAGCCTTCTATGGAGCTAGTTCTGCCCACGGTAGATATTCCTCGTTTTCTGTACCACTATCAGTAATTTGAAACAAATAACTTTAGGAAGTTACTAACATATTTCTTTAATCTCTCACAATTGTTTGCTACATTTACATCTCTTTTCAAATTTTGAGATGCAAAAATATGGCTTAAACAAACTTAAGGAGAAAATGAAAACCAACGCGAAACGGAAATCACAACTGGAAACTGCAATTCAATTCTCATTTCCTCCCAATTCTCAGCAAATTTTTTAAGTTCCTGTTCAGCAAGGCTTCTAAAAACTTGAACTCAGTAAATAATCTGAAAAAACTATAATGACAACAAGGGTCTTTATATTTTTTTTTTGTTTTCACTGTCAGTCTCCCCATTTCAAACTAATGAGAAGAAGGCAGCCTTTTTTTACTCCTTACATTCCGAGATTCCATTTTCGCGGGTAGTGATTTGGAATTTAACTTTTACTCAATTCTTTACCTATAGTATGTCTTTTATATTTATACGTGTAACAGGTGCAGAGAGTTAGAGAGTGCCTCGGGGTATTAAAGTCACGAGGACCAAATAATTGTATTTACGCTTCTATATTTGAGTGTTAATTTGTTTTGCTGAAATAATGATATGTTAAAGTGTTAGTTAAATTTCCGTGGTATCAATGCTTCCCAGAAAAGCCAAGAAGTATCATTTGGATCTACTTAAAAGCTTCTTAATCTCAAACTTTAAAAATGCATGCTGTTTTTTATTTAAACGCCCGCTTATACTATTTTTATGATCCGTCAATGTCGAAACGTCAGTCAAGGTATACACTTTTATTATGGTAAAGTTCAGGAACTGGCAACATTTGGAAATAATAAAAAATTACCACCGAATTTCTGAGTAGTTCGTTGTAACTTTATGAGCGCTTACTTTAGTTTCCGGTTTTAATAATCGTCCCAGCCAGCAGAGAGGCTTTGAAAAAAATTCGAAGAGATAACGCATCGGTCGAGGTACCAAAGATATTCCAGCTGTAAGTGCTAAGGGCAAATCAGTTAATTTCATTCGGTTCACAGGAATTCGGAATGTCTTAGTTCACATTGTGACGAATTTTGCGTAAAGATCTTGGCCTACACACTAATTATATCAAATAAACTCGAGAACTTAAACCTCTTGATCATTTGAAGCGTCGAAACTTCACCGTTTTGGCTTTACAAAAGTTTAAAAAAAATTCTGAAGTTCATCATACACCATGATGACGCTCATTTTTGGCTTAATAGTTTTATCAATAAGCAAATTATGCGTTATTGGACAGCAATAAATCAGCATGTGCTTCAGAAGACGCCATTGCATCCACAAAAAGTAACTGTCTGGAAGATCTTTATGGCCAGAATTACCTATAAAAATAAAATTCGGCAATTGTGTTATCTTGGAAGATGGTACGATCGAATGGCCACCTCGCTCATGCGATTTAACGCTGTTGAATTTCTTTGTATGTTAAATCGTTAGCCAACAACTCTAGGGGACCTTAAAACCGAACCGGAAATTGCCAACATTCCAGTACTAAACCAGCCCAATATCTCAATTACTATATTTTGTGTTTTATTTAAATTCACAAATTTGCATATCCTTATTGAAAAGGTACATATATGGAGATAAGGTTCCTTTTATTTAAATAAGCTACGAGTATGTGTAGTATTATAGTTTATATACCACAAAGCAATAAATTTTTTATTTCTGCTCTCATCACTGACAGAGGTCCTGTTTCAGCTGGAGATTTTTCTAAAATTCGAATGATTTGTGAAACTTACTGTCATTAATATGACATTGCAAAACGACCCCAGGAGTTCTGCAGCAAATTGATTTAAGTAAGCAAAATAAAATTTCTCTCATCCTGTTACGAAAGTTCCTTTCCGTCCCAAATCCATTAGTGAGCATGTGTTCCTTAGTGCCTTTGTTGGGATGTCCAAACGGAAGAGGAATATATGTAAATAAAAAGAAAGAAAGCACTCTCTACAAAAATTCATAATGCGTGTTCGTTGCCTTTAGTCCAAATTCAGTTGCTGTGAATTCCTTAACATTCCCCAATGATATCCAAAAGAGATACCAACAACACTTAAGATACCCCAAACACCTAGTAAACTATCGACAACGAAACTAAAGTGTGTTGTCACATACGCAATGTACAGGTAAAATAAATCCTTCAAAATTTCTCCGAGTAGGTACTCGTATGTAGTACTTGATTTTATTTCCTGGTTCTTGTGAATATTACAGCGAACTTACCTCCGACAAAGATGTCAACTTGAGTCCAATTAAGTTTGGCGGCTACACTTTTCACAGCAAATGATATTGCTTCAAATGATGGTAAGAAGTTGCTGGATTCCTGAAAAAAAAAATTAAGAAGAAATTATGAAAATCAATGTTCTAAGCGGGAGAAAAATCAATTCGTAATCTGTATCTACGAGGGCGGGTCAATAAGTCCGTGACTTTTGGATTAAAACACAGATTTTTTGATAAAAAAATAATTTTATTTTTCAACGTAGTCTGCCTTGAGCTCTATACACTTTGTCCAACGCTTCTCCAATTTTTTTATCCCTTCCAAAAAAAATGATTTGTCGAGGTCTCCAAAATAGGCCTTTGTTTGCGAGATGACTTCATCATTGGAGTCAAATCTTTTTCCGCCAAGCCATTTCTTCAGGTTTGGGAACAAGAAGTAGTCGATCGGAGCCAAATCTGGAGAATAGGGTGGATGAGGGAGCAATTCATAGCCCAATTCATGGATTTTTGCCATGGCAACTGCACATGCGTTTGTGGTCGACTAACAGCAAACGCGGCACCCATCTTGCGGAAAGCTTTCTCATGCCCAAGTGATCATTCAAAATTGAAACCACTGAGCCATGCGAGATCCCTACGGCTTCCACAATCTCTCGCACTTTCAATCTTCGGTCGGCCAACACCATATCGTGAATTTTTTCGATTGTTTCGGGTGTAGAGACCTCAACTGGGCGTCCAGGACGTTCGGCATCTTCAGTGCTTGTACGGCCACAACGAAATTCAGTAAACCACTTTTTTACCATTGAAATCGATGGTGCAGAGTCCCCATAGTATTTATCAAGCTTAGCCTTGGTCTCGGTAATGGTTTTTTTTCGCAAGAAATAATGCTTAATAAGCACACGAAATTCACTTTTTTCCATTTTCTCCTCAAATTAGTTAGTAGTCTGATAAAAATAGCTGTCAAACACAAACTAACTGACGCAGCAAGTTTAAATTTTGACAGGAGTCAACTGACAAATGCCTGTTGACAGGAGCAGTGTTGCTGTTTCAGTAAAGAGGTCAGAAATTCAAAAAGTCACGGACTTATTGACCCGCCCTCGTATGTAGCTGTGAAAAATCATAGAAACATAGTACGAATATAGAGATATGTGTGACTATAAAAAAAATCCGTTTGATGTTGTTTTCAATTTGGGATTGAGCTGAAGAGATAATTGAAAAAAGGATCTGTCAATTCTATTGAAGCATCGTATCGCAAAGATATTGTGTCATCTCTCGGGACTATGTAGATCGGAAGACAAGCCTATACGTTTATTTGTATTGAGTCGACCAATAAACTGAAGACGCAAACATTTGTTGAACGTTTCAGCCTGGCGGCTAGTACATACTCGTATTACTCGAGTGGACGGATACAAATACGAGTTCTTATAAATGTGTTTCTACGTTCGGGGCCATATTGAAGACAAAAATCGATTTACATTCCTTCCGCTGTACACTTAACCCTGTATCCGGTCGGCATAGCTTCACTTTTAGTGTCAGGACGTTGAAGAGAATTTATTTTCTCTACAAACACTAATCTTTTTTTCTTTTTCTGTTTGTTTCGTTCTCGGCAACGACAATGACTACGGCATACAGTGACAATAGGAGATTTGTATTCATTTGAACATCCTTGTGGATTTGAATGTGAGCTCTGAGCTGTGTGTGCTTTGGTTAAGGAGAACTGGCATAGAGTGCTGCAAAGCGATAGTAGTTTTTGCGTGTGACCATGGTTTTTTTCTATTGGTATTATTTAAAGATTATAAAGTTGTTAACTTTTCCGGATACTGCAACTATAAAAATACTGTCCATCTGTGATTTTACAAGATGTTTGAGTCTGTGTTTACAACTACTTCACTAAGGGTTCCAACCCAAGTGTTTTTCATCTTCTTTAATCAAACAAATCAATAAAATTAAATCCCTCTTCTTTGATCGCTCTTAGTACCTCACGTCCTTTTGTAATGGGATCCCCAATGTCTTTGTTGATCCCCAATATACTTTGTTTGTGTTCCAATAATAAATTTGTGTACTGTTCGCAACTAATTCTATGCCTTGGTGGGCTGTAGATTAACGGAAGAAGTAGTTTTTGGTGTTCAATTGTGAAAGATACAGTTACAGCTTGGAAATATTTCGTGCGCAACTTATTGATAATAGATTTATTAATATTGACCCCTTTTTTCGAAACGTGCTTGCTGACTCAAGATAAAAATTTGTTGATCATCAAGATTTGCAAGTGTCATGGAAATCAAGCTTTTACCCTCATTGTCTGAATTTTCGTTTGTTAAAAGCACCTTCTCGCACAGAGTTAAATATTTATTAAGTAAAATACCTTACAATCGGTTCAAGAATATCCTATTAGATGCTGTCATAATAATGGCCTCATTTTGAATGAGTCAAATGTTGATGCATACTCGTGGACCACATCATAAAGTTGTTGAACGAGAAATTCGCGTCAGAATCAATATCTGCCAGGGAATACTGCCAGATAAAACTATTGAAATCGTCCAAAATATAAATACCTAAAAGTGACTATTAACACCCATTCTCTTTGCAATGTTACCACACGACGTAGCAATTGTAAAAATAGGTTTACTCCCTCTCGTTGAATCTATATTAAGGTATGAATTGCTCGCAGGGGAATCCTCAATAAAAATGCACCTCGAAAAAATTCAAAAGCTTCAAAATTACATCCGTATGTAAATTGGAGAAACTCAGGCACAACACCAGAAATGGAAAGGCAACTTCTCAAAAATTGTTGCTGACGTCGCTTTTCAACTAAAAGATTTTCATCTCTGAGCAAAATTTTGTAGTGATGAAATGGTCAAGAGGCGGGACCGACGCATCCAAGTCTTCCATACTTGCATGGTGTCGAAAACCAAAGCATTTTTGCTAAATCTTCGATAATGTAGATAGAACAGGAATAGTTTCAGCGGTGTGCAGTGTACAACATCTCCGCGGATGCGTATTATTGTACATATAAATGGCTATTCGAATAACTTGCTTTTTGGGTGATTATATATCGCTTAAGAACATAAAATTCGGGAAGTAGTCTGCGATTTTCGAAGCACTTGGTTTAGTGAACAGAGAAGGGCACGATCATAGCAATAGCAAGTCAATAAAGATGTTCAATATGCTATCAAAAAGTCAAAGAATGTAAAGTAATTACAATCAAAATATTTATGAATGGAACTCGACTTCGTTCATATGGCCACCGCGAGCACGTTTGCAATGGTCGATTCGTTGGACCCAATTTTCAACGACTTGGCCACACTTTTTGGCCGAAACGGCCGCTATTTTGCGTTCAATGTTGGCTCTGATCTCTTCCAACGTCGTCGGCTTGTTGGCATAAGCCAATGACTTAACGTAGCCCCACAGAAAATAGTCAAGCGGCGTTAAATCGCACGAACGAGGCAGCCAATCGACTTGCCCATTTCTTGAGATAACACACTCACCATATTTACTCTTCAATGCCCAATTCTTGAGAACGCCGTGGAATTGACTGATTTGGATCGTTTGCTACGGACGCCTGAACGCCAGCGATATTCTCGACACTTCGACCAACCCGTTGTCTCACTGACACGGCAACATCAAACAATGAATATGTAGACTCAAATTTTTGCACTTAACTTGTTATTGCCTGTCTACTAGGGCATTACTAGGGAATTACGACCGAAAATTGGAATTAACGCTCTTAAAGTTGCAGTCACCGACTCCGAATTTCGGTAGAAAATTTTTATAATTTGCAGACGTTGCTCGTTCGTGTGCTTTACCATGATGACAATGTTGAGTTTACTGAAAAAATTGACAGTGACAGTTTGCTGATTAGTGAAAGAGTGCGTTCACAAATTAAATTCAAAATTGTCAAGCCCTTATTGGAAAACCCGATATAAAGTAAAAACTTCAAAGCCTCCTGGAGCAGATGCATTTCCTGTGGAACTATTCAAGGATGCGGGAGACGACAAAGTAAAGAGTATCTAAAGTCTGGTCGGATAAAGTATGCTGAGCGAATGGCACCGTTTGACATATTCTTGAGAAGGGAGATTCACCCTTCAAACTGCTTTCTTTAGCATCGCTTGCAACATCTTTTCTTCTTGAGTGCCTTAAACCCGTTATAAACGGACTAATAGGCCCTTATGAAGGTAGTGCCTGGAAGTGCACTGTCGATCAGATATCACATTTAACCAGATCTTGGGGAAAAAAATAGAAATTCCAACTCAATAACAATTATCTGCTGATTAATTTCAAGGGCGAATGAGAAAGCACGAGTAGAGAGGAATTTATAAAGCCATGTCCAGTTTTGGTATCTGTTCAAACTTGTCTACTTGACACCAACGAAACATTTGTTGTCAAACAAGATTTCGACAAGGCGACGCGCTGTCATGGGATTTCTGGGGCAACAAACTTAAAAGAATTGTACGAAACTAATAAGATAATATCAGAGGAACAATTTTATAAAACTTGTTGGCTTTAGTTCTAAAACATTGAAAGAGGTGACTGTCGACGAGCATCTTCCGAGCAAGAGTAACTTTAATATTACGGCGGCAATCCTGTACGTACGAATCGCTCTATAAGTTCCTCATACTCGCATTAACCTTTATGTAGGAGACCAAGAATGATTTTGCTTCATTGAAGGGCATTCGACTGTCCGGCTGCAAGTTTTCTTAAATCTGGCACTTAGTTAGGGATAAAACTGTTAAGTGTCTGTGGCTGCAGCGTGTCTTTATTTTTAATCGTATTCAATACTGAAAAGTTTTATCAGCTCATTTCTTAATTAATATTACACAACCAATACTGCAAATTTATCTTCGAGCGTTGGTTATATTCGTTTAACTGATTTTCCACAGCTGAGAACATTCAACATTTTCTTTTAAATATTTAACAACTTTCTATTGTGTATAAGAAAACATTATTATTACACTATGTTCTGGGATTATTGCCATTTCTCTACATTTGGACATCACTTCTCCATTGTCTAGTTTTGCAAATAAAGTTAACTTTCCGGATTGATTCAATACGTAACCGCTTTCGTTATTTTACACTATTTCTAAGTTTTGTTTTACTTTTAGTGACTGTGAATATTGCTGTTAGAAATGTCATGTTAACAATGCAATTGAAAACTTTTTGAGAAGCCGGATGGTCACACTGTTTATTAGTAGAGTATGCTTAAGTAGGACTCTTTTCACATTCGACTTTTGTTTGTTTTCTTACAGTGAATTGTAGCAAATGCGATAAGAAGGACTGAACTCTCAATTTAGCACACAGGCGAGAGACACACGAACAATATAATGACGGATTATGGGCTCGGGGGGATATGGGTAGGTAGGTGATACTTTGCAAATAATACTCTAGCCCGTTTTGCCATACTTCGGTTGAAATTGTTAACAATGACAGTACCACTGTCACAATCAACTTTTGATTTTCTGTGGAATTCTCCCAAGCCCCGGACATTTAGATATAGGCTTTTCATTACAGTGGGCGGGTGGTGTGGAGTGCTATGTTCACTATGTTCCACTGCTGCCTTTATTAAAAATCATAAGAGCTTGACATTTGTTTGTTGTGGGAGCGTTCTTCTTTTAGATTTTTGTAGTGGTTTTCGTATTTGGTTGCAGAGATTTGTATGAAAAAATTTATCTTTCGGTGTGCAGCGATACTTAACATGGTTTGTTTGTTTTCCTTTCAAAGCGAAACTTACTGTCTATGGATAAGTTAACAGGCCATAAGCATAACATGTATATGAAAGTGTGCATAAGAGTAAGACTTGAAATTATGGAAGGATTTTTTTCTTCGTTTTTAACCGAAATAGATAAGCCCAAATATATATAAGAATTATTGAGAATTGTCTATTGAAGATTTATTCTCGTATTGGAGTGCGCGAAATCCTACAAGTTCATAAGAAGTAGGAATAGTAATTGTCAGGTCTTGGTCATGATTTTTTGTTTATACCTGTAATTCCAAAGCCTCTTAATACATTATGACTGTACAGAACAAGAGTTAGAAAAAAAACTGATTTATTCAATTGAACGCTTTGTAGCTGTTCTTAATCTCCTGGAGCTCTAGTTGGCGGAGGACGAACTTACGGCAACAGCTAGACTACTAAAGTCAGATTGAGTTATGTGGCTTGAATGACAAGTACCTACATTGAAGTAGTTCATGTGGACCCTTGCTCTAAGTTATTCGAGGCATTGGCAAGTATTTTCTAGGATAAAAATAATCTAAGAATAAGATCAAGTTTAACAACAACCTTGTGATTGGGTATGCTTACTTGGTGATGACCAGTGGTACAAGTATGACTTAACATCAATTTTGTTTGGGTACTGGATTTTCAGGACTAGCCAGAGATGATGGCGGATGAACCATACATTTTTAAAGGGCAGATCTCATATCTCCGAAGTTATTATTTCGGTTTGGGATTGGGTATCGCACCCACTAGGTTTGGGATTATGCGGCAACGTAAAGGGCTCAAAAACGTCAATTACATTAAATTGCTTTTGAAAAATGCTCTTAAACGCAAACTGCGAAAGTCATTTAATCGACAATGACTGTTCAGCTGCATTTGCAGGATGTCCAATAATACAGTGTTTGCAGGGCAAATGTTCATAAGCTTCATATGCACTGCAAAAAAACAGCCAAAAATTTACGCGCATAATAACATAAATTCAAAAATGACTGCATTGGATTACTCAGTCATTGGAACAGTTAGCAAATACGTAAAATCGATTATCTTATTTCTTTTAACTAAATATCAGTTTTACTGACCTTTATAACCTAATCCTAGTGATGGAAACATTTAGCTTTGTTTAAAATCGTCAAATACTTTTGAAAGAAGAAAATCGTGCAGATGACAAGGATTAACACGAAAAAAAAAAACGTTTGCAGTTTGATGATCGCAACGAACAACGTAGGGCCGACAAAAGTTGAGGGGGGGGGGAATCATTGAATCCCACTGAAGAATAAGAAACATCATGCAAGGCACGTAATAGAGAATATAAAGAAATAGAAGGACTTGTTCAAGAATAGTGCTCGAAGCTTTGACCAAAAAGTAAAAAAAAAAAAAACATCTCAAAGCTACCTACGAACAGAGGAGAGAAGAGATGATTGAGCCACAGTCGGCACTGAGGATAATCAATTTCTGCAGACTGTTAAAGGGCGAAAACAACCCAAATTGCACTGTCAGGCAGAATGAACCATTCAACTTGGATGAAGAAAGTTACGAGATTCAACCACACAACCAAAATTTTGTTACGATATTAATATCTCAGTTTTAGTACAACCAGGCTGCTGAATCTTACGGTCTTCCTCCCGACCATGAGAGATGACTGTATAAAAAGCATGTACCAAACTGAATTTAAGATTTTGTAGCCAGCGAAAATGCCTGAAGACGGGAACCTTTATACCGTTTATCCTATTCACAAGGAAGAAGACAACTTAACTGAGCAAATTATAGAAGCACCAGTATCACTGAGAATTCATATAAGATCTTATCTGTAGTGTTGCGAAAATGTCTGACGCGATTTATTAACGATCTGATTTGCTCCTATTAATGCGGACCTAGTGTGAGTAAGTCCATAATCGTCCAAATATTCACAACAGATCCTGAAAAAAAACTCGAGAAGTCTAAATCGAAGTCTTGGTATCCCGACAAAATTCATCAGATTCTTCTGAATAACGATGGGGAACGCTCGTCGGAAACAATCTTTCAGACATGTGATGTACATACCTTACTTAAGAAATATATGCGAAGTTCGCAAGTCAACACCAGACGCATAATTTTCGAAAAGTCTCTACAACTCGTTGCGGGAAAGCGGTACTGAAACGGCAGAAGTAGATTTAGTTGAAGGGACCTTGCCTTGGGTAGCGCGCTCAAATATAGGGTAGCTGATGAATATTGCTACATTAAGAAACTTAAATAACTTTTTTTTCAATTCATTTAATTTATTTACTTTTAGTCTATCTCAAAGATATTACATTTTAAATATGAATTTTTAATTAAAAACTAATCAATTCAAATGGCCTCCGCACTCGGTAACACATGTGCGATATCTGATCAAAAAGTTGTTGATTACTGCCTGTAGAGTTGCAGAGGGAATCGCCTCAATTATTGTTTGAATCATTCAAATATGTGGGTTTAGGTTTGGTTACTTCTTGTTTACAATAACCCTAAAAAAAAAGGCAGGCGCACTTAAGTCAGGATATCTCAGTGTTAAACGGAATGTGGAGTTCCTGGAAAGTAATTTATTGGGCAACTTGGTCATAACAGGCCTGATCATGTGTGAAATTGCATCATCTTGCTAAATCCACACAAAGCTTAAAGGCAGTCTCTTTTGACGTAACTCTGGGAAGAAAAACTCCTTCAACATTTTTAAATAATGGTTTCCATTGACAACTACAGTGCGTCCGCATTCTCCAAAACCTATGACCCGACAATGCAGCTTGATGAAACTGAACACCACACTGCGAATAGTAGCTGGAGACTGTGCCGTTTCATAGAGTATTTCCGGGTTAGATTCACTCCGTATTCTGCTTGTTTACATTGCTGTTCTAATCAAAATAGGCCTCGCCAGACATAAGAAAGAAGTCCAACATGTTGTCGTCCTCTTGCACAATTTGAATGAGGTTCTGGAAAAATTCCAAGCGAATCGGCAAGTTAGCCGGGTTCAATTTGGTCGTTATTTGATCTTTATAGGGAAATACGAGTAAGTTAAAATCATTGTGCAGAATTCTCTGCAGTGATTATCTGCTTATTTCCATTTGAACAGATAAGTTCCGAATCAAAATGCTAGGATTGTTTTGTATGGGGCTACAGCAGCATCCGTATCCTGCATTCGAACTGAAGGATCTCGGTGATAAGACCTTCTTGCAACTTTCCCACGCTCAGCAAAAGTGATAACTAGCTTCATCTTACCACATCTCATGCTCGTAGGAGTGTAGCCAAACGTCCGCGTAAACACGCTTTTATCAAAGGGTTTCGTAACTTTATTTTCAAAGCCAAATTTAGCCCACGCATGTTCAAGAAATAAGGTCGATTCAAACCTAATCCTTTAAAAGTGCACAACTATGTATTAGATCAAAGAAAAAAAATATGCCTCTCTCGTAAAACATTTTTTTTTCTTTGTAAGCTACTTCTTGGAACCGGGTTTTAGAAAAAGGTAGCCAGATCTGAAAAGAGGTGGGGTGCATCAGTAGCTGAAAAGGATCACTTTAATATTTCTTCCAAAATAGTAGATCCAACAGTTGAAGCAGGCAATCGCTGAAGCCACGACACAAAGTATGTGTAAGCAATTTTACCCAAAGTCTTCCACAAAGATGATGGACAAAGACCAAGTTCTTGCGTACGTTGACAAATCGATGAATTAGAATCCCCTCCATATTGGGCACAACTGCTCCGATATTCTCAATTATACGCATTCTGCGAAATTTTGTCAGTTTCTTGGTGCAGACTGGAACTACCTATAACACCAGAACTAAACGTTTTATATTTCGAACTGTTTTGGTTGTACGTGATATGAGACGATATGAAGTGTGAACATGGCCGTAACACAGAAGCCATAGTCTTCAAAAAGTCTTTTCAGTCTCTGCTGAAACCACGCAAAAGAGATATTATAGCTCGCTGTAGAAGACCCATTAATAAATTACATAGTTCATCAAGATTATTTACGGAGATATCCCCAGGATGGGTTCCTTTTCGAATGGTAGGAGCAGCGCATAGACTTGACTTAAACGAATGACTTGCTTGGTACATATGTATTTCACTACGAGATGGGTTTCAGACAACTTAAAGTACACGTCGCCTGCTAGTCTTGAGGTAGAATGTGAAAAGTGGTCTGAGGATATCCCTATTTAGATCTTATGCACATAAACAATTTTGTTAAACTACAGTGGCGATATGAAGATACAAAACTTTTAATGGCCATTAGAATATATGGAGGCACCTGGTTCCAGTGGTAATGCATTGGCTTCTAAGTCGGACGGTTTGTCATTCAATCCCAACCGCGTTCGAAAGATTTTTTTGTCAGGCAACTTAAATCGGGGAAGATGGTGGAAGATTTAGTCCCCCCATTAGATGTTGAATGCCACCCATGAAGCGAAATATCCGCTGATTCCAAAAAAATTCTTCTGACACTTTTATTTTGTTAATCAGCAGAAATTTTAGTTAAACGAGATAAAAATCGGTTGAAATGGTTAAGGCCGAAATTGTCAAGCTCTTACTGCTTTCAAATTCTGCGGAAAACTGAAGTTTAGTTTGTCGGGTGAACGAAAATTTGGAATGGAATATGAATAGATTCAAGATCGGTTAGCTTTCATCCTTTGATGAACAACTTTTAAAAGAATTAGCAATGATACGAGGGCTGGTCAATAAGTCCGTGAACTTTGGATTAAAACACAGATTTTTTGATAAAAAAATAATTTTATTTTTCAACGTAGTCTCCCTTGAGCTCTATACACTTTGTCCAACACTTCTCCAATTTTTTTATCCCTTCCAAAAAAAATGATTTGTCGAGGTCCTCAAAATAGGCCTTTGTTTGCGAGATGACTTCATCATTGGAGTCAAATCTTTTTCCACCAAGCCATTTCTTCAGGTTTGGGAACAAGAAGTAGTCGCTCGGAGCCAAATCTGGAGAATAGGGTGGATGAGGGAGCAATTCATAGCCCAATTCATGGATTTTTGCCATGGCAACTGCACATGTGTTTGTGGTCGACTGTGAGCAAACGCGGCACCCATCTTGCGGAAAGCTTTCTCATGCCCAAGTGATCATTCAAAATTGAAACCACTGAGCCATGCGAGATCCCTACAGCTTCCACAATCTCTCGCACTTTTAATCTTCGGTCGGCCAACACCATATCGTGAATTTTTTCGATTGTTTCGGGTGTAGAGACCTCAACTGGGCGTCCAGGACGTTCGGCATCTTCAGTGCTTGCACGGCCACAACGAAATTCAGTAAACCACTTTTTTACCATTGAAATCGATGGTGCAGAGTCCCCATAGTATTTATCAAGCTTAGCCTTGGTCTCGGTAATGGTTTTTTTTTCGCAAGAAATAATGCTTAATAAGCAAACGAAATTCACTTTTTTCCATTTTCTCCTCAAATTAGTGAGTAGTCTGATAAAAATAGCTGTCAAACACAAACTAACTGACGCAGCAAGTTTAAATTTTGACAGGAGTCAACTGACAGATGCCTGTTGACAGGAGCATATTGGGGTTTATCCTTAGGATGCTGCTTGTAGGCAATATAAAGTCATGAATCGTGTCTGTGTTCGTTCAAAAAATATGATGTTTCAGAGAGAAAGTGTTTTCATTACAGCATCGCATCCGCACAGAATATTTGCAGCCTAATGCGAGCGTAGGACCAGGACTCATATAGCACTTGAACCACGGCCACCCAAATACACTTGCGTGGCTAGTCTATTAACGAATTTATTTCCCGTTATCCTACAGTAATCTGGGATAATAATAATAATACTAAGTGAACTCAGCCTCAGCCAGCAGCATTTAGGCCAGCCTTGCGTTCTCGAACTGGCTTGGAAGTCGTGAATGGAATTAGAGTGCTTCGCAACACTATCTCCATGCATTTAGGATTGCATATATCAGCGCATGGAATACAGACGCACAATTTTTAACGGGAGTGACATCTAATGTTGTCATACTCCAGAAATACATCAGCGGTGCTTCATTGATCAGTTAAGGAGGCGTCCATAAAGACCAGACATTTCTTTTCCAACGCAGAATGCCGGCAAAACCATTCCTGAGAAAAGGCGATTTCGTATTTTTTCGGTATAAGACCAGATATAAAACGCAATTGACGCGTAACGTCATCAACCCTGATATGCATGTTATACAAAAAACAACGTTTTTTTTAAACGAAATATGGCTTTGACAGTGCAGCTCACGATATTGGCATCAAGGAGAGAGAGATTCGCCAGTGTGTCTATAACAGAGCGAAAGGTTTCTATGCAGCCGAGATGGAGCGTTCTTTAGAGTCTGGTTAAAGCAGCACAGACAATCCACAGCTCCTTTATGCCAAGTGCACCTTTAATTTTAGCAAGCAGATCTTACAACACGCTTATGCAATGTATTCTGCATTTAAAAGCATGTTGCATCTTACGTAGTGGATCCGCTCTAAAGTTTCCTACCAGATTTTCAAATATCGTTGACAACTTTCATTTAAATTTTTCATTGATTACTTTATCCATAAAAACCCCACCACTTCGGCCTTTTCCTATAGATTTACCTTGTGCTGCTGAAATTTAAATCATATATTATAAACACGGTAAACTGAAACTATACAAAGTACAAAACACAGATACCTATACATATGCAATCAAAACGTGTAATACTTAAATCAAATATTGACTTTTTGACGTTTCATTAGGCATATTACCCAACATAAATTGATAGGTAAAGTCGTGTAAACACGCCCTGATTTTTTGCCAAAATTAGCTCTGTAAACTGGATAAGTCCGGAACGAAACATTCAAGGCACACATGAATTCGTCCGTATATGAGTTTTTTAGGTAGATTTTCATATATTTGCTTTCGTTTCAGCATGAAAATCGATAAACAGATACATTTCCTTCTAAAGAAAGACGCTACTCTGCTTAAGAGCTACATATCTATCCATACGTCACCTAATTGGAGTTATGTCATGGAGCTGAGGTGGCCACATTTTAGGTGTGTTCCAATGAACAAATCCATGCGACACCCACGTCCAAAGTGAGTTATTGTGATTGTTAAATTGTGTTTGATTTATTCCGAACAATAAAACCTAAACAACGTGTGACATTGAAGTGTTCGTTGGAAAGTTCATTTGTAAATAGCTGAACGAATACACCAATGAGTACGGTGATATTCTAAGACCGTACACATTTAAAAAGAACGCGAGCGGTAGAAATATTTTACCGATAAACGTAAGCTCTCAATAACAAAGTTTCCAATTGCCACTCAGAAAAAACCATCGGAACGGTGGTTTTCGAAAATTGAAAAGCTCTCTCATGGGTCACAGCAATCACTCAATCATGGAATTTCGATAAATTTTGTGGCTAGTTAATCCATTTTACCTTTCCTAACATATGGAGTAACGCTTGGAAATTTATGAGTGTCAACGCTTTAGTTAATGTAGCAGCAAAACTTTTACAATTGACGTCATCCCAAATACATCGTTTTGGTTTTTAGGGAAAATTGATGGCTTTGTCGGTTTTCCAAGTTGGAAGCCCACTTTGGCAATAATACAGAAAAGAACAATTATGCC
Organism: Volucella inflata; assembly: GCA_928272305.1. Taxonomy (NCBI): domain Eukaryota; kingdom Metazoa; phylum Arthropoda; class Insecta; order Diptera; family Syrphidae; genus Volucella; species Volucella inflata. The sequence goes on along the minus strand of OV743716.1, from coordinate 48,272,601 downwards.
CAACGCTTTTTGCTTAGCTCATGAATAATGTGTTAAAATTAATGTGGTCTTTTTGAAAACTGAGTTTCATGTAGTGGTTTATTATGAAATTTAGGTAGAGCTATAGTCAGGCCTCAGATTACAAGCATTTTCAACTTGTTTGATTACTAGCTACATGCCCTTAGTTGTTGGGTGCATGTCAGCTTCAGTTTTCTCCGTGTTTCGTGCTGTTTCGTGATTTTTTAAGATGCCTAGATCGTAGTCTCTAAGTGATTGCTCAAGACAAGATAACTTTATTTATTATTTTTCTTTCAGTAAAATAAATTTATAAAAAAATGGTCAGGTTAGTTTGCGGTGATACGATAGATAAACTGAAATATTAGACGACCCTACAAAACCACAAGATTCAATCTTTTAAATGCCTATCGTTAATCTCATATTGTCTTCTATTAGGAGTTCCCGGAACGATAATTTCCACTGATTGAACCAAGTCGACTCATATACTCTTCGTGGCGTTCCTGTCAACAGCTGCGCTAAAACATATTCATGATTGGGTTGTGTTAAAATAAGCTTACAGTAACAAAACTTGTTTTTGTCAGGTCGCAGATAGCCACTAAAATGTTCTACCTAGTTGAGTCATAAATACTGGAACACAACTGAACTCATTCATTACGAATGCAACACTGGGCGCACCCACTTCGTATTGATTGCGATTTGACAGTTGATATTTATGCTTCATTGTGACGTAAAAAGTTTTTGACATTAATTGCTTACAATCATGGAATAGGGCGACATCGAAAATCGCATTGTTGTAGTTAGCCTACTTAAATGCAACATGGAAAAAGGCGATATCCTTAGGACGTTGTGGCCGCTTTGAATCACTCGCAATTTTGTGTATCGTGCTGTGAAGTTGTTTGAGGATACTGGTGAGACTGGTGTTTGAGCACTGTGAGAACTCCGAAAGCGATCAAAGCCGTGAAGAAACGAATCGACCGAAAACCGCTGAAAACGAATCGCAAAAATCCATGTCTCGCATTATCAAAGAAGATTTAGGACTCAGCGCGTACAAGCGACACACTGAACACTTGCTCACGGCCGCATTGAAGGAAAAACGCAAGCGAAGATCGAAAGCGTTACGCGAAGAACGCTCACAGACAAATTCTGTTTACTGACGAGAAAATCTTCAACGTAGAAGAATCGTTCAATAAGCAGAACGATCGTGTGTATACTCGGTCATACAGAGAAGCATCCCAACTCATCCCGAGGGTTCAAAGAGGCCACCATCCCGCGTCTGTAATGGTATGGTGGGGAGTGTGCTACGATGGCGTTATCAAGCTCCATTTTCGCGAGAACGGAGTGAAAACATTGGCCAAAGTATATCAATCGACGGTCTTGGAACCCATTGTGAAGTCTCTCAATATTCAACAACAAACCATGGACTTTTCAGCAAGACTCTGCTCCAGCTCACAAAGCAAAAACGACTCAACTGTTGCTCAAAAAAAACGTTCCGGACTTCATATCAACGGATAACTGGCCAGCTGGTAGCCCAGACCTCAACCCGTTGGATTACAATGGTCCGTTTTAGATGGCATGACTTGCTCTACTCGACACTCAAATATTGAGTAGTTGAAGCGAGGACTTGTCCGTGCAGTGGACCATGCATGAAGTGCGTCTCGCAATCGATGAGTGGCCACATCGCCTTAAGTCGTGCTGGAAGGCAAATGGAAGTCATTTCGAATAAGTTGTTCTAAGATTTGTAGTCATTGAATAACTCAATAAAAACAAAAAAACATTTTTAAATATTAATTCGATTTCATTTGGCGGTAATTTTTCTGTGTACCAGTGTTTATGACTTTACAGGTATATATCCGCTTAAAAAATTGGTAGAAATTCAATATAATCGAAATCGATTTATGCTTGAAAAACATTGGAAAATATTGCGTTTTCAAGGGGCAAATTGTGATGGCGATGGCGCGATAGTTAGCTCATTGGACTATCACGTAGACAGTCTGGGTTCGATTCCTGGCTGGGTCACCAACAATTTTTCAAAATCGCCATCCCCTTTTGGCGGGCAATGGCAAACGCCCGAAAGTAAAATTGCCTACGAAAAAGCTTCTAGAAAGTGCTGTTCGGACTCGGCGATAAACCGTAGGCCCCGCTCAGATGTGACAAAAATGAAAACATGAGCAACACAAATGAGTGTCAAGAAGCTAGGCCATGGCCCATACCGGGCTGCCAGCGCCACAGTGTTTGTTTTTTTTAAAATTGTGAAAAGGAATTTTCGTCGAAATAACGCATCAACTTCAACTGGGGTACACAAGTTTGTGAAAAAACTTCGTGAGGCTGGTTTGCTTACTGAATATCCCTCAATGGAAAATATCGTAGCTTTGCCGAAAGTGTGCGCCTTTCCCCGATAACCTCAACGCACCAAAAATCTTAGCAATTGATTCAATTCCAATCAATTCTCAGCATAAGTCGCGTTAGCCTGACTTATGAATCCAATCAAAAAGACCACCTGGATCGCTTTTCTGTTTGTTCTTTGGAACAGCTCGAAATTCACGGCAATTTTGTTCAAAAAAATTACCTCTTCAATAGGCACATTTCTATTCCGGTGATTACGTAAACAAGCAAAATTTCTGTATTTGGGGACGAGTAAAACCACAAGTACTTTTAGTCGAAGAGAATTCAAAACATCCTGAACGTATGAGTGTTTGGTGTTGTTTTTTGGAGTAATGGAGTTAAAATATTTGTTTGGCTCCACATCAGTTGCTGACGTGTGATCGAGGTTAAGGACGTTCCATGCAGAGAAGAGTGGTCAGTCTGTTCAAGTGCTTTCAGATAGATTCATCAACTCCAGGATGGAAACTAAAGCATGGCTGATTACCGCTGGAAAAATGAAGCGAAAAGTTAAGTGCAATCAATTTTAAAATAAAAGTCATTAGGTTATAGATTGTTTTAAAAAACCTCGCGACCAGCAAAGCACAAACGATGCTCAGTTCCTTATGGTTGAAGTAGGCTCACAGATGAATTCATCGACAACATCTTCTGCAAATAGGGCAGAAGTGTGCATGATTGGTACACTAGAGGTTTTTATCAAAATGCGAGATATGTATATGGTTTGCTGATTCAGAAGCCACACACTTCATGTCTTAGGACAGAGGAAGTGGTTTTAAAATTTTGTAGCATTTGACAACAGCAATATTCGCGTTCGAGTAATTATTTCATTTTGAACGCGTTAGGCATAGGCTATACAAATGCAAGTGACAAATCACAAAGGGTCGTCTCCCGTACACACAATTAAGGAAGTGCCACAGCTAGATAAGTATTTTATTTCTTTGCTTAAGTCTACCGAAGAATGGGATAATCGAGTTACTATACTTTTATTAAGGAAGTAAACTGAGGGTGTCAGAAATCGCAAACAGTATAAAATGAATTGGAAGCCAATAAGGAAATTTATAGTTGATGCAATATCGTCTGGATCAACGATTCTATGGTATGAGCGCTTTAGCAATATTGCTAAAGGAGATGCATTAGACATCAAAGATAATGCTAAAAAGGATCCTATGGCACGCAACGCCGCCGCACCGTCCAAGGGGGCTGCAAGACATTCTACGATTCCTAGTCGGATTTATTAGAAAAATTAGTGTGGGGTCTATTGGTGGAAATTGTGATGGCATTTTTGTCAGAAGTCGTGCTTATAATTTTGGCAAGTCAAGTTCGGATAGACATCAACCAATACCAGATTGTTGCTACTTTAAGGTAAAATAAACACAATTGACCTGTAAAAACAGTTGCACCACTGTAACATTGAGTTTCGCCAAGTTGAGACATCTCTTTATCTTAGCTTTGAATTACTAAACAACAATCACCTTAGGTCGGATATCCAACGGGCATAAGATATTTACGGTAAATTTTCTTTTTACCTCGATTGTGAAGATAAAAAGGCTTTTTAATATGTAATAAAAGTTCGTCGAATCTGGCATTTCAAAAATTTGGTATTAATAGTCGAAAAAGGGACTCTCATCTCGCGAATCCCATAACGCTGAGATAGAAAGAAGGAAAGAGTGACTAAAAATTTGGAGAAAACAATGAGCGTCTGGAAGAAGAAGAAGAAGAAGATATATAAATAAATAATCCCTATGTGTCTTCTTTATAAAACAATACGGGTTTCAGGAATATTACAACATTTGTCCATTTTATTTGAAAAAAACGCCTATACTTCTTATTGAAACACATTTTTTTAAGAAGCAGAAGCAGAGTTTTAGCTGGTGAAATCCTCTAAGACACGTTACGTGCCCACTTTTTTTGAAAATCCTCGTAGCATAATACAAAAATTTCGGATGAGATGAGTAAGATTTGAGAAATCTCTTACATTAGATAGAATGAAAAAGGAAAAGCGCATGGTTCAGACAGTCGATACTTTGCTGAATCAGGATCTCGGTTGAGCTTTCTTATGTCGGCTTTGGATCGCTTAAGGCAAATTTTAAAAGAATATACTTTCATAACCAGGTACAAATTCAAGAGAAAGTGAGAAATTGAATCGTAGACTTATCTTTCTTTAAAAAGAAAACGCGGGATTCCTCAACCACATACTTGTTGATATTTCTCTGCAGTAAGTGAGGTCCTTTGACAGCTGCTTCCAATTAAGCACACGAAGTTGCCCAAAATCGCCTTTCACTTGCGTCCGCCGCAAAGGATTGGACGTTCGTGTGATGTCTCTCTGGGTGGGATTCGAAAACTTCCCAGCCCGGTGCGCTGGTTTTTATGCATTCAAGGTGACCTAGTCATCTTATTCAAACTATCAGAGCTTTCCGAACAATTCGCTGTTGAACTTGATTTTTGCCTTTTAACGTATAACGAACACCAAATGATCAGAAAAACCAAAGCCACGTTTTTAATGATCTCAATAAAATGTGGTCTCTCAGCATTCATTTGTGCAGGAAGATGAACATAGATGTTTAACTACAAACTGTTTTATTTCTAGTGATATGGCAACATTGTATCTCTAACGAATACCGGATGGTATAATGGATGGTTTGAAGAGAAAACGTGACGGCTGCATAGAACAGTGGAATCCGTTGAACCAAGAAGTAACAAGAGAAGGCAGCACACTAGTTAGGACGATCTTTAACTAACTGGGATGCATCTCCATAAATCGGATGAAATAAGATCTTGGCTTAGGCGCCTGCGACAATAAGGCATTTGATTCATTCTGTTAGTGAACGCGTGGCTCCTTGCCCAATAAAGATAAATGGAGACATGTGATTTTATAAATCGAATTGAGTGTCCTTTGATGTTATACATAAAACTGACTTTGTGATTGAAAACAACCTTTGGGTAAGTATAACCTTCACAGTTTAAGGGTAAAATGCAGTGAATAATGCACTGATACTTCGAATTTTAAAAGTCAAACGTGCCAGCACATTCCTTTGTAAGTTTTCCTTTGTCACTTAAATCTGAAACCCTCACAAAATCAAATATCAACCCGCTTAGAAGCAACAAGCACAGCATAACAGTGAACTGATTGCAAAGTTATGCACTTTTCTATCCACAGAACTTATCTTTCATACGTTTCATGTATCTAGGTTTACGCTGTCTGCTTGTCAAAAAGAGCGTGCACACATGACAAGGCACTTTTATAGGCTGTCGGTTATAGAGATTAAATTAAATTCACGACAGGTAGGTAGTAGATAGTCTTAACTATGCTGTTTACTCTCATCATCATCAATCATGGAATTATATCATCTTGCCAACAGAGTACAGGGCATAATAATGGCCAGGCCGCGCCAGAAATGGATTCTTAATTATGATTGATTAAGAGATTCAAATCATTTAGTTGTTCGATGAGATAAAAATTGATTAATGAACGACCAACTGGCGGTGATTCAAATTTAACGTAATACATACCTCACGATGTGGTTGATCAGGATAAATATTTATCTGCTGATGTTCATCCCACACAATTTAACTGAATTTAGCTCATTGTTTAATGAAGAAAAGTTCTTATCTCAGATTTGAGTCCCCTAAAGCATGTGTGAGATAAGTGGACTTGAAAGACCATTGAACTGAGTGGCTGTTAAAGATGGAATGGAATCTCATTTTCATATTTTTTTGCGGTAGGTGGAACGAGTGCCAGTCCTAAGCGTTGATACGAGTAATGTACAACCCCACGTTAAAAGTAGAGCTACTAGTCAATGAAACTATGTTTGAATTTCGGTTGAACCCGGGAAGTTCAACTGCTACTTTCATAATAATAGTGTCAATACCAAATTCAAGAGCCAGTAACAATTGCGTGCAAAATGTTCACAAGTCAATAAGGAATATATCCAATCGCAAACTCAATAAATCTCTGACCGTTTTCAGAGATGATGGATGCCCTTCTTGCCTAGCTTGGTATTAAATCATCGAGGACGATTTTCACGTCATATATACGGCATTGTTCATATTTTTTGTCGAGAAACTCATTAAAGTAGTGTTGCGGTAAAGTTTACCACAACAAGTTCTACCCTTTCCCTTTCCTTTCGGCCTCACTCATCCACATTCTTTCCTGTTGGTTCTTCAAAATCCTAGAAGGGTGGTGGGCAGCCATGAGTCCATCAGCCATTGGTGCACCCTCCTAGTATCTTGAAGGATCAACTACATCAGGTAGGACGGACGGTCCGTTGAAGTAACCAGTTGGAGGAAGGCGCGAGACCAGCGTCCAACGTTTTAGTAAACAGGAGCCATTCACAAAGTCGTCGGCTCTTGCCCTTGTATTGTGCTGTCTTTCCAATCGGGTAGTTTCCTTAGCCTTAGAAGGCATCTCCGCTCCATCACTGTCTCTCCTGCCCGATCCACTTTTTGCCCCACCCGTTCACTTTATGTCCGTTGTCTCCTTGGAGAAGTATATTAGCGGGAAGAATTGGTGGGTTCTTGAACTCTGTCTTTCTGCTTTTATGCTTGTCGGAGGGGACAACCAATAGGTCTACGAGAAGAAGAGACAGGAGTCTCCATCAGAGTGACGGGCGGTCACTCCCACCCAAACCCTTTACGGCTAGAGCCAGACGGACGGTCTGACGGACGTATAACTGATACCACCGGCGCTATACTTGGTGACCCACCGCAATCCGGGGAACAAAAGAAAACCATTTGTAATTGGAATAGTTTTGTAAAGACTGAACCCACTACCGAAACACTAAACCAAAGGGATTCACCGGGATGTCGTTAGTGAGTATTGGGCAGCGTTTCAAAAGTAGAACTTCCTCCAAAAAGGCCCGTCGGAGTAGTTCCTCGTTTCGCCCTCACTTCACCCCAACCGATCATTATTAGAAACGGATGATGATCAGGAAGTAGGAAATCGGTTTGGCCATATATTGTTGGCAAATTATCCTTTTCCTTTTTTTGTACAATATATTTTGAGAAGGACTGGGGTTACATTGGGGCTGAATGCAACCCCAATGTCGTGGGAAAATATTAGCTCGGGCCAAAGGAAAATCCCAATCTTGGAAGAAATTTCCCTAGATGTGGGAAATAAGAATGGGACGTGATGAGTGTGTGTGAGAGAGGGAAAGCAACGGTGGTCCAAGAAACGGTGGCACACTTCAGCAAATTTGCGGAGTGGTGCACACAAAAGCCAAAATTGGCCCGTTGCACCCGTCTGAACGGCGAGTGAATGGGGATGTGTGTGTGAGACCTACGGTCCGAGCTAATAGCTATGGGATAGGGTTAACCACTGCTTGGTTGACCATCAACAAGTTTACACAAAAAAAGAAGATAAAAACAAAAAAACTATATATATAAATAAAGGAAACAATAATAAAAATTAACCAGAAGAAAAAAAATCTTTGAATCTTTTTGGGGCATCCCGTAAAAATTCGCGATGCAAGTGTCGGGCTCCGCAATTAGCGGTTCATTCTGTTCTGTGGTACCTTCTGTACCCCGTTCAAAAGTAACGTGTATTGTTGCCGCTTCCCGGCCTAATATTGTTCCTACTTTCTTGGAAATAAATCCCTTTTGTAACGTACTTCTTGGTTTTTTTTCTTGCGTGATTTTTCCTTGCGATTTTCATTACGGCATACGGTTTTGCACTTCCGATCGGAAAAAGTGCATGGCGCCTAACTATTTTAACGAAATTCTTTTATAGCGAAAGTTTTCTCATAATTATTTTCCTGAACCCAGCCCAGCTGAGCAGCCGATACGTTCAGCAAACAATTTGCTGCCAGTGCAAATTTCCCCAGGGTATTTTTCTTTCTTCTTTCTCTTTTTCATCCCTAATCCCAAGTGACAGATCGTCACACGAATTTTAACCACCATCTGCGTGGTTCGGTTTTTTTTGGTTCGAACCCTGTTTCTGAGAAGTTTTGTTCTGCCGGCAGCCCGGCAATTGACAATATTTTATTTGTTTAAATCGGGGAAAATTGTACAACAGTAGTTCTTGGTAAGGTCGTTTTGCTCGACTCTGGGGCCTGTGGTATAATGAGGCTTATTTTGCCGATTTTCTATTTGTTATCATTGCATAGTATTCGCTCTCATACCTAACACATAAAGGGAGCTTCAAGTACGAGTTTGCTGCTAAGTTGAAACAAAGAAAAGCCATTCATTCAAAGGAATGGTTCATCTTGAACCAAAGAACTGAAAGCCTTGTATTCTTTCTCTTCTTTCTAATTGAAATATACATGTTCTTAGAAACCTGTTGACAAAAAATGTTGTTTCCTCTTTTTAAAATATTGTTGTTTACAAGCAGGGTAATAAACAATAGTACCTTGTAAGCTACACCCCCATCAGCACAAACGCGTCCGTACCTTCTTGAAACCAAAGTGCCTGCCATTTAATTTTCCCTAAGATTCCAGCATCATTTTTTATGTCGTTATCTTTACAGAATCATAAAATTTCATATGCAAAAATCTTTATTCAAACGCACACATTCAATATGAATTTTCGAGTTTGGAAAAGCTCTTAAAATTTACGATCATCAAAGCCGTTTAACTCTTGTGAAATTCAATACCAAACTCAAAAGCATATGCACGATGACTATCAGGTTAAATTTCATCTTCAACAAAACCCCTGTTTGCCATAAATGGCTATAATTCCTGAAGTGATTTTAGTGCAGGCAATCACACCAGATTCTTCAGCAATCCAAAAGACATTAAAGGTGAGCTTTCCTCAATCCATCTTCTCAAGTGGCCCCCCAAAGAAATCGCATTAAGTACAGAATCCTCGCACTCATGTTGATCCTGGTGTTTCCCACTAGTCACATAGTAGTTCAAAACCACACTGAAAGAAAAAAATTCCAACAACAGTTGGCTAGCTTCAGAACAATAAATTATGTAGCCCTCACTCCCCAGTGGCAAGGATCAGCTTAGACGTTGGTGCGGAGCGGGTACTGAGTACTTGCCCAGTCATTTGGTTAAGTAGTGTTTTTTCCTGTAAAACAAGTGTCTATGCACATTTGACTACAGCGATAATTATTCTCTACGGAACATCGCAGGAGTGGATTGAGTCCAGGAAGGGGAAGCAGAAGTCGACTCTCTGCTCCTGGTGGTAGTGAACTGCTTTTACAACAATGGTTCCGCTACTAATGTTCACTTTGAAGTAAGAGTAATGGAATGTTCTGGTTTAATGTTGGATGCATGTACACTCCGTCGCACAGGTGCGTGCAAATACTTGGACAATGGCTTTTGGGCTCATTCATGTAAAAGGTATTTTTCTCTTCCAAGCGTATACATAAGTCGAGTAAATGTACAATATAGTATTTGGATTTCCCTGGAGAAGACATTCCTGATTTCACTTCAGCAAAGGAATTCCTCTGATGTACCTACCGACTTCAAAGGCAGGCTCATTATAATATAGAACATTAAATTTATTTAGATACTTAAATATTTTTTCATTTGAAGGCCACAGTATCTTGAAGAAGTCCTTAAAGCTTAAAACGGAGAACAATTTAATACAAGTAGAAAAGAATCACCAGAGAAGATTTCTATGAAATCTGTTTGGATGGCATCGACTGTTTTGGAATATTAAAAACACTTTGTTCTAGATTTACATCATATACAAGTAAGATTGGATATTAAGAAAGAAATGAATGTTTGAATAGCGAGAACATTTTACAACCCATTCTCTTTTAAAAGTAGAGTGAGGCTATATAAAGTTTTCTCCTTACGTCGTCGTGAAAGCAAAGATTCTCATTCGCTCCTTCCCCAATTCTCCACCCCACATTTTTCTTCCTACTCTACAGTCGCATGCTTGTTTTCCCTTCGGTCCGAATGCAAGGTATCAGATAATATGTTCCGAGATACAGCTTTAGCTAGAGAATCAGTTTAAAAACAGTTCAATTTGAAATAAAATATCCGGATACCTGGTGTCGTCTAGACAAAGACATAACATTTTTTCAAAAAGAAATAAGCTGTCTCTTGAAAATACGACAATGCTGTACATCGGTACAGCTTGTGCAATGGAAAACAATGGCTGTTCCTGGTCCATCTACTGTCAATAATTGCTGTCAACGTAAACACGGCAACACTCTTTGTAACCATAGAAAATCTGTATATATGTATATCTGCGTATCGGTAGCCAAAACAGCATCAGCAGCCGATCATACTCGGATCACAGGTCAATAAGGAATTTTCAAGATTGGGGTCTTGGGAAATTAGATTGTTGCAAGGGAAACATTGATGGGTTAACGGCAGCACTTACATTAATGTAAAGGATTACTGATACCTATGCATCTGAACCCTTGTCACAGCGGCTGAACCAACGACCTACCCTTCAATGTTAAGAATTGTGCTTCGGGGTAATTTCTCTAATCTAACGGTGGACAATCCCAACAAACAAAACGATAGGACGAGGTTGAAGCGCTGAACAGGAGTATCAGGCAGCTACAACAAAAAGTACTTGCAATAAAAGCTAAGCAAGTTGCAAGCCGAGAGAGAGAACTACAACAGCAACTACAGGGCTCTCAGCGGGAGGCTCAAAGGGAGTGAAACCATACCCCAACAACAACTACAGAAACATCAGCTACAACGGCAAAAAAATGGCACAAGAACCAACAATGAAACCGGCACAACCACAGCAAAAAAGTAAAATACAACAACAAAAAACAGAAAAGCAACAGCCACAAAAAAAGCAGCAGCAACAACAGCGAGAGCAGCAGCGTCAACAGCAACAGCAACAACAACGAGCTAAACAAAGGATACCCCGATCAATACTTACTAACTGGAGTCAAAAAAACCATTGATTTATGTAAGTCGGCCGTAGACAATCACTTATTTATAAAAAGATTAAGTAATGATAGGCATGCCACCCCGAAGGGGGAAACGCTGCAAACAATGCTGCTGAGGGGGATAAAACCTACAACCGATCCTTGCACTGCTCAAAGAGAAAGAGTGCGAAGAGCTCAAATTCGTAGGGGTCAAGACGTTCACCACAGCCAGAGCCAAAAGGGAGAAACCGAAACTACCGTTATTCCTGGTTCAGCTACTCAATCCACCCTGTTCATCTCAGAGCTCGAAACACTTTTTCGATTTCTGAGACTGGAATTGGAGTAAAACTTTCAACGCCAAACAAAGCGATTGGGGAAATAATACACCAACCACTAGATGGAACCTACTATTCAATTGGTGGGGTCAACACAGTGTGATGTATAGACTCGGCCTAAAGGCGACGGATAGTCCGTCGTTTCCTAGACACGGCTCCTGTTTGGATCTCCTGTTGTTTGCACGACTCAAAATACTACTCGTATAAACTGCCTACGCACTTTTGTGTATGACAGTGATCATTGCGGTCTAAGTACCGAAATAACCGTTCCGAACGAAAATGCGGAATTGGATGAATTTGTTCAAAGGCATTCCTACAACTACAGTAGGGTGCGTTGGACACACTTCTCCCGGACGCTGACTAGAGCACTCTCCTCGAATTCGCTCTACCCACCGTCCAACAGAAATCTGTCTAACGAGGAGATTGACAGGTATCTAAAACTAATGGGCGAGACAATTAAACGGACTATGGACAAAACGATACCTCGGTATTAACACACTGACAACGAAGATTTATTCCGCAACGCAACTATTGACGCACTTCACCGACATAAAAGTAGACTACTCTCAAGACTGAAGACCTTGTACAGACAGTTTACTGACAGACATAACCCGGAGATTATGACATTAAAGTCGTCGATTAAAAATTTCCAAACATTAATAAAAGAAAATTACAGGTCTTCTGTAAGTATTGGAACGGGCTGTAAACACCAGCAACCCGAATATGTTCCCGCAAATAAATAAAATATTTCGGAGGAAAGGTCAAGACGACCTTTCATGTCTTAAAATCGCCCGAACGACAGATAATGTAGGCATAGATCTAAATGAAGCTATTGATGATGACGACTTCTTTGTGATCGAAGATCCGCAGGAGAAGGTCGAAGCTATAGGAGCGACTTTCCAGGAAGTGTACAAGGCGAATGACACCAATGGCCCGAACCACGACCTGGAAAATCGAGTCCAGGCAAATAATGTCATCACCAATGAAAGGGAACAACCCCCGTTCATTGCGGAGGAAGAGCTTCAAACGATCTTCGACACAATTAGAAGTTGTGCTTCGACATCTCCCACTAGAAGCAGTGGACATTTATACCACCCTGTTTAACAATGCAATGAATAATGCACATTATCCAGCGAATTGGAAAACGGCGGTGGTTCAACCTATCCCGAAAAAGGGAAAGGATATATCCAATCCGGCGAATCTGCGGTCGCTCAGACTCCTTCCAAACATCTGTAAGGTTTTCAAAAAAGTCATCAATAGAGTACTGACTAAGTGGGTTGAGGACAGAAATATAGTTCCGGATAATCAATTCGGTTTCAAGGCGGGGCATGATGTTATTCATGCCGCGTCTAACCTGGTTTCTGATATCCAATGGAACAAAGCCAAAAAACAGTGCACGGGTGCCTGCCTGATTGATTTGGAGAAGGCTTTCTATACCGTATGGTTAGAGGGACTCTTATACAAGTCTTCTTCTATTGCTGTATATTCTTTTCAATATGCTCACCGATAGGCAGTTCATCGTGAAAAATGGAGAGTTGACTTTTACTGGTACATTCAACATTAAAAACGGTCTGCAACAAGGTGCAGTCAATTCGCCAATCCTTTTCAACATTTGCACAAGTGATCTGATAGGTTCACTTCACCATGCCATAGCGTACGCAGACGACTTCATCGCGTACAGATCAGGTCCTAAGATTGAGGTTATAAACATTCTTTTGCAACGTGACTTCGATAAAATTAAACAATATTGCGACGACTGGAAGTTGAAGATCAACTTTCAGAAGTCGGAAACCATTCTTTTTGGGACGCCTTTGTCTGGGGCCTCTACGGATACCAGAAAGAATTGGCGAAAGTTTCAGATCGTGGGACAACACGGACAACCACTTGTATCACGATAGAGTTCGCTTTGACGGCTTTATTCCCCCAGAAGCGTTTCTCTACCTCGACATGAAAGGTCTGATTCAGGATAGACTAGCGGTGCCGTTAATCTTCCACGTCACTCGAACAGCTGCGGAGAGGCGACTCAACTACGATAGAGACGTCGCACACGGCAGTGCGGAGCGTCTCCGATTCAGTATGGCGGTAGGGAATCGCGACATGAGGGATGTTGCCCGGCAGCACCAACAATTTTGGTGGCTTGTTGAAGGAGCGGAATCTACGTAGTCGAATTCCTCTAGCACTAGGTAGTAGTAGTAGAGACGAGCTATATAGAGCAATGTCTAGTTTTGGCATCTCCGCCAAACTCGTCCGTCTATGCAGGATGACGATAGAGAATGCACGCTGCTCCATCAAGGTCGATAAAGATCTCACCGAGACCTTTGATGTCCAGAAAGGATTTAGACCAGGCGATGCGCTGTCATGCGATTTTTTCAACATTGTACTTCAAAGAATAGTGCAAAACTCACGAGCAAGCACAAGAGGCACTATCTTTCAAAACTCCGTCCAACTACTCGCATACGCCGACGATATTGACATAATCGGGAGAAAGCAGCGTGATGTCAGTGGCGCCTTCGCGAATATTGAGACGGAAGCGGCGAAAATGTGTTTAGTGGTCAATGAGGGCAAGACCAAGTATATGCATGTATAAGAATAACTCTAGCCAACCGCTGTTTCTTTGGGTTAAGAAGGCAATTGACTAGCAAAGCCCTCTCTCGGACAACAAAAGTCACCCTTTATAAGACCTTAACAATCCCGGTCCTGCTCTATGGCGCAGAGGCATGGACATTATCAAAAATGGATGAGGGTGTTCTTGGTTGCTTCGAGTAAAAAATTCTTCGGCGACATGGACCTAGCCAGAAGAGTGAAGATCCAAAGACTGAGATGGCTGGGTCATGTAGAGCGTATGGACACCAATGCTCCAGTCCAAAAAGTCTTCGAATCCGCTCCCGAGGGACAGCGCAGTAGAGGAGGCATGCAAGTGGAAGAGGACCTCAGCCAACTTAGCGTGCGAAACTGGAGGCAGCTAGCCAGGGATCGAGCTGGCTGGAGAAGCTTGTTGACTGAGGCCCAGGTCCACCCCGGACTGTAGCGCCACCTAAAGTAAGTAAGTATGCAGCCTAAGTAGGTTGAGAATAGTGTTAAGGTAGTTTTTAAGTTTTAGTTTTAAATTGTAAGAGATGATAAAAAAAAGTTAAAAAAAATTACTAAGTGTTTGTAACAAAATTAATTTCTTAGTTTTAATTCTGTTTAATACAAAATAACATCAAAATGAAGTGTTCGAAACGTCGAAAGACAAATTTTAATTGTTTGGTTTAACTGACAGTGTCCGCATGGGGCCAATAAGTTAGAATAAGATAATTTTAAGTTAATTAAGTTAATTCTTAAGTTTTTTTTTGTATAACATGTAAGAGTTATTGAATTGAATTAAATAAAAATGCATATTAAATGGAATGAATGAACACTGATGTTTGGCAACAAAATGTTTGTAAGGAAGGTAAACGGTTTTCTTTTTTTATAAATGCCACTGGACAAAGCTGTCTCTAGATAGCGATAATAAACGATTTCTTAAGCGCCATAACAAAGAAGCTCCGAAATCTCCCAACAACTACTACGTCGAAAGAATTAAGTAACGAGAATCAATGGCAACGCTTCCAATATACTCGTAGCATCAGAGATGCCACAACTGGATCTCTTGGGTTTCATCAGACCACCACCAAGAAATTCTTTGGTTTCGTGAACAACGCTGGTTAGAACACTGAGCTAAAAAAGAAGCGAAGAAAGTGGCGAGAGACAGAAAAAAAAGCGGCTTCTCCAGAAAAATTTTACAAAGTATGCCTGATGAATAAAATCACAGCATTTATCCGACCAATAAAAATGGAGACCCCATCAACTGCGCAAACTTTAGATGTAGATATATAAGTCTCCATGACATTGGATACAGGATCTGCCATAATATATAAACGTCTGATTTAATGTGTGAACCTGGTTGAGCTCTGTCAGTGCGATTTTAGACAATCCACCAAATCTTCACAATCTGGCCGGTCCTGGACAAACTCCAGTTGCCTGCCTGACATACCCTTAGCGGAAGGACGAAGTTGTGTGCGCGGCCAAACTATGCGGAGAAAAATGTAAAATCCTGGTAGCAAGCGAAACGAGCCACCCACTCCAATAATTCGGTTCGGTTCAAGTTTGAGGAAGGTGGCTCATTTCGCTCGCTTACAGGATTTCACCCCTTTTCCGCAGGGCTTTGCCGCTCACGTGACTTCGTCACTCCGCAAAGCTTATGTCAACAACTGTCAGGCGCCTATAACTTCCTAGTAACTGTATTTTAGTTGTAATCAGTCGATTTGACATGATACCGTTTATTTTAATTACCTAATAATTAATTTATAATAGGTAAGCAATATTAAATATAATAAAAAGTTAAATAAGGCCGATTCCGCAGCCAACCACTAATATTTGGCCTCGCCACCATTTGATAATCAAAGTCCTATGATCAATCCCAACGTATTCAACAATATTTTGTATGAAGCTTGTAACAGAATGATACTGTAATATTTCGGCTAGGGTTCGAAATGATAAAACGTTATTCTGTTTCCAAACACTCTATTTATTATTATTTAAATACAACTTTCAATCAATTCACAAACAATTTCACTTCTATTTCACAATTCAAATCTCTTATCTTTCACTTAGTAAGACTTAGGTCCTTTTCCATCGCTTTCCAAAAATCAACTCATCGTCCGCAGTTTCTCATCCTGTATTTATATCACATTTGTCGGGTTCTAGTTCTTTCTGGTAACTTCTGGTTTGAAACTGGGGTAATAACTGAACTCTCCAACGTGGAGAGTTTGTATGATCCTAAAGTTATGCAACACTGGATACTTGATTTAATCACATATACCACAATATCCCCCTCTTAAACTTGTTCGTCACGAACAAACTCTTCGACATTCTGCCCAATATAGCGATGTATTCGATCCACATGAACCACTTTCATCTTGCCTCTTCCCCGTTGAATGCGATAGACAACATCGTTGATGCGTTTTACGACTTTATATGGTCCTTCCCAGTCTTACTGTAATTTGGGTGATACGCCTTTCCGTCTATGAGGGTTATGTAGCCACACTAGATCTCCTTCCTGGAATCCCGTTGTGGTCGCCTTGACATCATACCTCGTCTTCATGCGGTCACTGGCTATCTTGATCTTATCCCTGGTTCTTTGGTGCACGTCCCTAATAATCTGTCTGAGGTCTGCGACATAGTCGTCTTCATTTCTGTTCTTTTCAGACGGCAGTGATCCAAACATCAATTCACTAGGTAACCGGACTGTTCGACCGAAAAGGATTTCCAATGGAGTGTGACCTGTGGTGTTGTGTACTGCACTTCGATAGACTAATAGAAACATTGGAATTTGCCTATCCCAATCGCATTGCTTGTCACCAACGACCTTTGATAGGTGTTCATTCAAGGTTCTGTTGAAGCGTTCTACCATCCCGTCCGATTGTGGGTGGAGCGGTGTTGTTCTCGTCTTTTTGATACCCAGTAGCTTGCACACCCCTTGGAAAATCTTGGATTCGAAGTTGCGCCCTTGATCCGAGTGCAATTCCATCGGTACGCCGAACCTGCTCACCCAGTTGTAAACGATCTGCTCAATCACGGTTTTGGCTTCTTGGTTAGGGATAGCAAAAGCCTCAGGCCACTTGCTGAAGTAATCCATAACAACAAGAATGTAGCGATTTCCATTTTCGGTTTCAGGAAACGGTCCTGCAATGTCAACTGCGATTCTCTCGAATGGCGCTCCAACGTTGTATTTCTGCATTTTGCCGTGATTTTTAACCCTCGGGCCTTTAATGGCGGCGCAGGTGACACACTTTCTGCACCAATTTTCGACATCGTCCTTGGCATGCACCCAATAAAAACGTTCTCGCACCTTTTCTAACGTCTTATTCACTCCCAAGTGGCCTCCGGATACTCCATCGTGCAGTTCCCTTAGCACGTCACTGACTCTCGACCGTGGCACAACGAGCTGCATCACAAACGACTTTCCATCCGAGCTTTCCCACCTTCGCCTCAAAACACCATCTTGAACATGAAGGGAGTCCCACTGTGCCCAGTATGCCTTTAGTTCGGGACTTTTATTGGATATTTCCTGCCAATCTGGTTTTTCTTCGTGTTCTTTCCAAGCGAGTATTGGCTCGATATCCGGATCCTCTTTTTGGGCGTTTCGCATTTCACTCTCATTCCAACCGTCAGTGGGCTCAGCTCTTAGTCGTTGAGTGGATACCGCATCTTTTTCTTCTTGTCGTGCGCAATGTTTGCAATCAGATTTGCAAGGTCGCCGGGACAGAGCATCCGCATTAGAGTGAAGGCTTCCCTTTCGATGCTGTATCTCGTAGTCGTACATCTGGAGTCGTTCAATCCACCTTGCGACTTGTCCTTCAGGATTTTTAAATTGCAGCAACCACTTCAGAGATGCATGGTCTGTGCGAAGAATGAATTTTCGTCCGTACAGGTACTTATGGAAATGCTTTGTTGCCAAGACCAAAGCAAGAAGTTCCCGCCTGGTAACACAGTAGTTCCTTTCCGGCTTAGAGAGCACCTTACTAAAGTAGGAAACTACGTTTTCTTGCCCGTCATGCATCTGCGAAAGGACAGCTCCAATTCCGACGTTACTGGCATCTGCATCCACAATAAATGTTTTTCCTGGAGTAGGGTACGCTAGTACAGGGGCCTCACATAGTTGTTGTTTGAGAGTTTTGAAGCTTCTTTCGCATTCACTTGACCATTTGAATTGTTTTCCCTTTTCTGTTAGTTGATGCAAACTCTTTGCGATCCCAGCAAAATCCTTCACAAACTGCCTGTAGTAGGTAGCGAGTCCCAGAAAGCTTCTCAGTTGGTGTTTGACTCTTGGGACTGGCCAATTTTTCACCGCTTCGATCTTTTCTGGGTCTGTCCTTACCCCTTCGGATGAGATGATGTGTCCCAAGTATTTGACATCTGGCCTAAAGAGATGACACTTCTTCGGGTTTAGCTTTAGCTGTGCACTTCGTAGTCTTTGGAACACTTCCTTTAAGTTATCTCGATGTTCTTGAAAAGTTTTGCCGACCACGATGACATCGTCCAGGTAGACCAAACAGGTTTTCCATGTTAGTCCCAGCAAAACTCGTTCCATTAGACGCTCAAAGGTTGCCGGAGCATTGCACAATCCGAATGGCATTACTGTGAATTGCCAAAGCCCGTTTCCTGCGGTGAAGGCTGTCTTCTCACGGTCCTCCGGATGGATCTGTACTTGCCAGTAGCCACTCTTCAAATCAAGTGTGGAGAACCATTGCGCTCCTGACAGTGTGTCCAGTGTGTCGTCAATCCTTGGCAAGGGGTAGCTATCCTTCTTGGTGACATTATTTAGCTGGCGATAATCCGAGCAGAATCTATTGGTGCCGTCTTTCTTCTTGACCAGTACAACGGGTGATGCCCACGGACTCTTTGAGCCTTCAATCAACCCTTCATTTTCCATAGTCGAAACCATTTCTGCAACCTCCGTCTGCTTAGCTAATGGTAAACGCCTAGGAGGTTGACGTATGGGTCTTGTATCTCCAGTGTCTATTCGGTGTTGTACCAAATGTGTGCTGCCATATTCGCCATCCTGCGAGGCAAATACGTCTGCAAATTCGTTTATTAATTCCTCTGCCATCGCTCGTTGCTCCTGGTTCAGCTCGGTTTGCCTGAGTATAGTTCTTTTCAACTCGGCTGTGCTACTTGATGGCAAAGATATAGCAGCATTCTCCTCAAATCAAAATCACGCTCCGATCAAATGTCCTTGCTTTAGTTTGATGCTCTTATTTCCCACATTCAAGATTCTTACTGGGACCATTTTGCCTTTCGGCTCAACGAGCATCTTTCCCACGACGTAATTCTGATAATGATTTTTAGAGTCCGGCTCAATCAAATAGAATCGATGGCTCCCAAGATCACCTTCCAGCTTCGCCCAAATTAGTGTCTCTGCGGAAGGTGGTAAGATCTCTTCCTTGTTGACTACTGTCCTAAGGCATGCGGCATTCTCATTCCCGTACACCATTGGAATCTCGACTTTCCTGTACTTAAGTACTTGAGTTCCGATGTCGAGCACTACATTATGCGCCTTCATAAAGTCAACTCCAATGATGCACTCGTCACATATATCGGCCACTCGGAATTAGTGGGTGAATGTTAGTCCTGCCAGATTGATCGTAAGAAGAACCTCTCCATATACCTCCGCCGTCGCTCCTGTTGCTGTTTTTAAGCAGTAGCTACTGGTATTGTGTAGCCATGAATCATGGGCGATATCTCTTCTTATAATGGAAGCGGTGGCACCGGTGTCAATGGTGGCCACGCATTTATTCTGGCCAATGTGGGCTTCCACTGTAAGACTCTTGTTACTTCGTTTTGTTTGGGAGACTTGGATTTTGTTCCTGGGGGCGTCAATTTCAGAAAACAAATTCTGCCACTCGAAGTTGGTTGTTATACGTTTCCCGCCTGTTGACTTGATGTTGCGCTGCTTGCAGGATAGATGTTATTCCTGCCAGATGCCTCTTCGTTACGCCTCCTAGCAGCGCATTGTGGACAACTGCGTTATTTAAGTGCAGCTCTGCACTCACGCTGCAGATGTCCTATTTTGTAGCAGTTCCAACAACGGACTTGTCCTCCACGCACACTGTTCCGCTCCACGACATCTGTTCGTTGGCACGAGCATTCCACGGCTGTCACTTCTCTCACGCGGTGGATTCCTTGAGATGCTTGGTCGGCAGCTTTCATCGTCAGGGCAAATGCTAGGGCCTCAGGGAGGGTTCGTTTTCCAGCCATTCTTACAGCCATTTGCAACTGCCTATCTTCAATTGCTTGGGTAAGCGCCTCTACAGCTATTTCGCTGATAAGATCTTCTCCGGCATAAGAATAAGATAAATGCGACAAACGTTCGATATAGGCCTGCAACTGCTGAAGTGTTTCGCCCCTCTTCTGGACTCTGCTGCGCAGTTGGACTCTGTATACTTGCTGCATATGGCCATCTCCGAAGAGCATTTCTATGGCTTTAACCAAAGCGTCGCAGTTGAGTTGGTTATCTTCTGAGATGGTTTGCAGCAATTCCGCAGCTGTACCTCTCAGTGCCAGCGTGAGCGCAATCGACTTTTCTCCGTCGTCCCAGTTTTTGGCCATCGAAAACAGGCGGTTGCATCTCTTTCCTTTTAGGGCTGTCTGTAGAAATTTCTCGGACCTTCTGTTTCTTCACTCTCTCTAGTTCTTTAGCAAGATTCTCAATATTGTTTTCAACCTTCCCGAACTGTTCCTCGACTTTCACGAGCTGTTCCTGGAATTCGGTTCCAACCTTTGCGAGTTTTGCCTCGTGCATATTTAATTTTTGATCGATTATTTCGAATTTCGCTTCTAGAGAATTCTTGAACTCTTCAACAGTGTCTTTCTGCGCGGAAGCAATGGAATTCTTCTGTTCTTCTAGAGAATTCTGCTGTTCTTCTAGAGAATTCTTCTGTTCTTCTAAAGAATTCTTCTGTTCTTCAAACTTAGAATCCATACTTCTCCTTTGTTCTGCTGCGGAATTCTTCTGTTCTTCAAACTTTGAATCCATACTTCTCCTTTGTTCTTCTAAAGAATTCTTCTGTTCTTCAAATTTAGAATTCAATCCAAGGAGTAATTCCATCATAACGGCCATGTCAACTCCTGTGCTCACATGTTCTTTTTCTACGTCGAACAAAATGGATTTCGGATCTTTTCCATCTTTTTCGATCGCTTCTTGTAGCCGAAGAATCAAATTACTTTTCCCTCCAGCTGCGGAGAGATTCCGCTTCTCTAGCTCAATTTTCAGCTGGGGTATACTTAGCTCCAGCAATGTACGTGGCATTTTTTTTTTGTTTTTTTTTTTCACAGCACTCAGAATAAGTTTTATCCCACTTCTGACACCAATGTAATATTTCGGCTAGGGTTCGAAGTGATAAAACGTTATTCTGTTTCCAAACACTCTATTTATTATTATTTAAATACAACTTTCAATCAATTCACAAACAATTTCACTTCTATTTCACAATTCAAATCTCTTATCTTTCACTTAGTAAGACTTAGGTCCTTTTCCATCGCTTTCCAAAAATCAACTCATCGTCCGCAGTTTCTCATCCTGTATTTATATCACATTTGTCGGGTTCTAGTTCTTTCTGGTAACTTCTGGTTTGAAACTGGGGTAATAACTGAACTCTCCAACGTGGAGAGTTTGTATGATCCTAAAGTTATGCAACACTGGATAAGTGATCAAATCACATATATACCACAATACGTTATCAATTGCAATACGATTTATGATGGTGTTATTTGCAGATAGATGGTGGTATTGCTATTTTTTTAAATTTGATTAAAAATCGTTTCTAGCAAACCTGATGGCATGATGTGTTTAAAACAGAACTGTAAGGCGAGTGTGCATAAATAAATGTTTAAGAACTTATCCGCAGCAAAAGAAAAATTTGTGAAAAATGGTTTGAGATAATTTTTTTAAAAGTTAATGAGCTAGTTCATATATTAGTTAGTCCACCCCAAAATCGCAGTTTAAATAAAACTTCAATAACATCAGCCCACTGTACGTTCTTAAAGCATTTACTTTGAATAAATTGAGTCAGTAAGTTACGCCGCGCTCCCAAGCGAACCAAGGCTATAAAGAACCACATGAACCATCGTTCTCAATCCTCAACTATAATAAAAACTAAGTTGTGAGGAAATAAATTGGTTATGGAATTTGAAAAGGCTTGCAAAGCTAACAATTCTGAGCACGATTAAGCGGGTGACGGGTCGGCAAAAAGGAGAAGTATAGTGTTTTATCGACATCTGAATAATGGTTTCCTGTATCGCATCCCATTATCGAATCACGATGCAAAGGATGCTGAGAAATCACACCAATATTTGTAAGATTCCATAAAAGTACAGTGCAGCGTGCTATTTTACCATCTTCTAAGGAGAGACAATAAAATTTTTAGTACAGCTGCGATTCATATCATGTTTCCACTACTGTATATAAGACCACTTCCAACCATTATTGAATACTAGTATTCGTAGCCAGTGTGAGAAATCATAAAATATTGCATAAATCTGTTTTAAGACAGTTAAATCTATTGGTGGTGTCGAAACAACGTGGAACAAACCACAAGAAAAATTGTGGTTGAGTGCTCACGAGTATACACGCGTATTGCAACAATTTGTCAAAATGTTGTGGCACGTGCTTTTTGACACAGATACGGACACATAGATACACAGAGCATTACTCACGTAGTTGTACTCAAATGCGCACAATTTTTCTTTTAATTCGAAAAGAAAAAAAAAATTTACAAAACTCATGTCGATGCTTTTCTCGTGAATCGACTCAGAGATTCGATATGGGAAGACAGAATTCTAAGCTTTTTTGGAATTACTCGTACACTCCCGGTAATAGAACGATCATCGTCAACATCATCTGCGGAATTCCACTTTATTGAATCTAGCCCTTTGCGCGGAATGGTCGATGAAACATAAACAACTATTACAGGTGGGAGTGAATTTAAAATGTTTATTCAAATGGATTGCTGTCCTCAAAAATTCAACTTTGTTTAAGTCAGACATCTAACGTCCCGTCCGCGTCTCCAGTGTAGTCGTGGTCTTTTCCAACGTCGAGATGTGCTTTGGTATTGCAAAGGTTCTGTCATAAAATCGCCATCTTTATGTTCCTTCTCCGTGTGCCGAATTGGTGAGATATATCCAAGAGTAGTGTACGAGTATATACATATTTGTACATTGGGAGAATGCTAGAAGCATCGCATATATTCGTACATATCTACACAGTTTGCCATGGAGGGAAGGCATTGTGCTCGATGGCGGGCGGAATGATGGGTGCATCAAGATGGATGCTCTAGGAAAGAAAGTGATACTTCGTAATTTCGTTCGGGACAATGAGTGGGTATAATGGAAACTGTAATGGATCCTGTTCAATGAATCTCTTTCCCAATTTTTGTTTCGTTCGTTCATTGCTTTCTTTCATTGTCTTTGGAACTGAAGTAGTAGGAGGTTACGACGACGACAACGACAGTAGATGTATAGAGTTCGACGAAACTGACTTCGGTATTTAGTGCACTGGTGCGTGTTTTCTCATAAAGTCATATGTATACTCATCGTAGCCATAATTAAGGAAAGTTTAACAAGTTTTCTTGAGTTTCTTAATCAGTACTATGTGAGTGACTGGGAGTGGAGGAATCGTAGAAGATAGCTATGGATTGAAGTTGCAGGAGTCTTGAGAAATTGATTTTACTTTATAAGGCCAGTTCAAAATCAATTAGATGAACTGCAGAGTTTATCTAATTTGTACAACGAGTATTTGTTTAGTAAATTCAAATATTTTCAGGACATTTTGAACTGCTATTTCTGCTTTGCAGTGGTGGTTTTATAGTTCGCAAATGGCTACAAACTTCAGGAAGTTTTTCCAAAGTTATCAGTATACTTTAGGCCCTTCGAATTCGGACTATTTGTTTTTATAGTAAACTTTGTGGTATCCGAGGTAAATTTGTCTTTGAAAAGTTGATTTGGTCATCTATAGGGCCCTACAACTTTTTCACATGAGTTTGCCAGGATCATTGCCTTTTTTTTGCTCAATATAACCTAGTTAATATTCCTTTTTGGAAGGCATGCCGACATGTGATGCTATTGGAACTTAACGAATAGTAATAGGAAACTATTGCAATTCTTTTAAGAATTTTTTTCGATTTTGAAAATCATTCGACACAGGTCCCAGAGGTAATATCTGGATGACGCCAAGATTTCAAAATATACTCGAGACGTATATATAAAATATGTATGTATGTATGTAAGTATGATACTAAATATGACCGATGACGGACATGTTTGGCGATGTAGGATGCATATGATAGCATTCATCATGTTGAGCTCGGGATCGAAGATGATGGCAAAAACACAGAGTATTATAGAATTTAAGAACAGCTCCTCCGAACTATACCAAACGTTTACTGAATTTTGGGAAGGAGATGAACTCTCATGTGGTTTCTTTAATTTAGCGTTAAAGCAGACAGTGAATGGGGCAGTTGTTAACACAGAACGTAGTATTTTTAACAAAATTGTTCATCTGCTGGGATACACAGACACAATCTCCATTATTGATCGCCCCCGCACGCTTGCATTGAGGGTTTTACACCAATTGAAAATACGACAAAATGAGTTGACATTGACAATTTCTGTTGAGCACTGGTAGTGAAAATGGCGATATCACAGTGTGAGACAGGAGACAGAAGGGTGTTAATTGACTGTGTAATATTGAAAACACCTTTAAGTTTAATCGCACGATGCAAAGAGTTCTAAGGGGCACTTAATCAGATGTGAGCAGTTAAATTTTGGGTGCATGAATGTCTTATATTATGAGTGAAGATCAGAGAGAAAAAACAATTCCTACAACGTTTGATTAAACGGAGACATTTTGCAGCATGTTTTGCGACATCGAATATGTGGTCATTTTAAGGAAGGTTGCCATTGATACACCTACAGAGAGTGGGAAGTTTTTCGGTTTTGGTTATGCAGGCACCATTTATAGATAAATTTCGCTTCAATGACAGCAGACAGCATTGTCATTCAATCACACTTGAGCCATTTAAGACGACTTAAATTGAACGTCCAGAATGGTATTGACTAATCCATTGAAGAAAAGAGCCCTCGGTCCCAAATGCATGTATTTTTGCCACACTTTGTCATGATTAGAAATCTCATGTAAAACTGCCTTGCTTTCGCCAGGCTGGTACTAGAGGGGAGAAGGCTCAAAACTGGCCTCATCATCGGATGCGATGCTTACACTACGGAATGGGACAGTACTGGCACTAACCCTGAAAGCGAGCCACTTTTTGATTAAACTAGAAATATTAACCTCATTACTTGCAACATTGGCAATAAGCCTACCTTATTAATCGACAAGAAGTGTTGGATATCCCTCTTGTCACCGACTTTATTTAAATAATACCGAACTGAGGGATATCATCTCAATAATTTTTTTTTCAGATCCTCTGAACGCTGCATAGCTTCAAATCATACAAGTCTGCTGCCCGGATGGTATAACGCATGTAGAGCTTCAAAATTCCTCTGATATTTTCCTATCATCTTTTGAGATTATCATAAAGAGCTGTGTAAAAATGACTCACATTCCCTTGTCATGGGGAGAAGTTAATGAAGGTTTCATCCCCAATGCTGGATATACGAGTAGAATATATCATGTCGACTCAAAAGATCTCAACGATCGATACGATCTAGTATCAATCCACGACTTCTGTTTATGACTCAAAATGCCAACTCTAAAGTGAGGTCGGCGGAAACAGCTCTTCATTCACTGACTAACCACATCGAACGATACCCCCTTTATAGAGAGTATATAGTGGTCACTTTCGTACGCATGGAAGATGCTTTTAACAACGTTAAGGCATCTGCAATCACGACAGAGCTGTTAACTTCAAAATGGGTGAGGCTTCTATAACAAGATGTGTCGGCAGAGGTATTCAGCAAAGCGGTGTTCTTTTACACTTTCTTCGGAACTTAGTGGTCAATGGACTGCTGATATACCTGGATGAGGGTGGTATCAGGGTGATTGTCTATGCGGTTAGAGTTGCTATAGCCATCTCAAAAAAGCATGTTAAAGCCATTAAAGAACTCTTATACCACATTCTCAGCAGATTACCCTGTTGGCAGCGTTGCTATGGATGAGGAAATACAAAGTTGCGATCATACACCCTAGCGCAATCAACGGTACCAGCTTAGTTTTCTCTGATCCAGCGATATAGACCCAGGTTTAATTTTCGACAGGAAGCTAAACTGGAAATCTAATATTCAAAAAATAGTGAGAAAAGCCAAAGAAGTTCTATTCATCTGCAAAAAACAAATGTGGCCTCTAACCGCGCCTATAATAGTACAGGGTGGTTGTCTAGGGGAGGTACGTAGGACGAAGCAGTCAACTGCAGTAAACTTAGCAAAGTCCAAAGCATAGCATATCTGGGATTTATTGGAGCCTTACGCACTGCTTCGTCCGCCGCACTGAATATTCTACTTCACTTGACACCCCTCGATGTTTTCAGCAGGCAAGTAGCTGCCGATGAAACCCAAACCCCAGATTGGTTTCCATGCTAGCAGATGGAAATTTGGGCTATCATCATTAGACTGAAGAAAAACGTGACATATGCAAAGGACATCTGCATGTTTTTGGATAGTCAAGCCGCTATCAGATCTCTGAATTTATTTCCGTTAAACTCTAAAATCGATAGCAACGATTAGTATAAGGCCTCGTAGAAGTAGCATCTTCCGACAGGTGCTGGTTCCTTAAATGACGAGAATGAGCCTCTGCAGCCGAACATCTTGCAGCTCTGCTAATGAGTCCTACTTCACGCCTCCCCGTGGCGCCATCTGGGAATCTCACTAGGGGTTGTGAAGTGAAGGGGGCAAATGGCGAGTTTCCTGCGCCATTAACCAGGATTAGTGTCGGAAAAACAAAACAAGACCTTATCCGGGCTACTCCGACATATTTGGAGCTCAGGCCTGAGGGGATTTCCAGGACTTAGTCATGGTCTTGGTAAAGAGATGGTGGCGGACGAGCCCTATAAGGGCCAACGGCAACGCTCACATCCCGTAACGGGTTACTGGCTTCGGTGTAACCGACCCCTCGTCCTAGGGGCACTCAAAATGGAACTGGTCCTCCAGGTTGGGGGTTGTGCCGCTGGGGTAACTGTCCGGCCATTTAAAAAAAGCATAAGTTACAAAGAATCAACAAGCCTTGGATATGGACGAATCTACTGTTGACAACCCACGCAAACGATTTAAGGACAATGAGCTTCGGATATGCACGTGGAATGTTAGATCCCTTAATAGACCACGTGCAGCCGAGCAACTAGCGGAGGCCCTAGACTGCTGCAAAGGAGACATAACCGCCATTCAAGAAATGCGATGGGATGGGCCGGACAAGAAGAAGATGAAAAACTGCGATACCTACTACGGCAATTGCTATCGACGGCAAAAGCAGCGCTTATTTGGATGGGGATTTGCTGTAGGAGGCAGACTAAGACGAGAAGTCCTCAGCTTCCGGCATGTGAGCGAGCGCCTCGTAGCAATCCGCATCAAGGCTAAATTCGCCAACACTAGCCTCATATGCGCGCATGCCCCCACAGAGGAGAAAGATGACGACACCAAGGATGCCTTCTACGAGCTCCTTGACAAGACCTTCGAGCAATGCCCTTGCTATGACATTAAAATTGTCCTCGGTGATTTTAATGCAAAGCTAGGAAGAGAGGGTATCTTTGGTGGAACAATCGGAAAATATAGTCTGCACAACACCACCTCCGATAACGGATTTAGGCTAATCGACTTTGCGGCGGGGCGAAACATTGTCGTGGCTAGCACGCGGTTCCCACATCCCGACATACACAAGGGGACTTGGAGAACTACTGATCAATCAGCAGTCAACCAGATTGATCACATTGCGATCGACGCAAGACACTCCTCCAGTATTATGGATGTCCGTACGTTCTGGAAGCCAACATTGACTCGGACCATTACTTTGTTGTAGCCAAGGTACGGTTGCGGATATCCCAAACTACGCCAAGACAAACTAATGCTGTGAGAAAATTCGACGTCAGACGGCTACAATCGCAAGAGATCGCCAAGTCCATTTCCGATAGAGTGTCTCTTAATCTCTTAAGAGGTCCAATGTGGCCAGCATCAAGCATCGAAGACCATTGGAAACACTGCCAAAAAGCCATCAGAGATGCCGCTTCTGATGTGCTGGGTTTCACTCGTCCACCACAACGAAACCCCTGGTTCGATGATGAATGCCGGCAAGCACATGCAACTAAGCAAGATGCATATAACGCGGCGCTGCTTAGAAAGACCAGAGCTGCTCATGAGCTCTATGAGCGGAAGAGGAGAGTCGAGCACCGGCTTCTCAGGAGGAAAAAGAAAGAGCATGAGAAGCGCGCGATCGAGGAAATTGAGAGATGCTACTCCAGGAATGAGGTTCGGAAGTTTTACCAAAAGGTAAAAATAACATGCCGCGGAAACAAAACCCGAAACGAAGCCTGTAGAGATGAACAAGGGAACATCTTAGTAGAATCGCAGTCGATGCTGAGGATTTGGAAAGATCATTTCTGCAGACTGTATAACGGCGATGACGGACCAAATACCGCTGTCAGGCAGAATCAACCTTTCAACCTGGACGATGTTGACCAACAATTCCGTCCACCCGACCTGGATGAAGTGAAGATAGCCATATCGAAGCTTAAGTCCAACAAAGCTGCTGGAGCGGATGGCCTGACTTGGTAAGGTGCATACACCAACTCATCTGTTGAACATGGTCGGGCGAAAATATGCCCGATGAATGGAACCTCAGCATTGTTCGTCCAATTCTCAAGAAAGGAGACCCTCTGATGTGCGCCAACTTCAGAGGCATCAGTCTCCTTAACATCGCATATAAGATCTTATCCGCCGTATTGTGTGAACACCTGAAGCCAATCGTCAACAACCTGATAGATCCATATCAGTGTGGCTTCAGGCCAGGAAAGTGCACCATCGACCAGATATTCACACTACGGCAAATCTTGGAGAAGACCCATGAGCTTCAGATCGATACCCACCACCTATTCATCGATTTTAAGGCCGCGTATGACAGCATCTATAGAGACGAGCTATATAGAGCAATGTCTAGTTTTGGCATCCCTGCCAAACTCGTCCGTCTCTGCAGGATGATGATGGAGAATGCACGCTGCTCCATTAAGGTCGGTTAAGATCTCACCGAGACCTTTGATGTCCAGAAAGGATTTAGACAAGGCGATGCGCTGTCATGCGATTTTTTCAACATCGTACTTGAAAGAATAGTGCAAAACTCACGAGCAAACACAAAAGGCACTATCTTTTAAAAGTCCGTCCAACTACTCGCATACGCCGACGATATTGACATAATCGGGAGAAAGCAGCATGATGTCAGTGGCGCTTTCGCGAGTATTGAGACGGAAGCGGCGAAAATGGGTTTAGCGGTCAATGAGGGCAAGACCAAGTATATGCTGTCAAGCAAAAAGGACAACCAACACCGACGTCCCGGGCAGAACGTCACCCTCGACACATATAACTTTGAGGTAGTTAAGGACTTTGTCTACCTAGGCTCCGCTATAAATACAGACAACGACACCAGCGCTGAGATCAAGCGAAGAATAACTCTTGCCAACCGCTGTTTCTTTGGGTTAAGAAGGCAATTGACTAGCAAAGCCCTCTGTCGGACAACAAAAGTCACCCTTTATAAGACTTTAATAATCCCGGTCCTGCTCTGTGGCGCAGAGGCAGAGACAATATCAAAAATGGATGGGGGTGTTGTTGGTTGCTTCTGCATTGACGGTGAGTGGAGGAGGAGATACAACGACGAACTATATGGACTGTATAGCGACATCGACCTAACCAAAAGAGTGAAGATCCAAAGACTGAGATGGCTGGGTCATGTAGAGCGCATGGACACCAATGCTCCGGTCTGAAAAGCCTTCGAATCCGCCCCCGAGGGACAGCACAGTAGAGGAAGGCCAAGACTCAGGTGGCGCACGCAAGAGGAAGAGGACCTCAGCCAACTTAGCGTGCGAAACTGGAGGCAGCTAGCCAGGGATCGAGCTGGCTGGAGAAGCTTGTTGACTGAGGCCCAGGTCTACCCCGGACTGTAGCGCCACCTAAAGTAAAGTAAAGTAAACTCTAAAATCTTTGATCATCTCTCAAGAAAAGGCAGTTGCATAGAGATATTCCAGACGAACTTGCCAAAGTTCCTACATAAAAAGGGGTTTATCAGTATACCAATTGCTATGTGCAAACAGATTCTAAGGCTGAATGCTAACAGAAGATCAAACCTTAGGTGGACTGTTTGGTCAGCATGTCTACCAACCAAACAAATCGGGCCAAAGCTGGATTCGAATCTCTCTAAAAGTTTGATCTGTCTAAACCGAAAACATCTCAATGCTATTATAGGTGTCATGACTATCACTATTTGTTTTTTTTTTTAAATGAGATTGGTTGTGTTTTGGAAACGACTGAGAAGAAATAAGCTAGCTTTTCATTTTAAGTTTTTTGAAAAAAATCACTCGATCTCAAATAACTTTCGATACGGTAATACATATCAAACTTATCATATCAAAGTTGTTGACGTGCCATATGACTTAAAGGCGTCTCCATAGTCAAAACAGTAATCAATAGCTGTGTTGTTTTTGTACAATCCATTAGAAAGTGTCGGACTTGACTTCCCTTTAATCTCCGTTTGATACTCCAACTAGTATCCAACTAGTAGTTTTTGAAAATGTTCAACTTATTTTGAAATGTTCAAACTTTGAGGGTTCTGTTGTACACGCGTATGTGTGAGTAGGCTTGGATCGATTACACTCATCGACGTTATTTATTGCTTTTCCAGGTAACAGTAACAGGTTTCCCTATAAGCAAATCATAAGCCGTCAATTTTGAATTTGAAGAAAAAGTCAGGTTCCCTTGAATCATTAATTTTCACAACCAAAAACTTGTAGAGATGTGTTATTCAGATGAATTCTATTTCACGTTTTTTAGTTGAAAATTCCATAAAAAAAACTTTCTTTTAACTGGAGAGAAGCAAAAATGTTTTTGCTCGGAAGTTGAATGGTTTCATTCAAAATTCGCAATTCATCCTTAAAAAGTTATCCAGATTTTTCGCTCCTTTAAAGAATTTTTTTGGTTTTTTTTTCCATCCGTGACGTCAAATTTAAATACCAAGTCTTATAGTCTCTCAGTAAAAAAGTGAGTGAACGTGGATCAAAGGGGGAGAATATTCCAAAGAATATCTAAAGAGAAGTCTACGGAGTAAGATGTAAGCGATATTTTTCATTTAAAACACGAAGGTCAAAAGAACATTCATTTTGGCACATGCACGTTGGAATATCATTAATGTACTAGTGAGTGTTTTTGTATCTGTTTTCTTACATGGAGATGCTGTGTTATTTTAAAATTTGGCCGGAAAGACCATCAATCATCTCATGTCCATCCGACTGGTTTATTTCTAAGAAAGGCACTTTTAGTGCGTATTGGACTGAAAAATATGACTTAGTTTTAGAAATTTACATGTTGGTGGAACACGTCTGCGTAACAGCCCTAACTACATATCGCAGTAGTAGATGAATAGCACTCTGTACCATTATCGTTCATAAAATGCCATCTGCATTTATGCTCATATGAATCCCAACTATGTATCAATGGAAGCTCTGACCGAGGCCACAAGTAGTCCTAAGGCGCTTTGGTGCTAAGAACTCTCATCTGAGGTTTGCCTAGCAAGTTCGTCGGTGACCTGTTTTCTGTGATCCCATTTTAATCTGGAACCCAACCTACATATATTCAGACGAAGATAATTAAAAGTATGGAAGTGACCCAAAATAATAATACTCCAGGTGGTAATAGCAATAACGAAACTCCACTCGTAGTTTTTTCGAATGCCGCCAGAGCTGGCATTCGGAAGGCTCGAACTAATATACATAACATATTTGTGTGCCATCTAGAATAAGTTTAGAAGTGCAAAGGAGCTGTCGATAGGATATGGGGACTATCATCGAGAAGGGTCTTTTGAATTTGTTCGGCTATAGTAAAACCATTTATATTTTATGCTTTAGTTTTCTGATGGGATAGTTCTCGTGAAAATACGTCATTTTACTACACACAAAAAAAACGGTATATCCCGGCTGCATGGGCCTTCCTAATACGACTGGTTCTACTACAGACGAATTGACGAATTTCTCATCCTTTAATATTTATATCCTGGGCTGCACTCTCAAGCCATCTTCGATTTAAAAGAAGTGGTCTTTGACACGCAATGAGATTTTGATGATCTTGCGCGCCGACTGTCTTATGACTATGGTTTTATGGACATACAGTCTTATGCAATGGAACCAAAACTCCTTCTGCGACAAAAAATACGAAATCAACTTTCTCCGTACCCAAGACTTTTTTCGGCCAAAATTTGAGCCAGGAAAGGAATATAGTAGGATAGATAGGATGGGTCAGAAACCGATAAAAGATGCAGAGAAACTTGCGCTTGTTTTCCAAGCGGAAGTTACCCTCACTATCACGTATTGGCCGCAGTGAGCATCCGCAATCAATGTCTCATTAAAAAGGATTGATTTCATCACAAGACAATTGTACTGAGATTGGAAGATACTCTCTTGGATACCAAGTACCGTTCTCATCCACGTAAAGCTCGTTTTCCTGAAGTCAAAGATTGGTTTAAATTTTGTGACAAGAAGTAATTGGATCTTAATTGTTGGAAGATTATGGGACAACCTTCAATTGCGATCTGAATTATAAGATGATGGAAAATTTTTACAGACCTCATAGGGCACATACATACATATGTATGTATATCGTACTTAATAATAGAATACTAAAAAAAAATCGGTAACAGGAGTCGTTTTATTCGGACTTCTTTGACTACCGAAAATCAGTTGACAAATTCTTTTCAGAAAGCAATGCATAACGGTCTCGCAGATTATTGACATAATCGCACAAAACTTGGCTAGACTGTCGTAATTTTAATCTTCATTGTCACAAATCCGAGCACAAAGGATTGACTGAGATTGGGGTGATTCCATATTCTCTAACATCAACTCGAAAGACTTATGAACATTGGATTGGTCGCTTCAAATGTAGTAATTTAGGCATTGGCAACAAGACCAGAGACAAAATTTAAAGATGCAGAATTGCAAGCATTATTGCAGAAGCAATTGAAGTTAAGGTGTTTTTAAATATTTAAAAGTTCTGAAAAAAATTCAAAGAGAAAGAAAATGGCTACCATATAAATTGAACTAAACAAACAAGAAATTTCGCTTGATCGGCACAAAGGAAAAGGTTTTTTTTTTCATCGCATTATTACTAGCGATGAAAAATGGATCTATTTCGACAGTCCCAAAATCTTTTTGGCAGCCATTAATTTGGAAGTAGTTCTTCTCCAGCCACCAGACTTGTACCTTCCTGATTATCACTTGTTTTAATCGTTGCAGTACAGACTTTCATTCTGAAAAGAAGTGAAAAATTGGTTTGATGATGATTAGTGGCATTGGCTCGGAATTCATCAATTGCGAGAATGATGGGAAAAAGTCATAGCTAACGATGGCATATATGTACTTTGATTATTCGAATTCATTCATTATTTTGTTTAAAGAAATTCAACATAAAAGAAACAAATCGATATTTCATAGACGTTTGTATATATTACGATTTTAATAGAAGCTTTGAAAGAGGAAATAATTTTTTATATGGAATTTAAGGGGTGAGCTAACGGCTCGTGTGGAAGTTTTCATTAAATTGAGCACACATTTACTGTGAAATCAATGTGGAATTTTATTGATTAATAAAGTTCAGTATATGGTAATTATGAATGGAATGCAACATCGCTCATGTGACCACTACGGCTTCTGTTGCAAGTAACCATCCGAAGGTCAAAATTGTCGATGACTTATAAAGAATAAGGGGGTCGCGGCCATTGACCATTTCAATTTTGATATTATATTTGAGATTCTGGATTGCCGCTGGGCTATTGGCATAGCCCTTACTCTTTAAATTATTCCCACAGAAAGAAGTCAAATCGCATGACCATTGAGGCCAAAAAAACTTCTCCCCTAACCGAAATGATGCGATCTTCAAATTTCGTATGCAATAAATTGAATAACTGATGGCTTGTGTGGGCGGTAGCATCATCCTGTTGAAACCAGAGATCGTCCAGACATTCAATTTTGGAGAACGTTTCCGCAACATGTTGACCGGCTAATATGTTGCGAAAACGTTCTCCATTCACTGTATTTGTATCTCCAGCCTCATCTTCAAAAAAATACTGGCCAATGGTGCCGCTAACTAAAATTAGCACCATACAGTGACTTTTTTGGGATGCATAGTTTCGGGAATCTCGTATGGGTTTTCGGGTCCCCAGAAGCAATAATTTATTTACGTACCAATCCATCTTAAAATGGGCTTCATCGGGAAACATGAAATTCGATGACAAATTGTCTTGGCGATCCAAATGCTTCAATTGCTGTGTAATTTGGATTTTACAGGCGTCAAATGGGGCCAAATTGTTGACTTTGGCGACGAATTGAGGTGGATGTCTGGTTGGTGATGTTTTGGCGTTTAGGTGCTGGCCGAGCATGCTGATAGGGAGTTTGACTTTTACAAATTTCTCATTTGCTAAATAAAATTGTACAACAAAAATGCATTGTTACATTGCAATAAAATTGCCAAAGATTGTATGATATCTGTCAAAAAGATCGACTACATAGAATCTAGTAAATGACAGTAATTGACAGTCAACATTCACACCTTCTGTTGGCTCACCCTTTATATGTTGACCAAGCCCTCTCCACTATTGAACGCTGGTAAACTGAGCGATATCCGTTCTTCTTTGTTTCTTTGTTTTGATCTTTAATTAAATCCATACAAGGCAGTTCTGTCTGACTATCAGGTTTCCGAAATCAGTCTCAGATTGCGATTGCGATAATAGGAGTTCTCCTTTATCGATCGAAAAAGATCGACTCGCTCTTGAATACGAGTGCCTTAAAAAGATCGCAAAGAAAATCCTGGCTCGAACTCGAGCGGCAGAAGCGGAAAACCTGTACCAGGAGTTGGAACAAATATCCTCACGATCGGCAGATAGAAGACAAGCTATCCAAGAAGTTCAAACGTCGTGCAGTACTAAAATGCCAAATATTTTTAAGCTCGCTGCACAGAGGAGAAAAAATTCAATGGAAATAACCTCGCCGAAATACATCAAAAACGCAGACGGTCGCCTATTAACAAATGAAAAGGAAATTTGTGACCGGTGGCTTGAATACTGCAAAGAGTTGTTTAACAAACAGTTTCCACGTGATATCGTGCCGACAGCTGGTCTATTCGAGGAAGAAGTTTCGGACTTTTCAATCGAAGAAATAAGTATAGCAATTGGAAAAATGAAGCCGGGGAAAGCGGTGGGACCAGACAGCATTCCATCAGAGTTTTGGTCGAAGATGGAGAGGATCGGCAGCGTTTGGCTATCGAAACTTTTAAATAAATTAAAATGTGGACAACCTATGCCGAATCAATGGAGAAGTAGCTTCTTGGTTCCATTATATAAAGGAAAAGGCGACACTCGAGAATGCAACAACTACCGCTCAATCAAGCTTATGTCACACACAATGAAAATCGTCGAAAGAGTCTTAAACGAACGTCTTCGGCAAATAATAAAGTTCGATAATAGCCAGTGTGGATTTGTTGAAGGAAGATCGACGGTGGACGCTATCCAAAGCCTACGAATAATAATGGAAAAGCACCGAGATTCGTCTAAGGATTTACACATGGTATTTATCGACCTAGAGAAAGCATTCGATCGAGTGCCTATGGATCTCATATGGGCCGCGCTGTCTCAAAACGTACCGGAAACGTATGTTAGAATAATACAAGACATGTACGGAAACGTGAAAACTGCGGTTAAAAGCTCTGCTGGACTAATGAGAGAATTTCCAGTTAATGTCGGAGTGCATCAAGGAAGCGTACTTAGCCCTTTCCTCTTTAACGTAGTATTCGACTATCTTTTAAAAGACTGCATGCGCGA
The DNA here is from genome assembly GCA_928272305.1 of Volucella inflata. NCBI lineage: Eukaryota > Metazoa > Arthropoda > Insecta > Diptera > Syrphidae > Volucella > Volucella inflata. The sequence continues at coordinate 48,236,522 of OV743716.1, read as the reverse complement.
AGCAAATGTAACGCCAATTCTCTTCGCTGACGACGCAGTTATACTTAGCGATAACGTCGAAGATTTACAGAACGCCTTAGATTCATGGAGAAATGCGCTAGAGAGAAACGGGTTTAAAATAAGTCGTTCAAAGACGGAGCATTTGACGTGCCCATTTGCGCATCCATTGCGACCTGTTCCGGATATAATGTTAGACGGAATAGTTCTTCCGAAAAGCACTATCTTTAAGTACTTAGGATCAATCGTTAGCATGGAAGCGAAATGTGACGACGACGTAAACCACAGAGTGAGTGTGGGATGGATGAAATGGCGGGAAAATTCGGAAATCTTTTGCGACCGAAAATTTCCACTTAAATTAAAGAGGAAACTCTACACCACGGTTGTTAGACCAGCTCTTATATACGGTTCACAGTGCTGGACAATGTACGAAGCGTTTAAAAACAAAATGACGACAGCGGAAATGAAAATGTTAAGGATGTCTAGTGGAGTCACTAAACGCGATTGTATAATATCTACGCGTATAAGAGGAAGTCTACATATAAAGAATTCGGTAACTGAACAGCTTGAGGCGAATAGAATAAGCTGGTATTGCCACGTTCAAAGAAGATTTGCGGAAAATCCGGTTAAAAAGGCACTATCAACTATGGTCACCCCAACTGTAAGAAAACGAGGTCGGAAAAAGAATTCCTGGATTTCTCAGATGGCAAATGCGCAACAACGCCTGGGGCTTACCACTGAAGCGATCCAGGACCGAGCATTATGTAGACGCGTTCTGCGGTCTGCGACATAAGCCAACCCCATAAGCGGAGCAGCAGCGATGCAGTAAAAATGGGAAACTCGTTACGCATAAGTTCGTATAACGAGGAAAGGGTTAATAAAAGGATAAGAAGAAGAAGAAGGAGTTCTCCTTTATCTTTAGTAAACTTGGCTTACTTGCCTTATTCTGACTGAATGTACGTCAAACCAATCCGAAAGATCAATACATTATACATCCCCCCCCATACCAGTATGCTTCTGGTAGACAAACGGACACCTTCTTTTGTTTTAAATGTCTTATCAAACTTACCCCATGACTGCACTTTAGATAATAAAATTACGGTTTGCGATTTTGCGAAGATTCTGTGCTTGGGTCTCAGTTCCAGTGTCAGACAACCTTCTTCGATATTCCATGTAAATGAGTTAAATAGATATGATAAATGTCCCCACCAAACATTAAGCACACAAAAGTCATAGATCTTAATCGCAGATGTTTACAACAGAAACTAATCCTTCGTCTATCCGTAATGAATTCAAATTGAGGACGTTTTCCTCTCCATACACTTGCTTCATGTACAATACATACATATGTACATATGTATCCGCATCTAAAGGTCAAATGTTGCTTCATTTGTACTAAGTAAACAAAATAAATTTCTCTAAAATCTCAACAAACATCAAACATAAACAAGTATGTTCCGGAAATCCGGTATCCAGTACCCTGTAACCAGATTCCAGAGAGGCGGAAAAGATGAACCTCTGTTCATAATTAAAGCCTTTCCCCGAAAACGTTTCAAAGTGAATGACAGAGTCACAGAGTAATGATCTAAGTGGATTTAGTCCTTAATTGTTCATGTTATTTTTGCCATCAAATTATAATAAGCATTATTATAAAGCCATTGCCGTTAATTAAGTGGTTTTTGATTAATCAAAGCAGGGATGCAAAGAGTCGTTGTTTGTTGTTGTTATTAGGCTGGAGGAATTATTGGGGAGTTTTTGTTGTTTTTTTTTGATAATGGTGCGCGTAATGCTGTAACTGTGACTGATTAAAGCTATCGTAACATGATAACTAATTTTTAATATCCAAATTTGGATGATATGTATGGGAACGGTTAGCTGTTCCAACAAGACTGTGTCACATGCCACACAGCCAATGCAACAATAACTTAATTGTACAAGAAGTTTTCGGGATGCATAATCTGACAGCAATGTCAATTAATGACTGTCCTTTTTGACACAGTTAGGTAATCTCAAAAGCATCTATTGACTTGGTTAAGTTTGAAATTTCGTGCCTGAAATATCGCAAAAATCGTCAAAGAAGTCCTTGGCATTTAATGTTTAACCATTGCTACGACCAAAAATGTGTTTGCTTTTGCCAAACCTATATCGTTCGCGTGAGCTATCCTGTTTCCGCAGCTAAAATAGGATTAAGTCATTAGCTTTAAACAAAGAGGCCTCCTGAATTGTCCCCCTTTCTATGAAATTTATAAGCTAAAAACGACCATATTTAGAAAGTAAATAATCGTATTAACACACTTATATTGTAGTTCGCACAATGAGTAGGTTTTCATTTGTGTGTACAGAATGTCAAATCACTTCGGCGAGCCACTAAGCCCAATCCCTTGTTGTTTTTACCTTTTAGTAAATTAGTCAATCTTCTATTTTGGCAGGAGCAACATTTTTTGTATGTTGGTTTTGTTCACTATATTTTCAACTTATGTACGTAGTATGATATACTATATGTAATCTTGCAGGCGGCTGGCATTCTCAAGTCTCGTGATATAAGTTTTCCGAGTGGTTGGAGCCTAAGAATTTAAGCTTCTAATGAATGCTTTCTCTTCGAAAAGGCAATACCATTTGTCTTGCCAATTTTCTCCTACTACGAAGTTCTTAATGTGAAAACAACTTGGTTAGGATTTCCTTAAGAGAGATGGTGGCCGGCCTCATACTGGGCGACCTTCTGAGAGCGATGTGGACAGGGAAGTGTGAAGTTTACTGCAAAGGGCCTGCTCCTCCAAGTTGAAAGGAAGGAAGTTACAGTTCAAGTTTGCGACAGTGCGAAAAGTATTTATATACATACTCGTACCGCTCGCATGTGGGTGAGCGTTTCGTGACATTCTACGTCAAGGATACAGTCGCAGATTTAGCCTTATATGCGCGCAAGACCTACCTTAGCTGTTATTAAGAGCTCCTCGACTAGACATTTTAAAATAATCCAAGGCCATGGAAGATAAGTTGGTTAGGAGAACAGCAAGATGGGAGTTTTAACATTACTTGAGAACTTGAAAAAGACACTCGAAATTCAAATCGACTACCACCCCATTATATAATTTCAGCCCTCTTATGAGAGCGAATATAAGGAAAAGTTACCCGAAGCCATGTATGGGTTTGGAAAACGTGATTGCGGCGGGGCGAAACATTGTCGTAGCTATCACGCAGTTCCCACATCTTGATATAAGGGGTCCTACAGAACTCCTGAACAATCAATTGTCAAAAAATTGTCCGAACATTCTGAGGAGCCGACATCGACGTGGACTCGATGCCTTGGCACGGTTGCTTCTTGACAACGAAACTCCTGGTGTGAAGATGAGTGCCGGTAAGAACATGTAGCTGCGAAAGATGCATACACAGCGGCGCTGTATTGAAGGACTTGAGGTTACGAGCTCTACGAACAAAAGAGGAGAAACGAACATCAGCTTCTCAGAAAGAAAAAGAAGGAGCATAAAAAGCGGGCGATCGAGGAAATTAGGAGATACTACTTCAGCAATGAAATAAAAATACATGCCACGGATGTAAACCCCAAACCGGAGCCTGTAGAAACGAAAAAATGGTAATAGAGGCGCAGTCGATGCTGAACATTTCTGTAGACCATACAAGGGCGATGGAGATCCAAATACCGCTGTCAGACAGAATAAATCCCGAGGGCTTGCTTTGAAGGTGGTAACTTGGTAAGAGTATATAAAATTCATCTGTGAAATATGATTGGACGAAAGTTTGATCGATGAATGGAACCTCAGAGGAGACCCTCTGAACCGCGTCAGCTAAAGCTACAACCAATACTACAGAGGGATCAGTCTTTTAAACATCGCCTACATTATCTTGTCTACCGTATTGTGTGAACACCTGAAGCCGCTTATCAACAAATCCAGCAATGTGCCTTCACGTCAGGATCATACATGCACACCTTGGGAGATCATGGGGAAAACTCACTCGGGCATAACGTCACTCTTGACAGATATCACTCTGAGTTAAGTACTTATTCGTTCTTTTTTTTACGAAAAAACTCTTCCCATTCTCTGCTTCTTCGGGATAAGACAATATAAATGGACATGGACAATATTAAAAATGGATATGGGTGAAGTTATCACATCAAACATGCATTAGTCAGCACACGCGCCGGCAAAGCTGAAACATCAAGATAGCTAAGTCAGCACACGCGCTAGCAACCTGTAAACTGCAGCGGATACGGATCGAATATCCGACTGCAACATATTTGCTTAGTCATTATAAATTCCATAACCCATTCCCACAAATTTGTTATACATTTTCCCACCATAAATTCAATAAATAGAACCAAATGTTAAAATTGTAATTAGATTTAAGTTGGCAATAAAGCGAGACACTTGTCTCAGAAATAAATTTTTTTATTTAATTTATTAAAAGAATTTATAACTGTGACGTTGGCTGCTTTGAGAGAAAAATTCGGATGATTTTCGGTCCCGTCTGCTTAGAGTGACGGAGATGCAGTGACGAACTGTCCGGACGGTACAGCGACAGCGAATAAGCCTAAAGAGAAAGGTTTAACAACTGAGATAGCTGAGTCATGTATATTTGATGGCTACCAACGCTTCGGTCCGGTATTCGAATCCAGCCTTGTGGGACAGCGCGACTTAGTTGGCGCACTTAAGTGGGAGTAAAGCTCCACTGGCTGAAGACGCTTGTTGGCTCAGGTCCACCCCGAACTGTAGTGCCACTTTAAATAGTTAATTAAGCGTTAGCCCTATTGAGGCCTTCTAACTTAAATATCTTTTTGCAAATTTATGAACAGGAAGCACTTATCAAATTTCAAATAAGACGCTGCTTCCTTTATAAGTGTATCACACATATGAGTTTTTGTTTAGTTTATAAAAGCAACTGCTGTTTTATCTTTGTCATGATCTAACAAAAAGCACGACCAATAATGAGAAGATCCAAATATTGGTCATAATGCTTGCTTAAGTTGTCACTGATGCTCACCATTTATTACATAGCAAATGTCAATTTTAAATGCTCTCACTGCATGCACTTTGCACAAGAGTTCCGAAATGCAAACTGGAAAATATATTTTAAAATTGCATTCTGCTAATAAGGTTAGGTACGACCAGACTTTAATATTTCATCAATGTAACACTATCATGGTGATGCAAAGTATTTCCAATGTTCGGGTACAAATTACTATACATTATTCGCATTTCCCCAAGTATCGGTTGCAAGGGAAATCCTCTATAATCCATGTATTGTATCCTGCCGGATGAAAGGAATTATATTCGTTCACATAAAGGAAAATGCTTAAGGACCTTTGGTTTGTGTTTGTTATTACATTTTCGATAACTACCAACTGTCAGCTTTACGGGTATCAGCATATCGCTTCAAATATTGATAATTTAGAGTAAACCAATAAATGACAGCGTCCGTGCTTGCGAAAACTCCATGTGGTGACGATGGTTATCTGAAACTGTATTTGAATCTTCACATATTATGGAATCATGTTGGTGGAAGTTGGATAAGGATAACTTCCGTAAACTGTTACACCGTTGCTATCCAAATCCGTTAGTAGTATCTGAAAAGTGAGATTTATCGCTAATGCTGAGTTGGAAATTTTGATATCCCAGTAGCCACTATACCTCGTCCTTTAGGAGTTTGGTAAGCATTTCGTTGGCGCTTTTTATTGCTCTTTGTCCTTGTGCTAAGAAACTTTTCATGTGCATATAAAACTTTGCATCTGTAATCTCGTGTGTATTCCTCGGTTGCAGTTTGTTGAGTGCCACTCTGTTTAATTATGTATCGTGTTCTGGATGCCCTCAAGGGCACTGGAAGTTAGAAGATGTTAGAAACTGTTTAAAGTTCGAATCCAATTGGGAATCTTCGTATATATCTTAGGAGGTATTTCTAGATCGAAAACTAATTACAAAGATAGCGACGAACAAATTGGTTTTGAAGGTAGTTCTAATCAGAATAAAATAAATTTCTTTTTACTGTACTCGAACGTAGAATGAACTAATAGTTTGTGGATATATACATCTGGTCCCAAAGATGTGTGTGATATTTCAACCAATTGAACGCATCCTTAATCAAGATCAACTTCGGGACCTAGGCAGCGCAGATAACCTTTGTATTCATGAAGATGGCTGCAATGAAGAAACCGAGATTTTCTGGGAGAAGTGCTCTACGCAGTAGAATCTTGAATAGCTAGGCAATTTTGTTTTAAAAAATCCCTATGGATCATACACCTTTTAGTTTTCAAGCTGGCTTGAAATGCGACATCTGCCGCAGCCCGGGTAAACTTAATGCATGATTCATGCGGAGGAGGAGATACAAAGGCGAACTTTATGGACTGTACAGCGACATCGACTTAGTGAAAATCCAATGGCTGAGATATATAGGACGGACACGCTTTGGTCCGAAAAGTCTTCGAATCCACCACTGAGGTACAGCGCATTAGAGAAGGACCGCGACTCAAGTGGAAAGGGACACCATATTTAATGCCTTGGGATATCGAAACATGCAAGAATACAAATTTTTCGATTTCAGGGTTTATCTACTCTAAACAAATCCTCATTGCTTAGGTTTCCAAAGATTGGAATCATGTGGTGGCATAAATTGAACTTTACGTTAACACTATTAATTTCGCATAATAATATGTAAGGAATCATATACGAGTATATTTTGCTTATGCGACCAAAGCACAAGGGCTTGCAGTAGCTGGCATATTTGTTAAAATAATAGCTTGCAGATAGGTATAAGGCTAAAGCCAGGTGAAGATAAAATGTCTACCAAGGTTAGGATTAGAATATTTCAAGAGTTTAGGGGATAACCACATCTATCAAAAATTGCTTAGAAACGGACGCAATGGAAGAGTGTGTATTATATTATTCTATCAATAAAGGACGTTATCATAACAAGCTTATGATTCTGCTTAAAATATAAAAAAATCACAACCCACAATTAACGTGTTGGTACCAAGGAAATTGAATCTTAGGTTATGCAGCTGCCTCTGCCAATTATTCGATTAAAAATTTCAATTCGTTCAAGAACTGAAACCATTCAATCTTCTTTTTCGTCGTGAATTCACTAATTGGGCGCCTGAAAAATTTAAAATCAATTCCCTTTGAGTAATGAAAATCTGAAAGTGGAGCCGGTAAACCATCCATCGAATGAGTTGAGGAATGTTAAACAAAAACATCATCTTCAGAAATGGATCTTTGACTTGGTCTTATGTTATTTGACGTCGTTTGACTATTTTATATGGATTTGTTTGAAGGCGTTAGTCTATGTAGACGAGCCATTGTCGAGTCAAGCACTTATTGTTGAGCCTGATTTGCCAGAGTTAGACATCAAGCGCATTGACTTGCTTTTTGTTTGAATTAGAATCAAGCAGTTGATCTAGTTAACTGGTAATTTATATCAAGCGGATCAAAAGAAACCCAACTCCAATATTGTCTTCTTGAATTTCTCAATTCATAGACACAATTTCCTTACTTTAGGAATTAACAAATATCACAGATGAATTAATCAGTACTGAACTACCTGGGGCTTAAGCATGTTCCGCATTTAAGGTTTGTAAGCGTGAACTGCTGTCTTATTGAAAAAATAAATCTGCGTTGGCATAAGATGTTAATTTACCGAAGAAGATTGTTAAAGCGAAGAATACTGGGTAGGCACTAGATGTTTCTGGGTCCACAGCAAGCGATATTTACTGTAAACACAGTTCGTATAGAACGGCATCACATGTTCGGAAATGTGAGGAAATTTACAGTTCCCGGATGTAGTTCGTAAGACGCCTCCCTTTTGGCCATATGCACTAAGCCATATTTTATCAGTTAACTTTAGGTTGTGAAGGAGTCCGGGTAGACCTGGGCGTCAGTCCAGTTGTCACTGTTCTTTGATGCGTGATACTGGTCGCAGTCATTTGCTTGTCCTTGCGCTGTTCGGGATATCCGCAACCGTACCTTCGTCCGAGTCAAAGTTGGTGCCCTGGAACTATCGAACATTCATAATACTGGAGGAGTACGATATGGTGACCGCAGTGCGACCAATATAGTTGATGGTTTTACAAGACTTGCGGATGTCGAGATGTGGGAACCGCGTGCTAGCTACGACAATTTTTTCGGGATAGAAAATGGCTTTGCAGGTTTGTTGAACTCGTTTGTGCCTTTTTCATTTTTACATAAATTAGCTCTTAAAAAAAGAATATTTCTTTAAATAGTACGAGTAATTGTCTCAGATAGTTGTCTATCTCATTACCAAATCGAATATTTTCCGGATAAATCGTTTTTCAAATGAATAGCTCTGTGTGAGAAAAAATCCGAAACAAATAGATACTATCGATCGAAAAAATCAGTTAATCTTGAAACTCGGTTCCCAATGTTATCATCGTTTTGGAAAATATATTTAGGTACTCGTAATACTGATACACTATAGGTAAAAGATGAAATTGTTTCATAAACTAAAATTAAGATAAAACATTCTAAAAACCAAATAATTGCAAACTACGCTTTAGCAGTTTCAAAACAATTTCAATCTAGTGTTATCGATAATCTTTGCACCATCAAACTTAAAAAAAACTGATACCACTCATGTCAATTCAGAATATGAAAATTTGCTGGCTACTTCTCATTTTTTTTTTGATCGGCTTATGTTAATCTATACTAATATGAATCTAAATGAAAATCATATCAAACAGCTTTACACCAAACAAAATTCGATATTAATGACCTTGTTCAGGATAAACAAAATAACATCTGTCGTTAACTCATAAATGAAGGACAAAGTCCAAGGCTTGTACATGAAATAATTAACTACACCCATGACAGCAAACATCTACGCTCTGTTGCTTAAATTATTATCGAATAATGGTTAATTTAATGGGCATGGATGTCATCCTTTACAGCTGTTGGCTAAGTAGACAAATATTAAATTTGTACATGACAGCATTAAACTAATGATTTGCAAGCCTTGGACCTAATCGTTTGTTCTGGTGAAGGACAACAAATTGTGTTCCCCCGGTCGAAAAATCCGTTCGAACCAAATGAAGATGGGCCAAGTTAGTGAAAAATGAACAAACGTTAACCCTAGAAACATTTATCATAAACAAAAGTTTTCAGACTTGAGGAATGAAAGAAGAGACGTATAAAGGAAGAATGGGTAATGACTGTGCCGCAGGTGAGAAGAACAAAAGTGTGGATGACAGATTGGGGGTAGAATATACGAGTATATGTCCTTTGGGAGGAGATACAGAAATTAGGACAGTAATGCGAGGATTGGTGACAGGTTGTCACTGTCTTTGCTTGTGGATTGTTTTATCTTCTCAAGGTCCATGCGTGTCTCGTCTAGAGAGCTAATGAAAGGTATTTTCTGTTTCCTTCGTTATAAATGTGAAAAATAATCCAGGGGTGAAATCGGCTAACGCGATAATTGACTGTCGCTTGTGGATATATTGGCATCACTCCAAAGTCTGCTTAGAGTTAAATGTCATTTTTGAATTTGAAAGCTAAATTCAACAAAATTTGTATACAAATATATACATAACTACATAACATATAAATCAAAATACTTAACAATATATATATGTATAATATGTATAAGTATTCAACAAAACAACATAAATAAATGTATGAAAACGACACCTAATGAGCTATCACCTAAAATCAACGCAAAAAACGATTGTCGATTTGATAATCACCTTACACAGAGCAAAAGTATCGATTTTGATTATTAACTATCAACTATCGCGTTAGCCGATTTCACCCCAGAACACTATGAGATTTTCCAAATTTACCTTATTTGTATTCGCACATTGTTGAACTATAAGGTGTTGGTGGGTAACGCTAAATGTTTAGAACTTACGAATTAAAATTTAAAATGCTTCATTGAAGTGCTGAAGACAAATATTTTGAAAAATGCAAACGAAGCGAAAAAATGTATTGCCCCCGAATTTTTATAAGATCCTCACTCATTCCCATGTGTGACATGTAATAATATTGAAGATTCTTTTCAATAAAGACTATTGTAAGATAAGAAATTTTGCTAATAAGGAGGATTCAGGTTCAGCAAAAACCACGACTGTTGACAATAATAAAAAGGAATCAGATGAAAAAGTTTAGACTACTCCCCTCATCTATGAGAAACCGCATAAATCATCTATGATAAACGGGATTCTTCAAAAAAAAAAACTAAGATCACGGACAGGGAATGTAAAATCATTAATGCAGATCTTAAAATATGCGTTAACGCAAGATACAGATACAACCACTGGGTTTTAGGCATCAAAATATGAGTACGGTTGTTTTAACATCAAATAATAACTTGGAATTAGTTAGCAGATAACCGAATTGCAACATGTTAATTCTCGAAATTAGTTTGCTACAACCTCCATTTCCTGCAAACAAATATGACCTCTCAATGAGTGGAGGAGTAGGGATTTATTCCAAATCAGCACTCAATGCGGCAGTGTTCGAAAATTGTGAAGCGTTTGTGGGGTGCACACGTATCGGAACTTGCTCAGTCCGAAAATAATTATTTTTATATGAAAAAACGTACAGTTTAAACTAAAAAGTTGTCGGGTTCATTCCTCAAGATCATAACACCGGCCATTAAACACTCAGCGTAGTGAAACAAGTATAAATAAAAAATGTAAGCAAAATGTATTGTCTATGCGCAAAAAAAGTTGAACGCGCAGACATCAAAATAGAGTGCTACGACGACAAAAAACTGTTTCATGCTGGGTGTGTGAATGCGCAAATCCATGATCTAGAATGTATGAAAAAAACACTGTAAAACTTGGAGATGCTCTCAGTGCAAAACATCGAGAAGAGATTCCCTATGTGCCGAGAATATACCTTTACCACTTCCACATAAATATCAATTAGACAAAGAAAAAGAAACAAGTGAAAGTCCAACAGAAAATGATATAAAAAAGCATACAAGAAATAAAAAAAAATTAACAATGAAATGTTAGTGAAATTAACTGCCTTGCAAAATGAAAACAATCAACTTAAGTCTACCGTGAGTGTCTTCGAAGAGCGTATCCATGTTTTGGAACAATCGAAGCTTAACAGATCGATAGATTTATTTAATGCGCCCAATATTAACAGTTGACAATTCGGCTGCAATGCAAGCAGCACTAATAATTATTCGAGTTCGGGATGGTGTCGGTTGTGATATTGAAGAAAATGACATTGACTCTCTTCGAATCCGAAAAATTAGAACGAAAAGAACTGGTAAACCAACTTCTGTCATATCTTTTAATCTAATTCGACAAATAGTAAAGGAAAAAGTTATAAACTTGAAGAAAATGAAGAAACAGAGGGTCACAACTAAATTACTGAACGAAAACTTCGACGGATCAAACATATATATCAACGAAAGTCTAACATCTCATATGAGGAAATTATTCTTTGCAACAAAACTTATTAAAATAAGAAAAAAAAAAAGTATACAGGGTGAGTTTTTTAACGTGAGACATCCAAATTACTCGAAAAATACGCGATATCGCGAAAAATGTTTCAGACAAAAGTCACAAGGTTCTGAAGGGGACATAAGATAGTGGCCACGAGTTTTACCTTGAGACCCATTTTCAAGGTCAAACAAACGTCACTTTCATTTGTCATTTTTTTCAAATGATAATTCCTGATTTTCATTGTTCAGTCATATTACTCAATGGGGCACACGACTTTGTCTCAAAGGTCTTATTCATTCAGTGCTAGATACCACTGCACTGGCACGCCTAAATCATAAATCGGTTTCCAACGTTGTTAGGATGTTAGTAGTTCGATATTTCCAGATTTCCAGATTAATAATGCAGGCTATTTCAATTCAAGAGAAAATTGAAATGATATTGATTTATGGAGAAAGTGGAAGGAATATCGATGGTGCTGTTGCTCTTTACGCCCAACGTTTCACAGACCAGATACGATCGCGCGCTTTCTTTTATCAGGTCATGCAACAATTCACTGGTGAAGGAAGTGTGCAACCAAAGAAAAGGAATCGGTCAGATAGGGTGGCTGCTGAGGGCAATGAAATAGCAGTGTTAGCTGCCGTTGCACACGATCCTCACAGTAGCACTCGCCAAATAAGTCGTAAATCAGGAGTTTCTCAATCGATTGTCTGTAAGATATTCTTTCTTCTTCTTTAGGTGGCGCTACAGTCCGGGGTGGACCTGGGCCTCAGTCAACAAGCTTCTCCAGCCATCTCGATCCCTGGCTAGCTGTCTCCAGTTTCGCACGCTAAGTTGGCTGAGGTCCTCTTCCACTTGCGTGCGCCACCTGAGTCTTGGCCTTAATCTACTGCGCTGTCCCTCGGGGGCGGATTCGAAGACTTTTCGGACCGGAGCATTGGTGTTCATGCGCTCTACATGACCCAGCCATCTCAGTCTTTGGATCTTCACTCTTCTGGCTAGGTCCATGTCACTGTACAGTCCATACAGTTCGTAGTTGTATCTTCTCCTCCATTCACCGTCAATGCATACGGGACCGAAGATCGCCCGAAGAATTTTTCTCTCGAAGCAACCAAGAACACCCTCATCCATTTTTGATAATGTCCATGCCTCTGCGCCATAGAGCAGGACCGGGATAATTAAAGCCTTATAAAGAGTGACTTTTGTTGTCCGAGAGAGGGCTTTGCTACTCAATTGCCTTCTTAACCCAAAGAAACAGCGGTTGGCAAGAGTTATTCTTCGCTTGATCTCAGCGCTGGTGTCGTTGTCTGTATTTATAGCGGAGCCTAGGTAGACAAAGTCCTTAACTACCTCAGCGTTATATCTGTCGAGGGTGACGTTCTGTCCGAGACGTCGGTGTTGGTTGTCCTTTTTGCTTGACAGCATATACTTGGTCTTGCCCTCATTGACCGCTAAACCCATTTTCGCCGCTTCCGTCTCAATACTCGCGAAAGCGCCACTGACATCACGCTGCTTTCTCCCGATTATGTCAATATCGTCGGCGTATGCGAGTAGTTGGACGGACTTTTGAAAGTGTTTGCTCGTGAGTTTTGCACTATTCCTTCAAGTACGATGTTGAAAAAATCGCATGACAGCGCATCGCCTTGTCTAAATCCTTTCTGGACATCAAAGGTCTCGGTGAGATCTTTACCGACCTTGATGGAGCAGCGTGCATTCTCCATCGTCATCCTGCACAGGCGGACGAGTTTGGCAGGGATGCCAAAACTAGACATTGCTCTATATAGCTCGTCTCTATAGATGCTGTCATACGCGGCCTTAAAATCGATGAATAGGTGGTGGGTATCGATCTGAAGCTCATGGGTCTTCTCCAAGATCTGCCGTAGTGTGAATATTTGGTCGATGGTGGACTTTTCTGGCCTGAAGCCACACTGATATGGACCTATCAGGTTGTTGACGAACGGCTTCAGGCGTTCACACAATACGGCGGATAAGATCTTATAGGCGATGTTAAGGAGACTGATGCCTCTGTAGTTGGCGCACATCAGAGGGTCTCCTTTCTTGACAATTGGACAAACAATGCTGAGGGAAATTCATCGCGCATACTTTGTCCGACCATATTTTACAGATGAGTTGGTGTATTCTCCTTACCAAGTCATCGCCTGCCGCTTTGAAGAGCTCGGCAGTCAGGCCATCCGCTCCAGCAGCTTTGTTGGACTTAAGCTTCGATATGGCTATCTTCACTTCATCCAGGTCGGGTGGACGGAATTGTTGGTCACCATCGTCCAGGTTGAAAGGTTGATACCGCCTGACAGCGGTATTTGGTCCGTCATCGCCGTTATACGGTCTGCAGAAATGATCTTTCCAAATCCTCAGCATCGACTGCGATTCTACTAAGACGTTCCCTTGTTCATCTCTACAGGCTTCGGTTCGGGGTTGTTATTATTACCTTTTGGCATGTTATTTTTACCATTTGGTAAAACTTCCGAACCTTATTCCTGGAGTAGCATCTCTCAATTTCCTCGATCGCGCGCTTCTCGTGCTCTTTCTTCTTCCTCCTGAGAAGCCGGTGCTCGTCTCTCGTCTTCCGCTCATAGAGCTCATGAGCAGCTCTGGTCTTTCTAAGCAGCGCCGCGTTATATGCATCTTGTTTAGCTGCATGTGCTTGCCGGCATTCATCATCGAACCAGGGGTTTCGTTGTGGTGGACGAGTGAAACCCAGCACATCTGAAGCGGCATCTCTGATGGCGTTTTGGCAGTGTTTCCAATGGTCTTCGATGCTTGATGCTGGCGGCAATGGACCTCTTAAGAGATTAAGAGACACTCGATCGGAAAAGGACTTGGCGATCTCTTGCGATTGTAGCTGTCTGACGTCGAATTTTCTCACAGCATTAGTTTGTCTTGGTGTAGTTTGGGATATCCGCAACCGTACCTTGGCTACAACAAGGTAATGGTCCGAGTCGATGTTGGCTCCTCGGAACGTACGGATATCCATAATGCTGGAGGAGTGTCTTGCGTCGATCGCAATGTGATCAATCTGGTTGACTGTTGATTGATCAGGAGTTCTCCAAGTCCCCTTGTGTATGTCGAGATGTGGGAACCGCGTGCTAACCACGACAATGTTTCGCCCCGCCGCAAAGTCGATTAGCCTGAATCCGTTATCGGAGGTGGTGTTGTGCAGGTTATATGTTCCGATTGTTCCACCAAAGATACCCTCTCTTCCTAGCTTTGCATTAAAATCACCGAGGACAATTTTAATGTCATAGCTAGGGCATTGCTCGTAGGTCTTGTTAAGGAGCTCGTAGAAGGCATCCTTGGTGTCGTCATCTTTCTCCTCTGTGGGGGCATGCGCGCATATGAGGCTAATGTTGGCGAATTTAGCCTTGATGCGGATTGCTACGAGGCGCTCGCTCACATGCCGGAAGCTGAGAACTTCTTTTCTTAGTCTGCCTCCGACAACAAATCCGCATCCAAATAAGCGCTGCTTTTGCCGTCGATAGCAATTGCCGTAGTAGATGTCGCAGTTTTTCATCTTCTTTTTGTTCGGCCCATCCCATGGCATTTCTTGGATGGCGGTTATGTCTGCTTTGCAACAGTCTAGGGCCTCCGCTAGTTGCTCGGCTGCACGTGGTCTATTAAGGGATCTAACATTCCACGTGCATATCCGAAGCTCATTGTCCTTAAATCGTTTGCGTGGGTTGTCAACAGTAGATCCGTCCATATCCGAGGCTTGTTGATGCTTCGTTAATTCTTTTTTTTTTTAAATGGCCGGACAGTTACCCCGGCGGCACAACCCCCAACCTGGAGGACCAGTTCCACTTTGAGTGCCCCTAGGACGAGGGGTCGGTTACACCGAAGCCAGTAACCCGTTACGGAATGTGAGCGCTGCCGTTGGCCCTTATAGGGCTCGTCCGCCAACATCTCTTTTCCAAGACCCTGACTAAGTCCTGGAAATCCTTTCCGGCCTGAGCTCCAAATATGTCGGAGTAACCCGGATAAGGTCTTGTTTTGTTTTTCCGACACTAATCTTGGTTAATGGCGCAGGAAACTCGCCATTTGCCCCCTTCACTTCGCAACCTCTAGTGAGATTCCCAGATGGCGCCACGGGGAGGCGTGAAGTAGGGTTTATTAGCAGGGCTGCGAGATGTTCGGCTGCAGAGGCTCATTCTCGTCATTTAAGGAACCAGCACCTGTCGGAAGATGCTACTTCTACGAGGCCTTATACTAATCGTTGCCAGCCACGAGATAAGATATTACATCGGCATAAATACCATCCTTATCACGTTTCAATGCATCAAGAACTTTCTAGTGAGGATTTTCGCAACCGGGTTTCCTTTTGTCAATGGGCACTTCAGCAAATTGAACGTGACCCCCTTTTCTTCGCCAAGGTGTTGTTCTCTGATGAGTCGACTTTTACCAGTCACGGCACGGTCAATAGACATAATATGCATTACTGGGCTACCGAAAACCCTTTTTGGTTGCGACAAGTTGAACGCCAGCACCCTTGGAATGTTAATGTTTGGGCGGGAATTATTGGGGATAAATTAATAGGTCCATATTTTATTGAAGGCAACTTGAATGGCGAAAAGTATGCAATCTTCTTGCGGGACCATCTTCCAGTATTACTAGAAGAACTGCCATTGGAGTTTCGAGAAACAATGTGATTTCAACATGATGGTTGTCCAGCCCATTATTCCCAAGTAGCCCGGGGCGTATTAAACAATGTTTAACATCAACGATAAATCGGACGAGAGGGTCCGAGGCAATGGCCTGCTAGATCACCTAGATCACCTGATCTTACGTCACTTGATTTCTTCTTGTGGGGCTACTTAAAAAGTGAGGTTTACAGAAAAAAGCCAACAACACGCGAGGACATGAAAAGACGAATAACTGAAGCTTGCCGGAAGATTACGCCAGAAATACTCCTCAGTTCTGTTGGTTCATTTAGAGCGCGGATAGACAAGTGTATTGAAGTAAATGGTCACATTTTCGAGCATTTGTTGAAATAGTCTCGGGAAATAAACGTCGAAATGGGAAGAATTCAATGATTCAACAGTGGGAGGCAAGGGGACCCACTTGACATTTTCTTAAAAGAATTAAGCACTTTACTCAATGATGTTAAAACTAAAAATCTTTTAGTGGTAGGGGATATAAACATTGATATTTTAAAAATAAGTACTGACTGATATAATTGTTTAGCCTTATTTTCCCATTTTGGATTAAAAGCACTTTTTGTATAACCAACTAGAATAACAGATAAAACACAGACATGCATAGACCAAATTATTGTTAGAGTAGATTCTAAATTTGCACATAATTTGACTAGTGAAGTAATTGACTTTAAGATTTTTGATCACCGCATGACTAATATAAATATAGAAACCGCTGCATCAAGAAATGCCAGCAAATATGTACCTTTTAAAATTATTATTAATTATGTGCAACAAACTTATAGAATGTCTGAAATTTGAATTTTGGGAACATGTATATGCAGGAAGTGATCCATCAATTGCATATGACTTACTTATAAAAACACTAAAAAGACATATTCAAAATTGTACAATGACTGTTAGATCAGACAACTCAAAGTTAAATCGTCTTAGGCCGTGGATCACAAAAAACTGTTTATAAAAATTAACAAGAAAAATTCGCTAGCAAAAAAATTCAAACGCCACAACAGCTTTAAAACGTTCTTATTTAAAGTTAGCCGAAGACAAAAAAAAGAAGTTAAAGAGTGTCGAGATACTATTCAACTTAACTTTATAACTGCAAGTCTGACGTAAAGCAAAAATGGAGAGTAGTTAATAGCATCCTTAACAGAGGAAATGATAGAAACGATATGTATAGGCTTGAAGTTATATCAAATTTCCTTGTCGTTATATTATAAATTTTACTTGTTTAAATTATTCTCATTTTCACTTTACGATATACTCCACAAAAACAAATAAAAAAATCGTTTTGTATATGTAAAATCTACCTGCAGGATCATTTGCCTCTAGTCACTTGTGGACTATAGAATGATTCCCATTCATTTCTTACTGTTAATTTTTTTGTTTTAAATTGTAATAAATTGTATTAAGATTTGAAATTAAATAAATTAAATTAAAGTCCAGTGGTAATGGAAAGTGTGATTCTTTTAGTGGTACCCTTTCTTCAGTAGGTGAAATAATGAAAATTGGGTTCCAAAGGGCTGGCTTATGGGATACGCTAATAAGGAAAACAAAACTTATTTGAGTGCGAAACAACCCGAAGATGTTAAAGAGCTGTCATTACATGCATTATCTACATACAAAGCGCTTTTCAGACTATTTGCTGCCTGAAATTAAAGCCCGTAGTTTCGACGAAATTTGGATCTTACAAAACCGGTGAATTGGCGGCCTATATCATGTGACATCTAGACATTTTCCTTTGGGGCTATATAAAGCCCAAAGTCTACATGGCCGTAAAAGCCGGCTTCGATTGTGGAATTGCAAGAAAATATAACTCTATTCAATGGTCAAACACCATTCGTAATGCTCGAACGCGCCATCGAAAATTTGAATTTTAGAATGCGATAAACATTTGAAAAAAAGTAATCTTCAAAAAAATAAATGTAAATAATGGTTCTTTTGCATATCTTCTTCTTCTTATCCTTTTATTAACCCTTTCCTCGTTATACGTATTGCTTGGTTCTAGATCGCTTCAGTGGTTACCCCTAGGCGTTGTTGTGCGTTTGCCATCTGATAAGTCCAGGAATTATTTTTCCGACCTCGATTTCTTACTGTTGAAGTGAACGCAGTTGATAGTGCCGTTTTAACTCGATTTTCCGCAGATCTTCTTTGAACATGGCAATACCAGCTTATTCTATCCGCCTCAAGCTATTCAGTTACCGAATTCTTTATATGTAAACTTTCTCCTACACGCGTAGATCTAATGCAATCGCGTTTAGTGACTCCACGAGACATCCTTAACATTTTCATTTCCGCTGCCGTTATTTTGTTTTTAAACGCTTCGTACATTGTCCAGCACTGAGAACCCAATTTTTCCGCCATTTCATCCACCCCACACTCACTCTGTGGTTTTCGTCGTCGTTAACGATTGATCCTAAGCACTTAAAGATAGGGCTTTGCATATAAAGTAATAAAGATTATCCAATAAAATGTAATTTGTTGATTCCGCTTTATTTCTAAAAAAAAAATACCTCTGAAGAAGCACTACTAACTTATTGAGAAGGGTTATCCATCTTGTGGTCGGGATTTGACATCCCTGTTTTAATCAAATATGTCTAACCAAACTGTCTTCCGAGCCTGAATAAGTTAGATGTAAGGTTTGTTATTTAACAATATGGATCATTTAGCATTTGTTGAACGTGTTAAAATTAGGAAAACTTACTACAAAAATAGTAATTCTACTGTATATACGTTTCGAGCATGACGAGCAGATTATGGTCGACACAATCATATATGTGAGCATACTATAGGCGAAACTATAAAAAAAAATCGAAGATACTGGCTCTGTTATAGGTGTTTAAAGGCCTAACCACCATCGAAATACACGCCAATACTGAATATATGGCTGCCGTCAATGAAAGTGTTGAAGAAGATCAAAATATGTCTATTTTACGGCGAGCACAGCATTTGGGGTTCTCTTACGGCACATTATGCGTTTGGATTTGAATCTACACCCTTATGATGTTCAACCCACTCAGGAATTGAAGTAAGCTGATCCCGGAATACGTAGAACATACGCTGAATCAAGAGTTTGAATATCAGAGTTTGGATGACCAATTTTCACACATTTTCTTCAGTCGTTAGGCTCATTTCTTACTTGGTGGATACGTTAACTTTGTAAGGACAAAGTAAGCTTTGGTCTCACAAGCACTCAACAAAGTAAGTATATACGAGTATATAAAAACCAGTTTCATGGTACTGCATTCCAGAATCGCCCCATCGTTCCCGCAGGCTGTAGAGCTAAAGCTAATATCCTTAAATATTTCCGAGAGGTCCTGTAAATGTAAATTTTCCCCTTAAAATTTAACCGGACAAAAACCTTCTGATGCAGTGGTAAAAATCCAAAATCTATTAACAGAAGTGTTTCTATGCGGCATTGTTCGTCAAAATTAATCACTTAATACTCAGCAAGATAGGCAATCAATTAATAATTGTGTACAGTTGTTATCAGTGATTTTAATTGAAAATTAACGCATTCTAAGGTTATTTCCAACCATAAGCCTTAAATAAATTAAAGTATTGTTCCAGACAATTAAGGGAAGTTACATAAACAAACTCAATTACTTGTTTCAACAAAAAGTACAAAATGCAAAATTATCCTTTTAATTCGCAATTGTGTACGCCCACAGCTTTCTCCAATTTGTCCCAAATGTCCTTTTTACCAGTCGACTTAATTATGTATATCATTTTTTTCCCCTTTGTCAATGGATGAAAAGAATGTCCATTTGGCAACAAAAGGACCCTTTTCATTAACCTTTCGGAAGAACATTCAATTCATTAAGTTTGCCGTGACTCAATACAATTTCAGTTTTCACAACAAAAGAAGAGCTAACTGGAGTTTTCTATTCATTGGACTTTGATCGACCTTTGAAAAATGAAGACAAAGTGGAGTGTTCGATGAAAAAGGATACTTTATAGTTTCTGGAAAGGAAGAGTGGACACTAATCGGATATTTCAATGTACTTTCATAGTACAGTGTCTTGGATAAATTATATTAATATGCAAATATTTATGTATATGGTTGTTTGCTAAGCAGTTTGTGTCCTGTTCACAATTTCCACGAAAAAGTCATTTTCGAATGAAGGTGTGAATTTAAGTTATTCGATTTTCAGATTCCCAAACTTATAAGGAGCAGAACTTCAGTTCTTGTTTGATGTGGAAGTGGGAAAATCAGCAGAATTTTTTTTTATAAACTGCTGACTCGCCAATTACGAGATACGACATTCCGACACCTGAAAGATCTTTTGTACCAGTTTGTCAGGACTGTGATTGGGCTAGTAGGTTTTTTACTTACTGAATGATGTTAGTAACTCTACCAGCAGGGGAATCCCTTAGTTCAGCGGTGTCAAGTTGTTCCCTGAAGAAGGTATTTCTTCTAATTCTGTAAAGGACTGGACAGTCACACAGAATGTGTTCAGCTGTTTCGTCTTCTTCAAGACAGAGTCGGCACTCCGGAGAGTCGAGTAGTCTTATTTTGTATAGGTGATATCTTAATCCGATGGCGATGGCGCGATAGTTAGCTCATTGGGCTATCACGCAGAGAGTCTGGGTTCGATTCCCGGCTGGGTCACCAACAATTTTTCAAATCGCCATCACCCTGCAATGGCAAACTCCCGAAAGTAATATTGTCTACGAAAAAGCTTCTAAGGAGTGTCGTTAGCACTCGGCGATAAACCGTATGCCCCGCTCAGATGTGACAAAAATGACAACATAGGCAACACAAATGAGTGTTAAGAAGCTAGGCCATGGCCCATACCGGGCTGCCAGCGCCGCAGTGTTTTTTTTTTTGGATATCTTAAACCGTGATGTCCTGTAAGGAACCCGACTAGGTTTCTGATATCTATTGGCATTTTAATTGAATGGATGGACTACTCAGACCTGGAGTATCGTCCCAATATACTCGTAAGATGAACTTCGTGTCATCATTAATTCCCTCATGCCCAGGAACCCACCATATTCCTTGAGCTGAGTTTTTGGAGAGTTTTGAAATAGTGCATGACTGATTTGGAGTCAAAGATGTGCTAGCTAAGGACTTTTGTAGCTGCTATATATGGATGTTTGCACCTTTGATACCAGGTGAGGTTAGTAAATTCTTGAATGGCGTGTAATTCAGCTTGGAATACTCTGGGACTCTTTCCCATACCAATTTATAAGTTTGCGTTTGGTCCGTGTATACCAGCTCCCACTCCCGTTCCCATTTTAGAAACACCCATACACTACTTTACGCCGTTTTTGCTGTTTGGTGGGTTATTGCTGACCCATGCTTCTATGCTGCGAATCTCAGTGTTGAAGCATAATGTTTTTTTGAAGGCAGTCTGTCATCGCGCAGATCATGTCAAATTCTGGTATTTCCAAAAACAAGATCTATAGTTCCAGGTGGTCGCAAAAATCTAGCTCTTTGTTTTATGCTATACTTGCTGGGCTGCGTTAAGCTCAGTTTAGGCTTTATGTCCTATTATTGCTTCTGTAGCAGCTGTGGGACATCTCCAAAAGGCTTCGGAAATGCATAGATATGCTTGACGCTGTACTCTTTTTAGCTTTAAGATGGAAACACTGGGAAAAATATTTTTGAGAACAATCTCACAAGTAGGGCAGAGATAGAAGTCGATATTATAACTTTTAAGATTACCAAAGCTTAACTCACTGATAGAATTTTGCTTGCTTATTCCGGATTACCAAGTAAATAGGCAGAGATGCACCTTAAGGAATGCATATAAGACCTGAATGGGATCAGAAATTAATTAAGTTCAAATTTTGATGATTAGTACGCAGGCTTTTGCCAGGATCTTCTTTTTCCCATCACTTTAATACCTAAAACAAGATAATTATATGTGACTTATGCATACGCAAAGACTTTTAGAAGTATGAATTGAGATTGAGGTTAGCCAGCCTTGTCAGTAGGAGCATGGGTGCCTCTTAAGTCGATAATTTTGCAAGGTCTACTCCACGTCCTCTCGCGAGGGAATTTCTTTGGAAATTACGAAGTGGAGGGGACAAATGGCGAGCTTTCTGCGCCAAAAAAGACAAGATAACAATCGGTTGGTCTTTGACCCAGCGAGCCGCAACCGTAAAAAAAACTTATTTCCCTGAAACGCCCAACAAGCCTCGGACACAGACTAATATTTTGATGACGACTACGTTAAATAATAGGATTTTGGAATGATAGGACCCTTCTAGACTAACGAGACGAAGATTATTTAAAAAAAAATGTCAGATTCTTGCAACTTGAGCGATAGTTCTCACGATATTATATGGACGTCTTAGAACTGAGTTAGAAAATATGGTTGGATACTGGGAAATACTACTCCTCCATAAGAAGCACTGACTTCCTCTACTCTAGAAAACCAGCCGGAAGCACTGGAGAGCCTGGCGTAGGACTGATGATAACACCAACAGCAGGAAGCAGCCTCACATCTTGGAAGCCGTATAGTGACCGGATATTGACGACCAGATTTCCGAACATGGAAAAAACATTAACATCATCCAGTGTTATGCGCCGACGGAAGCCGTGACTAAGGACGAAAAGGACAATTCTTGCAGTAAACTTGGTACCGCCCACAATCTATCTAACGGGAATATCGTAATTGTAATAAGAGATCTCAATGTTAAGTTGGGCAACGGCAACACAGCGCACTTGATGGGAGATCGATGTAAGCAGGTGCAATAGCAAAAGCGCATGCAGCATTACAAAATAACATATTGATGTAGGAAGCTCGAAATAACATCCAGCGAAAGGTTCAGCTTAACAAATAGGTGATAAATAATTTGTGATAAATCAATTAGCCGACATAGTCATAGTCTCAAACTCTAGAGAGCTTGCCCCAAAAACAATTGTCCTAATTCGTTTCCAGCGGTGTATATCTAACAGAAATAGATTTACGAGTATATTCACTACTCAATAGATCATCAGTAAGGGGTTCTGAAGCGATCTTTATACAGTTAATGAGGAAAGCTCTGGATGCTTACCTTGCAAGACTTGCGAGCCGCATAAACTTAGAACAAGAACTAAGCAAAAAAGATTGTGGAGCAACTTAAAAAATAAATATGTAAGGGGGGGTAAGGTTTTAAAGGCAAAAAAATGCATATTTTCATTTTCTTTTTGGAGATATGAATAATTTTGGTTTATTTATTTCATATACGATTATAGTATAACATCTGAAGTATCTTTGTAAAAACTTTCAATTAAAAATATCAATAATTAAGTCCGTGACGCGAATCTTCGGAAGCGCCTTGAAAAAAGCTGTTATGCGGTGAAAATCATAACTCGTTATCGGATCATCCGAAACAAAAAAATCGAAATGCGTTTAAGACATAATATGTTTTCCTAGGTAATCAGAGAGAGTTTTTTTGTTTTTTTTATTTTTGACAGCATTCGGAAGTGAAAAACGCGATTACTTACTTACTTTAAGTGGCGCTACAGTCCGGGGTGGACCTGGACCTCAGTCAACCAGCTTCTCCAGCCAGCTCGATCCCTGGCTAGCTGCCTCCAGTTTCGCACGCTTAGTTGGCTGAGGTCCTCTTCCACTTGCGTGCGCCACTTAAGTCTTGGCCTTTCTCTACTGGATCGGAGCATTGGTGTCCATACGATCTACATGACCCAGCCATCTCAGTCTTTGGATTTTCACTCTTCTGGTTAGGTCGATGTCGCTGTACAGTCCGTAGAGTTCATTGTTGTATCTCCTTCTCCATTCTCCTTCAATGCAGACGGGACCGAAGATCGTCCGAAGAATTTTTTTCTCGAAGCAACCAAGAACACTCTCATCCATTTTTGATAGAGCAGGACCGGGACTATTAAGGTCTAAGAAAGGGTGACTTTTGTCGTCCGAGAGAGGGCTTTGCTACTCAATTGCCTTCTTAACCCAAAAAAACAGCGGTTGGCAAGAGTTATTCTTCGCTTGATCTCAGCGCTGGTGTCGTTGTCTGTATTTATAGCTCCTAGGTAGACAAAGTCCTTAACTACCTCAAAGTTATATCTGTCGACGGTGGCATTCTGCCCGAGACTTGGTCTTGGCCTCATTGACCGCTAAACTCATTTTCGCCGCTTCCGTCGCAATACTCGCAGGAGCGCCACTCAAATCACGCTGCTTTCTCCCGATTATGTCAATATCGTCGGCGTATGCGAGTAGTAGATAGTGCCTTTTGTGTTTGCTCGTGAGTTTTGCACTTTTCTTTCAAGTACGATGTTGAAAAAATTGCATCGCCTTGTCTTAATCCTTTCTGAACATCATAGGTCTCGGTGAGATCTTTACCGACCTTGATGGAGCAGCGTGCATTCTCCACCGTCATCCTGCTTAGATGGACGGAGGCCGAAACTAGACATTGCTCTGTAAAGCTCGTCTCTTTAGATGCTGTCATACGCGGCCTTAAAATCGATGAATAGGTGGTGTGTATCGATCTGAAGCTCATGGGTCTTCTCCAAGATCTGCCGTAGTGTGAACATTTGGTCGATAGTGGACTTTCCTGGCCTGAAGCCACACTGATATGGATACGAGTATATCAGGATGTTGACGAACGGCTTCAGGCGTTCACACAATACGGCAGATAAGATTTTGTATGCGATGTTAAGGAGACTGATGCCTCTGTAGTTAACGTAGTTCAAAGGGTCTCCTTTCTTGAAAATCGGACAAAATACGCGATTATCGGTACAAAATTTCTGTGAATTTGTTATTATAAAATGGAAAAAAAATAGTTGAAAATATTCCTGATTACCTGTTGATTTATGTGTAGAAATAGTGTCTATAATTTCAAAAGAATCGGTCAAGTAGATTTTGAGTTATGATGTTCACCGCATAACAACTTTTTTCAAATATGACTTTTGCTTCAGATGGCCAGTCCATAATATACAACTCACCTTTTCCAGAGAGACTTTTCTATTTAATTTTTTTTCTATTTTAGTTTCACAATCGACGACAGATTTTTTTTCTAGTTCACGTAAACGAGTACCCATACCATTCTGCACATGTCCTATGCAGTTGAAATAGCTTCCAGGTAGGCGCGTCGCTGAGCTGCCAGATAGGTATAAATCGAGCATGAGGACTGGCCACTTGAAACGCTGTGTCTTCGTTAGTTTTTCTCCGATTTACCTGGAATTTTGCAACAATATTCTCGACGTGTTGTGTATTCAGAAACAAATATGAAAAAAAAAGTTTTAAAACCTAAAAGGTGAGGCCCAGGTTCACCACACATTGTTCAGCCACCTGAGTAGGTAGATAAGATCATTTAGGACTTGCATTTGTTCTTCGAAAAACTATTACGTTTATCTTTATTTTATAGAGCGTTGCTGACTCTTTGATTTTGTGCCGCTACGACCTGCCCTGGAAATTCTTCTGGTATCGCTATTTTTCTTCCAGGACAAGCTCTGTGTGCAACAATTGTTGAAAGTTTATAACGATATTCGTAGGCAAACAATCTTGGCACATTATCCGCAAGTTTAGGTCCATAAAAGCACTTATTTAACATTAAGTGTGCAAGAAAATATGAGGATCACAATTCAATGCACATAACAACACATTGCACAGGAATATTAGCCAACAGCAACTCTGGCGCGGATTATGGCACCAATTCTCCTGTCTTCTTATTTTCGTAATCCGCCTGAGTTCTTAGAACAACATTATAATTCCAAAAGGTGTCTTCCATAAAACGGTCTCTGTTATCGGCGCTCCCGCACCCATTTTCACACTTTAGTTCAACTTCCAAGACCAATAGCCTGAAGGATTAGCATGGATTAAACTCAAAACCCACTAAGACGAGTATAAATAGCTTTTTTCTATGACAATCTGAACTTTTAATGACTTGAATAAACAGTTCTTAAATTTTTTATAATTTCTAAGTCTGAAAACCAGAACTTTGAATTGCAATACAAAAAACTTTCCAGCTATCAGTGCGCCGCAAGAATCATGATAGAATTGCAAAAAAAAGATAACGCAAAAAACAAAAAGCATTAAAAAAAGTAATCGTACTCACTTTTATCCTGGGACACGGCCACAGGAGGACTGTCTTGTTAAAGTTCTTGGAAAGTCCCTCCATTAAATGGCAATATCCAACGGCATAGCCAACACGCTGCCTTTCACCCAAACCGAAATCATTGTCGTAGTTCTCATCGTCGCCATCGTTAATGCCATCATCGTTGAGGGTTTTTACTATTGTCGTGTACTCGTTGCCTTCTAGTTGCTTAATGAAGCCACTTAAACCTGCAAAGTGCGATAGAGAGTAAAAGATTGTTAGGTACATACACTACAAAATCCCCTCCGTCATGAAAGATATTCAATGTTAAAGAGCTCTGAAGAGGACTGTGGCTATGAAACTATGAACTAAACCTATACAAAACGGTAGACCAATTAATGTATGACCAATGAACCCACCTATTTAATTTACCCATTCCTGACGTACTTATAAAGTCCTCAGCATCATAATGGAACAATGAAATCTCCTTTAAGTGCTTCTCTGTCAGGGAATAATCGATATCAAGCCCTTGCGTACCCATTTAGATTTACACTCTAACACACACACACAGATGGAAGCTCTTTATGGAAAAAATCGAATAATACAGGTCAATAACGTTAAAGGAGCTACGTAGCGGGAGTCATCCTAGAATCCTTTGTGATCGTTTCAAGATTTCCTTCACTAAATTCAATTATTGTCCAATGCACAGTTTGTGAAATGTAAAGATTTTGTACTACGGCGACTGTGCTCGTCATATCTACATCTTGGGATCCGATAGAGCAAAAAATGTCCTTCATCCAGAGCAAGGACCTTTGGTTGGGAATTCTGAAGGACATTCTATGACATCAGCTAATTGTGTTGCCATTAAAATGTTCAAACAGCACCGATTGCCTCTCCTGGATTGTCACCTTTAAAGCGGATGCAGCAAGTGCAATACTTCTTTCGTGAATAAGTCCTACTGGAGAGTGAAGTTATGCTAATGCAATTTTGCCAAGGAAATTGAATTTCATCAACGAATTTACGTAGCCTTTATGAATCCATTGTGCTTGGGTACTTGGCATGATGCCGGATTTCGTGTGTTTTAGTGTTTAGGTGTTTTGTCTACATTGGATGGAGCTTTTTCGATTATTTTTTTAGGCCTGTGTCTTGGCGGTTTGAGAGCGAAATTTCCTTGTTATGCCATAAATTTTAGACTCGCAAACAATGTGAACTATGTGAAACAAGATGAATCTAAAGTACACAGAACTATCGTACCAAAACGAATTTTGAAGGAATGACATTCTAAATACCAAGAAATAGCCAACATGTTCATGTGGTAAAATTGTTTCCTTTGAGATGTGTTTCTTAAGATAGGGACATGGGACATTGTTTTCGCTTTTAGCTGAAGAATTTCCCAACAAAAAATTGGCCTCTAGCCAGAAACTTATATTACTGTATATTACAAGATAAAATAAATAACTTAGTGTAATGAAAAGGTTTCCCTGTCGCTTTTTCTGTTTTCAATACAATTCAATACAAGTTTGTTTCATACACAACGACATTCAATGTAGAATAGTTTGATAAAGTTTTTCGTTCTGACAAAGGACTTGTACAAATTTAGTTTGCAGAACGTAACATAGGTGAATATATGAAAGGGGTTAGAGCAGCGATTGAAACCTAGAAAGGACAACCCTATTATTAAAATTGGCTTATGCCCCTGAGTTGTCTTAAAATCTTAAAACGCTTGTTAGTTGACCAAATATCTCGGAGAAACTTGGGTAAGCTATTAGAGAATGAAACAATGAAACAATGAAACAATGCATACGAGATTTTTCCAAACACTGAGCAAAAAAAAAAAAAAACAGTGGCGCTGGTAGCCCGGTATGGGCCATGGCCTAGCTTCTTGACACTCGTTTGTGTTGCTCATGTTGTCATTTTTGCCACATCTGAGCGGGGTTACGGTTTATCGCCGAATCCGAACGGCACTCCTCAACCCACGGTAGCAGATTAGCTTCCTAGACGGATTAAACGTAGGCGATTAAGTCTTTTTAGAATTTCCTGCCACTTAAGCGGAAAAAACAATATCGGCTTTGCTCAGAATGCATGGTTCCATGGAAGGATTAGAGCTGCTCAAGACTTTTACGAGCAAAAAAAGCAGATGAGACGGCGCTTCTCAGAACGAAAAAGAAGGAGGATTGAAGCGTGTTATCGAAGAAATTGAGAGATGCTACTCCAGGATTGAGATTTAGAAGTTTTACTAAAAGGTGAAAAAAAATTTGCTAAATAAACTCCGAGACAGATGAACAAGGGAACATCGCAGAAGAGTTGATGATGAGGCTGTAAATTGTATAACGAAACGAATACCGATGTCAGACAGAATGAACCTTTCGACTTGAATGATGTCCGGATTCCGTTCACCTGAGTTGGATGAAGTGAAGATAGCCCAACAAAGTAAAAAGCATAGCCAACTCATCTGTAAAATATGATCGAACGAAACTATGCCCGATGAAAATAATATCAGCGTTGCTTGTTCGATCAAGAAAGGCGTCCCTCTGAATTGCGCTAACTACAGAGGCATCAGTCTTCTTAACATCGCATACAAGATCTTACCTGCCATATTGTATGAACTCCGGAAGTGGCTAAATATTAACTGCAGATCTTGATCATCGATTCTCAGGGCCCTCACTCTGTATTGCTATTCGAATCTTAGAATTATGCAAAAATGATATGCTACTCGTATTCTACTTTTAATACGTACTCTGTACTAGTAATGAATTGTAGTTTCCCGAAGAAGGTCAAATACGAGTATAATGGAGCTTAATGAAAAGAGGTAAAAAAATGAATACGTACATAAAAAATGTAAGTGAAAATCTTTATGTTTACCTATATGTAGCTTCATGCAGAACTTTCGGTTGGCAAAGGAAGACATAAATGAATGTTTCCTCAGCAATGTTGAAGATAAATTAAAAGACCCCCAACGATTAATAGCAGTACCAAGTATCATCAAATTGGCTGCGACATTAAAGTTCTTAGCAACAGGAGGTTACCAGCATCAGATTGGAGGGGACAGGTATACGTATACTGGACTTGCACAGCAAACTGTAAGCAAACATTTAAATCCTTTGCTAGATTTTCCTAAAAAAGATAGGATTTCTTTCCAGCGTGTGCGGTCTTTAAATAACCTTTGGCGAGATGTGGGTGAGCCGACATACTCGTATAATGGACAAGAATTGTATTGGTTTCATATTTCCAGTTTTGGGAGTGAATACGCAAAATTTCAAAAATATTTAAAAAAAACTATATAATTCTATTGCAGAGTTTCAAAAAATGATTACAATTTTGAATAATACTCTCACCGCTCATAGACCAAACAACAAATGAACAAAAAATAATGCAAATACAAATGATTTTGACATTTGAAAACGTAGTATAGTACAGAGTACCGAATTTGCAAAAATAAAAGAATATCCAATTCGGCAACCTAGAACTATCTATTTTCGAAAATACGACTTTGCAATTCTAACTACATAGCACATATTTTGCAAATTCGAACAATTTCAATACAGAGTGAAGGCCCAGACTATTAAGATAGCATCTGTAGAGACAAGCCATACAGAGCAGTGCCTAGTTTTTGATGAATTCCAGTTAAACTCGTCCGTTTGTTCATTATGACGATGGAGAATGCGCGCTACTTCATTTAGGAAAGTAAAGAACTCAACTAGACGTTTAATGTCATTTAATATCATTCTTGAAAGAATACTGTAAAAGCCACACGCCAGCACAAGATACACAATCTTTTCGTCCACGCACCACTGACATCACCGGTATTGAAACGGAAGCAGCAAAAATGTGTTTTACGGCCAAGGAGGGTAAGACCAAGTATATGCCTTCAACTAGAAACGACACCCAACAGCAACGTCTCGGATAGAACGTCACTCTCGACAGATAAATGAATTTAGTTAAGTTTTCCAAAACTGTCTGACATTCCCAGCATCTTCATTTCCATCAGATTCATTTCTTCTGTATACATCTCGTGTATCGTCCAACACTGCAAAATGTTAGGTTTATTAAAACTGGGTATTCGGTAGTCATGTATAACAAAACTTTGAATTTGCAATTGAAAAATACAGCGCAACGTTTACATCATTTGGGTGACAATAGGATAAATTTATGGGAGACATTATAATTTCACTGATGGTTTACCACAGAGCCTATGTTTTTGAATTTGGTCCACTTGGGCATTACGATTCTTTCTAAATAGATCTCATTTGATGGAATTGCAGGCTCGGAAGTCTTCTGACGCCCTTAGTACGACCTGGCGCTGTGCTTATGATAGCACTATGAGTAGTCAAAGTTATTAATTCGAAGAGGTCGGCCTGAATAGTTCGCTGTTAAAAGTTGTTCCTTAATCCAAATGAAACCAAAAATTATCTTTCCTCTTGTGGCGTTCAAAAGCGTGCTCATGCCCCTTTATCAATTACAAGCTTCTGGACCGTAAGGTGGATCCGGGATGATAAGTGTATTGCATAAAGTCTTCTTGATTGTGAGGAAATTTCCTTCTAAACCCAAAGCAATAGAGAATATCAAGAGTCATTTTTTACGTGATTTCCGCACTCATGTCGTTATATGAATTAATAAACCGAGGTAGATAAAGTTCCGTATAATGCCAATACCATCTACATACACTAACTGAAAGCCTTTTAAAAGTTGCTTTCAAGGACAATGTTGAAGAAATAACATGTCAACGCATCATCTTGTTTTAATCCCTTATTTATACTGAAAGTCTCACTTTTGTCATTACTAAGTTTGACAACGCAGCGTGCATTGGCAGCTACAAATGGCTTTGGATAGTACGTCCCTATAGATGCCGTGAAATGTATCTTTTAATTCTATGAAAACGAGGGGTGTATCGATTTGAGAGTTTTGAGTTGTTGACCAGAATCAGCGGTGGGGAAAAAGTTTCCTCATTTATGGACACTTTCCTTGCCTACTAACCGATAGAGGCCAGTCAGACGGCCCTTCTAGAAGGGATCTAGAAAGTCACAACAATCAGCAGACAGGATTTAATATGGGATGTGAAGGAAACTTACTATATTATCCAGTAGATGGCATAGTCAAATGGATCTCCCTTTTTTGGAATCGGAGAAACGATGCCTCCATTCGTTGTGCATGTTTTCGTTTATCCAGATTTCAGAGAAGAATTGATAACTATACAGTATCCCTCTGCTAGTCTAAATACCTATAGCTCGGCAAATAAGTCATCGGCTCCAGCAGTTTGTTTGGACATAAGTTTGGAAATCTCTGTCCTAATATTTCAAGATTCTCAACGCCGACTGGTAATGCTTCATTCTTCAGCACCTTTTTAAGGCCTCCGCCTATTTGAACGAAGTTAAACGTTAAACTTTTTGCAATGGCTCGATAGATTTGCGATGTTACTGATATCTGCATACGTATTTTGGTGCCGTTGATTTTACCAGCGGTAAAAATCAATTGAAAATGATCGCAAACTCTGTTTCCGGAAAATTATAAAGCAGTCAAAGAGTACTGTAATAATGAAAATTCTCTTTCCTTTTGAGTGAATTTTTTTGGACATGATCATAGTTTCTTCAGAGGAAAAAATCGAAGGAAAATATTTTGTTGCTTAAATATATTATAATATAAAGAAGGGATTGAAACTTTGGGTCTTACAATAGACGTACCCTTGGTCAAAAATATCCGAATTAATTTACTTAGGTTTACACCCTTTTGAAACCGCTTCTTAAACTGGATTTTCACGAAAACTCTACTTTTTTCGTTCTTGAAACTTTAAATTAAACTGGTTTTTTATTTGTAAATAAAGCAGACACACGCTTTGAAACATTCAGCATATTTAGCAAAACAGTCCACAGAGTAGTTGAGATTGTCATTCTTGGTAATTTTTTTAATGGTTTTATCAATAAATAATTTAGTATTAAATAAAATACTTTTGTTTTTCCAACGGAATAGGGAAGGACAGAACATACATAAGAAAAGAAGTAAACTAAAAATCCTTGCCCACAGATGTCTTATGTGTTTTACGTGAACTCCTTCAATGAGGGGCTGCCCATCACTCTCCGTGATACTAATTCGGAATCATTATTGAAATCACAAATTTCATCGTTATTATAAATCGGGCCGACTTAAGACCTCTTGACAATCTCAGTGTCACGGCAGTTAGTACTTATATCAGCTCTTTTTTTAGTTGAAATAAACTACGAAACCTTCCTGCGTCTTAGGTTTGAACCATAGCTACCGTGACGCTCCCACTAGGGGGGCTAACTATAATAAGTCGGGCCTAAGCCGGAATTCAGTGGGCCCTGACTCCCACAGTACTGTGTTTTACGAGTATGTCATGGTGTGGACCTAAGACCCACTCAACAGGACCTATAGCTGGCAGCTAGAAATTTATAGGAATTTATTTCAATGGCCTTAAAATCTGAAGATCTTTATGATTATTCTAGTGTTTGTTCTGTCCCCGTTCATTATAAGATGGGCGAAGACTTGATAATCGAGTTGGGGCTATTCTTGCCAAAACCAAAAATTCACAGCTGCTACAAAAAAAAAAACTAGGTTACACAGTTCAACAATGAAAAAGCAAAATCAATCAATTCAATTATTAAAACAGTTTTTTCAAATTTAAAATAAAATTGGAGGTAAGCAAGCTGCTATTTTTATAGCATAACCAGCAGATGGCTCGGCGTCATCTAAAGACTAGGACGTTCCAGTACCCCGGAAATAGCAATAAAGACGAGGAGAAAGTAAAAGCATCTCCAGATCGTTTAACCGCACTCTTCAATCAGCTTCTGCCAGCCGCGGAGGAGCAGCAGTAAATAAATTGGATTAGGACTCACACAAAGTTGAATGCTCATGTACATGTATCAGTAGGCATGTACAGCAGCTAAACATATAATGGTGATAAAGGCTGACTACCTCTGAGTCAAAAGACGAAGTTTAGGCTCTAAATAGTTGCATAAGGCAATTACAACAAAAGTGTTCGTATTAAAAGCAAAACGAATAGCAAGGAAGAAATAATGACTCTTAGCAGCAGAAAGATCAAAATCAGTATAAACAGCTAAAACAACTCAAAAAAAAAATTCACAATAGCTATCAAAGAAACCTACCTCTTTCAGTTGTTGGATATAATGGAATAAATGGCTTAGCTTTAGCATCACGTATAGAGACTGGCTACTTTGGTGGATAAAATATTGGTAAATGCCTTGTTGTCGGGCCCAAAACACTAAACTCTGTAAACTGGAAAGCAAGCCCTGAAAGTCCTTACAGTAAATAGTGTGGAGGATATAAATTCGTTGGCCAACCGTTATGCTGGTGTTATTCGGAACATGTGAAGTAATTTAAGACAAATTCATAGATTCTAGCCCTTGACAAATCCCCATTATCGCATAAAGCTTTTTTCTGTATATCAACCACTTGCTTTAAATATGGCTGCTTCTACATCTGAACAACTGCATAAATTAATCTGACCAGTTTTTTTTTTAGTAGACCCTATTTCCAGTTCTCCAACTTACTTACCGTCA
Source organism: Volucella inflata (assembly GCA_928272305.1). Classification (NCBI taxonomy): domain Eukaryota; kingdom Metazoa; phylum Arthropoda; class Insecta; order Diptera; family Syrphidae; genus Volucella; species Volucella inflata. The sequence continues at coordinate 48,202,932 of OV743716.1, read as the reverse complement.
TCCTTAATGAAGTTCACAGAGACATTATCCAAGTTCACATTGAAAAAGTCCACAAAATTCTCAAAGCCTTGTTGCATTTTCATTGTGTCGAGCACCTTCGATGACATAAATACACCCACACGATGTAGATGGGAAAACATCCGGTTTTGCTCCTGCTGATGCTTCTCCAGATACTTATGCTGTTGATGTTGTTTATTTTGTGTAGCAGTACCTCGAGTACTTGTACTGCCAGTGTCCATTCGCAGTGACTTACTTTCAATAGTTGGTTGCGGTGGTGATGCTGCTGCCATCAACAACAACAACGAAGACGCTGAAGATGGTGATAATGTTGAAATATCTTGTACAGAGTTTATCGCAGCTTGGCCAGCTTTAAGGGAGTCAAGGAAGGAGAAGGCGGCTGTCAACAGCAGAAATAATTTAGAATATTGACAGATTGGTAACTTCATTTAGAAGAACACTGTTGGCGGCTGCGACGGCGATAAGGGGTGTATAACACTTTATTGACTGCGGCTATGTCTGTGGTTGGTGGCTGGTGGCTTTTTGGCGTCGACCGCCTTCTGCTGCAGTCCTAGCCACACTATCCAACGCTGATCCAATAATTGAAAGCTCTCTATAGCTATGTTTGTGTATCTGTTTTTGTATTGATTTGATTTCAAATTACAGCCCCTATTCGGTTTCAATGAAAGTCTCATCGTCAGCCTTGTGTCGGGCTGTCGCTTGAGGTTGATTCGCTGATTGGGATTCCAATTTAGCCTCAGCATGTAGTGCTCTCCACGTCAATGCTCCTGTCATCATGATGGCAGTCCTGCTGCTGTTGCTTTTGCTATTGCTGTTGCCTGGAAATAAAACACAATTCACTATTAAATTGGAATAACTATAATTTGATTGAAAGTTAATCGAGTTAAAATTATTTATTTATGCATCGAATAGTGAATGCAATCAACCCTTTGCTTCCGTCAGAAAGAAAATTCTATTTCGAACAGCTCTCGTTGATTTTTTTAAACTACAAGTATTCAGGTGATTAATATGTCTATCACATGGTGATGTATTTGTTTCTGTTCGTTTTCAGAGTTCATATCCTTGGGGGAAACTGAAACAGATTTTAAGAACAAAATTCAATTATCTATAAACGAAAGTGCAAAGTTCAAATGTGAACTAACGATGCACAAAAATCGACTCAAAAGATATTACTATATATAGATGGATATGTGGCTGTTGTGTGTAGGTAAATGCGGCAATAACAAAGCGGAAATCCGCTAAGTTTCCTGTTCGTCTGTTTGCTTTTCTTTGTCTCCTCTGACGAACAGAAAATTCATTTTGGTAATTTTCAAGCATAGTGCCATGAAAGGAAGACAAATTCATTTGGTTTAATGAAATTTAGGGAGCTGCAAAAGGACCAGAAGGAATAGCAAGAGAAGAGAAGGAAGAGCGACAAAAAATAAAAGCAATTTAAGATAAATATAGACATACATACACAGATCTCTATTTAGGTAATTGAATATTCGAAATATAGGATATATAATGCATAGTGGAGTGGTTTTGTGGTCGTGAATTTCTCCATAAGGCACTCAACTACATATGTACAAGTATACTGAAGAGGGACTTACCAATATACGTTACACATGTTTGTATGTCCTCATTATTACAAGACCGGTACTATTTTCTTCCTTTTTGGTCAAATAAGATTGAATTTCCACAAATATAAGCAAAAGTTACATTAATACATAGAGTCTGATTCAAGCAAGCTTTAATAAGACGAATCCTCACATGAGTATAGACAAATTATTAAAGATTTAACATATAATCGAATGGTATCTGTTAGAATGGACTCATAAACTTCATTGCTGTTAATATAGGGAAGGGACTGAAAGCACTATTCTAGTGATGATTTAAATTGTGATTAATTGTGCTAAAATGACTTCTTTATAGAATGCAAGCCTTTGATCATCAAAGTTGGAGTTAGCTTCGTTTGTATAAAATAATTTTAGGATTAGGTAAATCTGGACAGAAGTATACATGCTCTGGACAAGTTAACGGTAATGCTTCAACCCTCTCTAAAGGCCTAAAGAGTAGAGTAGAGTAGTAACTTTGGCATTGGTATTCAAATCTGAGCTTACGATGATTATAAACATTGGTTTTTAAATACAGGTAATTTTGATATATCCATTAAGCTCTGCAACTTAATCGTAACTCTATTAAGGATCTTTGAATGAAAGCATCTTATGTAGTGTTACAAAGCAATAGGCTTCGATATCGATTCCCAAAAGTCGTAAATATCGGATCACTATTGAACAGATAAATAAGTTCATTTCAGAAAAATGTTCTTTAAAAAAAAAATACTGTTAGGACAGAGGCGCTTAAGTCCGGTATATTCAAGGGGTCGATGCTGGAAACAGTATTCGGATAGCGACAAACAAAGACGTCGGTTAAAAAAACCATTTCATTTCCAGCAACTGCTTAATATGGGTTAGAAAAATATATTTTTAACAACTTAAGAAAAAATACACACCTTCTAGTTGCACCTATTGTATTTATCTACTCAGAATGGATGCAAGAAATAATCTTATCAATTAATCCTGACAACTATTTTATAAACAGAAATGTATTTTTATAGAAATCTAGAGGAAAATTTATTACCGTAGTTTGCAACTGCGGTTCGAACAACCAGTACTTTATTTTTTCTTAGGAAAATGATAGGCGATTTTCTTATACCCAAAAAACCTATTTTTTTAATTATTTATTGTCCATTCTGGTCCAATACCTTTACCCATCTATCTCGCAGTAGCATAAAGTAATATTATATTCGAGAGTGAATAGACGTCTTTTCTTATCTCTCCGGCAAAGATAGTTTAAACTCGTGCACTTATAACCTTATTAAAATTATTGTGCGGGTACAAACAGTAGTGCTAGTATTTTTTCCAAATAGTTAGAGTTTCTTCATCATAAATAATAAATTCATAAATAAATTCTAACAATAGTATTAATTTACACATCGTAGTTTGCCGCCATTGCTTACATACAAACATATATATTTATAATACTTGCATGATGTCGTCTTCGTCTTCGATTAGCACCAGGTCAAACCCAAAATCAACACACCCATAGGTTGAGCGGGAGTTTCTGAAAAAAAGCAAATTCAACAGAAGAAACAACTAATCGAAACCCCTTCCACTGCAACCGCTCCATAAACGGACCTACGCTCATCAAATATCTCCGCAAACTCTTGGCTCGCCCGAGAAACTCTTTATGCAGAATTAGCAAAACAAACCGAATCTCTAATTGCAACCTTCAAGGAAGAAATGCACAAAATTCGGAATGAATTGTTGATTAAGGTTCATGCCATCGAAGAGCAATTAACTAGACACATCAACAATACCAGCATGACCATATCCAATTTGACACAGCGGACTGATCATATTGAGTGCACTGTGGACAACGTAGTTAAGAGGGAGGTGTCTGAGATAAGGAAGCGTTGTGATATCCTGGAGAGAAAAGAATTTCTGACCGACGCTGTTATTTTGGGACTACCTAAACTCGCGGACGAAAATCTGCATAGTTTATTCAAAAAGCTTTGCAGTACTATCGACGCTGCACCACCAGCTCTGAAGAACATATTCCGCACCGCACATCGCAATAACAAAGACGAGCCCTCGGTCATCCTCCAATTCAACAGTGTCGGAGAGAGAAGTACCAATGCTTAAAGCACTTGCTAATTTTCGGAAAAGAACAAAGCGACCGATTTCATTAAACGACCTTGGATTTAATTCAAACAGCAATGTGTATGTGAACGAGAGCTTGTCACAAAGAAATCGAATTCTTCTCCAGCATGCAGTCCGTTTGAAGAAAAGAAAACAGCTGTTCTTTTTTTCACATACTTTGGATCGGTATTCGTCAAATTCAGTGAGAATAGGAAAATGCTGCCACCGTTAGATGCCAGCCGAGAGAAGAACAAATTATTATAAGCGACTGATCGTCTGCATATTGGACAATGCATTCCATATATGCTCTGTATCATAATTACTATTTTAATAATTTTTGTTTTAATTTTTCCCTTTTTTATTTATTATCAATGGCCAAAGTTCACTTTTTCACTTTTTTATATTTTTCCTCCTTTTACATTCCTCCTTACATTTGATTTTGTTTTTGATGCTCTGACATTCGATTTCATTGAATTATTTATCAATGGAATCAGCTATTTATAGTATTTGTTTCGAATGATTCGGTTCTTATGTTCGCGGAAAAAGGGCTTAAATATATGCCATCTTAATGCCCAAAGTGTGAATGCGAAATTGGATGAATTTAGGTGGTTATTTATTAACTCTTAAGTGAACGTTATTTGTTTAACTGAGACTTGGTTTTGCTCTAAACATCCTGACATGGCGTATGATGTTGAGGGTTATAAACTTGTTGGTGGTGATAGGATCCCATCGAGTGGGTAGGGGAGTGGCTGTCTATTTGTGCAATGGAATAGGTTACCAAGAAGTCTGCAAATCGTATGCCTTCCGAGTATTTGTTCCTTAAGATTACGTGTGGTCTTGTGAATATGCTTCTTGGAGTGATATATAGACCAAACAAAAATATAGACATTTCACCTGTCATGAGCACCTTAGAAAGAATTTCCTGTAATGCGCCTAATATCGTAGTCTGTGGGGATTTGAACTGCGATTTGCTAAATACTATTTGTTTCGCCCACCTGATCAACAACTTCAGGAGTATAGACTTATCACCTGTTAATGTGTCGACAGCAACTCATTTTCCAAAAAACGAATCCCCTTCTCTTCTCGACGTTTTCTTTTGTCGACGATTCTGATAAAGCCCTACTTTTAAGTCAATTAACAGCGGCGGGTTTCTCGAAACATGACCTGATATACTTGACCTACCACGTACAAATTGATTCAGTAGAAACCCCCATAAGCTGCAGGGATTTTAAAAATATACAACACGAAAATCTACGAAGTGAAGTCTTTTATATACACTGGGAACAAATTTTCTATATGTCTTCCGTAAACCAGCAGGTAGCGTTTCTGCAAGAAAATTTAAAAGCACTTTTTGGTCGACATGTCCCACTAAAGTATAAAACCATTAAACGTAGTTCTCCGCCCTGGCTTAATGGTTGTATACTTGATTTAATTAAAGAACGGAATATCGCGTACATTCGTTGGAAGCGATATAAATTGAATGTATTCTATGACACTTATCGTTCCCTTCGTAATTTAGCAGTGCTCCGTATTAAATCTGCAAAATGTCTTTACTTCGAAGATTTATTGAGTCCTAACATTCAGTCTGGAACCTTCTAAACTCTCAGTTCGTATCTGTATCTGTCCCATTAACACAAAATTCGAATACTGGTTTTCGTGGTTCAGTGTATCATCTTACTAGTGAAGAAAGTGCCCCTGAAGAATATTTTAATTTCACTTGCTTTATAGACGAAGACAAAGTTGAAGCTGTATTGTATATCAAATCGAACGTAACAGGTATAGATGAAATAAATCCCAAATTCTTAAAAATCCTTCAAGTCCTAAAATTCATAACCTACATCTTCAACTCAATAATAACCACCTGTGAGTACCCGAGCTTATGGAAAAATGCTTAAGTATTCCCGATACCTTAGTCGAACAATTGTGCCAGCCCAGAATACAGACCTATAGCCATCTTGCCATTTCTATCGAAAATAATCGAAAAGGTGATTCTAAAGCAAATGCAAGAGCACCTAAATACTAACAAAATTTTAAGTCATGCCCAATCGGGATTTCGTGCTAATAGAAGTTGCAAAACTGCACTTTTACTAGTAGTAGATGATATACGAAGGGCCATGGACGCAAACTTTGCGACTTTTTTAACGCTGCTGGACTTCTCGAAAGCATTCGAAACGGTTGATCACTTGGTTCGCTGTAAAAAGCTTAGAACCGATTTCGGATTTTCTCCTCTTGCTGTTAAACTTTTGCACTCCTATTTAATAGGCCGTCTGCAATGTGTGGCAATGGGAAACCAGATATCCTCTTTTCTATCAGTTCCTTCAGGTGTGCCACAGGGTTCCATTCTTGGATCGATACTCTTTTCACTATATAAGAATGAACTTCCCCGACTAGCCAAACATTGTTATGTTCATATGTTTGCAGATGACGTTCAACTGTATTCGCGCTGTCCGTTAGGTAGCATAAGAAATGGTGTCGACCAGATTAATGAGGCTCTTCAAATTATTCAGTAATGGGCGTTAAAGCATAACTTGTCTCTTAATCCGGGAAAGTCAAAAACCATATGAATTTTCAAACGGAAATTAGATACAACCAATTTCCAACTGATTAAATTAGGTCAGTCAACTATTGAGTATGTCCATTCCGCTTGGAACTTGGGGGTAATCTGCTATGGTCAACCCAAAGGTATATGCCTATTCAAAGTAAGATGTTGCTCATTAAAGCACTTCTTTTACCTATCCTTTTGTATGGCAGCGAAGTCTTATGTATTGTTGATTATAACAAAAGAAGAAAATTAAACGTAATATACAACAACTTCGCGCGATACATCTTCAAGAAACGATATTCTGACCATATCTCTACCTATTTCAAACAAATAACGGGTCTGACTTTTGATAATCTCATCAACTTTAGGTCATTGTTACAGCTACATAGCATTATGCAGACACGTCAGCCCGAGTACTTGCACAACAGACTTGTTTTTGCCAGTTCGCAAAGAATCGCAGCCCTGATTCGGCCCAGATACAACTGCCGCAATCCGAACGTACATTTTTTGTCCATACTACTCTTTTATGGAACTCATTACCAGTAAGACTAAGGAGAATCAAAATTTTTGTTACTTTTCATTTATTTTCTTTGCCAAATTCAATCAATCAATTAACTTAACATTTTGAAGCACTTGAAATTCTTTAATCTTTCACAAATGATAAGGTTGTTCTTTGACCGGAACAAATAATAATGAAAAGACGCCAAGACCGGAGAATATGGTAGGTATGGCAGTAGATCCCATTCAAGGCGTAAAAACTTTTGGTGAATCACCAAACTTGTATGAGGTCTCGCATTATTTTGGTGGAATTAGTCAATTGAATACCAGAAGAAGGCAAATCAATAACTACAGTGCGGCCCGCTTCAAACTCTTTGTACCTGCACGAATGTATTTTCGACATTGTCGAGTCCCCGTAGGCGCTTCTGCACATGATATTTTGTTAGAAACACAAAATTTTGCCATTGCAAAATTTGTAGAACACAACAATCAATGACGCGTTTATAAAACTATCACTCAAGTCTTCCGACAAATGGTGCTCAAACAGATGTTCTTCAGCCCGGTTTGTTCGAATGGGAAATGTCGGGTCATTTTTGATCAGAAGTTATAGGCTTTCGAAGTCTTTTAATCCAGTTCACCTTTTTACTTCATGATTTCTTGCGTGTTTAACATTGTTGTTTACAGCCCATTTCTTCTCCCAGCGTTCTCACGAATTATTTTCCATCGGTTTGCATCAATTAATGCCTTTATTGTGCATCTTCAACATTGGAATCAGTTTTGGCACTGGCGTTCTGTCATTGGATAATTTTTTTCTTGCTTCAAAAGCATTATTACCTTTTCGATAGTTTTAGCGGATATTTTTAGCAACCAATTAGCTACATTAATTTTTGGCAGTACGCTGGCTGGTACAAATTTGTATGAAAAACTAAAATTCGGTTTGTAATTAAATTAAAAAATTTATTAAAGAAATCATTGAGTTCCAAACCGTTTCAAGTTAAAATGTTGAGAAAAAGTACTTAAGTTTTGAAATGAGTACTTGTGAAGTGCCATGAAGGCTTGGTTCGGATGCAATCGTGCTTTAAAAAGTGTAAACAATGCACTTGTGAACCCCAAATAAATTGCTTGTTTTTTTTTCAATTTAATATTGACTTCCGGCATGTGAGCGAGCGCCTCGTAGCAATCCGCATCAAGGCTAGATTCGCCAACATTAGCCTTTTATGTGCGCATACCAATGCTCTAGTTATGACATTAAAATTGTCCTCGGTGATTTTAATGCAAAGCTAGGAAGAGAGGGTATTTTTGGTGGAACGATAGAAAAATAAAGCCTGCACGACACCACCTCCGATAACGAATTCAGGCTAATCGACTTTGCGGCGGCGCGTCGTAGCTAGCACGCGGTTCCCACATCACCACATACACAAGGGGACTTAGAGGACTCCTGATCAATCAACAGTCAACTAGATTGATCACATTACAATCGACGAAAGACACTCCTCCACTATTATGGATGTCCGTACGATCCGAGGAGCCAACATCGACTTGGACCATTACCTTGTTGTAGCCAAGATACGGTTGCGGATATCCCAAACTACGCCAATACAAGCTAGTGTTGTGAGGAAATTCGACGTCAGACGGCTACAATCGCAAGAGATCGCCAAGTCCTTTTCCGATCGAGTGTCTCTTAATCTCTTAAGAGGTCTTATGCCGCCAGCATCAAACATCGAAGACCATTGGAAACACTGCCAAAACACCATCAGAGATGCCGCTTCTGATGTGCTGGGTTTCACTCGTCCCCCACAACGAAACCCCTGGTTCGATGATGAATGCCGGCAAGCACATGCAGCTAAGCAAGATGCATATAAAGCGGCGTTGCTTAGAAGGACCAGAGCTGCTCATGAGCTCTATGAGCGGAAGAGGAGAGACGAACACCGACTTCTCAGGAGGAAGAAGAAAGAGCATGAGAAGCGCGCGGCCGAGGAAATTGAGAGATGCTACTCCAGGAATGGGGTTTGGAAGTTTTACCAAAATAACATGCCACGGAAACAAACCCCGAACTGAAGCCTGTAGAGATGAACATGAGAACATCATGGTATAGAGTCGCAGTCAATGCCAAGCATTTGGAAAGACCATTTCTGCAGGCTGTATAACGGCGATTACGAACCAAATACCGCTGTCAGGCAGAATCAACGTTTCAACCTGGACGATGATGACCAACAATTCCGTCCACCCGACCTGGATGAAGTGAGCTATATCTAAGCTTAAGTCCAACAAAGCTGCTGCTGCGGACGGCCTGACTACCGAGCTCTTCAAGGCGGCAAGCGATGACTTGGTAAGGAACATACACCAACTCATCTGTAGAATATGGTCGGACAAAAGTATGCCCGATGAATGAAACCTTAGCATTGTTTGTCCGATTCTCAAGAAAGGAGACCCTCTGAACTGCGCCAATTACAGAGGCATCGTCCACAACCTGATAGGTCCATATCAGTGTGGCTTTAGGCCAGGAAAGTCCACCATCGACCAAATATTCACACTACGCCAGATCTTGGAGAAGACCCATGAGCTTCAGATTTATACACACCATATATATATGCACCGTCTGTGCATGATTATGATGTAGAATGCACGCTGCTGCATTCAGGTCGGTAAAGATCTCACCGAGACCTTTGATGTCCAAAAAGGATTTAGGCAAGGAGATGCACTGTCAAGCGATTTTTTCAACATCGTACTTGCAAAACTCACGAGCAAACACAAGAGGCAGAGGCATGGATATTATCAAAAATTGATGAGGGTGTATTTGATTGCTTCGAAAGAAAAATTCTTCCGGTGATCTTCGGTCCCGTCTGCATTGACGGTGAATGGAGGAGAAGATACAACAGTGAACTCTACGGACTGTACAGCGACATCGACCTAACCAGAAGAGTGAAAATCCAAAGACTGAGATAGCTGGGTCATGTAGAGCATATGGACACCAATGCTCCTGTCCGAATCCGCTTTCGAGGGACAGCGCAGTAGAGGAAGGCCAACTTAACGTGCGAAACTGGAGGCAGCTAGCTAGGGATCGAGACGCTTGTTGACTGAGGCCCAGGTCCACCCCTGACTGTAGCGCCACTTAAATTAAGTGAATAATATGAAGTGTTTTTGAAACATATTGTTCAGAGATAGTGAAATGCAACTTATAATGTCCATAGATGGAATCTCACTCATATATAGTATGTAGGTAAGAGCACAATATTTCAAAGAGAATATTTCAGTTGAAAAAAGTGAAAAGTGTGAAATAAATAGTTTGGTATTTAAGTTTTTATTGAAGCAGGATCAAGCACATGTGAATAATTGTATCCCGGTCCCAGCACTCTTTTACTTTTACCAAGTGAAATTGTTTTTTTGAAATATTGTGATACATTAGTAGAATTCCATCTATAGACATTTTAAATTACATTTCACTGTTCCACATACTGTCTTTACTGATTTAAAGATATGTTTAAAATGACGCTTACTATTATTCACTCCTGACTTGATATTGAACTGAAAAATAACAACACAAACAATTTTATTCTCTGTTTCAAGTACGATTCTATTTAAACAAACACATCTTCGCACTTCATAAGCACTTATTTCAAAATATACTCATATTTTCTCCAAATTTTTGTTCATCACGTATTTGAAAACAAAACAACAATTTCTTAAACAAATTTTTTAATTTTATTCGGGTTCGAATTTTGACTTTTCAAACAAATTTGTTCCAGTGCGCGAGCTATTAAAAATCCATGCAGCCAATTGATTATAAAATGTTGCCACAAGAGGCGCTGAAAGCAATTAACCGAGTCTCAATAATGATAAAGCGGCTTAAAAACGAAGTTGTCTGAGAAATAATACTCGTACAATTAAGTCCTCTGTTGCGAAAAAAAACGAAAATATTTTCTTAACAACCAATATTGATAAAAGTAGACATCTCTTGCTCGAATTTTAAGTTAAACTTTTTTGTTTGTTTGAAGAAACACAAGCCCTTATATTAGAACGGTATGCTCAAAGTAAGAACTCGCGCAAATGTTTCTCCTGAAAACATATGTAGTTACTTTCATAATTAGGAAAAGCCTTGACCGGCGTTCCTCCAGAAAACATCGGTAATTATGATGAGACAAACTTAGCGGACTACCCTGAAAGGAAAAGTCTAATAAGAAGAGGCTTCAGATATCCAGAATGCATAATGAACCAAACAATGTATTCTACTTTCATAATGATTGCTGGAATTGCTGCAGTACCAAAACGAACGAAGTATAATCGCACTGCATCCGCATGGATTTGCATAACCATATATGAAGATTGAGACAATGCCCTTTTATTTCCATATGCTACGCATATTTCCACTGGAAATGTATACGTATGTGATTGGTGATAACTTAAGTTGCAATCTTTTCCTTGGTGCTGGGAAAGGAAAGTGAAGTCAGCCCGAAAACCTGCCCAAACCCCTTACTTACTTACTTACTTTAAGTGGCGCTACAGTCCGGGGTGGACCTGGGCCTCAGTCAACAAGCTTCTCCAGCCAGCTCGATCCCTGGCTAGCTGCCTCCAGTTTCGCACGCTAAGTTGGCTGAGGTCCTCTTCCACTTGCGTGCGCCACCTGAGTCTTGGCCCTGAGTTTTGGCCCAAACCCCTTAAGTTGCCCTTTTCTCATCAACTCAAAGTCGCCTGTAATGATATATTATGTACCTATATTGATAGTATTGAAAAGAAAAAGTGTAGAGAAAAATACTTGCCAAAATCAATTTTCCGCAAATTCTTAGCAAGCTCCACTCAAAAATAGAACCAAATTCACAACAAAACCTAGTTTATGAATTTAGGAAGACTGGGTTCAACCCATTGGATAGGAAATGTGTTTAACTGCCTTCCAAGATAAAACCCAACAACCAGATGCCAGGGTTGAGAAAATAGTAAATGATTCAGCATTATCTTTGTTGAAATCATTTTCTAATGATATTACTACTTCCAAAAGAAGGAAAGTAAACTAGAGCTTGCTCCAAGTGAGAGCATAAGAGGAAAAGAAAGGCAAATGATAAGTTAACTGAAAATGGAAAAACAAAAACTAAATAATCTAAGAAAAGTTAATAATTAAAGGCAACAGAAAAACTATGATTAAAAGAACTAACGGAATAACGCGTTCTCAGAAAAAGAAAATGAAGCCCATAATCATGAATCAGTGCCAAGGCCTTCTCAACACTTTTAAGAGAAAAAAAATATTTTCATTGTTTATAAACTACAATTTCATTAGAACACATAAATTGTCTAAAGTTTCTTCATCATTTACAAATGATTACTATTAAAGTTTTTATATCAGTCTTGCCACTATGAATGAAGTAGAGGAGAAAATCATTCAAATGTCCTTCACGGGAGTTCTTGCAAGACTTGATTCTGATCAGATAATTTTTGATGACTTTTTAACACATATCGGTCAATTACTAGGCCATAACTTGACGAATATTCAAACCTTAAACTAAATATTATATCAGTTCTTAACTTTATTCAAACTACAGATGCGTTTCAACATTTCACAAAATATCGTCGCTGAAAAGCAAGGCTATTTTTGTGAACCTAAAAGCTCAACCATAATAGGCAAAAGTAAACTGAAGCTACTGTCAGAACTGGACGAAAAGTTTCTTTACGTTACTTCAAATGGACAAGTTGCGCATAATAGGCGTTTGAAAATGTATCAATCTGTCAGGTCATGCTGTCATTTGTTTTGTTTGTGTGTTTTGCATTTGTGAAAACTTTTCATTCGGTGCGGATTAATATTAATATTTGTTGAAGTAAAATGGCGAAAACAAATATGTAAGTTGTGAAATAAGTGCTTGTAAAGTGTTTAGCAATTTCGTGCTTTAAGCAAAAAGTAGGATTCAATCTATGGAAATTTTCAGTCGCATTTCACTGTTTCGAATATTGTCTTGTTTTACTATATATTACAACACAACTTTCTATTATACATTTTTCATTAAATATTGAATGGAAAAAAAACAACAATTTCTTTATGTTCCACAAGTGCTTTGTTTACATATTTTAAAGCACGATTCTGTTCAAACCAAAATTTCTAAACACTTCACAACGAACTATTTCTAAACTTACATATTTGATGTCGACATTTTAACTCAACAATTACTTTAACAAATTTTCGAACCGAATTTAAATGTTTTACAGCAATTTGTTCCTACACACAAGCTTTCTGGAATTCACTTCGCATGAAAAGGGCACAAATCCACAATAAAAGCACTTTGGATGATTGTGATAATTAAATATATGTGTTTCCTTCTAATATAAATGTTTTTGAAAGAAAACAGCTTTTTGAATTATTATTGACAGATGCTTACGAACGAAAGCAAAAGTGAACGAAAAATCGACGAAACGGAGCAATCCGACACTATGCGTGCGAGATACAAATCACTTGTTATCGCACATTTACGTACGTAGTCGTACGGGTCCTTTCGCCTATAATGAGTCTGCCTTAAGTCTTAGACAAAGTGTAATTGTGTCAATTACAATTGGACTTTGAGTGAGTCAAAGTACTCTGCAGGCCAAAAGTATGAATAATGTCAGTTGTCCGATAACAAGAATGCAAACTCCATTGAGAGAGTTCCTTTCCCGAAAAACCTCCTATATGGCAAATTATAAAAACATATATACGAGTATGTATGTATTTCAGTCCCTTCAAACAGTGTTCTTACTTTTTTCATTTTTGTGGGCTGAATGTAATTTTTCGAGACTGAGTGCTCAATTCCACTGACAGTAAAAAGATAATATGCAGCCTTTGGCTACCTCGAGCCCAAAGGCAATATTTTGTTTGACTTAGTTGAAAATAACATCAAACCATTCTTCATTTTGTTTAAAATAAAAGAGTTCCATGGCGAAACATTTCAGGGCATGACATGTGAATAAATTCCTAAAAGCCAAAAAATATAGTTAGGTAGGGGAAATGTCAATTTTAATATTTAGTAAGCGAATTCGTTAATGAAGCTTTACGAAACTCTGCCATCAATCCAATTATTGTTTAGCAGATGCACCAATTTAAAACAAAATTACGGATACTGATTAGTCATTCTAACTCTACAACAGAATTCTGGAGGATGTTTCCAATCCATCCACATTCGCGTGCAACATTTGACAAATTTGCCCCAATAATATTGTCGCTTGAAAACTTAATTTACTAAAGGTCGCAATGAGGCTTCATGGAATACAATTTTAGGACCGTTTTATGTGACCTTCTCTTACAATTTAGCCATGAAATCAGTGGAACCTTTTTTTTATCCCCAGGAAAGGACACGCAGCCTTTATGAATCAGGAACATCAAATTTAGAGTGCCGTTGCTGCAACATTGCTACCGTTGTTGTGCTGATGCTGCTACTGAGCATGATGATGTTAGAGATGGTGGCGATGATGATGATGACGATGATGGCGCTATGGAGATGCTTGAGGACCGACATCTGCTTTCCCTTGAAGTGTTGAAGTGTATGGGTGAGAGCTGCTGTACGGGTGACTATAAGAGCAGAATGATTACTTTGTTGTGTGCTATACTGCTGTCGTTGACGATGCTTTTTTACCCCAGGGCAGGAATAAATTAAATAAAAATATCCTCCTCTCAGTTTGTATTTGCTTCTTTTATTTTTGTTGCGTCTCTCTCTTTTTCACTCTTCCTTCGCATAGATTAAGGGTAAGGAAAAAATAGACTTTTAAAGAATCGTTTGTGTGATGTTCCTATCCGTTTTCTTTTTTACTTTGTTTTTGGATATTATTTACTGAGTTAGCTATTTCCCATGGCGTAAAGGACTTGAGATTTGAAATTATTCGTACAGACATAGTTTACAACATTTTTGCTAAAATCTGCCCTAAATTATATCATCAATCCCATATCCCAAGGGCCTGGGAAAACGCGCTGCAAATTTATTTTAAAAAAAAAACATTTTCTATTTTCTTAATCCAACTTTGAACATTACTTTATATTGATGAAAAACGGGTGACAGGCAGTGCTTTGGTTGTTTGGACTCCCCAAACAATAATACACAATACAAATATACTACATACAGATACTTCCTTGATCTGAAAGTTCGCCAAACACACAGAGAAAGATGTACTCCTGCCTACGTAACTTTTGCAAATGTCAAGCTATGACGCTAAGACTTAAAGGGAATATCAACAACATATGCACTAACTTAACAAAAAAAATTAATTTGTGGGTTCCTCAAAGTTAGAGATTGTGACCCTAATACTCTACAACCTAGCCGGAGTTAGACTCCGGATTTGCACGCGCAGTGCTCAGTATTTTGAAGAAGGATATAGACATACGAACATGCCGACC
The DNA here is from genome assembly GCA_928272305.1 of Volucella inflata. Taxonomy (NCBI): domain Eukaryota; kingdom Metazoa; phylum Arthropoda; class Insecta; order Diptera; family Syrphidae; genus Volucella; species Volucella inflata. The sequence goes on along the minus strand of OV743716.1, from coordinate 48,187,853 downwards.
ATAAACACAGAAGTGCTTTTTTGATTTTTCGGATGATTTTCGGTCCAGTCTGCACAGACGGTGAGTGGAGAAGGAGATAATAGAACGAGCTGACGCGCTGTGCATCGACATCGACTTGCCAAAAGGTTAGATCCAAGGACTGAAATGAGTGGGTCATGTTGATCAGAGGTCTGGTCCGAAAGTCTTCGAATACACCTCCGGGCGACAGCGCAGTGTGAATACTTGGCCGATGGTGGACTTTCCTGGTCTGAGGCCACACTGATATGGACCTATCAGGTTGTTGACGAATGGCTTTAGGCGTTCACACAATACAGCAGATAAGATCTTGTATTCGATGTTAAGGAGAGTGATGCCTTTGTAATTGGCGTAGTTCAGAGGGTCTCCTTTCTTGAGAATCGGACAAACAATGCTGAGGTTCCATTCATCGGGCATACTTTCGTCCGACCATATTTTACAGATAAGTTCGTGTTTCTTCCTTACCAAGTCATCGTCTGCCGCTTCGAAGAGCTCGGCACTCAGGCCGTCGGCTGCAGCAGCTTTGTTGGACTTAAGCTTAGAAATAGCTATCTTCACTTCATCCAGGTCGGGTGGACGGAATTGTTGGTCATCATCGTTCAAGTTGAAAGGTTGATTCTGCCTGACAGCGGTATTTGGTCCGTCATCGCCGTTATACAGTCTGCAGAAATGATCTTTCCAAATCCTCAGCATCGACGGCGATACGATTACGATGTTCTCTTGTTCATCTCTACAGGCTTCGATTCGGGGTTTGTGTCCGTGGCATGTTATTTTAACCTTTTGGTAAAACGTCCGAACCTCATTCCTGGAGTAGCATCTCTCAATTTCCTCGATCGCGCGCTTCTCATGTTCTTTCTTCTTCCTCCTGAGAAGCCGGTGCTGTCTCTCCTCTTCCGCTCATAGAGCTCATGAGCAGCTCTGGTTCTTCTATGCAGCGCCGCTTTATATGCATCTTACTTAGCTGCATGTGCTTGCAATGTGATCAATCTGGTTGACTGTTGATTGATCAGGAGTTCTCCAAGTCCCCTTGTATATCCCCTATATATCGTACACGAGATGTGGAAACCACGTGCTAGCTACGACAATGTTTTGCCCCGCCGCAAAGTCGATTAGCCTGAATCCGTTATCGGAGGTGGTGTTGTGCAGGCTATATTTTCCGATTGTTCCACCAAAGATACCCTCTCTTCCTAGCTTTGCATTAAAATCACCGAGGACAATATAACAATAGCTAGGGCATTACTCGTAGGTCTTGTTAAGGAGCTCGTAGAAGGCATCCTTAGTGTCGTCATCTTTCTCCTCTGTGGGGGCATGCGCGCATATGAGGCTAATGTTGGCGAATTTAGCCTTGATGCGGATTGCTACGAGACGCTCGCTCACATGCCGGAAGCTCAGGACTTCTTGTCTCAGTCTGCCTCCAACAACAAACCTGCATCCAAATAAGATCTGCTTTTGCCGTCGATAGCATTGCTAAGTTTTTTGGAAAATTGGACAGAAAGAGAAGAGATATGTTTGCGCTCTTGTCAACTACACATCTGACTTGATTTTTGTTGACTGAAAAAATGCAAGTTTTTTTGGGTTACGCCTCGGAAACAAGAAATATCAACACAGGCGTTTGAGAAAGAATGTGATTTTAGACATACCTGTGTATATATAACTTTTAAATAGTAAAAGACTCAATCTATTCTGACAACAACACCAGTGCTGAGATCAAACTAAGGTGATCGTAGTAGCTATTTCTAGAAAAAAAAGAAGCAATTTAAAAGTAAAGTTACCATTACTCCAACAGCTCTGTGGCGAGGAGACACGGATTTTGTCGGTTACGTCTGTGGAGGCGTCCAATGGAACAGAAGATGAACGACAAACTGTACGTGATTTCGGCATATTCAGAATAGTCTGAACATTTAAACAGTTGAACATACCGCGTTTTTTATATTATTTAAGTGACGTCCACAATTGTAAAGGGTTTTCAATTAACTTAGCCTTCAACGCCATGTAAATATGTCCTTTAAGAAACAGAACGTGGCAGTTAACTATTGTAGAACAAGGTCAACTAATAAGTTTTAATGTTTTATAAAGTGCTCCACATTGCGGACATATAGATATAAGGTGTCTTCTAAGTGCTTTTTAACAAGACCTTATTGCCTTAATAGCCCAAAGGAAGAGGGTTTGGCAAACAAATCCGAAGTAGGCGAAATCCTTTAGTTGTAACTGTCTATTATGACATTCTGCCTAATTCGTCGATGTTATGTGTCACTATATTTATAATACTTTTGAGCCTCTCTCGCGAATTTAGAGCCCAGACGTAGCTTCCTTCCTTGTTGAGGTTACCAGCTTTTTATTGCGACTTGCTAAGAACACGATTTTATTTTTAATTTATTGACATTAATTAACATATACTCGCATATAGTACGTTAGAACTAGTTAGCTTTGAAATAAAATTAACAAAACTTATGTAAGCACTTGCGAAAGTGCATTCACAGCGATAATGTTTTATTAGAAAATATGTTAGTTATCTTTATGGAGGGGAATAAAATTGTCTTGGGTTAGCTTTTTATAGTAAACGAATCCATGATATAGAACAGTATGTAAAAAATTGTGGATATTCCTGAATTTAAATAGATTCAGAGGAAAGCAAAATTTTACAGAGAAAATGTTTTGGCGATATTTGAGATGTCTTCTGACATGAGCAATAAGTTAACACTCATTGCCTTCATAAACTCATCTCGATAGAAGCTTTGCTTTGACTTCGTTTCAGAATTAAAATCCCAAAGTGGCGTTTAATAATAAGACAGCTTATGCGTGTTACGTGTGTTCCTACGAAAGGAGATGTGCCCTGAGCCAACTTATTAAGAAAATTGGAGGAGCTCGAGTTCTATTAAGCTTAAAAGACAAACTCCTGCTGTTCTAATCAATTATTTCACTTTATGAGACCCGCAAATGCCTTGCGCTAAGTAGATAGACGTTACAGGGAATAATTCAAAATCAATCGTGAAAAAGTTAAGTAGAACTCAAATTGACATAAGACGAACACCATGTAGATTCAGATTCAGGTAAAAACACCTTTAATTCTTGGTCTGTGTAGGATACACTGTGTGATGTAAAGTGTGACCCATATGCTGTTATCTTTTTAAAAAGTCTATAAAACAAAACACTTTTCAATATTTTTTAACTATTGTGGCTTGCTTGAAGAGAATAAACCTTCCGGAATATTATTTTATTTAAATGGCAGCTTCGCCTGGCTTGGCGGTAACCATTTTGTCAACACAATTTTTCAATACATTTTCGATGGCTTCGGTCCCTATGTCACGAACAAATATTGATCTTGAGTTTTTGGATTGTACTCACAACACCTGACAATAAGACATTAAAATGCAAGTCCCTTGCGGCTAAGCAATATCACTAAAACTAAACTAAACTAAACTGATTACACAATTATTGAATTTAATCAATAAATCGATTCTCAGACATGTAACCCCATCCTTCTAGAACCATATGTTGCCCAAGTCAAAATCCTCAATTTCTGATCATAAAAAATCCTTTCTTCTATGGTCGTCTTAGAAGAAAACTAGGCCAATAAAGTCGCTACTCCAAAAACAACATCATACATTCAAATGTTCAGAATGCATTAGCTTTGCTTTGATTGCGTGTGGAGTTTTCGAGTTGCAAAATGTTGCCGCCGAGATAAGAATGCGCCTTATATTAAAAGATGGTTCTTTAAACAAAATTTTTAAATTTTGATGGGGAGAACACGGAAGCGATAACAAAGCAGGTGGTCATTTTGCTTAATTGTATCCTGTTAGAAAATAATCCGAGATCTCTAGGCAGATTTCTACTGAGGCTAGCGCGACTAATATTCAGTTGTCTAGATCTTTGGCGCATTGAAGTTCTCGGATTTAGGCGCACACTTTGTCCAACAGAATAAAAAATATTTCAAAAACGTACTAAGAAATGGGCCATCCATTATTCTCCTATTTTCAAAATGAATATGCCACGCCTTCCTGTTCAGTCTTCCAAATTTCTGTATAGCTATGCTTATTTCAATAATATCTTTTAATTCAACTTTTTCAGGCATACAATTTGAAGTGTGAAAACATTTGAAGGCCATCCGCACAATAATTGAAGCAAACAATTTTCCATTTTGATATTGTTGGCATTTTATTATTTCCAATTATATTATATTCTATAGGCGTGCATTGAAATGGAATGAAAAAAATGAAAAAAAATATCCCCAATATCGCACAAAAGAGCGAAAGCTAAATAAAGTTAATCTGATGGATAATTATCACACAAAACCACGGGTGGTTGCTAGGCTAAATTCAAAGCTCTATGCCAACGCAGTAGACTTTTGTACGTCTATACATAATATCGCGGTATCAATTAATTTGAAATTTAAATAAGATTTTCCGCGAAAAGCTAAAATGTTCTACAATTTTGTTTTTTAATTTAATTTTAGGTGGCTTTTGGGCATTTGTTGAATTAATTTTATAGAGCTGAGCTAATTAGTTTGGACTTAATGAGAATGTTGTTTAAGTCTATGACTATATCGATGTTTAATTGCAAGCTCCTCTCAGAATTATTATTTCTCCAATTTAGTGGTTTTTATTTCTAATCCTATTACAAAATACCATATGTTGGCTGAAAATTTCCTACTTCCCTACTTTGATGCGAAAACAACAAGGCCACGTTACCATTAGCAGAGGCTATAAAACTTATTCGACTGCATCCAATTACCATTAGTGAGGACAGTTGTTTATGTTGGCATCGTAATGAACAATATTCGTGCATTACAAGAACTCTATTTTCGAGGCATACACCTAGTCGATGTCGTATCAAAAAAATGACATTGTTAGGAGCGACCACAACATGAGTGATAGATACATGCGTCTGTTAGTTTAAGACTGATTTATGTATTAGAGGATTGAAAAAAACTTCATACATATGGACTACTAATACTGCGGCACCTTCCCTTTTTTGTAATTGTGCAACCAGTATCTCTCAAAACATTTTAAATTACAGAATTCTGTTGTATTATAACGCAAGTCATTTGACAATTATGATATGAATGATAATTTATGAAAAAACAAAGTGAATAAGTGGAACAGAGAGGTGAAATAGAACATAATCGTGGCATTATTATATTGACGGAGCGTATCAGGTCGGTGGCATTAGCATTGCCTGAACGTGTAGTTGTGACATCAGCTAGAAGAAGAGTACTCGTATTATCGTTTCTAAACGCATGCAGTTCCGACAAAAGAGCCTGATGCGAAACTCTGTCAAATGCCTTAGATATAACAAGTGCAACTATGTTGCTTTCGCAAGATTGATGTATGATTTGGTTCAACTTCTCTGTGAGACATGTTATCAAATCACCACTAGACCTGTTGCTGTGAAAATCGTAGTGCAGGTTTTCGAGGGGTATTCAGATGCTGGCAGTTTATTACACTTCCCATGAGCTTGAGAATAAATGTAATGGGTTGTAGGAGGAGAGAGAAGAAGATTCGTCTTTTTTATGGACGGGTTGGACAAATGTGCTTATGTGAACCGAATAGACGCTTTGCTTTTGGCAGCGTCTAAACAAGGATATTAAAGTCAAGACACAGTTGATTTAAGTGGGCATGAAGAAGTTTCAGAACGAATATTGTAATACTCTTAACATCAAATTTACTCATCTATTTAGTGGAAGAAGAATGTAGAATAAATGAATCGATACATGTTACGAAAAATTTAAAATACGATGCAGTAGGGTATATACGCATGTATCTGAATATATTTTAAAATGCTTTTAATGATAAATCTACTGCAAATGTACGGCGAAAAATAATTACTGTATGAATCTTATATTCAATTTATTCGAAAACTAATAAAGCTTTAAGGTTTTTCAATGTACGAGTATTCAACTCAAGACGATTGAATGTTGAACCAAACTATATGAAATCACTATTCGGTATGAAATTATTGACTTACATTGCAAATTAAAATATAGAAAAAGAAAATTTTAATAAAACTTTAAATAAATATGAAATTATGGTTTACATGTAGGTACTTATTTATTAACTTCTACAGTAGGGCTATTTGTGATGATTTTGTGAATTTGTGAACAGCTATTGAAAAGGTGTAAACAAAGTAAAAATGAGAATCAATCAAAGGATTTATGTTGTTCCTTTAAATTTGAAATCGCAATGAATCTCAAGGTGTTTTATTTACATTTCGACTTCGATTGCTACATTTTTTTGATTGTTTGCTCGGACATCACCATTTCGTTCATTGCAATGCTTTATGATACATAAAATTTTTTGTTTCTTTATCCGGCGGGTAAACAAACAAAGCTGATGATTTTCCGACACGGAAATAGGTGACATGCAATCGATCATACTGTTGTAGAAGCATAGATTTTTAAGGTTAATGCCGCTAACACGCTATGACTACCCTTGTAAATTATTTATTGAAATTGCAAATGCAAGCCGTACTGAAACCAGCAAGCGTTTAAAGTTGATTAAAATGTCGGTCGGAATCATTATGCTACGTCGGATCAAACCGTTTTCTCCTTCGAAGAATTAATTCTTAAAGATTTATTGCTTCTTTGAGGTTTTTCATCAGTTTCGTCTTACAAAGACCTGGCTGGTTGATATTATGATTACCGATCCAACTTCCAATTGAAGATTTTGAGGTAGCAATCGCCCAGATTTCAGGGAGCTTACAAATTTGATGGGATGGGTGATGACAGTCACCCTTTGCCAGTAAAGAAATCCACAGACTTCTACGTCACCAATACGCCAGCAGTTTTACTTTGAATTCTGAAATCCATTTCGTCGACATGAATGTTTTTCGTTGAACCAAACATGATTTTTTACATTATTAAGCAATTTTTTTGAAACACTTTTCGTACGAGTTCGGCCTTTGATTCTGGCATTGGCAATATCCAGCAATTGTTTTAAAATATGCTTTAAGTTCATGGGCTGGCGTTGAATGTAGAATTTTTGATTTTTCATAGATCTTGCATCATTCGGTCTTATGCCTCCAAAGTACTTTTAGTTTTTCTCGATTTTTGCAATATCTCTTTTCACAAAACCTTATACGGACCACTATGAACGTTTGAAAAATTAGCCAAATTGATCCAGCCGTGATGCGCTTATCAACGAATAGGTTTTAAATTTTATTTATCATTGCTGAACTTCTTATGTTCCCAAACTTTTTGAAATGTTTTATACGAAGCCCTAAGCTTTATGTGGAAGTCTTTTATTTCATTTAAACAACATAACTTCTAAAAGGCAGATCGACCCCCACAAACCTGGTCGAATTTGTGTCTTTCGCTCTCAAAGCTTAAGAAAATGACTAGGAAAGCGCATCAGATTTCACTAAAGCTTTCGCCAAGGATTTTCATAAATCAATCTTTTTCAAAATGACCGTTCTCGTCTTTTAAAATGGATTTTTTCCTACCTAGCATTTCAGTGTTCTGCAGCTCTTTCAGTTACTTTCCTGGCCTTCTCTGGGGTTCCACAATTTCGCTTAAGATAGATACGTCGTGTGAAATTCGAAGATTACTGAACCCTTCCATGAAGTGACTACCCAGTGAAAGAGGACTGTAGCAATTTTAGTGCGAGGAATGTGATTTAGCTGAATACTGGTTTCCGCCGAACTTGAGGACCATTTATAACAGCAAATAAGAACTCATTTAAATTTTACATTTAAGACATACATATCTTTTGTCCTTGCGCATAAGTTATTTAAAGGAAATAAGGCAATAAATAAATAAAAGTACTATCGAATAGTAAAAAAGACATCTTCCATCTATTCGAGAAAATTCATATAAGAGGGTGAAGTTATCAACAAGACTCGGAATACTATATGCTGCCTTTCGCACAACCACCACGGTTATATCCAATGGCACTACAGATGTGTCCTGTATTTTGCGTAAACGCTTGTCGTGGAGACTTAAGTTCGTAGCCTTGCCATCCCAACCTACATAAGATTATACCAATGAGGAACTGTTGAGGGCACAAAAACCTCTTACTGATTTTAGTGGCCTCAGAACCCAGCACTTATAGCCACTTTATTCCGGGTGAGACCAGCAGGTGCACCCTCCCTGCATTCTAGACTTAAACCACAGCCACCTTGACGCTCCCACAAGAGGGCCTACCTCAAAAAGTTAGGCCCGGAACATTGTCCGGGGGGCTCCTAACTCCCACGGTACCGTGTTTTAAGTCCTGGTATGGACTGCCGGGGATCTTGCCACTCAACAAGACCTTTGACCGGCAGCTTGCAATTGGACAAATCATAGCAACCATCAGTGGCGTAAAGGTCGGATGATGCTTATGATAAGTCCAGTTGTGCTCTACCCCCGCTTTTTATTAGACAACGTCATTGATTGAAGAAGCCTTGCTAATTGGGTGGTGACCCCAATTGCACCTCAGTTCGAAATTTGAAGATACTGCCAGAAAGCTAGGCACATCACGCTAGTAAAACTGAACGGCAAATAAAGAAATTTACATCGCCGACTGATTCGTATTTGCACCAATAACGTGGTCTGATATATATATCTCAAGTAGTCGAGATCTGCCTTAGGCATTATGACATTATGGTACTCGTAGATCTTGCGAAGTATACTGGGACTGTAAGTAAATACCACCACCATGTACGCATAAATTTTATATTTTACTACTAAGATACGATGAGATATATTGCAGTTTGTCAAAAAATCTATTCCAAATGGCCTTCAGGTTTGTACCAGAGTGATGACGTGGCGTAGCATACAAACAAGTTTTTTAATGAAGATTTCTTCTAAGCACTATTTTAACGATTGAACTTGAGTTATAAACATTAAAGCTCATCCGCTTGTCATGCGAATTTCACAATGACTTAATAAAGGTCATTTCAGGCTGTTGTCGTTATACCGGGTGATTTTTATGCTGTTTAGTTTTACGGTCCTCATAATCGACATACTGAGCAAGCAATTCAAGCCATTGTGACAAATTTCGCACCGATTTCACGCTATTGGATACTAAGCCACCTACGAGTACCTGTAAACGTAGACTGTGTACAGAGAAAAATAATGCTGCTGTATCCGTCCATTGGTCGCCGTTCGTTTCAAAATACACCTCATGCAAGAACTGAAGCTGAATGACCTGCTACAGTATCAAATTTTCGATAAGTGGGCTTAAGAAAGCGAGAGAAAGATCCACATTTTTCAATTTGAATTGTCTTTAGCTCATTTCTGGTTGAATGAATATGTTAATTACTAACCTAAGGCAATAACAACGGAGTTATTGGCCCATATTTTCTCAAAAATTACCTTGAGAACTACGTTACGACGCCGACGGTACGTAACGATGTCGCCAGCTATAATTCAGTGATTCCGTATTTTTTTTGCCGAAAATGCACGAACTTTAGTTCAGCAAGACGGCGTTACATATCACACAGCATACATAGAACAATTGAGAAATGAGTTCGGTGTGTAGTTTATCTCTTGATTTGCGAAGAAGATAACGAGATACCAGCCAATATGTGAAAAAACTAATTCAAACTCGGACTTTTCCTATGGACCACTTAAAACGTAGACGTGGTGAATATCTACATGAAATAATTTTGACTGTTAAAAACCTAACGCTTAATAAATAACTCATGAGCAATTGCCGCTTTCGACAATTATAAAAATAATTAGATACGTAATACATACTTGTACAGCATTGTTTTTTCCACTCACTGACTATCAAATAAATTAACCTTATAATGAAATACACAATTTAATTAAATGAATACCTCTGTCTATTGACAAAAATAACCTAAAAAAGGTGAACGTAAATACCCTTTCCAATTGATAAATAAATTAACACAGTTTCCAACTCAACTGCGGCAGTAAATTTATCGTTTTACAATTTATCAATTACGTGAGCTCCATCCTCATAAATAAGCAGCTCTGTTTGTGTTCAAATGACTAAAAAAAAGTACACATGCAAATTATGCGATGACATAAATAAATTTAAATGTATATTTTATACAAAGGTCTGAAAATAGTGCAAAATCAATTTTTCTGTGAATATTTGCGGGCTGCCCCACATATTGACATTACTTGCACATCCGGCCTTGACGTATGTACATCGACACTTTGTCCCTCTCTTCCTGGAATTCATTTACCATCGGTATTGAAGCTACTTGAAATTCATAACTTAAGGGGAAAATGATTTTTAAACGTAAATAAGTTCTTCTTCAAGGTGTTGACTGTAGCGGCATTGAAATATCTTTATACGAGTAAAAGGAAGAATGGAGAGCCTCGATACCTAGTAATTACTACTCGTACCATGGTGCACTCAATCAAACCGCAGGAATAACATCAAGTTCGTTTGTTCCTTGGTTCTTGCTTTTAATGCATTGTAAAGAGTTGGTAAGGTACGACAATTTCACTGAAGATTAGGAAGTGATGAATCAACTTGTATTTCGGACACTCATTTGAGGCGGTTGCATGTGAGAAACGACGCACGAGCAAAATAACGTTCGTCTGTGGTTGCTGCAATTGGAAGTCCTAGAGTGTCTCATTGACATTCCATGTCTGGAATGTTTTGCGCATCTTCAGTTGCAAGATTTATAATGATTTTGAAATTTGCTTTAAATTATCGTTTCGCATTGTGCTTCGAGGGGTATTCAGATTAAAGAAATATTTAGGGCGTTTTGTATTAAATTAAAGGATAATTCTTTTAGAGGTACTTTTTCCAGTTGTGATTTCATGACTTAGCCCAGCACGCAGTCTACAAATCATTCACTTATATTGTATTATAAAAATCAACGTTCAGTGAGGTGTGCTTAGAGCAATTTGTTGTCCAAATAATCAGCATACCGAACCCACAATTCGATATATCATATATCAAAATATACCACGCAGTGAGGAAAATAAACCGGTGGTAGCGGACAGTAAACGCGTGATAATTGAACCCGGTCCCGTTCTCAACATCTTTGCTTGTCGTATGCAATAACTTGACACAATTCACATGAGGATGTTGGTTTAAAAGCATACGAAATTCAATTCGTGCAGGAATTTAAGCCGACCGACATTCCAAATAGCCTACGCTCTTGAAAATCTTCAGCGATGAGGCCGATTTCTAGCTTACTGTGATGTAGCCTTAGCCATATTTGAGGTACGGAGAAACTCGAAGGGGTTTATTACATGGCCATTACATCCAAACAAGACAACGGGGGCTTATAACATAGGTTAATTTTCAGTCCATATTCTTCAAACTGCGCCATGATAACAGACTTTTTACTGCCTGAAATTAAAGCTCGTAATCTCGGGGACATTTGACTATAACACCACTCGTAGAAAACTAAAATTGCAAGACACTGGCAGAATCTTCCAGCGTTAATTACCGAGAACCATTGGCAACGCTGATATGCTGGATATCTCCTGACCTTGTTTCGTTTACGGTAAGCACAAGTAGTCGAACAAGTAGTCGAACAAGTGTCATACAAATGAAGAGCCCCTCGTGAGCTGTGTGAGCAAAAGAAACGGAAAAAAAGTCGGCTTCCCTGGAAGAAGAAAACCGAGGACGAGAAGCGCGCAATATCAATTATTTAAAGGTTGTACTCCTGGAATAATATGCAGAAGTTTCAGATAAAAAGAACCTGTTAAGTCAAGAAAACCCGTACAGTAGCCTGTAGAGATAAAAGAGAAAACCTTATACAGTCGATTATTTTTTATGTGTTTTCAACTTTTATTTAAAATAATCAGGTATTTTGGTTACACCCTTCCATTTTTCTTCCTCAACAAAGCTTTCTAATATATTTAGCGACTTAAATACATTATTCGGTACGTTGCTCTCAAGAGATAAAAGAAATTCAACCCAATGTAGGTAACACCGCATCCACCAATTCTTCTTCACTGGCCAATTCGTCATCGTTTTCTGTTAATCTGTTAATGTAGAATTATTTTTTGTCAAACTTTTATTTTGCAAAAAGATTAATAAAAAAAAACCTTGGGTATCCTGAACTCCACGACCTTCTAAGACACTGCTGAGAATATTTTCGTCGGACGTGTTTTCTCTGGTCTGCACATAAATATCTACATTGAGGCAGTCTTCAAATGATTCATCAATATTTGCTACTGCTCTAAATGAAGACTGTAAAACCGCCAAATGGGATAATGGTAGAAAGTCCTCTTCATTCCATTGCGGAGATTGAGTTTGAATGTCATCGTTTGAAAATCCTGCCTTTCTAAAACAGTTCGCAATTATTTCTGGTTTTATATAGACGTTCCATCCCGTGCTTAAATTTCGAATGGCTTGCAGCAAATCTATGGCCATAACAGGTTTGTCATCATTTGTGCTAATATGTTCGTTACAATTCGCTTTCTGTAAAGTTGTTTTATGTTCTTGATAATGCCTTGGTCCATTGGTTAAAGTAACGAAGTCATGTTTGGAGGAAAATAGACAAGCTCAATATTTTTCAATTTATCCTTTACGTCCCTAGGGTGCGCAGTACAATTATCAACAAAAAGCAATATCTTCCTTTTTTGAGAAGCAAACTTATTGTCCAACTGTAAAAGCCATTTTGTAAAATCTCACTAGTCATCCATGTCTTTTTGTTAGACTCATAATGCACATCTAATGATTTTATTCCTTTAAAGCACCGTGGATATTTAGCTTTTCCAATAACAAGCAATTTTAGCTTCTCCAACCCGGTTATTCGCTCATTGCTATATTTTCCACCAAAGCACTTCTCGTTTTTAAATGCCAGTGTTTTATTTGGCAAGCATTTAAAAACCAAGCCAGCCTCATCGGCATTAAAGATGTCGTCTTGTTTATATTTTTGCATCAGTTTCGGCAAAACGTTCAATACCCATTCATTGCGATCTTATATGTTGGCAACAGCACTTTCCCCACATAAGGTTTTCTGAACAATACCGTGCCGTTTTTTTGAATTTATCCATCCAACCTATACTCGCTTCAAATTCTTCGAGTCCCAAGGCATCCGCAAGCTCTTTGGCTTTTTCCTTCATTAGTGGTCCAGATATAGGAAGATTCCTTCCACGTACAGCGGTTATCATTTTCAGCATTGCTTCATCGATATCCTCAAAAAAACATATTCGAAATCTTTTGCGTTTAGCACTTTTAAGAATCGCTGACTTGTTTTTTAAAATATTTTATAACAAACTGGGAAGAATTCCAAATTGCTTGGCAATATCTTTCTTTTTTGTAACTCCCTTCTCAACTTTATTAATTTTCAACACCTTTTTTTCAAGAGAAATACTACGAGTATTTCGCTGCGACATTTTTACTTTATTCACTCACTTCAACTCACTTCAAGAGTATATTGTGCATCGAAAATGAATAAAACAGACAAGGAGTCTTGAAGAGACATCGAACAAACAAACAAGTAACGGTTAAAAGTACCGTTACGGTCGATATTTGTACAGATGTTGAAGCGTTTTGAAATAAAAAAATACATAATATAAAAAAATTCATTATATGGAGACAAAAAACGTATGAAAGTCAAATTTAAAACTAGAAAATTTATTCATTGTAAAGAGGATGTGCGATCGGCGATTGACAGAGGTTAACAACACTCTTGGCGAAAGAGTTATGGCAAAGACAGCTGTAAAAAAGCGTTGTAGAATAATAAAGTGTTACCAGATCAAAAGTTGTTGGTGAGTTGCAACATTAGAATTAAACTCGGTAATGAGGAAATGGAAAAACTTTATCTGTAGACTGCATAATGGCGACGAAGCCCAACATCTCGCCATCAGGCAGAATAGATCATGCAACTACGGCAATGATACCCAAAACCTGTGTCTACCTGACCACAATTTATAAGGATATCAATATCTAAACTTAAATCCAACAAAGGTGCTGAACCTCTGAAGGTTATTGAAGAGGATTTTCCTGTTGAGTTGTTGCAGTTTCAGGGCAGAAAAGTCCGGAATCTGTTTTATTTCTGTGACCGTTAGGGCATAAATTCAGTTTTGTTAGGGTTAACAGGGTTGACAGCTCAGGTATTTATCTTTTCTAGGGCAACCTCCATGATTTCAGTCACCAGGGAAAGAAAAAAACGCCACCCTGGTGCGTTCCTCTATGTTCCCTAGTATTGCTTGAAAATTTCTTGGCAAAACGAATAATATGCCTTCAGCACAGCGTCGACGAATTGATTAAAATTAAGTAGAAAGTTCATATCCCGAATAACTAAGAGGACTCTATAGAATACCTACCTTACCTTCTAGTTTTAGCCCTTAAGACAAGGACAAAAATTCTTTATAAAATATCAGCTCCCGTTCGAGTTAACGGGGTTGGAATATAAGAATCAGCAACGAACTGTCCGTATGTCTCTACGCCGACATTGACCTTGTCACAAAGCTATGAAACAATGCCCAGGCCCGCAGAGTTAGTGATTAGAATTAGAAAATTAAACGACTATCTCATAGGTATTTCTCGGGCAAAATTGAAGAATATAGCGATGAATCTACTTTTTCCACTGCATTTACTGTCATGTAAAACTATTTTAAGCAAGGGAAAGAAAATGACTTAAGAAGTGAGTGAAGAATTGCTCAATCTTCAGTCAACCGAAAAGCTTGTCAAGCCCTCATATCTGACTTCCTGATACAGTGTTAGAGATAGTCTTGAACAGATGTCTAGATCTCATTCATAATCCTCAGCTTTGTAGAAGTAAAAACGATGTGACAACATGGCACAATATTCATAAATTCACACCAAAAGTGTAGGTTCAAGTTCAGTTGGTGAAATTCCCGTCAATTGAACTTATGTTCAGAGTCCTTCACTGAGAAAAAAAAAAAAAATACAACAAACAAAACTGTCTTTATTTTTCCAGGAAATCAAATAATTTTACACCTTCACAATGTTATACGTTAAAGTTATTCAAATGAAGAATGGTACGTCATAGTAAAGGTATTTTATGTTTATAGGAACGTAAGTAATTGCAAAATAAGTACGCAACTCAATGATATTTTTTTTCAATATCAGCTGGATACAGGATACACAACCACAATGTTTTCTGAAGCTGGTGAATGTGTATATGATCATATCAACTTATGCGTTCAATGGCATCATTCCAAGCACTTTGTACATGATGCTTGGGTACTTCATTTTGCTGATTAAAGTACCATGAAACTGAAGGAATTCTCGACTGTCAATATCCTTCCTTAATTATCGTTCAGGGTTTTTTTTTTTAAAAGCAATAACTTCCGAGGAGCAAGTGTTGAAAAGGTTTTCTCACTCCCTGTCTTTCTGTTACCTCACAAACTTCTACGGCTAAAATATTAAAACATCTTTTTTTAAGTCAAATGGGGAATTAATTCAAACATAGTGTAGTTGAGAGCTGTGATTTGCTCTCAACAGATGCCCATAGAAAAATGAGAAAAGTTTTTCATTCAAATTCCTATCGATGGTTTAAAATGGAAAATTATTAATTTTTTAAAAAAATATCTTCCCTTCATTTGGAAAAAAAATCAAGCGGATAAAAAAGATCTCTTCGATGTTCAAATACTCAAAATTTCAAACTCCTTTCATTTTCGTCCTTCTGCTGCCCTGTCCCGTCTTCGATTGACTCCTTTTTTTTGGCATGAATGCCTTAGGAAACTTATTTAGATTAAAATTCAGAAGTGGTGCTCTGCATTTTGAAGTTCATCATCAGCTTAGGAGAATCGAAATTTTCATATATACTGCTCGTAGACACCCACAATGCCATAATAGATGTGGAAACCCCCTTTAGAGATGCCCACTAGTTACTTTAAAAGCTAGCTTTCGCAATGTAATTGTTATTCATCCCTACGGGAGTGCTCGTAGTCGCGAAGCGTCAACATTGTCCCCAAGGATGCTCCTCAAGTAAACATCTTGGATCAACCATTATAAACAACAACACCAAGCCGCTAACAGCCCTTAACCAAACGGTGTGTGGGCAAAAATATGTATTTTTATCTTTATTCATTTAAAAAAAAAACTTCAAGGAACCGATGAAAATCAATAGACGAAAGAAGAATGGAATAACCCATAGGCTGTGAGGGTGTCAAAACAAAGCTTTACATCCTTTACGCTCTTACAAAGGGCATCTCTTGGGAATTGATTCCTAGTTGGTCTGTTTATTCTCAGCTGTTCGTGTTAAGATGCGAACGAAGAAAAACAAAAGTAACCATGGGACAAAGAAGAAACAAGTTGTGATGGGTAATGTGCCCACTGAAGTTCGCGTTAGCATTCGTAAGACCCCACTTTTGTTTAGGGTGAGACACTTATGGATTGAAGATGACTTCTGTGCCTGCCCCAATCATTCTTAGCTGCCGCTCACACAAGGGGTTATTGCTGTTAACCGTACTACAGAACGATGCTTTGGTCTTCAGGACAGCGAGTTATGAAAGGACCGTTTTTCTTTTGCGTTCTTGCTTGGATATACCAGTATTCGTATTCGTATATATAAATAAATTAAGGACAAAAACAACTTTTCTTTCTCTCGGAGTTTGTTTCGTTACATTTTATTTTTTCTTTGCTCAACCCAATACCATAGTATTTATTTGTAGAGCGTTGGGGAATATTTATCATTTGTCCTTCAGGACGAATCTCTTTAAACAGTAGAAAATGGGAAAGTTAAAACGGAAGCACAAAGCAATATAAGAAGTTATTCTAGTGGAAAATGAAACAGAAATTTGAATGAAATGAAAGACAAAAGAGAATAAGTATGCGGTTGTTAGGTTTGAATAACGAAGATTGAACCAAGTAAGAGCGTCGAAGTGAGAGTTTATATTTTGAACAGAGATTGGATCTTCAATTTCGACAGGAGGGAGTCTGTTTTTATCGGTTCAATGAGGTTGTTTCACTTCAGTTACATATGGAGTGGAATAAATTAACAAAATTGCTTAAATTAATGGATGCATAACCACTAAAACTGATTGGATAAATCACAAGGACTTGGAACAAATGAAAAATGTTAAGCCCAGGTCTCAGTTCTCAGAATTGAGATATTTTAAAATTAAATTAATTGCCTAATCAATAACCTTTTCTGGATGCAAATTGTAACGCTCCTTTCGCAGGGGAGAAAATAAAACACAAAATCTGCTTAAATTAAGTAAAATAAGATACAAAATTTGTACGTTTATTTAGGCTGTCCACGAATTGCGGATTTTATTGAGTTTTAAGTTAAATACTTTATTATATAGGTAAAGAAAGGGTGAACAAAAAGGTTTATAATTTAATATCTTCACTCGGCGACTGGCAGACGACGACGGACAAAATGAAAAGGAAAAAAAAGGTGGTATAAAACCGGAAAAAAGACAGATGTGTGAGTTGCTTAGTGTACCCAGAATAGTGTACGCTAAGATCCAACACGCCCTTCAAACCATACGCACCAAAACCCAGCCCGTTCAGGCGTCTCTAGTGGCTCATTTGATGCCACTGTCATCGCGAACAAAGTGATTCGTAATATCAGTATGATTCATGCGAGCAACGCAACAATCTAACTAATGACTTATCCGTTATTGTGTACACCAATCCAATATCCAAACTTCCTTTACGTTATCTGGCACTCGCAAACCTCAAAGTAGTATTTGGAAAACCTGGCCTTATCGCCACAGACTAGTACATCAACGAACTGACCATCTCACGATAAGGATAGATTTCGTTTGAACTGTCAGCACCTTTTTTATCAAGAGCTATCTTCATTTCTGATGACCTGGCCTCTGGGTTACAGTTTTCCATCTCATATTGCGTAACTGTGAATGTACCCTTTCTAAGAAAGCTCCATTCCGTTTTCATTTTGATCAATCTCCAGACCAAAAAAATGTTAAGATTTTTCACCTTAAAATTTTGAAACAAATAATTTTTGATTTTATCTTGTGTCACCACCAGCAAGTCTTAGACAGAAATCAACCAAAAACCATTTTATTTACATTTGCTGAGCTTTAGGAACCGTGGGCGAGCAGCTTGACGCAATTCGTACAAGACTTTCCGCGAACAACACGCGATTCCGCCGTCTTGTATTTCTTTCGACTTTTCTTGGTTCCAACTCCTTGTTCCATTTTTTTTTTTCTGGTTTAGATATATCTGGTCGGCATTCCAGACATTCGACCAATATACTCGAAAATATGCTGTAACCACTTTTGATTGAAGGTTTTTAAGTTCCAACTGAATTGCAAGACCAAGCAGTAAAGGTTTGATTTTCAACAGTGCTGCAGGAGTAATAGCCTGATAACAAACTTATTATAAGGACCCAGCGACTAAGTCCGGTATTACACGGTGACTTTTGAGTAGACGCCTCTTTTTAACAACTCTCTTTTATGTATTTCTTCTTTCGCTTTAAACACCAACGATTCACTCTCTTAACAAAAGTTTTGAATTTTTCCCTGATAAATTTCTTCCGTTTTTTTGCGAACGAATAGAAATAAAGCGATCTAGAAAAATAACGAACAAGGAGAGAAGAAAAGTCAAAAAGAGTCATGGACCAGCGCACACCGGACTAATTACCCCGGGGTTACCCCGGGAAAGGAAGGAAATTTCCCCAGATGTTGGAAATAAGAATAAGTCATGCACGGGTGCGTATGAGAGAGGTTTTATTGCACACAAGAACCAAAATTGGCCTGTTACACCGAACAGTTGTGTGAATGAATTTATGTGTCAGACTAACTGTCCGAGCTAATATCGAGGGTTATTCACTTCCTGGTTGAACTTCAAAAAGTTTTGAACAAACTGCAAATCATTTTATCCTTTGCTATTTACATTGGGGGAATTGCACAAGCATCGACTACAATTCAGTGGCATCAGCCTTCGGACTGCATTGCTTCGTTCCTGAACCACCTATTCTCCACAACAGATAATAATCCTTGTTCGGTTTTAAGTCAAACCTAGCCTTAAGCATAGAACGCATGCTATGATATCCATTTTTTTATGCAAATGGACTAGGGTTAAAGACATTTTTTTATATAATCTTTCTTCAGAGTCTAACAAAAGCATCGGTGAAAATAGCAAGGAAGTGAAAACTATTTCGGTATCTTGTCTATTTTGTTGTTAGTTGAATCGTTTATCGAGCTCGGAGAAGTACCAGGATAAGTAAGGAACCGTGCTATGCTGGTTGGAGCGATGACAACGAATCTTGTTGTTGAAGGAAATCAAAGCAATGGCCTATCGTCAAAAATATGGAATTGTCCTTTCTGGTAGCGCTTCCTTGGAGGGTATAAAAATGGTCGTGAGCAGTTTTGTTAACTATTTGTCTTCATTTTTCCCAAAATGCGTGGCAGTTCTTCTTTTTTTACCAACCCAAATTCCATGGAAATTATCACGAATAAAAAACACATACAAAAAAATGATTGTTCATATAAAATACTGCAGTTCGTTTACAGGTTTAGGTAATTTAATAGTTAAATCAATAATAAAATGGTAAAATAAAAGCTGAATTTATATTTTAAATTCATTCAACAAAAATCAATGTTAGATGAATGCACTCTAAACATTAAAAGACGAGTACATTTTTTTCGTCATTAATTTTTTTTTTTTTTTTTTACTTCAGTCTTTAACGAAAATATCCGTTTAGCATCTGCATTTGAATGAGGCAAATAAAGGCAATATTGGCAATAGGTCAAGGTCAAGGTCTCCCAATTTCTCCTTTTCTGTGGAAGATAAAGAAGAATATAATCTCCCTTATCGCTGTATCGCTGTTGGCAGTATTCAATTACATCGTTGACCTCATTCACGTTTCAGTCAGATTGCAAACATTCTTGGCCTAAGTATGTCTGACTTTAAGGCAGTAAATATTACTTGAAAACTTTTAATTGAAAAGGCGCTAAAGAATCTAAATTTCGCAACTTTCACCGATCTCTTGACAGGCTTTACGCGAAATTAGGGGAGATAATGGCAAATACATATAGTAAATTGAATGTTTTTGATATATTCTATTACTTTCGTGAAAACTTAATTCATTTTTCCAACCATTATGGCAACGTTATCACTAGCAAAGCTAAAGTAAAAGTAAATTTGAATGACATTTGCAAATTGCTCTGTTCGACTTGTTTTGTACTAGATTAACTGTTGTTACTTAATTTATGTACTTGAATGTTTTTGTTTTTAAATGGGTATGAAATTGATTTTGCGTTTTGATTGTGCCATATTGCGGAAATTACCACGGATCGGTACTACGATCTTTCCCACGAAATACTTGTGTATAACTTGTGATTAGTGCTAAGCTCGAGCTATCGATCAATTTTTTTTCCCTAGATCTGAGCGCTCAGGCAAAGAACTAGTTTATTGCACTCCTTTTTTATGTTTTACTGACATATTAGTAAATAAATTTAATCATATTAGACTCAACAAGCCCTAAGCGTCTGCACTGAGCCGCAACCTTTAAGGCTTCAAGCGCAGACTCCATAATAACGTCCGTTGCCATCGGTGTTGCGTAGACGCAAGTTTTTCTAACGAGGAAAGAAGGCCTTTAAGTAGTAGATTATTCAGACCTTCCACTTTTTCGTACAACATAACTTTTGAAAATGGTGACTAGTGCGATAGTGGTGGAGACAGGGCGCCGCCACCTTAAGGGCAGCCTCATTATACACCCACGCAGTCAGCAGTAAGCATCCGCAATTAGTGACCTTCTCATCAACATTGCATTTATCCACAAAGCTATCGATTCATCTACTCTGTGTTGTCTGACTGAGGTACACATGCCGTCAAAATTTGATTTGTCAATATCAATGAAAATATCTAGTGAATATTCCTTTTTGTCGAGTGTGCATACGCAATCTGAAACTTAACCGCTTAAGAAGTTTTTAATTTTCGTTAAGTGGTCAATGCAAATCTGAATTCCGTTCAACACACCCCGTAAGGGCACCATACAGCTTCCTGTAAGATTTCTACGGATTTCTCTTCTTCAACCAGCCAACATTGTTGTCAAGGTTGTCAATGACAGATGATAGTAAAAGGTAGACCATCTGTTGATTTCTTATTAAAAAGGCTATAAAAAGAACACTGTTTAATATTTTTTAACGATTGACGCTTAACCACCGCTCTGTGGTGGCCAAGTAATCACCAAAGCGACTGATTACACGATAATTCAGCTTAGTGTGCAATCATTT
This sequence comes from Volucella inflata, assembly GCA_928272305.1. Lineage (NCBI taxonomy): Eukaryota > Metazoa > Arthropoda > Insecta > Diptera > Syrphidae > Volucella > Volucella inflata. The sequence goes on along the minus strand of OV743716.1, from coordinate 48,166,798 downwards.
GATTATTGGACGGCTTGTATAGCCGATAGTCTCATATTGCTGGAACTATAGCTCGTACAAATCTAAATCCTCAATGGACATAATAAATGAGTAATCATGCCTAGATAGAGCTCCCCATTGACTGTGACGTTTTTTCCATTGTTGTCGTGGAACCAAAATGAGGTAATAGTGTCGCAACTCAAAAAACTATACCAAACAGACACATGTGGCTTGTAGCGCCATCTTGCTGAAACCACTTCTCGGCCAGGTTCGGCTCGCGCGTTTTGATGGGAAAAAAAAAATTAGAAATCATTGAACGAAAGCTGGCGCCATTGACAGTAACGTTGTTCTCATCGGACCATAAACCGTACCAAACAGTGCATTTTTCAGGTCATGTATTGCCCGAGGCTGGTAATCGGATCAAATATGGCAGTTTTGTTTATTTACTAGAAATGAGCTTTGTCGCTAAAGACACTTTTGATAAAAAAAACGGATCTTCATCCAGCTTTTCTAAAGCCCACTCACTGAAAATTCGATACTGTGACAGGTCGTTCGGCTTCAGTTTTTATAGGAGCTTTATTTTGTAAGGTTTTAGACCAATAACAACAAAAGTTGCCCTATACAAGACCTGGGTAATCCCAAGGGTGCTCTTGGCTGCTTCGAGTGTTTTTCGGTCCCTTCTGCATTGACGGTGAGTGCAGGAGGAGATACAACGACGAACTGTATGGACTGTACAGCGACATCGATTTAGTCAGAAGAATTAAGATCCAACGACTAAGATGGCTCGGTCATGTAGAGCGGGTGAACATAAATGCTCCGGTTCGAAAAGTCTTCGAATCCACCCCCGAGGGACAGTGCAGTAGAGGAATACCGAGAATCAGGTGGCGCACGCAAGTGGAATGGGATCTCAGTTGACCTAGCGTGCGAAACTGGAGGCAGCTAAAAAAGATCGAGCTAGCTAGAGACGCATGTTGATTGAGGCCCAGGTCCGACCCGGACTGTAGCGCCACCTAAAATAAGTACGAGTAAGTTTAGGCCAAATCTTTCATTTTATCGAGTAACACAATCCCAATTGCTGCGAATGGCAACATATGGAGAAATCATGATCTTTATCAACACTGACGGAAACAGCAGCAATATTTTACGCATAAGTGTAGGTGGCTTGATGTCCAATAACGTGAAATTGATGTGAAATTTGGTCACTTCGGATTGAATTGTTTGCTCAGTACATCGATTATGGTCAAAGTGCGCGAAAATAATAGAATTCAATATTTGTAAGTCTTTCCATGATGAAATGGCAATGCTTTCTGAGCATGTTTGACACTGAAACATGTCACGAATCATGTGTGTCAAAAATGAAGCACTGAAATACCAAACAGCGAAAGAAGCACCCTTTACAAAGGTTTGTGTGATATACGGTGACGCTGGTATAAAAAAGTATGCATATTGTTTAATTAACTATTCAGCCAAAAGGAATACATCTTCATCTGTTCCGATGTCCATGGCACGTAGAGCTCATTTACATTAATGCTCCTGCTAGGAGAATCAATGAACCTCTTTTAGGGAGACGGCATAACACAAGCTTGCGATTAAAATTCAGCATGTACAGCTGGAAGAAGTTTTGTGAAAGCAAAATGATATGGACGTAGGTACACACATCGAATTGACTTTTCAAACTGAATTCTTATTTCAATTTCAGCTCAGCCTGAATCTAAGTTTCAAGCCAGCAGCCACGTTCCTTAACTCTCGTATCAAGCTGCGCTTATTGGAACGCTGTGAATTAAATTCAAGAACACTTTCTATTATTCATCTATTTCTGTTAGTCTCGATGTCGTAAAACTTTTCGCATGAAACATTTTGGAAGGAAATGACTGGAATGATGCGAGAAAACTGTTTCTGTAACTTTCAGATGCGAAAAGTTTTCCCCTTTTCCTGTCAAAATTTCTCATTAAGTGTATGCCATCCGAAAAAAACAGAATGTCCAACAAAGTAAGTTGATTTCAGAATAATACGTGATATGTATTCAAACGAAATTTTAAATCAATTTTTATTTATTTCAGAAATCATTTGGATGTTCGAAAGAGCAAACAAAAACTCGTATAAAAAGTAGTAAATTATTGTATATAGATGTAAATTTTTCTTATACCTGAGGACATTTTTCGGAACTTGCATTTAACATTGGGAACTAATTGAGATTGAAAGAATTATGTTCTTAATTGAACTTCGTAACTGTTGTTTATATGGTAATGAAAAAAATGTTTGATTGAAATTGTGCAGTATGTGTTTATTGTTGTAAAACATGTACGAGTACTATATTCTTGAAAGGACGGTGGTAAAATATGCTACCATGCACACGTTAAGTGTTTTCTTATTCCAAGCTTGAACTACATACATATGCATATGTCTCCTGACTATGCGAATGCTTTAGTCACTGATGAAGATAGCGGGGAAGAGAATGAAGTATGCCTAGAAATTTTACCGGGTGGTAAGTGGGCGCTAGGCAGAAGTGAGAAAAAAAGATAACGATGGTGGATTGGACAGTGACGACGACATTTGTTTAGCAAAATAAATCAAGCCTGGGAAGATGTCTTTCAACAACTCTAAGTATTTTTCGGAAAAAGAATATGTGTAACAGAAAAAGGACATTGTTCCGAATCGACCAGTCTAGGTGGGAGTTGTCCGACCCAAACGTGAACTTGTTCAACAATGAGGTGGGCGAATTGATGACGAAGTTAACATTAGTTTGAATGAAATCATAAGTTTTTTCGTAATTCTTTTGTTGAGCAGTAACGTTCCCGTTCCTAAACGAAAAACTTATTTGGAAAATGCAAAAGATGCAAATAATCAACCTTTTTGTGAAGCAATGCCAAAAAACCGATTTCGTTCAAAAATACAAAACATTCACTGCTATGACAACTCAAACGTCTACATGGATGAAGAATTTTCCAAGCAATGACCACTTTTTAATCTTTTAAAAAGTTCGCTGATTTTCCCCCGTCAGTGTTGATAAATCTATAATGTCGTAGTCAGGAAGTCAGGAAATCGGAAGGAACTGGTACGGTAACAGAAAATTTCCTTGGGAAAGAGTGTACACTGCCCCATTTTCATATACTAAACAACAATGCACGAGGATATTTTGACTACGTTTCCTCAGAGAATAACAATTTCGTTATTTGCAATTATGTTGGGTACAACCATTTCAAACAACTGTGGGTTATTTCCAAATAATAAAAAACATAATGACAACATGAGAGGGGTTGACAGAGCTGATCACAACATCAGTTAATACAGGACGTCTTAAGGTGAAAAAAATTAACGTTTTTCATTTAAAGGTAACTACTTATTTAGATATGTCAACTCAAAACCGACACGATAACTTTGAAAAATACAAGGTGAACCAAACGCGCTGCATCCGCTGCCATTACAAAAATAGTCAATTTATCTGTCGAAAATGCGATCAATGATAAATGATTTTTAATAAATTTCGGAAATGATGGACCGACGATGAATAAAACCGGTGGTAGGGCAAATGGACAACGAAAATTAAATGGTTTTGAAGTGGACATTCTCCAGTGGCAAAGATATGAAGAGCGGCAATCACAGTGTGGAAAATTATATCCTGGACACGAGCCATATTTCAGCAACCAATAGCGCCATCTATTTGTCCAAACATGTGTTTTAAAGCTTTAATCTTTCACAACTATCTGTCAAAATTTCATGACACTTGGTTGACATTTAACAAATATAAAAATTATTTTTCCAGAGCACATTTTTATGTGATATTGTAATTTTATTATGAAACAAAGAGCGGTCCACCCAGAATTGGTAAAATTGCATCAGAAACATTTCAGTTGATGAATCAAGTGTACCGTGATGATTGTTTAAGTAAAACAGTTGTTTTCGAGTGCCATTAACGTTTTTTTTTGGCGACAGAGGGATGCTGGATGATGACAAACACACAGGAAGGCCAATTTCAATTCGGACGCCTAAAATGATCGAAAAAGTACGTAATTTTGTTGCTGAAGACCGCAATGCTTCACTGAGAATGATGGAAAAGGCCGTTAAAATCAATAAAGAGACTATTCGAACCATTCTCGAGTATGAAGGCAAAACAAAGATTTGTGAACATTTTTTTACATATTCATGGTCACATGGTGATCAAAAATGAATTAGAGTCTGACATTCCAGAGACGTCATTGTGGCCAAAGGAAATAAACCAAAATTAAAGAAAACAATTGTTAAGGGTGATAAAATATAGTGTTTCCAATACGATGGAAGTCAAAAAATTCACCAAAAACTAAAAAACACGAAAAGTTCCTTCAAAAATTATGACAATGCTTATCACATTCTTCAATAGCAAAGTTACTGGCGCATATTATCTTGAAGTTTTGAAGAGTTTGAAGTCCAGAATTCATCGTATTCGACCCGAATATCGTGAACCAAAAAGTTGGATATTTGTTGCACGATAATGCACCGAGTCGCACAGCGCTCATTGTTCGTCAAGTTATGGCTCGAAATCAACTATGTGCGTTAAATCATCCGCCATATTCACCTGATTTTCTTTGTTCCTGAAATTTAAATTGAAGTTAAAAGGATGGTTTTTCTGACGACAATCCGACCATCGGGCGCTGGCGACAATTCAGCAAAATGAGCTGGAGCAGGCATTTGAATCACTATTGAATCGCTATAACACGTGTATTGAATGGAGAGGAGAATATTTTGTTTGAATCTGGTTTTTGTTATATTTTCTAGAGCAAGTCAGAGATATTGTTTACCAAACTGTGTATATAAGATACTAAATCAGTATACTTATTGAAACCTTTCCTCTGGCATTACGAATGAATTTTCCGAATCTTTTAATGATTTACTTTTAATCCTCCTCATTTTCCGCGCTTCATGATTTTTAACAATAATAAGGACAACACCAAACATTTTACTTGATTTTTAAAATTTACTTCAAGAATGTATAATACATGTGTATTTGATTGCTTTGAATGCACAAGAAACAAAGTTAATTTGAGTTCACTTATTTTGTTTTCTCATCCACTAAAATCCGAAACTATTTTCCGCGATTTCTTGTTTCTCGTGTTAACGACGTGAAAAGTTTGCGCATACTTTACAGAAGATTGCTACAAGTCCGATTATATCCTATGTTTACTCGTATTTCCCCAACATGGTTGTGAGGAGTATACTTTTCACCGCAATCCTGTCATGCTGGTATTTTAATTATTCTATTTTGCTCTGCCACTCCTTGGACAGTATTTGTGGTTTACCTTTCTAGTGGGTGTGCTGTCATCAGTTGTTGTTTGGGTTTCATTATGTGATGTTTATCTTGATTGGTTCATTGGTTTATTTATTCAGATTATACAATATTTTTTTTTCGTTCGTTGGTATTTTGTTTTTGCTTTTGAGTTCGTTTTAAGTTTGACTAGTCGCTATTTTGCAAATTGCTCAATACCCGTGGTAAAGTTCAACTCCTAGTGTCCTATGGCCAGCACGAGGAAGTAAAATAATTACATAAGATATGCTGTACTGGTTACATCTATAGACATTGCCAGGTTGACGCCAGTCAGTGTCAAGCCTAATTCCAAACCATCTTGCCGTTTCGAGCTTTCGATTTTTTTAATTGAAATTATCGGAATGCTAAGTGAGCGATGTAGGTTTATTAATTACAGTTATGTGTTTCTTTAGGGAACTGACCATGCCATGATAGGTTTGCTAATTAACATTAGGAAAAATAATGAAACTTCAGATTCAGGTTCTTCTAACTTAGCAAAGAAACCTTGGATTACGCTGAGCTTATTACAAATAAGTTAAGTTTAAAAACAAGTTAAGAATAAAATGTTTAAAGCACCCTAACAAACACTATCTAAAAACAAAATACAAAAAAATATGCTCCAAATTGAAAAGAGAAATCCTAATTTGTCGAGACACTTATTATAGTAACAAATTCAATCTAGCTAGAGGCAATCTAGGATTTGTATGGCAGTTAGTTAATAGCATTCTCAATAAAATACAGACAGTAGACATCAAAGTGCGGTACGTGTTAATGATATTGTGGTTACGGACAAGCTTGACATTGCTAACTCCTTTAACAACTATTTTGCAACCATTTCTGATAATATGCAAGTTAGTTCAACCTACTCTAGTTGCACGCTTTGTAGTCCTGTTTGCAATCCTGTTGAACCCTCTCAGCGACAGAGTTTTTTATTTGAGCCGATAACTGGCCTTGAACTCCTCAAAACAATTGGTGAGATAAAAAATTCAAATTCTTCTGAGGCTGATGGAAAATCAAACTTAGTTCTTAGAAATATTGCATGCTTCTTAGTTGATGTGCTGACGCACATTTTCAATAAAACCATTTTTTCTGGGATATTTCCGGATGCACTTAAATGTGCGGATATTCTACCTCTCTTCAAAAATGGAACGACTATTGAAATGTGTAATTATAGGCCGATCTCACTCCTACCCTCAGTCAGCAAAATTTTCGAAAAAGTTATGAAAAGTAGAATAGTGAGATTTTTAAATAAAAAAACTTACAACTATACTGCTATGTAAGATTGTAAATGCCTGTTTTCGGGGCTTTGGATGTGATTGGCTCAGATCTTACTTGAAAAATAGAAAACAAAGAGTGAAAATTTGTGATAACAGGAGTGAATGAAAAAATCTGCACCTAAGAGTTCCTCAGGGATCTGTTTTGGGACCGATCCTCTTTTTAATTTATATCAATTCTTTGTATAGATTGGATTTTAAGGGCTTGCTGACGGCTTTTGCGGATGATGGGGTTTTGCCTATGGTTCAGATAGTGTTTTGAATCTTACCGCAGACATAAATTGGGATCTGTTTATATTAAGAATCTGGTTTGCAGAGCATAAGTTGGTTATAAGCTCTAAAACTAAAATTATGTTTTTTAATCTGTCAACGCATAACAATTTTGGTGTTGAGGTTTACTTTCATGCAACCGACGGTCTTGCAAGCCCAGTTCCTCCTCTCCGACTTTTAATAATTGCTTCCGTTGCAGCGATAAATGTTTTCAAGTTGAAATTGTGAATAATTTAAATACTTGGGACTTATCATTGATTATAGGATGAGTTTTTATAACCACACAGAGTATTTGAGACATTATTTTTGTGGCACACTAAGGAATTTTTATTTTCTGGGCAATGTTTGCTCTTTTAAACTGTTGAAAAAGATATATTATGGTATATTTCATTCGAGACTACAATACGGGATTGCCTGCTGGGAAGGTATATACTTCAGCAAAATTAAGCCTCTTTTGATACTCAAAAAACTTAGCTATAAGCCCCGCTTTTATTCCAGTTCTCCACTCTTCAGAGATTTGAGGGTTCTTCCAGTCCGTCACTTGTACTGCTATAAAGTTCTAAAGATATTTTATTTAAGATCAGGAAATCTAAAATTCAGACAAATCGCCAATAACAGTATACGTTGAAATTTATTAAATCAAGTCACTCTACCCGTTTTTCGTACAAACGCGTTTCAAAACTTTTATAGTGTTTCATCCTGTCGGTTATTTAACAAACTTCCACTTTTTATTCGAGCGTTTAGTTTTCATCTTGTCTTTGTAAAACTTGTAAAAAATTGGCTGTTTTCCCTTGATGTTGGGAGTGTTGAATCTTTGTTTAATATTCTTTTTTGATATTTTGGTGTAATGTTTAGTTTTCGATTTGGTTTTCATAAAAAATTGTATAAGCTAATTGTTAATTTTTGTTGTCAAAATATGTATATATATATGATTTAATTTATGGGACCACCCCACCCATTTTTTTTCTCTTTATTAAAGCTTAAACTACATAGCCTTGAAATGACATTATCTCTATTTTCCTTTCAAAAATACTTATGTCATTATTATTTCTTTTAATGTTAATGTAACTGGTTGATTGTCACTGGATTTTAAGAAGTAAATACAAATTATCTATCTTTCTATCTATCTTAGGGAACACTTAGTAGTTTGAACGCTCCACGAGTTCGAAAACCTAATCTATTCATTATATAAGGTATCTTATAATACAAATATTGCCAAAGTGGTGTGCCGCAAAAAGTATTTTCTTTATAAGAGAACAACATTTTTAAGAAGTTTATTATTATATAAACATGAGATGAATTTGTAAATGAAATTTTTAGGCCAGTATGTAAACAATACTTGTATGTCATCTGACTTTGTGATTGGTTTGTCTTAATTAATTACGTCTTTGAATTACATTTTATCATTTTAACAATGCTGGCGAATTAGGAAAAGGAAATGTACCACCTTTGAAGTTTCTCAGTAGACGTTGTGAAATTGATCATTACATATGAGTACATCATAAAAAATTCTACCAATATTTCGAAATACTATATTCGATTCGAACAGAACTAGGGAATGGAAAACGTAAAATGTTGAAAAGGTCGGAAATGGCGAATATGGAAAAGATTTCCTACGTTGATTTTGCAAGCATTTAATCAATAAGTTGGTATTTTCGTCCTGAAATCTTACAAAAAAAGTTAATGACCAAGTATAACAAAGCACTATATAGGGCATATAATTCGGATAACAGTGCTTTCTACTGGCCCCTACTTCCTGAAAAGTCATCAGTGAGTTGTTACTCGTAGAACAAAAATATTACTGAAAGGAAATTATTTCATGGATAAGGAGTGCACAAGGCAACTAAGAACGCAAAGATGACATTAACTTTTTCCTGCTCACTTTTCACACAACGTCGCAGAGTATCAAAAAAATGCCTTGTAACAACAAGCTGATGCATTAACGTCAACAAGACTTGTAGTCCCAAATACGCCAAGATTTGCTAATGGGCAAAAAATAAACTCAATATTGAGTACAGGATGCAACGAACAAAAATCTCGATATGAGTCCTTTGGGGTAAGAGTGCGCAGCGGGTAAGAGCTCGCAGTGGCCGACTGTAAGTGAAATAACATATATCGCCAAATGAGCAAATCAGCGCTTTACTAACCGCCAACGAAGAACAACTTTACCAAACATTTTGCAGTTTCCCATAACAACAAAAAAATGGGTTTTTACAAAAAACAAAAAGGGTATTTTTGAAAGTGTGTGAGGAAAGCGTGGCAACTCGATGCACCGTAAGTGGTAGGTATACATAAACACTGTAAATGTGTGTCTGATATAAGAAAACAGTTAAGTGGCTCCTATCATTCGCTCTTAGGATTTTAATACAATGAAAATAAAGTACCATCTAGTACCCGCAGTCGTCTTGCGGGTAAAGGTGAGCACTGTACACTCTAACCCATGCATGGCGCATTCTTACATTTAACTTTGTATATCCTGATAAATTATTTTAAAGGTTTTAACAATTTTTTAACTACTACTTTCTGTCGCAAGATATGAAACATCGAACAAAATATCATAGTCGTAGGTGGTAACTCGTAGCTCGTAGCTAATCTATATATCTATTTTCATTGATCCAGAAAAATACCTAGTATCTACCAAAGAAAAACAGAAAGGAAATTGATAACACACAAGTAATGCTACATACATATCTAGGAATGTCATTGTATGAATTTGAAGTCTGATTCCATTCAATAGATATTTAAAGTTGAATTCTGTCTTCATACCTAGTACCTATATGTTTTTTTTTTTTTGTTTTTTTTACTGATTTGATACCTTTGTTTTTACGTTTTAAGAATCGTGAAGTTTTTTTTATTTTATTATATTAAAAAAATTATGAAAAATAATCAAAAATTAAAACAGATCGAATTAAACTTTTGTTTTTATTTTTTTTTACACCGACATACATTTTTTTATTCAAAATTATTTGCTTTATTTATTTTAACAAAGCTTAAAATTTGGCTTTTTAAAGATTCTTTTCTGTTTGTAGTTGTTTGTATTAATTTACATATAAATCCACAGCTTCAATTATAAACTTAAAATTTTTGCGCAGTGTTACCCACACCTCTCCGAACCCTTACCCACAGTCCGAGGTAAGAATACGCAACTTGCCTTGTTTCGGTTTTTTGATAAAAACTTATGAAACAACGAAATAACTTTATTCCCTAAATTAAGGGCTGCTTGAAGTCCAAAATGCGCACTTCTACCCCAAATGACTCTAAGGAAAATTACTTAACTCATAAGTAATTCTGCAATACCCTCCAAACAGATCTGATGATAAGTTTTTTAAGTATTTGTTATAGAGAATGGTAACAATTAATATTTCTAAGAACTCGTTGATAAAACCATACGTGAAAGGCCCTAATAATGTGGCGTAACGATCGTTTAAAGAAAGCCTTAGGATAGCTGACTTTGCATCGGGGAGAAATAACACACAGCCTTTACACACAGGCACAAGGAAGTCGTTAAGTCAAGAAATTATCGGAATTCTAAGTTACATCGGTTCTAAGAAACTGTCAATAATGCCCTTGCTTTTGTGAGCCACGAAACATCTAATTTGACGAAGAGCACATATACACGAAACAAAGCAATTCGCTGACGAAGCGGGGCGTTAAATTAAAATACTAGAGCAGTTCGTGTGCTCAACTAGCAAATGAGAGGCAAGACCATCGCCTTATCCTCAAACACGCAAAGAGAATTAAAAGCAGGCAATCAAGAAAATGGAGAAGGCTACTTCAGAAGCCACTTTCGGATGTTTACTCGAAAAGTAAAAAGAAGGTGCAAACCAAGAGTAAGACATCTTAGTAGCAGAGTTGTGTCACGATCAGCAATTGAAAACTCATTTCTGCATGCGGTTAAACGTAGAGATAATCTTTTGTAGATTCTGCTATCGGGCAGAGCAAACCATTGGAAATTTGTGACGAAAGCCCCAGTTTTCGTCTACCCGAACAAAATGAATTCACGATATTATAACTAATGGAGAGGCATACATAAATTTCGAACAAGATCTCGACTAATTTATTGTGTGATCTGATCTAATTGGCTCCTAAAGTGAGTGAGCGTCGAGAGTGCGCACAATTTCTTTGATTGATCATACAAAAGTCTTATTTGTGAGGCTAAGTGTCATTGTAAAGTTAGGACTTACAACATAACTTAGAGAATTAACGGAAGTACAAATATAACTACTACTGTTTACAGGTTCTGCAATAAATAAAAAAATAAAATAAAGCAACTACAAAGTTTGCATCCCATTCATAAAAAAAAGAAGATTTTCTTTATAAATTTAAGCTTTAATAATTTAAAAACTAAAAAATCACAACTGAGTAAAAAGCGAACAAAATATTAATTTGTAAGGAGAAGCAAAAAAAAATATTACGGCCTCTGACAAGCACCATATTATATTTTTCTAAGCCTTATATACCTTGTCATTCAGAAGAAACCAATGATACATCATTTGTTAAAATACATTCAGCTGTTTGGATGATATGAGTGAATGATGAATCCTACATACATACGTAGATAGATACGCGTGGAATACAAAATCTGACTTTGCTGCCGCGTTCGAGAAAAAACAAGAACAGCAACGAGCATTTTTGGCAAAACGGATTTGTTTTCCGACTCAGTAAAGCAATTTCACGGTCTAAACGCATATCGAACGGTGGTGAAAGTCCTTTGGATGGCTTCTGGTTTGAGAAAACACTTTCGTTTTAAAAATGCATTTTTCGCACCGTGCGTGATCATCCGGGTAAAGACTGACAGTTCAAATGCGATTATTAGCCAGAAAGTCGCAATTGTCGATCGTTAAGATGGTGCATTATCGTTCAACGAACACCAACTTACTTTTGCACGATACTCTGGCCGATTACGATCCACCAGATGCTCCAGAACACCAAGATAGAATTGTACATTAACATTTTGCCCCAGTAGAACGAACCCTTTGTTTGTTTGACTTCCATACGGGTTTAGACTTTTTGGGTTTTGGCTCGTAAGGCGCCTTCCATTCGGCACTTTGGCGCTTGGTTTCTGAATCATATTTAAAGCACCATGTTTCATCACTAGTCACAAAGTTATAAAGGAAGTTTTTGTTCTTTTTGCCCTACTTGATGATGTCTTTCGAATAAATGTCTGGGCAATTTTAAGTAACGATGACATAACCACACTGTCAGTTCAGACAAGATAAATCCGCTTCTATCTGTTCAAACTGACAGTGAAGAATCCACCTTTCCGATGCATATATTGTCAATATGTAATACATAATCTGTAAGAGCTACGAGTACTTACTCCACTGTTAAGAGTTGGAAAAATCTTAAGACATAGGGCCCTTTCTCTACACATTAAATGACAAAAAGAAGAAACTGTAATTGTCTTCGTCCACATCGTACTCGTAGCATTATAAAATAATTTTCTGTTTTTCATTTTAACGAAAAGCGTAATTCATTAGGAGACACATTCGGTATACCAATATTTAAACTACAACAGTTTTAGCAAGCCTCAATAATTTTAGCAGATCGTATCCGTAATAACCCACCCCATCAGAATCCCCGACCTAATCAAGAGTGACGATATCCTCTGGCAGCAAATTAACCAGTTAATGAAGCAGCTTGGAGCTTTATAAGCAAAGGAAGACGGAGCAGCATTTGCTTTCTTTGAAAATTATATGTCTTCCATAAATAATGCTCGAAGTTTTGGGAAAAGAGAATACTTTAAGATGACAAAAACAAATTCGGTAGGAATAAAAGAAGCAATAGTGCGTAATTTAGTAAAAACCCACTTGCAAAGATTACTAAAAGGGAAAAACGATCGAAACTCCGGTGTCGGACTAAAGGGCTGTCGGACCAGGTCACCTACCTACCACAATATTAGAAAAATCATAAACTTAGACTTTGATTGCGTTTGATGCGCTGCCTAACCCCTTAAAAAAAATTGTGTTCCTGTATCCTCAAACTGAAATCGTTGTTAATCTATCATATACAATTCTTAGTATGTTCGACGTCCTAGACAGAAAGCATTCGTGAAAACAAAAAGGATTTTTATTATTTCATATCTTCATAATAACAAAATAGCTTCAACTGTTTCGATAATGGACTTCGTAGCAGGACCAACGCTTTTAAAATTTGCCATGGGGGTACTAAAGTGCATCAAATCTTCAGTGTGACTAACCTCCTTTGGCACAGTTGTAGTAACAAAATACTGAAAGATTTAAATAAATGACATGTACCGCCTGATACTGACGAGATTTTTTTCTACGCTGGTAAAATTACTGCATAAGCTTTATAATCACTATTACTCACTAACAACTACTAGTGCCGATTTCCGAGCTCCTGACAGGGAATAAAATCAGAAAAAAGTGAATCTTCTATCCAACACCATGGAAATACTGATAAGTCGGCAGATGTTGAGATATCTTGAGACACGAAAACTTCTTGGTGATAAGCAAAACTTCAACCCAATGATTACATAAGCTGTCTTATCAAAAACTCAAACCACAGTCTTCTATGTGGTGAAGGGGACATGAATTCACTTCACTTTTAGGAACACTTCAAGTTTTTTGAACGGTTATGAGTCTAAAATTCACAAACTCAATGCTGCTCTGTCTGAGGGATCCGTTCTGTCGCCGGCATTCGTTTGAAATTTCATTAATCATTTCTTGATTACATATTCTGATTCGGTATACCTTTTTAGCTCCAATATTAACAGCATAAGATATTGGTATGGCACATGGATTTTCGAAACACTTTATGTACCATATGTGTGTAAACAAACGTCTTTGGAATGCCGTGCCGAAATCTTTTCTTCCTAGTTAACACTCAGAATTTTTTCCAGGCTTTTGTTAATCGTTTTTAGTTAATTCAAGAGTGTCGATTAAGAAAATAACACAGGTTTTACATTTTTACAGAAAAAAATAATTTATGCACACTTTATTTTACAGAGTTAATTTTAATCCGTACAAAATTGTCTTTTACATATAACTCGTATATTGTCTCTTATATATTATGTACAACTTGGTGAAACCTTTCCAAATGATAATGTAAGTAATGAACTTTAATGCTCATCTTACATCCAAGATCTCTCAAATTTTACCACATGTCCTATACTAATTGTAAATAGTTTTTTGATTTATGATTGCCAAGAAAATTTTGAATTACCAAAATGAATGATTTCCATGTTCTGTTTTCGAGCTCATTCATAGATTCGACAAAATAAGAATCTTTGACCAACCGTCTTATCTGTGGGCCATCGAAAACACATGCTTTTAACTTTTCTGCACTTAGCTCAGGGAATCTGTCTGAAAGGCAAGCAAACCAGTCACCATCTTTCTTTAAGGCCTTTTACAATATAATGCCGAGTTTAATATGAAGCGCTGGCAATATAAAGCGATCACGATTCACTAAAGGTGCATTCATTACAACAACTATTGACTCACTCGATGGCCACACTGTTCGAGACATGGATATTTCGTATAACCTGCTTGTGGCTCTAAAATGAAATTCACCATTTTCAAATCTATGCAAATAACCCAGTAATGTTTTTTGTACTTAAGATTTTTCAGCACTAGAGAAATACTTGTATATTCTTCTTTCATAACACTTGAATGTCCAATAGGTATGGATCCATATTTGTTTCCTTTATGTAACATTACACATTTCAAACTTACCTTACTGCTATCGATAAAAAAACGCCAATCACTTTTGTCATATTTTTTTAAATCCATTTTTTGCATAAAACCTCTAACGTCTTTACACTAAACTAAGGTATCTTCAGTGACAAAGTATGGTAGTAAACCTTTTTCACGAGTACGATAAAATGTAATTTTTGTACCTAATGTAAGGGATGCCAAACTTTCAGAAGACTCTTTTGATAAATTTAAGTCACTTACTAAGTCGTTTAACTCATCTTGATTGAAAGCCTAAGGCATTGTTACTTTACTTGGTGCGTAATCCGAAGAAGTATCATCGTTTTCTCCTACGATTTCCATCTGGTTATCTAGTTGAAGACGAGTTGAGGATTTCGATGATACTGGTACAAGTGATTCATCAGAGTATGCAGAGTATGAGCAGACAGCAACGTCGCATGTGTCCATGTTCCGTGGACATGTCCCGGTCTGACGAATGACCATTGGCGTCCTGAATTTAAGGGCGGATCTATTTCCACTAGACCATTGTCGTAAAGATACAATACAAGTTTAGCATACAGTTTTTGGCACCCACGGTTTGTTTTGATTGGAAATATTCACTCCGAAGTAGTCAAAATATGCAGTTTTTACGAAGACAGTGATAGATTTACAATGCTGTGTAAAAATACATATATTCACCACAAATAACACAAAAATTGTCTGGTAGTTGCAACTAGAGTTAGTATCTTTATTTGTGTCCTCACTTACACTGTGTACCAACATTTCAATGGTCTAAAAAATCCTTTAAACAAGCTCATCATAAAAAAAATCGTATCTATTAATATATGTGTATATGTAATACATACAATATTTCGAAGGCCTTCAGTATATTGTTTCTTGGACTGCAGTAGTATGCTCTTTAGGAATATTATCTATGTATATATGTACTAATGGACTTTATTGATAATTTGACATGTAAATATCCACGAAGATTGTGATTCAAACAAACCCACAGTCATCTTTACTTTCCTTTTGTTTCCACATAAATCTCAACTTTATTGTCTGGTCTTACAAATTTACCTCATACATTCAACCCAAATTCATCTTTATCTCAAGGTCTAACTCAAGAAGACTCCTCCTCCTCCTTTTCGATGTAATCTCGAAAATAAATTCGATTTCTTTTCTGTTTAAGATTCCGTGAAATCGAAAGCGAAAGTGAAAACGGCTCTCCAAATGAGAATTCGTATTATATGTACCTTCGAAATGAAGGAAAGAAAAAACCAAAGACCGACAACGAGGACCGCCCCAATTCGAGTGTCGATAACAAGGACTCAATAAATCATCTTCGCTTGGCGCTAGTTGGCACAGAAAACACCACCCTCATCTCAAAATCTAACATAACATCGTGTCATTGGACATCGAACACCATTTTCAGGAGAACTTAAGAAATCAATTTGAGATTATTTTCATTTGATAACAAACATAATCTTCTACCGCCAAGAAATGTTTATAAGAAAACATTAAATCAGAACATTCGACCCATGGGCAACCAGTAGATATTATGACACTCATTAATTGATGTCAAAGTACTTAAAGGAAACAACACAGAGGTTGCACGAGTATCTCCAAGCTGTAGTCCCTTAATGTTTAGAGGACCAAAGAACCAACGGACTAAATACAACCAATTTCATTTGGAAGCACACTAGTTCATTTTTGCTTCGTCAGTTACTCGTATCAATTTATAACTAAAAAAAATGGGGACTCCTCTCTTACTCACAGGTACAGGCGAGTGAAGATACATTTTTATGATTTCCATGGCCTTTACCATTCCCACTTTGATTTCAAAAACAAATAGAACAACCAGATGGTGGGGAAAGGGAATTTAGGAATTTACATATTTCGACGTTTAAATTCGGCCACAAAACAAAAATTTCTTTCATACAGCTTTTTTTTTGCTCGGAAAATAAACAATGAAAAGGGACCAAGTACAAATAAAAAATAAAGTAAAACAACTGAGCAAAGAGAACGCCGTAAAAGGATTACGGATCAGGACACATTGAAATACAGGATACCGAATGCGTTAAGATCACACGTGCGCATGTATTTACATTCAAAAGTTTTTCGCTCATATCCTTTGCAGTGCTATTTTTATGACAACCTTACACCATACGCCTTGCTATGCCATGCTTCATGCTACGCCATGTTATGCTCCTGTGTGCCATTTAACTTCCACCTGGGTGCACATGTTATACCCTTTTCTTGCTGGTGTTTGTTTCGTATGGTTTTGTTTTGTTGTTGGTTTGTGTTTGTATGTGTGTTATATGATTTTTTATTCCTTCCCTGAGTGTTTGTTTTTTATATCACAAGTGGATTATAATAAAATTGATTGAGGGCTCGAAAATAAATATTTATCCAGGGGATATGCCGCCTTTTCCAGGTTACGAATACGCTTCGCAGCAAATGATTTGTATGCAATCACCAAACGACGCAAATGGAATTTCACTTGGGATACAAGTGAATCTAAAGCCACAAAAGGTAATAAAAAAGGTTATGGCATTAAATTAAGGTCTTCAAAATTTTATTACTTGATGATTGGGTTCGATTCATTCGGTCCGAGGTTGAGCTTGGTGGAAAAAAATCTACTCCTATGCCTATTCCAAGTAGATATGTTTCAACAAATTCAAGGGAACTCTCATAACTTAAGCATATAGTATTTTTGTTCAGTATTATTTGATATTTCTTCATTGAAAGTCTTAGCTGTAATTCACAAAACAAAATTATTCGAGGGATGTTTTGCGTGCGCTTGTAACAACTTATGATCCAAATAATCGGCCGAGCGAGAGCACAATTCGCTATACAGTTGAAATATTTGAAACCCAATTTTTACAATATTATTGGATATTAGAGACCAAAAAGATCACTCCTAGGACGTACTAAAGAAAACATAGCGGCGGTAGCAGATGGTGTACGCGATGACCGGGATGACTCAATTTGTGCGAGAATTAAAGCTGGTCTGCCTACTGAATCGTCTCCGTTCCAGTCGTTGGGATCTTGAGACAAAATTACTGGTTGGTGTGATTTATCGGCTGGTGGAAATATCGGTCCATATTTTTTCAGACTATTTGCTGTCTGCTACCACACAGCCCGTGAAACTATTGCTTTATTGCAAGAGCGATTCGGTTAACAACTAATTAACGCTTTTGGCTGTTGAATTGGCGGCCTAGATTATGTGACATCACACCTCTAGACTTTATCCTTTGGGACTAAGTAAAGTCGAAAGTCTTATAAATAAATTGGCTTTGATTGTGGAATTGGAGGCCAAAATTACTAGAGTCATTTGTCAAACACCACACGTAATGCTCGAATACGTCATCGGAAACTGGAATTTTAAAATGGACCACGTTAGTCGTAGTTACGACAAATGTTTGGAAAAAAAATATAACCAGTACGCACTATCCACGGAAAGAAGTTTATACTGAGTACTTGGAGAAACCAGAAAGGAATTGTGTCTGTAAACCTGTTGCAATGTTTACTGCCTGATAAAATTGAATTAAACATTGAAGTAAAAACGACCAGAATATGCCTTAAGACACGCACCAGTTACTTTCCATCATCTTCCAAGCCAAGTAAGAAACTATTTGGCAAACATTAATTGATAAGTTCTGCCTCACCCGCCGTATTCATCAAACTTGGCTTGTTTCGATCCATTCAGCATGATCGTTTAGAACAGCACTTTCATTCTTAGAAAGAAGTGAAAATAATAAATGATTTCAAAAGACCAGCAGTGATACTGGCGAATCCATCAATTCCATTTTATAACAAACGGTGACTAATGCTTTGATCATTAAATTAATTCATTTTATTTTTCTTAAATAAATTAGTTTTTGTAGAAAGAAAATCGTATCATATTTACACACCTATAACAAAAAAAATTTAATCTTGATTAAACAGTAGATTTTTTAGTTAAAGACATAAGTATGTTTAAACAAGCAAAATGAAGACAAGTGTCACTTCATTATTGCTCAAAAAATCCTTGCTTGTTGGGCGAGTAAATTAAACTTGAATTCGCAAATATTGAATAAAAGTAAGGAATGGAAAAAAGCCGAAAACGTAGTATGGCTGTACCTTAAGTTCAGTGAACAGATTGGGAAATTTATTGCCACAAAATTTTGATCTATTGATGAATACATTCAAGGAGTCATGATTTCTTTTTCTTCAGAAATATTTGCAAGTGCATAGTAATTCTTGCATCCTTAAATAGTCAGGTGAATAATTTACAAGGTAATTTGCAATGCAAATTTCTTAATTTTGTGGTACAAAATGAAGGTATATTTCGTACCTTCAAAATAACGTCTAAGTTTTCAAAAGTAAGGTATAGGACTCTGTGGATAACCACTTCTTAAAAAAAGTCGAAAGTACTTAATACCTTTCAACCCTCGATATTACCAGGCTTAACAATATTTTGAAAATCGGTGGCACAATTTCCTACCATTCGCGTTGGTATACCAATTCTGAAAAGTACACAAAAGATACTTTCCAGTAACAGCATAAACTGCTGGCAAAATATATGCGCCAGACGTGATCAGGGAGGCGCAATGAAAAAACATTGGTGCTGCATCTTTATTCATTGGAATATACCAACTTAAATATGGTAGTACACTTTTTACAATTCATAGCGCGTATATAATTATTTTCAGGATTATAATTCTTTTTAAGAGAGTTCTCCCGTGTTACGGGAGAAAATATAGAAATGTGAATTTTTTATCATTTATTTATTACTATTTCAAGAGCATGTAAAACAAATTTACATTAAAATTAACATTACAACATTACATTAAAAATCTTTATTAGAACGTAAGTTTTCATTTCATTTCATTTTCATGCATCGAGTGAACTAGAATCTTTTAAAAATATTGAAAATTGTGTTTTCGTTACGAAAAAAATATGACTACTTGGAATTTTAGGATAATTCTATTTCAATCTATGTGTCTACATATGTTGAGTCTACCGTATAAATTTCAAATGAATCAGTCAAGCCGTGCTCGAGATATAATGGAGGAAAATACACAGTTCTGAGAGAAATGCGTTTAAAGTTTCAACTACTCAAACAGAGCTCAAAACATATTTATAACGACTTACAATTTTAAAAAAATCACTCTACAATCATATTCTTCACATGTTAAGGAACTCAATTAAATCGACTTTTTTAAACCCATCACACGGCGAATCCCTTTAAGGCGAGAAAATGATATCGACTAAGTGGCCACCGACGGAATTAATGACTACTCGGGCACGATTTATGGCATTTTCATCACTCCTGCTAGAACTTCCGGCGAAAGGGGCTCACATTCTCCGAGGATATTCTCCTTCAAAGGTCTGAGGGTTGTTGACATAAACTCATGACTTCAAAAAACTGCACAAAAAGAAGTCTGGAGCGGTGAAATCAGGAGATCTTGCCGGCCAGCGAAAGTCACCAAAACGAGAGATTAGGCGACCCGAAAATGAAGCCTTCAGAATTTCGGTTGTGGCTCGTGCAGTATGCGCCGCTACTACATCCTGTTGAATGTAAACGACTACGACTACTACGTTTGGCCCGCAGCCTATTCGAAAAAATAAGGCCCAATAACGCCTCAAACGTAAACGACACAATAAAAATCATGATGTGTCGGTTTTATATATACAAGATCTTTAATTTCTCTGTCAGAAATCATAAAGGCAAGTGGGAATTCAAATAAGTTTTCTGACGATTGATCGGTGCATACAATTTGCCTAATGGATCTTTATATCTGACACACCCACTATTAAACAAAAATATTTTGTGGCACAGTTTATCGGTTTAGTTTAGTTTATCAGGAGCAACGTCTACCGGCTAATTTGATAATACGTTAGTGCAAGAATGATTAAAGATCGTCTGCCACTAAGAGAAGCGGCATACCAGAGTGGAAAATATTTTTTTGAAGATAGCAATGAAAACATGGTACATCCCTTTAAAAAAATGTTTCGGGCTTATTAAGGAGACACTCTGAGACCTCAAATTGCAGCAAACAGATACAGGTGTAACTTTGTTCGTACGCCGTTTCAACATGGACCAAATCTGACATGCAACTGAGTTAAATGAGTGCTCGAAATAAAAATTGGTTCCTCGTTGTGTAATCTTCAGAAAAGTGCAGTAGATGCCATTATGAATGCGTTGAAAAAACTAAAGGACAAACATATCTGATCTGGATTCTTGCTTTTTTTATAAAGATGTCTTTCAATATCGCTATCAAAATAAAAATGCTATCACTTATACTACAGTTTTTTCACAATCAAAGCTGATCCAAGCAAATCAGATGACCACCAACGGGCGACGTAGAATTGGCCGTGGGAGAAGCAAGGCATTGGAAAGTCTACCCCGACCGATAGTCCTTAGCAACTGGGCCTACGACCTGTTGACGGTTATTGATAATCAGAGAGCGTCGGGCAATCGGAGTCGCTTAAACTAAAAAAGGAAGTTAGAAGGAAGCTGCGAGAATCACGAGGTAAAAAAATCCACACACTCGCTATGATACATCCGATTAAAAATGTGGTCTCTATGAGTAGTTTTTTGACGAGGAACCTGGGATTAGGCAAACTATTGCATAGTTTCGGATTATTCAAATCAAACATAAGCATTTTGGATAAGTGTATACGAGTATACAGTTGGTACAGTATTACACAATATAGAGAAAAGTACAATTTTTGCATTAGTTTTAGTAATAGTACTACCGATCGACAATAGAACGGCGAAAATGTTTAATCTTGTAGTGAATGTAGTGTATGAATGTGATGAAGTGAATATTTCCTTATCAGACCAGAGAAGGAAACGCTCAAGGCACGCATTTATTTAATTTTCCCGGAGTGTTCGACGATATTCCCTGGAGAATAAAAATATGATGCCGTCCAGTACTCTACTGTCATTATGAATGTCACAAAGGGTCCGATCAACAGCGCATATTTGTTTGTTCTGTAAATTTAGGATAAACTCCTATCCATACTCAATAATAGGCACCAGTTGAGTTTTAACGAGTCTCAGCTTCGAGTCCTTTGGTTTGGAATAGGAGAATAAGCAGAGTTTCCAAAGTCCCGAATGAATTCGACCGACAGTGTAATTTATATGGTCTCCGGGGGAAAGTAAACGGTTTAATCTTCAAATTTAAGGTGAATATTGTTTAGATATATTGGGTGTGGTTCTTCAGAATTTAAGTGTTTCAATTAGTTGGGTTTTCGTGGCATTATCAATAAGCCCATTCTTCTGTGACCAGTATATCGTAGATAGATCTTCATTAAGCCTGCGAATTAGATCTTTAACCAGGCCAATCAGTCTTGACAAACAAATTTGTCCGTCATCAGCGTAAAAGTGAGCAGAGCATACTGTAGTATCAACTATGATACACCATTAAATTCCAAATTTTTTGGCGGGTCGATAACCATGTATTTCTCTGGAGACAAAAGCATTATTGAGCTCGTCCACATTTAGTAAGGTCTTAAAGTCGTCCTTTTTTACTATCACAATTAATCTGAGATTACTCCAAAACGACAGAAAGTTTCCCATGTTGTTTATGCCATTTTGAAACCTCAGACGTGAACCATAATAACGCCAAGAAAAATTAATATTGTGAGGAACTTAGACGTCAGACGGCAATAATCACAAGACATCGCCAAATCCTTTTTCGATCGAATCTCTATTAATCTCTTAAAAGGTCTCTTGCCGGCAGCATCAAGCATCGAAGACCAGTAGCAACACTGCCAAAAAGCCATAAGAGATGCCGCTTACTCTATCACCACAGCGAAACTCCTGGTTAGATGACGAATGCCGGAAAGCACATGGAGCTAAGCAAGATGCATATAAAGCGGAACCCGTTCGTCAACAACCTGATAGGTAGGTGAAAATTCTCTCGTTAGTCCGCAGTTTTCACGTTTCCGTACATATTATTCTAACACACGTTTCCGGTACCTTTTGAGATCTTCAATGCGGTCCATATGAGAACCCTAGGCACTCGATCGAATGCTTTCTAGAGCCGATAAATACTCGTACCATGTGTAAGGATTTGCAGACGAATCTCTGTGCTTTTCCATTATTAATCGTAGGTTTTGGATAGCGTCCACCGTCGATCTTCCTTCAACAAATCCACACTGGCTATTATCGAGCTTTATTATTTGCCGAAGACGGACTCTTTCGATGATTTTCATTGTGTATGACATAAGCTTGATTGAACGGTAGTTGTTGCATTCTCGAGTGTCGCCTTTTCCTTTGGCTACTTCTCCATTGATTCGGCATAGTATGTCCACATTTAATTTATTTAAAAGTTTCGATAGCCATTCGCCGCCGATTCCCTCCATCTCCGACCAAAACTCTGATGTAATGCTGTCTGGTCCCTCCGCTTTCCCCCGCTTCATTTTTCCGATTGCTATACTTATTTCTTCGATTGAAAAGTCCGAAACTTCTTCCTCGAATAGAACAGCTGTCAGCACGATATTACGTGGAAACTGTTTGTTAAGCAACTCCTTGTTGTACTCCAGTATTCACGCCACCGGTCACAAATTTCCTTTTCATTTGTTAGTAAACGACCGCTTGCATTTTTGATGTATTTCTGCGAGGTTATTTCCATCGAATTTGTTCGCTTCTGTGCAGAGAGCTTGAAAATGTTTGGCACTTTAGTATTGTACGACGTTTAAACTTCTGGTATAGCTTGTCTTCTATCTGCAAGTTGTGAGGATATTTGTTCCAACTCCTGGTATAACTTTTCCGCTGCTGCCGCACGAGTTCGAGCCAGGACTTTCTTTGCGACGTTTTTAAGACGCTCATATTCAAGAGCCAGTTGAGCTTTTTCGATATCGTCGTTCCGATCGCATTTTATCCACTCTTGGAATGTATTCTTCTTGTCGGCCACAGCTCGTTTGATTTTGTCATTCCACCACCACATTTCTTTGTCGTAGTGACGGTATCCCGATATAATCCCCAGAAGGGACTTTCCGAGTGTTATGCATTCCTCGTGCATGCTGTTCCACATTTATTGCGGGCTAAGTGAGTCGGCGATACCAGTTATATTTCGAAGTGCTTCTTTAACCAGTGCAATAAATCTTGCGCCTCGTTCCTTCGAGAGACTATACCACCGACGATATTGACATAATCGGAGGAAAGCAACGCGATGTCAGTGGAGGTTTCGCGAGTACTGAGACGGTAGCGGCGAAAATGGGTTTAGCGGTCAATGAGGGCAAGACAAAGTATATGGTGTCAAGCAAAACGGACAACCAACACCGACGTCACCTTTGACAGATATAAATTTGAGGTAACTAAGGGCTTTATCTGCCTAGGCTCAGCTATAAATTCAGACAAGAGCACCAGCGCTGAGATCGAACGACGAATCTTGCCAATCGCTGCTTGTTTGGACTGAAAAGGCAATTGACTAGCTAAGCACTCTCTCGAACAGCAAAGTTATCTATATACTCGTAAAACCTTAATCCTCCCAGTCCTGCTCCATGGTGCAGACATGAATGAAGGAGAAAATACAACGACGAGCTGTATGGACTGTACAGCGACATCGACCTAGCCAAAAGAGTGGAGATCCAACGACTGAAATGGCTGGTTCATGTAGACGCGATGAACACCAATACTCCGGTCCGAAAAGTCTTCGGATCCGCCCCCAAGAGACAGCTCATTAGAGGAAAACCGAGGCTCAGGTAGCGCACGCAAGTGGAAGGGGACCTCAGCCAACTTAGCGTGCGAAACTGGAGGCAGCTAGCAAAAGATCGAGCAAGCAGGAGGCGATTGTTGATTGAGGCCCAGGATCACCACGGACCGTAGCGCCATCTATAGAAAGTAAGTGATCGTATTCGAATTACTTACGAGGATTTCAGGCGTTTAAAAAAGCAGCTTAATCAGCTCATCATATTTAGGGAAACTGAGGGAACATTGAACGATTTACAGCCATTTAAGTTAAAATCTGTTGCGGGGAGTTACTTTCAGGATGAATACAACATCGATAGTCTTAAGGCCGTGGGATGAACTGTATATATTGGGTTGGCCGGTAAGTTCTCTCTGTTTATCGTTAGTTTTCCCATTTACACATGTTGCTTCGAGAATGCATTTTTTTTTGTCTTCAAATACGTATCGCAGTACATGTTTGAGGGAAAGTTCATTGCAATTGATTGTGTTTTCCGCATTATGTGTACTTTTGAAAATGGTTCTGGATGACCGGTTGAGATTGAAGGACCGTCTGCAGAATTTGTTTTGTTTATAATGCCAGCAATATGTGAGTCAGAAATAATTTGTCAATCTCGTGCTTCGACAGTGGAAGTAATTGGCTTATTGCAGTTGAAGTAGCTTCTTGGAGGAGCGGTAAATGTTTTCGGGAGCAGGTTATGGCTTGAAATTTGTTGACATTAAGTTTTAACATTTTTGATTGCACCATACCGAAAACTTCCTTAAGCCGTCTTGCAAGCAATGGCAGTCAGAAGGTAAAGAAATCACTTTGGAAATTCTTATCTCATCTGCGAAAATAGAAAGATAAGAATTCGTTAAATTGCGATTTATATCGTTAATCATTATTATAAGGATGATTGGTGTAAGATGAATATTTCGAGGTATGTTGCTTTAATGTGGTCGGATATTGAAGACCTGAAGATGACTCTGTATTCCTGGTCTTCTAAATAGGATAAGATCCGTGTTACAAATTAAGGGTACAAAACAAGTTTTTTTTAGTTTGAAAATGATAAGTTGGTGAGATTTATCGAATGCTTTGCTGAAATCAGTGGAAATCGAATCGATTTCATCGTTATCTTCTAGAGCACAAAGCATCGAATAGATGAACTCAATTAGGTGATTGATTTTCTTTACGGAAACCGTGCTGATTTGACCAGATATCTGGCACGGTAGCAATTCTTGATCGGCTATGGTTTCGACAAGTTTAGGTATGCATGAGAATTTGCTATGGGCCTGTAATTATCGACTTCGGCCTTACTTTATGTTTTTATAGATAGGGATGACTTAAGATTCCTTTCTTAGAAAAGGAAAAATACCTGTTGGAACAGAAAGGTTTAATAGGGCAGCGTTTGGTAAGGTATTCAGATTCTTAAGATGTTGTTGTATTTAACGAGATGAACGATGTATCTGAACGGTTTTTCATATAGTAAAACTAGCTCGGATCTGGTTCAGGTTTTTTTCTTAGAAAAATATTTGTTAAGATTTTAGAAAATTTAATTTGCAATAGTTTTTGATTAATCAGAAAATTCAATAAGAAATTTAAGAGTAGAAGAGTGGCCCGTCTGACTTTCTTTGTTTGTAAAAAAGTTAATTGCATGGGGTATAAATACCTAAGGTAAAGAGACTCACAAAGTTCAGAAAAACGATTGTATACAAATCGATGGTTACTGTAGTCGGTATCAGATCCAGTTCTTATGAGTTTGTGCCCCAACTTGTTGTTGGCACTGTACTACCACGACGTCATATTGGTAACAAAATATAAAGCAGCTCTGATGGCACTGAGCCTCACTCACAATATTTTGGAAGCTGCTTTAGATTAAATATCAATAAAACCTATTTGAACTCAAATGTTATAATCTACTACATAAGAACATCATGGTTGTCGAATTGAATTTTGAAAAATTTGAGTTCCATTTTTTAATGGGTAGAATAATGGAAACATTTGATTCTAGTCGATTTACGAGTAGTATTAAAAATAGTCGCAATAGATAATTCACACATTTCGGCATGTTTTAATAAAAAAAAGTTAATTGAAATACCATTTGTAATGGTCATCGCCAATAATTGGACTGCATAAAATGATAAAATCTTATTTTCTATGTTTTGTCCCAAAAAGTAAAAACAGAAACACCCTGTAGTTGGTTTTACCAATTAAAATGACACTGAACTATATTGGTTGTAATACCGATCTGTTAGCCGCAATGATTTTACATGAATCTTAGGGAATATGTCTGGTTTCCGCGATCGAATGCTCTCTCTTGGATTTTGGACGCGCTAGTGAAAGGTTGTGAACAGTAAAGTGTAGTTAAAGTGCCATGAGTATGGCCAAATTATTATTGAAAGGGGTTTTCTAAAACCACGGCCCATAGAATACTCCTAATTATAAAGTTCGAATTTTTAAGTAATTATTAAACGCATAACACACATCTTTACATACAAATAAAACGTATAAAGTTCAATTTCGACCAAGAATCACGATTGCCGAAGATCGCCAAAAATTTTCAACCCAAGTAGTAGCGAAGAAATTTTGATGCGAAATCTGCTATCAATCTAATCTATCAGCAGACGATCAATTATCGCTTACACATGTGCTGTACCTAAGTATTAAGAGGATCAAGTACAGTCACACTTTCAACGTGGGATTCCCTGTACAATCAAATTTGAAGATTGCAGCAAAACCTTCCATGAGGAGCAGAGCACCATAAGCGCAGCGTACAGTTGGCGTTCTTGTTTTTTTTTGATTAATCATTTATAATAGGTTTTTTTTATTGTCTATCGACATGCTATTGCATTGATTAAAATTTGCTTACTTACTCTATCTTAACATATTTGTGTAAATATCACAGTCAGTACCATTATCACAATAAATTTATTATCACAGATCGAATTAAATGTACATACATATACATATGTACACACATATGTAAATTATCATTAGATTTTTTTTCATGCATCAAGTTCTTGTGAATGTAATTTGATTAATATTTTAAAAGCTCTGTTAAAGTTCCGGTTTTTGTGCGCACAACAACTGCTGAGGAGAAGACTATCAAGGTATGTTACATTTATCATTTATTTCAACACATTTTCAAGAACTTCATACGTATCAAATATTTGAATTAAAATTTATAAAATTAAGCTTTCTTTCTATACTTCGATTAATGTTTAATTAAATGCCAAATGAGTGAATATCAACTTCGATTTGTTGAAATTAATAAATTTGTCTTAATATGATAAAAGTGATTGTTTTGTGATGATTTTTTTAAAATGATCAACTAAAGATATTGGACGAGAACAGGTTTGGGCAGATGAAGTTAAATGTAGGTTAAAGAAAAGTAGAAGAGATATTTTGAAGTAAGGGGCTATTCCTAAGATACCTGGATAAAGGATTAACCATGGTGAGGAGCTCTTTTATTAGATGCTAGACGGACTATACAAGGCAGTTGTAACAACGAAATCTGCCATTATCAGGGTAGTGCAGTAAGAAGGAAAGGCACGTTTATTTTTTATTTCTTTGTGTGGTCATGTGGAGTGAAAGATCCCCCCCTGATACGACGAGTTCTAGCGTGGCTTCGATAACGTGCCGAAACTCACTCCATTGCAAGGGACTACAACTTCTTGTCCCCGCCGTTACACATTTTATAGCTATTTGCTCAATGTAATTTGAATTGACGCGCTTTACTTTTCCATAAGCACTCGTTTAGTAGAAGAAATCAAATCGACTCTCAATGGAGCTTTCGGTTGAAAGCTGCTTTATTTTTCTAACCCACCGCAATAGCTTTTCAAATTTAGATCCCGTATAATATAGAAGTTTTCTTACCTATTTTGTTTTTCTTTTATGTTCCACAGTAAATACTATATACATGTTTAACTCTCCTTTGTTGATTTTTTTATTAGTATCCTTATTTATCTTAAAATAAATGTTCTAGATACTGTTGTGCTATCAATTTATATATATATACTGTATTTCAGAATCAGTAAAAACAATTTCTTGAATGGAATTAATGTGGGTGGAGATGTCTTTCAATATTTTATTTCCTGCCAATTACATAATAACTACAATCTCCAGTATGTGGCTCGCTTTACTGAATAAATGCATTAAACTGACATTTTTTGGAAAAACGATTTTTAAGCGACTCTTCCAAACCAAACTTTATAGATGTTTCTCAAAAATTCTCAATTTCAGAGATTGAAAGTTAGCAATGACGGAACAAATTGTTGAACTAGAAAACATATTATAGCAACCCAAAATTAATATAAAATTCGAAACAGAGTTGACAACTTAAAACATATCAAAATCGATCAGAACAAAATAAGAACGGAGTGACCATCGAGCTGAATTCCTTAGTACGATCGTAAGCATATGGGCCCCAGGTTTACAGCGAGGTATATATATTTAATTTAAACGATTAACTGCAACACTCAGATTTATCACGTTGAAGAGCATGGTGGAGAATTATGGGCAAAACACTTTGCAGAAACTTCATCTGTCTAAAATGTAATATGTTTACCAACACGAAAGATCTTGCGGGAAAGTACCGAAAAATCTGGTGGGCATATTCGACGGGAAGGGACAAATACTTGCTCCGCATTTTCACCCGCATAGTGGGTGCCCTTTTGACAGCATACTATATGTAACTCGAATAGAAAACACGACTTAGCCGATCCTGGATGCAATCAACAATCAGTGCATCAAAATTGGACTTTCAGTCAACACACTGAAAACTTAAGCCTTTTCTTATTGTTTTTACGAGAAGAGGTAGGTTGATTCGCTTAACGCATCTAGTGCTGAATGTCATCGTTGACCAATTCTGTAAAAAAAAAAGTGTTTGTATGTCACCCCAAATAATTTATTTATTTATTTATTCACTTCTTTGAGTCGAAGATATTACGTCAAAGCCTCTAAGGCGCTGTATTAAGGAGTTGCAAGAAGGTCATGGTGCTTTTCGCCGAAGAGGTCATTTAAAAATCACATGGCTCTGGCAAGACCAATTACATCTTATGCTTCGGCGTGAGAAATCAGAATGTACAATTCTACTTAATTTCGATATTTATTAGTATATGCTTGTTCCGGACATACTCGTATATTCTCAGTTTTACAGTTTCAAATCTCATAAATTATCTATAAAATAAATTTACAAAAGGAAGAGATTGGATACTGTTTAAGATCAGAGACCGGAGTCCATGAAACACTGAATAGTTGGTTAACCTCTTAGGTTACATGGATATGCTTTCTCATAAAAGGGAACGACTAAGCCTCCACTTGCCTTGGAGTCTAACAAGGTTCTCACAAGTGGGTTGGGATGCTATTTCATTCAATACAATTTCTTAATAGAAGTTCTGCTTGATAAAACATAAGGGAGGTCATTCTCGTTGTCTCGTAGAGCGTTTTACTAGAGAGCCACTTATATTTAGAGCGTTATATTTTTCTTTCAAGGCTCTCCATTTCCTTTCCGTAGGTCAGAATTGGCCTAATGAGCATTTTATATATCAATATCTTCGTATTTTGCAAGAGTTGTTTTGAATTAAGAAGAGGTTTCAGAACACCTATTACCGTTTTTGCTTTGGCTAAAGCTCTCCGGCCATGTTTGTTAAACAAAAGTCTATTTTAAAAATGAATACTTAGATATTTAGTTTCAACTCACAGTAGAATGGGACTTCCATAAATTTGAATTTCTAACAGTTTGCTTTCCTTGGCTGCAAGATAGTTCCCTTTTCCACTAGCATTTCTAAAACATCTTAAACCGCTTTTATGGGTATTTATCTTTAGTCCCCACTTCTCTACATAATTTTGTAAGATATGTATTTTATCCTTATTTTTTTCAAGGGCATCGACTGGTCTTATTCCACTGGTCAATCTTGTGGTATCGTCGGCGTAGAGAATAGCGCCAGGATCTTCTATCATAGGGTGCTTAAAAGGAGTCGTTGAGAAATATATTAAAAAGAATTGGCCCAAGGACAGACCCTTGTGGTACACCGGAACGCACATTAAAATATTCGGATTGCCCTGTGCCGATGCCGATAGAAGTGGTTCTGTTTTGAAGGAAACTGTAAATTAATTGTGTCGTCCACGTCGGGCACCCTAGCCTTATGATTTTGAATAACAGTCCCTTCTGCCAAACTGAGTCAAAAGGTTTTTCAAAATCAAGATCCAAACTCACTGTGCATTTCTCGTTCCTTAGGTTTTGAACAATTTTGTCGTGCAAGGTAATGGAAGCATGCTCGGTTGAGTGACCTTTTTTAAAACCGAATTTCCAGGTATCTGGAAAGTAACCATTATTTATGCAGAATAGAATTCTTTGAACGCATTTAAGTTGGTTTGCTTATCTGCTATATGTTTACCGTTATAAAAAAGTATGTCTCTAGAGATATTTGTTCCAAAGTACTTCATCTTCCGTTTAAAAGAAGTGCATGTTGTCACTGTAGCTTTGATGACCTTGCGTGTCGACAGTTGTTTGATTCTGGTATAATAGACGTGTGGTCTGGTCTGAAATCCTAGTGCAAAAAAAAAACGAAATCGACTATCCCTTTCAATCGGAATCTAAGTCAGGAAAGAGATAAAGTCGTATGCGCGTGTCTTTTTGTAGGGCAACGACAAAAGAAAGACTTGCCTCCGTCTTCCAAGCGGACATACATATACTCGTAGGCAAATCTGATGGCGAAAGACTATATTGTGATAATATTTTAACTTAGAGAACGGTTCCCAAGTTTTATTCATTTTTAAATTGTTTTGTAACACTACCCTTTCTTTGAATTCTGCTAACAACTTAGATTCCATTTAAACTAAACCTTTAAAATGTAAATCAAAAATCTACCTGTAGCTGTGCTAACTTTGCAAATAAGGTTTAATAAAGCGGTAATTACTAGAAAAGATTCCTAGTATTTGTACAATTTCCATAAAAATGGAGATTTAGTCATCACAAACTTGAAATATGTTTCCGACGCTTTTGGGTAATATTAAGATTTCCAACTCCATTCCACTATTCACGTTTTCAACGTGCGCTATTAAATGATCCCTATCTCCTACTCCTGCTATCCTTAAAACGGGCACGTGAACTCATTTCTTGATGTCTCATTAGGCACAGATATATTCACCTACCTCGCCTTCTTTTGAAATTATGTTTTGCATAACTAATCCGTGGCACCTATCGCCCATGCAGAGATGAATCTCTCCCGTCACGAGCAGTATCCCGAATCTGACAGAAGACGTACTGTCGTTCTCCTCTAGAAAAAAACAAAACATAGTCGTTTCCATGGGAATAATACTCGTAAATATTCCCCAGCCAACATATAACATCCAACAACATTAAACCACAAATCTCTGGAACTTTACTCCGTTTGCTTTTTGTTAGCATTAATTAGCAAGTTATCCGGCTTTTCGGCTTGATAACTGACGGAACGGGTAAACACTAAGGATGTCAGCAGTGGGAAATGGTGTTTTACGCATTCAAATGGAAATGTCTCCATTACCATGAAACCAACTTTTCTCAGCAGGAGAACGCACTGAGACATCTAAAAAGCCTTTTGATCCACAATATTACCAGGCAATTAAATGGCAGCTCTGTGAACCCATATAAGGTGCGGATTTCTTCTTGTTTGAGTATATTAAACCCAGTAATTGTCATAATTTAGACACTCATTTCTAGAGAGAAAGAGAGAGTGTGTGTGAGATAGAGAAAGAGGGGCGTAGGGAAATCAGAACCCTATTAACCACGTAATTGTGTTGTTTGTTTTTTTTTTTAAAAGGTGCCAGTGGCGCACCACCCAGGTACATAACGCATGAGAACGTGATATTGTCAGTTTAATTAAGCACACGAAAACTCATAAAACCAAGTTATGATTTTGAATCGGACCCGCCCTATTGATATTTGAAGAGCATTTTACTTGTCCTTCAGGTGTGGTTAAAGTTGTTTTAAGGTCATTTGAGTCAGAGTTTGACAAGTAAAGGGTGTATTTTTAGAGGTGGAGAACTTTACATTCAAATAAAACACAGAAAAATGTTTTAAATATCCATGAAACTGGTTTGATTTGACAGATAATTTTATAACATTAATGCTTGAATATGATTTCAGGCGTGTGATCGCCGCGGTTGGTCTAATATTCAAACACACTTCGCAGTATATCAGGCTGTATATCGGCAATAAGCCGTCCGTGTTGGCTTCCAATTGTTCAATTGTTTCTGGTTTATCAACTTAGACATGCGACTTTACATATTCCTTGAGAAAATAATCTAATTCCATGAAATCGCACGTATGAGGTGGCCAGCTAAAAGGTCCATTTTGTGAAAATAATCGTTCGTTTGTTTCAGTAAATTTATCGCCACACAGCGGCGTATGATGTTGTCCTACTGAAATCGCATGCACAGGCAACATTAATGTCTTTCAATTAAGTCCCGAAAGTGTTGTAATCATAGTCATTTTTGAAGACTTATGGACCAATGATTCAACCGACCTATAAAATGCACCAAACGGTGACTTTTCTGAACCTAATGGTGTTTTTGTAACGGCCTGTGGATTATCGTTGCTCCAAATATGGCAATTCTGTTTATTGACACAAGTTTATTTGTTGACCGCGATAACAAATTCACACATTTGGATCATCATCAACACTACGCTGCACACAATCAATAGCTTGTTATGTGCGACATCTTACGGGATGCCTATTATCGTTTAGAGTAATCGTATTGTGTAAACTATTCATAATTTCTCGAAGTAATAGCTCCGATGAACGATTGTGGGCACAATAAAATACACGTAATGCCCGATGAGTTTCTCTAACTAAACCATGTGATTCAAATTTGAACAATTTGCAATGTTGTTCCGGCGTGAGTCTATTTATGACTCAAATTTATCTCAAAACAACCGAGAATTGTTTTTTTGTTTTGTTGCCAATTTTAAGTTATTCGCTTCTAAAAAAAAAAATCCTTTAAATATAAGTCTTAGTTAAGTAGCAATCCAAAAAGACAGAGCCGGAACTAGGACATTATCGCGCGTCGAAACTCTCTATAAAATCAATTTCATATCTCATGTCAGTGAATATAGAAAATCACATTAAGTTGTAATCAGTGAACAGGTGACAAGTATTAAAACAAGCTCAACATCGAAGAAGGGCTAATATTTTTGAGATAACGCATCAGCAATCATAGATATGGTTGTACATCAAGGTCATGAACTTATAGGTTACTAAAGAATTTATTATAAGTAAATTTGTTTCCCTCTGTTATCACGCATTAGGAAGGAATACTGAATATTTTAAAAGACTGGACGGGGACGTCCTTTTAGTCTGATCGAGTTTTTTAGTAGCAGCCCGTTCAAAGAATTGGAGTTATGGCAGGATATTGAGCATTATCTTTAGTGCAGCTTGAAGAATAGACCTTAACAATCTGGATGCTACGACACACGCTAGTCCTGGAACTTGTGTGAGTGTTTTGAGATAACCAGTCTTTTCCGGGGCTTTCCACCATAGCGCTGTATAGATAGAAACGGGTCTAATAATGGACATGTACAATGTACATAGCCTTCGTCGACCAAAGGCTCTTTGGCATGTAAAAAATGCTCCTAATATTTCTTGGTTCTGATATTTGATATTATGTTTTAGATAAAATTTGTGTCCTAACACCGTTGATTCAGAGAAGATTGAACTTTTCTAGCTAAAATCTCTTGTGAATCACACTTGCTCGGTTTTTGAATGATTTATCTATGAACAGTTTTGCCTACAGTACCAAATATTTTTAAGCTCGCTGCAGAGAGGCGAAAAAATTCAATGGAAATAACCTCGCCGAAATACATCAAAAACGCAGACGGTCGTTTACTTACAAATGAAACGGAAATTTGTGATCGGTGGCTTGAATACTGCAAGGAGTTGTTTAACAAACAGTTTCCACGTGATATCGTGCTGACAGCTGGTCTGTTCGAGGAGGAAGTTTCGGCCTTTTCAATCGAAGAAATAAGTATAGCTATCGGAAAAATGAAGCGGGGGAAAGCGGCGGGACCAGACAGCATTCCATCAGAGTTTTGCTCGGAGATGGAGGGAATCGGCGGCGAATGGCTATCGAAACTTTTAAATAAATTAAATGTGGACATACTATGCCGAATCAATGGAGAAGTAGCCTCTTGGTTCCATTATACAAAGGAAAAGGCGACACTCGAGAATGCAACAACTACCGTTCAATCAAGCTGATGTCACACAGAATGAAAATCATCGAAAGGATCCGTCTTCGGCAAATAATAAAGCTCGATAATAGCCAGTGTGGATTTGTTGAAGGAAGATCGACGGTGGACGCTATCCAAAGCCTACGAATAATAATGGAAAAGCACCGAGATTTGTCTAAGGATTTACACATGGTATTTATCGACCTCGAGAAAGCATTCGATCGAGTGCCTAGGGATCTCATATGGGCCGCGCTGAGGTCTCAAAACGTACCGGAGACGTATGTTAGAATAATACAAGACATGTACGGAAACGTGAAAACTGCGGTTAAAAGCTCTACTGGACTAACGAGAGAATTTCCAGTTAATGTCGGAGTACATCAAGGAAGCGTACTTAGCCCTTTCCTCTTTAACGTAGTATCCGACTATCTTTTAAAAGACTGCATGCGCGAAGCGAATGTAACGCCAATTCTCTTCGCTGACGACGCAGTTATACTTAGCGATAACGTCGAAGATTTACAGAACGAAAATTTCCGCTTAAATTAAAGGGTCTCCACCACGGTTGTTAGACCAGCTCTTATGTACGGTTCACAGTGCTGGACAATGTACGAAGCATTTAAAAAAAAAAAAACGTGTACGGCAGCGGAAATGAAAATGTTAAGGATGTCTAGTGGAGTCACTAAACGCGATTGCATTAGATCTAAGTATATAGGAGGAAGTCTACATATAAAGAATTCGGTAACAGAACAGCTTGGGGCGAATAGAATTAGCTGGTATTGCCGCGTTCAAAGAAGATCTGCGGAAAATCCGGTTAAAAAGGCACTATCAACTACGGTCACTCCAACTGTAAGAAAACGAGGTCGGAAAAAGAATTCCTGGATTTCTCAGATGGCAAATGCGCAACAACGCCTGGGGCTAACCACTGAAGCGATCCAGGACCGAGCATCATGTAGACGCGTTCTGCGGTCTGTGACATTAGCCAATACCACAAGCGGAGCAGCAGTGATGCAGTAAAAATGGGAAACTCGTTACGCATACGTTCGTATAACGAGGAAAGGGTTAATAAAAGGATAAGAAGAATCCATGAACAGTTTTGCGTTGTCCATATTTTAAGTGTGTTCGGGGCCAAATCAATTAGTTTGCTGATCGTTGGAAAATTTTGCTTCTCACCAGAATGACTATGCCGTCGGCTTTCGGAACTTGGAGAAATGGCGTTTACAACAAGAAGCCGAAAAAGGGCAAACATTACTTTTTTCTTATGGAGTTCCCCTTGCAACTGTTTTTCTGACTGTTTCTACCAAATTCTGAATCAATAATGAGGCATATGCTCAATCCATTGTCGATATGTTTGTTCCACTTAAAGGTTGTCTTAAAGATTTATCCATGATCATATAGGCAACATTAACTGTTACCCTGGATGAAGGATCCTTGATATATGCTTTGCTGCTCAGTCGCAACCAAAGCTAATCAGTCGATGATAATATTCTACTGTCACTGTTGCTGCTGACAAAGGGATTCTATCTGTGAAAACTTTTCTATTTCTCGTTTGCAGCCGCCACTATTCAAAGATGGCATTTTCCTTTGGAAATGCTGTTGTTGAATGTTGAATTTTAAAGTGGGAACCTGTCAAGACTCAGATTTCTGTTAGGTGCGAAGAGAACAAATATATATTTACCGCGTGCTTTCCCCTAACAATTATGACCAAGTCGACGGCATTTCCTATTGCAACTTCCAAAGAACCAGACTATTTATTTGAAATTAGAAATGCAAATATGCATATAAGACATATGAAAGAATCTTCTCACTTTTTCCACAATTATTTCATCATGCAATCCGTCTATAGAATTGTCTTCCTATGAATATCCCTAACTTTTGTTTCCTAAAGTGGTTTAGTTCGAGCCTTTAAGAATATCTCTTATTAACCTGTTGTTTTTGTATCCGCAACTCCCGCAATCTAAGAAGTTCCAAATTGGAATAATAAATAAACAAAAGTAATGGAGGACATCAAATGGCACGATCTCGGTAACTTTTACTCGTTCGTCAAAAAAAAGAAGAAATTTTATCTTAACCTTTATCCCTTAACTCATTTAGAAATGACATTTCAGCTGCCAGCATTTTGGATTGGCAAATCGGCTTGCTACATACTTTACAGGTAGCTCAACACTTCCAGATTGTATCATGTCTTATGTTGTAGAAAAAATATTCCAAGACTTCAATATACACACAATATATGGCTCAGTGGGTATATTTCCTATTTCCTTCTTTAATGAATTACAAAATAAATTCCAGAACCTTAAATTCCAGAAAATTAAACTGTTCTGGAATCGTCATCAATAACTTATTGTCTTGTACTTTAAATCCAGATATGGTTCTTTGCTGTCATATTTTCAAGTCAGTGATCTTCGGCAACTTTACAAAAATTGCAACGTATATTAAGATATTTTAATTTCGGCATTAAGGTGGAATCTAATGCTTCCAAAACACAATGCTTTCTGCAGTCGTTAAGGATATGTGGTCAATATTGCACTTCAAACCTTTTGATCCGGCTTCATTATACAGTAATAATGGATTCAAACCTCTGCTATAAAGTTCAGAGGTGACGCTATTATTGCAGAGTAAATTAACACCAATTTTTTCATCAATCTGCAAATCACCATTTCTCCTAAGGAATTACCAGTAGCATACTAATCCCTAAAACCTTTAACCGTAACACCTATGTCATAAGCCAGTCTTGCTGCTTTAATTTCTGCACTATCTAGTTTTATGGGGCTGCAAGATCTTTCTGCAAAGTATTTCACATATTTTCGGCAAAGGCCATTAACGTTGAATTAATAATTTGGGTACTGTGATTGGATCAACCTGGGCCAACCAACTCAAACACTGAATTCGCAGATGCCTGACTATACTGATATCGCCGTACAGTTCGCAATTGAAACTCCTTTTCCATTCCCCGTAAATTTTTTTGTGTGTTCGGTCTTACGAGAGAAGTTTTGCGTGGCAAAAGTAATTCTGAGTCTGCGCTGATGTTGTGCCGTTCTTAACTGTAGAGTTAAGTTGAACTATATCCTTAACTTCCTCGAAGTTACAGCTGCCAATGAGCTTCTCACTAAACTGCCGGTAGTATGCTTAGATTGGAAGTTATTCCGTGAAATCTTTCCCGTGTCTCTGGGGTATACTTACTATTAATACGTAGCTTTAATAAATCAAATACGACTTACAACGGATATATCTTTTTGTTGAAAATAGGAACAATTTTTTTTCTACTCAATTCTACGCTTTTTGGGCTTAGGTGATGGTATTGTTGACATCTTAATATCTCGGGCAACTAAAAGACTGGCAGAAATAATGTTTGGAACGTTGAAATTTGCCTGCCTACTTTCTATTTAAGCATGCCGGAATATGATTCCACATTGACACAATGAATGCTCAATAAAGATGTTAAATTTCTTAATAATTGTGTCTTCACAGATTCTTCAACATACTTGATAAATACAAGTAGTGGTAATAAAGATCACATACCATTTCCATTTAATTTCACATTTCCCCTTTTCAATATCATTTATTATAAAACCATAGCACAGAAATGGTGTTGTTTTAAAATTCCCATCAAACTCGAAAGAAAAACGTGTACAAGTTGACTTGTCAAATGAAAAGATAACATCCATTCATCTCACTAAACCCTTCTAATGCTTTAACTTCGAAAATCTTTTTCAGTAAAACGAAAAGATATTTCGTATATCATTTCCATTTCAGTGGAGACATAATACACATCCAATTTGGATATGACTTTTTCTTTTCAAAAAAACAGAATGAAAAAATATTATCCAATTTCCTTCACTAAGCATGTCTCTGCCTCTTGAATTCCCCCAATTCTTCGAAACTGCGAGATTAAATTTATAAAGAAGGTCAACATTAAAACAATACTGCTCCCTGGTCTCGTCCACCAGCTGCTTCCACTTTTATTCAAATTCGAAACGACGGCGGCGTCTTTAATATTAGATGAACCGAAAGAAGAGAGAAAAAATCGTTTCTAAGTCTTCAGATATTCCACCCATCCTCAATTGATACCATGGATTCTCACAGAATTTATACACAATTAACATTACAGGATTACCCACATTTATTTTAATATTCCAAAAAAAAAATATAAAAAAATTCCGTACGGAATTTTTGAAAAGCATTTGCTATTCAAAATTACGAAAAAACACATGTTCCTTGTGTTCAGATATTGAACCAGATTACATGTCTTCGTATTGAGATGTGCCTCTTAAACGACTATCGCTCCTTAAAGTCAATACAAGATTCGCACTTGGATTGGAATTTTACTCCTTCCCCCATTTACTCGCCATGTTGCGATCAAGTGGAAAGTTGAAGGATGTCAGAGCCAAACTATGCAAATATTTCATTTATTGACTCAGATAGATTTCAGCATCAATTTTGGATTTATTTTTTGTCCCAAACACACACGCCCATGTCAATCAGATATGTTAGGATCTAGATTGTAGATCTAAAGGGACGTTGTCGTCTTTCGTCAGTAAATCGTTTTGACGATGACAAGGGATGATTGCTTGCCGAAGGGCAATAATGACACGTTGCCAAAGTTGCTGTTGATGGTTCTCGTTGGTGTTTTTTTTTTTCAAAAGAAACAAAAAACGAATTATTTTCGCCATTATGAATTGCTTGTTCAAAAACTTTCAGTAGGAGTTTGAAATAAGAGGATGTAGTAAACATCGAATAAAAAATTGTTTCGGAAATTGTTGAAGAGGTGGTTCGATTTTATACGTGTAGGAGTATGTAATATCAGTTTCTACCTCTCATCGAATGCAAGTCATACCGCACGAATAATTTACGCAAATAATTTTTTAGCGTTTACAGAAGTGGATTCTTCTTTTCCACAAGTGCACCTTTCAAATTATAAATATAATATTTTATTGATGATGTTCAAAAGTATTTCATTCATGTTTACAATAAAATAAATTTTGTTGGGTTGCCTTTTCTTACCAGATTGCTTAAAAGAAACTCTAAATAAATCCGGAAACGAATGCTTACGGTTTAAGAGAACGAATTTTAATAATGAGATGTCTAAACGAAAAGTATAGTATTATCGGTGGTTTTTTTTAGAGCAAGTAAGGATTTACACTCTTACAAATCTTGGTACGGCAACTTTACTGGCAACTTTACTGGCAACATAATCGACTAGGTGAGTCATCATTCGCAAGACAATTGGAGAATTTTTTTATTTATTTATTTATAAAATTAACAATAAATTTAAATCTATTATTAATACAATTTTAAAGAGTACTAGCAACTAAGGCTTTCGGCTCTTCATAAATATATATATGTTAGTTAGTAGATGTGTGATAAAGTTAAGTTTATGTTTGTTTAAGTTTTAATTTTGTGAAGAAGAAGTAATTTGTTTATGAGATCAATATTTTTGACATTTGGATCTTGAAGTCGTTCCAGTTAGGTTAGCTGATTATTTTTTTCAATTAGTTGAAGAGGGTTACTGGCTGAAAGATAACATGATCCTAGAACGTGAGATATCGTGATAGTGGTGTTGCATTTCGGGTACATAGGGGGTGTTAATTTTTTAAAAAGACCTTCGTAGGTCAGTTTGATGTGTCCTAAGCGTAAACGAATGAAACTTATTAGTTTCTCTTTAGAAATATTGGTAGGGAAGAAGAGAGTAATTTTTTTTGGTGTTTAAGGTTCGATAGTGGTGTTTATATTGAGTCCGCTTCAGTGTATGTTGATCTTTGATTTTATCAATTACTAGTCCATTCAGATCCCTTCTGCTTGAGGATTGGAACATAAGTGATGGCGAAGTATGACATAGATTTGCAGCACGGACAGTACTCACTGTCCCTACAATTCCAGCGTGGCCTAGAACCCACATCAACTTTATTTTCGTGGGAGTTTTAATTATCGTGTCTCAAATTTTGGCAATTGTGCTGTTATCATTGTTTACGTTGAGAACAGCTCTTGCAACAGAAAGACTGTCAGTGCAGATCGTCCATTTGCCGGCAGTTTACGAGAACGTTTTGACGGCTTCATATACGGCTTGAGCTTCTGCTGGAAAAATTGACGCTGCACCTGAAAAGATGCCTTGTATGATAATCGATCCATTGTGTGTTGTTACTGCGAATGAAGTGCTATCAGCGGTTTTCATCTTCTTATATACCAGACTACAAGTATTGTCTTTGCGAAATTCGAGGAGATCTTGTATGATGGAAGATGAATTCAGGTAGCAAGGTGGTGAAGATGGAGTGTATTTTGCAAATGGTATAAATGGAATTTCCAATTTTTGTGCCGTTTTAATGTTGTGAGCTAGGGCTACATCTTTGTCGATAATTGAGTCCGTTCGAAAACATAATTTGGCAATCAACTTAAGTGACACTTCGAAATATCTGTCCTCAATGGATGGTAGGCCAGCTTCAGCTAAGATGTTTTTGTGGGATGGGGGTTGTGGGAAAAGCTCCTATGCTTCTTCTTGCTGCTTGGTGGTAGATGGGTTTTATAATGTTTTTTTTGTGGATTTAGGGAAAGAACCATAGATAACTTAAGCGTACTCTATCTTACTTAACACTAACATTTTAGTTAAATAACATAAAGGATTAATATGAGCGTTACTTTTTCTTGAGGACAAATACTTTATAATATTGAGCCTTGACAAAAGTGCTTTTTTTAAGAGATATACAATGATTTTTCCAATTATACCAATTGTTTACAAGAAGACCTAGAATAGTTAAATTAGATACATTTTCAATTGCTATATTATTCACTGATAAATTAAAATTTTGACAATTTTGTTTTCGATAAACGTGAGGCGTTTTGCATTTTTCAATAGAAAGCTTGGAACCGGATATAGAAGACCATTCGGTTATTTCTTTTAGTACGTTAGAAAAAGTTATTTTTATTAGATTAAGGTCATTGTGTTTACATAAAATGTACGCGTCATCCCCGTATACACAGTGATGTAAATCTTCGTATTTAACTTTGTACTTAACTCTTCAAAGGCGATAGCGAAGAGAATTACCGAAAGAGGCGAACCTTGAGGAATTCCATTTTGTAGGGGTAGTACTCTTGAGAAAGTATTTCCAATTTTCACGCAAAATTTTCTTTTGCTTAAGAATGATTTAATGTACGAGTAATTAAAGATGTTCGGAACAACTCCCCATTCGGAAAGTTTTTTTAACACAAGATGAATGCCTATATGATCGAAAGCTTTTTCAAAATCAAGTGCTAAAATAGATACGTGGTTTCGAGCTGAGAGAGCATTTGATATCACATAATCTAGGTGCAAAAGTGCATCTATACAACCTCTTTTTGGTTTGAAGGCTACTTGGTTTAAGCTAATAAATTTTTTGGATTCAGTGAACCAAATGATACGATTGGCTATTATTTTTTCTAAGATTTTAGATAAGCACGGCAGTAAAGAGATCGGACGGTAACTGTCATATTTATCTATTTCCGTTTTTGGTTTATGGATTGGGACAATACAAGCTGTTTTCCAACTTTGAGGTACTCGTATAATACCTTTCCGGAATATATTGTTGTAAAGTTCGATTAGTTTTATTTTTGCCAGAGTAGGGAGGTTTTTGATTGTTGGGTAGGAGATCTTATCCCGCCCAGGTGTTTTACCTTTCATTTTTAGTAAGCAGCTTTCGAGTTCCACCAAAGAAATATCTTTTTCTATATGTTTTGCAGCTAGAGTTGTTGCAGGTTTCGGGGCTAATGAAAATGATTCCGATTTTTTCGTTACAAAAGTCGAAGAAAAGTTGGTGTCTTGTGCAGCGTTGGACCAAGTATTAGCAAAAAAATCAGAAATTTCATTTGGAAAACATTACCCGTTAGAGATCTAAAATTATGCCAAATTCTGCTCGTTGATGTATTGGGCTTAATTTCAGCTGTGAAATTTGCAAAGCTTCCAAGTTTTCTGATTTTTAGAAATCTTCTAAAAGTAGCATTTGCTTTTTTATAGGCGAGCTGTTTAACTTGTGTAGGATTTTTTCTAAAATTCCTCCAAGTTAGGACTTTGTTGGCTCTAAGCCTACTGAGTTCCGGATTCCACCAAGGAACATTCCGTCTTGGATTTCCAGAAGACTTTTGTGGAATGGAATCGTTGACAGCCTTGTGTATTCATTTAAGAAATACCGCAGATTCTTTGTTTACACAAGAAAATGGTTGGCTTGGTAACAAAAGCACGACGTTGCTGGTGAACTTCAACCAGTTAGCTTTTTCGGTCTTAAGGCTGGTTATAGATCGATTACAGGAATTTGATTTTAAAGATATTTTTGTGAAAATAGAAAAATGGTCGCTGTTGTGTAGATCATCAAGAATGAACCACGAAGCCCTTGGTAAAATTTCTGCCGAACAACAGGTAATATCTATGTGGGTAAATGTGCCATGTGTTGAAAAATGGATCGGAGATCCATCGTTTAGAAGGGCGAGATCAGAATAAGTAATAAATTCTTCTAAAACAGAACCTCGTTTATTGTGTTTTGGGAAGTCCCAAAGTCTACTCCAGGAATTTATGTACATCTCCAGTGAGAATATAAGGTGGGTCTATTTGATGAATTATATTTTCAAGGTCGGCTTTATTAAATGTTTGGTCAGAAGGAATGTATAAGGATATTATATTTAACTTAATATCTATGTGTATTTCTAGAGCTAAGGCTAGAAAGTTTGATTTAATCGAAATCGGAGGTTTGTGTGAAATGTTATTTTTAATAAGCAAACCGACTCCATGCTTTGCCGTAACATTGGCTGGAAGGTTACTATAATATCCTATGTAAGATTTGGGTAGTATGGATGTCGTATTAGTTGAGAACGGAATGCGCTTTAATTAAAAGATTTAACTCATCAAAGTTGTTAAAGAAAGCTTTTATGTTCCATTGCAAAATGTTGAGATAAGTGCTTTTAATTCTTTGGGAGTTGTTTTGGTGAATAGATGATATGTAATAATATAGAATTACGTTGCGTCATTGTGATTCTGATTGTGCATTGGAGTGTGTTTGTACGAAAAATCTTTAATTGTTGAATCGAAAATTGGAAGGATATTTGTTTGAGATTTGAGATTGTTTGAGATTGTTTGAGATTGTTTGAGTAGATTGAGTGGAAGAAGAGGGTAATGAAGAGGACTGTGTATGTAATTGTGTAGGTGTAATAGATTGCTGTGGTAAAATATAAGTGGATGTGGTGAATTTTGAAGAAGTTGAATAAATGTTTTCAATTGTTGAGGTAAATC
Organism: Volucella inflata; assembly: GCA_928272305.1. Taxonomy (NCBI): domain Eukaryota; kingdom Metazoa; phylum Arthropoda; class Insecta; order Diptera; family Syrphidae; genus Volucella; species Volucella inflata. Next base: position 48,123,229 of record OV743716.1, on the reverse strand, counting down.
GAGACTTAGGGGGAGAGAGCGTGGGGACACTTGTTTCTACTGAGATAGGCGGAATTATGGTCATTTGTTGTTGTTTACCCAATGGAACAGCAGTGATTGGTGCTGGAGATTGAGAAAAAACTGCTTTCTCGTGGGTGGGTGTTAGAGATGGTTAAGTGCTAGTGTGTTTAGCTCTTTCGGAAAAAGAAGTAGATAATGGCTTGGCTTGAGTTGCGTTCTCTGAGTTGTAAATACGTTTGGCCTCAGCCATAGTGCACTTATTAATTGTCTTTATTTTTAGCGTTTCCTTATTTTGTACATATCTAGGGCAAGCTTTTGATGTTGAAGGGTGTTTATCAAGGCAATCAGCGCACATAGTACGTGTGCACTCCAATGGGTCATTGGAACATCGGTTGGTGGTGTGACCGATCAACTGACAATTTCGACACCTCATTGAAGAGGGCACATATCCTTTGACTTTGGTCTTATACCATCCAATTTCTACGGTTTGTGGGATCTTATACAAATCAAAAGTAAAGATGCTGAATTTTGTTATCTATTTTTTTTGTAAATTTATAGACCTCAAACACGCCTTGAGGTTTCATTTCTGAGACAATTTCTTTCTCTGCGACATTAATTAGACAAGGGGCATTTACTATGCCCTTTGAAAAATTTAAAGTTTTGTGAAGTGTCACATTCACAGGGCACTGATTGGCAATGTTAGTCATTTTTAGGAATTTATCAGCAGATTTTTGGCTTTTGGCAAGTATGAGAATACTGCCGTCTCTGAGTTGTGAGATATTATCATACTCAGTACTGACTGAGTCGATAACTTTTCTTAATAAAAAAATACTCACTGCGGTTATTGGTGAATTTTGGTTTTTCGGTGAGATGGCCACGAATTTGAGGTTTTTGAGGTTAAAGTTAGTTGGCAAATTGGGAAACTCTTCAAAGCTGGAGAGCTTTGGTTTTTTTTTTCTCGTGGCTCTGATGATGTGTTATCACATAACACATCATAGTAGCCTTCGGGTTTCTTCTTCGACCCCAACGGTGGGCACATGCCTAGTTTTTAATTGAGGCACTACTTATTCTGAAGAAAAACTTATCACGCGGTTGTGAAAAAAAGACAAGAAAAATTAGATAGTAGGGCAAAAAGAAACAAATAATTTGTCAAAAGTGCACTTCTGAAAGATCTCACAGCGAAATAAACGAGAAATTTCGGACTACATTTACTCTCTTAGACTGCAAGTCACTGATATGAATGCATAGAGTGCGCACAGATGAAGATATCGGCATCCTTAAGAAAGATCTTAAATCATGGGTTTGTCATAGTGTGCAAAAACCCGCTTTACATGCTCACAGGAATCAATTGTTGCCAGAAATGAAAACAGGCGATCATCCTTTGTGTCACTATATGGACGTTTATTTACTTTTAATAGAATCAATGCTTCAGTATCATAAAGTAGAATTCTGATGATCGAGGTCTTTTACAGAGTCGCATTGCTTGTTTAAAATAGGGCTTCGATTCAGCTGTGAAGTTTTGTGCAATTCGGCTATGCTGTGTGTAGCTTCCTGTTGACAGCATATACTTGATTCTGCTCTAATTTTTCGCCTTAAAATCAACGGCGTATGCTTGTAGTTACATGGACCTTTTATGGGATTTATTGGATGCGAAGGATATTGACATCATTGGTCGCTCCCAGCATGATAGAGGCTTTCACGGCACTTGAAGAACAGGCAACCTTTGTTGGCCTTGAAGTAAACGAGGACAACACACTTATCGGCTGATAACAGACAAACCAGCATCTATCTATCATCACTATTGATAGCAACAATTTCGAGGTAGTTGAGGAATTCACCTACCTTGGAGTAAACGTCAACTCCAAGAATGACATCCTAGTGAAGATCCGACGAAGAATTACCCTAGTAAACTGTTGCTAACTCGGTCTGGCAAAACAATTGGGTTCAAAACTTCTAACATAAAGGACGAAAAGTATGCTTTACGAAAATACGACGACTACATTGGCTCGCCCACATCGAGCGAATGGACAATAATGCTCCAGCTTAGAGAACCTTCGATTCCAAATCTTCGAATTTGTTTTAAAGACCAAGCTTTCGCGGATGCCAGAGTGCTTGATCTGGATACCTAGAAGCAGAGTGTCCGGGATCGTAGACGATGAAAAGCTCCAGTATCTCAGGCAGAGACTCTTCACGGGTCCGAAGTCCTTTAAGTAAGTAAGCATGTCTTCGTTATTGGCTTGTGAGTTCCGTACAATGCTTTCAAGAGCCCGTTACATTGTTCAAAACAGTTTCTTGACATCAAAAGCGAGCTTTCTACTTCGCCATTATGCATACAGACAGGGCGGGATGTTAAAATTATACAATACAATACAAGTTTTTAATAGCTTGTTTTTGTAAATGCTTTCATATGCGGCCCTAAATCGATGAAAAGATGGTTCTGTTAAATGGGTCGGTGTATGCTGTCCAAAAAGACACTTCCACCAGCTTTGAATACCTTTTATGAAAGCGGTCAGGTCTTGCAGCTTTAATGCATTTAAGTTTATATGTTTTGTATTTCAAAATTTACAGCTCTTCAATAAACACCCTTTAGAAAGTATGTGATGTGATTAGGAGTACCTTATTATAGCATACTATACACATTCTACTACGAGTAAATCGTCCCTCAAGTAACGAAGTTACGTAACTTTAAATTAACGAAATCGAGATCTGACATTCCTTATCCTCTGTTAAATAATTAAGGGACCAACATTTATTGTAGTTAAGTGTTACTAGGCTGAGTGTAGACAAAATCTTAATAAGGTTTAATGCAATATAATAATATATCTCAATTTTGGCTTTGCGAGCCTAAAACTACCTCAGATAAAAGATATGAATGATTCCACCACCATCAACAATAATTAATCCTACAATTCATATTACACAAAGAACAAAAGATACTTCAAGGATTAGGTAAACTATGCTTAACTTGGAGAAATGAAAATTTCACAACATTTACTAGATCGTATGCTTATAAATAATAGAATAAGCGGTTATTTTGATGCATGAATAATTGACGAAGTACATTACAGCCATAATTTCTCAGAACACATTGACTTTTAACCTTCTCAACAGAACAATTACAATTCAAACCAAATAAAAGCATTTATAGCAAATACCTGACAGACCATCAAGTAAAAGTGAGCACAACAGTCTCGGCTGATAATAACGGATGGGCAATCTGTTGGTTTATTTTTAAATCATATGTTGTTTTGACACTGACAGCTCTTATGCGCTCAAAAAATTTACAGAAACTCAGTATTATTATTTATTCGTGGTACGATGAATCGATTTACCCTTGAACTACGTTGGGATATATTGCAACAAGATTTCCAAAGTGAATGCTGTGTTGCCAAACAGTGCGAATTTTGAAAAGAAAGTTTGGTCGAAATAATGCACTAACTGTAGCTTAAAGTGTGTGCCTTAAACCGAGCACCTCAACGCGCCAATGATCTTAGTAATTGAACATCGCTTTAGTCTGAGGAGATCTGCATAAAGATCTCAGATTCTACTCTTTTAGGTCCAATGACTGACGGATTGAAGCAAAATAATCACGCGCTTCATTAACGCTTCTATGTTTGACCTTTAGAAGAACTCAAAATTGATGACAGTTTTGTCAAAACTCATCTTTTCAGTTCCAACTCGGTGGCTAAGGAACAAGCAAAATTACCATATTTGGGGCTCGGAAAGTTCAAACGTAGACATAGAGAAACTAATGCATCCTGAACGTGTGACTGAGTGGTGTTATTGGCCCATTTTTCTTCCAAGACGACAATGGAAGAAACGTTGCAATAAATAGACAGCTCTACTGTGGCACGGTAACCGATTTTTTATGGCCAACATTTTTTTATTAAAACGCGCCCCCAAAAGGGTTATTACCTATAGCATCTTTAAAATGATTTCACATTAAAGTGGAGAGAGAGGGAGGTGTAATGGACTTTGGTTTTGAATGTTTTGAAAGTTACAACAACCAAAATATAAAGAATTCAGCAGGATATTCCAAACGCGAGTTGCACCGCCTAGAAAATTAGAGATAAAAATAGTGATAGAACAAAGTGGAGCAGAAAACATTTCATCGGTGTTCAATCAACTGTTTTATAGTAAAGTTGGCATCACCTTTAAGTTTTATCGTATGGTTTTGAACCCGATCGATATACGCTTAAATTCCTATTTTCGGTGAGACATGTCACCAAATCCTACCGGCTATTAAGAAGTTTTCGTATTTTAAGATATTTTATAAGCTAACAGTTTATCAGCGCGTCCATGCCCTTCGAATGAATGGTAGAAAGTGCAATGAACCTATGGAATAAGACAGAGGAAGACTCGCCTTTTTTTAGGAACGGGCTGGACAAATTCTATTCTCCGTCTGATCTAAAAAAGTCCTGGAAAGTAGAATTGATGAAAAAGCTTCCTTAATCCTTTTCTAATGTGAAGGAACGAATCTTCAGAAGAAGGGGAGATATACCTGCGGATTTGTGAATTTTAAGATTTTTGAAGTATTCTTGCTATTACACCAAAGCGAAGGTGGATTAATCCAATTGAATACAAAGCACAATATGGAAGTGTTGTGATGGACGCAAAATGTGCAACAAGCGGATTGGCTTTGTCCACATAGCTGACAACTGGAATGTTATCAGAAATGAGAGTTGGAATGGAAAATTAGGCAGAATTTCTTATATTTTTGAGGAACGACCAACAAATTTTACTTACTTTGGAATATTGTAGTATTTCTTGCCGATGAGGGATAAGGGAGAACAGTGTATGTTTAATACCATACTTGCAGCAGCATCCACGTCGTTATCGAGAAAGAATGTGTTAAGTCCGCTCCGATCGGCTTTGTCGTATTGCCATACGGGTCCATTAGAATTTGTTTTCTCTAACTATGTGATCAATGTACGAGACTTTAGCTGATATGACACAATAGTCTGACGAGTTTGGATAGGAGAGCTCATTAAGGGGTAAGAAGTTAGAAACAAGTGCAAGATATTGAAGGTATGACTTTGAACGTTTGCCATTCGTTCGGGCTCAAAGCTCCATCAACTTGTTTTCCGTATTGAAGATCTGAACTTACCGTCATTCTGGTGTTGTCTGTTCAGAATGTCAAAGCCACCTAGAATTGTGTACATTGAAATCGCTCGTGACAGTGAATCATAATAACAAACAAACATAAGAAACACAAACACCGACGATACTAAGCTATGGTCCCAGTAAAAACAATAATGGGAAAGCTATTCGTGAAAAGGCGGCCGAAACAATCAAAAATGTATGGAAAAATTGGGTTGGCAGGATGGCCTAATGCAAAGCCAGCAGAGACAGCCATTTGAATGAAATTATATATCATAGCTAGTCGGAAGCCTTACTCTTTCCAAATAAAATATCAATCGCTGAAAAATATTGAACAGTGTTTATTTTGCTTGTTTTTTTTTTTTTTTGAAAATAAACCAACAGATAGTCCGTCCTTTTCAGGAGAAAAAAATCATACTAACATTTCATAGGTCGAGTCTTAAAATTATGCATGTTCGAAGACTAATCAGTAAAAACGGAATATTCGTTTTAGATACTCAAAAATAACATTTACTCCATATGTATCCAAGATAATTTCGAAGTGCCCTGTTGAGTAATAAAACTCTCAAGGACTATTACACTGAAAATGCCGCCTTGAATATCCTCTACATACAGTTATCTTAACTTCCTCCCTCCTATTTCTTGTTGACAACAATCAACTAAAACTCAGTTCGGCAATTGGATTAATTTAATTTTCGGTTCCGTTCAGACAGCTTCGGTCAAAATAATCCCCACAACGTAATCAAACCTAATGAACTTTTAGACCTTATATCCGAGAATGTCATGACAAGCAAACGAGAAACACTTTACTACCACCATAATCCCTGTCTCTGGCTATATCCTTTTATTCCTTTCCCTATCCCTATCGAATCAATACCAGTGCCAATGTGTCTACTCCAAGTGTGAATACACTTATCCTTGTTGTCATCGGCAATGTTAGAGAGAATCGTCTTGCACTCCCAGTTTTATTGCTCTCATGATGTTCTTCAAATTGCCTATTTACGAAGCAGTAAAACACCACCCTTGCAACCTATCCTACAGACACCATTCCATCATTTTAGGCACTCTTGTACCATCTTACTGAAACTACTAGTAGAATTGCAAATTTGTCCAGCCTATAGAGACATAAGTATACGGATACTTATAGTCCCAGATAGTTCTACTCTTATTCGGCTTAAAATCCTTTGAATAATCTTCGACTTTTACGATATGTCTTGAAGGCATATGACAGAAGGCAAGATTCGCTGTTGCTCTTGAAGATGAAGCAAAGTTCACTCATGAGTAGAAATCTGTTTTTGCTTTGGTGTATGCCCCTGTTTTTAGTGTGCCCCTGCTTTTCCATTAATTAGATGAGGTGTGAAGCTGGGTGGTTGCTTCGTTATCTTGTCACCCCATTTAATCATTTTATGGAGCAACATTGCAAGTCAATGCCATGATGTCCTTTCTCTCGTGAAATGGAAATGGTAATTTGGAACCAAGGTAACGGCAAGCCAAGTGCCTCCCTCATTCATTTCAAATAGTTTGCAACGTTTCGAGGTGCGCGCGAAAATCTTCGTATTTTGCACGACATTCATGGGTTACAGCTTTTGCCAGGATAAAATTGCAAATTGCCTCGAGTTACCAAATTAAGTGCAAATGAACTTATTACCGAAGAAATTGTGCTGAGTTTGTAGAAATTCGCGGAAGAGGTTTCTCTTGTAAGCGGGCGCAAGGATTTAGAGAAATTGAGATTGCTTATGTAAACACATTCGCTAAGAGGACTCTTATTCTGTTGGTAAACAATCGCTAAAAAGATCTTATACGCAGAAAACGGAACTGAGATATCTGGAAGGTATATACACCCTTGAAGTAAGGAATCTTAAGAAATAATTAAAGTAAAACGAGGTGGAGATTAACATTAAGCAAGTTTAACACGAAACGTATCGTAGACGGTGGATAAGTGTAGTAATGAAGAAAAGAAAATTTTCCTACCAATCTTAAAAGCTTGTGGAAGAATATTAAGCAATTCTCGTTTGTGATCCTATGCATTGAGTATCTTGTATTCCAAACTTAACCTTTAAATTAAGAGATTCTATTGCATATGTTTATTTTCGTAATTGTTCATAAACTGTTTAGCTTACATATACCTAAAAGGCTCATTGCTATGTGAATATTTGGCGAGCATAGGCGCATGGACTCTCAGACTAGGACTATGTATATCTTGCTCATCGTCCAACACGTAGTACGAAATAAATAGTAGTTGGATCAGAATTTTACAATTTTTTTTTCAAGTGGGGTTCTTGGTCCCAATTGCTTCACCGAACCAAAGTAGCAATGGCTACTGGTAACTTGTTTTGTTATGCAGTAAACATTTAACCCAATTAAAGTTAAATTTCTAAACAATTCGAAGTTGCAGCCATCAACAGTGCCATACGTTTTATCCAATACAATGAATAAAAGCTTCTTTGTAGGCCTGACAGTTTGTATAATATTTCACTTTGTCCTCTTTTACTTACAGTACATTTCCGGGTTTTGTTATATTGATGAACCCCTTCAACATAGTTCCTCTTGCATAGTAGCCGCCGAACATACTAACTACGAAATTCCAATCACCATTCACTAGTCTAGCATGACTTTATTTAAAAAAACTTAAAGCAATGAGTACGTACTATCGACTATCGATTTATAACCAATTTGGATAGGGTCGGCTACGGATTCAAACGCACTCCTTAAATGTGCGACGTAATCCAAGAAGTCAATCTTAGAAATATTAGATTGAAAGCTTTGCCGATCCAATTAAATGACAGAGAATCGTCCGTCGTTAACTGTCTTTTCTCATAATTTGTTGCAGTAAAGGTACAAATGCGAATTTAAATAGCGCCACAACAAAGAAGAATTGCTTACTTACTTGCTTTGGGTGGCGCTACAGTCCGGGGTGGACCTGGGCCTTATTTAACAAGCATCCCGAGCTCGCCCGATCTTTTGCTAGCTGCCTCCATTTCAGTCATTGGATCTGCACTCTTCCGGCTAGGTCGCTGTATAGTCCGTCGCTGGAGGAGACCTCCACTCACCATTAATGCAGACAGGCCCGAGGATCACCCGCAGAATTTTGTTCTCAAAGCAACCAAGAGCACCCTCATCCATGCCTCTGCGCATAGATCAGGACTGGGATTATTAAGGTCTTATATAAGGTGACTTTTGTTGTTCCAGAGCAGGCTTTATAGTCAATTGCCTTCTAAGCCCAAAGAAGCAGTAATTGGGAAGACTTATACACGCTGCTTTCTTCCAATTATGTCAATATCATCGACTGTGAGAAAATATAACATAAAACAGGTACGATCACCAGGATCTTTGCTGATAACAAATGCCGAAATCTCTCAAAAACTTCCATGCTGACAGCATTAAGTCATATACATTATGGCAGGCTGCCTACGTGCCAGCAGACTTGCCGCATTTGATGAATAATACTAGTAATGACATGCAGCTCAGCAAGAAGCACATAAAGCAGCATTGCAGCGAAGGTTGGGAGAAAAAAAAAGTAAGAACAACGGCCTTTCGAGAAAAAAACAGCACGAAAAGCGCACTATCGAATATATTGGTTTCGTACTGGAATCTTACAAACAAGAAAAAAAAAAACATGTTAAGCCCATAACCCATTTAGACCCATACAGAAATCTGAAGGAGAAAACCTTGTGGGATAGACATTGTCCGTGATGAGACAAATTTTTTTCTTCAGACTGTATAACGACGCGGAGTCCCAACATCCCACCGTGAAGCGAAATAGACCATTCAACTTTGACGATAATTGGCAATACTTCCATCCACCTGAGCTAAATGAAGGAAGGATAGCAAAATCTTAGCCTACACCTCACAAAGCTTTTTGGAAAGCGCACACTAATGCACTCGTCAATCCGTGAATGAATGAAGATGGATAACGTTTGCTACCTCATCAAGCTTGGTGACGACTTAAAAGGGTTTAGACAAAGTTATGCACTGTCATGTGATGTGACTTCTTGAACACTGGAGGTATAATCTTTCGAAAGTTTGTGGAACTTCTAGCATACAGCACTCTGTCACTGGTGTGTTCTCTAGCATAAGCTGACATAATGGGTTTAGCTGTAACTGAGGGCAAAACCAAGCTAATGCCATGAACAAAAAGGTCAAACAACATCGACAAATTGGACAGTACGTCCTTGTCGACAGCTATGATTTCGAGGTAGTAAGGGACTCTTTCCTTTCCAGAATATTTGAAAGACTTCAAAATTTTGAGAAATCCCGTTTGAGCAGTAATTAAATAAGCCAAACGTAATCTCTTTTGTATGCTAAACTATAGGCTCCCAAGTAACACCCTATAGAAAAATTTGCGTAAAGGATACTGTAATTGCGAATGCGAATAAACTCAATAAGGACTTATTTAATAAACAATACAAAAATTCTTTACATCAAAGCATATCTGTCCCACTTATGATACATACGAGAGTAGGGTGAAAAGTTTTCGGTCTGACAATGACTGCGATTTTTAGTTGAAAAATGATTGTTTTTCTACATTATCCCCCTTGACTTGAACACACCTGGTCCAGCGTTGTTCTAACTTCAGTATTCCTTCCCGAAAGTAAAAGTCTTTAAGGGTTTGCAAATATTCATCTATGGCCCCCTCAACTTCTTTATTGGATGCGAAGCGCTTTCCAGAAACAAATTTCTTCAAGTTTTGGAACAGATAGAAGTCTGAAGGTTCCATTGCAGGAGAATAGGGGGGATGCCGAGCAAATCATACCCCATGTAAGTGGATAGGGTCGATTTAAAAAAAAATACTCCAGTTTCCAGTGATACCCATATCTTTTTTCTTAAAAGAATGTTATAGTATACATTATAGATTTATTTAAATTGGCTTAACACAGTTTGTACTCGTACTTTAAACTTACACGTACTCCATTAGAAATGGAAATGCCAATTCATTTGGCGAAAGTACAACCGTGTCATGTACGAGTAAGGAAGTAATGACAAGGAAGTATTGAGCACCGAACAATTTGTTTGTTGGTGGCGTTGCGCTGACGACACCTCAAATCCCAAATTCTGTTATTACTCCATTACTATAAATGTTCTGCGTTTTTCAAAGTAATCAAATAACAGTATCCCTTTCGCATCCCAAAACACGCTGACCATGACCTTTCCGGCAGATGTGATCAACTTCCCTTTCTTTGGACCTGAAAAACCGCATCCACTCATATTTCATCCATGGTGAGAAATCGCCGCACAAAATCGCCCGGATCTACGCTACGAATATCGTTTGCGTATTTGTTTTTAATCGGCACTCAGAAAATGCGGCACCCATCTTGCGCAGATTTTTCGCTTCCCTAAGTTTTTGTACAAGATGCTGCGCACCCTTTTTTCCGATATCTCCACAGCCTCAGCTTTATCACTCATCTACACATGCCTATCGTCTAACACGATATCATGCACTTCTTCGATGGTTTCGGCTTTTGGCCGTCCTTCACGTGAGTCATCTTCGAGGGACGTGCGACCACATTTAAATTCAGCTGCCAAATTTTTAACGGTTGACATGGAAGTTGAGAAAACAAATTGAGATTTGTCATACGAACTAATGACACGTGCACCCCCACAGAAACAAAATTTTTTTCTGATTGGAACGCCATCTCTGTGCCAGGCCGAAAACCTTTTACCTTGCCCTAGTATAAAGGTAGTACCTACTCTGAGTTCGTGAGAATAGAAAAGACTGATGTTCTTCAAAATATTTTTGTAATTAAACCCAAAGCTATTGGGTGAGATAGTACGTTAACATTCCATTAACATGATTTTGTCTTATATCCTTCCCATGTATACCCATAAGCTTTTTGTACAAATGACGAGCAGTGGCTCTTTGGTTTAGCCTTAACATGTGTGGCACAAAGTTCTGTTCGAGGTCTATTGCTCTTCACAATTCTAAATAACTTCCCAAACGTCATTCGACACTCGCCAATACATTTTTACGCAAATAATGTCCGACTCTATATGTTAAGTACAAGTAAGAGGCTTAGCCTTGATAAAGATACAACTAATAAACAATATAAAGATTTGAAGAGCATTTTTGAGTGGCATAAAATAAATATAAAACTAAAAAGATCGATATGCCTTGCGTTGGTAGGCATGTTCTTGATTCAAGTCAATTCCCAACCATTTGCCTCGAAAACATGGTGATTAAACGTGTTTATGAGTTTAAAAATCTATCTGATAAAATTCAGCCTTTAAAACTGATCCTTGCTCGTCTTATATATCAAATTTCTGAACACCAATTCACTGTTATTGCCATTCGTCCTGAAATGCATTCTCTGTGTCTGAGATATTTCACAAGCTGATGATTTTAATGCAAGGCTAGGAAGAGAGGGTATCTTTGGTGGCACAACACCACCTCCGATAACGGATTCAGGCTAATCGACTTTGCGGCGGGGCGAAACATTGTCGTGGCTAGCACGCGGTTCCCACATCTCGACATACACAAGGGGACTTGGAGAACTACTGATCAATCAACAGTCAACCAGATTGATCACATTGCGATCGACGCAAGACACTCCTCCAGTATTATGGATGTCCGTACGTTCCGAGGAGCCAACATCGACTCGGACCATTACCTTGTTGTAGCCAAGGTATGGTTGCGGATATCCCAAACTACGCCAAGAAAAACTAATGCTGTGAGAAAATTCGGCGTTAGACGGCTATAATCGCAAGAGATTACCAAGTCCTTTTCCGGTCGAGTGTCACTTAATCTCTTCAGAGGTCCAATGCCGCCAACATCAAGCATCGAAGACCACTGGAAACACTGCCAAAACGCCATCAGAGATACCGCTTCTGATGTGCTTGGTTTCACTCGTCCATTACAACGAAAGCCCTGGTTCGATGACGAATGCCGGCAAGCACATGCATCTAAGCAAAAAGCACGCAATGAGGCACTGCAAAAAAGACCAGAGCTGCTCATGAGCTCTATGAGCGGAAGAGGAGAGACGAACACCGGCTTCTCAGGAGGAAGAAGAAAGAGCATGAGAAGCGCGCGATCGAGGAAATTAAGAGATGCTTCTCCAGGAATGAGGTTCGGAAGTTTTACCAAAAGGTAAAAATAACATGCCACGGAAAGAAACCCCGAACCGAAGCCTGTAGAGACGAACATGGGAACATCGTGGTAGAATCGCAGTCGATGCTGAGGATTTGGAAAGACCATTTCTGCAACCTGTATAACGGCGATGACGGACCAAATACCGCTGTTAGGCAGAGTCAACGTTTCAACCTGGACGATGATGACCAACAATTCCGTCCACCCGACCTGGATGAAGTGAAGATAGCTATATCGAAGCTTAAGTCAAACAAAGCTGCTGGAGCGGATGGCCTGACTGCCGAGCTCTTCAAAGCGGCAGGCGATGACTTGGTAAGGACCATACACCAACTCATCTGTAAAATATGGTCGGACGAAATTATGCCCGATGAATGGAACCTCAGCACTGTTTGTCCGATTCTCAAGAAAGGAGACCCTCCGAACTGCACCAACTACAGAGGCATCAGTCTTCTTAACATCGCATACAAGATCTTATCTGCCGTATTGTATGAGCGCCTGAAGCCGTTTGCCAACAACCTGCTAGGTCGATATCAGACCACGAAAGTCCACCATCGACCAAATATTCACACTACGGCAGATCTTGGAGAAAACCCATGAGCTTCAGATCGAGACACACCATCTATTAATCGATTTTAAAGCCGCCCAGGACAGCATACAGAACAATGTCTAGTTTTGGTATCCCTGCCAAACTCTTCCGTCTGTGCAGGATGAAGATGGAGAATGCACGCTGCTTCATCAAGGTCGGTAAAAATCTCACCGTGACCTTTGATGATAGCATGCACTGTCATGCGATTTTTCCAACATCATACTTGAAAGAATAGCGCAAAACTTATGAGCAAACAAACGAGCCACAATCTCTTAAAAGTCCATCCAATTACTCGCACACGCCCACGATATTGACATCTTATCCCTTTATTAACCCTTTCCTCGTTTTGGGAACTTATGCGTAACGAGTTTCCTATTTTTCCTGCATCGCTGTTGCTCCGCTTATGGGGTTGGCTAATGCCGCACACCTGATAATGCCTTTTTAACCACATTTTCCGCATATCTTCTTCGAACGTGGCAATAACAGCTTATTCTATTCGCCCCAAGCTGTGCTGTTACCGAATTCTTTATATGTAGACTTCCTCCTATACGCTTAGATCTAATGCAATCGCGTTTAGTGACTCCACTAGACATCCTTAACATTTTCATTTCCGCTGTCGTCATTTTGTTTTTAAACGCTTCGTACATTGTCCAGCACTGTGAACCGTACATAAGAGCTGGTCTAACAACCGTGGTGTAGAGTTTCCCCTTTAATTTAAGCGGAAATTTTCGGTCTCAAAAGATTCCCGAATTTTCCCGCCATTTCATCCATCCCACACTAACTCTGTGGTTTACGTCGTCGTCACATTTCGCTTCCATGTTAACGATTGATCCTAAGTACTTAAAGATAGTGCTTTTCGGAAGAACTATTCCGTCTAACATTATATCCGGAACAGGTCGCAACGGATGCGCAAATGGGCGCGTCAAATGCTCCGTCTTTGAACGACTTATTTTAAACCCGTTTCTCTCTAGCGCATTTCTCCATGAATCTAAGGCGTTCTGTAAATCTTCAACGTTATCGCTAAGTATAACTGCGTCGTCAGCGAAGAGAATTGGCGTTTCATTTGCCTCGCGCATGCAGTCTTTTAAAACAAAAAATTTCTAATATTTTTCACTAATGACCGAACAATTTTACCACCTTTGGGACATTGTAATTGTGTAATTGGTATTTTTTTACCTCAGTTTTAAGCCATATTGCAATTTCAAACGCTTAAGAAAAGCTCTGCAATCATTCCTTGTTTTCAATTCAATTCAATTCTTTATTCAGTAGCTAATTACTCGTACATACATTTCTTTACAGATTATTTACATTTGTTATTAAGAGATTTAGGGGAAGTTCCTTCACAGCCTTAGTTCTAAGTAATTATATAATAGAAATATTCAAATTAAAGTTGAATTAAGGGAAAATCTACAAACAAAAACCCTTATTCGAATCTTAAACCTAATATTGCACTTATCCTGGTTGCACTCTTAGCTGAGCAATAAGTCTTGAATTCGAGTACGAGCATTTTTCATGAAACTTGTTTTTTATTTTATTTATAAGTGTGGTTATGAGGTTGACGCAGGCTATTTCATGGAGACAAATAGTAGAAAAGTCCCTAGGCAATCCAAACATCATTTTCAAAATCTTGTTTTGACATCTTTGCAATTCAAGCAGATGTGTTTTTGCGCAATCAGACCAAATAGGACTGCCATATAGCAGAATGGATTGAAGAATGGTTTTATGCATGATAATCTTGTTACGGGTGCTGAGCTTAGATTTTTTATTTATAAACGGATAAAGGATTTTTGTGATTAAATTTACTTTTCAATACGACCAAGTACATGTTTTTGGAAAGTAAGTTTTTTATCCCAAACTACTCCGAAATGCTTACAGTAGTTTGCCCAGTCTATGTCAAGTGAGGAGAGTTTTTGTCTTCTATTGGGTAGAAAACATTATTTTCTGCGCGTCTGGTAAACCAGATAGCTTGCGTTTTTTCCGCATTAATCTTGATTTTCCATTTGAAACAGTATTGATCAAATTGATTTAGTCCCTGTTGAAGGGAAGTGAACACGTCTGAAAAATAGATACCAGAGGCAAAGATGGCAGTGTCATCAGCGTATATTGCAAGTTGTGTTTTTTTCATTATGCAGTTAAAAATCGGATACATATATATTGAATAGAGTTGGTGCAAGGATTGATCCTTGGGGAACACCGATTTTTTGGATAGGCGAATATACATTACCCATACTTAATAAGAATTGTCTATCTCTAATGAAGCTTTGTATAATTTTCATAATTGCGATGGGAAAAACGTGCTGATAAAATTCATGCATGAGGGCATCATGCCAAACAGTATTGAACGCTTTTTCTATGTCCAATAGTACCATACCAGTTGATTTTTTCGCTAAAAATCTGTCTTTTATAAGTCGCTTAATTCTGGTGATCTGATGGCAAGTGGAGTGTTCTTTACGAAATCCGAATTGAGCATCAGGTATAATCCTACCTTCTTCAATGTGCAAATCAAGCCTTTCTTTGATAACTTCTTCAAGAAACTTACTTATGCAACTGGGTAGGCTAATGGGTCTGTAACTAGAAGGAGTTTCTTTAGGTTTACTGGCTCTAGACACTGGGATAACTTTGGCTGTCTTCCAGGCGGTGAGAAAGGAGCAGAGTTTTAAGCATGAGTTAAAAATTAATGTCAGCATTTCTACACCTTTCGTTGGCTTTTAAGAGCATATTATACACATTGTCAAGCCCTGGTGATTTCTTATTTTTCAATAAATTAATAACATTTTGAAGCTCGTTAACATTAGTTAGATATGTGTCGTTAATAACGTATGGTGTGTTGGATAAAGTGAATAGAGTAGAGAGTACTTGAGATGTGGTGTGGTAGTCACTCAGGTGAGCTGCTGTTACGTTGTAACTACTATATCTAGATGTAATATGTTTGAGGGGATACACTAAGGTGCAGTTTGGATTAGTAGTGGAAATATCAAAGAGAATATCGCCCCATCGATTTGCCCTTAGGCACGCCCATGCTCGGTGGCGACAATTTAGATCACCACCAATCATTAGCTTATTGTTGCACCTGAGCAGTTTATTGAGATCGTTTTTAAACTGAGATCCTCTTTCCGGATTACTATCTCATCCAGGGAAATAGGTGGAAATAATACTCAGGTTGAAACTATCTACCAGAGTGATATCAATACCAATAGCTTCAATCAGGTGAAGATGGAATGATTTATGAAGAGAGTGACGCAGGCCTTTTTTGATAACTATGGCTACTATCTACTACTATCTGTGTGGGTTTGTTGGATAAAGTTGTATCCTGAATGGTTGTGTTACGGGATGGTATATTGTGTGAGGTTGAACTGCGAATAGTGGATGGAATGACTGAGTGGGATTTGTTGAGTGGCGGGAAATGTAAGAGGGAGAAGTGATCGTACTGGCTTTGTTGGTGTTGGGACGAAACTGGTTGACCGATTTTATTGGTTCTATTTCGTGAGGCGATGTTATGATGTATGTACAGAAATTGCTGCCGACTGGTGCACATTGGATCGGATGATTTGTGCGGTCCATTGTAGTTGGCACATTTGATGGTCTGAGGAGAATCGCAGTCCTTAGTTTTATGGAGCCAGAAGCTTTGAACGTGGCAATGCATGGATCCGTGGCCGTACAATTGACAATTATGACACTAAGTGATTTTTGTGGGATTATGCTTTTTAAAGTCCCATCTTACAATAGTTTTGAGTATACGTGTGTAGTTTTTACGAAGTTCATTCATTTAAATTGTGCCGCGTTCAATGTAAACAATGTAAACAAATTGAGTGCTGTTATTGAATTTAGATTTAATTGTAATGGGCTTGATATCTAAGCACTTGATACCGAGATCAATAAGATTGTTTTTTAAGTCCACTGTATTATGGAAATCTAAACCAGATAGCATAACTTTAAATGGACTGTCCTCTTTACTTCCTGAGAGAAGAATTGTGATTTTAGTTTCTTAAATTCATTGTTAATAGTGTCATAAGCATGACGTGAGTAACAGATTACCTTGTGATCCAGGGAAATGTTTTTCAACAAGTAGTCTACCTTGGTATTATTGAGGGCAAAATGCAAGGTTACCCTTTTCGATTTAAGCAAAATAATCGAAGGGACACTTTCTGTTGCCTTAGGTTCAGGCTCACTAACACATATATCAATATCCGAATCGTCATTCCAAGTTTGGAGCGATTTAAAGAGTAGTTAGAGTAGTTAAGTCCGGAACTCATTTTGAGTTTAAAATTAGGCATTGAACTACTGGGGGAGAGATGAATCTCTTCCCCCGATTCTTTACGCGGTGGTTTACGAGAAATGTCGATTTACGTCGTGAACGTCGTTATCGGAAACACGTACCGTCCTTCCTTCGTCTTATACTAGAGTATAAGACCACACAATTGCTCTAAAGGAATCCAAATCCGGAGCAGCAAACTTCGATAATAATTAACGACGATGAAGGTTTGCATCAATAAATATATTTTACTGTTTTCTTTTTAAGAGGAATTACCAAGTAGTCCTCACAAAACATAAAAGATCGAGCAAGAATCTGTTTCTACTCCAAAAAATATTAAGGTTTATGTATGCCATAGTTTCTTCTTGAGCACTGAGGTTGCCATCAACAAGAAAAACTGAATCTTTTCTGGAATCGTTAACTAAGCAAGGTATATATTGAGCAGTCAAATCAGCAACCAGAGGACATATGCCCTTAATACTCCACTTTCATGGAACTTGGTCATTAGAAGAAACTTTTTAGAGTTTGACAGAGAAGGAGTAAAAAGGATCCTGCATGCAGACAATGTATTTACCTTAGCTTCGAGTATGTTCACTCCGCGAATAGTGAAATCATACAAAGTTATGCCTAGACTACTCCTCAATTAGATTAGAACTGTACTAATTCTCTTAACCAGGCAAGGTTCCGGCATTTAAGTCCCCATCATATTAATTTCGATTTATTTTCATGTTGCAACATTTTGAACAAAGCATCTTCACTGCATCATCTGCTTAATAAAGTCTGAAACGCACAACCAATTGATCGATTTTTATCTGACTAATCCCAGCTGGACATATTCGTATCAGTGAAAAGCAATTAATCTTATACAAGAAAAACGTTTGATTGGATTACCATTCGTTTACCATACTCTTTTGTACTTTCACGAGTGGAATAAATTTTATTAGTGTTAGTCTACCTATATCATGGAATGTTCTGTTATTTTCATATACGCTCTAGTCAACTAAACGATTTAATTTAACCTTTTTAAAATTGAAAAAACTATAGTTGGTATTTATACGAATTCTAAAAAATTTATTGGACTAAAGAGTGCTTGTTAATGCTTACTACCTGAGGAATAAGGCTTAATCTTTATAAACCACATAACATTCAAATTTCGTTACAACTATCTTTGATCTTCACCAAATATACCACTTTTAAATGTCTTTTGAGAATCTTACCACCGAACCTAGAATCATTGAATCTTGTCATCTTCTTGATTTGTCGAGTGCGTAGCTATTATATTTACAAGCAACCCTGAATGATTGAACTAGTGCACACAATATGCCATTTACCTCAAAGCAATTGCAAAGTAAAAAGAATTCAAAAAGAAAGAAAGTCTCACTTTCGACAAATAGGTTATTGCGTCCGGACGCATCCTAGGGAAATCAGTCATACCCTTTCTGGGCAATTTTTTTTACAGTTTACGAAGTAATGAATTATTTGTCTTTTTAATCTAGTCTTATCGCCATGTCATGTTACGTTATAGTAGAAGAACTACAATTTTGAGCTTCAAATATGACCTTAGCTTTCTCTATTCTCAGTGACTTTGACTTTAATTTAAACAGAAAATCAATCAGCCATGCCATTTCGACAGTGAAAAATTTCTGAACATTACCTTTCTTTTATGTCATCTTTGGCATTGTAAAGAAGACGCTTATACAAGTTGAACCATGGATAGTTACACGCTATAGCAGAATGAATAGAATTATTCAAACTTATTATGAAAATTGCTAATCTGGCTCTGTAAAGGATCGAAAAAGGTCTGGTAAACCAAATCACGAACGCTATACTAAGAACAAAGCTACTGTACCACAATGTGGCGCTCAGAAATTCAACCATCGACTGTTTGGCGTATATAGATATTAAGTAATATTTGCATTTGCATCATAACAAAATCTATTTAACAGAAGAATTGAAGCCTAGAGATCATATCAATGCAGAGTTTGTTGTTAGGACATGATACCGTGTTTTTTCCGTGTCATCTTTTGTGATGAAGCTCATTTCACATTGCATGGATTCGTCAACAAACCCAATCGTCACATCTGGGGAGAAGAAAATCCTCGAATAATTTCAGAAAAATTATTAATATATTATTTTCCTACGAAGATGCAAATGACAAAGCTGTTACTTTCAATTAGGAGCGCTTTAAACAAATGATTCAATTGGTCTCAAATTGTAAAATTAGACATAGAGATAGACGATCTTTATTTTCAACAGGATAAAGCTACGAGTCACACAAGTTTCCAGATCGGTTTATTTCACGTAATTATGATATAAACTGGGCACCTAGATCATGGGATCTAATACTGGGACACCTTTCTTTGGAGTTTTTTAAGAAGTCAAGTCCATATGAATAAGGCAACAATAATTACACACATTATTATCACAACAAATTTAAGTGTTTATATGTTTATACATCTTTGTAGGTGCGACTTTTGAAGACTCCTTTATTTGTGAAAAGTGATTATTTGGAAGCACTTTTCAAAAATAAAAAAAGGCAAACAAATTAATTTTGTCCAGTAATCTTTATTACCACATAGAAGCACTATTGCTTATCTCTACATCTATAAAAGAGAACACATTTTACTGTTTGTCCGCGAGTAGGGAGTAGGAACGTAACGGTACCTCAACAATATATATATCAATCGATTTGTCGTGAGTAACGGTATTACATAGGATGGTGTTTAGTATCCTAAGTCCGTTATTGGATTTTTTAACTGAAAAAACGCATTTTTTATCCTTTACACACATATTACTACAAAATGGCTAAACGGATTTGAATAGTATATTTCCTGGTGAAGAGATTGATGTATCAATCATTATTCTGTGATTCTTATAACGGAAGTAATAAGCAAAAATTTACTTACGAGTATTTGAGATTTACATAAATTTGACGAAGAGTTGTTAGAATTAAATAAGGTAGTAGAAGAACTTTCCGGTAATTCCATTTCAGATTTTGGACTGCCGATGCCTACAAATGCAACGAATACTGAATTAACTAACGCCGAATATGCAAAAGAAACTTCCTATGATCAATTTTAACTGTTTAAACAAATTGTAGCTCAAGATGAACATCGCATGAACAAAGATAAAAAAAAAAGTATACGATGCGTTATTAACATCAATTGACAGAAACGAAGGAAAGTTATATTTTCTTGGTGCTCCTGGAGGTACAGGAAAAACATATCTTATCAACTTGGAAAAGTAAGATCTACTCGCAAAATTGCATTAGCTGTAGCTTCATCCGGAATTGCAGCTACACTTTGCTCATGCAACATTCAAACTTTCACTAACACTGTTTGTAGCATTTCGAAACAAAATAATACTGGAAAATTAATGCGTGACTGCTCATTTATAATTTGGGACGAAGGTACCATGTCGACCAATTCCATTCAATTCGCGCAGTACGGATTCACCCATGGGTGAATGGACAGTATTGTTGTCTGATGACTTTTGGCAAATCTTACCGGTGGTAGCAAGAGGGACACAGCTGATGAAATCAATGCTATGAATAGAGAATTGATCTAGATCAAAACCTTTGCATTTTAGTAAATGATCTTCAAGAATTAGTCAACAATGTTTATCCAGAATTAATAATATAAGTTCTAAGACTATAACTTGGTTCAACGAGAGGGCTATTTTATCACCTACTAACGATCAAGTAGGTAAATTGAACGACGTGATTATCTCTAAAATTAATTAAGAGGCGCAAACATACTACTCTGTAGACACCGTGCTGGACCAGGAAGGGGCTGTATATTTCCCAAAAGAATTTCTCAATTGATTGCAGTCTTCTGGATTGCCCACACATAAATTGGTCTTAAAGGAAGGGTGTCCTGTTATTTTATAGCGAAGGAATCCACCTAAATTGTGCAACGGTGCACGTCTCCAGGTTAAACGTCCGAAAACTCTTACTATAGAGTGCGCAATTCTGACTGTATGTGGAACTGAAGAAACAGTGTTTATTCCCCGCATTCTATTCATACCAACGGATCTTCCATTCCAATTTCATTTCAAATTGTCACTTTCAATTACTATGTATTAACAAATCACAAGGTCAGACATTCAACGTAGAGGGCTTAGACCTAAGCGTTAAGTGCTTTTCCCATGGACAGCTATACGTAGCTCTTTGGCGCGTCACTTCCAAACAAAATTTGTTCGTATTGAGTAACCAAAAGCCAGCCACAAACATTGTTTATAAAGAAATTCTATAATCAAAGACAGTACTTCACATTCTTTTTGTTTTCTAAGTTAAACCCGTGCGAAGCCGGAGCGGGTCGCTAGTGTATTTTAATTTTTCTAAAATTATTTTTTACAAATTATGGCCATAACTGTGGCTACCATAGTCTATTTTGAAATTCATTAAGAGTGGTTTTTTCGTATCGATCATATCCACGTAGGCTTTGAAATTTCCTTAGCCCCGAACGAAAAAATCTAGAATTGTGATGTCACACGATTTGGGGGGCTAATTCATCGTTTTTAACTAGTTCTCTATTTGTAATTGGACGTATGGTAGGTCAAGTATGTGGACCATTAGTTGCTCTAAGCGCCCATAGCACATTGCCCGTAGAAAGCTGATTTTCGTTATACATTATCGAAATGATATAATGTGAATGTGTCATAATTTTAGCAAATGGCGTCACATGACATTATGCTGTGACAATAATGTTTTAGACAGATAGCCAACATTGAAAAAAGTCACCAATTTGGAGCCAGTTTTCTTGCGAGCAATAATTCAAAATGCCGTAAAATACTACTACTTCTCCTAACTAAAAGAATTCTGATTCAACACGTTCGCTGTCAATTAATCAGCAAACAGTATTTGCTGCTTGCCAAGTTCTGTCTTAGCTGAGAGGCATCACCCACCCTCGTAGACCCTATATAAAATGTTTAAGAAATGTGCCACACACATATTATCAACATATTATTTAGAGGCCAGGTGGAGATATAAACAGATGCATTCTGAAGGCAGCCGGAGGGACTCATAGCATCTCAGAGATATACATCTGAGGGATGCCGGTGTTTTGCGGGTTCGGGCATCCACTCCAGGATCTGCCGGATTGCTAAAATTTGGTCGACGGCAGAATATTTTGCCACAAAACCACACTGATATCATGTCGGCGAAGGGTTTCAGACGTTCGCATATTATGGCCGACGAGATGTGTACATAATCCCATTTAAATCATTAGTCTATAGTCCGGGGATGTGTTCTTTTTTTTGTAAATTGGGCAAGCACATTCTTCTGACAAGATCTAAGAAATGGGTGGGTACATGTGCTCCTGTAAGCCACCAAATTCAGTAGCTATGCTGCATTAAAGCAAGATACTGTTGGATGACTTCATTGAAGATAAATTGTTTATTCACTCTGATGGTTGTACGGGAACTACCGTCGGAGTTTGTACAAAGTAAATGGTATCTTGAAATGACCGTTTTTCATAACTGTATGAAGGTTAAGATTGTTTCTTTCCAAAAATAAGCTTGCAAAAGCAAAAAGTACAAGAACTTACAATTAAATTGCAGCCTCCCAAGGTAAAAGCCTGTAGGAGCATGTAGCCAATTTCGGTAATTTGTTATAACTAGTCTTTTATTATATTTGAGGAATCCACAATTATAATTTCTACTCCCTACTTCAACTGACTTTTAATTTATCCCAAAATTCGAAACTCCATTTTTCAAATCACTCAATTGTCGGTGCCTTGCGTAAGCTATTAACTCATCTCTTTAAAGTCAAACAAAAGGGAAAAACTGCTCCGCTTTCACGCCATGTCGGAATCCATCTGGGGGTGGAGAAAAGAAAAAATTTTAATATCATAACGTGTCAGTTCTGGCGATGAATAATATATCAAAATTCCGCTGATGGTATTCGCTGAAGTAAATTAAAAGATTTTGAATGATTTAAACTGACAGCATATACAAAAACAAACTAAGAGGGAATCCCCGTCAAAAAAAGCTAACAAATTTAAAACGGCGAACAAATTCTTCTCGTTAATGAAACTCACTGGCGTATGAGTTATATATTTTTTAATGCTATGGCATCTATGCGAGTGCTTGCTACTGTGGAACGTTGTTACATGACGCTTATCATTAAGCAAGACTTTTGAAACAATTCAATTTTTAATAAATTGAAAGCACCGCAGAAAAGTTGTTTACAGCCTTTACACTGCCTCAGGTCGTCAATTGAGAGAGTAGTGAAATTAATTTTATTACCATGATTGAATCAATCCAGGCAGCGAACACAAGCACTCCCAAAGTGCTTGTGGTATTCACGGTTTCATGTCGTCGTTTTTCTTCGAAGTGATTCTGATCGGTAATTGACTCATAAACTGCGTGTGCTCTTTGCATAAAATAAAGCCATAAATCGTAGCAGTATCCCTGATGTGTTAAGATA
The DNA here is from genome assembly GCA_928272305.1 of Volucella inflata. NCBI lineage: Eukaryota > Metazoa > Arthropoda > Insecta > Diptera > Syrphidae > Volucella > Volucella inflata. The sequence continues at coordinate 48,099,783 of OV743716.1, read as the reverse complement.
AGTTTCCAGCTACTTTGCCAAAGAAGTCAATTTTGCTGGTTAGCAGATGACGTTGCCAACGTTTCTTGTTTTGTTTCCAATGGGTACATAATTAAAACAATTGCCAAGAAAATTTGAATATTTCCATGATCCCTTTCAAGTAAAAGTTTTCTGTTAAAAAAATAACTGTTGGTCTTAACGTGTTATATTCATGTACTTTATTTAATGCTAAAACAATTGTGGATAGGATAATTTTATTTCATTTCATGTATCATTTCACTAGATGATTTCTATAACTTTGACTCGCCTATACCGATTAAGAAATATGGACATTTTTAGTTAACATCCAAAACAATGCATTTAAGGAAGTATAGGTGATTAAGATGACAACTGCACAAAGTCGAAAATATTGATAGTTATTAACGTAGCAACGTCCTAATGCAACAGAAACCGCACATACATAAGCCTGTAAAAACAACAAAAGACGTTTTATTCGGGTTTCCAATAGGGATTTGACAACTTTGAATTTAATTTGTGAACGCACTCTTTCACTAATCATCAAACTGTCACTGTCAATTTATTCAGTAAACTCAACATTGTCATCATGGTAAAGTACACGAACGAGCAAACGTCTGCAAATTATAAAAAAAACTTCGAACGAAATTCGGAGTCCGTGACTACTACTTTAAGAGCGTTAATTCCAATTTTCGGTCGTAATTCTCGCCCTAGTAGACAGGCAATAACAAGTTTAGTGCAAAAATTTGAGTCTACATATTCGTTGTGTGATGTTGCCGTGTCAGTGCGACAACGGGTTGGTCGAAGTGTCGAAAATATCGCTGCCGTTCAGGCGTCCATAGCAAACGATCCAAATCAGTCAATTCCAGGGCGTTCTCAAGAATTGGGCATCGCTCAGACCACGTTATGGCGTATTTTGGCCCGAATCGGAAGATATGGACTTGGACAACATGTGGTTTCAACAGGATGGTGCCACAAGCCACACAGCACACGTTACAATCAATTTATTGAAGAGTAAGTATGGTGAGCGTGTTATCTCAAGAAATGGGCCAGTCAATTGGCCGCCTCGTTCGTGCGATTTAACGCCGCTTGACTATTTTCTGTGGGGCTACGTTAAGTCATTGTTTGTATTCGTATTCGTATTCGTTTCATTTCTTAAAAAAAAAAGATGCACTCAGAAAATAGTTTTTTGTTAGAAACTGTATGTACAAGTATACTCTAAGCAAGTAGGTCGTTATAAGAAGTTAATATTAATGTTTGTTAAAGGCTTAGCGAATACACCTATGGCAGGCTTCTTATAAAAATTCGATGTGTCAAGTGTGGTAAGAACCACAAATCAGAAAAAGCCGCTCTGGGAAGGGATGGAGCGTCGGAAAAAAGTCAACTCTCTTGCGTTTAATGTAAGAACACGAGACACACCGCAAATTATCGGGGTTGTCCCAAATTCCAGTACATAAAGAGAATAAATCTGGCTCGACAGCAAAAGGTGGAAGTAAAGCGTCCACCTGCTCTAGCACAAACACCAGCCGTTACTCCCCAAGTTGCCTACGGAAATACGGTACAGAAAGCGAAGGTTGCTTCTCAGGCCCCAACGCCAAGAGCACCGGAACCAGGAAATGACATGCTAGCTATCTTGCTCTCTATCCAGGGGCAGATGACTCAGCTTCAACGTCAAATTACCGAGCAAGCTACGCGGGTAGATCAAATATACGTGCTGCTGCCGAGCCTAACGCACTTCCAGTCGTAATGGGTACGTATATGGCGGAGCAAACCCTAAAGGTCCTTGCAGTGAATGTTAATTCACTGATTAGAATTGAGCGAATAGCCACACTGTTTAAGTTGCTTAAAGACCAAGCCACTGATGTGCTTTTGGTTAGCGGAACTAAGCTAATCAAAAGACACAAAATGAGGCACAGAAGGTATAAAATTATGCGAAGAAATCGACCCAACTCCATACAAGGAGGAAGCGTTGCAATCTTCGTAAGAAAAGGTATACGTTTTAAAGGAATATACAGTCGTGTAGTACGTAGGTTTCAGGTGCTAGAAGCATGCATCATGTATATCCCTCTCCGTAGTGGAAAGCGGTTATACATGGTGTCAGTTTATGCATCTAAGGCTACTCAATCTACCCTATTCATCTCAGAGCTCGAGACACTTTTTCGATTTCTGAGACTGGAATTGGAGGAAAACTACTTCATTATCGGCGGAGATTTTAACGCCAAACATAGCGATTGGGAAAATAATACACCAAACACTAGAGGGAACCTGCTATTCATTTGGTGGGGTCAGCACAGGGTGATGTACCGACTCGGCCTAAAGGCGACGGATAGTCCGTCGTTTCCTAGACACGGCTCCTATTTGGATCTCCTGTTGTTCGACACACGAATACAACTGACAGGTACGAACCAACAAACTATAAACTGTCTTCGCACTTTTGTGTATGACAGTGACCATTGCGGTCTAAGTACCGAAATAACCGTTCCGAACAAAAATGCGGAATTGGATGAATTTGTTCAAAGGCATTCCTACAACTACAGTAGGGTGCGTTGGACACACTTCTCCCGGACGCTGACTAGAGCACTCTCCTCGAATTCGCTCTACCCAACGTCCAACAGAAATCTGTCTAACGAGGAGATTGACAAGTATCTAAAACTAATGGGCGAGACAATTAAACGGACTATGGACAAAACGATTCCTCGGTATCAACACACTGACAACGAAGACTTATTCCGCAACGGAACTATTGACGCACTTCACCGACATAAAAGTAGACTACTCTTAAGACTGAAGACCTTGTACAGACAGTTTACTGACAGACATAACCCGGAGATTATGACATTAAAGTCGTCGATTAAAAATCTCCAAACATTAATAAAAGAAAATTACAGGTCTTCTGTAGGTTTGTATTGGAACAATAAAATTCGGGCTGTAAACACCAGCAACCCGAATATGTTCCCGCAAATAAATAAAATAATTCGGAGGAAAGATCAAGACAACCTTTCATGTCTTAAAATCGCCCGAATGACAGACAATGAACGCATACTTTCAACAGCAGGCATAGATCCAAGTGAGGCTGTTGATGATGACAACTTCTTTGTGATCGAAAATCCGTAGGAGAAGGTCGAGGCTATAGGAGCGACTTTCCAGGAAGTGTACAAGACAAATGACATCATTGGTCCGAACCACGACCTGGAAAATCGAATCCTTGTGCACAATTTCTACCTTCAAAATAAAATAGTGAACTAGCGAATCGAGAACACGGGTTTCACCCAGTGAGAACATGGCAAAAAATGTCATCGTCAATGAAAGGGAACAACCCCGGGAACCGATGGAATACCGAACATTGTGATTCGACATCTCCCACTAGAAGCGGTGGACATTTATACCACACTGTTTAACAATGCAATGAATAATGCACATTATCCAGCGCATTGGAAAACTGCGGTGGTACATCCCATCCCCAAAAGGGATAAAGACACATCCACTCCAGCGAATCTCCAGTCGATCAGTCTCCATCCAAACATCAGTAAGGTTTTCGAAAAAATTATCAATAGAGTCCTGACTAAGTGGGTTGAGGACAGAAATACAGTTCCGGATAATCAATTCGGTTTCAAGGCGGGACATGATGTTATTCATGCCGCGTCTAAACTGGTTTCTGATATCCAATGGAATAAAGCCAAGAAACAGTGCACGGGTGCCTGTCTGATTGACTTGGAGAAGGCCTTCGATACCGTATGGTTAGAGGGACTCTTCTACAAGCTGAACAGACTGGGCATTAGTAAACCACTGCTGTATATTCTTTTCAATATGCTCATCGATAGACAGTTCATCGTTAAGAATGGCGATGTGACTTCTACTAGCACATTTAACATTAAAAATGGACAATTCGCCGATCCTATTCAACATTTACACAAATGATCTGATAGGTTCACTTCACCATGCCATAGCGTACGCAGACGACTTAATCGCGTACAGATCAGGTCCAAAAATTGAGGTTATAAATATTCTTTATCAACGTGACTTCGATCAAATTAAACGATATTGCGATGACTGGAAGTTGAAGATCAATTTTCAGAAGTCGGAAACCATTCTTTTTAGGACGCCTTTATCTGGGGCCTCTGCGGATACCAGAAAGAATTGGCGAAAGTTTCAGATCGTGGGACAACACGGGCAGCCACTTGCTTGTCGAAATGTTGTCAGATACCTTGGGATCTGGCTAGATCAATATCTGTATTTTAACAAACATATAGATGTTGCTCTGGCCAGAGCCAAAGGTGCTTTTGCCCTTACAAAGAAACTCTTTCATAACAGGTAACTCGATGCGAGGATAAAGATGATCTGCTACATGGCCCTTATTAGGCCTATGCTTATATTTGGTTGTCCCGTGTGGTTCAACGTGAGAGCAAGTCTTTTGGAGAAGATTCGGGTGTTTGAGAGGGCTTGCCAGAGTCTCAGTACATAAAATTCTATCCTAACGAGGTCTTGTACAATAGTGCAAACCTAATAAGAGTGGACAATTTTGTTATTAAGTTGAGTCGAAGGCACATTGCAACGCTTCGTTGACCTGAAGCGTTCCTCTACCTCGACAAAATAGGACTGATCCAGGATAGATTAACGGTGCCGTTAATCTTCCACGTCGCTCGAACAGCTGTGGACAGGCTACTCAACTACGACAGAGATGTCGCACACGGCAGTGCGGAGCGTCTCCGGTTTAGTAGGGCGGTAGGGAGTCGCGACATGAGGGATGTTGCTCGGCAACACCAACAATTTTGGTGGCTTGCAGAAGAAGCGGAAGCTCCATCGTCGAATTCCTCTAATGCAGGGTAGTTCCATTAGGGAGCAGAGTCGGTCAGCCTAATTTTTTTTTTAGCCATGGCCGGGTTACATAGGTTTAGGAAGGGGTTAAGTTAGTTTTGAAAAAGAAGAAAAAAAAGTACCAAAAAAAAATTTAAAACAACGAAAAACGAAATGGGTAACAATTATGGCGATCCACACAAAAAAAAAAAAATAATTGTATAATATACAATAATAAGTTATATAAGTAGGTTAAGTAGGTTCAAAAGTTATATATAGATAGTTTTTAAATTTAGTTGTAAGTTTTATCATATATATATAAGTCCATTCACTAAGTTTTTTGAATAAAAAGTTGTTTTCTTAGTTTTAATTATATTTAATACATAATAGTAAGCAAACTTCTGTACCTTATGTTGAAAGACATAGGTGAAGTGTAATGTTGAACTTAGAGTGCCCGCATGGGGCCAGTAAGTTAGAATAAGATTGTTTTATTTTAGGTTATTTAAGCTAATTTTTAAGAATTTTTTTGTCAAGCATGTAAGAGTCATTAAATTTTTGAAATAAAAATGCATTAAAAATGAAAAATGAAAATATTATAAAAATTAGAGCTAAAAAAGTTCATCAAAAGCTGTAAACATATACCACGTGAAGGTCATCCCCAGCCGGACACATCATCATATTTGATTGAATTTTGAATAAACCGTAACGATTAGATTATAGCGGGAGGCGATACATTAAATTCCAGATCATTACGGCCACAAATGAGCCTATTGTGATGCTGACCTTAGCGATACCACTTAATCAGTTGATTTTTAAAGCAGTTGCTTCAATAAGAGCTTATTTTGGGCGGCTTTTGCTTTTCTATTGTGGCTTCCCAAGTTACGTTAAAACTCGAGTTCAGACTGAAAATACATGTTTTTTTTTTCAACCTTATTAAGATGCCTTCAAACTTCCTATTTACAAAAAGCCCATGTTACGGCCAATGGAGTTCGCTATTTTGCAATGCTGGAAGACTATTTTTGAACGGAATTCGATGGACTTAACATCAGTGATATGTGTGGCCACATGCCATACAGGTGGTCAAACAACTGATATTTTGAAGGGAAAATTTGTTTATCTCATTTTTTATTGAAAACCCTTTTCATGAAAAAAAAATTGATGGCAGATTCGATCACCTAAAGGATGAGTCTTTTTAAGGAATTTGTATTTCAAACGTATTGTATATTACCCCTTACATTTATTTTTTTAAGAGCCGTAACGGCGACTAACATGGCCCATTCTTATGTTCATTACGAGTGGTATTTAACCAAAGACTCCAGTAATGTTGGCCCCCCAATTCCCCAACTGGCTTACCATGTAGCATTCGTAGATTTTGGACTTTACGTACTCCCAAAGGAAAAGTCTAGATATGTCACACTTAATCTAGCTGGCCAATTCAACTGTCCAAATTGTTCAGCGAATCGTTCTCGCAATAGAGCTATCGTTTCACGGGCTGTGTGGCAAGTGGCGCCATCTTGTTGGTACCAAATGTCGCCGAGAACACGGGATTCAATTTCAGGCAGTACTATAAATAAAATCAAGGCGCGATAATGGACATCATCCAAAATAACATTCCGGTAGACCTTATAGTTTCGATGAAATATCAACCGATGATTCCACCACCCAATATACCACAATAATCCGTTGTTCTGTCTAGATCTTGTTACTATACGTTACACAGTTCTTTGGACGATGATATAATAAATTCAAATGATGAGTTGGTATTAAGGACCATCTTATCGATATGTGAATGGACAGCTCTCATTTGAATAAAATGCCAAGGTCTCGAGAGATTCAATTAGTCCAATAGGTTAACCATAGTAAGTAAAGCCGGAGACGAGACGGGTTACCTTGTGGAACTCCATGGGAGGCAATGAAAGCAGCTGGATTTAATTTGAACACCGAGATATTAGTTTACAATGTTAGGTCGTACCTAATAGAGGAGGTTTAAAAACGAGAGCTGAAATTGGTGCAACATTTTTTCGAAAGCTTCAGTGAAATCTGTTGCGATTATATCAATTGATCTAAATATCGGAAAACTATGTTGTATAGGCGAAACAAAAGACTTGCATTTAAGGTACATGGCTTAGTATTGAATTCTTTTAAAAAGTGTGGGTTTATGAGCGAGTTTAGCAATGGAATGATAATTGACAATTTTATTCTTCGAACCCTTTCTGTGTATCGAGGCCTTCTAAATCTGGGGAAATTCTCCTTGTATGACGAAATATGTCAGAAAGGGCTAGAGAAAAGTAGGAAAAGCATTTTTTAAGAAAAATGGCGGGGAGACCATCCGGGTAAAAATTCATCTTTAAGTTTTTGTTACTTTTCTTCAATGACAGCAAGGTTCAAATTTTGAGTAAGAAGGAAACTAACTGAGAAATTTAATTGTTCGTTGAAATAAGAGAGATCTGGTTCAACTCCTTCGTAAATGATTGTTTGAAAGAATATAGCAAAGAAGTTGGCGAAGTTTGCAGAAGGATAACCGTCGGTCTTACTCTTGTCAATGACAAATTGGAAAATATGGGAAAAAGGACTTGGGGTGGTTTCTAAGATTGGCTTGCGTATTATTTAAGTAGCTTTGAAAGAGCTCGACGAAATGAAGATATGCACCTTCAATATATATATGTGTATGCTTGCTCTGCTATACTATAAATACAGACAACGACACTAGCGCTGAAATCAAGCGAAGAATAACTCTTGCCAACCGCTGTTTCTTTGGGCTAAGAAGGCAATTGAGTAGCAAAGCCCTCTCTCGGACAACAAAAGTCACCCTTTATAAGACCTTAAAAATCCCAGTCCTGTTCTATGGCGCAGAGGCATGCGCATTATCAAAATTGGATGAGGGTATTCTTGGTTGCTTTGAGAGAAAAATTCTTCGGGCGACCGTCTGTATTGACGGTGAGTGGAGGAGAAGATACAACGACGAACTGTACGGACTGTACAGCGACATGGACCTAGCCAGAAGAGTGACGATCCAAAGACTTAGATGGCAAGGTCATGTAGAGCGTATGGACACCGATGCTCGACTCCGAAAAGTCTTCGAATCCGCTCCCGAGGGACAGCGCATTAGAGGAAGGCCAAGACTCAGGTGGCGCATCCATGTGGAAGGGAACCTCAGCCTACTTAGCGTGCGATACTGGAGGAAGCTAGCTAGGGATCGAGCTGGCTGGAGAAACTTGTTGACTGAGGCCCAGAAAGAAGAAGTAGTTTGAATAATCAGATGAAGATTTAGTGAGAAGGAATACCGTCCATAACCTGTTTGTTTTGTGGATTTGGAAGTTTGGGGATAAGATTAGTTTCCGTCAAAGCGTAGATAGCTAATAGGAGAGCATGAGATTGACAAAAAAAACACACTTGAGTCTTAAAACGCAATCCTCCTACATTCTGGAAGTAGAAAGTGAGAGGAATTATGTTTTCGGATGACTTGTTAGGTACGAAAAAGGTTGCCGTGGTCAAGTCGACTTCGTTGAAAGCGTGAGACTCTTTAAGAGTGTACATAGTTACGAAGAGCCGTATTGAAAATTTCGTGATACTAAGTATAAAGTTTCACGAGACTGTTGGCATTCGTAGAGAGGGCTTCCTGTTGGAAAGACACAATAACGACTGTTTTTGCTTTATCCTCGTACAACGCACACCGTCTCAGATTTATCGTGAAGATTTGCGAATTAAAGACGTATATTCTCGTTTAAAGTTTTATCACTATTCCTAAATAGCGTATAGCGACTTCTAGTGGCATCACTTGTTTGCTGGGTTTATTTAACAGTGAAATGGGGTCAGAACGGGGATGCATTAGAGAAGGGAGGTCAGAATCGGGGCTAAAAATGTTAGAACTGATGAAGTTAGGAAACTAAGCTTCAGGTTCCTGGTTATGACATTATGGATTGCTTGGCTTTATTTTGCTTGTTGGTGGATATTTTTAACCATTTGCAGGCACGCATCTTTCCAGCATTAAAATTGGTGCTCGCAGGATTATGGGTTAAACATTCATATTTAGCCGAAAGATTGAGTTTGATCCTGCGCTTACTTCCGTGGAGAGGTATTAATAGCAGATTGGAGTAACTGATGGTGATGCCATATCTATAATCGAAAAATTTCGAAATCTAATCAACATCACCAAGATCGTCACGTAAAATACGCCAAGTTTTGCACATGACAATCCAAGCCATTGAAAACGGCGCTAAATTAATTCATCGCAGTCATCGCTTACACTATTCGCTACCGCCTCTATATTTCTTCACTATGTGCTAGATGTGATCTGTTTAGTCGTGTATTAACCAATAATGAAAATTGGATTTCAAATTTTTTGATATATATTTAGATTACGTGCCCTATAACTTATCCCAAATGCACAAAACACATTCGTCATACAATGCTGATTTCCATAATTCGGCTCAATTTGTAGAAGTTGTATCTTTCCACGATAAAAACAAAGAAATCTGAACAAAAATACCATATCAGTATGACACGACGCATGCCAGATCTCTCATGAAATCCGTATTTGAAAAATTACATCTAAAAGAATCAGCCTCTACATTCGCAGTTGTGGTCAGATAAAAGTGGTGCATTTCATCATTCTATGAAAATTATGACAGAAACTTTCGATTGCATTAAAAAAAAACATACAAGTGATACTTTTACTCATTACACCACTAACTTTCAGAAACCTATCGCTGTCAAAAACAGACAGTTATAAAAGTAATTTACTCTAAAGAAATATGTATTTCAAGTGCTTCGATTGATTAACAAATTGAGACGTAGAAGAAAAATTTACAGAAGACTGTGCAACGCTTTTTGCGTAATCATTGGAGTTCCCCTATCTCTACAAGTGCAAAGCTCTCAGAGTAAGCCGAGGCAGCAAATAAAGACAAATAAATTTGTTGACTTTACTTTTTACCCATTTCTGGAATTTATGTAATAATACCTGGAATTTCATCCTTACTCAATACTGTGGTAATGGATACATTTTCTTTTAAAATGGAAGCAAGGACAGCAGATAAAGGGAATTTTCTTGCACCGATGCTTCAAATTAAGTTAGCTTTTTTGATTTCGATGTCTAGAAGCCTTATTTCAACATCTTTTCCTTTCTCATGTACCCTTTTTCTTTTTCGGCAAGGAGGGTAATTCTCAGACAAAGGTTGTGTTTCGGATGTAGGTACAAGACGGCGCAAAATTTATCATCCTATCGGAAAATGTTATAGTTTTTGTAAATGGCGTCGTACGTCAATCATATTTGACATTTGTGAACTAGACAGCTGCATTATACAAACAGAGCAATGGAGCGCTATAATCCGCAAGAGCGTGGAATGATTGTGTCGATTCTTTTGACCAATAATCGGTCGGTCTTGTAAGCGCAGCGTTAATTTCGAAGTCGATTTTCTAATCACGTCGCGCCAACTGGCCAAACATTCCGGCGCTTAGCTACTCGACGCGAACGGACTGGAACCGCAGGATACCAGCAGGGCGTGGCCGCTACCGGACTGGTCGTTCAGCGGAGAATATAGCGGCTGTGGCTGCAGATGTTGCTGAGAACGAAGAAACATCAGCCAGACGACGGGCTAGGCAATTGGGCATCACCAGATGGACCCTACTGCGAAAGTGAAAGACTTGTTCCCATACAAAGTGCAAACAGTGCATCAATTAATACCTCTTGACCGTCAGTCGCGTGTGAATAACTGTCAAGCCATCCTCAATCTTTAGAACTAAGAGGATGATTTTGTGTCGAAAATCATCACGAGCGGCAAGGCGCATTTCCACTTAAGCGGTTACGTCAATAAGGAGGAGTGATTGGGCCGTATTTTTTTGAGGACGCCATCGGTAAAACGGTCACTGTTGCTGGCGAATGCTACAGGACAATAACTTCTTACTAGCAGAATTGGATGAGCGAGGCTTGGTGAACATGTGGTTTCGACATGACGGTGCAACCGTGAACACAGCACGAGCCACAATAGATGTTGTGAAGAAAGCGTTTCCTAGTCGCGTAATCTCCCGTTTCGGCGATTTGGCATGGCCAGCAAGATCGCTCGATGTAACCATCCCAAACTTCTTTCTTTGAGGCTACTTGAAGTCGCGGACTTATGCCAACAAGCCTCAGACAATCGCGCCCTTATGGAGAAAATTCAACAAGAATGCGAACAGTTATCACCCGAAATCTTGCGGAAAGTCATGGAAAATTACGAAAAAACGGTCACAAATATTTATCAACACTGGCGGCAGCCACTGGGCGAATATCATTTTTTCCACTCAATAGAAAAAATTGTAAAGGTTCAAATAAAGATATTCATCGCTCAAAATCTTTTTTTTTTATTTAGTAAAAAAGTAACTCAAAAACGAAATTGGATAATTAATTTTGCGCCACCTTGTATTTTTCTTCCATTTACTTCAGTATTTGACTCTTTAATGTCGGCTTTCCGGTGCAGAGCAATTGGAAGTATATGATTTCATATATTTTCCAGTATCTCTGGGAGATACAGTATTCTTTAGCAAGAGTTACCTATTTATTAAAACATTACATCTTTCGTGAATGTATTGTTTATTTACACTTCGGAATTTTGTTTAATTCTTTCTAAATTCAACCACATGAATTTCGCCACATTTTTTTAGCATCCTTTTCTGAAAATTTGTTCCTGTTTTAGCTTTAGGTACCTAACAACGGAAATATCATTAAAACAAATTGCTGTTACAATGTGCAGATCTAAATCATCTGTTGTCTACACATTTATGGAGGTTTGCAAGCTACTTCTGAAGTACTCCAGGAATATTACACATAACAAAATTTATAAAAAACATTGATTATGGTGATTTGGCTGCTACGAATAATTTTCTATGAGCAAAAGGCTTCATATGTTCATATGTGTTTGTAGGAGGTTATGCATTTCTCCTAAGAACTTATTTAATGAGGATCTATCCTGCACGGCATCTCCGGAACATTATCGCTGCCTCAAATTTTAGTTATTGTTTGCCACCAGCCAGAATGACAGTTGGGTATGTATTTAGTATTAGTTCTGCCAGATTTGGAATCGAAGTTTCGAAACTAATATTGAAAATGCAGTTTATCTTGTTGGATACTATCTGCATTAGGCTTCTTTTTTTCTTCAATATTTTGTTCATATATTTTCTACACGATTACGTTTTTACTTATTTACCGCGGGTTGCACTACAGTTAGGGTTAAACCTAGGCCTCAACTAGTTTGTCTCCATAAATGCTGTCATATGCGGCTTTAAAACCGATGGCATGATGGTTGGTATCAATTTCGACTTTCGTATGAAAATTAAGTCGATTGTCGACTTTTCTGGTCGGAAATCGCGCTGTTAGGGGCGAATCAACTTGTTGATGAAAGATTTCAAACGTTCACACAATATGGCAAATAAGATTTGGAATGCAATATTGAGGAGAGTCATACCTGTATAGTTGGCGCAGTTGATGTAGTCTTCTTTTTTGTCGACCGGGAAACAGTACTGAGATTTCATTCTGGCCAGGTCCCGGATCGCGTCCTCCGTGAACAGATGAGCAATCGAGATAATAAAAATTATGTCACCAGTCAATCAAATGAAAGTTTTTCTATCGCGACCTACGTTAGCTGACGGTAATTTGCAAAACGGGAAAACAGTGCAGTAGATTGATGTTCAAAATAATAACAAATCAAGTTCCGAACGCACCCATATGATATTTATTTGAGTACTTTGGTATACATTAGAATAAAGACAAATAAATAAAACACCATTATCTTTAGCTTAATTTGGTTGGTGGCCCAACAGCATTAAATTTTCTAGTTAGGCTATCTGAGATTTTAATGGCAGTGGCTTTAACTTGACATGTGTTCAGCAGAAGATTTTTGGTCAAATCAGGAAGCTCAGTTAAATATTTTTTTTTTTAATTTGTCCAAAATAATTGTTATTATGGAAATTTATTATTAAAATGATTAAATACAATAATTTACTTTACTCAAAATTAAACTTTTTATTTTCATTCTTTCAAAATAAATTGAATTAAAATACAATTCCGGATTTGACGGTCTACAAATCGAGTGAACGTACCCGAAATTACCAAATTACGTTTACGAACATATGTTGGCGTATGTCATGAGCCCAAACTACTACATTCCGCAAACGAGTACCTCGTTCAGCCCCAGATTTAAAAAATTAATTTCAGCAGTTTTAAGTCAGGTCTGGCAGCTTTCTTTGATTTTATCTTGCTTATTGCAATTCTTACTCAATTTCGGTTAGATAAATGGGGGTTTTGGGTTTCATCTCGTTAATTGAATTGTCTTTCCTGCCTGATAGCTTTATCATGGGCTTCTTCGCTGTTGTACAGTCTGCAGAAGTAGATTTCCATATTCTTAGTACACTATGATTTTACTATGATTTTACTACAAATCTGCCTTCTTCTTTTATTGCTTTCACAAATATATAATATTTGAAGCAAAACTTCTCTTTTGCTCGTAAAGCTCACGCCTCTTGTCCCTCACTGCAGCGCCACTTTATATTCTTCTTTTGTAACTACATGTGCTTACCGGCATTATTTATTAAACAAGGAATATCTTTGTGGTGGTCGAGCGGAACCTGGTACATCAGTTGCGACGTATCTGACGGCACGCTGGCAGCGATGATACTGGTCCTCTTTACTTGATGCTTGCGGTAGAGGAGTTGTTCAGAAATTTCGGGATAAGTGTTCGGTGAAGATTCTTATGGTCTCTTGCGGTGGCAAAATTTCTACGCTACACTTTCTCGCAGTTTTTCTTTTTTGCTGTGGTGCTTGAGGAATTCACACCTTGTCTGTCAATAGTAGTGATCTATAGTAAGTCAATGTCAGCTAGATGGACATAAATTTGCTACAGTGGTATTTCAAACCGCTGCAAAGTGAAAAAGTCTAAGTCTGTTGCCAGATATGTAGGTTGTGATCCACGACTGATCTGCCAATTTGGATCTACCAATTTTTGGGTTAAATTCACTTACGAAGTATTTGACTTCATATTTCGTCGTCGTTGTCTTCAGTACGGGCATGGATACGTAATAGGCTTATATGAGTGAACTTTGTCCTGATCCGGATTGTCGGTCGCTAATGTGTCGGAAACTTAAAATTTCTTACCTATGACAGATTCACATTCGAACAAGCGTAATGTTTTTTCCCTATAGTAAACATCAAGAATAATAGGTATATCACAGTTTTGCATCCTCTTTATGAATAGATGAATAGAGTTGGGAGCCCTTTGACGGCGTAGGCCAGCATATTGTATGGTTGTGCCTTGGAAGCACAATCGGCCTCTTGATATCATAATACAACCCTACCATCGCACTAATTCTGTCTACAATTCTATAAGCATTCTGTATTCGCCAAGATATGGGGATAACTTATATTGCTTTCTTGATTCTTCTTGTTTTGTGGTAACATCAATCATACATATCTCCTCGTTATGTCTATCTTTGATAATAAATCAGCAAATTAATAAACTTTCTCCATAATGTTGAGTAGTTTTCCGAATTTGGAAAATCTATTTATATCAATAACACAGGTCTCAAATACGGTATACATATATATATACGTAGTGAAGTTACTTGACAACACGATTGAAATCAAATTCAAACTTCGTCCAATATTGCTTCTCTTGCGTGAGAAAGTAAGGACCGGAATACCAAGCGCTGAGTTAGGAACAGTTAAAGGTTGTTCTTGTATTAGCAGCCTCGACTGCCACTCTAAATTTTTATGACACCTACTTTCAAGAACTTAATTAGACCCGTCAAGAATTTTTCCAATCCCTTAAGAAACAGTGACAGTCGATGCTCGTGGATGCAAGCCATCTTTCAAGAACTGCAGTCTTGAGCTCCATTCTTAAAATTGATGTGTGACGCCGAAGAGCAACTTTAGTTTTCTGCTGCTTTCAAAAAACTTTCGAGCTCTTTACTGAGTATAACTCAAATATAGCCCATAGCCGATAATGCTGCTTTCCTTGTAAATATAAATAAGCACAAGTGGTTCACAATTACTATGAAGCAGATATCAAAATCATCTGAAAATAAATGTGGAAAACTAACTGTGACATATCTACATAAAGATGACTGCTACAGTGAGCAGACGCAGCTTCTGCGAATTTGCTGCAGCTTATTCAAACAGGCGGATGTATGGCATAAATTTGCATGAAGGCTGATATTCGCTCACGTATTCACAGAAAAATCGAATCGCTGTGGTTCATTGATGACACATACGACAGCCCTGGTCTGAAGAAAGCAGGCAAGCACATGTAGCGAAGTACTCGACCTGTATAGAAAACCAAAAACGGGTGGCGATTTTTCCCTGGTGTCTCTATATAAAAAGGATAGAGCACGAGCACAATGTTAAAAATTTACCAAAAGGGAAAAGTTAGCGATCTTTGTCAAGTGCGTCTATCGGCAATTAGATTATTTGCCACCTTCATTGCATTGAATACGAAGAAACCATGAACGATATTAACAATATAAAATCCATAAAATTCAGCTACTCAATAAAGTATAAATTTCTTCTTTGTGAAATTTGTTTATTTTTTTTTTGGTTTGGATACAGCGGCTACGATTTTCTCGAAACAGCAGACAAATTTGGCAGAAAAGGTGGATGGCATAAGGAGAGTGGCAGACAAGAGAAAAGTCATATAAAAAAATACTTTCTAATATGTCACCGGCGTATCGACAAGCTTCGTCTGGAAATGAAAATATCGTCGGACGAAAGACATATGCAGTATGTGGAAGTAAAAACACTAATAGTAGATTGCACACGGTATCTGCATCTTTATCGAATAACTTCGTTTTCTATATCTTGAGACAAAGAATATTGTTGCCAAATATCTATCTGTAGAACTGTCAGCTCATCTCACCAATTAAGGAAGTACTCATTGGGCGTATAATTATAGCCAGGTTGTGACTGCAGCGACACCAGCCAATATAAGTGTATCCACAGGTGAAGTCACATCACACGAGTGTTCCCTTTCTGTACTAATCTTGACAGCTCTTACAACACATCAATTCTATGCTTTGCAACTTGTATATAAAAGACTCATTTATATACTCGTAGAAGTTAGACAATGGTCTAACTAAAACAATAGGTGTGTTAATTCTGATTAATCATACAATCGAGGCCTTACAATCGGGGCCCTACAATCGGGATCTTTATATATTGGTTCAACTGACATAGCAACTAGAATTTGTCTGACTACATTGCCGTTAATCTGATATCCTCCGAGGAGTCTAAAACGAACATATTACAATGTGCTACCAATGACTTTTTTTTAAGGCTATTCAGCTAATCAACGTAGGACTCGGTCAATAATTAACCGTCTTAACACCTGTAATTGCTATAGCAAAACTTGAAGCGTTTTTCCATTATGGAATAATCACTTCTCAGTTCCCAAATGTAAACAACTTTTTCACGAAAAAAAGCAACTGACAATCCTCAGTTGTTGACCTTCCCTTTAGATCTCCACTGAAGAACGAAAAAAACAATGTTTTTGCTTTTCACGAAAATTCGTTGAAATTCCATTAAAAGGGATTATCTCACCTTTGCTATTTTTCATTTAATAAAAGGAGCTGTCTTGCTTAATCCTCGGACTCTCAACACCCGCCTGCGCTAACATAAAAAGATAAAAAATAAAAAATAAAAGAAAAATCAGCAACAAACAATTTTTGGACCAATTATTCTGTAGATCCTTTAAAAATATACTCGTACGAGCAACGGCGGGTAGCGATAGCAATACTCGTACAATGTAATAGAAACTTTCGTGGACAGTGGAGCAATATTTTGCTCGTTTTTCACCCACACACAGCCATACATAAACAAAGACACACATACATGATTGCAAACATATCTTACAGCGTATTCTGGTTCATAAATTTTCAGATCGAAAACTTACCTCCTACTTGGGGGGACATGCTACTATTAATTCTGTTGTGCCTTCCTTCCAGGCGACATTCTATATCCTTGTGTTATTTTTATTTTCTTTTATTTTATTATTATTTTTCTGTTTTCTTTTTGAAGAACAATTTTGCTGTAGATGTCCTCGTCCCTGTTCTCGACCGCGTCCTCTTTGGTTTTCGATTTATTTTTTTTAAAGGTTTTTTCCTCTTGCGAAATACAAGATACAACGATGTAATTCCAATACGAACGAAAACGATTGCTGTGATTATATTCCTATAAGCAGATTTACGAAACTTGGTTGGTGTCCTTTTTCTGTTTCAATCACTTTCGAGGAGGCATATCCATTCAGTTATAAAATGAGTACATTGGAAAGTTAGAAAAACAGCCTATGAGACATTTATGGGCCTACTCGTACGTACGTATCTCTTCAAACGCGAACACGAATAATTCGAATATCTACTGACAAAAATATATGGTGGCGAAAGAAACTCTATTCGCAGTTCAGTGGAAGCGGAATGAGTTGCCTTTCCTCAGTAATTAAGGTTAAAAGGACTTTCGAGACAAACTACACACACTAGAAGTTTATACGCGGGTTCAGCTTCATTAGCTCTATGGATTATGTACTGAGGGAAATATATTGATAGGAGATATACAATGGCAATAGCACTGCACATTTACATTAATAGGCCAGCTATAATTCTGGTGGTAATTTATCTTCTTCAAATGCACACACAATTATCACTTTGCAGGGTAATTGCTCCACAAATGGAAAATTTCATTGCGCGCACGTATACAAGTCCGAACGTTTTCAAAATTTCTCGCAGACTGGATGGTGCAAAGGATTCCTCTCGGTGTGTCCTATGTGCTTTTTTTTCTTCTCTCACCTCTCATTCATGTATGTAGGTTCAATGTAAGTGGATCCTGTGTGGAACCTATTTTATTTTATTTGTGAAACGATTCACCACAATCAAAATTTGTACATGTACACATACACTACGACAGAGAGAAAGAAAAAAGATTCCTGGGATGCTTCGAATTCGAAAGATACAAAATCAAGCTACTCATCACCCACCACCCACTACTATCTACTATCCTTTATCCATCATCTTCACAACTCCCTCCCTATTTTCGGGAGCATTGTTTTTGTTTTGAATCGGTACGACCGCGTGTTTCTTTCGAAAGTTTTGTCCGGGAGTGCTTTAGGGACACATGCGTAGTAGGTGCCACCTGGAGGTATATGTTCATTCGTTCATATGTTTGTACGTACTCAGAGCTTTTCTCCGATGTCGGTATGACAAGGATGTTTTGGAAAATCTTAACTTGAAGAAAAAGTCCTTTTCACTTTTCGACTGAGGTTCGTACTTTTGAATTGTCAGAGCTGTGTGTCAATTATTTTTGTATGAGAGGTCAATGAGACACTGAATGGGGATACCCGAGTCGTTGGTGGTGTTATTGGTGATGGAAGGATAAAGACCGCTTGTCGGTGTGTGGAACCGACTCAGTGGGTCACCGAATCTATTGTTTACGCCGGGATTTGTTTACCTTATGATAATGAATTTAATGGCCGACATATTAGCCCTAAAGGGGTCAAATGGGAGAGAATGATTTCGTTAATTGAAAAATGGTATATGGGGAAAACTATTCAATAGAATGCTGCTTAATTTTCAATTAATTCTTTTTCAAAGTGGGGAAAACCAGTATACACAATATATGTACAGGATCTTACGCTCGAAGTGATTGTTGGAGAGAGGACTCATTGTACCGAGATTTTGTGCTTGATGTTTAGAATGTGGTTCTTTTTATTTCTACTCTGCTGAATATCAGAAGGTTTCACTGTACCTTGACTATGATTCGGTTGGCTTGACTGATTCTAGGTAGACATGTTAGCTTTACTGTTCATAGGTAACACTTGCATTTGCTTTTGCAATATAATATGAGTATGGGTGAAGACGTCATAACTGGTTTAATGTAATAAACAGCATGTGTTAGTATAGTAGTTGTCATCCTTTCAATAATTTTAAAATTCACTTTTCACGATCTTTGCAAACGTTTAAAGGACAACGTCTTTTGGATCTGCATTTTGAAAGTTCGGACCCTTAACAGGTCACTTGCAGCCGAGTAATTATCAGGGATACCTTGTGGGAAGGTAAAACGTGGAAAAGCTGTTATCGTCAGAGATAGGGGAAGAAGCCGTACAACCCGCCATCAGGCAGTATAGACCACTTAACCTAGACGATGATAGCCACACTTTCGTTCACCTGAGTAAAATAAAGTAAGGATAGCAACATCTAAGCTGATATGAAAGAAGCAGCTGGACCTAATGATTTTGTAGTGAACAGACACAAACTCATTTCTTGAATCCTGTCTGAAAAGTGTATACCTTATGAACGGATTCCCAGTACCGTTTGCGCTGTCCACGAAATAGGAAACCCCTTCAACGCCGCTAACTACATATATGAGGTATGACTCTCCTCAATATCGCATTCAAAATCTTATCAGTCATATTGTGTGAACGTCTGAAATCCCTCCTACAAACCCTGATTGATGCCAAAAGTTCTGGAAAAAGCTATGCCCACCAAAAAGATTTTAGACAAAGTGATGATGCGCTGTCTATGAATGTTTTAACATCCGACTCGAAAGAATTGTGGGGAACTTACAATCAAACACTGTATGCATAATCTTTCAAAAGTCTGCGCAACTAATAGCGTATGCCCATCATATCGACATACATAATTGAAATAAGAGAGCCGGCTGTCACCAGTACGTTCGATAGCATTGAAACGGAAACTGCCTAAATGGACTTAGCGTCAAATAATGGCACAACTAATTATATGCTACCAATAAGAAGGGACATAAAACATCGACATATTTAAAAGAACGTCGCATTCGACTGCCTTATTTATTCGAGGAGGTAAAATACTTTGCCTTCCTTGGCCCTGCTATTATTTCTGCTAACAATACCTCAGCAGAAATAACACAAAGAGTCACTGTTCTGTTTACTTAGGCTAGAAGGAAAATGAAATAAGGCCCTTTCCCGGAAAATTGAGAAGTCTCTATATAAAACCTTTATCATTCCACTCCGGATTTATAGCGTTGAAAAATGGTCTCTATCAAAAGTGGATAAAGATATCCTCAGTCGTTTCGAGAGAAAAATCCTTCGAAATATATTCAGTCCTGTGTTCTCTCACGGGGGAGATTCAATGGCAAACTATACGAGACGTACAGCGACATCGACCTGGTCAGAAAACTGGGAGTCAGTCATCTGAGATGACTGGAATGGACACCAATGCTCCAGCCCGCAGAGTCGAAGCAGGGAAAGAACTTACCTTAGCTGGCGCACACAAGCAGAAGCGGATCAAAGCCACCTAGGTCAGTAAGTAAGTGAATCGTGTACGTTGATTAGATAAAACGCTCTGAACCTTTGACCGAACAAATACTTTACTATTGAAACGTTATCAATTCGCTGTATATACATATGTTAATGTACTACCTTTATAAGTCAAAAACCAAAACCAGCGAGAAAATAAAAGACGTCTTCATATCATAAAAAGATACAAGTTTTGATACTCGAAGATTGTTCGAGACTTGACTTTTGAAATTATTTCTGTATTTCTCAGTGAATATGTTTGGAAAATACTCGGTACCTCTAGCATAGATAACAACGAAACTAACTATAGTGGCATACCACAACATGCACTTACAAGAAGAAGCGTACATCTATTCTACTATGGTCACCAGAATTGTTTGATATAGGTATTCTAGATTACACATTTCTGTTTTAAAACTCAATGGCTTTTGTTTCCAGAATATCTGTAGCTGGATTTGCACTGCCGTAGCGTTAGTTAGCATCCCATTGCAGATAAAATGCTGCTTCAGCAAAAAGTTTCTTTTAAAAAAGGTCAACAAATTATCCTTAAGCTAAAACCTTCAAGAAAGACATCTCTGCTGAGGATTGACTTACATATTGATTCAAATCATTCAATTTGTAATTTAATTGTTAATCTTTTTTGCTTGAGAGTCTGCTCTCGCCTCTAGTTCCTTAAGAACTATAGATTGCAGATACATTTTTCTACTTAATACATTTATTTCATTTGCATATACTGTTCCTTGTACTTTCTATGTATGACGTATTTGTAAAAAAGTATTAAATAAGTAAATAAATAAATAAGTATGTAAATAAAATCATTTTCGGTCCGCCACGCCATTCAGAAAATTAGTTCGCAATGAAAAGATACTGCGACAAGAAAATTAAATTTCACAATGCACGTCTAAACTCATGAAATATTATGAGTCTACAAAAATGATTAAAGAGTTATCTTTCAGTGGAAACAGATTTTCGAGTATTGATGCATAATAAGAGCACAAAATTCAAATTCTAAACTAAGTACCAACAAAATATTAACTTAATCATATATCTACAATATGGGCGAGGGCTCCAGTGCAACGAGTTTTAGAGCTACACAGATGACGGCACAAAACAGGACAGACCTGGGGCTAAAACAATAAGCCCTATTAATTAAAGCTGTTTTTTTCTACCTGCCTTCCTTAACGTATTCGAAAATAGTCCCCTTGTGTCTAAGGCAATACTCTTCGATCTGGGAAATATAAATTTACATTTTCGACAAACCTTGCCAACCGTTAACCAGACATGATTTCCTGCTTGCAACAGTGACAAGATGCCAGCTGATGCTTGAATAATAAATTGGCCGAGAAAATAGAAAAGCAAAATCTCTTTTAGGCTATTGCCAAATAAAAGGAAATGTCCAATTCAGCAATAAAGCTTAGTGACATTGGCTTAACTCTTCAAATAGCTAATGAAAGCTTGACTATGCGTAAACACCAACTCAAAGAGCAGCTCTCAAGCCCAGAAAACCATTTCTTAACCTACACAATTAATGGTCGCATTTAGATTAGATGAACACTTAACTTTTCAGTTGCCCCTTATGATTACCATCCGGGCCGAGTCAGAGGTGGAACAGCAATCTCTGCTAAAAATTCCATAAAACCAAACTTTATTATCAAATCTAGCTATCTTTCTCAATATTAATATATTTTCATAGACATACTAAGCGAAAGCGACAAAAGCACAGTTGGCTCGGTATACATTCCACTTGATGACGCAAACTACAAACTCTTCACAGAAGTACTCGAAGAAGTGCACCATCAGTTTCCAAACATGTGTGCTGACATAAATATTGTATAAATTTATTGAGCAGTTCAAGCGCCCGGGTTAAGGATTCAATGGATGCCTTAACCTTGTTTTTTTTTTAAAACCTAACCTTACCATCACACTATATGCCCAATAAACAACCATCTTGAATAGATAAAGCTGTTTTGGGTAACATCAGCCCACTAAAGTTTTATGGCCAACTATCTGCCCCGGCTTTTTCATATCACGATCTCGTATTTGTCTATCTTGACTTACAACTGACTAACACATTATGTCCACAGGCCGTGAATTTCGTAACATTTACATGACTTTTCTTCTAAATTAACTCAGACGTCCACAAGAAGGTCGAAATACTAAACAAAAAATAATTTACCTTTGCAATGGATACGTTCCCCTTAGAGCTAGAGTGACCATGGATAAATAACACTATATTAACGCAAATATTAATAAGAGGCAAACTATCTATATAAGCGCTGGAAACACTTTGGTTTAAGTAATATGCACACCTAGTTAAAGAAAGTCAGTAAGCAAATATTGCACTTACTTACATTTTTTTCAACCAAATTTACTCCAAAAAGCTGTGAAATGAAATATACAATGCTGGCATCGGCAAAACATTTCCACGCAATAGCGACAACATTAACAATGAAGAGATTGTCCAAGACAAATTCGGAATAAACTTTCTTGCCGTCGACAATCGGTATTATAGACACTTGTAGGGCATTTTTTTCTGTTAAATGCTTTGGAATTGATGACATTAACTCGGACCTTATCAAAATTATTCTTCTCTTTTTAAGCCGTTTTATAACATATGTACATATTTAATACTATCATAACTACTTAAGTATTCCCTGTTTCCCGGAAACAAGCCAGAGGAATTACAACCCCTAAACAAAATAGCTTCCCCGATTATATCGAACAGGATTATAATATTTTACTATCTTCCTTCCAATCAGGCTTTCGCGCAAACTACAGCTGAATCACAGCATTAATAAAAGTG
Source organism: Volucella inflata (assembly GCA_928272305.1). Classification (NCBI taxonomy): domain Eukaryota; kingdom Metazoa; phylum Arthropoda; class Insecta; order Diptera; family Syrphidae; genus Volucella; species Volucella inflata. The sequence goes on along the minus strand of OV743716.1, from coordinate 48,076,908 downwards.
ACAGATGACATCCGACTTACAACTGCCCATGAACACATAACACTACTGACACTTTCTGACTTTTTCAAAGCTCTTGACTCGGTAAATCAAATTATTTTGTGCAATAAACTCTCTAACTTATTTCATTTGTCTGACACAGCTGTTAACCTTGTTTTGTTTTATCTCAGTGAGAGTCTTCAAACCGTGTCGGTAAATCGTCAACTGTCTTCCTTCCATTTACTCCCGAGAGCTATTCCTCAAGGCCCGCTACTTGAACCCCGATGACTTGAAACTCTCCTTAAGCGCTCTAATAGGTTTAATAAAGGATGCAGTTGAAAATCTTAACTAATAAAAACCTATCTGCGATATCAACATGGTGAATGTTGAAAGAATTATTCATTAATCCTTCCAAATCTGAAGCCCTGCCTGCCTCTCGAAATTATATGCACTCATGTGATGTCCCAACAATCACCTTAAACAACTCTTGCGTTTAAATTGAGGCAAAAGTAAAAAAACCTTGGAGTTTTATTTAACATTACCTTGACCTGGAATGATTATATTTCGCATCTTACATTAAAAATCGATGGAAGATTTACCTCTGCAAATGCCAATATAAGTTGCCAAATGGGCATTTTTAAAATCTATGGAAACAGAAACACATACGAGTATTAAGATAGGATTCATGTCCAAAATTTACTTCGGGCTCTTCGTCTATATGGCTGGCAACGTCTTGCTTCTCTCGATTCCAGATCATACAGAAAGTTTAACATTCAATTCAATAGCACAATACATCTTAAACTTTTGAAGATTTGATCAAGTCCCTGCATGAGCGAGAAAGATTTTCGGATGCAGTCTAAAGACTTTGCTTGAATGTCGACCCTTATCCCAACTCACCCGCATTATACAATATAGTACACACTAGAAAGCCTGAGTATTTATATGACGAGCTTACATTTTTACACTCCAGTCGTACATAAAAGATAATATCAAACCGATTTACTTGCCTTATATTTCGCGGACAATTCTTGGTTCATTTCATCACACTCTGGAATGATTTCCCAGCGTCTAAAAGCCGCATTTATCAATGCAACTAAATTTCCTTACTTGTTTATTCGAAGTAATATATTATTAATCAATTTTGTATTTTTGTTTTCTATTTATCTTATATATTTAAATATGTATTTATTCTAATCTAATTCATGTATTTTGTTCTAATACCCCACAACCTATACTCCAAAGATAATTTTATTTTCTAAAGCAAAGTTGTCAAATTGATAAATAAACTAAACTTTACTTTATTTTGTGATCATTGACGATGTTTTTGCCATTAATATCAATGGCGTCATCGTATTCAGGTTACAACGCAGAAGGCCTGCGTACCCTTGGTATTGGCTTGTCAGTTTCACATATTTTTCTAAAGCACAATGTTAAACAAAGTCACCTGGCAGCACAGAGATCCTCGTGAGATTGTTTTATTCTTCAGAATCTATCGTGTTTTGCAGAGAAGGAAATGCTAGATATGATAAAGAGGTGGTGGGTATCGATATAGACTGCTAAGATTTTCTTATGGATCTACGGCAGTGTGAAAATTAATGCAATTTTGAAACTTCTCCACCTCAAACTTCATTAATATAGGCCAATCAGATCAATCAGATTAACAAATAACTTGAGATGTAATGGAATCTGAGACCTTTGCAGTCTTCCGATAAAGTCGTGGATTTTTTTTTTTTTTTTATTCAGTTTCTTAAATTACAAAATTTATAAGCATTTTAAATGCAAGCCAGTTTCTGACATTTTTGAAAGTGAGTAAATAGGCATCATTCTGTAGTACTTGAGTGACTAGAAGCGAATGATCCTTCTATTACATTATATTGATTAATTTCATGTCAACAAAAAAACACTGTGGCGCTGGCAGCCCGGTATGGGCCATGGCCTAGCTTCTTGACACTCATTTGTGTTGCTCATGTTTTCATTTTTGTCACATCTGAGCGGGGCCTACGGTTTATCGCCGAGTCCGAACGGCACTCTTTAGAAGCTTTTTCGTAGGCAATTTTACTTTCGGGGGTTTTCCATTGCCCGAAGAAAGGGGATGGCGATTTTGAAATTAATTTCATGTCATGTGGGGTAAAATTCAGTAAAAAATTAGATGAAAACTAATATGTAACAAAGGTTATAAAAGAAAATAATTCAAAGATATGAAAATCTAATTAAAAAAATAAGAATACATTAAAAATAAAGATTGCAAATTACAAATCTGTGTAAAAATATTTTTTGACCATTGAATTATCCAGACCAAAAAGAAATTTTTTTAGTTCTATTAAAAATAGTGTGGGTTGCACAATTGATCTTAATACGATCGGCAATTTATTAAAAAGCCTAGGCGCTGTCGCAATATAAAATTGCTAAAAGTGCGTTTTCCTAGATAGAGGAGTATTTACAAATAACATATCATTTGCTCGTAATGCGTACACGTTTGAGCTCCTGACAGTAGTGGTATAGCCACTTCGCATGAAAAAAACTATTAAAACCTGTAAAGATGTAAAGATGCTTATCGGTAGAATATGTAGTCTGAAGAATAGAGACCAACTATTTGCTAATCTATTTGCGTTAGATACAATTCTAATAAGGTGCTTTGGGCAATGTTTAATGTTTCCAAGGTGGTATTGTAAGTTCCACCCCAACTGCAATAGTAACTTGGAGTGTGCAAGACACTAATAAACCATTAATAAAATTTTCTATGAACAGTGTGGTCTTAGAAGATTTTTTTAACTCTTCCACATGCGTTTTCCAATTCAGGTTCTTGTCTATTAATACCCCTAGATACTTATAATTTTCAACACCTATTTAAAAACAATTTGAACTACACACTGAATCCTCGTAAAAGTTTTTTTTGTCACATGCATGGACAGATAAGGACAATTTTGTACAAGAAGTGGCATGAAAGGAACATCACAATCAAGTGGACAAGGACCTTTTAAATTACAAATCATGATTTTTGTTTTTTCGCTTATCAGCAACTCGTCAGAGAGTTTCATGATTGGATGACTATCATGCTACTTTGTAAATATTAAGAGATGGGTAACCATATAATCGTTATACAGGTATTCCGTTTTGAATCAAAGTCAGAAAACCTAAGTCTTTTTTCATACATCAATTAATTTAGTTGAAATATTCCATTGTACCATTGTCTACTTTTTGGTAGAATAGTAATCGACTTTCACACGGATATTGGTGAACATAGCCTTAATCTTATCATAGTCTGGCTTTTACACTAAACTCTTACCAAAATATATACTGCCTTAAGTATCGGTTGATGTCCATCTGCACTCGACTTGCTTATGAGCGCGCAAACTGGCTCACCAGCAGAAAAAAATAGCAGTATTATAAACGGAGCAGTGGACGAAATCTCCAGATGGAATTAACGGTGAAGTAAATTCAAGGAATAACCCAAGTGATATCTAACCTAGACTACTTTGACATATTTAGAGCTCAGACCGGTAAGTATTGCCAAAACAAAGTCAGGGTCTCTAAAAAAGAGAAGGTGGCCAATAAGCGCTTAATGGATCAACGGCAGCACCCACATCCTAGAACGTGTTATTGGCCCCGGCTAACCGATCCCTCGTCCAAAAATGGAACTGGCTCTCCAAGGTGGTGGTTATGCCGCCGGGGTAGGGGGCAGCTTTGAATAGGGGCAGCGTTCATAGATGCAGTTTCAAAGCAATTTTAGTATTACATGTAATTATCCTTTATCAAAACTAATCTTCACATCTTTCGCCTGTCATATGTAATGTTCGACAACTTGTGAACGGGTTATTACCTTTGTTTGTTTTCGACAGTGAAGAGTAATAAAATTCTGAGAAACCTCTAAATATTCCTGTGCATTTCAAATAAATGGTGAGTCTTATTTTTCTCATTACGTTGAATATTTAACAACATGCGACGTAAAGCAGAAACAACCAATATTCCAAAATTTTTGTAAAAAAAAAATTTCACTTATTTTCAAAAGTTCCACCGTGGCAGCTTTGTATAAAATGAGGGGAGCGCCTTTGAACATTTTCAATACTCACTATTCTTACTTGAAAAACTGTAAATTCTTCAATTTTTGCCCGAATTGTGCTTAAAGGCCATAGCCCACTATAATAACTCAACACTTATCCGACTAGCACTTTATAGTAAATGTTGAAATAAGAGCTTCATATTTTTATATACGATTAGATATTAAGTACTTATAGTGTGTATAGCCTTAAGATTGTGTCGCAGTTCTTGTTCAACAACACAACTCCTAGACCGCACAGTTTCCAGAAACAGCTTCACACCCGTTTCCGGTTTTGAACTACTCAAAACAATCAATTGTCTCAAAAACTCAAATTCGTGGTGTGACGATGGAATTTTCAATATACAGATATTTTCGCTCATCTCTTCAATTTAAGAATTTTCATGGGAGCCTTTTTTGAATTTTTAAAACGGGCCAATCTGATTCCAATTTTAAAAAAAGGTTAATGGAAAAGAAAAAATGAATTACCGATTTCCTTACTCTCTGTTATATCTAAAATTTTTGAGAAAGTTATAAAATATAGAGTTTTGAAATTTCTCACTAAGATTACCTTTTAAAGCGAAAACCAATTTAATTTTAGAGAAAACCATTCCACCGAAGATGCACTTCTGGATTTTGTCAATATATTTATATGAGACTCCACGAGAAAATCCTGCGCCAGACTGTAGACATAACAAAAGACTTCAACATGGAAGATTAAAAAATTCTCTTAGGTAAATTGTATCGTGTAGGATTTCGAGGCTTTATAATGGATTGGTTTACATTTTATCTTAAGAACAGAATGCACAAGCTAAAAATCGGGGACATACTTAGTGATTCCAAGATCACCAACATCGCCGCCCCACAAGGATCCGTCGTTGGTTCCTACTTTTGGTGCATTTGTTTTGGTGAGTTTTTCATGGAGTTTTCCTACATTGCATCGCCAATGAATTTAAATTTAATTTTAATTGCTTTCCAAATTTTTTCCGAATTTTTGTATATTTTTCAGTTGATTTCAACCCATTTGCCGATAAAATTCGTCAACAAGGTTTCTTTCAATTGCTTTAGAATTATACTAATTTTTTATATTGAAAACGGTGGCATTTCAGATTGCGATTTATACTTATAAAATATGCCTCCCAAACGAGCAGCGATTGGTAGAAATACACCTCAAGCAAAAACGAAAAAGCAGTTGCTAAACGTTTTGCAAAACAATTGTTGGATATTGGAAATGGTAAAATGACCATGGATGAAGCCACACAACGTATCACATTGCCACCAGATTTCTGTATATTCACAGCAACTACAGAAACCATCAATGGCTCAATGAACGTGCTATATTAGCGGCCAAAAACAACGATGTTAACTCCATTAATTTTACTATTCAATGTTAAATACCAGGCGAAGCGAAAATATATAAATCCATCGATACTGTGATGAATCAAGACGAAGTTGTCAACTATCCAACTGAGTTCTTGAATTCACTTAATTTACCTGGCATGCCTCGGCACGTTTTAACATTGAAAATTAGAGTGCTTATCATTTTGCTTCGAAACATTAATTCGCCACGACTTTGCAACGGTACCAGGCTCTGAGTGAAAAAATTGATTGCCAATATCATCGAAGCTACTATTTTGAATGAAAAATTCAAAGGAGAAGATGTACGACTCGCCTATGCAATGACCATCAGCAAGACACAAGGACAATCTTTACAAGTGTGTGGCCTGAATTTAGAAAGTCCGTGTTTCTCTCATGGGCAACTATATGTGGCCTGTTCACGCGTCGGAATACCTTCTGATTTATTCGTATATGCACCAGACGGAAAAACAAAAAATATTGTATTGTACGAGTATTGTCCCATAGCAGCGCCAAGGGATAAAAGATGAGTAGAGTGTAATGTGTGTTTTTAAATTGGAAAGGTGAGAAGGCGCGACTCGTTAAATATATGTATATTTAGTGTTCGGGACTCTTAAAATAACGGGCCACTGTATCGGTCGGCGAGAGTACTGCCATAGCAAAAAAAAATAAATAGATCATCGAGCTTCCATGGAGCTACTTTTGTGTATTTGTTTCCTTTTCTTCGAGGAAGATTTTTTAGCGAATCGTTTATTTTTTTGCAGATCGTAAAGGTTTCATGATTCCTTGAGAGTTCGCGTGCTAACTAACATTTTTCTCACAGGTGTAGCTGCCAATAAGGCCAGGAAGTTGCCAGGAAGTAAACACAACATTGTATTTGAACAACCGACAAAAATATAATGCCACCCACCTTACTATAAATAGGAAATAGGTATCAAATTACTAATAAATTTTACTTCCTCTGTTCAGAAATTGAAGTATAAGTTACACAACTGAATTCAACGTGCGTAATGAAACTCTCCCCTATTACTAATAAAATTACTTACTAACTCACATACATACAATTTTTTTTTAAACACAACTCTCATACAAATGTTCAAAAGGGCGGTGCGGCTTTTCCTATAGTCGTAGTATGTTATTTTCCAAAACTTTTCATCGAAAACATCACAAATCTCATGCATTACATACATATACATTTTGTGAATTCAAATCTTTGATGATTTTCTTAACTTATCATTATATTTGCATGAAACTCTCACTGTTTACACAGACACAGAGTTTATTTCTATCTCACGACGTTTGGTGGTTCTATTCCTGTACCAATTTTTAGAAGCTTGTTTTCTCTACTGGTGATAGGAAGGATATTCAGCAAAAAGCTCCTTTTTCCTAAAGGTATAAAAATATACTAGAGCTTTGTGTTATGGACTTGGCTTTGATTAAGCTTAAAAATTAATAAGAATGATGGACAAAAACCAATTTCGAAAAGCTAGAATTATAACAACATATTTTATGGATTGAACATTTGTTGAAGTTTTTTAACCTTTATGAGTTATATTATTATGAAATTCGAATACTCGAAATGCTGCTCAAGGCCTTTCGATGTCGTGTTGTCGAGGTTCGTGTACAGCGTTGTTAAAGCCATCTTGCAACTGCACAGACTTGACTGCACTTTCCTCCTGTAGATGCACAACGGGTAAAGTTCTTTTTTTCCTTTAAAATCACACTACGTGCACACAAACAAAAGTTATGACCGGTCCAACAATAGGTCACTTACACCAATATTGAGACATTCCGCTCCAGGAAGTGTTCACGTCTTTGAAATTGTATTCCTCTAATTTTGCCTTGTAAGTTGAATGGAGTTTGTTTCCCACTCGAAACGCGCCCAGGGAAGACGCAATTTTGGATGTTTTTTTTTTAAAGAGAAGTTGTTAACCCTGATCCCTAGTGTTGTTATGAATTTCCGATTGGATAGTCTCCAGTCTTAAGTAGAATGAAGCATTCTGTTCCACCCGTCCAGCTTCTAAGGGTTACACCTTTTCGCCCCACCTTTATCTTTTTCGCCCATTGATGCTTTGAAGAAATCTTTTGGCGGGACTTGTAAATTGATTCATTTGATTAAATACTAGGTGAACCATGCGATATGGGGGACGTTCACACCTTACGCCTTGAGCCAGATAAATGATCTGGAACCTTCTGCACAGATTGAGCACTGACTATCTATACTTCGTAAGTCGCCTGGTTAGAACCCGTGAATGCGTTTTCTGTTGTGAATGTGGAAACCTGGCATGAAATCAATATATCGACGCCTTTCGGGAGGACCCTTACCAAATAAGTCCACCTGAGCGAAGTCACTTGTGGCCCATATCTCTGGTTTCAACAGGATAGGTAGCTTTGAAGATACAATGAGTAAAGCATCATCCGAAATGGTCCGAAACACACTAACCAGTCTTAGTGCCCTAAGGAGGTGGACGCATTTAAATCCCCGTACATTAGAAATTAAAACTTAAACTTTGCGGCACTTAACTATATTTCCGCTGAAAATGAGAATATTCTCTGCAGAACCTGCAACACAAATATTCTATTTTGACCCTCCGTTATTACTCTTTAACATTGTAAGTGGACTTACAGACTTTGATGATATCTCGCATATCTGCTCTAGGCGATGACAATCACTTGAACTCGAGAAATGGTTAACAATTGATTTCATACCTTCCCACTCTGATCGTCAACGTTTCGCAAGTTCTCCTACTTTTAATAAGACCCCCTTCGGTTCCATAATTGACGAATTGCAAACCGGTGTTAGTTAACCATCGACAAGTTGAACTCCTTCTCCTTCCAAATAGCTTTTCGCACAATAAGCTCTTCTCATGAAATCTGTACACATAAAATTTTATAGCGCATATTATTCCATAGTAGGGAGCCTTGCACCTAACCTTGCGGCATACAACCAGTAACGGTTTCCCTTCAACTCGATCGTCTAATTCATAGAAGAGTATCCTATTAGGGAAGTAGATGAATAAGAAACGGAACTACCAGAAGAACAAAAGCAAAGCAAGGCAGGTTAGGAGGACTAATAGACAAAGACAGACTGACGAGGCAGGTTGATGAAAAATAAACCAAAATCAAGTACTTTTTTTTATTTTTCTTCATCAAATGGCTAGAAATTTTCATTTTATTTTTATTTCAGTTTTTGTATATACAGAACTTACCAGTTCTTAGTCCGTAAAAAAAACTTGATAGCTAAGCCATCCTGTGACTTTGTTTGATTTTGTTTGGATATTGCGATAGTTTTGGATGACTTTTACCAAGGTTAATAGTTGTTCTCTTAGCGCGTATTGGCGTCATCTTCATTGAGCCAAAAAAAAATTATAATATATTAAGAAATGCCTGCAAATTTCCACTAAAATGGCCATTTTCCAATGTTAAATCTTTAAAGAAGTTTGCTTTGCACAAACAACCGAAAAGGTGGTGCAGAAGGGGGATTAAAATACCAGGAAACTCGTGGTATGCATTTCCGATAAGAAGCTAGTCTACCATTATCGGAGAACGTGTTTGATGGTTATCCGCGAAAAGCGTCGAAACGTCGAGCGAAGTAAGAAGTGCGACCGTTGTTAGATTGCTCACTACCTCTAAGTGGATGGCTTTAATCACCAAGCAAACGAAAAGCTAGATATTTCCTTTAGTAAATGATGATTTGCGAACTAATCTCACTTTCAGCATAATCGTGGCAGCGTTATCACATCCGCGGTGTGCGAAGGCTCTACTTGTTTGGATGCGTTGTGGGAATAGATTACCACAGCCGAGTGGTACAAGCTTTTCTTTGCCGGTAGCAGCGTACGCAGTCATGAGTTAGCTTTCGAAATAAATCCCGACAGCCGATTATCCAACGTTCCTATCGAATTAAGATGAATAGTGTAGGCATGCGCGTCGAGATCAATGAGTTGTGTAACTGCATGTAATTTTAGTATTATGATATGGTGCCTGTCGTTGAATAAAATGGCAGTCTATTGGAGTCTTCCTCCGACTTTCATAACGTTATCATGATCTAGAAAGGTAGAGAGATTTATTATTTTTGAATTTTTGGGAAAAAGCCATATTTCTTGTAGGATCCAATGTGATCTCCAGAGAACCAATCCTGTAAACATTGAATGATTCGAATCTTAGCATCATAGATCCCATTGGAGTGCTGGTGAAAGTGAAGATATGTGTGATTGTTTTCTGCATTTAGCGATAAAGCGATGTACGAGTATTCTTGCAATTGTTTGAATTAATATTTACTATCGGCGGTTCTTGATTGTTTCAAGATAAGATAGCAATACGATCTTTTTCTCCTCGTGCTTGCAAGTAGGATCTTCCTCAAGAAGGTGACCAGCGGCAGGCTTCAATCCCTCTTCCTAACCAAAGTGGACTAGTTCAAAAAATAGGGTGATCAACTTGTTGCGATGGTGGTATACCGCGAGAGGCTCAATTGGCAGGATTGCATTCCGATTTAACATGGAACCATCTGTTTTTAGGAACTGTATTGAGAATCTCTGAGGTTCGATTACTGGAGAAAAGATTTCGTCTTCCAATGATATTCTCGGCCGATTGACCTTCGCCGATTCTATCATAGCGGAGAAAACGAAAGAGAGGCAGGGAGGGTTCCTATCACCCATCCATAAAGAGGATCGCTCATCGCAGACGTATAACAGCGACCATGTGGGCCTGATGGAATTCAATAAAAAAGAAGTCTTACCACACTTAAGCTGCTATGGATGCCTTTCTCAAGCTGATTATACCCCACAGACCCGCAGTAAGTAAAACCAGCGAAGAAGTGGTTGATCGTGATACACGTCTGATCTGGAACACAGCTGCGACAAGAAAGAAAAACCAAAGCTCAAAATACTGAAACCGGAAAAAGACGAGGTGACAGCTCAAACTCAAAATAGAGAATGTGGTAAAAACATTGCTGCTTAGGCTGTGTCTGCTTAATGTGTTGTTTAAGGGTGGGGAATTATTATTGTGAAATCACCACAAGGCTCCCGCGCTTAGGAGGTAACGAAGCGAACGTGAGGTTTTATTGTGCGACTAGAACGCTTGATAATTACTGCAGCATCGGGAACTCCCGGATCAGTTGAAGGTTGAACAATTGCTGGTGGAGGTGGTGATGCCTTTTGCCTTTTGGTCCAGAAGCTGATAAGCTGGTTTTAAGCTTTGGATAGACATGTATGCATCCTTACTCGGCATGGTCAATTTGTAGGCGTGCGGGCCGCGGTTCAGGACAGGATATGGTTCAGATGAAGCTGGCTGTAACGGTCGCTTTGTGTTATCGGTGCGCACATACACATGCGATACAGTTTTGAGATCCTTTGGGATGAAGATTGACTTCGTTTGATGTGTTGTGAAAGTAGGTGATGTTCGTTGAAACGTCTCTCTTAAGTCTTGAAGAAAGGCGATAGATCCTTTAATATCGCTGGGTAGTACCAAAATATCTCCTGGTAGTCGTAGTTCAGTTCCGTAAACTAATTGGGCTGGCGATGTAACCGTTTCGTTAACCATTGAACGGAGTCCCAGTAGCATGGATGGGATCACTTGAATCCAGTTTTCGGGCAAATCGGTGATAAGGACTGTCTTCAGCGTACGGTGCTATCGCTCTACTATCCCATATGACTGTGGATGATAGGCGATAGTGTGAACGCGGCTACATCCCAAGAGCTGAGCAAACCCTCGAAACAGTGCAGATTCGAACTGCCGCCCCTGATCGGTAGTCAGGTGAAGTGGACAGCCGAAACGTGCAGCTCAGTGTTGAAAAAATGCATCGGCGACAGTGGTTGCCGTGATGTCTTCTAGTGGAACAGATTTTGGCCAACAGGTTGCTCGATCAATACATGTGATGATGTAATTAAAGCCAGAACAGCGTGGAAGTGGACCGACTATGTCCATGTGGACATTTTCGAACCTGTCTGCGTTTGGAAACGTTTCAAAAGGTGGTTTCATATGCCTATGGATCTTGTTTCGTTGACAGGCTTGACAGGCGCGTACCCACCTACCGATGTCTGCGTTCATCGATGACCAGAAAAAGCTTTGTGCCACTGCCTCACGGGATGCTCGAGTTCTGTAGGGGCTTACGTTGTGCAGGGCTTCTTAGGCAGCACACCTTAGTCCCGGCGTGATGTATGGGAGAGCACGGCCGGAAGATGTATTTAGTACAGTATGTGCTGTATTTTTGTTGTGCCAGAGATAAATCTTTTGAGAATTATCCAAGCGGTTCAACTTTTCCGTCAACTACTTGCAGTAAAACTGCTCCAACCCCGTTGTTCGATGCGTTAGACATGAGGCGTAGTTCCATGTCGGGCAGAGGATGGGCTAGTGCAGCTGTCTCAGCTAGAGCATTGCGAAAATGATGGAAAGCAGCTTGTGCTGTTGTGGACCATGCGAGCGGAAAGCAGTCCTTTTTGGTGGTGCCTTGGAGCATTCGAGACAGCGGTGCTTGATCCTCAGCTGCATGTAGACAGACATCGGTGAAAAAAATTTGGAGCTCCCAAGAAGCGTATGTATTGATTGTCGTCCTGTTGACCGCATATAGTACAAATGGGCGTTGCTGTAGGCTGGCGGTAGGTTTGACAACTAAGACCAAAATTGCAGCACCACTATCAACTAAAAAGGAATGACCAGTAACTTCTTCAGAAAAAAAGAGGCGACAAGACTTACCAGCAACGAAAAACACCTCGACTTATGTTGCCGGCTGCCGTTTCCTCCACGAATGTGCAACGTTGTGAACATTTACGTGCCTCCCAACCGTTTGTTATACTAGCAGCTCCCGTTGTTTTTGGTTTGTCTCCATGATTTTGGCTCGCTTGACGTGTACGGTTGTTTGAAGTGCTTCTTCTGGGCTGACGACGCTATCGTGTTTCTCGTTCAACTAGGTCCAGTCTGCGTTGAATATTGAGCAGCACAATATCGCTTACCCTGTCATTGAGCTGCTAGTGGCCGATAACCTTATCAGAAATTTGCGCGAGTTTACTTAAGTCACTTGTTACTGCAGATAGCACTGCTCGTACGTGGGACCGCAGTTTAGACAACCAAAGCACTTGAAGGACTGCGTCCAGTGTACCTGAATAAACAGAGAGGTGTGAGTCTCCCAAGTCGATTCCTTCAAACAGTCGCTGAAGTCGTCTTTCTTGGCTTTCTTCATACACTTGTATGAGTCTTGTTTGAACAGTGCTGTATTTATCCGAGGCTGATGGTGATAGTAAAAGTTCGAAAACTTTTTTTTTTTATAATTTACGCACGCCTCAAGGGGGTTATGATACCCTTTTACTGTTGTCAGGGCGCGGGCGGAAAGATAGAAGGAGGAGGAAGGAAAGCATTGTTGTGATGTAGTGGTTTGAAACTCAGGTATATTAGGTTTCGATATTGACTCTCCAGGGGTGGGAGTCCGAATAGGACAGAGAGTTTTTCTTCATTCGGAATTATTTAGGTCATAAATTTGAACGGTTGTTTTGTGCTTGAAACTCTACAACAGCCAAATCTACATGTCAGTGTTATGCCTTCGCACGCAGATTTTTCTGACTGAGTTCTAATTATAGAAATGAAAAACTTGCCATGAGAAGAATTCGAACCTTGACCCTCCGAGTGAGAAGCGATGGCTAGTACCACTACACCACGGCCGTTCCAGGTTGGCGATAACATATTGGTATTTCATGTCATCAGAAGGCCTAGAAGGAGCGAGAATGGCCTCTATTTGTGCAAACCACAACGACGGACGGTCTCGCCAAAACTGGAGTAATCGTGCAGCAACTGATAGACCTGAGATGTTTGACGGTATTGCGGCTGGATACATATTTGTTTCCTCCACTTCTGCTGGTGTGCTGCCCTCATGTGGTGCTGTCATCCCTTCTTCATGTATGGCGGTTATGTGATATGGATGCGGATTAACTTGGGATATCATCCGAAAAGTGCATCGACGTCGCCGTGTAAAAACTGTAACGAATTCTGTTCGGGTTCACCAATGTAAAGTGTATGTACATGTACTGTACAAAATTACAACAGCTGCTTTATTTTTTGTCAATATAAATGTATTTACTTTAAATACCGAATACACGTCTTATCCGGAACACAGCTGCGACAAGAAAGAAAAACCAAAGCTGGAAATACAAAAACCGAAAAAGGCAATGTGACAGCTCAAACTCAAACTCAGCTTAGGCTGTGTCCGCTTAGTGTGTTGTGTAAGCGTGGGGAACTATTATTGTGAAATCACCACAACAATATGGAACATCGTTTCGATTGACCAGTCAGGGCGCGTGAGTGTAGGACAAGATGTTCCGAGTACCCGATCCCGTACAAACTAAAACTCTCAGAAACAGATTCACACGCATGTTCCCAGGTTTCTCCGTCCATCATTTTTATTTTTGGCAGAGCGTTGCGATTAAACTGTCATAGAGAGTAGGTCGCCGACCTACTGTCATTTTGTTTGTTTTCCTTTTAATAATAAATAGAATTTAAGGATATCTAACAATTTAAACAGATTAATTCATACTATTTCATCTTTGGCCGTATATAGGTAACTCAAAGGTATTATCTTCTAAGAAACTAGTCTTGATTCTTATGTATTCAATGGACTTAAAAGAACACTTTCTCCTTAGGACTACCACTTACATATGAGTTATCAGGTTTTTTACTTCTTGAAGTGGAAAATCATCTCAAATTTGAAAATCGGTGTATTTTTCTAGAAATCCATCATATCTCATTTCATCCATCATTATGATTAAGTCGTTTTAGATACAATGCTGCATTTCCACATACACGGGCCATAGAGGCCAACGCAAAACATAAGTTATGTCACTTGTAATATAGGTACTTGTTTCCATTGTGAAACTCTAGAGAAACCTGCAGTTTTACGAAAATGTGTGTGAAAAGTTCAAGCCATTAGCTTACATGCGAAACTTTCCTAAAGTCATAAAAGCTTCAAATTGTCGCTTCCTGTGACAAGGATAAAACTTCAAATATACCATTTGCTCCCTTCCATTTGTGCTATGTTTGCCTTCGTATATAAATACACTTTGTCTGTTTAATTGGCTTTCTGTAGAAACTAACAACACTTTTGAAATTGTTGTTTTAAATTACCTGAGCATGAGCTTCGGTTGTCCCGTGATAACTATGTGTCTATTCTTGATATTCCCCAGAACCCAACAATTCGGGTTCCCATTCTATGCAATGGATGAAAATTTAAATTGCTGAATCGATTTACGAGTATGAAACGAGTGACAAACGACTTTAACTTCTGAATCTTACACTACTGTATTAAAGTGCTTCCTGTGGTTTATAGATACTGCAAATATCCTGGCACTAGGAGGCTCCTTTTTATAGAGACTCTTTCATGCGGAACCAAACGGCAGAAAGTATTTTAGCAAAATAAACTGCAGTAAAAGTTATCTCTATATAACTGAAGTGCACTATAAAACCGTTGCAAGTATTCATTTTATTTGAAGCATGAACTTACCTACATAAAATGAACCTGAGTTGATACGTGATGGTTGATACTATTTCCCACACATATGGACATCAGGTTTTATGAGTACGTTCTATGGAGTAAGGTAGACAGAATAGAATACTAAAGGTTTACATTAAGGCAGTTTCACACTAATGTCCAAGTTCTTGGGTGGGTAAGCCATTGTAGCAGGCGGTAGGTACTTCGTTTAATTTTTTGCAACCATTTGTTAGTCAATAATTGTTTAGCTTCCGAATCATCACCATGAGAGAAAAAGAAAAATTTAGATATTGTAAAATCATATGAGTTTCAAAATTTTCGAAAGCTATAATATTGTAACTAAAACATAAAGAAGAAAAACCACATTTTACAAGCGAGTTGTAAGGTTTAGGAAAAAATCACCATATGTCAGAGTACCTTCGAGAGTGCCCTTGAGGACCTTAGGAGTGGAAACTATTATTTGCATTGTATGGTCTAGACATGTATAGACATTTCGTATGATTTTTGGCGACAACGGATTTATGGTCATTCCAACGTACATAAATTGTCACCTTCTAATGGTTGTCATCGATAGTGGTAAGTATTTCGGTTTCGTTGATTAGAATGCCATTCATGCTTAATGTTTTGAGAGCATTAAAATCCACTCTGTTGGTGAATCCTTATTTAGTAATGCTACTGATAGCGGCATTTAATAAGCCTTCTTCTTTTTCTTTTTCCATTCTACAGCCAAAGAGCAGGGATGTGAGATCGGTCGGTTTTCACCTGTATTGTTAGACCGAAAAAACAGCTCTGTATCTCTGTCAGCCTCTTTGCAGCTCAAGTCACCTCATTAAGAATAAAGTATGTCATTCTAAGGAAAATCATGCTCATATTAGTCTTCAATGACGACATCGATGAACTAAAATTATTAAGGGAGTTTAGTCCACTGCAATTGGTTTTCTTGTATTGTCATGCCAGATTAAGCCAGAGGTAGATCCTCTTGTGATAATGTCACCAGCGAAATCGGCATCACTGAAACATATTAAAGATAAATTGTCAGGTTTTTAAAAATGATACCCATTTGATTTATGCCGTTCAGCATTCACTTGTATTTTAGTGGGTACATCTAAGTACTGGCACACAACTGCCATCTCAACGGCAATGTCCGGCCCAGTGGCAACAGCCAGATACATAAAACAACCCACCGCTCCTCTATATAGAAATGTTACTTCCTTTGCAGATGAGTCGACTTCGCCCCCAAGCTTTTCAGCTGGTGTTGAAACTGGTTTGCTATCATCCTTATTGAACATTATTGATACTCATTCGACATAACTTGTTTGGCTGACATAAATCCCCCCACTTGAACGCCGTAATAATTGCATGCCCAGAAACCATTCTGTATCCAAAAGTGTAATCTCAAATTGTGTTTTTAGAAATTCCATTAGCTTTTTCCTTCTCTGCAGCTTTCAGCCCATCATCGATTTAGAACCGAATAGCCAAAACGGTTCTAAAATGGAGACGGGAGTGGGAGCTGGAATTCACAGACCAAATACTATCATGTCAATCGCTATGGGTAAACGTGCTAGAGCATTCCAAGCTGAACTACACGCCATTCAAGAATGCGTTAATCTGATTAACAACTCTAATATGAAAGCACAAACATCCATTTTGCCACATCTCTAAAACAGCAGTAAATTTAGCTATAAAATGCTGAGAGCACTCAAAATGTATCTCGTACTAGGAGGAGACTCTAGGTCTAAGACAGGCCAAACGAGCCATCCAACCCTTCAACAAATATGCCAGTAGAGTCTAAGCCGTCAAGATATCAGAAAGCTAGTGGGGTACCTTACAGGACATCACGGTTTAAAATATCACGATATCACCTCAACAAATTTGGACTAGTCGACCCTCCCGAGTGCCGACTTTGTCTTGAAGAGGATGAAACAGCTGCACACATCTTATGTGACTTCCCACCCCTCAGAAGGAATCAGATGGAATACCTTCTTCAGAGAACAACTCGACTGCACTGAACTAAGGGATTCCCCAGCTGGTAGAGTAACTAACTTCATTTGGAAAGTAGAAATCCCCATAGCCTAAACACAGTTCTGACAAACCAGTATAAAAGATATTTTCGGTCGAAGTGCCTTACTATCGCAATTGGCGAGTCAGAAATTAAAAACAAAAAAAGTAGAATCACAGGGGATAATGAGAGTATGGTAAAGCAATTTCTGCAGACGGCGAAGAAATCGAACATGCCAATGTCAGATGGGGTAGAACACTCAACCTAAACTATGAAACCAAATCTTCCGTCCATCTGACTTAGTGAAGTAAAGACAGCAATATCTAAGCTAAAGTGAAAGAAAGCATCTGTTCTTACCGGCCGAGGTATTCATAGCTACTGGAAATGACTTTATAGAGAACTCAGCATACACTCATTGCTAAATTCTGGTCTGAAAAGCGTATGCCCGAAATCTGAAAAGATTTATGTGATGTTGATATAAGATCGTATCTGCCATATTGTTTGAACGTCTAAAACCCTCCATTAACAATTGATTAGCCCCTATCAGTGCGGTTTCAGAACAAAAAAGTCCAGAATCGACTCAATCTTCACATTTTGCCGAATCCTGGGATAACCAAAGAAAGACAAAATCGATATCCACCATCTTTTCATAAATTTTAAGGCCGTATATGACAGCATTTATAGAAACCGGTCAGTTTTAACATCCCTCCCAAGCTCGTTCATTTAGACAGGATAGCGATTGAGAACTCTCGCTGCTCCATAAAAGTCGGTAGCTACTTAACCGAGACCTTCGATATCAAACACCTTTAGACAAGGTAATGCGCTGTAATTTTTTTTAACATCATACTTTATTGATACGAAGCTGCCAGAATTGGTTTAATTGCAAATGAGGGCCGTAGTAAATTTGTTCTCTCAACAAGAACGGACTCACAACATAGACGAATTATACAGAACGTTACAGTCAATAACCATAATTTCAAGGATATAGGGGATATTGTCTATCATGAGCTCTGCTATAAATTCTGCCAACAACAACTCAGCGGATATAAACCAAATTTTATTCTTTAAAATGTCTTATTTCAATTAGTTCGCCTCTTCTGCTTATATTCACTTTCCTCATTCTCCACTCACTTTCTATTTTCTTCTGTTCATCTAGTACATACTCGTAGATTTGCTAAAGCTAAAAAATATTCAATGAAAGCTTCTATTGTTTGTTTAGACTATCAAGCTAAATATGATGGGTGATACTTCTGCATTTGGTGTGGGGTTGAGGCTGATGTTTGGACGTTAGTCAAGAATTTATCTGATGCACGTAAAGGATTTAAGATTGTTCACAGTGTGTCGAGATTAGATTATGTCAGACATATATTCAGAGATTCTGAAGTTGATGTTATACTCGAATGGATAAGTGAATCTTGGTTTAAGACACTGGATGAAGACAGGATTACAAAAAATATATGGCATACTTATAAAGATTTGGAAAAGTCGGTGGGAAATGACACTATTTTTACTGAAATCTCAAATGAAAGTGTAGATAAGATATTTAGTTAGCGTCGTCTATAGTCCTAACCGCAATTGTTGTTTTGACTTGTTTTTTTCTACACATCAACAGTTCTCAGTATATTTTGAAATCATTACACTTTGTGGTGATTTTAACACTGACTTGTTTAAAAATAATCTTTTCGGATTTTAGGTGATATTTCTTCTACAGGGCTTGTGGTTATAAACACTTATACTTCACATTTTAGGTCTGAATCCCATTCAAGTCTTCTTGAATCTATTTGCCGTATCCTACCAATTTAATATGTTGGGAATATCTGATCATGATATGCTTTCTTGCACATATACCATTGATTTTTTCTTTAATCCCTTGCAGGATTCTATGGATTTCGGACTATGCGTCAATTAAATTCAATAACCTCCAATATCAAGCTTGTTTACTTCCATGCCACTCTTTTTACTTTTAAGCGGATATTAACGCAAAAGTTAACTTTGTCCAGTTATTAATTAACAATCTTTTTAACTCTTATCCTGTACACATGGTTCAAAATTGCCCAAACGTACCTTTCATAGCGGTTATTTCGCTTCGTGTCCGAATCGCTCCAACAGTACCAAATATTCAACAAAATATTCAAATTGCTTAAAATTTATTTGTAAAACTCATTCTGAACAAAAAATTACATGTGAAAATTGTGATTCTTAAATAAATAAGGGATTGGGCAAATTTGACCCACAAATACCACGTGTGTTTTTTTTTTTGAGTACAGGATAAGGGTTAATACACATTTTCCTCTTAAAAGAGTTATTGTTCGCAATACGAACAACTACTACAGTGCAAATCGGTCGTCGGTCTGAAGAGGTAGGAATTACTCTTTATTTGTCACCAGTCACTATACTTTCTTTTCCAGCTATGTACAGACCAACCCATAAAAAAAAACTAACATCAACGAATATATGTACCTAATGTTGACGAGTTAAGCCCGATTTTGAGTTCGAAGTAGTCTCTGAGGCCTAGGTTATTCCTATTTTTCGAGGTCTGAGATTAAACGCAATTAATGAGGGTGGTTTGCAGTCGCGTTTTGTGAGAATATTGCTTCCTTATATCATTAACTACCTTAAAAATCTATTTAATTTTTGTATAACATCTTCGACTTTCCCTAATTTATAGAAAAAATCTATAATTATTCCTGATCCCAAAAAAACAAACTTAACACCGCCGACTCATTTTCGGCCCATAAACACTTTAACTTTTATTATCTAAGGTCTTTAAAAAATGTATCTTTTTCGTTTGAAGTTACATTACTGCTCTACAGCTATGATCAAAGTGTTCGATGTTATTAGATTAAATCTTAATAAAGAATATCTTACGCTGCTATGGTTATCTTTGACAGTGCTAATCATTAAATTTTCTGCATAGAACTGAATATACTCGTAAGGTTTGGATTCCATCAATCCTCAGTGAATCTAATGAGAAATCACTTTACGCATCACTCTCAAAGAGTTGTTGTCGATAAAAAAAAAAAGCACTCAAAACAAATCAAAATGCTTAATGGTGTACCTTAAGGTTCAATATTTGACCCAATTTTCTTTTGTTTCTTTATAAATGATCTTCCACAAGTATGCCAAAATGCACCTCTTCATACATATTTATGCTGACGACCGACGCACAAATTTATTTGTCCCGCCCCATTGGTCTAATGGAAAATCTTGTGACTAGACTTAATTTAGACTTATCTGCAATAGTCAATTGGTCTGACAATAATGGTCTTATTTAAAACCCTGGGAATCCTGGGTCAATTAATTCTAGTTTCGAAAAAAGCATTGAACAGATACCGCCTATTTTCCTTAATTCGACAAGGCTTACTTTTACCGATACAGTGCAAATCCTGGTTACATACCAAGCCGATCCCTTTCAGCTTCATATCATAGACAATAAACTATGTTGTGCCGTTCCTATCTACTGTAAACTAGATACACATTCTCAGCATAAACTTCTCTTTACCTTCAATGATATGGTAAGATACGCCATTGGAATTAGAAGACATCACTACATATCCCATTTCCATAGGTTGGTCCTGGGGTGTACATTTCAAAATTGTTGGGAATCGAAATTCTATTCTTCGTTATGCACAAATTAATACAAACCCAATTACCATTGTATTTATTTACATTGGTGTTGCAGTAGAAGCTCATATCATCGAACTAGTCAAAGAAATGAGTCGCCTGAAATGCTTTGAACATGTAGAGCGAAGGCACCAATCTTTTGCCTTGCAGAGTCTTCGAATTTAAGTCGGAGACACAATGCTGCAGATGGAAACCAATCCGACTAACTGGAGAGGCTTACATAATTTGAAGTTTTTTTTTCCAAATAAAAATGTATTGATGTAAAGAATGTTTCTGCCACCACTAAGGAGTTTTTTTTTTTTGCCAAACACATATCTCCTAATGAGTGTGAGTTAACTCGTTAACTTATCTTCGTTCGGTTCCCTTAACGAAGTTCTGTCTCACTTTTTAATTCTAGTTCTTAGATCGTAAACATAAGGGTACTGGTTAAATTTAACACTACTTTTTTTTTCTTTTAACATGCTTTTTAAAAACGTTCACCAGGAAATTTGATATCCGTAGGAACTTTTTCCCTTATTACCCCTTCAGAAATTCACTATTTTAGCTTGATTCAACCCTACATGGATATAAAATTCTCTTAGAGGCTTCCGTAGTATCACACTTATGAAATTGGCAGACAAGCTGTCATAAGCTCATTCACAGTCAATAACCGAGTTCTGATTTTACCCTAATTTCCCTATTTTTTCATTATAAACAGACTCAAGTTCTATGCTATAAGTATATCCCAAGGAAACTTTTCTTAATGAGGCAAACTTTCTAATAAAACTTAACCTCTTAAATATTACGAAGAAGAAAGAGAAATCAAAAGTAGCCGACGGCCAATCCAATTCCTATCCTTTTCAGGTGTTACGTTCGGTTGAATTATATTTTGCTTTTGTGCCGTAATATATCAGCAATATCCGCTGGCACAAAGGATGTTGTGCTTATCTTAGACGTAATCAATCAATAACAAGCTCTCAAATTGCAAAAAGGATACGCTGTAATTCTCGAGTCTGAAAAGGTACGCTAAGTATCTTTCAGTTCTTCCCCGAAGTTATGGTAAAATCTCTCCCTTCCAACCGGATACTGTAAGATAATGGGATCGTAAATTATAAAATTGGCTTTAATGTGTAACTTAACGACTAAAGAAATAAGGATGAGACAAACCGATGTGATATGGCGATGGTGAGAAAAGTTATATAAATATCTTAAAAGGTAACAGATTTCAGGGTCAAGGTCTTCACGTGGTTAATTGTTAATTTAGGAAAAACAAAGAAAATAATTAAATGAACAACAAGCAGAAAAAACTTTCAAAATGTAAATTAGCACTTTATTCCACTATGAATATGAACCCGTTGAAACCAATACACGAATTCTGTTTGCATTCAAAACCAAACAACTTAGAGTAAACGATTATTCTGTAAGCTCAGACTAAACAATGATAACAATTTATTAGATAAATCTTTGCATACTATTATGAAAATAAAACGCAGATCGAAAGTGATATCTTACTTTTTTTTTCTCCTATGAACAACGTCTAATCTAACTATTTAGTTTATTTATTTTATATTTATTTATATACTATTTAATTTATTTCAAAAAGAAAATGAGTTTTGCAGTATAAACGAACTTATTCCTGAATTTTTCAATAGAAAAAATACCAAAGAACTAGGAATGGCGATGTTCGTCAACGATAACACAAGTCACGATAGAACTTATCGTCGCCCCGGTGACACAAAAACGTAACTACAATTTATACGAGTTTGAACTGGGTATTCAGTTTTACTTAAAAAAAGGTATTCTTATATTGCGTCCAAAAATTTTAATTCCAAGTCATTTAGAAAAGAAATTAGTTTTCGCCGCATCTTCATTTTTTTTTATAATCCCTAGAAACAAACAAACGCATCAGCTTTTACGTATCTATGTCTTTTAAAAGTTATTAAGCGGGAATTGACACATGTTTTTTTTGCTCCTAATCTCGAGCAATTATCATAGATAGAATAAGTAAACATTTTTTTTGTAAACAACTTAAATGAGATCACATAAAAAATTGCCGTTATTTCTGATAAAATCTCCTCATTTTGTGAAAACATATAAACATTCAGAAGAAAGAGATAGCGATGTTAGCCCAAAATTCTAAAACAACCTTTAAGAGTTTTTCCCTTTCGCCTCAACCATCTACATCAAATACTCGTATAATGATATATGGTAGGTTAAAAAATAAGCTGTATGGTTGAAGGTTATAACTAATATTATTACAAATCCATGGTTCGTCTGTATAGAAAAAGCAGGTAAAAAATGTGAAACTTTTCCAGCTATTTACTTCAGTGGCAACTGGTGACAGTGATACTTCCTCTGAAGGTAATGTGAAATACACTGACAATCATTTTTCTTAAGGTTCATTTTCTGTAAAAGGTGGTCTCTACAATTTTAATAACAACGATTCGGTTGATGACAACTAATTGCCTACATCCTCCGATTCCCCTTCGTTGAGTGAAATTGACTTTTCAAATCCTTTTCAAGACAATAACATTCATGTTGCAAATACAACAAATATTGAAAGCCCATCATATTCAGATGTCCAAAATAAAAAAAGAAATAGGAAAAGGAGGCCTCATCCAGAATCGTGAAAGAAAAATGTTAGAAAATCTTTGTGTAAATCGAGAGAGTCATGTATACCGATCCGTTGCAAAGCTGTAAAAGCAAGAGCGAGCTTTGAACCCAAAACATTGTTCTAAATGTCCTCGTAAGTAACAAAGAAACTATGTGCTAGAACATTTTATGAAAAATCTAAGCAGGATGCTTTCACAAAAAATGTTCAATTTATTGAATTTGATTTAGATGAAGTAAGGTACTGCACAAGCACAAGTGCGAAAACCATCTTTTATAAAAGACGTTTAGCTGCTTACAATCTGACAGTATACAATGTCGGAGCCAAAGAAGCAACCTGTTATAAATGGCATTAGGAAATGGCTTGTAGAGGCTTTGTCGAAGTGGCATCATGTCCATTTATGTACTTAAAAGAACATTGAAATGGCAAACCTTTTCTTTTGATAAGTGATTCATGTGGGAGGCAAAACCGAAACTTCAATATATGCAATGCTTCTCTACTTGGAACAAATACTTGACATTCCTCAAATACTATAGGTCACTGGTTTTTGAATCTGGTCACTCTATGATAGAATGTGATTCTGTTCATACTCAAATAGAAAGAACATCAAAAAATGGGGACATATTTGACTCATCTAAACAATCTAAATATAAAGTGTTAGAAATTGAACAGGAGGATATTTTTAGTTTCAAAGTTGTTAGTTTAGCTTTGATCAAAAATCGTAAGATTGACGCAGAAGGAAACAATGTTAATTGGCTTAAAATATCATGTTTCCAATATAGAACAACCGATATCAAAAATATTTATTTTAAATATGATAAAGAAGAAGAATACAAGGATTTTCTGCCCCCACAGAGGAGAAAGATGACGACACTAAGGATGCCTTCTATGAGCTCCTTAACAAGACCTACGAACAATGCACTAGCTATGACATTAAAATTGTGTTCGGTGATTTTAATGAAAATCCAGGAAGAGAGGGTATGTTTGGTAGAATGATCAGAAAATTTAGCCTGCAGGACACCACCTCCGATTACGGATTCAGCCTAATCGACTTTGCGGCGAGGCGAAACATTGTCGTAGCTAGCACGCGGTTCTCACATCTCTATAAACAAAAGGGGACTTGGAGAACTCCTGATCAATCAACAGTCAACAGTCAACCAGAGTGATCACATTGCGATCAACGCAAGACACTCCTCTAGTGTTATGGATGTCCGTACGTTCCGAGGAGCCAACATCGACTCGGATCATTACCTTGTTGTAGCCAAGGTATGGTTGCGGATATCCTAAACTACGCCAAGACAAGTGTCTCTTAACCTCTAAAGAGGTCCAGTATCGCCAGCATCAAGCATCGAAGACCATTGGAAACACTGCCAAAACGCCATCAGAGATGCCGCTTCTGATGTGCTGGATTTCACTGGTCCACCACAGCGAAACACCTGGTTCGGTGATAAATGCCGACAAGCATATGCAGCTAAGCACAAAGCACGCAATGTGGCACTGCAAAAAAAGACCAGAGCTTCTCACGAGCTCTATGAGCAGAAGAGGAGAGATGAACACCGGTTTCTCAGGAGAAGTTCGCGGTCGAGGAAATTGAGAGATGCTACTCTAGGAATGAGATTCAGAAGTTTTACCAAAAGGTAAAAATAACATGCCACGGAAACAAACCCCGAACCGAAGCCTATAGAGATGCACAAGGGAACCTCGTGGTAGAATCGCAGTCGATGATGAGGATTTGGAAAGACCATTTCTGCAGACTGTATAACGGTGATGACGGACTAAATATCGCTGTCAGGCAGAATCAACCTTT
Organism: Volucella inflata; assembly: GCA_928272305.1. NCBI lineage: Eukaryota > Metazoa > Arthropoda > Insecta > Diptera > Syrphidae > Volucella > Volucella inflata. The sequence goes on along the minus strand of OV743716.1, from coordinate 48,052,051 downwards.
CAACCTGGACGATGACGACCAACAATTCCGTCCACCCGACCTGGATGAAATGAAGATAGCTTTATCGAAGCTTAAGTCCAACAAAGCTGCTGGAGCGGATGGCCTGACTGCCGAGCTCTTCAAAACGGCAGGCGATGACTTGGTAAAGTGCATATACCAACTCATCTGTAAAATATGGTCGGAAGAATGTATGCCAAATGAATGGAACCTCAGCATTGTTTGTCCGATTCTCATGAAAGGAGACGTTCTGAACTGCGCCAACTACAGAGGCATCAGTTCCCTTAACATCGCATACAAGATCTTATCTGCCGTATTGTGTGAACGCCTGAAGCCGCTCGTCAACAACCTGATAGGTCCATATCAGTGTGGCTTCAGGCCAGGAAAGTCCACCATTCACACAACGGCAGATCTTGGAGAAGACCCATGAGCTTCCGATCGATACACACCACCTATTCATCGATTTTAAGGCCGCGTATGACAGCATCTATACAGAGCAATGTCTAGTTTTGGGATCCCTGCCAAACTCATCCGTCTGTGCAGGATGACGATAGAGAATGCACGTTGCTCCATCAAGGTCGGTAAAGATCTCACCGATACCTTTGATGTCCAGAAAGGACTTAGACAAGGCGATGCGTTGTCAGGTGATTTTTTCAACATCGTACTTGAAAGAATAGTGCAGAACTCACGAGCAAACACAAGAGGCACTATCTTTCAAAAGTCCGTCCAACTACTCGCATACGCCGACGATACTGACGGGAGAAAGCAGCGTGATGTCAGTCGCGCTTTCGCGAGTATTGGGACGGAAGCGGCGAAAATGGGTTTAGCGGACAATGAGGGCAAGACCAAGTTTATGCTGTCAAGTAAAAAGGACAACCAACACCGACGTCTCGGGCAGAACGTCACCCTCGACAGATATAACTTTGAATAGCAAAGCCCTCTGTCGGACAACAAAAGTCACCTTTTATAAGACCTTAATAATCCCGGTCCTGCTCTATGGCGCAGAGGCATGGATATTATCAAAAATGGATGAGGGTCTTCTTGGTTGCTTCGAGAGAAAAATTCGTCGGGCAATCTTCGGTCCCGTCTGCATTGACGGTGAGAGGAGGAGGAGATACATCAATGAACTATACGGACTGTATAGCAACATCGACCTAATCAGAAGTGTGAAAATCCAAAGACTGAGATGGCTGGGTCATGTAGATCGTATGGACACCAATGTTCCGGTCCGAATCGCTCCCGCACAGTAGAGGAAGGCCAAGACACAAGTGGCGCAAACAAGTGGAAGGGGACCTCGGCCAACTTAGCTTGCGAAACTGGAGCCAGCTAGCCAGGGATCGAGCTGGCTGGGGACACTCGTTGACTGAGGCCCACGTCCACCCCGGACTGCTGCGCCACTTAAAGAAGAAGAAGAAGCCTATTAAAACAGAAAAATACAAATACAAATACATTAGACCTTTGTAAGAAAGGCATTATACCCTCACAGTACCACCATTTTTATAAATCATTAAGTGAAAACAAAATAGAGTAATTTTCAATAAAAAAAGCTAGATAAAAGTTAATTCCTACTAATTTTCTGTTAATTTTGTTAAATTTTTTGAAATAGTGTTTTCCTTTATTTAGAGACGTATCAACAAATAAAACTTATAGTAGTAGTATGATTAAAGACGCAAAATCATATCAGTGTTCATTTTCGTTTCATGTAATAAAAAGTCCATTTAACACAAATTAAGGGAAAAATGTTTTATCTTTTCGATAGTAGTAAACATAAGCCTGAATTTTTTAAAAGTAGTATTTTCAAAAGAATTGACACACATTTACATATTAAGAAAATGTGAAAAATAATTACAAATATGCCTCTCCCGAAAAACGTAAAACTTTGACATGCGTTATTGTGTCACTAGGGCGACATTATACAAACGGTGTTTTATATGAAAGCTTGAATACCGAAATAAAGCAAAAAGGAGAAGCCATCAAATATGTACCTATATGCATGCAATATACAAATCACTGAAATTGATTATTCCAAAAACGCCGATGGCCGCTGTCAAGCAGAATGAACCTTTAATCTGGACGATGTAGATCAACAATTCTGTCCACCCAACCTGGATGGAGTGAATAAGCCATATCTAAGCTAAAATCTAGCAAATTTGTTGGAGTGGTAGCGCTGACTGCCAAGCTTTTCAAAGCTGCAGGCGATGACTTAGTAAGGAGCATACACCAACTCTTTTGACAGACTCATATATCAACATCTATAGGGACGAGCTGCACAATGTCTAGTTTTGGGATCTCTGTCAAATTCGTCCGTTTGAGAGGCGTTATGTCGCAAGATCTTGGTAGCTTAATTACATGTTACAATCTTGAAACTAATCTCCAACAAAACTATGATTCCAGTAAATAGATAATGCTGTTCATATGTATGACAGTAGCACGTGACAGTTGAATCCATTATAAATTGTTAGACCTTAGAGAAAACAAGAAAACTTTAACACTTCAAAATATATGGCTTGTTTAACAGTAACTCGTATTCCTTCAGCCATGGTTCCATTTCCAGATCTCTCCGATTCATTTTGCAACATTCACAACTCTGAACTGAGAAAACTTCACATTTCTTGCCAGCTAAAAATATCGCTTTTTAGATAAACTTGGCAAATTAATTTTTCCAAAACAACAAATCAATTCGTTGCTTTTCCTTTGTCCTGGAGTTGTGATCTTTATTCACTTTCATCAACATGTGTCCTCTTGAAATTTCGATTTAAAACAGTAAATTGCTTTTCTTTCAGGAAGCGACAAGATTCTGCCAACGAAGGCCCATACGAGTATGCCAACAGCAACATGTACCTTTCTCCAAGCTACGTGTAATGCGAATAAAATTAGAATAACCCAGGAGTGAGAGAGGAAGAAAAGCCATATGGTGGCTTTTTATTGTCAAAATGTCATTAGGTAGCAACGCGCAGTATAAACAAATTTAAATACTTTGGATGTAGTCGTTACGAACGTTTATCATGGCTTTCGCTGTTTCTGTTTCCTTCTGAGATTATGACAACAATATCTTAAAGATATTCTCCATGATAATCTTTTGTTGTGTTTCCCACATGTCATTTCATCACGACAATATCCGCCTTTTGTATCGTACCAAATTGGGTATGGTGAATTATTTCGTTTTATTCCCACTCACTCACCTCTAGATGCCTTATACAAATGATAACATGAAAACATTATATCTGCTACCGTAATACTAGCCCCTGTAATCCTCGTTTTCCAAAAGAATATTTAGAAATGTTCTTCTGCGACGGAGACTTGTAATTTAAAAAAAAAATCTAAGGAATTAAATTCCTAATCTTTCTCACTTCAAACGAACACGAACACATACAAAATGGTAAAATACCCAACACTGTCACTTGTATTGGCATTCAAAGCCGACACTAGAGGTCTCCAATTGTTAAGAAACTTCGCTCGTATTAGTTGAATGTCATAAAGCCCTTTAAGAAACATTTAAATTAGTTTACACTTGTTTCACAAAAGTATTGGGCGTTTTTGTTTACTGGAATATTCCAATACCCATAAAACTCACAGAACCAATTTAATTCTGAAAACGTTATTGTAACTAGTATTTGAGATATTTTGCTTATTCAGTCTGCAAATTTCATTGTGTTAATTTTTATTGTTTTTGTTTCGGAGAAACCATAATAGAAGTGAAGTTTCTCCAAAATCTGTATGGAGAGGCTGTTTTCAGTGAGTCCAAGTGTCGCGTTGGTTTGAAAATGTGAACCTCGACTTGATAAACCAGAACAGCTAGACGATGACCTCCTAAAATTTACTTCGAAAGAAACCCCACCGTTACGATAAAGGAAATCAACGTAGGCCATATGCTCCTCAAATACTCGTAGCACCTAACAAATATTGAGATGTACTAAAGTTGGAATAATGGGTTCCAAACGACCCATCGTAATATGTAGCAAGGAATCGAAGTAATAAAAAACAATTTTCCCAAAGATGATGAAAATTTAGTTAATATTATGGAGAAATTTGCAGAGCAATTCTCAAACCAAGCATCAACAAACATGCACATATGTCATATCAAAACATCAAGGCATGAGAATTTGCAATTCCAGCAGAGTATTTACGTAACGGAAGCCAGTGATCAGAAATTACTTCGAATGTTGTGTAGCCTGAAGAACAACAAGAGTTCTGGAGCAGATAATATCAGACCAAAAATCAAATCAAACTAAACATTAATGCTCATTTTCTTGCCCCAGTCATACAAACCACAATAAATCGAAGTACAACACTAGCTCATATTCCAAGATAAATGAAACGTCGACTTTGTTACTGAAAAACAAGACCCAGAATTACTGGCCTATATCTATAATCATTCGAAAGACCACATTAAATAGTTCTTGAAGACATTGTGTTGGCAGTTCCAATTCGCCCATGTACCCCTGACAACCCAACTTTTAACTACGCATATCTTTCGATTGACTATAGACATAAAGACCAATTTTGGTATGGGTATCTAATTAAAGCTGATATCTTACCATTTACAAATATATAGGGTTGTCTTTATTAATTTGGCCACATGTATAGACAACCTATAATTTTAGCGCGATTAACGTATAAAGTGCAGTACTAGGTCATAGGTATTTTCCTCATAATTGATACCGCAAATGGCCATTATGTGTGTGTATTTTCCGTTTCTAAAAGAAACCACGCTTAGGTATACATTTGGCATAAATTAAAATAATATTTATTTTCAAGACACAAGTTTGTATGCAATCAGTGGGCTCCCACGTCTGGAGACTACCGGCTGGGTAAAAGAACAGTCAATCAATTCGAAATGAGCATATAAGTGTCAAACCACTCAAACTTTAGATACACTTCATGGAAATGATCGCAATTAATAGCACTACCACGCTGGGCACCACGATTGCAACGCACTCGGGTGATCCCAGAGCAAGCAGAAGTGCTTGTGTCAGAGCTCGACGGATTCCGGGGGTGGGCAAAATGAAGTTTCCAAAATATTTTCCTAAACTTCGCTTTGCAAGTTGGCACCTCGGATCGATGGCCTCAAAAAGTTTAGAACTGGAAGCGATTATGCATCGCAGAACTCTACAAATCCTGTGCGTACAGGAAACGAAGTGGTGTAATACAGAAAATAAAGCACGTTTTCTTGATTTAAAAACTAAGGCATTTAAGATGTTTTACCATGGAACCGTCAATGGACGAAACGGTGTTGGTATCGTGGTGGCAGCAGATCTTCTTAACAATACGAGTATCGTTGGTATTTTGAAAATAAGCGACCGCTTAATGAGTGTAAAACACGTCATACACAATGAAACGTGGAACATTGTTAGCGCTTACGCTCCACAAAGTGGATGCGACCAATCAGAAAAAGATAGATTTTGGTCAGAGTTCAGTAATTTGCTTAGAAATATACCTATCAATGGCGGAGATTTAAATGGCCACGTCGGAGAAACAAATGTTGATTATGAGGACTGCCACTGCGGTAAAGGCCTTGGAACCAGAAATTCAGCTGACGAAGACATCCTTGTAGCGTGTAGGGCTTACGGCTTAACCGTTTTAAATACAATGTTTATTAAACATCAACGAACGACATCGAAGCAGCGGAGCAGCAGCGGAGGCCATGAAATGCAAATAGATTATCACCTCTGCAAAATGTCGATGAGAAACAGTGTTAAGGACTGTAAAGTAATACTTGGAGAATCGCTGATAAGCCAACACCGTCTGCTCGTTACAGAATTTTTCACAGCAGAACCACCGAAAACACGGGCATCGTTAGGAAAGCCAAAAATCTGGTGGTATAATCTATCGAAGGAACGAAGCGCAAGATTTATCGCACTAGCTAAAGAAGTACTTCACAATATAAACGGTATCGCAGACTCACTTAGCCCGCAAGAAATGTGGAACAGCATGCACGAGGAATGCATAACACTCGCAAAGTCCCATCTGGGGACTATATCGAAATACCATCACGTCGGCAAAGAAACATGGTGGTGGAATGACGAAACCAAACGAGCTGTGGCTAACAAGAAGAGTGCATTCCAAGCGTGGACAAAATGCGATCGAGAAAGTCCTGGCTCGAACTCGAGCGGCAGAAGCGGAAAACCTGTACCAGGAGTTGGATCAAATATCCTCACGATCGGCGGATAGAAGACAAGCTATCCAAGAAGTTCAAACGTCGTACAATACTAAAATGCCAAATATTTTTAAGCTCGCTGCACAGAGGAGAAAAAATTCAATGGAAATAACCTCGCCGAAATACATCAAAAACGCAGACGGTCGCTTACTAACAAATGAAAAGGAAATTTGTGACCGGTGGCTTGAATACTGCAAGGAGTTGCTTAACAAACAGTTTCCACGTGATATCGATCCGACAGCTGGTCTATTCGAGGAGGAAGTTTCGGACTTAGCAATTGGAAAAATGAAGCGGGGGAAAGCGGCGGGACCAGACAGCATTCCATCAGAGTTTTGGTCGAAGATGGAGGGGATCGGCAGCGAATGGCTATAAAAACTTTTAAATAAATTAAAATGTGGACAACCTATGCCGAATCAATGGAGAAGTAGCTTCTTGGTTGCATTATACAAAGGAAAAGGCGACACTCGAGAATGCAACAACTACCGTTCAATCAAGGTTATGTCACACACAATGAAAATCGTCGAAAGAGTCTTAAACGAACGTCTTCAGCAAATAATAGCCAGTGTGGATTTGTGGAAGAAAGATCGACGGTGGACGATATCCAAAGCCTACGAATAATAATGGAAAAGCACCGAGATTCGTCTACGGATTTACACATGGTATTTATCGACCTCGAGAAAGCATTCGATCGAGTGCCTAGGGATCTCATATGGGCCGAGCTGAGGTCTCAAAACGTACCGGAAACGTATGTTAGAATAAAACAAGACATGTACGGAAACGTGAAAACTACGGTTAAAAGCTCTGCTGGACTAACGAGAGAATTTCCAGTTAATGTCGGAGTGCATCAAGGAAGCGTACTTAGCCCTTTCCTCTTTAACGTAGTATTCGACTACATTTTAAAAGACTGCATGCGCGAAGCAAATGTAACGCCAATTCTCTTCGCTGACGACGCAGTTATACTTAGGGATAACGTCGAAGATTTACAGAACGCCTTAGATTCATGGAGAAATGCGCTAGAGAGAAACGGGTTTAAAATAAGTAGTTCAAAGACGGAGCATTTGACGTGCCCATTAGCGCATCCATTGCGACCTGTTCCGGATATAATATTAGACGGAATAGTTCTTCCGAAAAGCACTATCTTTAAGTACTTAGGATCAATAGTTAACATGGAAGCGAAATGTGTTAACGACGTAAACCACAGAGTGAGTGTGGGATGGAAATGGATGAAATGGCGGGAAAATTCGGGAATCTTTTACGACCCAAAATTTACACTTAAATTGAAGGGGAAACTCTACACCACGGTTGTTAGACCAGCTCTTATATATGGCTCACAGTGCTGGACAATGTACGAAGCGTTTAAAAAAAAAATGACGACAGCGGAAATGAAAATGTTAAGGATGTCTAGTGGAGTCACTAAACGCGATTGTATTAGATCTACGCGTATAAGAGGAAGTCGACATATAAAGAATTCGGTAACCGAACAGCTTGAGGCGTATAGAATAAGCTGGTATTGCCACGTTCAAAGAAGATCTGCGGAAAATCCGGTTAAAAAGCACTATCAACTACGGTCACTCCAACTGTAAGAAAACGAGGTCGGAAAAAGAATTCCTGGATTTCTCAGATGGCAAATGCGCAACAACGCCTGGGGCTAACCACTGAAGCGATCCAGGACCGAGCATTATGTAGACGCGTTCTGCGGTCTGCGACATTAGCCAACCCATAAGCGGAGCAGCAGCGATGCAGTAAAAATGGGAAACTCGTTATGCATAAGTTCGTATAACAGGGAAAGGGTTAATAAAAGGATAAGAAGAAGAAGAAGAAGACATGAATGATAAAATAAAATTATTTCAGTGAATAATTCATTTTTATTCGCAGAAATCAGTAAACTTTCAATTTTAAACAAGGAAATACTTAAATCTAACTTAATATTTAACAAAGTAGTTTAACACACTTAACAAAAATGTACACATTTTCTTCCCTAGTCTAAGTCAGAATCTGAATCGCCAAAAGTCTCATTTAATAGGTCATCGTTTGCTTCGTTATCATATTTGTCTATTTGCAGAATACCATCTACATTTAATGGTTTTGGGCTCCCTAAAAACCATAGCGGTTCAGGCCGTTGTTTCAATACCCATGCACATTCTTGCGCGTTCATTATACTGCAGGTGGCATTTGTAGCATTCGGCCATATTAAGTTTACATAAACAGTACGCAAAATTTTTTGTTTTAAAGAATTCCAGAATGGAGGAATGGGACTGAAATCGAAACCTTTAATGATCTTATTGAAAAATTTCTCATTGCTGGATTTGTTCGAATAAAGTTTTTGAAATATAACATACCTTGCAACATTAATACTATTGCAGCTTTTAACTCCATACATCAGTGAGATATACTCTTGTAATAGATTCATTTTTGCATCGTCATCAATATCCCTCACATCATTCAGTAAAGCAAACACATGCTGAAATCGTTTATTTTTCTGAAGAAGTAGAAAAGGTCTTGCTTTGCCTTTACGAAAGAAACTTGTTGTATAATCACAACTAGTATAAGAGTGAAAAGCAAGTAACGCGCGACATAAACTTGGGCCAAGAACTGCTGCTAAGGCAAGGCAGTTAATACAATCATGGCCTTTGTTTTTTGAAGAAGCATTTACCATCCAAACTTCTTTACTGGGAAATTTATACATGTTACCTAACAATATTGCTAACATTTCTGCATCTGAAGCCTTTACAATGATTTTTGAATTTTCAGAACACTTACTTACATGAAGGATAATCCGCGTATCTGCTTCCTAGTGGAAACACTCGAAATCATTTTCCTGGGCCTTAATGAAATAATTTCCTTCTGAATGGTTCTCTAACTGTGATATATACTTTTTTATTTCCAAGTATACATGCCATCGAACTGTTTCCCCAATAATCTGACAAGAACTTCACAATTTCTTCTTTGAATCTAGTTTTTTTCAAACTTTTAATGAAATTTTTTGTCCTGGCTTGTTGCGGTCCAATAACGGAATAGGGAACATCCCGCTCATGTTTACTGTAACGCTCAGAGTCTTTTATTGAGGGTGATATACTATATCTATCGAAAATCAAATGTATAGTATCTCTGAAGAACTTGTAGAGCAAATTTTTATTAAAATTGTTTCAGCAATTTTTCCGAAAGTTTGCGGCACGGATGGTCCCAAAAGATGTAAAAAATAAAAACCATCAATGATCTCTACATCTGCTAATACGGGCTTTGAGGGTTCAATATAAAATTTCAAGGTTCTAGCAAGAACAGATTTATCAGTCTTATGCATCTCTCCTGTGGGTTGACAGAGAGCTGGTGGCACAGAAGCTAAAGATTAAGAAAGGCAAAGTTCTAAACTAACTTTTTTTTCAAAGGCAATCGCTAAAAAGCGCCCAAAAATATCTCGCTCCATTTTAATTATTGCTTGCTTACTTACGTCAGTTTGAACTCTTTTGATGCAATCTGCCGTAAAATTGAGAATAACGTTGCGTTTAATTGGTTTTTGAATACGATCTGCGATTGTCTCACACTATGTTATGAAATTGAGCTTTTGGTGCCAGCCCATTTCATTCACATTTAATAAAAAAAATCAACTACTTTAGAAGAGACTGATCTGCCTGTAGTAATATTAAACAATTCATTTTTATTGACATTTGAAACGGATTCATATTATCTTTTATTGTGATGACAATGCTATCAAGAGCTTTTCGGTCCTTTCCAATTCTAGTTTTATGCAATTCTTGGAATACATCATCTTTGCGGTTAATTTTAATATCCTCTTGCGTTATAATATAACAAAATGTATTTCAAATATCATGTCCATGTCTTCTCTCAGCTTTATACGGAAATACATTGGATACAGAAAGTGCATGCAATCACCCATCACCCTTTCATTCCCGAAAGTAAAATTGCCTACGAAAAAGCTTCTAAGGAGTGCCGTTCGGACTCGGCGATAAACCGTAGGCCCCGATCAGATGTGACAAAAATGACAACATGATCAACACAAATGAGTGTCAAGAAGCTAGGCCATGGCCCATACCGGGCTGCCAGCGCCATAGTGTTATTTTTCTTATGGTATGAACTTTATTTATAAGAATTTTACAACTTAGAGTCTAATCCAATGCTTTCAGCCACCTGCAGCTGCAGATAAGCATTTTGCTTTGCGGGTAAAAGAAAACCGTTTATAGATATTAAGTGCCTGAATAAAGTTCTTAATCTCATCTAAATCTGCTATCGCGTTACAATCAAGAAACTTATCGTTAATCGTCACCAAGGACATAGTCCAAAACAGTACAACAGATCAGACCAAAGTAGGAACCGTCTGGGTCTTCGATTAAGGCTTTCATTGACAGTTACGCTTCATTATTTCTTTGTGCTCCGATTCTTTGTTCGGCGCTCGGAAAATTTGAATTCGGAGAATTTGAACATTTAAAATACCGGAAAAGTGTCTTATGCGGCGGAAATATGATCAATTTAGCTAATGGTTTGATGATTAAATGAATGGTTTGATGGGAAAACCATAGGAATGCTTTGCTACGCAGCATGCTGCTTAAAATATCCTCATTTTTGCGTTCAAATAAACTAAGATGATACTCGGATACCGCTGGTTTTGTCGGACAGCTCGAAAAACATTATTTGGTATAGTCGTTTTTTTTTTCCTCTACGGGGGCGTGGGTATCAGATTGATATTATTGGTGAGAAGAGCTTTGATGAGTTAAGTTAGAGAACGTTCGCTTAGGGACCAAAAATTCTTGCCTCAGTCTGCCCATTACAATAAACCCGCAACCAAATTGACGATGTTTGTTTTTTTTTTCTCGCCGAAATACGTATATGTCACAGTTTCTCATCCTGCTTTTGTCGGCCCATCCTACTGGGGGTGATTTCTGCTTCACAGCGATCAAGGGCCTTCTTGAGGGGTAGTTAACCGCACGCACAACTCCAAACCTGCATGCCCAGGCCCTTTTATGAACCCTTGGGTGAAATGTTCCGGATTTTTTGTAGACAGTACCTCAGTTCCATGATAAAAGAGCTATCGTCGATCTGTTCAATGTTCATACCTTAATTCAGCTACTAGTTCTCAACATTTTTGTTGACCCCAGTTCCAAGCACGTTAAGTAGTCCATATATAGTACTCGTATCTTTTATATTGACTGTTGTAGCCAGCATTGATTCAATGATGTAAATCTATTTGTCGTACTAGGCATCACCAGATTGTAACTAATCCAAAGAAGAAGCCACTGTAGACATCGTTTACAGTTTGGGTCGGTCTTATGCGTCTTGGTGAATAAATTAATAGAAATTCAGTGTTTGGAATAACCAAATGAAGAAAATGTGTTTACTTGTATCTATAAATTGAACACTCTCCAGCATCATAAAAGACGACCAATATTCTGTAGACCAACGACATGACATGAAGGCTTATAAAATCTTACGAACTTTCATTAATCTCCCTCCAAAAATAAATCCTTTATCATAATACATATTTATTCATGTTTATCCACAAACGGCTCATTCCCAGGCTGCATCTAGCATGAAACCATATACCAAATTTCTCATTCACGCTTGCAATCATATTAAAAGTTTTTCTTTGTCTTCCTACTCGGTACGCGCTGTCATATACGAGTAATATTAATGAAACCAGAAGATTTTACAAAAAAACAAAATTGTACAAAAACCCTGCTTACTGCTGATTAATCCTGAACAAAAGAACGGGTAAATCCTTACACCTATTAACACACATCAAGTCTTTTGTTCTTTTTCCACCCAACTTCGCTTATACAGGGTGTTCAGAATATTGTGTTAAAGAACTTAAAGAGAAACTACCTAACTTATTTTGAGAAAAAATTGTCGGAAATGCATTCCCCTTCCTGATATAGACTTTTTAAGTATTCTCCTGAGCTGCTTTCACTCCCATTGAATACAGCATCTTTCAAGTTTATGTATGTGTGATAACGAATGGAGTATTATTTAACTCGTCATTATAATTACTTTAGTTGGTCTAAATTATTGTTAACCTAAAAATAATGTGTCAAAAGTAATTAAAAATAAAAGAGATTTTTGTTAAAAAACTTAAAATATTGATTTTGTCATCTTTTTTTCCCAACCATCAAGAGTGTCTGATCATTTTATCTCAGTTGAATAGTTTTTTAGATTCGACCCAACTTAAAAACGTAAAACAGTATATTAAATATTATTAGCAATTTCAGGAAAAAATTAAAAATATTTATTTTACATTTTTATCTTTGCATCAAACCTTGTATCATAGCAATTGTTTAAATTGCAAACAGTTGCTTTGTATGGCAGAGCTCATCTTTGAAAGGCTGTAACAATGTCCAATCTCTCAATCCAATTATTTAAGTCAACCAATGTTGTTAATTTTGATTAGTAAATAATGTCGTTTGTGCCAATAAATAAAAGTCCATTGAGGTGAAGCCTGAAGATCCTCGGGACAAATTTTCTAACACGCGTGGAGACACTAGGAGGGCCGCAAGTATGTGCATACTCACCAAAAACACCTAGCTACGATATTTATATTATAAAGGGTGATTTTTTTTTAACTCAACACCTATTTACTTCAGATTTTAATATCTGTCAAACCGATTGTTACATTGCAAACTGTCGGTGTAATTTTAATTCAGGAGTCCTTGCAATTTTATCGTATTGACATAAACGTTTCAACAACGTTGCCAAATTTAAATAAATTAGGTCCAAAATTATGGTTCTGTGCGCCAAGCCTATAGAACGATTGCATCATACCATATAACAGCCGACATAATCGACTGTCTGAGGCCGCTGTTCGCCCTATTTTTGGCCATTTTTGCACAACAATGCATCTTTTGATCTGTTCAGGAGTGTTTTGAAGGAAAAATTTATCGATTCGACGTCGTTCATCACAGCTTGGTCCTTGTCCGTCCAATTTATGGAAAATTTCAAGCAAAGATCTTGGTTTAAGGGCTCGCAAGAATTACAGCTGATTTTTGCCTCAATGGGTATGTTAATAAGCAGATCGTTTCATTTGGAGCGAAGATAATTGAGATGAATTTATCGAAACGCCATTATCTCCCGAAGAATGCACATTTTGGTGCGGTCTGTAGACTTGTGGAATCATCGAGTCATAGTTTCTTCAAAATTGAAGCTAATCAGCCTGTTACAGGCAGTTTGCTATATGAATGACATACATAAATGTTGAAGAGATGTGGTTCCAGAAGAATGGTGATACAACACGAAACAACCAACTTATTGAAGAGAACATTCATTGGAGGCATAATATCGTGTAATGGAAATATGTAAATTAGCTTTCAATATCTTATGATTATACGCCTCTTAATTATTTTCTTTGGGAATAGGTAACTGTCTGACAGCAATCGACGCATCGGTCTAAAGGCTTTGTCCTTTGAAGGCGGCGCATTAGGTTTTTCTCGTCCAACATTTTTAGGAATGTATTGTGAATATGACATTTAGTTGAATTATGTGTTTTCTAATAAAGACTTTTGTTTCGTCTCCGGCAGTAGGAATTCCGAGGCCTGGATGTAAGTCTTCATTTTTTTTACCGTGCTACAGTGTTTCGATAATTTCTCTTAGTATCTATTATACTTTATTTTCAAAAGTTTGTGAAATTATTATTTTTACTCAGATGCTCGATTTCAATCATATTGTTGAGAATCGCTTTTGTTTCATAAACTTTTTGAAGGTTCTCCACCTTATCGAAGGTAAGGATGAGAAGAGAAAGTCTGTCTTTCACTGTACTCTCCTTCCCTTCTGATTGTGTTTCTCTCTTTTTTTTTTGTATTTACGATATCAACAATTGCAGAATGCCTATACTTCAGGTTCTTTTTTCCACGAGTGATAAAATCCTATAGCTACGGTATTGACCTTGCTGTTTATTTTCGTAAGTATACCATTGAATTTTCTCGGTACTTAACTTACAACACAGTAACCGTTAGCTATCAGCGTTCTTGAAGTTAACTCTTCACACGTTGTTGCAAAATGATGGTAAAACGATGATTTTGGGCGAGGAACCGGCTTTCCTCCTTTTGTCTGGTCATTTCTGCAGTATCCACCTTATCTCACGACTTAAATCCTTTCCATCCGTTTCAGATGTTGCTTTGCCTGACGGATTACAACTAACTGCAGACACCTCCCTAGTTTGGGTTTTACCCTTACTAGTTGTAGTTTTAAATCTTTCCAACTCTTTCTTTAGTTCTTCGCAGATCATTTCAGTGCTCTCGGACTATATTTGTCGAAAGAAGTCATTTGAGATCTGGGTGGTGGAGATATAGATACTATGAGGTTTCTCCAAGCCGGTTTATTAAATGCGATAAATGGCTTTCCCAGAAACCTTAAATACGACCTCCGAGGAGAGTGGATTTTCCAGCAAAGGTGCTCTGTCACCTGGGGTATTATTTCCTTTCTGTTTGTCCATTGCATAGATTGTATACTCTACGCGATTGGTCTATAGAGGGTGGAAATTAGTAGCGCCTCACGATAGGGATGCTTACCTCAGATATATTCAGACCCTTACCTGAAGAGGTTAGGTTAAACTTATGCTGAACAGATCTGTGTTTCATGGAGTGCGGCCTTTAAAAAAACTTTTAAAGCACATTTCAACTAGTTAGATGTATAGGGCCGTTGTAAAAGAATGCTTTATTTTTATATTATACAGTTTTAACAATTTGGTTGTGAAACTATTAACTTGAGATGAAATGATTGGAATTTTTTTGTTTGTAAATACTAGATACGAAAACAAAATATTAAGTTTCTTAAGCAACTTTTGTATTGTGTCTGCTTTGTTTAGAATTAATTACGATTAACGATGCCGCATTTGTTATCATAGGCGCGTAATATTGAAAGTGTTATTTTCAGTAGGGGATGCAGCCGCCGCAGATTTTTTTTTTCTCAGAATATGTCAGGTAATTTCATGTTGAAGTGCCCAGATTATTATCCGAAACACCCTGTATATAAACGTATGTATGTATGCCTCTTTTTATTCCAAGAATTATTTGTGAAACTCATTTCTTTTCACAACTCAAAGTCCTTTCAACTCATAGTGAGGGCTGTATACATACGAGTACATAGTGCTGCTAAGGTTCGAGATTTTTTTTGAGAATGAACTACAAAGTAAAAAAAAACAGTGGCCTTAAGACGTTTTCTATATTAAATGGACACAAAAGGGTGATATTTTACATAGTCGCAAGGCTTAAGTTTTAGTCATTTAAAGGTTAGAAGTCTCACTTATGTTTACAGATATCCATTTTCCTTTCCATTCTCATTTTCCAATGCATAGATACTGTTTAAACTTTGAACTGATTGCCAGTTAATCTTTGCTTCGGGCATAATTTAACGAAATGACATGTGATTCATATAATAAAATTTTCAGAAAAAAAGTATACGAAAAGTAGATAGATAAATAGTTTATTTTATTCATTTCATACTTAACTTCTAACAATATTAATGATAGAATGAAATAAAATAATAGTAATCAATCCTTAACAACAAAGTTAGTGGTGAAAGATTTAAAAAATTCAAAAGATATCCGATGACAATCATTATATATAAATAACTATATACATCTTAAAGGCAATAGATCTTTGCACATTTAAAAAATAAAGCAAAAAATAAAATAACATAACAATTTAGATATTAGATACACTAATGATATTACAAAATTTATAATTACATATTTTTTTGTTACAAAAATTCTGCAATGCAATCATAAAGTGAACCACCAGTCACTTTTACTTTTCTGATATAAGAGGAAAAACAAATAATTTCTCTTATAAAAAGAGTCATTTTATTAAAAAAAAATATAGAAACGAGAAAAAAGTGTTCTGTGTGCATATTATTTATACGTAGGTTATACATTTGGGAATTTCTGCTAGGTACATTACCACTTTGTTTAAAAAGGTCTCTTAAGATTTTAAAAATATATAAATGTCTGATTGGTAGATTTTGCAACGCTTTAAATAAAGGCCAACTATTAGATGTTTTTGGGCTATTATTAAAGGCTTAAATGTGATAGCGTACAGCTGGTGACGGCGTATTGTAACTTTAAGTACACAAAACCATAGTAAATAATGGTTAATACTTTCTTGGAGCAAGAAGGCTTTAACAGATACATTTTACGAGTAACCAACATAATGTACGATTTTAACGCTTAGATATGAGTTTTCCAGTTAATATTGATATCAATTGAAGCGCTTAAGTACTTAAAATGTTGTACTGATTTAATTTAGAAACAATTTCTGGAGCATTGTACATTATTAACAAAGTTAATAACTGTTAGAGAAAACAGTTTGCAATCGCATGCGATTATAATCATAAAGACTATAACCAGTTGTCTTGAAAGACATCAACCTTGTTTTCTCACTAATGAAGAATTTGTGGGCAGTAAACCACAACCAATTTCAAGATCTTCCTCAATCCTTGAGATATATTCCAAAATAGTCTTATACTCATAAGTAAGCGCTATATCATCTGCAAATGCTGTTGCAATACCATTTACCTTGAGTTTGAAAAGGGAGTTTATGTAAATTAGGAAAAACAAAGAGCCAATTCATATTTTAAGCATTCTTTCAATAGTTTGAAATCCACACACTTCTTCAACGTTGTTGATAAGGGTGAGAGGCTTTCAGTACAGTTGCAATCAGAACAGTTGCAATCAGTACAGTAATTGAGGGCTATCATACTATAATCTATAAGTTTCTTATCATAGACTTTACCACTAAAAATGTTTTTGCTATTTTTATGAGATCTAAGAAAAATGTGATCAATGCAACTCTTGGTAGAATCCGTCACACGGGTTAGTTCGTTTATAAGACTGTTTATTTAAAGTCATGGAAAATAAGTAGTTCTCCTTACCTTTATCTAATTCATTAAGTAAGTCAATATTAATATCTCCTAAAATAATTAAATTTGTTGCCTTGAATGCATTTAAAATGCTTCTTAATTCATCAATGAAAGTACTTCTACTGAATTCATGTAGTCGTATATATGCACAGAATAGTGTTAAAGTTATTCTCATATTTAAACGACAAAAAGAACAGGTGTACTTGGTAACACATACAGTGCCCTAAGAACTAATAGAATCTCACACTGGGGGAGTTGTTCTAGGCATTCGACAACAATGCCCCTGGCCATGACGCAATCCTGAACGAGGTAATAAAAACGTTGTAGTAGAAAGGACGTTTCCTGAAAAGTCCAAAATCCTAAATTTGGTCCTGCTACCAAAAGTAAATAAGCCTCCAGGGGTCCACCTATCGAACACCATGAGAAAGGTCTTCGAGAAATGTAATACAATAGATAACTCGTAGTGCCAGATGAAAACGGAGGCCTCTCAGACTATGCGACCTACTGTTGATTACATAAGAGCAGTAGTTGCTATTTCAAAACGTTCCATCGAACAGGAAAGATGTCTGTAAAGCGCAAAGGAAAACTGTAAAGTAGTAACGCTGAATTTTAAAAATGTTTTAATTCTACAAACTTGTTATTAATTAGAAGATAACTCGCAAGGATGAATTTGAAATATAACTTGATGCGTGTAGTGACGAGCTATTTAAACAATAGGAAGTTGATATATAATACAAATAAAAGTAACAAAAAACTACGACTTCATTGTCGGAGTTTCACAGGGATCGATCTTAGGGCCCTTTTTGTGGAACATCATGTATGACCGATTCCTAAGATTGGCATGGCCTGGGGGTGAAAGTTATTGGATTTTCCAAAGGCTCTATCATCGTAACAGAAGTTAAATAAATTGGTACAGTAAATTCGTCCGAAGAGAGGATTGTCTATCAGCTGCCAGCCGAGAACTAGCCAGTCACAACCAGTCAAAAAACTGTAGAGTTCTTCAACTTTCAGTTTGGTATCCAAAAAATCAAGTCTAAAGAAGCGTTTAAATATCTTGGAATGATGCTGGACAACAGATTTCGAGTCAAAACACACGCGGGCTATTTAACTAAACAAGCAACGCAACTCTAGGAAGCTCTCCCACGCATACTGCCTAGCATTGGTAGGCCAGGATACGCAAGAAGGATCCGATCCTTCAGTCTACGCTGCTTCCGAACAATATCTGCATATAAATTATTGCACTTGCCAAAAGGAGTACAACCCGATATATTGTAGAGACTAAGTTAATTTTCATATATCCATATCTCACTAAAACTTTAACGACAGGTAGATTAACCATCGACTCAATATGAGCTACAAGAACAGAAAAAATTTTTCTCATGCTGCGTAAGTTTTGATGTAAACAAAAACAATATTCAAAAAGACAATTGTATACGTTAATTTAAATCCAAGTATATATTTCTATATTGAAACTTTGGATGCTTAATCAAACGGTTTGAATTTTAAGTGCCAATGGAAATCACCGTTTCAACCTTCTGCCAGTATAGCCAAAAAATGTTCGTCGTTTTTTGTCGTTGACTTCATCGCCTAAAAGTGCCTAGGTTAAAAAAACATTTCTGGGCAGATGCACATACTTATTTACTGAAGATTGCGCTACAGTCCGGGATGAACCTGGGGCTCAGCTAACAAGGGTCCTTAGCCAGTTAGATGTTACTGCCTCTAGTTTCGCACGCTAAGGTGGCTGAGTTTCTCCTCAACCTGCGTTGCGCCATCAGATTGTTGTTGTATCTCCTTCTGCACTTAACTTCTATACAAACGGAACAACTCGTAAAACTACCCGAAAAATGTTCCACTCAAAGCAGCCGAGTTCGTCATCCATTTTTGATAAAGTTCATACCTCTACGCCAAAGAGCAGGACTGGGATTGTTAGGTTATTAAAAAAGGCTCACATTTGTTGTTCAAGAGATTGCTTCTTAGATTAATGAAGCAGCGATTGGCTAGAGTTATAGTTCATTTGATTTCAGTGCTTATATCGTTCTCTGAATTGATAGTGAAACCTACGTAGGCAAAGTCCACAGATACATCATAGCTATATCAGACGAGTATGACGTTCTGCCCGAGACGTCGGTATTCGATGTCCTTTCTGCTTGACGGTATATACGTGGTTTTGCCCTCGTTTGAAGTTAATTATCACAAAAGCGCCACTGACATACTTCCGGTTATGTTAATTTCATCGGCGTATGCGAATAATTGGACAGACTTTTGAAATATTGTGCCTTTTATATTGACGCGAGAGATTTGCACTTTTCTTCCAGTATGATATGAATATTTGGTCGATGGAGGACTTTCCTTGTCTGAAACCATACTGATATTACACACACTGGTATACGATGCCTCTGTAGTTGGCGCAGGTTATAATTCTTTTCTTGAGAATCGGACAAACAATGCAGAGGTTCCATTCGTCGGGCATTCTTTAGTCCGAGCATATTTAACAGATGAGTTAGTATGAGGCAGTGGCAGTGTTGCCCTTGGTCTCCAACACTTGATACTGGTGACACTGAACCTCTTGAGAGATTAAGAGAGACTCGATTGGGGATTTTACTTGGAGTTGCAACACGGCGATATCCACCAGGTTAACAACTTTCAGAGCATATCCTATTCTAATAGCACCCAACAATCTATGGTATTTTCAAACTTGTCGAATTTAAAGCCTAGTTTTTGCATCCCTGCCAAACTCGTCCGTCTTTGCAGAATGACAGTTGAAAACGTTCCCTGCTCCGTTGAAATCGGTAACGACTTAACCAAGACCTTTGATGTTGAAAAAGGTTTTTAACAAAGTGTTATGATACAGTCCATTTGATAAGATCGTATACGGCAAAACTCGTTTGTGAAAACCGGTTTGGAAGTAGCATTTGCATTAGCAGATAAGAAAGTACTTCTGCTAAGATGCTTTGAATAAAAAAATTTAAAGAGTGTTCAATTTTTGTCAGAGATGGAAGTATTTTAAAATGAGTGTCGCGTTTGCATCACGCTATGAAGCAGTATTCTTGTGCACGCATCCAAAAGAAATTAAAATGTCACACTGAGCAGCTGCTAAATACATGAAAAAGTCAAAAGCATTTGTTAGCAAGTGGGTGCACCGTTATTCCCAAGTTAAAAATGTAGATGATTTGCCGGATCGTTTGTCTTCGCCAAAAACAACAAAAAAGCAGGACAAAATGATTCTACGCGTGTTTGAAAAAAATCCTCTTCTATCGTTACGTGAAGGACAAGGGATTTTACGTAAAAGGGGTCTAAATGTGTGTTGTGATACGATACGAAGACGTTTACTAGCCAATAATGTAAAATTTCGAAGCACAATAAAGAAACCACTACTATCAAAAAAACACGTAGAAAAACGACTAAGTTGGGCAAAGGAGAATTTGGACACAAATTGGAACAACGTTATTTTTTCGGATGAAGCTTCTTTTTGGGCATGGTCTCCTATCACTCATACCTGGTGTACACAATCCAATAAATTAATCCAGCGGACCGTCAAACACCCGGCAAAGGAGCACGTTTGGGGATGCTTCTCAAAACAAGGATTTGGCAATTTGTTCATGTTTGCAAATAAATTAAATGCACCCAACATGGTCAAAATTTATAAGAAGGCTTTATTACCATCTGCCCAAAGGTGGTTTAAAAGAAGGAATGAGAATTGGTTACTGCAAGAAGATAATGACCCGAAACATCACAGTAGTTTGTGCAGTGTGTGGAAACAAGAAAATGTCGTCGATGTTTTAGATTGGCCATCACAGTTGCCGGATGCAAATCTCATTGAAAATGTTTGGGCATTCATGAAGCTAAAGCTCCAAGGAAAGAAGATCTCGACGGTCAAACAATTATCACGAAAAATACGAGTTTTAAGGAGATCTTTGTCTCAAGATTATGCTATAAGATTTGTAGAAAGCATGTCTCAAGTAAGTTAACAAAATAAACCAGTACAATTGATTTTTTTATTATTATAAGTTCTTCTTTAATTTTTGTAGTGTACGATGTTATCAAACAGACTGTATCATATAACTTCTTTTCCATTATATATATTTGAAAGAACTCACAAGCGAACACAGGATGCGCTTTCTTCAAAAATTCATGCAATTACTAGCGTATGGTGCAGAAGATATGATTGGGGGAAAAAAAAGAGAACTAAATATATGCGTCAACAAGAAGAGGCAAAAAGAAACATGAAAAATCTTAGCTCTGCTATAAATTCTGCCAACAACACCTCAGCAGAAACGAAATAAAGAATCACTCTTACCGATTGCCTTGAGGACAGTAATTTTGTACTTTATGGCGCTGAAGCATAGACTTTATCGAAAGCAGATGAAGATATCTTCAGTCGTTTCGAGAATTAAATCATTTGAACAATGCTAGCACCTCTTTGGAAAATAAGATTCAGATACGGACTATACGAGTTGGACAGCTATGTATATCGATCTAGTCAAAAAGCTGCACATTAGTTGCCTGATATACCTTAAGCATGTTGAGCAAATAGACAAATAGACAAATCTTCATCTCTCTTCTCTCACAGATCCTGTTGCTTTCTGTCAAAAACAACCGCGCACTAAATAAAATGGAGACATTCTGTGTTTGCAGGAAGATAGTTGATCGCATGAAATAAAAATGAGATATAACGATTTTAAATAACTTTGATACACACAACACAAATAGCAAAATTAACTAGTACGAAACTGCACCATAACCCAACACCCCGAGTCAAAAATCAGAACTGTCAGAAAGCTGATCACAATGCAAGATAATATTAGTGTCACTTTGACTGGTTCTAATTCCACTTAAAGAATTTGGTCATTGGTCATTAGCTCTGACCAACAGCAGGAAAAATCCATAATAGCCGAATTTAGATGTGAGCGCATTACAACACAATGCACTCCAAAATATGGGGTCATTGTTGTATAATAAGCATTAGACTACGTCTACACTACTACTAATATGACCTTAGAATAAATAGCTGAATAATACATAAGGTTATCTCAAACAAAAGGTCAAGAGTTTCTTTTTTTTCGCTTAAATTTCAGTTCATCTAACCGCTCAACTAAGTTTGGGACAGAACCATTGCACTTACGTCCCTTCTTTCCAAGGTCAACGCTGATAAATCGTCAGCTCATGAAATATCTTGAAGCACAAGAACTTCTGAAAATGCGTGCATTTGGGATCGACAACTCTCATGTTCAATGGATTAGAAATTACCTTTCAATCCAAATTGTCTTAGACCGTTTCAAGTCTGATATTGACAAAATAAATGCTGCTGTGCCCCATGGTTCCGTTTTATCTCCAATACTCTTTTTAAATTTCATCAATGAACTCTTGTCGTTTTCGGATTGACATCCCTGCCCTTCGGGAGAGAACAGAAATGGCAGCGTAAGTTAAGCTCATTAAATTCAGATATAAAGAGCATATCCAATTGGGGAACTTTCAACAGAGTGGAATTTAATGCTTCCAAAATTCAATGCTCTCTGATGTCGCTAAATCGAAATTCAAATAACCAGCCATTATCCATGAATGGCACTTGCATCGTTAAAACCTAAAAACTTTCCATTCTTGGTATGTATGTCAACATATCTATGTTTCTTCCAGTGATGTAAGAAATATTTCACCCCCTTTGATCTGGCTTCAATACATAAGGCTTTACTTCTCCCAATATTGGAGTACAATGTTCTTATCTGCTCAGCTGCCCCTAAGACTTTATTGCACTCGCTAGGATTCAAAACCGCGCGACAAATTTATAGGCGATGCCAATATTACACAGTCGATTGACACCCCCGACCACCACGTAATGTCTCCTGTTTCACCTTGTTCTATCGCTTTTTTCACAACCAGTGATCCAGAAATTGCCAGTAGCATTCCGCCTCTTCAAACCTCTAGCCGTAATACCTGTCTAGCTCACACCCTCACCCTCACCCTCAAGCCCACTTTCGGACGTACTTTGAAATATGGTAATTCTTCCCGAGCCGAACAACTCGCTCGTGTAATATTCTGCCGAGCTCTTTGTTTCCTATTCATTATAACTTCCGAATATTCAATGCCAACATAAATCGGCACCTCTCTTTCTATCCTCCCTTATTTTCCACCGCTCGCGCGATGTGCAATCGTTTTAAGGTTGCCAATAACCCCTTGAGCGTGCGGTAATTATATAAGAACAAAAGAATCCAATGTTCTAGCCCGCGAGACCTCGAATCTAACCGGGACTTGGATTGCGCAACTGTTCTTAAATATGCCTTTATCCACTTTGAAGTTTCTGTTTCAAAAATAAATCAGTTTGTTTTCAGTGACAAACTTGTTGTGGGCATAGCTAATTTTATACAACTCTGCAACGCGACCAAAATACGCCTGAGCTCTTCGGATCCTAATATTAATGTTAAGAGAAAAATAGCCAGCATATGGGATGCAGCTTCCGGTATTCTAAGTGTCGGGACCAGAGAAACAACCTTCGCCTTCTGTTTTGGGCATAGGTAATTTCAGAATTGATGGCTATTATTCATTCATTTACTCGTTTGTCCCACTTATAGTATTAGTTTCTAGTGGGTCCCAGAAAAGTAACCCAAACAATTACGTACGAATATACTCGCTTCTTCCTTTTGGGTTGCAACTTCTGTTGTGCCGATGTTGATTTTCTTTTTGGTGTTTTTCTTACAATTGCTGCAGCTGAAGCTTAGTCTGATTTTTTCAGTTATTGATTTTTTGTTTCTGCTGCTGATATCAATCAGGCATTCTGTATTCTCTCTGCAGCCCCAATTCCAATTTTAATATTGAATGCTGAAAGCCTCATACCACTTCTGTCTTTTCAGAAAAAAATATTTCTGCACTAACATCCACTTTTCCAAGTATCATATGTGCGCAAATGTCAAACAATTTTCAACATTCTGCTCCTTATGCCAAGAGTTTTCCGTTTTTAGCTTAAAATAGCAAAACCTTGAAACATTTCAAACATAATTCACCCATATTCAATAAAGAAACACTTCAGGGTTCAAGGTTAAGATACTCTCCAATACTAAGCCAAGAAATAATAGTAAATCAAAGGAAATTAAGGACCCTTGTTATCCGTAAACGATATTGTCCTCAATTTCCCCTTCAGACATAAAAACACAATCAAGGAAAAAAAGCACATCGTCCTGGAGGTTGATCAACCCTAAAGGGGGAAGCGAAATGAAAGCCAATCGAAAATATTTCACGCTCCAATAAGGACTGTGTCTTCAGAGTAAAGTGATTTCTACTTCTCATATTTTAAGCGATTAAGGAAATCACCGAATTTATCGTTACGACATACTCGTAGTTTTAAAGGATAAGCAGAAAACCCTAGGTACAAATACGAAAAGACTACGAACACGAATACGAACACAACTTCGTGTTCGTGAGCACCTTTTTCTGATGGTTCTTCTCTACTACTAAAAGGTAGGCAACCTCCTTATGTTTGCTTGGGAGTTTTTGCTGAGACGTGTGTCTTGAATGAATAATTTGAATTTTATCGGGCGTACCAGCATAAACTATTGAAAGTGGTTTCGCCTAAATTCATAACGTCAATGTCGAATTTAGTTGAGAAGAGGAATGAAAACTACCCACTCAGACACTTTTTATGACACAAAGTTATTATACTACTGCAATCCATTTTGGTGTTAAAGATTGGCCGATGTACCATCACTTTAAAAGACTGGCCGACACAAGTTTCTTCATGTGAGAAACATCTGAAGTGATGACAATTTGAAACTTGTGCATTCAATTAAACGTGCTTTTAATTCAAAATGGGGTATTAAATGAATTTGAAGTAGTAACATCCACGATATGATTTTGATGTTAAGACGTTGATATAATCCCTCTACTTCATCTTAGGATAGACTAAGTATGCGCCTAGATGTTGTGTCTGGAGAAGTACCCTATCCCCATTAAAATGCCGTGCAGTGAATAGGCATTGGATTTCTGTTGCTAATTTTGATGTTGGCTTTCCGTATCGCGTTGGTTATCATTACGTCTAAGCCGTCTTGCTGCATCCGCTGAATCGTCATGGAAGTAAGTATTTCTTTAAATAATTTGTCTCAAATTACTGAGTCTGGAACAATATCACAGAAAGTAGATGGAATCCTTCCGCGAGCCAATACGCTCACAATCTCTGCAGGGGTCGTCGTTCTAAGGTGCAGAATCTTAGATTTAATTGATCGGAGAGCGTCTGTTCCTACTTTCATCTTTAATTCATTTCTGAAAAAGGATATTGGTCTTTTACCGTTTGATTCATGTCCCTTTCCTATATACTCGAGTAAATATATGCGAATGGTGTAATATAGTGTACTATATATTAGACAATGATCACAGTTCTGAAAGCCCTTTTGTTGATAATTCTTGGCATCGATACTCTGTGCTTTCGTCACTATCTTCAAGTGGCTAATTTTATTTTTTGATTGCAACTAAGCTATCTAATGTAAAGATGGGTCTGACGATAGCCGTATAAATCCATAGGATAGTCTTGGGGTAAGATCCGCATGTATTCTCCAAAATAAAGTATACACGTTCTTCAACATTGGACTTTTACTATCTTATACGACACCTAAGTTCATAGGAATTGGGCACTCTTGGAAAGTTTGAGGAATTCCCAACCCACATAGCTTGGCCCATTCACCATGGATTCTAAAGGCATCATTTAGGACTTTTGAGGAACGGACATAAATACAACATCATCAGCATACTCAGTGGCTTTTATACCTCACAGTCCGCGTAGTATGTTGAAGCGTAACACTGGAAGATGGTGATGTTCCTCCCTCTACCTTTAAAAACAGTCATAAATACGAGTATATTTTCACTTATTAGCAAGACATAAGACACAGGGCTATCACGTGCTTTTGGGATCAATAGTACCCTAATCCATTTTCGTGCTTGTTGCCAGATGGATAGATGTTGTGGTCACACAACTTTACTTTGCTAACTCCACATAAACTCCTGCTCAGGCTAGAAGAATCTGGAATCTTGTAGATCTTTTTTTTATATTCTTATCATTACGGTGTTAACTTCCCAGCTTCCAATTGTTGTCCTAGGTCATCAAGAAAGTCTCCGTCCTGGTTCAGCCGTTTGTGTCGATTTCGTAGCTTATTCTGTTTTGCGGGTCGCTGGATCACAGACTAACTAATTCCGTCCCGTTATACACCCCTACCTAAATCTTTTAACATCCGCCGTAGAGAGCGGTTTAGGAGGTTATTTATTTCCAACATCATTCTTCTTTATCTCCACCTCTTCCGCAATCTTCTCGTGCGATTTACCATCCATTAATAAAAATGCAATCTACTACTCTCACATAGTCAGCATTGGGTACATTGTACATGAATGCACGACTTCGTTTCTGATTGGTCTTAAAACATATTGATATAATGTCAGTAAACACTGCTGGTATATCCAGTAGAAGATAACTACTAGTACTCCACTCCCTTACAAAAGGATTTGGTAATGATGTGGCACCTCAACGTTATGATTATAAGACAGAAACGTATAGTTATGGATATCGAAACACACCTGTAACTCGACTCTGCTACGCTATCCCTCGGGGGCGGATTGAAACATTTTTCGGACCGCAGCATTGATGTTCATCCACTCTACATGGCCCAGCCACCTCGGTCGTTGGATCGTCACTCTTCTGCTTAAGTCTATACCACTGTACAGCCCATACAGTTGGCGTTGTGTTTCCTGCTCCACTAAGCGTTTTCGCAGGCGGGACCGAAATCATCCTAAGAATTTTCCTCTCAAAGCAGCTAAGAGCATCCTCAGCCTATTCCTCTGCGCCATAGGGCAGGATTAGAATTTTTAAGGTTTTGTACGGTTACTTTTGTTGTTCGAGAGAGGTCTTTGATAGCCAACTGCCTTTTAAGCCAAAAAAAGAGGAAGACAAGAGTTATCCTTCGTTTGACTCCAGCGCTGGTGTCATTGTCTAAATTGATAGGAGAACCTGGGTAGGAACAGTTCTGGAGTTATAGCTATCGAGAGTGACGTTCTGTCCGAGGCAAATCCTTTTCAAGAATGATGCTAAAGCATGACAGCGCATCGCGGCAAGACCCTTACAGACCTTGACGGAACAAGATTTATTCTTCATCGTCAACCCGCGCAGTTGGGCGCGTTTGGAAGTAAAAACCATACATCGCCCTATGTTATTCGCCTCTATAGATGCTGTTATACATGGCCATAAAATAGATGAATTCAAGTATGTATGTGCTGTGTACCGATTTAAAGCTCATCGGTGTTCTCAAAGATCTCCCATTGTGTTAATGTTTGGTCGTTGGTGTTCTTCCCTGGCCAGAAGCCACACAGATGGACCAATCCAAACAGGCTGTACACAAACAGGTTCAGATGTTCACACAATACGCCATAAAAGATCTTGTAGGCGATGTTAAGCATACTAATGCCTCTGTAGTTGACGCAGTTCAGACAATCTCCTTTCTTGTGGATCGAACAAACAATGGTAAGGTTCTATTCATCAGGCATTCTTTCGTTCGATCATATTTTACTGGTTAGTTTGTGTATGCTCCTTACTATGTCATCGTTTGCCACTTGAAGAGCACAGAAATCAAACCGGCTCCTTCACTTCATTCAGAACGGGTGGACGAAATTATTAGGCTGCAGTTAAACCCAGCGTTTCAGAGGAAGTCAACTCTGATGACTTTTTATCGGCGCTGCCATAAGCCTTCGATACTCGCTGGGAGGCTGGAACCCGCGCGGGGATGTGAGCGCTGCCGTTGGTCTTTTAAGGATTTCTTCACAAAGACCCTGACTTAGTCTCTGAAATTGTTATCGGCTATTTGGAGCCCAATATGTCGGAGTAGCTCAAATAATGTCTCATTTCCTTTTTTGAGATTTTCTTCAACGTTGATTTCATTTAGGGAATCGATCGATTGTACGAGTACCTATAGTGCTGCTTTTTGTGTTTGCTGGTCAGCACTCGCGCTTATAAGTTTAGCAAGTCGAGTCTGGATAGAGATTGGCCGGCACCCGATGTAAATAGGCACAGTTAATGTGTGGTTATTCTTGCAGCACTTTGTATCACCATGTGCTTCTATAGCAACCAGCCACCTATCTGTTTTCATATCATGGAAGTAATATTCTCTCGAGTTGATAAGCTGCTTCGTCAATGATTCTATTTCCTCGAGAGTAAATGTGTTCGGATAGCTCAAACAAAAGTAAGAATAATAAATGCACTTGTTAAAGTTGAATTTATTTGTGAACTTTATTTTTAATATATAACCACTCTGGTTGAACAACGAAATCAAAGTGGCAAAGGGATAAATCTTGGCACACAATATTTGTGTACAACGCAGCAGTACGTTCCAAGGATATTGGTCGCAGATTCCGCTTCACCGTCTCATAAGATGTGTGCTCATGGATGGTGGAAGAATAGTCGACTGTTGTCGGCTCCTTTTCTTTGTGTATTCTTGTTTGCGCCTCGTGAAGCGGTTTTCTCTCTGCCAGTCGCCTGTGGCAGTCTTTTTTCCAGCAATTGAGTTGCTCTGTGTGTGTGGTTTATTAGTCCAGTCCAATTAACGAAAAAAAGTGGTTAGCTTACAATAATTCGCATAGAGCTGAAAATTATGATCATACGTACAACTAATATGTTTCTGTATGAATATAACCTATACCACGAATAAATGAAGCCCTTCCAGCAAAAGATTTTGGGGCAAAAGCTCATGTGCCAATACAAGTCTATCAAAATGATGGTACAGTAAAAAAATGTTCAAAATTTTGTTTATGAAAGTGAAGCAACAGTACTCGTATCTTTACTCAAAAAGCTGATGTACTATTGTTATATGGCAAGTGGAAAAATTTATTATTACTCGGTTGGAATATAGTTACATTGAATGTTTAACAAATAGGTACATAATATGATGAATCTCAAATTTCATTCTTACCATTTATTCATTAACCATTATTTCTCAAAAATTCGAAGATGAATGTGAAAAGTTCTTCGAATATGAATTAGCTTCCTACACATTGTCACCTTTCGATGCAATAAAACACAGAAGTCACCCATTTTTGGTTGCTTTTAATCAGAGAATATTGAAATAAGCAACTCAAATACTACCTGCATCATCGAGAAGGAACATTTATAAGCAGCAAGAAGAGGAAGAAGACATTACTATTGAACTAGGATTTGAATATGATCAGTCAGATTAAATTTTTTCCAAAATTTACAATAATTCATTCCACTTTAGTCACTACCAATAGGTGCATTTTTTATTTAATACCATATTGCTTAATAAAACTCAATCGCAGTAGGTTGTAGAGTATACCTTATCTACGTAAACAAAAAAATACCCAGAGTACCCAACCTCACAGGTGGTGTGGAAATCTGTGCATATTATGTAAATACGACTTCTTCAACTTTTGAAATCGCGATATCTCAGGAATGGCGATTCGTAGGAAAACAATTGTTGGAACAATTTTTGTAAACAATTGAATGGTCTACAACTTTTGATAGAGACATTTTTACGATAACACTTACCGTTTACGAGAAAAATGCGAAAAACCGATATTTTAAACCTTTGACTTTGAATAAATTTTTTTTGCAGATGTCAGAGCGGTAGGAATATTTCAGATATTATTTGTAATAGCCTATTTAATACTTGTACCGATTTTTAGCTCTATACGAATTATTGTTAATTTAAATGTCTCTTTTGACTAGAGTATATGGTCACATAGGTGTTTTATGTTTGTTAGGATTTGTGCGCGCTGTTGCTTGTTTTTTAATTGCCGTTGATCTGCACGATGATTATTGTTTTTGTTATTATGTCAATTCTAGTCAAAATGAGAATTAAAGATCGGGAGTGTCACTCACCTTAAGTATAGTATTGTACACATTATCATTTTTCAACTGACATTCCCACACGGTCAGTTCTCATTACTTCAGTCTAGGCTACACACTATCACTCCAGGAATTACATTTTTCTGAATATTTTCTCAATTATACAATTTTAACTGTTCATTGTTGAGTTCAACTTACTTGGGTGCGGATGTGAAATGAATGAAACAACAAAAAAAATATTTTTAAAGAAAAAGGTTAATTTTTCTGCATATGCGTCAAAAAAACACTAACACCTCGTCTGTGTAGCCCATGTAATGCATCATTCTCCGTCATTCCTACGAAATCCACGAAAAATTTCAACCTTCATCATTAGCGCTATCATTTCAATCTTACTTACTTACTTTAGGTGGCGCTACAGTTCGGGGTGGACCTGGGCCTCAGTCAACTAGCTTCTCCAGCCAGCTCGATCCCTGGCTAGCTGCCTCCAGTTTCGCACGCTAAGTTGGCTGAGGTTCTCTTCCACTTGCGTGCCTCACCTGAGTCTTGGCCTTCCTCTACTGCGCTGTCCCTCGGCGGCGGATTCGAAGACTTTTCGGACCGGAGCATTGGTGTCCATGCGCTCTACATGACCCAGCCATCTCAGACTTTGGATCTTCACTCTTCTGGCTAGGTCCATGTCGTTGTACAGTCCATACAGTTCGTCGTTGTATCTCCTCCTCCACCCACCGTCAATGCAGACGGCACCGAAGATCGCCCGAAGAATTTTTCTCTCGAAGCAACCAAGAACACCCTCATCCATTTTTGATAATGTCCATGACTCTGCGCCATAGAGCAGGACCGCGATTATTAAAGTCTTATAAAGGGTGACTTTTGTTGTCCGAGAGAGGGCTTTGCTACTCAATTGCCTTCTTAACGGTTGGCAAGAGTTATTCTTCGCTTGATCTCAGCGCTGGTGTCGTTGTCTGTATTTATAGCGGAGCCTAGGTAGACAAAGTCCTTAACTACCTCAAAGTTATATCTGTCGAGGGTGACGTTCTGTTCGAGACGTCGGTGTTGGTTGTCCTTTTTGCTTGACAGCATATATATGCCATCATTGACCGCTAAGCCCATTTTCACCGCTTCCGTCTCAATACTCGCGAAAGCGCCACTGACATCACGCTTCTTTCTCCCGATTATGTCAATATCGTCGGCGTATGCGAGTAGTTGGACGGACTTTTGAAAGATAGTCCCTCTTGTGTTTGCTCGTGAGTTTTGCACTATTCTTTCAAGTACGATGTTGAAAAAATCACATGACAGCGCATCGCTTTGTCTAAGTCCTTTCTGGACATCAAAGGTCTCGGTGAGATCTTTACCGACCTTGATGGAGCAGCGTGCATTCTCCATCGTCATCCTGCACAGACGGACGAGTTTGGCAGGGATGCCAAAACTAGACATTGCTCTATATAGCTCGTCTCTATAGATGCTGTCATACGCGGCCTTAAAATCGATGAATAGGTGGTGGGTATCGATCTGAAGAACATGGGTCTTCTCCAAGATCTGCCGTAGTGTGAATATCTGGTCGATGGTGGACTTTCCTGGCCTGAAGCCACACTGATATAGATCTATCAGGTTGTTGACGAACGGCTTCAGGCGTTCATACAATACGGCAGATAAGATCTTATATGCGATGTTAAGGAGACTGATGCCTCTGTAGTTGGCGCAGTTCAGAGGGTCTCCTTTCTTGAGAATTGGACAAACAATGCTGAGGTTCCATTCATCGGGCATATTTTCGTCCGACCATATTTTACAGATGAGTTGGTGTATGCTCCTTACCAAGTCATCGCCTGCCGCTTTGAAGAGCTCGGCAGTCAGGCCATCCGCTCCAGCAGCTTTGTTGGACTTAAGCTTCGATATAGCTATCTTCACTTCATCCAGGTCGGGTGGACGGAATTGTTGGTCATCATCGTCCAAGTTGAAAGGTTGATTCTGCCTGACAGCGGTATTTGGTCCGTCATCGCCGTTATACAGTCTGCAGAAATGATCTTTACAAATCCTCAGCATCGACTGCGATTCTACCACGATGTTCCCTTGTTCATCTCTACAGGCTTCGGTTCGGGGTTTGTTTCCGCGGCATGTTATTTTTAACTTTTGGTAAAACTTCCGAACCTCATTCCTGGAGTAGCATCTCTCAATTTCCTCGATCGCGCGCTTCTCATGCTCAGCTCTTCTTCCTCCTGAGAAGCCGGTGCTCGTCTCTCCTCTTCCGCTCATAGAGCTCGATTGGAGAAGGACTTGGCGATCTCTTGCGATTGTAGGCGTCTGACGTCGAATTTTCTCACAGCATTAGTTTGTCTTGGCGTAGTTTGGGATATCCGCAACGGTACCTTGGCTACAACAAGGTAATGGTCCGAGTCGATGTTGGCTCCTTGGAACGTACGGACATCCATAATACTGGAGGAGTGTCTTCCGTCGATCGCAATGTGATCAATCTGGTTGACTGTTGATTGATCAAGATTTCTCCAAGTCCCCTTGTGTATGTCGAGATGTGGGAACCGCGTGCTAGCCACGACAATGTTTCGCCCCGCCGCAAAGTCGATTAGCCTGAATCCGTTATCGGAGGTGGTGTTGTGCAGGCTATATCTTCCGATTGTTGCACCAAAGATACCCTCTCTTCCTAGCTTTGCATTAAAATCACCGTGGACAATTTTAATGTCATAGCTAGGGCATTGCTCGTAGGTCTTGTTAAGGAGCTCGTAGAAGGCATCCTTGGTGTCGTCATCTTTCTCCTCTGTGGGGGCGTGCGCGCATATAAGGCCAATGTTGGCGAATTTAGCCTTGATGCGGATTGCTACGAGGCGCTCGCTCACATGCCGGAAGCTGAGGACTTCTTGTCTTAGTCTGCCTCCGACAACAAATCCGCATCCAAATAAGCGCTGCTTTTGTCGTCGATAGCAATTGCCGTAGTAGATATCGCAGTTTTTCATCTTCTTTTTGTTCGGCCCATCCCATGGCATTTCTTGGATGGCGGTTATGTCTGCTTTACAGCAGTCTAGGGCCTCCGCTAGTTGCTCGGCTGCACGTGGTCTATTAAGGGATCTAACATTTCACGTGCATGTCCGAAGCTCATTGTCCTTAAATCGTTTGCGTGGGTTGTCAACAGTAGATCCGTCCATATCCGAGGCTTGTTGATGCTTCGTAACTTAATTCTTTTTTAAATGGCCGGGCAGTTACCACGGCGGCACAACCCCCAACCTGAAGAACCAGTTCCATTTTGAGTGCCCCTAGGACGAGGGGTCGGTTACACCGAAGCCAGTAACCCGTTCCGGGATGTGAGCGCTGCCGTTGGCCCTTATAGGGCTCGTCCGCCACCATCTCTTTTCCAAGACCCTGACTAAGTCCTGGAAATCCTTTCCGGCTTGAGCTCCAAATATGTCGGAGTAGCCCGGATAAGGTCTTGTTTTGTTTTTCCGACACTAATCCTGGATAATGGCGCAGGAAACTCGCCATTTGCCCCCTTCTCTTCGCAACCTCTAGTGAGATTCCCAGATGGCGCCACGGGGAGGCGTGAAGTAGGACTTATTAGCAGAGCTGCAAGATGTTCGGCTGCAGAGGCTCATTCTCGTCATTTAAGGAACCAGCACCTGTCGGAAGATGCTACGAGGGCGGGTCAATAAGTCCGTGACTTTTGGATTAAAACACAAATTTTTTGATAAAAAAATAATTTTATTTTTCAACGTAGTCTCCCTTGAGCTCTATACACTTTGTCCAACGCTTCTCCAATTTTTTTATCCCTTCCAAAAAAAAATGATTTGTCGAGGTCCTCAAAATAGGCCTTTGTTTGCGAGATGACTTCATCATTGGAGTCAAATCTTTTTCCACCAAGCCATTTCTTCAGGTTTGGGAACAAGAAGTAGTCGCTCGGAGCCAAATCTGGAGAATAGGGTGGATGAGGGAGCAATTCATAGCCCAATTCATGGATTTTTGCCATTTGTTACACGATTGCGTTTGTGGTCGACTGTGAGCAAACGCGGCACCCATCTTGCGGAAAGCTTTCTCATGCCCAAGTGATCATTCAAAATTGAAACCACTGAGCCATGCGAGATCCCTACGGCTTCCACAATCTCTCGCACTTTCAATCTTCGGTCGGCCAACACCATATCGTGAATTTTTTCGATTGTTTCGGGTGTAGAGACCTCAACTGGGCGTCCAGGACGTTCGGCATCTTCAGTGCTTGTACGGCCACAACGAAATTCAGTAAACCACTTTTTTACCATTGAAATCGATGGTGCAGAGTCCCCATAGTATTTATCAAGCTTAGCCTTGGTCTCGGTAATGGTTTTCTTTCGCAAGAAATAATGCTTAATAAGCACACGAAATTCACTTTTTTCCATTTTCTCCTCAAATTAGTGAGTAGTCTGATAAAAATAGCTGTCAAACACAAACTAACTGACGCAGCAAGTTTAAATTTTGACAGGAGTCAACTGACAGATGCCTGTTGACAGGAGCAGTGTTGCTGTTTCAGTAAAGAGGTCAGAAATTCAAAAAGTCACGGACTTATTGACCCGCCCTCGTACTTCTACGAGGCCTTATATTGATCGTTGCCATTCATTTCAATCATCAGTTCTTATTTCGAGCAACACACTATCACTTTTAAACCAAAATGAACTTAGACCAATAGCAAAATTACTTGAAAAATCATTGTATTGATACAAAATATTTACCAGTTTAAAAATTTTGCGGTTGGTTAAGTGAGTAAACTTGACATAATTTTCTCATCAAAATTTAACAAGATAACTAGACATTAAATTCAGAAAGTATCGAGTGTAATTAATAATTCTATTACTTATAAGGTAATTAGAATTAAAATAGTGAAGTAAAAATAAAAAAATTCAGTGTGATGGATGGACCTGGTAACTTTCTACCAATCTAGCTAAATCCGGTTCAATATTTGTGAGTTGCAGCCTTAAATCTCCGCGTTCTTTGAATGTGATATTGTACGGATTTATTATCCATTGAGGAATTTTTAAATTTAAGAGGTCCTCAAACCTTTTAGTAAAATCCTTATATAATGCGTCGAAGTGAGTGACATATGATAAAATAACATCGTCTTGACGCATTTCTGGTAATTTTGACATATGCGGAAACTGTATTCTTTTCTGCCTAAATTTTGTTTATAAAGGATGAGTTTATCCACAAAGGCCGATATTATTGATTTGGTTTTAATCAAGTTGTGATCGTCACCCTGCAGCTGCTAATTAACTTTTTTGAACTTACCAAAGATATCAGTCAAATAATAAATATCTGTTTTATAATTTTTCAGATTTTCTTTCAAATTCGGATCTTTTTCTTGTAAAAACTCCAACACAGGTCCAAAAATAGCTGAAAATCTTGCTAAGCAAGAGCCACTTGATAGCCAGCGAACTTCAGTGTGCAGAAGTAACCGAGTTAAGACTTCACCGTTTTCCTCACATAGCTGAACAAATAACGGAGAGTTCAAAGAACTGCTTCGAATTTTGTCGACAGCATTTATAACATATTGTAAAGACTGATGCAATCTAGGACTCCGATTTGTTGCTACTAAATGCTGTCTGTGATTCACGCAGTGAATGACCAGTACCTTAGGCAGTTGTCGCTTTAAGTGGGCTATAAAACCACGATGACGACCAACCAAAGATGGTGCACCATCAGTCGCAACAGAAACAACGTTCTTCCAAGGAATAGCTCTGTCGATAAAAAAACGTTCCACGGCCTGAAAAATCGATTCTCCTCTGGTATCAGCCTCTATAAAGCAAAAAGCAGTTCTTGGCACATATTTTCATCTTTAATGTATCGAACATATACTAACAACAGGGCTTCATTGCCGGGTAATGTTGGTCTGTAAGAAATTGCATAAAATGTTTTCCACGTCGCGACCCATCTTGTCTATTCGTCTCTGAACGGTATTATTGCTCAAAGGAATTCTCTTAATAATATCATGTGCGGGCTTGTGCAATACATTGTTGAGGACCTCCGCAATGGCTGGTAAAAGAAGCCGCTTTCCGATTTTGTGCGGTTTCCCCGTCTTCGCATCTTGCATAGATGATTAGGCAAAAATCGATCTTATGGATGGCCTTTTC
This sequence comes from Volucella inflata, assembly GCA_928272305.1. Lineage (NCBI taxonomy): Eukaryota > Metazoa > Arthropoda > Insecta > Diptera > Syrphidae > Volucella > Volucella inflata. The sequence goes on along the minus strand of OV743716.1, from coordinate 48,016,122 downwards.
TCTAGTTGTTCTTTAAGTGCTTGAAAGAAGCACAATGGCTTACTTTAGAAAAATAGTACAGCGTTTTTTTTGGTACTTACCCTGTTACTTTTTCAAAAGCTGCAGAAATGTTTGGTTACGCTATTAACGCTCGTAGGTAACTAAGAACTCATTTCATCTATTGTATTACACCTAAATCAATGTTTGCGATCAGAGTCATTTTCTGAGCAGAATATACAGTCAGACACCATCTTTTCCTATACCAGACGTTTACCGACTCAGATTTTATGTTGTTCTTATGCTGCGACAAAAGAAAACATTTTAACTAAGAGTGAGATCATTATAAACAAAACTAGATATTGAATTGGTAGACAAATTCCTCAAGTTGGAGCACGGCTACAATTTTGCAAACAATTCAATATTGTTTATCATTTCCAGTTTAATGAACGACAACTTATGGTGACTCACCCTTACCCCCAGCCTCTCCAATTTTGACCACTCGATAAACAAAGCTAAAAGTTGCTATGTTAAATGAAATCTGTTGATTTAACGTATAACTCGTGCCGTGCCTCATTTGGCTTACATTGAAGAAGTCGCACCACCTTCATGACAAATTCTATTCCATTAATCTTTCCTCCCTAGCATCAATTTTCCCACGTGTTCAAAATTGTATCTTATTTCTTCAGGAATAATCAATGCTCAGAGTGGAGTGAAACAATTACCACACTTAACATCTCTGCTGGCATAAACGTGTTGTTTTAGCCCAAAATCATCGTTTTCCACCTTTCGTTTCATTAACCAAAATTCCAGAGTCAGCTTTATTTATTGCTTACTACCTCGTGGCCCATTAAGGATGACGACGACGGGGCTGGCTTATTGGCTGGCCTTTTCTGTTCTTTGTTCTCTATCTGGTCTTTTCGTTAGTTCGAGGGTGGAAAAAAAAAATCCAGCCATTGTGTAGGGACCAAATGAGTAGTGTCCCTATGGAACACGAGTACGTACCTCGTACACACCTCCTCTATTAGTTCGTCATTAAGGGGGATGACTAGTTCACAATTTGCCTTGCCGCTTATGCTTTGTACATTTTCTTAATTGTTTTTGTTTTGGTCCTTCTTACCAGAAGAGCACCAAGTCAGAGAACCAAACGTGACATGGATATTTTCATTACGTAAAAGTTGAAGTAGTTGTAAATATTGTTCGTGATTTGGTCCTTTGGATGTTGACAAAAGTGATTACTCGGTCCTAATTAGAGTTGAATTTGTTTCGGAATTGTTGGGTGACTTTTCTTGAATCTAGGAATGGAACTATGTATTTGACAACATAACATGTTGTGAGAATGTACAAATATTTGATGATATTTTCTAATGTATAAATACTTTAAAGCGCACTCTTATACCTGGATAACGTTGACAGAGCAATTCCTTAGCCCAAAATTTCATAAAATCTCCTCCATACAATAGTCGCTAGAAACTAATTGAGTAGACTTTATCCAGTTGTTTTAGAAATGTGCTTTTTAGGTACAAATAGATGGGCGGATCTATGAAAGTAATGGCCCTTCCCATGAAACACCTGCAAATAGGAAATTCTTATTTTGGAGAATGTAAATAACTCGACATGGGAATAATCATTTTGATTGAGCCCTTACAGTACGGCTTTCGTCTTTATACGAGTATATTCAATGTTTCAATTAATCTGAATAGTTTGATATCTCGATACTGTCTAGGAGATTATGCTATTGGTATGTTTTTTTTAACCCCCTTCTCTGAACACGGGGTATGTACTGAACAAAATAGAATAACAAAAATTAGAAAACAAAGGGACTGGTGGTAGTGAATGGGACAACAAGAAGCTACGAGTATTCAGAAGGTTTTACACAAGGATCTGACCTTTAACTTGAAAAATTATTTCCCAAAGATGACGTCAACCCTTTGTGAACAGTCCATGTTAATTTTCTTCATGTTAAACATAATGCAATATTTGAGGGAAACGCTCACTCTGATTGACAGCTTATCTATATTAATTAACCAAACAGGCTCTTACATTAATTGCCGTGCTTTCGTTTATATGTTCAAACATGATCGGGAATTACTCTCTGCTTGTTAAAAAGTGATCCTTCTCAGTATATGCATAAAGGACCGTTGAAAATTTGTATTGTGTGTTAAGCTGCACATCAATGTTTTTCTATTGTATTGTTATAAGTTGGCGTAATGATACCGTCTTGCACTTGCAACCTCAATTGTCTAGCCATATCTCAATCTCTTTGCTTGAAAATTGTCTACCCTTAATGTGTCCTTAACACAACTACAGTTGTCCATTTTCCAAAAAAAAGGTAAAATTGCAAGTGAAGTTACTCGTATGTTAAATTGAGCGATATTAAGAGCAAGACCTATAGTGGAAAATAAGAGGTTGTATCAAAATGTATCAGTGACAATATACTTGCCTACGTCATATGACTCTCAACCCTACAAGGAAAAAGTTAAATGATCAACAACAAAATTAATCATCCTATCGAAGATTTTACAATTTTTGCAAATGGCGTGGTACGTCAATCATATTTGACATTTGTGAATTATACAGCTACAGTATACAAACAGATAAGCAATTGAGCGCTATACTCGCAAGAGCGTGGAATAATTGTGTCGATTTTTTTGACTAATAATCTGTCCGTGGTGTTAACGCAGCGTGAATTTCGATGTCGATTTCCTAATCGCGTCGCTGCAACTGGGCAAACATGGAACCACATGAGCAGGGCGTGGCCGCTACCAGACTGGTCGTTCGGCCGAAAATATCGTGGTCGTGGCTGCCGATGTCACTGAGAATAAAGAAAAATCAACCAGACGACGAGCCACATAATTGGGCATCGCAAAACAGACCTTACAGCGAATTTTAGTGAAAGACTTACACATGTCCCCATACAAAGTGCAAGCAGTGCACTGACCGTCAATCGCCATCCTCAATTTCAACAACGAAGAGGACGATTTTGTGTCGAAAATCATCATGAGCGACGAGGCGCATTTCCACTTAAGCTGTTACGTCAATAAGCAAAATCTTCGTTTCTGGGGCACTGAAAATCCACGTGTGACGCATGAAGAACCATTAAATCCACTCAAAGCCACTGTGTAGTTTGGCGTGCACGCGGGACGAGAGATTGGGCCGTATTTTTTTGAGGACGCCATTGGCAACACGGTCACTGTTACTGGCGAACGCTACAGGGCAATGATAAACGACTTCTTACTGCTAGAATCGGATGAGCGGGACTTGGTGAACATGTGGTTTCAACAAGACGGTGCAACCGCACACACAGCATGAGCCACAATAGATGTTGTGATCGCGTAATCTGCCGTTTTGACGATTTGGCAAGGCCAGCAAGAACGCCCGATTTAACCATCCCAGACTTCTTTCTTTGAGCCTACTTAAAGTTAGACAATCGCAGCCTTTAAGGAGAATATTCTACAGGAATGCGAACAGTTATCACCGGAGATCTTGCGGAAAGTCATGGAAAATGTAATAAAACGGGCAAAAATATGTATCAAAACTGGCAGTAGCCACTAGGTGGATATCATCTTTTCCACTTAACAGAAAAAATTTAAAGGTCCAAATAAAGATTTCCATCACCCAAAATCATTTTTTTATTGAGTAAAAAAGATGGTTCAAAAACAAAATTGGATGATTAATTGTGCGCCACCTTGTATATGGATTCAACGTTTAAAGGACAACAACCTTCGGATCTGCTCCTTTGACATTCGGACCCTTAACAGGCCACGTACAGCCGAGCAATAAGCATAGTCCGTTGACTATGCTATTACGTAGATATCACTGCCTTTTAGGCAGTGCGAAAGAATGGTACATAAAGAGTATGAAAAAATATGACTTACCATATGCTTTTGTTATTGTTCTATTGAAAAAAAATAGTGCCCGGCAAACTTAGAAAAGAAGTCTTGGGCTTCCGACATTTGAACAGGAATCCTTATGACAATCTGCATCAAGCCTAAACTCGCTAACATAAGCCTTTTGTACGTCCATGCTTTTACGGAAGACAAGACAAGGAAATGCCACCAAAGAGAATTGCTACGACCTCCTCGAAAATAAATATGAGCAAAATCTAAAATATGATGACAAAATATTATTGTACCAGTCGATCTTAACGCCAAGGTAGAAAAAGAGAACATCTTTGGTAGGACAGTTGATAAGCATATCCTACACAATATCTCGTCTTCCAACTGACTAAGACTTATTTTGCGGCGCCGCAAAATATCACAATAACAAGCACATGGTTACCTCATCTCAACATACACAAGGTTATCTCTGATTCATAAGCGCCAAATCATATCCAAATCAAATTGATCACTTTGCGATAGACATAAGCATGCCTCCAGTATTCTGGACGTCTGAAAGTATCGGGCAGCCAATATTGACTGGAATTAAGATCCATCTCCGTCGAACCCGTATACCAAAATGACTCAACAACTTCTATACCGTCAGCATCAAGTACCTAAGACCAGTGTGATCGCTGCGAACGGTTTGATAAAAAAAAATATCGGCAAGCACATGCAGCTAAACAAGAAGCGTACTAAGCGGCGCTACAGCGAAGAACGACAGCCGAATAGGCGAAAAATGTAGGTTTTTCAAGAATAAGAAAAAATAGCACGAGAAGTGCGCAAACGGGGATATTATAATGTTTTACCCAAAGAATGTCAAGGAAAGAAGACCTGTACAGAAACTTGTAAAGATAAAGAAGAAAACCTTATAGTAGTAGTAGTTACTGAGAACATGCTGTAAAGCGATGAGAAAGCCCAACATCCCGCAGTAAAGCAGAATAGACTATTCAACTCAGACGATAATAGCCAAACCATCCACCCATCTGAAGAAAATGAAGTAAGGGTAGCCATATTAAGCTGAAATCAAATACTATACGAGTATTGTGACGCTCTGTCCAATTCGGCGGTGTTGGGCTAAATTTTGCTTTATAAGAAATTGTTCAAGTCGGTGTGGAAACAGTTTCAATTTTTTAAAAAGCTACATCTGAAGGGCTTCCACCAGCCCTGTGTGGTCTTCGCATATGGGTTTCGGTTCCCCATGCCTTCTTCCGTACATACACAATTAGAATTATGTTCTCATGTTATGTATACTTAAATCCATTAAGAAAGTTGTAAACTGTGTCTATTTAACCATCTCTGAAGGACTACCCTACATTTGGAATAAACAAAATTTCAGGCCCCCAAAAAATAGGCGGTTTATGAAAACATCATCAACAACGTTTCGCACTAAAACCTACTTTTTCCAGAGGAACGCCTACAAAAGCAGATACGACAGAAGGACCGACGAACATATAACAACAAAAATTAAACAAAAGTTCCGACATGTTACATGAGCGTGCCTACGATCGATTGGATATCACGATAATTTTTTTTTTTTTTTTTATTTATATGCTTGTAAATAGGTCATTGTTTCCGAAATCCGTGTCTTTTATTTATTCAATTGTTTAAAGTTGTGATCATTGTTTCACAGGCAATTGTTTGTTTAAAATAATTTTGTTGAAATTCCTATTAAGGCACAATTACACCCACAATGAAAATAAACGTGAATATTTGTTAGCTATACAGTCTGTATGCAAAGACAAATTTACACCGAGTATTCGGTGTGTGCGCAAATTGCACTAGTGCACACCGAGTATTCGGTGTACTCTATTATGTGTACCCGTTTGATGTGGGTGCACTGAACTAAATGTTTTGTTATCAATGGGTGAAGTACTCACTCGCTAATCGAATATCAAGTGATTCATTCGTTTGATTTTTCAAGATGTGAATACAATGAATGAGGTACCATAAAAAAAAATGGAAACGTGTTTCAAGACATTCAATGCAGGCCTCTAATAACAGCTTAACTTGTCGGAGGGGTGTATGCCTGATCCACAAAAAGAAGAATCTCAATTGCGCCAACAATAGAGATAAGGTCACCTCAATATTGCTTATAAAATCTTATCTGCTATATAGTGCCAACCACTTGATTTAATACTATCAGTGTCGTTTCAGAAATGTCTACACTCGACTCAATCTTCACACACCGTTACATTCTGGAAACAACTTAAGAAGTCCAAATCGATACCCACCATCTTTTCACCGATCTTAAGGCCGCATATGGAAACATTTGTTTAGTTGAATTATATAGAGCCATATCTAGCTTTGGCATCCCTGTCTAGGTTGTCCATCTGTGAAGAGTGACGATTGAGAACGACATCGAAAAATTGGGCAGGACGTCACAGCCGACAACTATAATTCCTTCCTTCAAAATATATTCAGTCCCATTTAAGTGCTTTTCGAGGAAAATATAATAACAAACAGTGCGATGTACACATCAGTTTAGTCAGAAAACTCGGCATTAGTCGCATGAGCTGGTTATTGGCTACGACATGTAAAGCGAATGAACACCAAAACTCCGGCCCGCAGAGTCTAACAAGGAGGGACAATGCTGCAAAGAAAGTCCTCACCTTAGATGAGGAACGCGAACATGTAGAAGTGGATCTAACTTGACTTAGAGTCCGCAACTCTATGCAGTTAACCAATACTACTAGAGAGGTTTGTTAGTGGTGGCCAATGTTCACCCCGTACTGTAACACCACCTTAGAAAGTGACTAAGTGAGAGTAGGTAAAAGAGTCAAGCCCAATTTTTAAACACAACAAATCCAAAACCTTGCATATTAAATGTAAAATGTACATATTTGCAAGAAAACAAAAGAAAACAGCCCTGCAATTGTAAGAAAAGACAAGGAACGTTAAAAATGGTTCGTTCCGGGTAACCGGACAACTGAGTTCGAATACAGAACCAAGGTTGTTAATAAATTATCAAAAAAACTGTTTTGTTTTATTCCATGTGTAGAACACGTACCCCTGCAGTATTTATCTCACATTCTGCTTCTCACTTCCCAAATTTAAGGATTAAAATCTTCTGATTCAACTCACATTTCCCCATATAATTAGTATTTTATATGGCTCTACGCAAAAGGCACTCAGAGAGCATTGAGCGCCCCCCACTTTCGCAGAACGTTCCGGGTCGTTTGACGGGCTTTTTATTTCCTAACTTATTTATTGTCTCATTCGATAGGCGTCAACTTTGATGGACAGATAGCCTTAAAGAAGTGCCTATGCCTAGTCCGATGCGGATACAGTAGAATGGAAATGACTACAATACTAACTCTAGGTTAGTACAGATTGTTTCAACTCAATCGGTCTTGTATACAATAGGAGTTTCCAACTCCATTTTAAGAAGCCTTTAATTCTTAGATTAGCTTGGAATAGGGAATAGGGGTCAGTGCAGTAGTATTTTCCCTGCAGGAACATCAACTTTGCTCCCTCAATCTGTTTCCCATAATATAGTTAATTAATACCAGTATTGTGTATATCTTCACACTCAAGACAGACACAAGTTTGCGTATCGAATAATGAAAGCCACCAGCGCTACATTTTCTATCGAGATATAAAAATAATTTATATCCTGTATGATGTATGATGTGCCAGAAATACTCTCAAGCCACCCAAACAATGTTTTTCTTAGAGTACAATGGAAGATATAATTCTCCAGTCACCTAAATGGACCCTATCATATCCCATATCTTGCCAAAAGTGTAAGTGTAACAACGCTTTTGACGTCTTCTACGCCACATATTTTGTTTTTGTCAGATGGATTTAACTGCATCGACTTATAGTATTTCCACCTCGTATAAACTTTGTCCATCTTGACCCTGTTCGAAACGTAAAAAGTGAGACAGGTCGTGCTTTTTAATGGACGTGAGTCTTTTCCGACCCTTTTTCTCTGCTTTAATTGTCCGTAAGAAGATTGTTCTTCTTCTGGCATTACTTCATACCCTTACACACACTTATGTTCCGTATGCATTTGCACACATAATAATACTTTTTGTGCATATTACAATACTTAAAACGACTCTATATCTAGGTATTATAGATCCTGTTTTGCACTGTAAACCACCACAACTCTTTTTCACACCGAACATAACCTCATTTTTTTAACAAAAGTGATTTACAATACTAACATCTGCCTTACGTGCAAGCAATTTGCCGAATGAATTATACAACTTAACGTCAATTCTTCGTGCAGATTATCAATATCTTCAATAATTGTGGATTAAAGTAAAAGTTAATGTTGGGCATTTTTGCCCTTCGACAGTTTTTTATGTAACGTCACGTCAGAGTTATGATTAGTTCTGGATCTGGACTCAAATATCTTTTTTTTTTAAATTTAAGGACAAATTTTTAACAAGCGCCATAAAAACTACATGAAAATCTTTTTTTTCATATTTTAAACAATCAACACATAAGATGACAACCTAGGAGTGGGAGGCAAGAGTCCTTGTGTAGCAAAAACAATTACAATATATGTACACACATATCTATGTTATATGGGTATATAAGTAAGTGAGAAGTGAATTTACCACATTACTTAAAAAGAAAATAAAAACAAATCATTTAAATCTCAAAAAAACCAAAACCGTAACCTTTAGTAGGTGTGCCATAACAAATATGTATCCTGAATATACAAGTTCACATAATTTGTACCCAACACTTTGAAATTCTTGTGAAATTTCCACATTTCGTTTGAAAAACTAAAACCCAACATTCCTAAAGTTTCTGTGGTTAAATAACAGCAAAAACAAATATAATTCTTCAGTCAAAAACTGACCGCGGGTAGGTATTTGTAGATATGCGTTATTTTTTTAAGACCAACTCAGTAAAAGTAAGTGGTTGAATGTAATCGAAATCGGCTTTGCAAAGAGTTTATTCACCCTTTTTTTTGGCAAAGAGAACTCGAAATAACGGGAAATTATCTCTTCTGCATTCTCTTAGAATTATCTACTTCTTATTTTACGAATATATCAACAGGTGGTACAACCTCTCGTTGCCAATAGAAAAATGTTCTCTTAATTCGCGCCTTACTATTGAAATCGAATTTATCTTTACATTCAAGAATTGCCCCAGAAATTTTAAAAACATAAAAATCTAAATGTTACGAGTATTTTACTACATACATATAAATATGCATGCGTACATATATACTCGTAGTGGGTGATTTTTTAAGCGTTTGATTTTTAATTGTCCAAAAACACAAAGAAAAATTGCAAAAGTAGATAGGGTGAAGGCACTAGTGTCCGGACTTACTTTAAGTGGCGCTACAGCGCGGGGTGGTCCTGGGCCTCAGCCAACAAGCTTCTCCAGCCAGCTCGATCCATGGCTAGCTGCCTCCAGTTTCGCACGCTAAGTTGGCTGAGGTCCTCTTCCACTTGAGTGCGCTACCTGAGTCTTGGCCTTCCTCTACTGCGCTGTTACTCGGGAGCGGATTCGAAGACTTTTCGGACCGGAGCGCTGGTGTCCATACGCTCTACATGACCCAGCCATCTCAGTCTTTGGATCTTAACTCTTCTGGCTAGTTCCATGTCGCTGTACAGTCCGTACAGTTCGTCGTTGTATCTCCTCCTCCACTCACCGTCAACGCAGACGGGACCGAAGATCGCCCGAAGAATTTTTCTCTCGAAGCAACCAAGAACACCCTCATCCATTTTTGATAATGTCCATGCCTCTGCGCCATGGACCTATCAGGTTGTTGACGGACGGCTTCCGGCGTTCACACATACGGCAGATAAGATATTATATGCGATGTTAAGGAGACTGATGCCTCTGTAGTTGGCGCAGTTCAGAGGGTCTTGAGAATCGGACAAACAATGCCGACGTTCCATTCATCGGGCATACTTTCGTCCAACCATATTTTACAGATGAGTTGGTGTATGCTCTTTACCAAGTCATCGCCTGCCGCTTTGAAGAGCTCGGCAGTCAGGCCATCCGCTCCAGCAGCTTTGTTGGACTTAAGCTTCGATATAGCCATCTTCACCTTATCCAGGTCGCGTGGACGGAATTTTTGGTCATCATCGTCCAGGTTGAAACGTTGACTCTGCCTAACAGCGGTATTTGGTCCGTCATCGCCGTTATACAGGTTGCAGAAATGGTCTTTCCAAATCCTCAGCATCGACTCCGATTTTACCACGATGTTCCCATGTTCATCTCTACAGGCTTCGGTTCGGGGTTTGTTTCCGTGGCATGTTATTTTTACCTTTTGGTAAAACTTCCGAACCTCATTCCTGGAGTAGCATCTCTCAATTTCCTAGATCGAGCGCTTCTCATGCTCTTTCTACTTCCTCCTGAGAAGCCGGTGTTCGTCTCTCCTCTTCCGCTCATAAAGCTCATGAGCAGCTCTGGTCTTTTTTGCAGTGCTGCATTACGTGCTTTTTGCTTAGCTGCATGTACTTGTCGGCATTTATCATCGAACCAGGAGTTTCGTTGTGGTGGACGAGTGAAACCCAGCACATCAGAAGCGGCATCTCTGATTGCGTTTTGGCAATGTTTCCAATGGTCTTCGATGCTTGATGCTGGCGGTATTGGACCTCTTAAGAGATTAAGAGACACTCGATCGGAAAAGGACTTAGCGATTTCTTGCGATTGTAGCCGTCTGACATCGAATTTTCTCACAGCATTAGCTTGACGTGGCGTAAAATATAGACCACGTGCAGCCGAGCAACTAGCGGAGGCCCTAGACTGCTGCAAAGCAGACATAATCGCCATCCAAGAAATGCGATGGGATGGGCCGGACAAAAAGAAGATGAAAAACTGCGATATCTACTACGGCAAATGCTATCGACGGCAAAAGCAGCGCTTATTTGGATGCGATTTTGTTGTCGGAGGCAGACTAAGACAAGAAGTCCTCAGCTTCCGGCATGTGAGCGAGCGCCTCGTAGCAATCCGCATCAAGGCTAAATTCGCCAACATTAGCCTCATATGCGCGCATGCCCCCACAGAGGAGAAAGATGACGACACCAAGGATGCCTTCTACGAGCTCCTTAACAAGACCTACGAGAAATACCCTAGCTATGACATTAAAATTGCCCTCGGTGATTTTAATGCAAAGCTAGGAAGAGAGGGTATCTTTGGTGGAACAATCGGAAAATGTAGCCTGCACAACACCAGCTCCGATAACGGATTCAGGCTAATCGACTTTGCGGCGGGGCGAAACATTGTCGTGGCTAGCACGCGGTTCCCACATCTCGACATACACAAGGGGACTTGGAGAAATCTTGATCAATCAACAGTCAACCAGATTGATCACATTGCGATCGACGCAAGACATGGATGTCCGTACGTTCCGAGGAGCCAACCGGTTGCGGATATCCCAAACTACGCCAAGACAAACTAATGCTGTGAGAAAATTCGACGTCAGACGGCTACAATCGCAAGAGATCGCCAAGTCCTTTTCCGATCGAATGTTTCTTAATCTCTTAAGAGGTCCAATGCCTCCAGCATCAAGCATCGAAGACCATTAGAAACACTGCCAGAACGCCATCAGAGATGCCACTTCTGATGTGCTGGGTTTCACTCGTCCACCACAACGAAACCCCTGGTTCGATGATGAATGCCGGCAAGCACATGCAGCTAAGCAAGATGCATATAACGCGGCGCTGCTTAGAAAGACCAGAGCTGCTCATGAGCTCTATGAGCGGAAGAGGAGAGACGAATACCGGCTTCTCAGGAGGAAAAAGAAAGAGCATGAGAAGCGCGCGATCGAGGAAATTGAGAGATGATACTCCAGGAATGAGGTTCCGAAGTTTTACCAAATGGTAAAAATAACATGCCGCGAAAACAAACCCCGAACCGAAGCCTGTGGAGATGAACAAGGAAACATCGTAGTAGAATCGCAGTCGATGCTGAGGATTTGGAAAGTTCATTTTTGCAGACTGTATAACGGCGATGACGGACCAAATACCGCTGTTAGGCAAAATCAACCTTTCAACTTGGACGATGATGACCAACAATTCCGTCCACCCGACCTGGATGAAGTGAAGACAGCCATATCGAGCTAAAGTCCAACAAAGCTGCTGGGGCGGATGGCCTGACTGCCGAGCTCTTCAAAGCGGCGGGCGATGACTTGGTAAGGAGCATACACCAACTCATCTGTAAAATATGGTTGGACGAAAGTATGCCCGATGAATGGAACCTCAGCATTGTTTGTCCGATTCTCAAGAAAGGAGACCCTCTGAACTGCGCCAACTACAGAGGCATCAGTCTCCTTAACATCGCATATAAGATCTTATCCGCCGTATTGTGTGAACGCCTGAAGCCGTTCGTCAACAACCTGATAGGTCCATATCAGTGTGGCTTCAGGCGAGGAAAGTCCACCATCGACCAAACATTACGGCAGATCGTGGAGAAGACCCATGTTCTTCAGATCGATACCCACCACCTATTCATCGATTTTAAGGCCGCGTATGACAGCATCTATAGAGATGAGCTATATAGAGCAATGTCTAGTTTTGGCATCCCTGCCAAACGCGTCCGTCTGTGCAGGATGACGAAGGAGAATGCACGCTGCTCCATCAAGGTCGGTAAAGATCTCACCGAGACCTTTGATGTCCAGAAAGGACTTAGACAAGGCGATGCGCTGTCATGCGATTTTTTCAACATCGTTATTGAAAGAACAGTGCAAAACTCACGAGCATACACAAGAGGCACTATCTTTCAAAAGTCCTTTAAAATACTCTCATACGCCGACGATATTGACATAATGGGGAGAAATCAGCGTAATGTCAGTGGCGCTTTCGCGAGTATTGAGACGGAAGCGGCGAAAATGGGTTTAGCGGTCAATGAGGGCCAGACCAAGTATATGCTGCCAAGCAAAAAGGACAACCAACACCGACGTCTCGGGCAGAACGTCACCCTCGATAGATATAACTTTGAGGTAGTTAGGGACTTTGTCTACCAAGGCTCTGTTATAAATACAGACAATGACACCAGCGCTGAGATCAAGCGAAGAATAACTCTTGCCAACCGCTGTTTCTTTGGGTTAAGAAAGCAATTGAGTAGCAAAGCCCTCTCTCGGACAACAAAAGTCACCCTTTATAAGACCTTAATAATCCCGGTCCTGCTCTATGGCGCAGAGGCATGGACATTATTTAAAATGGATGAGGGTGTTCTTCGGTCCCGTCTGCATTGACGGTGAGTTGAGGAGGAGATACAACGACGAACTGTATGGACTGTACAGCGACATGGACTTAGCCAGAAGAAAGAAGATCCAAAGACTGAGATGGCTGGGTCATGTAGAGCGCATGGACACCAATGCTCCTGTCCGAAAAGTCTTCGAATCCGCCCCCGAGGGACAGCGCAGTAGAGGAAGGCCAAGACTCAGGTGGCGCACGCAAGTGGAAGAGGACCTCAGCCAACTTAGCGTGCGAAACTAGAGGCAGCTAGCCAGGGATCGAGCTGGCTGGAGAAGCTTGTTGACTGAGGCCCAGGTCCACCCCGGACTGTAGCGCCAAATAAAGTAAATAAGTACGTAAACTAAGATCTATTTATTCATTTTTTACAAAAGAAAATTGTTAATTGTGAATATATGTGATAAATTTTGATAATCAATAAAAAAAAGTAGTCGAAAAGTTTTTTTTTTTTTAATATTTTTTAGTGTCCGGTTACTAAAACTAAAACGTAGAATTTTTTTAGTTCCCGCACACAGTGTCTTGATACTGAAAATATGAGGGAAAAGGAAAAATCTCTTTCTTAGGTTCTTAAATGGTAGTTTCTAATAATATTTTGTGTTTTAATGAAAGAAAATGCATTTCTCTCTCAATGTTTCAGTATCCGGACAGAGTAACTTAAGTAAAAATATGTGTCCAGGTACTGAAAAATTAAATCCAGTTTCCGGATACCTTCTTTTTAAATGTAATTTTAATTGTTCTTATTCTTTTAAACTTCCTAGGTATCTTTTGAGGAATTAATTCAGAAAACATTTCAAAGGCTTTAGAGGATATAAGGTCAAACCATAAAAGTCTCCGAAAAACTGCAGCTAAATATGGTATATGTCGTTCAACACTATACTATATGACAGGCTGAAAAGCAAAAGGTTAATCGTTGAAAAGGAAACTAAAATGGGTCCAGATCCTTACTTAATAGCTGAAGAGAACGAACAAATTGCCAAATGGTGTGCTGATCATTGCAAATATGGCTTTTCATTAAAAACTGATAACTTGCTGAATACCGTGTAGAAGATAATAAAGGATTCAAATAGAAAAACGCCAAGGACGATAGACCAGGTAAGACATGGATGCGGGCATTAGTGAAACGAAATCCAAATCTACTCGTAGCTTTGAGAGAAGCGGAAAACATTAGTAAGGGAAGAGCTGTTGTTAGACAGAAAACCATTATAAAATGGTTTGAAGAGTTCGACAATTATTTGAAAAGCATTGGCCAGGAATATATCATGTATGACCCGAGTAGGATATTAAATGGCGATGCAACAGCTTTTGTCTCAGCCCAAAGACTGGCAAAGTTATAGCCCCCAAAGCCTACAAAAATTTTTATCAGATTTCTGTTGGAAACGAAAAGGAGGCACTAACAGTCCTCATTGTTTTTTCTGCCGATTGAAAACTATTGGACCCAATGGTGGTTTTTCCATATGTGGCTCCAACGAAAGACATTGTGGAGAGTATGCCAAAATCTTGAGTTTTAGGTAGAAGTGAAAGTGGATGGATGATGAGGGAAACTTTTTTTGAGTATGTCGGAAACTGAGTACACAAACGCTTGCTTGATGACAAAGTGGAACGTCCTGTGATATTGTTCATCGATGAACACAAGTCACACTTAACACTAGAGTTGAGTGAGTTTTGTCCCAAAAATCAAATTGTTTTGTACGCGTTGCCACCGAACACAACCCACATCATGCAGCCGGCTAATGTAAGTGTCTTTAAATCCCCAAAATCTGAATGGAAAAAATGGAATGGAATGGAACAAATGTGTAAAGTGTCCGGATGCTAGTGCCTTTACCGCATATAAAATTTTTATTTGAGTTAATAAATCATAATTTACTTTTAAAAGACTAATTCATGTAAAAGCTGACCACAACTACGTTTTAGGTGGTCTAGCAAATAAATTTGAGTAACTTTTTCTAGCGTGTTGGCTGGTATCTGGCTAATAACATGTGTAATGTTGTCTTCCAAGGCTGTAACTTACTCTGTCTTATCGGCATAGCCGAGTGATTGAACGTATCCCCTTACAAATAGTTTAAAGGCATCAATTCGTATGATCAAGTCGGCCAATTCACCTGTCCTAAACGAGAAATTCCTCACCGAACTCATTTCTCAATCGGTTCATCGATTCGCGTTCTGTGTGGCATGTTGTGCCGTCTATTGGGCAAACAAAAAGTAGAAATCATTGAACGGTAGCCAGCGGCATTGACGGTAACGTTGTTCTCCCTCCGGGCCATGATAATGAGGCACTTATATGGATACGTCAATACACAAAATATGCGGTTCTGGGGCGCAAAAAGCCATTACATTTATTCAAAGTCGCTGTATGGTGTGCTGTTTGCGCTAAAGGAGTCGTTGGACTATTTTAACTTAGAACGGGCACTGTGATTAATATGCGAAATGGAACCATGATCAATGAATTTTCCATTCCTACATTGGAGGAGTTGAGACTGGAGGACATGTGCCACAAGAGCCGGAACTGACATTCTGAAGCAAGCGTTTCTATAGGTTCATTTAAGAAACCACATACGCGGCCCTCTACGAGAACATCCGTCAAGTGTTAGAGAACCTATCGCCTGGAGTTCTGAACACAACCATGAACACAAAACGATATTATTTCAAAAAAATGATGGTAAAAGCTCAATTGTGCAAATAAACATTTAAAAACATGCATTGATTTTTTTTTCTATCCCAAAAATATAGCCTCAGAAAATAAAGTAAAACATTATGGCCCACCTTTTACATTATTTTAAATATTATATCTGGAAAATTAAAAAAGGAAAATTATCATAACTCTTTACGGAAGAACTTAATAGAGAAATGAAGCCTATTCAGAAATGATATCCAATAATAAGAAACGCTTTGTTTTACGAAGGGTTCACAACGATGCCGCTTTTATTTTTGAAATATTTATTGATCATTTTGGCAGCGGTTAAGGATGCTTAAACGTTTCATCAGAAAACATAGCCGGCATGACATTACGTCCTACAATGGATTCAGCTTCTTATAATTTGTAGCGTTATTTTTTATAGCCATTTCGCAGTCCCTACATTGCAACATCCATAAAAAGGCTTCACTATCCCCGGATCAATCAACTGTCAACCAACTTGATCATATTGCTGTCAAGGCCAGGCAGTCAAGAGCATTATATTGCTGCAGCCATTGTGATATGGGGATATCACAGCCAAACGAAATCAAGTAAAACAACAAAGTACGACGTCGAAAGGCTGCAATTGCAACCCACTGCTAAAATCCTTGCTGATTCAACTATAAGACACCTATGTTAATGTTTCCAACGACTAATCAGAAAAGCTGCTACTGATATGATTGATTTTAAGGCGATAAAAGACTTTGGTTTGACAAAGAATACAGATACATCCATGCAGCCGAGGGAGCTACATCGTGGAAATAAAGGGTTCTTACTGAGGCCATTCTTGCTTGAATCTTTTATCAAAGAAAAAACGACCATGATAGGGTTTCAAAGCGGGAGTGAGAGACAAAATACAAGCCTGCCGAGACGAACATGCCTAACTAAGAGTAGAGTCGCAATTAATGCTGAGGATATGGCAAAACCATTTCTGCAGAGTGTCTAATGGCAATGATATGATTAATAATATCAATACTACTACCGCTGCCAGGCAGAACGAACTATTTGCTCTGAGCAAGGACGACAGAAGACTCCGTCCTCCTGACCTCAAACAAGTTGAGGTAACAATATCAAAGCTAGAGTCTAATAAAGCTACTGATACAGTCAGACGGCCTATTGTTAAAAATAGACCACCAGCTCATCTGATCACAGGAAGACCTGGCCGAGCATAGATTTTCACCAAAGTTAGTCTGGGGCATGAACATGAACAATATGATTGATCTATGTTGATATGGTTTCAGGCCGAGAAAATCCACCATGGATCTAATATTCACAATACGCTAGATCTTGGTAAATAGCCCAGAATTTCAGATTGATACTCACAACCTATTTGTCGACTTCAAAGCCGCATATGACAGCGTGAATATGGACAAAATATGCAGGTCAGTTCTAGATTTGAGATCATCGCCAAACTCGTAAGGTTGTGCATGTTGTCCGTCTATGTCAGTAATGAATTAACCATTGATCAGTCTAGATCAGTAATAAATTAACCATGATCTTCAATGGGAAGAAAAATCTTAGACAAGACAGCATCCTTTTTTAACATATCCCTAGGAGAAATCAAGTCACACTGGGCAGTAGAAAATTCACAATCTTTTTCAAGTCCGCACCTCCAAGTCTGTCTCGGATACCATTGTTTGAGATGGCTGGACAATGTTGAGCGAATGAATAGCACAGATTACTAAAGTGGCGTACGTAAGTAAATAGGAATCACAGCCAACTCTGAATGCAGCACTGAAGCCACATTGCACGATAAATCATGCAAGGGGAAGAAGCTTGTTGGTTTCACCCTGCGTCATCTTAGTACTTTAGCAAGAGTTTCGAGGTGTCATTGGCATACCGTCAATGGAAAGTTTGTCAGCTTCGACGATGCGAGTGCCATTCATGGGTAATAGCTGTGTGTTCACATAGCAGACACCTTTATGATTTGGACGCATTTCATTCCACTCTGTTAACAGTTTTTCAATTGGTAATACTGTTAATATCGGAACGTAATACGTTTAAAACACATGCCGGAAAGCCGGGACGTAAGTCCAGGAACGAGAATACTGCTGTCAACAAATGAATGTATTGGATTGGAAGAAGGGGGCAGGTGATCGTTAATTAAAATAAAGACGAGTGTCGGAGACTATCAGATGTGAAACCATACAAGACAACTTGAATTGAATGCTTCGAAAGATAATTTCTTCCTTACTTTACTTTAGGTGGAGCTACAGTACGGGGTGAACCTGGACCTCAGCCAACTGGGGTCTCAAGCTAGCTCGATCTTTTGTTAGTTGCATCCAGTTTCGCACGCTAAGTTTGCTGAGGTCCGGCGAAGGAAAAGTATCCATACGGTTTGTCATTGTATACGAGTATCTCCACTCACTATCAATAAAAACGGCACGGAAAATCACTCAAAGAACTTTCCTCTCCAAGCAAACAAGAGCACTCTCATCCATTTTTGATAATGTCTATGCCTCTGCGCCATAGAGCAGGACTGGGATTATTGAGGTTTTATATAGGGTAGCTTTTGTTATTCGAGAGAGAGCTTTACTAGTCAATTGCCTTCTTAGCCCAAAGAAGTGGCGATTGGGAAGAGTTATTCTTCCCTTTATCTCAGCACTGGTGTTGTCTGAACTCATAGCAGAGCTTAGGCAGACAAAGTCCTTAACAACCTTTAAGTTGTATGTGTTGAAGGAGACGTTCTGTCCGAGACGTTGGTGTTGAGTGTCCGTTTTGCTTGACATCATATACATATGCTCTTGGTCTTGCTTTCGAGTTGTGCAGGGATGCCAAAACTAGACATTGCTCTGTACAGCTCGTCTCTATATAGTAGATGCGACCTTGAAATCGATAAATAGGTGGTGTGTATCGATTTGAAAATCATGGGTTTTCTTCAAGATCTGCCGTAGTGTGAATATTTGGTCGATGGTGGACTTTCCTGGCCTGAAGCCACACTGATATAGACCTATCAGGTTGTTGACGAACGGCTTCAGGCGTTCATACAATACGGCAGAAAAGATCTTACATGCGATGTTAAGGAGACTGATGCTTCTGTAGTTGGCGCAGTTCAGAGGGTCTCCTTTCTTGAGAATCGGACAAACAATGCCGACGTTCCATTCATCGGGCATACTTTCGTCCAACCATATTTTACAGATGAGTTGGTGTATGCTCCTTACCAAGTCATCGCCTGCCGCTTTGAAGAGCTTGACAATCAGGCTATCAGCTCAAGCAGCTTTGTGGAACTCAAGGTTAGATATTGCTATCTTCACTTCATCCAGGTCGGGTGGACCAAAATGTTTGTCTACATCGTCCAAGTTCATTTTGCGATATTTGGTTGCAGCGAAAATATACAATGAATTTAATTGACCTTTAGTTGTTTAAGTTAAACTTAATTCCTGCACACCAACGTAAGAAAACCCATTTATTATATTATCTGAACATTTAGGTATACAATAATATAATTTATTTTCTTTCTAAATTGGTATTTAACAATTTCAATGAGTTAAATAAATCGTGTACTTGCTCATTGCTGCATCTTACTGATTTATTTATCTGGTTTAAGAATTCAAAGGCTAATAACTTCAATGATTTCCATGACTTCAGATGACTTCAAAGACCTTAAACGTAGAGCAATCAAAATGATTGTATTCATTTCGACTTCAAGATTTTGATTGCAGAAAATGATTGGCCAATCATGTCTTCAAAATAAATGGTGATTTATTTATTTTAAGTTAAAGTCATGTCATGACTTATTTTATTAAAATAAGCCACGCGAATTCTTAGTAAGACTTCAATGAATGCATTTTTCTATGATGGATTTAATATTAGAACAAAATTAACAACACATACTATTTCTTTAGGTTTAACAAGTGCGTGCCACGAACTTATTTTAACATTAACAGCAAAGTTCAAAAGATATCTGCCAGAATTATCATTCCGAGTCTCAATTCTATTCCACTTTCTTTTTCCCGTTATACCCTGACCCATAAGAAATTTTGAAGCTTTTAAAGCTTCTGTTTAAAGAAATTTTGCTCAATAATAGGACATTTGGTTTTAAGCTCCAGAAAAAATTATAGTCTGAAGTTTAGGTTGATGTCGCGGATTGTTGTTGCTCCCCGGCTTAAAGGCCTACGCTCAACGTTTTCGCGGATTTTATAGCAACACCTTAGAAGAGCTTTCTTTTGTTAAGATACATGGACATTCCTTGCAACATTTCCAAGAAGGATATTGTTGCCTGTTTTGAGAATCCTTAAGCATATGTTTTTAAAGCATCTCAATTCAACAAGTTCTTTTTTACACAAATAGATGTCCCAGGGCTAGAGCTTTTGTTGCACAGTACCTAAGTATTAATATTTCTGCTATCCCTGAAATATCGTATAGGTATAAGGAAGGGTGTCCAGGCTTTGCAGTTGAATATTAAATTAAAAAGAAAAAACCACAGCCTTATTCTCATATTTTACTTGTACAAAATAGAGTTCGACAAGGGGGCTGTTATGTTTGAAAAACACTCTTGCAATAATAATAATAATATTATATTTGTTCGAGTACTCCTGACACAGTAAGTGTGTACACTTTCAAGTCTATGAGAGATAAACTGATGGTATACATTTAAAAACTAAAGCTATGTTAATACACATATTAAAAGTATTCAAAATATCAAATTAAGATAAAGGTTATTACAATAGAGTGCAGAGAATTACAAAGGCAATTATAGTTCAAATGATAAGTAATACATATACAAAGTGTTACCGCCGTAATAGATTTAATTAAAGAATATAATTTATTGGTTCATTTGGACCTAGTCACCCTGTATTAAATCGTGTGATGTTGCAGACAGTGCCGTTTGTAGCGGGGAAACAACATTCGATATCGGCCTCGACAAAGTCAGTCGAAAAGATAACCTCAGCGGGAACTAACAATTAATTTTAAAGCGGTCGGTTTTTCATTGTAATTAAATTTTCTATACCTATTTACTTTCTTCGTTTTCTTTATAAAACAAAACTGAAATAAACCTTTTTTATAACGTCGCTGGAAAAAAGTTGTTTGTTTATTTTCTACTACAACAAATCTTTAAAATTAATTGAAATCATTTAATTTGTTTGGCAATAATTTAAATCGTTAAAGCGTGTCGTGCGTCGCGTAAAAAGCCTCCAAAAAAGAGGAGCACTCAAGTAAGTGCGTCTCCGATGTGCTTAATGTGCAGCGAGGGAGAAACAGATCGCATGGTGCAGTGAGACTCTTGCAATAAGTGGTTTCATTACGAATGTGTCGGGGTAAACAGTGGTGTTGCTGATGTAAGCTGGACCTGCGAAATCTGTATGAATCCACGCTTAGAAGCAACCACTATCAGCGCTGCAGCTGCTTCGACCGAACCGTTAACCATTGGCCACATGTGGGAACTCACATCTCACCCACAAGCATCATCATCACCATCAGCTTCCGCAAAAACGACAAAAAATGTGCTGGAAACAATAAGTCATCCGATTAGGATGAAAGGATGGCAGGTGAGGCAACAATATCCTACAGCAGAGGCGAAGTCATCGATTGTGGGCAATTCAAATAAGCCAAACTTCAGTCATCGTTCAGCTGCAGTCATTACAGCTGCAACTTCATTTCAAAACCAGCACATAACGGAATATTCGGTACATCAAACGAAAGCGTTATTTACTGACGCACCGCCAATTTCTTGTATGTACATGTCGTACACTGATATGTATGTCGTATATGAATAAGTATGTCTTAGATGAATAAGCATAAATATAATAAGTATATAGTAGTGATAAGAGTAAATAACAGCAATAACCTTTGTGAAGTCGAGCCGGGTCGAGAGTCGAGAGCGCATGAACTGTCAAAAATATTTCCGTAACATGTAATTCAATGTGTTCGTTTACAATAATGCGAGTCTCGCAGCGAACATCGCAGTCAATTTCGAAAATATGGAAAACTTTCGCATCTTGCAATGCGCGACAGCTTAATTTTTTTTGTTTTCATTTTGAGCTTGTCATTTGTAAGTGGTGTTTAAGTTTATTTGTGGAGATGCAAAAATTAAATTCAGATGAAGTGGAACATCTGATTGAAACTATAAAAGAACAGAAATGTATTTATGACAAGAGGCATATTTGGAATGAAATTGCTGCAAAAACAAAATTGGATGGTAAAATTGTTTTGTGGTGTTTTAATGTTCTATTGTTCAAGAAATTTTAATTCTTTTTTAAGATATCAGTATTGCAAATATTTAAATAGTTGCAAATCAAAAAGTGGTCAGCAGCAGGATGGAAAGAAGCCGTATAAGTATAGCCAGCATCTCCAGTTTTTGAAGGATTCCTTGCAACCTCGGCAGTAAGTTATTTAGTTAAATTCCATATATGTTATATATATGTATCTATTTTTTTATTTATTTGAATATTTGCAGGACTTGTGGAAATTTCGAAGCTGAGAATGAAGAGCTGGCAGAGGTCTTTAATTACAACAACCAGCCATCGACCTCGCAAGAAGAAGATTTCACGGACTTTCTGGAGAGAGACATCGCTAGCCAGCAAGAAGAAAAAAGAAGTGGAACACATAAGTTTTTCGAGAGTTTGGCTGAAAAAATTGAAGACTTGAATTTATCCCCACTTGTGCTCATGGAAATTCAATCCAAAATCCATAGTTATACTTTGGATGTAATAAAAAATGTGTTACATAGTTTTTTTTCGAAAGCTTAAAGCAACTTTGGGGGCATTATGCGCTTGGTTTGTTGCTAAATTGTCCATAGTGCAATTATTTTCAAACGTTTCTAAAAAATTTGGAGTACAGTAAGAACTGCATTTTTGCAACATAAGATAGTTGTGCAAAATCAAAGACGCCTTGCTTATGTTGTCCACATTTTTCGGAAAGGCATGGATGTCGTTGCGGAGAACTCTCCATCGGGCTGATAGGATGCCAAAGGTATTTTCAATTGTAACCCTTGCGCGGGACAATCGCTTGTTACAATTTTTTTGGTCTATATTGGCACCTGCATGTGATAAGAAGTTGTTGTTTAAAGTTTATATATATATTTTTTTAATGTTAACCTTACCTCCATTATCTCCCACAAAATAAAAATAATGTGGAAACGCATCGGTAGCATTTGGCAGCGGCATTGGGGGTGGAATTGGCAATTCGAATGTGACTCTCGTATCGCATCTCGCAGTATTGTAAATGGGACTATACTTTGTTTCATATTTAAGAGGCATCTAATGAGAGCGGAGCAGGGAACATACTTCTCTGTCGAGTAGGTGTTGTTTTGTCGTGGTGTTCTACGAGAAACGCTGCAACGAAGAAGATCGATGTGTTGATAGGCGGTAAAGGACCGTGGTGGACAGTTTTTTGTGAAATCGTCATGCGGAACACACGCAAGCACACTCTACTGCGCAATCGAACTATGTCGGAAAATAATCCTTCTCCGTTATCAGAAGTGGGATCAGGCCCGCCGAACGAAAATACTGACGCGATAACACTACGTGAAATATTAGAGCAACAACATCGTAATTTTCAAAGTTTAATAAATGCAATGCAAGTGACAAACTCGGTATCGCGAAGTGCAACAGTGAAATTACCTAAGTTTGGCCCGGCGAATGGTGCAGACGCAGTCGCTTGGTGAAAGACTGCGAATCTAATTTTGACTAGCAATCCCCTGGAAGGCCCCAATCTGGTCACGGTACTGAGCTCGTCACTGGAAGAAGACGCTCTACAGTGGCTGTCACAGATTAGCCATGAAAAGCTTACTTGGAAACAGTTCGAGGAATTGTTTGTGCAACAATTTGCCGGCAGCGAGACCCCAGCGGCCATTTTATTTGATCTTCTAAATAGTCGACCGCATGCTGGCGAATCAATGCCGGTATATTCAATACAACTTTCTATTGTACACTTTTCACTTAATATTGAAAAGAAAAAAACAACACAACAATTTGTTTACGTTCCACAAGTGCTTTGCTTACATTTTTTAAAGCACGATTATATTTCTAAACTTACATATTTGATGTCGACATTTCAACTCAACAATTACTTTAACAAATTTTCGAACCGAATTTAATTTTCTTACAACAATTTGTTTCCACACACAAGCTTTCTTGAATTCCCCTCGCAAAAAAAAGGCACAAATCCACAGAAAAAGCACTTTGGATGATCATGATAATAAAATACTCGTATATGTGTTTCCTTCTAATAAAATGTTTTTTTGGAAGAAATTACACCTTTTTGTGCAAAAAAAAAAACAGCTTTCTGAATTATTCAACAGATGCTTAGCTGTCAAATTATTAACGTACGAAAGCAAAAGTGAACGAAAAATCGACGAAACCGAGCGATCCGCTATTATGGGTGCGAGATACAAATCACTTGTAATCGCACATCTACGTACGTAAACGTTCGAATCCTTAAGCCTATTATGGGTCTGCCTTTAGTATTTTGCTTACTTAGTCCGGTATTACACAGTGACTTTTGAGTCACGACTCATACAAGTGCAAAAGAGAAAGAAGATGAGATAGAAAAGCTCTTTCTCTCACCAACCTTGTGAGTCGTCAGATAAAATTTCAATGACTCTTTTTGATTTTTCTTCTCTCCTTGTTCGTTATTTTTCTATATCGCATTATTTTCGTTCGTTCTCCAAGAAAAAACGGAAGGAATTTGTTGGTCAAAAGAATCAAGAAAAAATTCAAAACTTTGTCTTTAAGGCGAAAGAAGAAATAAAAGAGAGCTGTCAAAAAGAGTCGTGTACTCAAAAGTTACCGTTTAATACCGGACTTACATATTACCAATTCCCCATCATTTTTAACATTTTCACCATGTTCAATATCGTTGTCAGCTAAACCGTCATCTTCATTGCTTAGGAGGGTTGTCTGAAAAGTTTCCGACCGAACACTGATACAAGATATTTTTTCTGAAATTTTTTTTTATTTTTCTACATAGTCTCCTTGTAACTCTACACACTTCTCCCAGCGATGCTACCATCTCTCTAACCCGTCCAAATAGTACTTGGCGTTTTTCTCTGCAAAATAATTGTTCACGAAGGTGAGTGCCTTCTCATTTGAAGAAAATCTCTCTGTCATCCGCTTGGGGCTAGATCTGGTGAATAAGGCTGATGGTCAAGCAGTTCAAACCGTAATTCATGGATTTTCGCCATGGCCACCGCTGAGGTGAAACAGGATTTCTTTTTCTGCAAATGTGGCCGTTTTTCAGCAATTTCTTCCTTCAGCTTGGCAAGTCATGATGCGTAGTATGCTCCTGTAATGGGTTTTCCTTCTTGAAGATAATCGATTGAGACAACTCCTGTAATATCCCAAAAAACAGTCGCCATCACTTTCCCAGCCGAAGAAACAGTTTTTGCTTTTTTTGGAGCCGGCTTGCCCTTTGCAGTCCACTGTTTTGACTGAGTTTTTGTTTCGGGCGTATGATGGTGTATCTAAGTTTCATCTACTATATCTCTCACTTTAATTCGACGGTCGTCTAACACCATTTGGTAAACTTTAGCAATGTTATCGTGAGTGGTTGCAGTTTTTGGATGTCCCTAACGTTCATCATCTCCCAAGCTCTTACGGCCACGTTTAAATTCAGTATTTAATAACAGCTCGATACTCAATTTTTTCCATTTTCACAAAAAACACTCAAACGACTGTCAACTACAAACTGCGCGTCCAAAATGACTGAAACTTCGGTAAGTAACTGTCAAAAGATGCACAACTAGCATTTACTGACGAGTGTCGCTATCTTTACGTTGCGATCGAAAACTTTTCAGACAACCCTCGTAGAGTTAGAGATTGTTCAATATCTGAATCGCATAACACTTTTCTAGTACTCATATTGCATTAACTTAGAACGAAATAAAACAAAAACACAAAACAAATAAACATTCTAAAATCGAATCGACGACACATTTTTATTTACAACACAATTGTAGTGTACTTACAAGAACCGTATACAGCTGCAGTTCTGCATATTACATCAACTCAGTTTTGACTAGAGCTATACGAAAAATAAATAAAAAATATTGAGCATAAAAAAAGATAATTGTTAAAAAAATACTGCCGTGCGTCTTCTAGTCGACGAAGCATGTACTTTGCGTTTGTTTGTGAAAATCGACATTTCAGAATTTATATTTGACACATATGACAGCATCTATAGAGACGAGCTATGCAGGGCGATGTCTACTTTTGGGATCGCTCCCAAACTGTTCCATTTGTGCAGGATGAAGATGGAGAATGCACGCTGCTCCATCAAGGTCGGTAAAGATCTCACCAAGACCTTTGTTGTCAAAAAAGGATTTTGATAAGGCGATACGCTGTCACGCTATTTCTTCAACATTATACTTGAAAGAGTAATCCAAAATTCAAGCGTAAACATAATGGGCGTAATATTTTAAAAGTCCGTCCAATTACTCGCAAACGCCGATGATATCGACATAATCGGAAAAAAGCAGCGCGATGTTAGTGGCGCTTTCACTACTATTGAGACGGAAGCGTTGAAAATGTGTTTAGCGGTAAACGAAGGCAAGACCAAGAGCATATGCATATGCTGTCAAGCAAAAAAGGGAACTCAACACCAACGTCTCGTGCAGAACGTCACCGTTGGCAGATATAACCTTGAGGTAGTTAAAGACTTTGTCTTCCTAGGCTCCGCTGTAAATTCGGACAACGACACCAGCGCTGGGATCAAACGAAGAATAACTCTTCCCAATCGCTACTTCTTTTGGGCTAAGAAGGCAATTCATTAGCAAAGCCGTCTCTCGAACAACAAAAGTTACCCTATATAAGACCTTTACAATCCCAGTACTGCTATATGGCGCAGAGGCATTACATTATCCCGGTTGCCTTGAGAGAAAAATTCTTCGAGTGATCCTCGGTCCCATCTGCATTGACTGCGAGTGGAGAAGGAGATACAACGACGAACCCGGACAGGTCAACACCGGTATAGGCAACTGGTGTTGCAATGATAAGGTTGAATACGGTACATACTGTGCTATTGCAGCACCTGTGCACATAGCTGTTGCTGAAGCCGTCTTCAAAATTCTAGTTCCCGAACACTGGCTGGTTGAAGAAATGATAGAGGACGTTCGGACGGTTGGATTTTTGTTCGCTGTTGAGTTATTGTTCCAGTCGAGTTCGTTTTGCCCTTTCGCCAGCAGCGTCGACAGTGACTACGTTCAACTGCACGCGAAGCTCTTCTATCTGTTTCTGAATCAGCTGCATTTCAGACGATGGCGATGGGTTGCCTGGCTGGCCAATGTTTTCCAATATGATAGCGTTCATGTCGGAATCACTTTCTCCCACGTCTAAGCATACACCCTCTTCTTGCAGAGACATCAGCTTTTCTTCGTCCTGGGTGAGAAAAATTTGCTTGTTTAGGCAAGAACTTCATCTTACCTTCGTGTCGCTCGGCATATATGACGGCCACAATTGAAAGAATGACGCTGATAAAGATGATCACTATTGCTAATAGCGGAACTGTGACTGGAATTAATCTTGGATAGATCTGGCTTGTGCACAATAGGCTGCGCAA
The DNA here is from genome assembly GCA_928272305.1 of Volucella inflata. Classification (NCBI taxonomy): domain Eukaryota; kingdom Metazoa; phylum Arthropoda; class Insecta; order Diptera; family Syrphidae; genus Volucella; species Volucella inflata. The sequence continues at coordinate 47,988,928 of OV743716.1, read as the reverse complement.
AACGAAGAATAAATTTATGGCCGAGATTTAACCAAGTCAAAAACTCTTTTTTACCGGGTTTATTCTCTGAAATTGATTGTATCAATTCATATAATTCAATATTCAATTCATCAATTCAATATAGCAGAGCTAGAACCCGCCATATGGCAGAACAGACCATTCAGTCCTAGCTTAAATGAAGCAACGCAATTGGAACTGAAGCTGCTGAAAATTACTTTGTTCGGAGTATACACCAACGTACTCTGCAAAAAGTCCACAATCGACCAAATCCTCTCACGCCGGTATTTCATCGCACACAGCAGCATTTATAGAGATGATTTAAACAGATCCGATCTAGTTTTGGCGATCCTGCCAAGCTCATCCGTCTGTGCAGAACGCTCGTAGAAGGAAAGAATTGTACGGAAATCAGACGCAAACACCGGAGGCACAATCTATGCAACTGCTAAGTACTCGTAACGTCGATGACATCGAGAGAACTGGGAGAATACAGCGGACCGTCAGCGGTGCGCTAGTACTGAAACAGAAGCTGTCAAAATGGTTTTAGCGTGAATAAGGACAAATTTTTGCATTTGCTGTCGACAACAAGAGACAGTCCTGAGGTTGTAAGGGACTTTGTCTTATGTGGCTCTGCTTTTAATTTTGCTAACAACACCTCAGCAACAAAAAACAATTCAATATTGAAAAACGAATGAGACTTTGCCTTGATCATCTCAGTCCTGTTTTATGGCGCTATAGCATGGACTGTATCGAAAGCATATGCAGATATCCTCAGTCATTTTGTGAGGTAAATCCTTCGCAGATGGGCTTTGCAGGAGAAGATTCAAGATTATAAGAGCTGTACATTAAACTTTCGAATCGAGTTAAGATGCATGTCGTGATGACAGAGCTTTTAGCCAATCGTTCTGCTTGGTAAACGATTCTTTATCGATGAAAATTTTCTCCTCAGTAAAATAAATCGTCGGTGGCGATTTTTTGCGTACTCTCAAACAAAGTTTTCGATTTTGACTTACGCTTTTGCTTCAATGTTTTCCTATTGTGGCCGATATCTATCACCCCAGCTATGATTTTCTGTCCGAGCATCGGGTTTCGAACAATTTGATTCCTTACGGCTTTGAAGACTTGTGCTGTTCGCACATTTTGCGCGGTCAATTATTTCAACAGTATCCTCAAAACTTCAAGGTACGATACACAAAGTGTTATGTGTTTTTCAATGGCCACAAGATCCAAAATATTTCGTCTTTATCGCAGCCTCATTTTTGCAAGCAAAGTGTGAAAACACTATAGTCCCATTTCACCATAGCAAACAACTGACCCACAACATTTTTTATGTAAGAACTTTGCATAAATTTTACTTGCAAAACAGCCGTCAAGGCGAAGTGGATCCGTTCATTCATTTCATTACCAAAACATTTACTAGTACTACATACAATGACACGGCTAAACGAGTTCAGGAAAAACGAGCTTCTAATGTTCAATATATCCCTCACTCCATTCAACAACGACATATTTCAAAAAACGTGATTTTTCAGGAGAGTGATTTTAAAGTTTAAAAGTAAAATAAGATGTATTAAAAATAAATATAAACCTTCCGATTGAACTTTTTACAATGCAGCAGATCGTTTTAGTTACAACATGTCGTTTTTTTTCTGTTTGACGAGGAATAAGTATAAAAATTTTAAAATTTAAATGCTTCCTTTTGATTTATGACGTTCTTGTTCAAAATTTCATTGATGGTGCTTAGAGTATGCCAAAATATGTCGTCATTTTCACTAAATTAATACAATTTGAAACGCCTTTCGTTTCCCATACAATACCAAATTATACGTTTTTGATACAAAACTAAGAATGAAAAATGTCTTACCTTTTGCGCAATACTATAGGTATTTTATGAAGAAATAATACACTCTTGCACTAAGCGACATAGATATTTCCTGCTCAACGGCTGAACGACAGCTAACTTGTGACATTCTTGAAAAGAAGACTCATGAAATATTTTATAATATAGAAATGACACTTCTGGTCTTTACCGGCTAAATATTGAGTTAGACATATGGCGATCTTGCATGGATATACTACTCAGTCACGGCATTCTGAAAACAGGCATAACTGACAAGACGTTGTTGAAAGGAGTGAGCGATATGTCACAATATATGAATATTTTTATTTAAACGTATTTTTAACTATTGTATATTCATTAAGATTTGTGTAAACTGTATATGCTAAATATTTAGGCGATAATTGATACAGTAGATTTGCACTGCCATTTGTTAAGTTTGAAATTTAATCAAAATTCAATTAAGTTGTGCGTCGGTATTTGAATTTATTTTTTTTTGCATAACAATTGCTCCTATATACTTTACAGCGGCTGACCTCAAGCGGTTCAAAACCGTTTGAAGCTGACATCATTCGCTGAATACAGCAAATAGAAAATATGTGTTGACACTAGAAAATATGTGTTGACACTAGGGCATTGATGTCACCTGATTGACGTTTACATTTGTTGTCGATTTTGGTGCTTTAAAAATATTTTACTCCCTATTGCCAAAGTCTGATTCGATCGCAATTTTTGTTTTAGTTACGTACACTGCTACGTGTACAGATAGTGTAAACCAATATGTCATGGATAACTGGGTTGGCCGGAAAGGCTGAAAATATTCTCAATAAATTGGATCAGAATGCGGCCACAGCCTTGCAGACACCAGCGGGTTCGTCTGTTACCATAATACCCGAGGCTGATATTCAAAATTATCAGGTTGATACGATGGCCAAAAACCCTCCGATAACCGCTTTATCCCTTGCGGAATCACTATCCCCAAAACGAGAAGTGCCAAAGATCAAAAGTCCCACAAAACAAGTCATCAATGCCATTGAAAACAATGACAAGTCGAATTTATCATCACGTCGTAGTTCACTAAGCTCTCTCCCAGATTCTGTTGCCATCGATATGCCCATTGCCTCCGAGAAATCGGTTGATTGTACAAAATTAGATATTTCGGCGAGCCAAGAACTAGCAGCATTTAAAATTGCTCTTGCGGATATCTCTAGCGAACGTGATGAGTTAAAAACGAAACTATTGACGCTGACTGATAGTAGTCAGAATGCAGCAATGCAAGGTCGTCTCATGGAAATGGAAGTTCTCGTTCACCGGCTGACTAATGATCGCGATCAGATTCAGAGTGAACTCAATGATATGGTGACCTTAAACAAAGGATATATGCATTCCATATCTCAACTGGAGTCCAGCATCTCGAAGATCCAACAGGAATTTGTTGACGTTTCACAAAAACTTCAATTGCAAGTGAAAGAGACAGAGCAGCAGCGGCTTGATTTGTTGGAATACCGAAAGAAGGCGCAGTTGGCTTTGCAAATGAAAGATCAGGTAATTTCAGAGTTAAAAACGTCAGGTGGAGGCACGTCAGGACCTGTAGATCATTCCAGTGAACGTATTATACAGCTTGAACTAGATTCGCTTAAACAAGAAAATCAGCAACTGCAGGACGAGATCCAGAATGTGCGCTTGCAACTAGAGACCTCCAAGAGCAATCTCCATTCCATATGCCGACAGCAGGAGGAGGCTACTTTGATGCTACGCATGAATGATGATGCCCTTCGTAAGGAGATACGCCAAGAGAAAGAAAGAACCTTGCAACTGGAGTCTGAGTTAAGAGTGGTTAATCAGGAACTGCAAGGTACACGACGGCAGATCACCACACAAATGGAGATGTTCACTCAGAAAATTCAAGAGAAAGACGTTCAGATAGAGCGGATTAAAGCGAGTCAACTAGGAACGCAGGCAGATCCAATGACTTTTGAAACTCGAATAAGGTCACTAACACAGGCGTTGGTGGAAAAGCAGAACTCAATGGAGTCTCTAACAGCTGAAAGGAACGCACTCAAGCTGCAATTGGAAAAGGCTGAGGTAAATAACCACATCTCCCACTTTTTCTGTCAATAAGATCTCTCTTTTGTTTTTGCAGAACCACATTAGGATCTCCACATTCAATACTGGTTCGGTGCGAAATTCTATGACCTTGGTAAATCACACAGACGATGGTATGTCATGAAATTAGAATTTTTGAGAAAGAAATTCGTGTTTACGTTTTTTGTTTCAGCAAAAGCGCAATTTCCGCTTTTAATGCGAGAAAATCCTTTCGACAATCGAGTGGCCAGACGGGTCAAACGGGCATATTCCACACTTGACTCGGCCGGAATCCGTTTGGGTGTTTTTCTACGACGGTATCCGCTCATACGTATCGTTGTTCTGATGTATGTGGGTCTGCTGCATTTATGGGTGATGTTTGTTCTGTTCTCATCCACACCTACCTAACCTTACCATGTATATTAGAGATACAATAACAATATAGCATGTATATGTATTATAGTTCTGTGAATATTCTTAAAATAAAACTTAATTATCGGAAAGGTTTGAGTTTGTAGATGGGGATGAATACTTTCTACAGGTTCTTCGCAAAATACTGAAAATATGGCGTGCCAATAACTTCCCTTTGCTTTATCTGGGTTTCAACTAACTAAGCTCAGATACCTCCATCTCTAGCGCTCGCCACTCTAAGTAAGGTCTTCCGTAACAAGTTCCTCGTTATATTCATATTCATATAACAAGGCTCCTTTTTGTTGCTTGAAAAAGATCTATCTGCTCAATATTCTTTTTGCGCCGGCTTGGCAGCCAAGAATGAATCAAGCCAAGTCTTGATATTCTGCTCTGATGTGAACCGTATTTCAGTGAGGGCGTTCTGCATCGACCGGAACAAATGGTAGTCACAACGGGCAAGGTCTGGGCTTTAAGGCGGGCGGGGTAAGACTTCCCATCCACTGTTTTCCAAATAGTTCTTAACCGGAATAGCAACGTGGGCCCGAGCGTTCTCATGATGGAAAATTATTGCCTCGTGTCTGGTCGCATATTCCGGGCGTTTTTCGGCTACTGCTCTCTTCAAACGGATTAATTGTGTTCGGTAGTGTTGTTCATTGATGGTTTCACCCGGTTTTAGGAGCTCATATACAGCACACCCATCTGATCTCACCAAATACAGAGCATTACCTTCGCGCCATGGATATTCGGCTTTGCCGTTGATTTGGCTGGTTGGCCGGATTTCACATATGATTTTTTGCGCTTGGGGTTGTCGTAATGGATCCATTTTTCATCACCAGTAACAATCCGATGCGAAAATGACTTCCTTTTGTGGCATTCCAGCAGCATTTCGGACATGCAAAACCGCCTTTCGACGTCTCTCGGCTTGAGTTCATCTGGAACCCAATTTCCTTGCTTTTTGAAATGGCTGCTTGAGTGACACCCAAAGATTCTGCGAGCTCTTCTTGTGTTTGGCAACAATCTTGATAGAGTAATGCTTCCAGTTCTTCATCTTCAAACTTTATTGGCTGCCCAGGACGTTCATCGTCTTCCAAGCCAAAATCACAACTTTTAAATCGTGCAAACCACTTTTGGCACGTTCGCTCAGCTAGCGCATGCTCACCATCAATAATATTCTCATAATTGGCACAGTCTAAGCTCCGGTGTCCAGGGTATGTCTCTGTTCTTGCTGAATAATTTATTGCGTGGATTGGGCCATCTTGCTGTAATTGTGTTTTATCGTTGAACTCGGGCAACAGCAGCAATTGTAGTACCAAAAATCAATTGGCAATAAAGTTAACAGTGACTGTCACCCGCTGCTCGAAAAAAATTAAGGCTTTGGACAATACAAACGTTTGCGATGACTTTCGTCAGGGTCGCCGGTGCACCAGTATCTTATGATTTGTTTTTCAATACATCCAATGATGTCAAAATGTGATTCATTAGTGAACAATGCTTCCAAACATTAGTTCTCTTCGAAAACGTTCCAGTATTGCTCTCGCTAAGATTCCTCGGAAAGAATATATATTTTCGTTGCAAACCTGCATGATTTGCATCTTCTGCGGCTGAAACTTAAGTTCCTTTTTGAATATACCGTGCACTGATGATTGTTCTATTCCAATACAGGCCGCATTCTTCCTTATCGATTTACGTGGAATGCGCATAATTTCGCTTCGTTTTTTTATTGTCCTCATTTTGCATCGCTGCTGACGTTGATGGTCGCGGAGGATTTTGTTTAACCGTTGTTCCCTTTTCTCTAAAGTTTTGAACCCACGACTACATAAGTTCCGTGCTCGGCCCATCTTCTACACATCGAATATTTAAGTGAGTACAAAACTCACAACGTGCACGATCCACCGAATCACTGGATCTCAACCACGAACGCGCTCTCGACCAGTGACTCATTGCGTCCGGTTAATCCGCAAAACACGCGCGTCGAACGATATCCCTTTCACCCACTTCACCCTGTTAGCTTACGAGCAACTACAACTTAAACCTATAAGTTTTCCGCTGAATACACTTTACCATTGAAATTGAAGAAGACCAACCACCAACTCCCAATCACTTCCTGATAGGATGCGCTAATTTTACCCAGACCCCAAACCTTGAAGACAAGCCTATATGTTGTCGAAAATAGTGGAAAATTGGGCAATATTTGAAGGAATGGTTTTGGAAGTGTTGTATCCACGAATATCTGATTATATTGACCAAGCGGAGTGCGTGGGTTGTGTTCATCTTGAAGCAGGTATCTTAGTTAAAGTCTGTGACGCCAATCGACCGGGCAGCAAGTGATTCTGAGGCAACGTTGTTCGAGTGTACCAACGAAGAAGTGATTACTGCCAACATCAAAACATCCCAAGTTACATTTCACCGTACAGCCTCAAAACATGCTCGACTTCAAATTGGTGGTGAATCCCTACGAGACTTCACGGAGAGTAAAATGTTGCAGCAGATTGGTCATGGTTATGTAGATGGAGGAGGCAGTTTTGAACACTTGTTGGCTTCACAAGACTTGTCAAAGGGAACAAGTGTCTTTTGTCGATGATAACATGATAAATTTGGTTGTCTATTTGATGTTCAAGTACCTTTCATGTTAATATGAAGTGCGGAAGTGCTATAGTTGTATTCCTAAATCTATTTCGAAATGTACTGTCTTGTAGCCCGCACTACCAAAACTGCACCCTGTTTTTACTTAAAATCATGTCAAAGTGGTTCATACTCCTTTTGTACTCCTTTTGGATCCTGTTTGAAAGTGATGCGATGATATCTGCCATGTATAGCAGTCAGGGGTCCCCGCTTATTTTTCGACTCCATTTTTTAGATAGTCAAAAGCGAGTCACTCCTGTTTTTACAAGCTTCGTTATGGGGGTCTATTCTAATTCCAAGTATTTCATAAGTCTCACTTCTTCTAAAAAAATTGCATTGACGTCAGCTTCAAGAATTTAAATACCTTGAAGTAACCTTGGTGATTGGGTGTTATTGAAATGGGGTATGCGCTGAGAAGTGACAACCTAGCGATACTCAGTGTTGCATCTGTTTCTACACACCAATTGTGCTTGTTTTACTTCCACGTGGTAACCATCGGGTCGATGTCCTTGACTGGACTTGCTAAATTTATAAGTGCGAGTGTTGACCAGCAGACAGCAATGCCAGCACTTAAAACGCGATTGCGGGCGGACATAAAGAGAATGAAATACTGCAACATCTACTACGGCCATAGTTATCCACAGCAAAAGCAGCGCCTATTGGGATTTGGATTTGCTGCTGGAGGCAGACTTAAATGAGAAGCCTTGAGGTAACTGCATGTGAAAGAGCGCCTCGTAACAATTCGTATCAAGGTTAAGCTGCCAACATTTGCCTTGTATGCACAGAAATCCCCATAGTGGAGAAAGATAACGGCAGCAAAGATAGGTCTTGAACATAACCTACCACCTATGCCCTAGCTTTGGTTTAAGTTGGGCTTGGCGATTTTAATGCATGTAGTACTGTTGGAAAGTATTGTCTGCAAGACACATCTTGCGATAACGGATTCAGACTAATCGATTTTGGGACTGGGCGAAGCATTGTTGTAGCTAGCACGTGGTTCCCGCACCTCGATATTCACAAGCGGACGAAGTTCTGTTCAATGAACGGTCAACCAGATTAGCTACAATGCGATCGAACGTTCCGAGGAGCCAAAATCCAAGGTAAAATGCTGTTGCGGATATCTCGAACAAAGTGCCTCTGATGTGCTGGATTTCTTTCGACCACTACGACGAAACCCCTAGTGCCGGTAAGCACATGGAGCTAATTCAGATGCACATTCAGCACAGAACTAAATGAACGATGTAGACCAACAATTCCGTCCATTCGACCTGAATGAAGTGAATATAGCCATGTCTAAGCTACATTCCAACAATGCCGCTGGAACAAGCAGCCTGCCTGCAAAGCTCTTCAAAGCATCAGACGATGACTTAGTTAGGAGCGTACACCAATTTATTTGTAAAATATGCTCAGACGAAAGTACGAGGGCGGGTCAATAAGTCCGTGACTTTTTGAATTTCTGACCTCTTTACTGAAACAGCAACACTGCTCCTGTCAACAGGCATCTGTCAGTTGACTCCTGTCAAAATTTAAACTTGCTGCGTCAGTTAGTTTGTGTTTGACAGCTATTTTTATCAGACTACTCACTAATTTGAGGAGAAAATGGAAAAAAGTGAATTTCGTGTGCTTATTAAGCATTATTTCTTGCGAAAAAAACCATTACCGAGACCAAGGCTAAGCTTGATAAATACTATGGGGACTCTGCACCATCGATTTCAATGGTAAAAAAGTGGTTTACTGAATTTCGTTGTGGCCGTACAAGCACTGAAGATGCCGAACGTCCTGGACGCCCAGTTGAGGTCCCTACGCCCGAAACAATCGAAAAAATTCACGATATGGTGTTGGCCGACCGAAGATTGAAAGTGCGAGAGATTGTGGAAGCCGTAGGGATCTCGCATGGCTCAGTGGTTTCAATTTTGAATGATCACTTGGGCATGAGAAAGCTTTCCGCAAGATGGGTGCCGCGTTTGCTCACAGTCGACCACAAACGCAATCGTGTAACAACTTCACAGGAAGGTTTGGCGTTGTTTAATCGCAATATGGAGGGGTTTTTGCGCCGTTTTGTAACCGTGGACGAAACATGGATCCATCACAACACACCAGAGAACAAACAACAGTCAAAACAGTGGGTTTCTAAGGGTGAATCGGCGCCAAAGAAGGCCAAGGTGGGTTTGTCAGCCAATAAAGTTATGGCGACTGTTTTTTGGGATGCACGCGGGATAATCCACATTGACTACCTTCAAAAGGGAAGAACAATCAATGGGGAATATTATGCCAACTTATTGGACCGATTCAATGACGATTTGAAAAAAAAACGACCTCATTTGGCCAAAAAAAAGTTCTTTTCCACCAAGACAATGCAAGGGTGCACACATGTGCAGTTGCCATGGCAAAAATCCATGAATTGGGCTATGAATTGCTCCCTCATCCACCCTATTCTCCAGATTTGGCTCCGAGCGACTACTTCTTGTTCCCAAACCTGAAGAAATGGCTTGGTGGAAAAAGATTTGACTCCAATGATGAAGTCATCTCGCAAACAAAGGCCTATTTTGAGGACCTCGACAAATCATTTTTTTTTGGAAGGGATAAAAAAATTGGAGAAGCGTTGGACAAAGTGTATAGAGCTCAAGGGAGACTACGTTGAAAAATAAAATTATTTTTTTATCAAAAAATCTGTGTTTTAATCCAAAAGTCACGGACTTATTGACCCGCCCTCGTATTACCGATGTGTGGAACCTCAGCATTGTTTGTCCGATCCGCAAAAAAGGAAATGGCACCATAATCCTTTGAATTTCTGATCCATTATTTAATAAAGATATATTTAAATTTTTTACTTTTAAACACATAATAAAACAGAAGCAGGCATCCTATTTGTTAACTTTGATGCTTAGGTACATCTTTCCTTGGATTGTCTGTTTTACCGGATTGATTTTCTTAAGAATTTGCGTCATGGTCTCTACCAGACGCTCGCTTGATACGCCAGTCTTTTTGTTCTTGAACTTAGTAAGCAGTTCTGTGGCTGTCATTGGTTTACGCATCAAATATCTGCGAACTGCTTCCTCAGTTATGCCATAGTCGCTAAAGAAGAAATAAATATAAAATTAAAAGCACATAACTAAGCACCGAATACTAGGTAGGAAGTACTTACTCTTTACTGTTGGCATTAACCACTCCAGCAAAAGTTGCTGGTAAAGCTGGAGCAGTCTCAATTTTAGTGCGCTTTGCCGGAGTGCTTAATGGACTATTGCTGTTTTCAGACCCAGTCAAATCAGTAGGCATGCTGTTACCCTTACGTTTCAAGTTGTCAGAAGACACTGCTGTAGGAGTACCAGCACGCGATGGATTTTTGGAAGAATCTTTGGCGGGTGGCTTCTTCTTATTATCATCATTCTCGGAGTCACTGCTGTCTGAACTGAAATCGCTTGAAGAATCTGTTACCAATAAAATAGTATGTTAAAGCAACTGTCTACCGTTTGAACTGTCATAATACCTTTCTTTTCGTCCTTTGCCTGCTTTTTGGTTTTCTTCTTCTCCTTAGGATTCTCCTCTTTTTCCTTTTGCTTTTTCTTCTCCTCGTCTTTTTCAGATTCATCTGACTTCTTCTCCTCTTCATCTTCTTCGTCTGAGGTAAGCAACTTGCGGAGAGCATCCTCTTCGGCTACTGACTTCATGTCCTTGTCGAGCTTGGACTCTGGATCGGGTTCGCTAGAAATTTAAATATGAAACAGATCTTGTTAAGACAATTCAGTCTTAAGTTGCATTGTGGGAACTCACTCTTCGCTGGATTCAGTATCGTAATCCATTTCTCTACCTTCTTCGTCGCCATCATCTGATTCCTCAAAGGCTTCATCATCAACGTCCTGCTTTTTCTTTTTCTTTTCTGGCTGCCCTTTTTTGTTTTTCTTCTTCTTGGCCTCTTCATCGCTATCCTCTTCCTTTTTTTCCTTCTCATCTTCCTCTGAGTCTGATTCGTCGTCGGAGTCTATCCATTCGTCCATATCACTTATTTTTAATTCCTTCGCTTTCTTTGATGCTCCCTTCACTTTCACCTCATCAGGATCTTGCTCTGGATCTTCTTCATCGCCCTTCAATCGTTTACGCAACATAAGGGAAAAGTAATTCATCACTTTTTTTCTTCGCCCAAACTCCTGTTCGGCTTCTTCAGCTGATAGGGATTTGTACCTGTAAGCATTAGAGAACCATAACCCTCCACTGGATATCTATATATTTCCTACAAACCTCTGAATTGGTTGGAAGTTATACCACTCGTTGAGCGGGTATGCTTCAATTGCACCGTCCGGAGCGTGTGTGAATACATAGAAAGCAGCATTCTCACTAACGCCTCCCTCTCGAATTCCTTTAAATTTTTTTCCACTTTTGCCACCAACCTTAAGAATCCAGGGCTGTGCATCAGGTCGATACTTTTTCGCGATTATACCGAATTTTTTCCGACGAACTTCTTCACGTAGATCACGATTGTATTCAGAACCTGCACCGAACTTTGGCATATCCTCATCCATGCCTTTGAACTCCTTCATGTTATTTTCTCGTTCCAGCTTAACCATACGCCATTGGGCAAAGTCTACGTTAAGGGTGGCATTGAAGCGCATAACGTGGTGTTTTTTGCGAAGATTTTTCGGCACACGTATATTGAATTCCTGTACGTTTGAGGGCTGAGATGCACTAACGCCTGTTGATGGCTGAGAAATTCGATTATTAAGTGATTTATGGTGGACGAGGGTATATCTGACTTACCACTGATTTTGATAAGGAGGACATTTCACTACATCAATTTTTTTCTACTTTTTTAAAAATAAAATTAGAAGCGTTTATGAAAGCAGAAGCCGTGGCCAAAACTTTCTAAAAAAAAAAAGTTTGCAGGATTTGACAACTGCCGGTAAATAAAAATTTGACATTTTAAATGACACATTCAAAGCATTCAGAGGCAAAGAAGAGAAAAAGTGTCAATTCACAGTAGATAATGAATGTATGGGCGTTCATTTAAATTTTTAATGGTGTAAAATACTCGTATATTAAATAAGACAAAGTAATTAAAAATAGTAATACGATAAAACTATTTTTATTAATTGAGTTATGTCCGATGAATGTAGTCAAAATACAACTGCCTCCTCTGGTCTAACCTTAGATGCTACAAATGGGTGGTTTGAAAGAAACTGTGATATAATTAATACTCGTATGTATAACATATTTTTGATAATCTTCTCTATTTGTAGTGTTATTTTGCGAATCCGCTTAATAAGCAATTTGCATATTAATTACAACAATAATATAGCGATCAACGCTAGGTCAATTTATCCACGCTATCTATTAAGCGGATATAAAACAGTGCTCCCAAATCATATTATCTTCGTTTCGGATGAATTTTTCCGATAAATTAGCAAAAATGTCAACCATTCGCCTACAATTTTTTTCCCAAACAATTTAAGTTTGTTCACTAACCGACAAATGAGCCACCACTAAATGCCAAATAGATATCTGTGCTACCAAGTTTTTATGATGAACTCTTAAGCGGGGATGGATCGGATGGAGCTATTTCAAAGACCGGCAGTATGGTTTTCATTACAACGAGTCTAATGCTGATTTGATGCGGAACCAGAGTGTATCTTTCGAGAATACGTGCATTCAGGGTCGACAAACTCTTTATTGGATTGGAAATTACTCTCCCGAACGTCCTGTTCAAATTAGTTTGGGTTTCAAGTCTGATATCGACAGAGCAAATGTTGGAGTCCCAGCAGCTCCATTCTGACCTCTACATTTTTAAAATTTTTCTACGACCTTTCATCTTGAGTTTTATTTTGCTGATGACAGCACTCTCGTTTATATTCGTTTCCGGACTCGCATCACTACACATCAGCTGTAGGACAATTATAAATTTTTGTTGTATTCCGATTTTTTTTTTGCGTTTTCCATTGACTTCACTGTGAAATTAGTAGTCCCTCGAATTCAATTGAATTCCGTAGTACTCTGATTTTTTAAATTTAAAAGTTCAAAATGTTTGTATGTGTATTAGTTAGATTGCTTATATCAAATTTAATTATTCTAATTATTCTGCTTACCCAAATGGAGCATAAATAAATTTAAATTTTCTACATTTAAACTCAAACAACTGACAATGGAACATTTTTAGAGTGCTATCTCCACTCTAGAGTGCAAAAAGAGTGCGTTTTTGTCCAATGGAAAACGCCATTACTAAAACGATTGTATTGAAAGAAATTAGTTCCATTTTTTAAAGACACTTACACATTTTACATTGCGATAAGCTCATTAAATTCCGATATTAACAGCTTACTCAATTGAGAAAAAACTGTCTTCTTAATAACAATGCTGATCGCACCGAAGTTTAAGTAGCCAGCCATTATCAATGAATTGTTCTTTAATGGCAAGTCCTGCCAAAATACCGCGAAATTTCAAGCAGTACAAGAAAAACTTTCTCCTTGATCCGGACTCAATATTTAACTCATCCATCCCTTCAAAATTGGAATAGAATATGTGTTCAGGGGCTCTAAAGGGGTTTCCGCATAGATACGTTTCAAACACTGTGCTATAAAACTCATAAGTGACGACACTATTGCTCAGGTTATTCACACCGTCTGACATCGACGAGCACGGACGAGAGCCTCTAGAGAGTCCTATAATCGAAAGAGACGGGAAATACATCGGCTTCGCCAGAGGAAGAAAAAAAAACACAATAACACGGTTAAACTGGTAAAAATAACGTGTCAAGACAACAAGACTAATACAGCGATCGGCAGAGATGGCAAACTTTATCTGCAAAACGCATAACCAGCTGCCACCAAGGCCACTTCACTCGCACTTAAACCGAAGCTATCAAAATGGGTTTAGCGGTTAATTAGCGCAAATCCAAGTATATGTTGTTAACAAGAAGGGACATAAATCATCAATGTCACAGTCGACAGCTATGACTTCGAGGAAGTAAGGGACCTTGTCTACCTTGGCTCTGCTAATTTTACCAACAAAACTTCAGTAGAAATAAAACGAAATAAAGCTTTCGGCAATTGGAGACTTTATATAAAACCATGAGAAGACTCAACATCGGACTATACGACCTCTATGGCGACATTGCTGGAGCGAATGGATATCAATTTTTAGAGCCACTCCACTTCTTCTTATCCTTTTATTTAACCCTTTCCTCGATATACGAACTTATGCGAGTTTCCCATTTTTACTGCATTGCTGCTGCTTTTGGGGTTGGCTAATGTCGCAGACCGCAGAACGCGTCTACATAATGCTCGGTCCTGGATCGCTTCAGTGGTTAGCCCCAGGCGTTGTTGCGCATTTGCCATCTGAGAAATCCAGAAATTCTTTTTCCGACCTCGTTTTCTTACAGTTGGAATGACCGTAGTTGATAGTGCCTTTTTAACCGGATTTTCTGCAGATCTTCTTTGAACGTGGCAATACCAGCTTATTTTATTCGCCTTAAGCTGTTCGGCTACCGAATTCTTTATATGTAGACTTTCTCTTATACGCGTAGATCTAATGCAATCGCGTTTAGTGACTCCACTAGATATCCTTAACATTTTCATTTCCGCTGCCGTTATTTTGTTTTTAAACGCTTCGTACATTGTCCAGCACTGTGAACCGTATATAAGAGCTTTTCTCACAACCGTGGTGTAGAGTTTACCCTTTAATTTAAGTGGACATTTTCAGTCGCAAAAAATTCCCGAATTTTCCCGCGATTTCATCCATCCCACACTCACTTTGTGGTTTACGTCGTCGTCACATTTCGCTTCCATGTTAACGATTGATCCTAAGTACTTAAAGATAATGCTTTCCGGAAGAAGTATTCCGTCTAACATTCCACTATCAGAAATATTCTATTTATAATTCTCTCCTCTGCATACAATTTGTAGAATGCACTAACGAGCTCTTCATTTCCTCCTACACACATTTAAGATTGGTGTCTTTTTTCTCGCCCAAACTTTAAACTGATTGTATAAGGGCTTGGCAATGATTAGTTATAATTTTGATAATTATAGTAGGTAAACTAGTGGCATCTCTGAACGACAGAAATATAAATCAGTGAATTTATTTGCATCTAATCTACATTCTTGTGTATTCACTTTTTATTTATTTCAATTCATAAATATCAGCAAACAGTTGCCTTTGGAAAAAAGTTGAATTACCCATAGTTGGTCTTAAACAACTTGCTTATTCCTTGCATCTACGATTGCTCGAATCATCAGACACTTTGCGATGGCATATATTCTGACGCAGGCATTCGATTCACTTTCTTAAAAGATATTTAAAAAAATTGCCAGTAATTCGATTTATTCAGTTGATATCAAATTTGTACTTACTTCCTTCTTGTTCACAAACCTCGACAGAATCTCCGGTAGCTGGCCACATTGTTTGCTGTAAAAGGTTCTTATTCAACTTCCAATCTTTTATAAGGCCCGACTTTTCAAAAAAGCATCTTATGTAGCACTGTAAAGGAAACAAAAAACAATAATTTTTATTGAAAGTTTAAGAGTAGCAAATTGTAAAATCATACCATGCCAGTTTTATCAGTTTCATTCGGAAGAGCTCCTGTGTTGTTAAATTCGGAGATGTAGTCTAAACAAATATTTGATTTACAAAAAAGAAACATAAATTAAAAATAACTATGTATTCTCACTCAGAATTTTGAAAATGTTTAGAAGTCTTTTATCGAAAATGAACAACAATTTATGAGCGTCATTGAAGCAAGGGCCATTAAGCGAAATTGTAATTAAGAAAATTCTTATCCTACTGTCATGGTACCATGGTGATCTCCGACTCGAAGATCGAAAAAATTTAAAACTTCTAGCAGAAGGTGAAGTTCAAATGGTTGCCGTTTCTGTGCAGTGCAGTTCTGAGTCTTTCCCAGAAAAACTTTCAGAAGTGAACATTTGTTTAAGAAGCCAATAGGATAATCGAGGATCAGTTGAAATTGAAGCTTTGACTGTACTACAAGTACGTGCTGATTTTCTTGATCCTCTGAGTGAAAAGTGTATGTCTTTGGGTAATTTTATATTATCTGACAAGATTTTTGCGGAAAACACGTGTTGGGCATGTTGATTCATTATTTTTCCATTCAAATAACCGAAGCACGATCTGAATTTTAGAAGCGATAAGAATACATGGCTAGGAGAAAGAAATTGTTTTGTTGACTTAACAAGGTATTCAAAGGTTGCAAAATCACTATCAAGCATAATAGCGTTTGAAACATGCTTCTGTGGAGATAGGTAGTAAGCCATTCCATGTGCATATAACTGGGAACTAGGATTTTCAAGAGATCCATCGAAGTGAACGGAGTACGATGCGAAGATTTAAGAACAACTCAAAGATGGGAAAGCAGAACTTTAATAGGATGAGCCATCAAAAATAATATTCTTCCTTCGCCACCATCCCATTTGAAAAGAAACAGGTAGGACAACTAGGTTACAGATCACCCATCACCAATCTCTAAACGGTTTTCTGATTAATGGGACTGATTTGGTCGCAGATGTTATACGTACGATTTTTATCAACTGTAGGGTAGGACTATTTGCACGTATTGCTGATAAAGAAAAGGTATTCCTGCAAATCAAAGATCGTATTGTATAAATCAGGGTATTCAAATGATGGTTATTTTGATATTTTGAGTACCCCTTCTCCCTCGTATTCCCTGCCACCATTCCACACTACTTAAGACAGTACATGAAGAAGTATCCAGGTACATGTAAAGCTTTAAAAAATGCCTTTTATATGGATGGTATGATCCTAAGTTATAACACCGAAGAGGAGTAGCCATTAAAATTATAAAGGAACCTTCCATGCTACTGCGAAAATGTCAATTTAACTGCGTGAAGGTAAGTACTATGTTTACGGGTAAAAAATCCTTCAGGAAAATACACCATCTACACACGTTCACAGATGTGAGCTTAAATCCGAATTGTGCTGTTGACTTAATGTATCAAATATTTTAAATTTATTGAAGCACATAGGCAGACATGATGGCAATCTCTCCAATCCTTTTAATATTTACTAATTATCAGAATTGGCGTACTGTAGCAATAGGGTAGGCACGGAGGGGTGATATCCACTGATGCAACTGTTTTCTTCACATCAATTGTGCTTATAATGCCTCCACGTGGTAACTGTCGGGTACTGGTCGATGCCCATCGGATGAACTGGCCAGATGGAAGGTTGGAAAAAATCCCGGAACAAATGAGACCTTATCCGGGCTACTCCGACATATTTGAAGGTCAGACTGGTAAGGATTTCCGAGACTAAACCAGGTTTTTGGAAAAGAGATAGTGGCGGAGCGCTGACGTCAGCGCTCACACCCCAGAATGGGTTACTGGCTTCGATGTAACTCACCCCTCGTTCTACTTACTTTAGGTGGCGCTACAGTCCGGGGTGGACCTGGGCCTCAGTCAATAAGCTTCTCCAGCCAGCCTCTGCGCCATAGAGCAGGACCGCGATTATTAAAGTCTTATAAAGGGTGACTTTTGTTGTCCGAGAGAGGGCTTTGCTACTCAATTGCCTTCTTAACCCAAAGAAACAGCGGTTGGCAAGAGTTATTCTTCGCTTGATCTCAGCGCTGGTGTCATTGTCTGTATTTATAACAGAGCCTAGGTAGACAAAGTCCTTAACTACCTCTAAGTTATATCTGTCGAGGGTGACGTTCTGCCCGAGACGTCGGTGTTGGTTGTCCTTTTTGCTTGGCAGCATATACTTGGTCTGGCCCTCATTGACCGCTAAACCCATTTTCGCCGCTTCCGTCTCAATACTCGCGAAAGCGCCACTGACATTACGCTGATTTCTCTCCATTATGTCAATATCGTCGGCGTATGAGAGTATTTTAAAGGACTTTTGAAAGATAGTGCCTCTTGTGTATGCTCGTGAGTTTTGCACTGTTCTTTCAATAACGATGTTGAAAAAATCGCATGACAGCGCATCGCCTTGTCTAAATCCTTTCTGGACATCAAAGGCCTCGGTGAGATCTTTACCGACCTTGATGGAGCAGCGTGCATTCTCCATCGTCATCCTGCACAGACGGACGAGTTTGGCAGGGATGCCAAAACTAGACATTGCTCTGTATAGCTCGTCTCTATAGATGCTGTCATACGCGGCCTTAAAATCGATGAATAGGTGGTGGGTATCGATCTGAAGCTCATGGGTCTTCTCCAAGATCTGCCGTAGTGTGAATATCTGGTCGATGGTGGACTTTCCTGGCCTGAAGCCACACTGATATGGACCTATCAGGTTGTTGACGAACGGCTTCAGGCGTTCACACAATACGGCGGATAAGATCTTATATGCGATGTTAAGGAGACTGATGCCTCTGTAGTTGGCGCAGTTCAGAGGGTCTCTTTTCTTAAGAATTGGACAAACAATGCTGAGGTTCCATTCATCGGGCATACTTTCGTCCGACCATATTTTACAGATGAGTTGGTGTATGCTCCTTACCAAGTCATCGCCTGCCGCTTTGAAGAGCTCGGCAGTCAGGCCATCCGCCCCAGCAGCTTTGTTGGACTTAAGCTTCGATATGGCTATCTTCACTTCATCCAGGTCGGGTGGACGGAATTGTTGGTCATCATCGTCCAAGTTGAAAGGTTGATTTTGCCTAACAGCGGTATTTGGTCCGTCATCGCCGTTATACAGTCTGCAGAAATGAACTTTCCAAATCCTCAGCATCGACTGCGATTCTACTACGATGTTCCCTTGTTCATCTCTACAGGCTTCGGTTCGGGGTTTGTTTCCGCGGCATGTTATTTTCACCTTTTGGTAAAACTTCCGAACCTCATTCCTGGATAGCATCTCTCAATTTGCTCGATCGCGCGCTTCTCATGCTCTTTCTCGTCCCTCGTCCTAAGGGTATCAAAAATAGAACTGGTCCTCCAGGTTGGGGATTGTGCCGCCGAGGTAACTGCTCGGCCATGGAAAAAAGATGAAGGTTATGAAGCAATAACAAGCCTCGGATACGGACGGATCTGCTGTTGACAACCCATGCGAATGAATTCATGACAACGAGCTTCGGATATGCATGTGGAAAGCTAGGTTTCTTAATAAGCCACGTGCAGGTGTTGAACTCGGTTATCCATGCAATGCAGTGTGATGCAATGCAAAGGGTGATCAAGTGACGTTGTCGCTGAACAAGGAGTTGGTCACCGAAGTGAGTTGTCTTGTGCGGGCACAGCGGCGTGTGTGGACACCACAAAAGTCACGTCGCTGAGGTATTTTAATGAAGTCCTAAAGGATGAAAAAGCGATGCACATCAAGCTTATCGTTTTCATTTATCAAAGATCTCTTGATTTTTACACAAAGAATGTAATTGGATTAGGAGAAGTTCGGCCGGGTGCAAGGCTCGAGATCATGGCTAATGAGGATATCCCTAGCAGACCCAAAACAGCACCTGAAACCCATCTGACCTCTGCTCTCCAGAAGACATCCTGGAGATCATCAGGCTCAGTTACCGGAGTCTTCGGACTCATGGCTATCTAGCGCAGACCAAACGGATGGTTTGGTTCTATTTCGAGTCTATAAAGCCTCATTTCATTTCCAATTTAGGAACCATGAATTCGTGAAAGCATGAGTCGTGGTTTTGGGACCTGAATACGTTCACTCTATATAAGAGAAAAATATAAGATTAAAACGAAATGTAGCCTCAATATATCTTTATTTCCTTACTTCAGCAAAGCAACATATGTGTAATCTTTGCCAGTTTGGAAACTGCCAAGGACACGTACTTGCTTACATCAGCATATCTGGACCGCGACTATGTGGGCTCTCTTCCTGTAATAACCTAGTAAGGGAGGCACTGGAGCAGCAAGGCTCAAAGCTGGCCTCATCATCGGATGTGCATATTTCACGGGATGGGGCAGTAACGGCACCAAGAAGCGAACCACTTTTTGATTATATTATAAGTTTTAACCTCAATGTTTGCAACACTGGCAATACCCCACCTTTATAACAAAAAATCGACAAGAAGTGTTGTATATCAATCGTTACTCCGACAACATCACTAAAATAATAACGAACTGGATGGTATCATCTGATTTCAGATCCTCTGAGGCGTCGCTAATGTAGTTTCAATCCTATAAGCCATATAATCCTACAAGACCTCTGACCTATTAGTCAAGAAACTTTTCTTTCTCGATCGATAGTATCGATCCACCATTTTTGTCTATGGCTCAGAATGCCTACTGACTAGCGACATCGATCCTTACTTTTAAGAGAGTATATAATGGTCCGATCTAAGCAATATAGACGTTAACAGTCTCAAAATAATTCCAAGTGTGAGAGATCACCACGTGGCATCATAAAGGGCTAATATCCCTAAGTGAGATCGTCTTTCGCCAACAGCCACTCTAACCTGACCTAACCAAGATTTTTTAAGTAGAGATGGCTGAGAGCTCGATTAAGTTTACTTCAATTGTTACACCAAATAGTCAGTTTCAGTATACGAGATTGCCATTTGGGCTCAAAAATAGTCCTTCTGTACAGTTTTTTTCATTCATTCTTAAGAATTTTGTTGAAATGAGGCTCATAGTCGTCTACGTGGATCAACTGCTTACGCCGAACTTGGCGTTATGATAAAGAAGAACGATCAGTTCAAATTTGGCAAGGAATCTGTTAGTATCTTTTTGAATTGTGTGATGTTTTGACATTGACAAGTCCTATGCGTTAAAAAATTGACAATTTCGAGGTACAAAATTGGTCGATTTATGCTTGAACAAGGTTGGGATCTCAGGCGCACTAGCCTGAGGATAACTTTGTTTGAATATCTGCGATTATTCGCTAAAAAGGTCCAATCGACCCACAAATTGAAGCAAAATTTGAATGGCGGCATTATTGACCCATTTTTCTTTCTGCCCAGATCGGATAACCGATTTTTTATGATCAAGAATGTTGGATTAGAACTTGGGCTTACTATGAGTCATTATATCATCTCCCCCCACAATCTAGTCTAATGGGTCAAGGAAGATAGAGCTACGTCCCACACAAGCCGTGGGTTGAAGCAGTTGAATGAAATAATATTCCATAGTTACTTTGAAGGCTACCAACAGATACCAACAGATGGCCCACCATTTACATGTAGAAATCCCAGCTACTGCCTTAAATTTAGTGACTGATGATGTCTATGTATATATTTGTTGATCTGGCTATAAGACCCTTCCGATTTTTATCATGGTTTTCAAAAGTTGTTGATTGTCGAAAATAATTCTTCGGGCCTAATCTACAAATAATAAAGCTCGATAATAGCCAGTGTGGATTTGTGGAAGGAAGATCGACGGTGGACGATATCCAAAGCCTACGAATAATAATGGAAAAGCACCGAGATTCGTCTACGGATTTACACATGGTATTTATCGACCTCGAGAAAACATTCGATCGAGTGCCTAGGGATCTCATATGGACCGCTCTGAGGTCTCAAAACGTACCGGAAACGTATGTTAGAATAATACAAGACATGTACGGAAACGTGAAAACTGCGGTTAAAAGCTCTGCTGGACTAACGAGAGAATTTCCAGTTAATGTCGGAGTGCATCAAGGAAGCGTACTTAGCCCTTTCCTCTTTAACGTAGTATTCGACTATCTTTTAAAAGACTGCATGCGCGAAGCAAATGTTACGCCAATTCTCTTCGCTGACGACGCAGTTATACTTAGCGATAACGTCGAAGATTTACAGAACGCCTTAGATTCATGGAGAAATGCGCTAGAGAGAAACGGGTTTAAAATAAGTCGTTCAAAGACGGAGCATTTGACATGCCCATTTGCGCCACCGTTGCGACCTGTTCCGGATATAATGTTAGACGGAATAGTTCTTCCGAAAAGCACTATCTTTAAGTACTTAGGATCAATCGTTAACATGGAAGCGAAATGTGACGACGACGTAAACCAAAGAGTGAGTGTAGGATGGACGAAATGGCGGGAAAATTCGGGAATCTTTTGCGACCGAAAATGTCCCCTTAAATTAAAGGGGACACTCTACACCACGGTTGTGAGAAAAGCTCTTATATACGGTTCACAGTGCTGGACAATGTACGAAGCGTTTAAAAACAAAATGACGGCAACGGAAATGAAAATGTTAAGGATGTCTAGTGAAGTCACTAAACGCGATTGCATTAGATCTACGCGTATAAGACGAAGTTTACATATAAAGAATTCGGTAACTGAACAGCTTGAGGCGAATAGAATAAGCTGGTATTGCCACGTTCAAAGAAGATCTGCGGAAAATCCGGTTAAAATGGCACTATCAACTACGGTCACTCCAACTGTAAGAAAACGAGGCCGGAAAAAGAATTCCTGGATTTTTTAGATGGCAAATGCGCAACAACGCCTGGGGCTAACCACTGAAGCGATCCAGGACCGAGCATTATGTAGACGCGTTCTGCGGTCTGCGACATTAGCCAACCCCAAAAGCGGAGCAGCAGCGATGCAGTAAAAATGGGAAACTCGTTACGCATAAGTTCGTATAACGAGGAGAGGGTAAATAAAAGGATAAGAAGAAGAAGTGTTCTCCATTTTTAAGTAAAAATGATCTTTGTCAGAAGCGTTGTCCACAGTCAATAACTCGAACTCCGGCATTGTTTTGAAAAACTAAAACCGATGATACCACAGAAGTAAAAACCACACCGAAAGTGAACTTTTGTTGCTGCGATTGAGTTTCATGAATCTCTTTTGGATATAATCTACAAATAGCAATTGACATTGTCCGATAGAATAAGAGGCGATTTCAAGCTTCTGAAGAAAGCAATTCGCGGCCCCCGTTGCAAGCCAAGATCTCGTAGCTTTGGTTCATGAATCAGCTGAATTAGTGTAAGATGCCAATTAGATTGAGACTTTCGCTCTTCCACCACACTTTTACTTATAAGGGCTATCTTCTGTACACGCATCACGTTAAGGCATGACGAATGGCGAGCTCAGTTCGGCAATATCTTTAAAATCCAAGAAATCACATTTCGCGAATTAAAGACCGATTTTCAAAATAAGATTCAATAATGCTTTGCATATAAGTGATTTGGGCGTATTTCAAAAATATGGAAATTTAAGTGAACGACAATGTATGAACAAGTATATGCTTATAGAAATATATTTTTTGCCTATTTTGATTCCAATGTAAAAGAGTTTGAAAATTGCTTTCAATAAAAAATCTATCAAATAAGCAATAATCGAATTGAAACTTACCCAATGGTATAGAAAAGCTCGAATTACACATATCCATAATTATGTTAAAATCTAAAGCTGTGTCCCTTGTCGTTTTTGTCATCGGGCACTCTTCCTGTCCTTCGATTAAGGGAAACACTTCCAACAAGATCACAGAATAAGTGAAAAATAACAAAATTCTAACTGAAAACATGTTGATGCCGTTTGAGTGCAAATGCCTAGTGCGGTTGGTTTTATATTCACTCCTCGCTTCTAGAATAAATTAGCAAGCCAACACGCAATTCATGTGAGCTACAAATCACTTCCGTTTCCGTTGGAATATTTGAAAAAATAAATCAAAGTCAATCATTCGAATAGAATAGACAGTTTGTTCTTACAATAAATAAATACTACTTTATTTTTTATTGAATCAGTTATAGTAAAATTACAATCTTTAAAGTGCTTAGAACCGATGTGCGTGCTCACTTTGTTTTCTATTTGTACCCCGCTTCCTCATTCTACTTGTCGTATTTGGTTCACTTAAACTCTATGTACATAGTTAACAACAATTTTATCTATTGTCTAGCTCCCCAGGCCCTCTTCACCATTTGGGAACCCTTTTCAGCGATCATTACTGCTGGCGCATGAGTATTTCCTGCTGTCACTTTTGGCATTATTGACGTATCCATTACACGCAAACCTCGGACGCCATGTACTCGTAATTCATGATCGACAACAGCATAGGGATCACGTGCTGGGCCCATTTTGCAGGAACCTGCTTGATGGTTTTCTGGTCCAGTATTTTGTCTAACAGCACACTCCCAGTATTCATCGGATCCGAATTTATAGAATTCACATCCTTTGACAATGGTTTCATCAAGACGCATACCGTATGCTTTAAGGGGACTTGTTTGCGCTAACCGAATAGAAAATCGTATGCCTTCAATCAGAGTTTGAACATCTCGTTTATCATCTAAATAGTTTGCAAAGATTTTTGGTGGGCTTAGAGGATCATTAGAGGCAAGAGTGACGTAACCTCTGCTTTTTGGAGTCAAGACAGCAGGGAAAATCTGAATGCTTCTGGAATGGTTGGAGAGAAGTTCACCGACTTGGCCGGTTTTAGCGCAACTGGCCAAGTATCCACCGAAGAATAATTGTAAATCAGGAACATCAGGACGTTCAGCATATGATGTGGCTATTTTCGCTGTCACATCAGATATTCCTGTGCCAGACATAAGGCCATCACGGAAAAGCAGATACTCCATAGCAGTAGCCCAGTTAAGAGGCGAAGTGTCGGCGTCATCGATGAAGAAGTTCGTGAAGTAGGCGACGTGATTGTGTAGATTTTTACCAACACCGGGTAAATCATGTACTACACGGACATTCACCTAAAAGCAATTAAAAAAAAGAAATACAGTTGTAAGAGTATATGTATTCATAAAATGATTTGAAAATATATCAAGGTTGTAGTAGTTGTAATATATAAGTTAACAAAGTGTAATGGTTTATGAAAAGTCTACTACTCATCTCACTGGAGTGCCGCTTAGCTTAGATAAAAGTGTGCCTACTCGTATTTAAAAAAAGAATCATCATTGTAAGATATCTTTCATGTACAGAAGCCATGACTGGAAACAAATCTCTATTCGAGCGTGGTATTATTCATCAGAGCAATGAATTTTTCTTGGAGTTTATACCAATCATTATAACTATGGCAAATATGAGTAATTATAGACCAGGTCTCTGAATGCTTGACCTCCGTGTCGAAGATGTGTTTTACTTGAATAGTTGCGACCTATTCTGTATCACCCTTTCGGCGGGCAATGGCAAACTCCCGAAAGTAAAATTGCCTATAAAAAGGCTTCTAAGCCGTGACCGGTGACTACCTCGGTAACGCCCAAAAATACAAAATTATTTGCAGTTTTAAAATAGACATTGGTGTCTCATTTATAATATCCTCGGTGATTGAGTTTCAAACACAAGAATACGCATAAATGATTAATATATATGGTTCCTGCAATAGTAACTGTCCAAAATGCCAGAACATTTATTAGAATATCTTCTAGGTTGAGACAGGAACAAGACGGAAATTGTTGACTGTAAGGACTCTATCGAAAGCGAATAAAGAAATCTTGGATGGGCTTTGCAAGAGATTCAGCGACAAGCTATAGAAGTTACACAGCGACATCGACCTTGTCAGAAAACGGCGTATCAGTTACTTAAGATGCCAGTACATATAGGGCAAATAGACACCAATGCTCCGGACCGCGGAGTCTTAAAACCTAACCCAGAGGGGCAGCGAAGTACATGAAGACCTACCTAGCTAGCTAGCTAATGATCGGTGTAACTGGGAGGATTGTTAGTTGAGGTCCAGGAACACCCCGAACTGGACCGCGACACCTTAGTAAGTAAGTGAGACCAATTTGCCAGGAATGGAATTTTCACAAGAAACAGCAAAGCTTTTCAGCATAAGTTCAACGTCAATATGTGGTCAGGTATATTGTGTACCAAGTTAATCGTACCCTATCGGTTTTCTCCATGAATCAATTCGACTATCAACCTGGAATTCCTGCGAAAAAAATTAAGACAACTTTTGGGTGACATACCATTGCAACAAAAAAAACAGCCATTGTGTACCATCAGGATGTCACCCTCACACGCGTATGGTTGGGATGGATCCATTTTGTGGCCTGAAAGCCGGAGGTACTATTAACACATTTCCAAGTACAATCACTCGAAAAAAAATGATGACAAAGTAAGAGTTTTAAGTTTTTATGTTTGTTTTTTAAATCCCCTTTGATATTTTATAACTGTTGACACATTAACTTTGGGACAGCATTTATTTTGAAACCATTAAGGTGTTCATAATTACAAGTTTAACAAAACTCCACTAGTTACCATTTATAAAATATGAGTCAAAACCGAAAGCGTGAGGCTTACATTATCCAGAATACCAAGTATGTATACATATACATAAATAAGAATAATAGTAGAAAACGTGAAGAATTTCTGCCTGCAACAGCAGACTAGGTACACAAAGATAATATTTTCTAATATTTTTAGATTTCTAAGTTAGTTCAAGAATGTAAAGCTTCCTTGATAAACGTCGAATGGCTTAATTTGTTGACACTTATCTGACTAGCCATGGTTCAGTTAAGGGCTTCTAACGACTTTCCGTAACCGGAGCATATGCCCTGTCGGTAGAGCTTTTGCTGTCAATGATAAAGATAATGATAGATATAGTGCGACTACTTTTACCACGAGTTGTATTATTGCAGGTAGGGGGTTTGTTAAGAATCTGTCCATGTGGTTACAACAAATAAAAATAATAGCTTTAGGACGTGCACAATAAGTGCAAGAGACTTTAATCGATTCCTCCAAAATAGTTCAGACTGAAAAATATTATTGACTTTGTTTGGATACCAGGGCAAAATTGTGTCTCTAGAATAATACTCCTCACCATTCCACAGAGTAAATTGTTCTTACCTTTTTGAGATCCTCTTTTGGCCCGATACCACTCAGTAAAAGAATTTGTGGTGAATTAACTGCTCCTCCACTAATGATAACTTCTTTTTTAACCAAAATCTTTCTCATGCTGCCATACTGATCGATTACCTCGACGCCATGAGTACTCTTTGTGGATGGGTTTACAAGCACCTTAGTCACAGTGGTATTAAGCAAAATATGCAAATTGTTCCTTTGCCTTGCTGGGCGAATGAAAGATCTTGCAGAACTCATACGAACTCCGTTTTTAGTGTTCATCTGAGCAATCATGAATCCAGTTGAGTTTGCTCCATTCAGATCATGTACACCGAAACCTATGAAAGACGTAGAAAAGAATCGTGGGAACTTAAATACACAGTTAACCTTTTTAGCGTTACCTAATTCCTCTCCCGCCTTCAGAATAGCATATGATAGAGGTGGATTGTATGAAAACTTCGACACCGGTAATAATCCGCCAGTTGCGTGGTAGTCTGAACCAACTTCATCAATTTGCAAATTGTTTTCAGACTTCTTGAAGAATGGCAAGACATCTTTGTATGCCCATCCAGGATTACCCATTGCCTCCCAATCGTCATAGTCCTCACGATTACCACGGATATACATCATGCCGTTCATAACAGAAGTTCCTCCAAGCACCTTACCTCTGGGCCAGTAACAGCGTTTTCCTTTAGACCCTAGACATGCACTTTGCTCAGGTTCTGTATTATAGCGCCAATCGATATCGCTTCCAATGAAATTCAAGAACATTGATGGGATTTGCGCACCGACCGGTTCATCGCCACCTATCAATAAAATCCACAAATTTATTAGTGCAAGTATTGGAGAAAAAAAAACAACAACAACGATACAAACAAGTTTTACAGAGTAGGTGATGTGATGTACGAGTAGATTTGTGATATTTAGAAGTCAATACTACGACTTGTGACATTAACGAACCATCGATCAGATAGTTGGCTATAAGCAGTCTTTAGATACAAAATCGCAATTTGTAAGTAGTCTCGCTTTTTTAGACTTTTAGACATTTGTCAATTAATTTGCATTGGTCAAATCATTAAAGCAAGAGGTGGCATCTTTTAATAATAATTTTCAATAAACTGCCATATTATTATTAAGAGGAGCAAGGCCTTGGAAGTCGTCTAACAACTGTTGGTTTGACATTGAGAAATTATTGTTAATTTGAGCAGACCCTCATTTTAAGATATAAATTTTATCGATCACGTTTACCGATGTCATCGTAAAAATTAAAGTGTAACATCACATCATCTTGTGCTGTATGGATTTCCAAAAACTCGATGTTGGTTTCAGTTATGAGAAAACCAAGCGTTTGACTTCCAGATTTGATTTACCAGAACTCATGAATGAATAATCTATTCAAGTGATCAAATGAATTTTCTCTGATTTAACTATTCGTAACGTAGCACTATATTTTAAATTCGACTTTTACTAACAAGTCTTTCAAGGTTAAAAGAATAAGATGTTTTTGGGCCGGAGTGTTGGAATCAGCACAATGCTGTGATGGAGTTTCAGTTTTAAAAGCAAAGCAAGGTCAACTCGATTAAATCTCTACTCAAATCAACTTCTTTTCTCTCTCTATACTATATTAATTGTTTAAATATGTAACTCGTACAATTTACACTTATGCTACGAGTATATAATTCTTCTACGAGTCAACAATCTTTAATCGAATCTTTGGGAAGACAATTTCTATAGAGCAGTACAGATAGATCGCAATAAGAGATGTCAGGCCTTTTTCTGCAGGAATACATACGTAAAAAAAACGTGGCTAACTCCTGATCGAAAAACCGTCAACCAAATCGATCATATAGCGATCGACGTAGAGGACTCCTCCCAGTGTCCTAACGTTTCGAGCAGCTATCGGCTATTATGATCTTGTTGTAGCGAAGATGCGGATGCGGATGCGGATATACTATTATGAGGAAGTTGAATGTCGAACGGGTGCATTAACCTCTCGACAAGTCAAATGTCATCAGCATTGAAAGTAGAAGACCAATCGCATCACTGCCAAAGAGCAATTAGTGGTTGCCTCTGATGTATGAGGTCTCAACCTACTCCAACACGGAAACTCCTGGTTTGACAACAAAAAGGGGCTTGTGATCCCTACGACCAGAAAAAGAAGGGAAGTATATATGCTCCCTAAAAGAGTACGAGAATTGCTTCATCGAGGTCGGAAGTTTCTAAATCTGCCATTATTTTTATCATCGTGCTTAACAACGAGAATCTCTTTTAGCTTAATGGATTTGTGAACATGCAAAATTGCCATTACTAGACTCTAATAAATCCCTGAGAGACCCACACGATTTAAATACACCTAAAATTATTATGATCGTGGCATCCTTGGTCCTGTTTTTTCGAGCGAGAAGACCAAAGACAGCACATACCTGAATTTGTGTTCAAAACATAATGTCAAGAACTTTTTACTATGAATATATCTTACTTCTGTTATTCAAATTTCAAGTCAGTTGGACATTTTATAAAACAGTCACTCTTATTTTTCAACAAAGGCCAAAAAGATTTATATCTGTAGAAGAGTTTATAGACCAGACAGACAGTAGATTTACTTAGCTCGGAGTTAGCAAGAGTCTTTGACAGACATTGTAAATGTACTTCACTTATGGGACAAAAAGTTGTTGAAGCCAATTTTGGAATAGAAACTGCTGGAAACGTATCTACTGTTTCTACAATTCAATTGTGGTTGTTTTACCTCCAAGTGGTAACCATTTGGTACTATCGATCGGATTGTCAAACTTACAAGTGCGAGGCTGACCAGCCGACAAAAATAGCCGAACTATAGACGGGGCAGCGCATGAATTCTCTATATATGGAATTAATGCTGAAGTAAAATTTCGGAATAAAACGAATGAGATCTTACCCGTGCTATTTACTTACTGGCTCGGATCTTACAGAGCCCTCATCTTCTTCCTAGGTTTATCTAAAACTTGCTTTCCAGGTTCGTGGTTGTGCCGCCGGGGTAACTGTCCGGCTATCGAAAACAGACTAAAGTTACGAAATAGAAACCTTGGATGCGGATGGATTAACTATTGATAACCCCTGAAAACGAAAGAAGGACTTCGAACTTTGAATATACACGTAGAATATCAGGTCCCTAAATAGAACAGGTGCAGTCGAACAACTAGCAAATGCTAACACCATGCAAGAAATTCCTTGTATAAAAGACGATGCAAAATTGCGACATCTACTATGGCGATTGTTTTCGACAAAAGCAGCCTCTTTTGTATTTAGAAGGCATAGACGCTAACTTCTTATCAAGAAGTTTTAACTTTCAGGCATCAGATTCGTTCGAGTCTCTCTTTATCTCTTTGGAGGTCTACTGCCGCCAGCATCAAGCATCAAAGCCCAGTGGTAATACTACCAAAAAGCTATTAGAGATGTCACTTCTGATGTGCTGGGTTTAACTCGAACACCACAACGGACGCCAACGGTTTGATGATGAATGCCGGAAAGCACATGCTGCTAAGCAAGATGCATACAAAGCAGAGTTGCATAAAAAGATTAGAGCCTTACACTACGCCTGGAATGAGACTTAGATGATTTACTAACAGGTTAGAAAAATATGCCACGGATACAAATCCCGATCCTGAACCTGTAGAGACAAACAAAGAAACATCGGAACAGAGCCGCAGTCGATTCTGAGAAATTTAAATATGTATTTCTGTAAACTAATGAACCAAAAAACTTTCAACCTGGACGATGTAGATCAACAATTCCGTCCACTGATATATAAAGTGAAGATAGCCATATGTTAAGTCAAACAAAGTCGCTGGCAGTTAGTCAGGCCTTGGCTTTGACTTGGTAGGAGCATACGCCAACTCATCTATAAAACATCGTCAGACGAAAGTAAACCTGTTGAATGAAACCTGAACATTGTTCGTCCAATTCACAAGAACGCAGACACTCTGAACTGGGCCATATACCGAGGGGGCAATCGTCTTAATATTGCTCTAAGATCTTATCTGCCGTATTGTGTGAACGCTTCAAGGCGTTCGTCACACAGCCTGATTGGTGGTGATCAGTGTGGCTTTAGGCCACTACCGGCCAAATATTCACACCATGCAATGTCTAGTTTTGTGATCTCCGCCAAACTCATTCGTATATGCAGAATGACTATGAAGATGCATGTTAAGATCGGCGAGGATCTCACAGAGGCGTTTGATGTCAAAAAAGGATTTATACATGTGATGCGATGTCATGCGATTTCTTTAACATAATTCTTGAAAGAATAATGCAAAACTTAAGTGTCAACACAAGAGGCTCAAGCTTCCAAAAGTCCGTCCAATTACTTGCATTCTTCGATGATATCGACCTAATTGGAAGGAAGCAGCGCCAGCGTGATGTCAGTGGCGCTTTCGCGCGCATTGAGGGGATGCTTTTTTGGACTAAAAGGCAATTGACTAGCAAAGCCCTTTCTCGTAAAACATAAGTGACCCTATACAAGTATATGACCTTTA
This sequence comes from Volucella inflata, assembly GCA_928272305.1. Lineage (NCBI taxonomy): Eukaryota > Metazoa > Arthropoda > Insecta > Diptera > Syrphidae > Volucella > Volucella inflata. The sequence goes on along the minus strand of OV743716.1, from coordinate 47,957,857 downwards.
TAATCCTAGTCCCACTCTTTATTAAAATGCATAAGGGTGCTCTTGACTTCCTCGATAGGAAAATTGTTCGGCGAGGTAAACCCGAACTATAGCATTACCTTAAGTTAGTAAGTAAGCAGTAGTGATTCCCTATACTTCAAAGTAATCTTCTGACAGATGTTTGCATTTAAATGTTTAAAAACATTCGTGGGAATATTTATTTCAGTGTGTCGTGCATATTCTTTCTGTTCTCAACTGCCCATATCTTTAGTGAGGAATCGAAGACTTAACAGTTGAAATGGTTTTATTGTTTTATGTAATCGTTTTCGCTAAAACTACAATATAAACCAGTTCCAAATTATTTCGGAAACTTTGAAGTAAGGTTGAGTTCATTGATGCCATGCAACAAACTACAGAAGGAAAGATTATTGATGCATTGTCTAGACATACTAATGCTGCTAGATGTCGCTTTTCAATCATCATCATGATTGGCCTCTATGTGCCAAGAATAAAATTAGTCTATCTAGGATTACTACAAAAGATACACATATAATGGGGTCGTAAGGATGAAAACGAAGCAGTTCAGAGTTTTTGTTTGCTGATAAGCAAACCTTCAACTAAGGTTATACAGTCAACAATTGAGATAAATTAACAAATCCTATTGTGTTTTTACGAGCATTCAAGTTGCATGTTTCTCTAATTGGGCCAGTTCATTAAAGAGCTCCACGCGAATAGTCATCCCAAAATAACTTGGAATCTTTGTGCTAGAATTATAAAAACGAAACGCCTTATTATACAATATTTTTTTTTTGTTTTATTGACTTTTGAAATTTAGCAATACAATGATCTTCAGACATTCTACGAGTATATACGAATATGCAGCCTGGGAACCAGTTCTAAAAACAAAAATCACAAAATCAACAAGCTTTACAGGTTTAAAAAGAATTTCTTCAGTTATTATTTATATAATCAAATTATTAACGTTCTTCTTAGTCAGATTTAATTCAAACTGAAAGTAATGATACAAGTCTTTGATACGCATTTCGATGTTTGGATTAGCTCCTATACATATAATTGGTGTTGGTTAACAGAAAAAAATTACTTCCATCTACAGAAATTAATCAATTTGGCATCAGACTGGATTCGATTACTAATGAAAGATACTACGGATACTCTCAGTATAAATCTACAAAAACGGATCGATTCACAGACTGTCTTTTTTCTGGTTTTTTATTTGTCATTCACTTTTTCAGAAATTGTATCTACCAATGTGTTTTGCAATTGAGATGAAGACATGAAAGTAAGTGTACGGATACGAATGTGATTCTATTTCTTTATGGTTTACACATTTCAGCAAAAAAAAAAGAAGGTATAGGTTAGATAGTGCTCTATTGTAATTGTGTATCTATGTGAAATCAATTTATTATTTTCTGTGGTGTCACGATATTCTACAGAGTAAATAAGTTCGCAGATATTTCCGGTGATAGAATAAGTTCCAAAAATAGTTTTAAACAGTTCATCGCCATTCTATTACAATAAATTTAAAAGAATAATAAAGAAGATATATCGGGTTTTCCAATAGGGACTCGACAACTTTGAATTTAATTTGTGAACGCACTCTTTCACTAATCATCAAACTGTCACTGTCAATTTATTCAGTAAACTCAACATTTTCATCATGATAAAGTACACGAACGAGCAACGTTCAATTTTCAGTCGTAATTCCCTAGTAATGCCCTAGTAGACAGGCAATAACAAGTTTAGTGCAATAATTTGAGTCAACATATTCGTTGTGTGATGTCGCCGTGTCAGTGAGACAACGGGTTGGTCGAAGTGTCGAGAATATCGCTGGCATTCAGGCGTCCGTAGCAAACGATCCAAATCAGTAAATTCCACGACGTTTTCAAGAATTGGGCATCGCTCAGATCACATTATGGCGTATTTTGCGTAAGGATCTTGGTTTATACCCATACAAGATCAAGCTGACTCAAGAATTGAAGCCGATGGAGCTTTGAAGGGACGTACGTTCTCCGATTGGGTTCTGGAGAAGATGCGCCAAGATGGTGAATTTCATCGCAAAATCATCTTGGCCGCCTCGTTCGTGCGAATTAACGCCGCTTGACTATTTTCTGTGGGGCTACGTTAAGTCATTGGTTTATGCAAACAAGCCGACGACATTGGAAGAGCTCAGAGCCAACATTGAACGCGAAATAGCGGCCGTTTCGGCCGAAATGTGTGGCCGAGTCGTTGAAAATTGCAGAATTGACCGCTGCAAACGTGCCTGCGGTGGTCATATGAACGAAGTCGAGTTCCATTCATAAATGTTTTGATTGTACTTCAAGCCGATAATGGTTTGCGTTTTATTTAAAAAAAAAGTTGTCAAGTCCTTATTGGAAAACCCGATATTTAACTTACTCGTATAACTACCATTTTTGATGTACTTGAGTAATTTAAATGCCTGAATGTTATATTAATATTTGAGCTCCTTCAAAAGGATTATAGATTCATATTATTTCGAATTTGACAAAATGGCGAGAGTTTGTGTACAGTTTGTGACACAATGGAGAGGCTCGAAAGCCTTTTGCAACCAATACTAATGCGGATAGGCTCAACTTCTTTGGTATCTAGGAGCTTCTGAGATGCTTGCTAACTTATCATAATATACAAGTAATTATAATGAGTATAATACACCTATTCTATTGCATGAGATATGACACAACAAATAAAATTATTAACAACCATGGATCTGAAAGATCTATAAAGCTTATGAGATATGTACATTAACCTTATCAAAAATTACGCTACGTTATTTGATTCTGTACAACCGATAGCACCGAAGGCAGTAGCTGTATTCATTGAATACTGTGATTCCAGGGAGATGGGACTCATCATATGCTACAACGCTGATGCTTAGAAAACTTTTGGGGTATTACTAAATGCATTGTGAGAAGAAATCATCCACATGATTTCATATATCATCATCAATGTCAATAATGTTTTGACTCCAAGCTATCCAATAAGTACGACCTATTACTAAGAAATTTGATCGGAAAAAGATTTGGCGATCTCTTGTGATTGTAGCCGTCTGACGTAGTGCAACAGGAGAAGTGTCTTGCGTCGACCGCCATATGGTCAATCTGGTGGACGGTTGATTGATCATCAGTTGGGGACTGCGTGCTAGCTACGACAATGTTTCGTCCCGTCGCAAAGTCGATTAGTGATAAGTCTTTATCGAAAGTGATATCGTGCAGGCTGTGTCTACTAAGGATGCCCTCTCTTCCAAGATTTGCTTTAAAATCGCCACAGATAATTTTAATGTCATATTTAGGGTATTGCTCGTAGGTCTTGGTCAAAAGCTCTTAGAAGCTGTCTTTGGCGTCATCTTTTTTCTCCTCTGAAGGGGCGTGCGCGCGTATGAGTCTAATGTTGACAAATTTAGCCTTGATACGGATTGCTACGTGGTGTTCGTTCGCATGCTGGAAATTTACGACTTTTTGCCTAAATCTGCCTCCAATAATAAATCCGCATCCATGGCGGTAATGTCTGCTTTGCAGCAGTCTAAGGCATCCGCTAGTTATCCGGCTGCAAGTGGCCTGTTAAGGGACCTAACATTCCAAGTACATATTCGAAGCTCGTTGTGCTTGTTTATATTTCAGCACTATTGAATTTTTTCTATGGCCGGACAGTTACCCCGACGCATGGCACAATTCGCAACCTGGAGTGCCGGTTCCATTTTTGATACCCCTAGGACGATGGGTCGGAAAGACTGAAGCCCGTAACCTGTTCTGGGATGTGGGTGCTGCCGTTGGCCCATTAAGAGCTCTTCCACCACCATCTCCTTTCCAAGACCCTCAATAAGTCTCAGAGGTCGTTACCGGCCGAAGCTCCAAATATGTCGGAGAAGCCCGGATAAGGTCTCATTTGTTCCGGAATTCTTTTCCACAATTGATTCCATCTGGGGAATTCATCCACTGTCCCGTTTATAGTGCTACTATTTTCGTCTGCAGGTCAGCGCTCGCGCTTATAAGTTTAGGAAATCCAATCTGAATGAATACTGACAATTACCCGAAAGTTATCACATGGATGTGTAGAAGATAGTAAGCTAGTTGCAACACCGGATATCGCCAGGTTGTCATCTCACAGTGCCTACTATATTTCTACAGCACCTAACCGTTGTAAAGTATTTAATATATAAAATCCTACAAGATATTGTTTAAGGTAACGATCAAGTCCAATTTACGAGCTGTTGTAATCCGCATATGAGATAGAATCTTTAACATTTGTGTAATAACTGTATGTTGACACTACTTTCGGAGCTGAAGACTTAAACTTACTAGCTTAACACTATCGTAACATCAACCGAATGGAATACGTGCACTTTGATGTAAGAAATTGTTCGCAAAAACTAAATACAAGCACTTTCAGAAGAGCAAACATAGACTATTACCACTTTTGGCGGTCAACTTTAGAGCTCCAATGTCGAATCAAAGGTCAGAAATCTGAATCCTGTTGTTCCTATTGTGAGTACTTGATTGCTAGGTTTATCAGAATTATATAGCCTTGACTTGCCTTAAGTACTTTTCCGGATAAGCGATTAGGAACTGGTTTAAATTCCAGAACATGACAACTCGTGTTTATAAAGGGGCCGTGTCATCGCCCCACAGGAAATTTCAGACTAAAGTATACACTCTACAGAAGACGTTAGTTACCCTTATTTATGATTCGGTTGACAATAAACTAATCCTTAATCTGAAAATACATTGTATGAGCAATTTATGGCTGAAAAACAACAAGCTGTAGTTAAAAGATATTATCGCATTTAAACTCCTGTTCGGCATTTTGTAAACATGAATGTATAAAACCTCTTGCCTTATATTATGTAGTTTGATGTAACGAGTTGATCGACTATTGATTAAATTTTCTCATTTATACAAATGATTTTCTCATTTAAACAAATGACAAATGTTTATTAAGTTTACTATAGACGCCTCAGTTTCTCAGCAGAATTTAAATATGTACATGTAAAGAAGAACCGTGAAATTGTAATTTTAATGGTCCGCAAAATTTACTTTGAAAAAATAAAATTATTATAATAAGCTGCCGATAAAAAGTATTATATGACTATTTCCGAGAAAAAATCTATCAAAAAAAAGTTCAGATATAAATTGTACACTTCGATAATGCGCCACTGCATAGAGCGAATATTGTGACCGAATTTAAGGCCAGAAATGCGCCTTTTTTTTATTATTGAAACTAAAATAATCACTCCTTTGACTCGGTGTTTGTATGTGTAGCACCTTGGTTTTTTCTTTGGAGCATAAATAATTAACCCTTAATGGGCGAACGTGTCAGATTTTGATCCCGCGTCCTCTCCAAATCATTCCCAATGCCTCGTCAAACATTTTTGAGTTTGACGACGAATACTATGTTACCTGCATATGCATTGGCTGTGCACCTTTTGAATAAATGTAAAACAGAATCGGATCTAATTTGGAATCTTGCGGAACACCATACGCATTCAGCATTTAGAGATTTTACCAGAACTTCCTTATATTTATCGCATTCGTGTCACCTAATGGTACTACCCGGAGGCTTCACTAACTGCATGCCACTTTGTCATAACAGATCTGATGAATTTAATTCCCACCTAAACTTGACCACATTCCAACAAAGACCTCATCGTTTTCGGGGTGATTAACCTAAACCAGTTCATTAGTCGAAGGCTATTTGCCGAAAAAGCATTTACTCTTACTACCATCTGGTTTTTCTGGATTTTATCTTCACTTATCGGTACCAAGCCATGTCTTATCATTTTAATTACGACTTCTCGTACCTACTGTTAGTCGTATAAATTTCCATTCAGTTCTATTCCAGTTCTCCTGCTAACTTAATCCCAATACCATCTCTTTAATGGGTTTTTAATTTAACAAATACTCAGCACTCTGAACACGTAATTGCTTTACGACCATTGTACAAGTCCAGCACAATCACAATAATAACATATCTCATCAAAGCAAGCGACAAAGTAATGAAACGCATATTAGCTCTAAGAAGTCACCTTTTATTTATATAACAATGCGATTTTAGATGCGTTTCGCACCCTATTTCTTAAAGCGAAAGGGGAGGTAAGATTTAATTTGGATCTGTATTGTCAAAGTGCTGCACCATTGTCTAACCGCAAAGTCGATAAGTGTTTTTGAAGGATACAGTGGATAGTCACAGGTGGAGAATGACTCGAGTACTCTTGCTTATGTATGTGCTGGTATCTGAATTCGCGTATGTTTGAGCGCGCGTTATGCTTCGTTAAACGAAGAATTCGTTCTGCACTATGAAGTGGCGTGTCATAATCGCTTGCAGATCTGCACACCAGATACAACATTATATTGTGCCACTGGGCTAAATGTTGAATACACATCGTCATCACCATCGCTTAGGTCGACTCTTCGAGCAATTAATTAAAGTTATTCCACGCTGAATCACTGGCACAATGCAAAACATATATGTATTTAGCGGCAATTTACACAATTAACGAGTACTTTTAATTGCTGAAGATTCTCTGATTTCGCACTTCCGACCTTCGAAATCGGATTAAATGCAGAAATGCGACTTCAGAAACTAGGTATCCGTGTGACCTACTCGTACACCGGTTTCTGTTCGCCTACAAACATTTTGAAGGATGTTTTCCTTTTCTTTTTTTTGTTAACTTCTTACTTACCAGCTTCGATAAGGAGAACTTTCCAGTTTTGGATTTCTGATAAACGTGATGCCACTACAGCTCCAGCCGAACCGCCGCCAGCCACAATGAAATCGTATTCGTAATCAGGCTCTGAACGAAACTGAAAGGAGTTACCATTGAGAATTAAGTAAGTTAGTGACTTTTAAATTGGATGTATAATTAAACAGCGTGAGCGACATTTTCAAATACATTTTTATTATTATTTTACAAATTAAAAATAGAACAGACATATACATTACATGTAAACATTTTACCTTAGACAAGGTTGAATACCTATGTATCCAGATCCTGTTGTCACCACTATTTCCAATATAATTTGCGTTAAAATGGTCTTTTTCAAAATTAACAAATGTTATTGTTTTTATTTCATAATATCCTTATCCTTATCGCTGCATTCTTCTGTTCGGTATTCTTATTCTTAACAAGTTCGTTCGCAGACGGTTTTTCTATTGAATCTAATAGTACATTTACACCGACCCGAAATTGAACATTTCGAAATGAAATTTCGGAATTTCATTTCACTGTTTATATCAAACGAAACACATTTACATATATGACAGCTGCTGTCTCCCACTTCCTCCTTTTTTTATACTTTTTTTGGTTAAGGCACATAAGGGCTGACCAGAACGTGAATCTGAATCTCTTATCCTGAATCTGTATCCCGAAGTTGAAAAGCACCCAACTTCGATTATACCTGCATGTATTCAACTTTGACAGTTCGATATCAGATTCAGATTCAACCTTCAGATTCACATTCTGGCCAGCCCTAAAGTACTTAGCGATTGTAAATATTGGAACAGCTGACTTCGTTCAAAGTTGTTTTTGTAAGCGATATGAAGTGCGCTGAAATACGTGCTAAAATGCTGGCAATTGTATGGAGCATTTCGGCTGAAATGTTGAATTTGTCTGAAATGCTGAATTTCGGGTCGGTGTAAACGTACCCACTATCTATAACATTCTCGATCAGAGATAGCAGTCGTTTCGGATTGCAACCGTTCGACGTTAAGTTTATTCTAAGTGCATATATACTCTTATGTACATTGTTCTTCGGTGTTCTAACAACCAGGATATTTACACTTATACCTTGATGCCGATGTTGATCAACGAAATGAAATCAATCTGGTTCACTGTCATTGCTTAGCTGATTGCCATGTCACTTTGTCAATATTGAAGTGTGGTATACACATATATTTTTCACACCACCAAAGACGACTTGGCGTTAAAATCATCAAAGAACTTGTAGAATTTTTGTTAAAGCCATACTTCTGGTGTTTCTACACATTAATTGTTCTTAGTTTACCTCCTAGAGGTAAGCATCGAGCACTGGTCGATGTCCATTAAGGTGCAACTTGCCAAACTTATAAACGCGAGTACTGACCAGCAAATATAAATAGCAGCACTATGAACAGACTGCGGATGAATTTCCTAGATAGAATCGATGGTGAAGTAAAACCCCGGATTAAAACAAATGAAACCTTATCATGGCTACGCCGACATATTTGGAGGTCAAGTCCCTAAGGATCTCCGAGACCAAGTCAAGGTCTTGGAAAAGAGATGGTGGCGGATAAGCCCTTAATGCACCACCACACAACCCCCAACGGGTTACCGGCTTCGATCTAACCGACTTCCCGTCCAGAAAATATCTATAATGGAACTGGCCTTTAGATTGGTGTTTGTGCCCAGCTATGGAATAAAGACGAAGGGTACGAAGCACCAACAGGCTATGGCCGGATCTACTGTTGGCAACCCATGCAAAAGACACAAAGACAAGCGAATTTTAGATCTGCAGTTGAAATGGGTCCCTTAATAGACTACGTGCAGCCGGTCGACTAGCAGAGGCTCTGGACTGCTGCCAACGCAGATATTACTTACATCCAAGAAATGCAATGGGATGAGCTGGACAAAAAGGGGATTAAAAACTGATTTTTACGGCAATTGTTGTCAACGACAAAAGCAGCATTTTTTTTGGATGAGGACTTGCTGTTAGACACAAACTTAAGCAAGAAGTATTGTGTTTTCTTGAACCGTATCAAGACTCAATTTGAGCACTGCACTAACTATGACATTTTAATTGTCTTCGGTAATCTTAATGCAAAGCTAGGAAGAGAGGGACCTCCGATAATGGATTTAAGCTCATCGACTTCGGGACGGGCAAGAAATTGTCGTAACTAGCTCGCAGTTTCCACATCCAGATATTCACAACGAGACTTGGAGAACTGATCAATCAACCGTCAACCAGATTGACCACTTTGCGATCGATGCAAAAAACTCCTCCAGTATTATGGATGTCCGAACGTTCCGAGGAGCCAACATCGACTCTGACCATTACCTTGTTGCAGCCAAGGTACGGTTGCGGGTATCTCGAACAACACTAAGAAAGCTAATATTGTGAAAAATTTCGATGTCAGACGACTACAATCGTAAGAGATCGCCAAATCGGCAGACATAATGACGTCGGTAAGAACATCACGGAGTTAGAAAAGGATTAAGAAAAGCAGGTACGCTTTTATGTGACTTTATTAACATCATACTTAAACGAATTATGCGAGCACCGGACGAACAATCTGCCAAAAGTCCGTGCAACTATTAGTCTACGCCAATGAAATTGATATAATTCAGCGGGCTGTCACCCGTAGTAAAATATAAAATAGAGGCAGAAAAAATAGGTTAAGTGTGAGATTAAGAACAAAACGTTGCAATAGACAGCTATAATTTTGACATAGTAAAAGATTTTGTATACCGTTGCTCCACTATTAAATCGGATAGTGACATTTCATCAGAAATTGAAGGATAAATTTCACTTGCCGATTGTTGTTTCTTTAAAATAAGTAATAAAACCTTGTTGAGAAACACTTAGAAGACAAGACTTACCACCTCAGTGCTATTTTACGGTAGAGAAGCATGGATATTAAGAACGGTGGATTTAGCTGTTTCAAACGTAAAATTCTTCGATTGATTTTCCCCGTTGTATTGACGGAGTTTGCAGGTGGAGATTTGACAACGATAAACAGTGACAATATTTGGGGGTATCTTGTATGAAAAACATGCCTCTAGACAGAGAAGTCTTTGATTTTTACCCGGAGGTCACTGCGTAAAGTGATGCCAATATTACACAGTCGATTGACACCCTCGATTTAATATCCTTTGCCTCACATTGTCTTATCGCTGTTTTCATCGACAGTGCTTCACATAAATTGCCAATAGCATTCCGCCCCTCCGAACCTCCAACCTCCAACCACCAACCGTAATACCCATCTCGCCATGAATGTTCATCAGTACTCCTTCAAGCCCACTTTCGGACGTACCCTGAAATATAGTGATTCTTTCACTGCCGACCTCTTTACTTCCTACCCATCACAGTATTCAGACATTTAAAGCCAACGTTCATCGGTACCTTTTTTTCCATCCTTAACAGTGCCAATATTTTAAGGGTACACAGAATCCCTTGTGCGCGCGCCAATTAAAAACAAAGAAAGAAATTTTAGGAAGACCTCAGCTAAGATTAATTTTTAATAACAAGTTATTAATACTCTAAAAGTGAGGTATAGACTTACATTGTTCGTAAATGATTGCAAGTTTTAATGACTAGGAAATTGAGAGCTAGACAGCAATATTTCGGATTACGTGCGAAAGAAGGCTTAAGGGTATACTGATGGGAATTCAGTGCGAAACGGGTGTTAGATGGTACTCGCTGAACTTAACTGAAGGCAGTCAGCCAGAGACCGCTCAAATTGGAGATCCCGTCAGTACTAATACTAAACGACAGAAAAGAAATTTATTTTTATGTAAACATCAAACTTTTAGTGGGCAATTCTGAAAGTAAAGCATTCTGTCTATGAAGAAGGCTTCTTTCAACCGCTCGGTCAAAGCGGCAAAAAATCGTGCCTCCACTCTAACTGGAAGGGCAAACAACATAGCGAGTGGTAGATGCCAGACCTTGTTCCATCCCGAAATACCGCACTCAGTATAATAATCTTAAGTAGGATGACATTTATAGCTTATTAATTATATACAGGGTGGTGTATACAATTTTGCTTCTTTCCACAACGTCATTTCTCATCACTATTTCTGTGCCTTAACTGTATTATTGTATCTTTGTTTTTGTATAAATTTATTATTATTATTATTATTTATTAGTACATAATTAAAATTACATAGCTACCATTGAGGGAGCGCTAGCTGCTAAGGCTTTTGGCTTAATGTTTTAATTTAAAATCGTATATCCTAATAAAAATGACGCTCACTGTAAATGTTTCTTATTTCAACTCACCCTGGAACTGGCTCTGCCGCATGGATCTTCAAGATCACATTGCGATCGAATGAAGACCTCTAGCAGTCCCATAAAAAGCATAAATGCACTGCCGCCGCATGTGGACGCTAGTGTTGGGCCTGTAGGTACTCCAACAAGACAGTCACAGCTGCTCATCTCTAACGGGGTCAATTATTTATCTGAAAAAATGCAACACAAATAAATTAACAACTTATGAAAAAAAGATAAAAAAAAAATAAACAAATATAAATTTTCGAAATCCCCAAATGGAATTCGCTGATTGACTGCCTAACTTTGTTTGGAGTGACAAATATTGACATGGTGGTAGATGATTCGTAGTGAGTAATTTCGCGGGTGCCAAACTGTAAAAGGTGACCAAAACAAACAGAAGATGGCTTTGAATTATATTACGATAATAAACTGTTGTGAAATAATAATGTGAGAAGGTACAAAAAGAACTGACAAAAGCGACTTTGCAATCACTTTTATTGGATATTGGTGTTTTCTATTCGATAAAAAGGAGATTTCTTTTTGTCTTCTGAAGTACTGTTTGCTTCTTTTTCCAAAATTGAATTTAATAAAAGATCGTGTGCCCCAGGGCTCCGTTCTGTCTCCTACACTCTTCTAAATTTTCGTCTATGATCTCTTGTATGCTAGAAGTATATTAACGAAAGTACTCTCGACTTTTCATATTCATTACCAGACTCACGTCCATCCTCTTCGGCTGTAGAATGAGAATAGCAGCGTATGTTAAGCTCATTAAATTCGCACTTTGATGGCACAACCAATTGGGGAACTATTGGCAGTGGCATTCAGTACTTCCAAAACATAATGCTGTATAGGCTGTTGAAGCGAAATTTGAACACCCAGGTATTGTTCATAGCATTTGGCTCCTCTAAAGCACACATATTCGATGTCGAAATCAAATGCTGCGAAATGCCTGGATTTCCTTAAACAGTGTAAGAAACATTTCCCCTCCAGAAAATGGGATGGAGAGAGTTAGATAGAGAAAGAGAAAGATCTTTGGGTTCGGTGGCTATTTCGCTCTATGCATGGGTGGCATCCAAAATTTAATGGGGAGAAAATTTCGGGACTAGTGTCGACATATTACCCGAATTAGAAAGTTTCTCAATCAGGTTGGCAGATTTAAGGATTTTTGTCTGAAGGTTGAGATTTTTGACATAGGAAATTGCATAAAATTAAAAATCGTGTTATTACTTGCACAAAAATATGAATGGCAGTGACATGACTGGTTAACTTATGAAAGAAGAAGTTATCGAAAATTTTACCGAAGTGCCAATACTGACTAAATTAGTGTTAACCTTTGTAAGTAAGTAGACTTTATAACAACAACCTCCGAAGAAGAATTTATCAACAATTGAAATTATTTTATGACATTTATGAGAAAGGAATATCTTAATATCTGATCATATTTGTGTTTCTCAAGACATCAATACAGTTGCAGACGCTATTTTCAAGCCAATGAGTATGAACGAGGGATATTTAATGGCTCCAGGAAACTGAGTTCAACCTCGAAATAGGTATCTTGACTCCAGAATTTATTATTCAATACAAATGACAAAGATTAGCTAAATCAGATGAAATGCGTAACAGACAGACAAAATTTCGCCTTGAATAACGTATCACAAAATCTCCTTGACTTTGATGCATACAATAAATTTCTGTTGTCACTGTTACGACTTTATCGAGTGGAACTTTTCGAAAACAATGCATAAACCAGTTTGTGCCAAAATCTCAATAAAAACCACTCCACAAGATTATCCATCAATCAATCGCCCAGAGTTATTTTTTGGCGACATCATTAAACCTCGATGTCACCGCAAAATTGACACATTACCAGTACCGTTCAAATGTCACGGATCTAAAGGCAGGCCAACAATGTTATTCATCTTGTAAGAGTCCCCACTTATAATAGATATAGTATATATGGTATTTGACTGATTTCGCTAATATTTTTGTTTTTTTCTCATAGAAGACATGATGGTGGTAGTGCAAAATCGATGAGTGCCACAATTAAACGAAATTAAAAGTGAAGACGGAGATACTCGGTAAAAAAAATAAAAAATAAGTAAAAGAAAAAAAAAATTGGCAAGTATTCTTTCATAGCTATCTCTCGGTCACTGTTCATGAAATGTAATCTACTTCACAGCGTGTCGCGTCAGTTGATCCTCGTGTGGTGGAAAAGTGAAAACTAGGAAGTCATGCCGTGAGTTTAGTGAGTTTAGTGGCTCAAAACATTGGTTTTGTTTCTTTGTTTCCACGTCTTCGTGCACCAATGGAAGTACCCAAAGCCTTCAAACACTTTGAAGCATAAAACATCTGCTGCATACAAAGCTGACAAAACAACGTGCCAACAGAACGGAATACTAAATAAAGTGCAATAAACGAGTGTACCTACCTACAATACAATACTCGTACATATTTGTATCTATGTTCAACTTTGATTCAAATTATGCGATTGAGGAATGACAAATATACAGATGGAAGTAAAGATGCAAACGCAATGTTGGGAATTGCCAACATTTGGTTAAGCTAATTGGTATCGCGTTGGCAACATAATAAGCGTCATTCCACTCAACTTGTCAGAGTTGTTTGGAAAGTGTATACACATTGACGGCAGTGAATCAACAAAATGTTGGTGACTATTTTGCTTTTATCAATTCGATTGTTGACTGTTGACAGCTAATACTTGCGCTTGTGGGTACCCCATGAGAATTAAATGACCATTAACCGTTATTTTGTTAATTTTAAATGTGAATTTTTGTGAAAATTTTCCCATAAGCAAAATTAAATAAGCACCTTAATAGGAAAAAAAAAAAAAACAAAAATACCATGGAGAAGGTCGCAATTAACTTTGAATTAATTCAGCAACATTTCCAACATATCATTTCTCCTTAATAAGTCTGGTTCGTTAATCTGGTTCCCACACGACAAAAAAAAGCTTCTTCATAACTGCGAATAGAACCTGAATTGTTCAAGTCTTAGGCGACATTGAGAATTTCTTGCAAAAATTTATGAAGAATCATGGATTCATTGCACTTTTCGTTCGAATCTTATTTTAAATTCAGAACCCTCTTCAAACCTTGGGCAGACTATGAGCACAGCACTCCTTTTGGGACTCGTTTATAAATAATTTCTCCTCAAGGTAAGTGACACTGACCGATTGCTACAGACAAGTGAACAAACATAGATTGGCACGAGCAGTTGCGCAATTGGTGGTGAGAGACAAGTTTATCGTAAATGGAACTTTCGACTCAAGTGGACTTGGTATTTCGAAGAAGATTCGAGTTTTTTTTTCCATTTTCGAGTTTGTCGTCTCCTATGATATATATAGTATGTTTGTCCTATTGTAGCGAAATTTGCTACCTACATACATGTACAGCGTTGTTAAGAGACATAGTAAGTTAGCATTATGGACAACAAGAAATGTTTAATGCGTACTCATTTGCCTTTTACAATCATGGATAGATGCTGAATACTACATTTCCGGAATATATTGCTTTAGTTTCCGCATTGAGGTTATAATTAATGCAAAATTTTCTGAATTACACTGCTGACCACCCTCCAACCGCGTTGTGGTTTAAAACAGCACACCTATTACGAAGGAACAGGCTCCACGATCCTGGCTAGTCCAAATACATAAAACCAATCGTGCTCAAGGGAATACAAAATAACTTTACTATAATATAAAAATCGAAAGCAGGAACTAGACCTGTTGTATTCCAATTACTAAGTCCTTAGGTACATACGAGTACATAAGCAGACAAAGTACGATATGGGTGTTTTGGCAGAGGAACTTTTGAGAATGAATTGACAGCATCACTAGGGATCCAACATTTTAATAAAAAATTATTTCTACATTTTGGGACATCAAATGGGGTGTTAGTATGAAGAATTTGTTTAAACTATGAATGTGAAAAAGCCTATACCACTGGAATTAATAGAAAGGATGGATACACCTCACAAAATGGATATGGACTAATCAAATTTCGCAAAATATCATTGTAGTTTGGAGCTACTTGTATTTTACGTTCCCCCACATCTGTACTGGGTGGTCACCCTTCACCTTGAAATCCAAAACACAACTTAAATTTTCTATTCGACGCCGAACAGCTGGAATCGCACGACGCAAGATACTTCTAGCGACTTTTTCAAAGGAAAATTAAAATAACTACGAAAAGGAGCGAGAGCTTAAAGGCTGTCCTCTTAAAGAGTTACATAGGGTATTGAGAATATGAAAGAACTTATTCTGAAAATTGCTTTAAGGATTTTATGACCAAAATACGAAAAGATAGAATACAGAGAAGGATTCCACTTAACTAACTTGACAATATACAAACTAAAAACTTAAAGAAATTTGAGGTAAAAATAGCAAAACATACGAGTAGTAGCAGTAAAGATAAAATATATTTTTTCCCACTGGTATCTTCGCATTTTATATGTCAATGACCTTCTTTCGCTTTCAAAGTTGTATATCATTGTCGTTAGCTATAAAATTTTTAAAGAGCTATAGCCATTAGGCTCTATTAAACTGCTTAATTTACAGGTGGCTCAAATAGGACAACAATTCGACCTTCAAGCAGTTTAATACACTGTCTAAATCCATAAACGTATGGACGTTTTTAATATATACACATCTGGAGCCCTCGTGATTTTGGACCGACCACATCCGAAGGACGGTATGTTGATCTTCGCTGCGGAAAACAGCTTAAGCCAGTTCGTAAATGAGCACACGCGAATACCAGACGTTGATAGATACTGCCAATATCTTGGACTTGTTTAATACCCCAAACACTGATAAATACAACTTCGATATGCTCTATCCTATAGGCATGTCGGCCCAATGTATTATATTATTTCAGCTGATTTCTTGTACACTGACGAGAACATTATACCTATGAGGGAAAGCCAGTTGGAGCAACAGCATCGTCGGAACTGGTCGTAATGTTTCCTCAATAATTACATGGTTACCGCTGCTGATATAACCACAAACACTTTCAATTTGGAATGAGATCCCTCTGGTGATTTGGAGGCATGTCTCTCCAAAGCGTGCAGTAATCTGGCGGAGCAAGATAGTTGGATTTTATACTTTAAAGTCATTTGACTGAGTTTGGCATCAGACTGTTTTGTCAAAAATGTGTGCATTTTGGATCAATTAAATTTTCATGTTGTGTTGGATGGTTTTAAGTCCGAGGCTCATTTCATTCCGATATTTACAGCAAAACTAATTGGGGGGTAACCAACCGAGTGAAATTGAATGCTCCAAAGCATAATGCTGCCAATTGCTGGTAAGGTGAAGTTAAAATACCCACCCATTATCCATGGATGGCATCTTCGAAACAGAAAAAGTTCTACACTCGGGCTCGGTATATCTCTCAAAGGCAATATATGTTACAATACGAAAATTTTGTCGAATGCGATATAAAAAATATTTTCTCACCTAATTTGAACTCAATATATAATATAAAGCATTTATTTAAAATTTGGGTTTTTACTTATCGTTACAACTTACAAACATTTTAGACCAACGAACATTGGTACGCCTGCGCTGTGTGCAAACATATTTGATTTTACCACATCTATCAAAACCAGTAAGGGATATTGGACAGAAGATGAGAGTTTGGCATGTAAGATAAAAAGTCGACACCTCACTTTTATAGTTAAGTTCAACAAACTTTACAGGTCGGTACTTGTGAACAAAGTTCCACAACCAGTCTGGTGGAAATCAAAATGACCAATGCACTTTGCATTTCTTCAACCAGGTAAAACGAGAAACTCGTGGAGTGTTATGTTAATATTGTCCGGTACACCACGCGATACGGTGCAAAAACTATTGTTCCACATTCCAATGGACTATCACCTTTTCTGCAGCCTGGAGTCATTTTGTATACAGAAAATCTTCAGCAGCCGAACAGCGGTCATGAGAGGATTTCTTTGCATCAAAATAATCAAGACATATAAAAGAAGAGATGCTTGGCCTAGTATCATGACAAAAGAGAGCCGTAAATGCAAACCAATCATGTTTTGATTGAATAAAATGGTATATACTCGTACAAATTATATAAGCTATTAAACTTTTACTCAAAAACTGCATATTTTCTCTGCTTTAACCTAAAATTGTATTTTATATAGCAAACAAAAAAAATTAAGGCCGTACGAGAAAGAATAAGAATGTAATAAATAAGCAAGCAAAAGTGTGGACTCCGACTTAAAGTAGAGTTATCATGTAGAGTCATCTAAATAGAAAATGCGGCGAAAGATTTATATTTAAATGTTTTTTTTAAACTAGTACTAAGGGGGTTATGAGACCCTTTTACTGTTACCATTGCGCGTTCGGAAAGATAGAAGGAGGAGAAAGGAAAACATTGTTGTGATGTAGTGGTTTGAAACTCAGGTATATTTGGTTTCTATACTGACCCTCGAGGGGTGGGAGTCCGAATAGGACGGAGAGTTTTTGTTCACTCGGAATGATTCAGGTTATACATTCATGTGAATACATTCTGCAATTAATTTTTAAATGCAACTTCGGGCATATGCGCACCATGGCTGGATCTGATGAATGTAATTCGAGAGATACAGTTGTTGACCGTATGGCCTTAATGACATGGATAATGTTGGCTTTTAAGGTTGGTTTATCAGTGTGGACTATTAACTTTAACGTACCCTGAAAAAATTAATTAGGAAGTGTCAATTCACAAGATTTTAAAGGCCAATTTGCAGGTTCTTTTAGGGAAATTATCCGCTAATCGTATGTTTCCTTCAATAAATTGATTGATTGGGTTGTTGTAAGGCGTGCAGCACCACCTTGCTGGAATCACATCACATCCACATTCATACCACTTAATCAGGGAACAACAAAGTCAATAATCATACTTCTGACAGCAGCATTTAAATTTTTTTAAACAATGGCCCGTTTATTTCTAAAATTTATTAACGTTGTTGGAGCGTGTATATCAGCACGATAAAATTGTCAAGACTACTGAATAGAAATAACACTGACAGTTTGCTATCTGACAACTCGTTTAACGGATATACAAAAATGTTTGAACTTACTACTGGGGCTAAAAAAAAAACCCTTTACATACATATGCTGTCGACCAAAAACAAGAATCATTATTGAAGCAAAGTGTGACAATCGAAAACTATAATATTGAGGTTTTTATGAAGAAAAAGAATGAGCATGAGAAGTGCGCAGCCAGGGAAATTGAGAGATGGCACGCAAGGAATAAGATTCGGAACCGAAAGTTAACAAAAATAATGCTCCGGATACAAACCACGAATTAAGCCTTTAGAGATGAATTAGGGAACAGGTAGGTAGATTCGTAGTAGATACATTACAAAGAGCATTTATTAAGACTGTATAACAGCGAAGATGAACTACAAACAGCTGGCAGACAGAATAAACCTTTTAACCTAGATGATGTAGACCAAGAACCTGGATAGCCAACAAAGCTGCTGGAGTGGACGGCCTGACTCTCGAGCTCTTCAAAGCGACAGGCGATAACTTGGAAAAGAGTATACATCAAATCATCGGTAAAATATGGTCGGACGAAAGTATACCCGATAAGTAGAACCCCACCATTGTTTGTCTGATTTCAAAGAAAGGAATTGCGCCAACTGCAGAGACATAAGTCTTATTTAAATCGCCTTCAAGATCTTATGTGTCGTATTTTGTGATCGTGTGAAGCCGTCCATCAACAACAACATGACGAATGTCCATGCTGTTGAACCACCTGTTCATTGATTTTAACAACATTGTCTAGTTTTGGGATCTCCGCCAAACTCGCAGGGTGACTGTGTAGGATGCACTCTATTAAGGTGAGTAAAGATCTTACCGAGACGTTTGACGTCTCAAGGCGAAGTCAAATGGGTTTCGTGGCTCAAATGGTAGTGAACTCGCTTCCAAATCGGAATGTTAGGTGTTCGAATCTGAACCGTTTCGAAAGACTTGCATTTTTCAATCAACAATAATTAAGTAGGATGAGTAGTTAACTAGAATTCCAACAACAAGGCAGCTCTCACTAAAAATTAAGTCTCCCCATAAAATGTTGGAAGCCACCCATGGAGCAACTCATCCTTAATAGAATAGTGCAAAACTCAAGTGTCAACACAAGATGCACAATCTTTGAAAAGTCCGTCCAATTACTAGCAAGTGACCACGTTATTGACATAGGAATTGAACCAATTTGGCATGCGAAATTGGAGGCAGCAAGCGGCACCTTAAGTAAGTAAATTAATAATAATTAATGCTTTCCTATGAATTTTTGGAATGTACTTGTGTCTATTAAGCTTGTTGTGTTTTCATGCCACAAATGGTTTGGAAAGTGATTTGCAATCGCATTGTCTTACACTTTAATCTTAACATAACATGACACTTGAAAGGAATATTGCAGTTATTGCTGTACGTTTCATGAACATCTTCAAAGAAGATCAAAGAGTCCTTTGATTCTTAAACATCTACATACTACAGTTTTCTCAATTAGCTATAAGGGTTTCTGTTACATGAAGAAATAACATTTTCATTCTTTTCTATTTCGTGAATTTCAAAATTGTTTGATAAGGCTGCTTAAAGGTGTCAAATGTCCAATCTATTCAAACCCGTCAGATTGTAAAATACTTTTGATTGCAGTTGCATTAACCTGCTGCTGGCATAAGTCTCACCCAAACGTATTTCTTTTTATTAGTTTTATAGTATTTAGACTTAAGTCATGATAATTTCTGAATTTATGCATCTTGTTCGGCTGACTTTTTGTTATGAATATCTAAAGCAGATACATAACTTCAGATATAAATACGAATATACTTTAGAATTTGAAAAAGCTAATATTTCCCTTAGATACTAATCGTGACTGGAAAAACTTTATCAAGTTCATGAGATGAAATGTACTTAAATAGTATACAAAGATCAACCACATCGAGTTAGTTGACTGAATCTCTTAAGCCCTTTAACCTCACCATCTCCGCTTTGATGTGTTTTCTATGTCAGAATAGATTGTTCGATATCGTTGTACGAAACTCTATTGAAAGGCATGACAAAGGGAATATGCAAAGTCACGTTCTCTTGTTAGGTTCAGCAAAAGTATAAACTCCCCAAAAACGTGACAACTAGCAAAATGATGCATCATGGACCTCGTGCACGTCACCTGCAGATAGTCATTCGTCAAAATGACAGCACATCTTTAAAGGCGATTCATTAGCATTTGTACGGACCGTCAAGACCCCTTGCTATACGTTGAAATTTTAAATAAATAAATAAGTTGATGACCTCTTCCTCTCGTGCCACCGGTTATATGTAATTGATAACCGATTTGACAACTTTTGACATCACTCCCATATTCGCATCGACTCCAGATAAAATCAAAAACAAACCACATGTCTGTGGTTTTGGATTTCCCCAGCTCTCAATCACTACCCTAAGTAATAGTTCTTCACAGTGGCTCATATTTTAGATTTTTGGGGTTATTCCACGTAAAGCCTGGAAAAATGGCAAAACAATCGTCAAAAACTCATCACTATGACATTTTGTAATGCGTCACCTTTGCGGTTATACTCGTAATCACAAGCATAGTCGTATAATTAAATTTCGTTACTCTATGATTAGCGTTATTGTTTTTGAAAAACCCAATCAGTTGCATAAATTAAATAAAAAAAAAACAATACAACACCGTAAATTGTGAAAAAAAATATAGGTGTGCAATTCATTGATGGAGCATGCGGGTGATGTGAACTCCCCATAAACAATGCGCACATCAGGGTTGTACGGCGGAAAATAGTCAGATATGTATATCAGTTTGGCAGAAGCAAAGTGTGGGAAATGTTTCAAAATTTATTGCTCAATCTTGGCTCGGTCTTCAATCTGTTTCACCCAAAATGTGAGAATGTACTTTTTTTCTAAGCTGGACCTGGCCTTGATGAATGCCGGGACCAAAAGTTATGGATGCGAAACATTTAAGCGGAATACAAGTAACATCATCGCACCATCTTATTTATGGAACCGCTTCAGGTATCTAAGGTAGTTGATGTATCTTGATACGAGGTACAGGTGTATGAAGAGCTTTTTTTTGTGGCTGTCATTTGCATTTTATGGCCAGAATTTGGCAATGAAAAAACGTTAATTTTTTTTAATGTCAGATAAGATCTGCAGAGCGAAATGTTATGCTAATATCATGAGAAGATACTCGTAGTAGGAATTGCTTTTACCAGTTTCTTGAATTACATGACGTGTCTTCAGCAGGAGGCTCATCGGAAGCCGACGCAACGATTAAAACAATTCAAAAGAAATGCGAACAAAAAGCTAAAAAAGAATGGTCTAACTGTTATTTGAAGACATTTCAAACTAAAAAAATTAAAAAAAAATCATTAAAGCAAGCCATGATCTTCAAATTGTTTTTTTATGTTTTGTTGGATGTGCCGTCACGTTTAAATGATGCAACGTAGAATACATTGAATATGGTGACCACTTACGAGACAATGATTAATAGTTGTTGACCCCTTTTTTTCGTTGATCAGGAGAGGAGAAAAAATTAAATTAAGAGATAAGTGGTAAACTTGTTGGTAATCTTGAACGCATGTCATGTGTCATCATCGCAACAAAGACTTTTGTTTCTTGAAGTCAGATTTCTACTCATAATCTCAAAATTCGAAATCGGAAATTTCACTTTTTGTTCCGCTGGTATTTGATCGAATATCACTGAGGGGCATTTAATACTTTAATCGCTTTCACCCACGGCTATTTATAAGAGCGCCTCTGAAGACAGAACTGAATTGGCTGATCTTAAATGAAGATTTCTATACGTAAAAGACAATAATTACACTTATAGAAATATGTTCATTTAGATTTGAAGGTAAGGAGCGAAAGTCATCGAAATTTCCCGATTCAATTATTCAGGTATTTAAAATACAAATTTCCGTCTGGGAATTTACCAGGATTGTACTAGTGGATTTGTATGATAGCGTTAAAAGTTTATGTAGGAGGAAGGAATAGAATGGACCTTTAAGCTCTCTCAAGGGAAATATGGATGCTTGAAAAGTTTGGCAATTTTTCTTGACTTATACAGTTGTATATTCTATGTACTCGTATGTATTTTCGATAAATTTGAAAGCAGATTAATTGGAGTAAATCAATTGTGATTAACGCATGTAGTTGAAGTTCTATTTTTGCTTTCAAACTTTATGAAAGATACATCAGTATCTTTATGTACTAAGCTCCAATAGTATAATATATAGTATACACGAAACTTAGACTGTAGCTTTAGCAATACTAAACACTCGAGGGCTAAAAGTTCTAATATGATATAGGGTGTTCTTTTATTGCTATGGAGAGGTGGTTACGGTACCAATATTAAACCTTGAATCTAATAAAGCTGCTGGCGCAGATGGAATGCCTTCTAAACTATTTAACTAAGCCGGAAATTGTTTCGACAGCAATCTGATTGGTCCATATAAGTGTGGCTTCAGAACAGGAAATTCCGGCATCGACCAAATATTTACACTACGGCAAATCTTGAAGAAAACCCATGAGCTTCAAGTCGATACACGCCACTTGTTCATTATAAGGCGGCGTATGACAACACAAGTTCTCTCTCTGTCGAACAACAAAATTGACCATATATAAGACTTTATGGCATAGCCATGATCAAATTGCTGTGAGAGGAGGAGATACAACGACGATTTGTATGAGTGGACAGCGACACCGACTTAGCTAAAAGAGTAAAGGATGGGTGTACAGCAACGCTCCGATCCGAAAAGTTGGACGCTCCCCCGAGGCACAGCGCAATAGACAAAGATGTCGAATCAAGTGTCGCATGCAAGTGGCGAAAGATCGAGCTGGGTGGTCACGTTTTTTGGCTGAGGCCCAGTTTTACTCCGGACTATAACCAACTTAAGTATGAAAGTAAGTAAGGTATGTTCAGACCAAAGCACGTCCAAAACATGGAATGTTAATTATAAAGGAATAAGTCTCATAAGCACCGCCTATTCAATCTTTTTTGGCGTATTATTTTAGCATCTACAACCATTCGAGCTTCAAGACTTCGTCTAACTTCGCTTCGCACTTACAAGCAGTTACGACATCAGCGCAGAATAAAGCTCAGAATATCTTTTATCGATCGCTTTTCTCTGGATTTAGGAAGGAATATAGTAAGAAAGCCCTCTTTTTTAAGACCAAATTAATCTTATAAAAAACCTTTTTCATATCAGTACTTCTGTATGGCGGTGAGAGTGGGACCCAATCGAAAGCGGCTGTTGGTTTGAGAGAAAGATACTGCGTGAGACTTTCGGTCCTGTTCAGTAACATCGATCTAGTCAGGCATCTACGTATGGCTTTGTCGTTTTGAATAAAAGAATACCACAGCTGTTTGAAGGACGGTATAGCAGCATACAGCCGTATGTAAGGTGGCGAACTCAAGTTGGAGTGAACCTTAGCCAACTTGAAATGAGGCACTGAAGATTGCACTGCTACAGATTGCACATTGCTTGAAAGCTTTTTGGCTTTACATTTCGTAGTGTATGTGGTGCAAAATTGATTCACAACATGATGAATTGCAAATATTAACTTTTCTTCTATACGCTTCACAAATATAGGACTTATAGGAAATATTTTCAAGATTGAATATTGCGGAAGCGTTATTTAAGGGTAACTACTCGTATAATGATTTGTCGAGCAAGACTTAATAATAAAGAACTGTCTAAAATACGAGTGCAGTTTGGAAGATATACTTATAAGAAGAAAAGAAAATATTCACCCACTTAATTTTAACTGAATTCAAGATGAAATTTTTCTTTTTACGAGTATACGCGCATTGATCAATTGTGGCAACTTTTTAGGTAAAATTCTTTAAATATTTATTTCTTGATTATATACTCAGGGACATTAACATTTAATGAGATAACCACAAGTTTGTATGCTTCATCGCATTTCGATCGGAACACGACTAGTGATTACTGGTAGAGAACGCAACACAGCAATAAATCTTGCCGCAGTGGGGAAGTGTTGGTTGAGATCGGGGCTTATATATGTGTAGATATTTATGTCAGATAAAAGTTTTGAGCTAATAAAATTACTTAAAATCGATTTAATATGCATTTAAGAAACAAAGTAACTTTGAATCAGGAATAGGAACAATAGGTGTCTGTTTCACTCCTAGATAAGCTTGTAACGACCCTCTAACCATAAAACTGTTAATTAATAATTACTCCTGGGATATTGTTAACACCCACACACTACAAGATATTTGTGAGCAATCAGAGCAAAGTTTGAATTAGAAATTCTGTCCGTCTGTACATCCATCTGCCACGTGGATTTGTGATCCTCTTACACTTGGAACTTCTGATGAAGCGAAGGGGACTTTTAACGTCGAATTTGTGAACGGATGTCACAAAACATAACCTTTTAACAAAAATCCGTATCCGTAAGAGTGTTCAATACTTAGGAAAATTAACTTTTAACTTAAGCATGTTGAACGAAGCTTGGCAAACAATCCGGTTCAAAAGGCTTGAAGGCTGCAGGAAAAATATTAATTCCCTGAAATGCAAAAAAATTAAAACTTTTGTTCTCACCATTACTTAAAAGTGATATAGAGTGTAGGTCATCTGTTTCTACCTTTTTTAAAAAGACAAAATAAAAAGAAGAATAAACTTCCCGATTAATTGCGAAATACTATTTCATTCACAAGAATGCCTCGACTAGCTTGGCAGTAGGTCATCTTGTCAACCCAATTCTTCTATTCCCATAGCATCGATTTTTAATAGCACCAAACAAAAAAGTCTAACGGCGTCAAATTGCAGCTAAGCAATATTACCAAAATGACTCTAAACGCGTTTATTGAACTTAGTTTGCAATAAATCAATTGTTGGGCGGCTTGTGTTGCACACAACCTGATGTCATAGTTCGCCCAAGTTCAAATCCTCAATTTTTGGATATAAAAAATCGGTTATCATGCCTCGTTAGTGCTCTCCATTGACTGTAACGTTTCTTCCATTATCGTCTTTGGGCCAATAATGTTACCACTTAAAAACGCCACCAAACGGTCACACGTTCAGGATGTATTGGCTTTTCAATGACTACATATATATGTGGATATTGCGATTTTCAAATATGGTAATTTTGCTTGTTAACGTAGCCGCTATTGCCTCATCTGAAAGATGATTTTTTTAAAATAAAATTGATCTTAGTTGATCTAAAGTCCTAACAGAGAAACTATAACGAAGCGGGTTTATTCGATTCCAAGAACCCGATATCCATATTCAAAATTCTCCTAAGGCTAGTGCGAACTTTCTTCAAAAAAATGCAGACATCAGCTCAAGTTGGTGTACTACGAGTATTTCGATTAAAATTTCTTTTCAAAAATCACACTGTTTCGGCAACGCAGCATTCACTTTGGAAGTAGCTTTGCAATTTTTCTCATCGTTGTTAAAGCGTAATTCGTAATCAATTTCGTGCAGCAACACTGAGTATC
This sequence comes from Volucella inflata, assembly GCA_928272305.1. Classification (NCBI taxonomy): domain Eukaryota; kingdom Metazoa; phylum Arthropoda; class Insecta; order Diptera; family Syrphidae; genus Volucella; species Volucella inflata. The sequence continues at coordinate 47,932,395 of OV743716.1, read as the reverse complement.
TGTTGACTTTTTGAGCGCACATTACTGTCAGTGTCAAAATAACATATGATTCAATAGATGGCTCACTCTTTACAAAAAGCGCTTCTACCTGTCTATGGTTAGTTTACTTACAGAAGTGTGAGGAATACAGTCACCCTCCTCCCAGATTTCAACTTTCTTATATAATATTGGATTCATCAAGGAAAACTCAACTCAACTCAAGTTTCTATTAAAAGCCAGTTTGCCTTCTAACCCTGGGTTTTTTTTTGCGTATAACTGCATGTTGGAGAAATTAAAGTCAAAACCTAATCGACAGTTCATAATTCAAGAGCTCTAACAAAAAACACAGCAGTAATTTATTAAGGTGAAAATTTATTCCACTTGACAAAAATTTGCATTGCACGTCAATTTTCCTCCTAATAACCATTTCCAAAGGTGCACGGATCCAATACGTCGAATGCTCCCAGGAAGAATATTAGAGAAACAAATTCTGAAAAATAAGCTTCTTACTAATTTACTGTAAACAATCTAGTTTCAGAACTAATCACAGTTCATCTACGGCTATGGTTAACTTGCTTGAGGAAATAAGCCAAGATTAAGACAGGGGTCACAGCAGTCTCCTTTGTTTACTCGATTTTTCCAAGGCTTTCGATAAGGTGAATTACAGCATACTTAAGTGGCAACTCAAAAACTTTTTCGGTTTCAGTGACAGGGCAATCAAACTCGTTGGGAGCTATTTGTCTGGCAGATTTCAGAGAGTAATCTCCGGAGACAGGTCTTCCTCATTTAAGGCATTAAGTCCAAGCAGTTGCTCAAGGCTCAATTCTTTGTCCATTATTATTTTGCATGTTCATTTATGATCATCCATCAGTCTGTACCCATACCTCTGTGCGTTTTTATGCTGATAATGTGCAACTTACCCTAACCAAACCCTTTGACAAAATAGATTAACTTACTCGCCTTGTTAATAAGGATCTCAGACGAATCTCAGACGAATCTCAGCTTGGTTTATGCCTAATGGGTTACTTCCTAACCCAAACAAATTTCAAATTTATCAAAAGAAATTCTTGCCTCAGCATTTTGCCTGATATTTTTGTTTGTTATAATGTAATAATAAATAATAAATAATAAATTGGCGGCGATGGCGATAGCGCGATAGTTAGCTCATTGGACTATCACCCAGAGAGTCTGGGTTCGATTCCTGGCTGGGTCACCAACAATTTTTCATATCGCCATCACCCTTTCGGCGGGCAATGGCAAACTCCCGAAAGTAAAACTGCCTACGAAAAAGCTTCTAAGGAGTGCCGTTCGGACTCGGCGATAAACCGTAGGCCCCGCTCAGATGTGACAAAAATGAAAATATGAGCAACACAAATGAGTCTCAAGAAGCTAGGCCATGGCCCATATCGGGCTGCCAGCGCCACAGTGTTTGTCGTTTTTGTAATAATAAATTGGCATTAACACTAATATTGCCCATCATTACATATGCTAAGGCTGTCTATAGCGCTCTATAGGTAGATTCACTTTTCCAACATAAACTACAAGTAGCATTCAATGATGCAGTTCGCTATGTACTCGTATATGATCTTCGAAGATACGAGTATACCTCGGAATATTCCAAAAAACTTCTAAGCTGCACACTACAGCAATACATCAATTCAAGAAGTTGTATATTTTTTCATAAAATTATAAATAGTAAATCTCGATTGTATTTGTTTAACAAACTCGTCTTCAATCGTTTCATAAGAAATATTAATGTTACTTATTTTCGTTGTCAATATCTAAATACTTCTCGTTTATTTATTTTTTATTCATGCTGCCAGACTTCGGAATGCAATCCCACCGCGAATCAAAGTTATTCAAAACCGTGCAAACTTTAAAAGTGCAATTCTCCTTTATTTTTCCTCCTCAACAACCCAACCCTAAACTCCCATACATCCCTCCTCAGCATACAAAGCAATCTATAATAGTTCTACGATTTATTTGTTTTAATCTTTTTTTTATTTTGGTTACCTATTATATTTTACATAAGAACTACAGGTGCATTCCACGGTCACGTACAGATAAAACGTACTCAAATTTTTACTTAATTATGAACATTTTTTCAGATTGCCTCATTTAAAATAATTGTATTTGTCGAAGGCATCATTCATCTTCGACGAAAACAAAAAATTGCACTTCTTACCTTATTGATTAAACTAAAAAAACAAAAACAAACAGACCTCACGTACAGACAATTAAATTTACCTCAAGTTTAAGTTAAATTATACAATGAATATGACTTTATATTAAATAGGCGAGTTATAAGCAATAATCCACTTATTAAGTTTAAGCTATTTATTGTCCCATAACAAACCGCGGCAGCAACTGTTGTAATATGAGTCTAATTTTTTTTCGTCTAATGAAAGACGTTAGTTTACAGTATTTAACGGTTATAGTTAAGGAATGTGGTTGTGAAATTTTGCTTTCTCATAAAATATATTAAAACATAGTAGAATGTTAACTTTGTCTTTCATGAAAAACCCATTTGTATTTTATAATAAATGAAATGAAAAAAAAATATATAACAGCGATATAGGCAGGATATACCTGCTTACATACGTTAAAAACCTACCATGCGTCATAACAGTGGATACACTCGTAAACATATATTTACAAATTAGGAGTAGGAGAAAATGACTAACTGAGATTGCCTGGCATAAAGCAATATATTGTAGATGTTGATTATGAGGACTGCCACGGCGGTAAAGGATTTGGAACCAGAAATTCAGCTGGCGAAGACATCCTTGTAGCGTGTAGGGCGTACGGCTTAACCGTCTTAAATACAATGTTTATTAAACATCAACGACATCTCATCACCTATAGCAGCGGAGGCCACGAAACGCAAATAGATTATCACCTCTGCAAAATGTCGATGAGAAACCGTGTTAAGGACTGTAAAGTAATACGAGTACTTGGAGAATCGCTAGTAAGCCAACACCGTCTGCTCATTACAGAATTTTTCACAGCGGAACAACCGAAAACACGGGCATCGTTTGGAAAGCCAAAAATCCGGTGGTATAATCTATCGAAGGAACGAAGCGCAAGATTTATCGCACTAGCTAAAGAAGTACTTCACAATATAAACGGTATCGCAGACTCACTTAGCCCGCAAGAAATGTGGAACAGCATGCACGAGGAATGCATAACACTCGCAAAGTCCCATCTGGGGACTATATCGAAATACCATTACGTCGGCAAAGAAACATGGTGGTGGAATGACGAAACCAAACGAGCTGTGGCCGACAAGAAGAGTGCATTCCAAGCGTGGACAAAATGCGATCGGAGCGACGATATCGAAAAAGCTCGACTGGCTCTTGAATACGAGCGTCTTAAAAAGATCGCAAAGAAAGTCCTGGCTCGAACTCGAGCGGCAGAAGCGGAAAACCTGTACCAGGAGTTGGAACAAATATCCTCACGATCGGCGGATAGAAGACAAGCTATCCAAGAAGTTCAAACGTCGTACAGTACTAAAATGCCAAATATTTTTAAGCTCGCTGCACAGAGGAGAACAAATTCAATGGAAATAACCTCGCCGAAATACATAAAAAACGCAGACGTTCGCTTATTAACAACTGAAAAGGAAATTTGTGATCGGTGGCTTGAATACTGCAAGGAGTTGCTTAACAAACAGTTTCCTCGTGATATCGTGCCGACAGCTGGTCTATTCGAGAAGGATGTTTCGGACTTTTCAATCGAAGAAATAAGTATAGCAATTGGAAAAATGAAGCGGGGGGAAGCGGCGGGACCAGACAGCATTCCATCAGAGTTTTGATCGGCAGCGTTTGGCTATCGAAACTTTTAAACAAATTAAAATGTGGACAACCTATGCCGAATCAATGGAGAAGTAGCTTCTTGGTTCCATTATACAAAGGAAAAGGCGACACTCGAGAATGCAACAACTACCGTTCAATCAAGCTTATGTCACACACAATGAAAATCGTCGAAAGAGTCTTAAACGAACGTCTTCGGCAAATAATAAAGCTCGATAATAGCCAGTGTGGATTTGTTGAAGGAAGATCGACGGTGGACGCTATCCAAAGCCTACGAATAATAATAAAAATGGAATACAAGACATGTACGGAAACGTGAAAACTGCGGTAAAAAGCTCTGCTGGACTAACGAGAGAATTTCCAGTTAATGTCGGAGTGCATCAAGGAAGCGTACTTAGCCCTTTCCTCTTTAACGTAGTATTTGACTATCTTTTAAAAGACTGCATGCGCGAGGCAAATGTAACGCCAATTCTCTTCGCTGACGACACAGTTATACTTAGCGATAACGTCGAAGATTTACAGAACGCCTTAGATTCATGGAGAAATGCGCTAGAGAGAAACGGGTTTAAAATAAGTCGTTCAAAGACGGAGCATTTGACATGCCCATTTGCGCCACCGTTGCGACCTGTTCCGGATATAATGTTAGACGGAATAGTTCTTCCGAAAAGCACTATCTTTAAGTACTAAGGATCAATCGTTAACATGGAAGCGAAATGTGACGACGACGTAAACCACAGAGTGAGTGTGGGATGGATGAAATGGCGGGAAAATTCGGGAATCTTTTGCGACCGAAAATTTCCACTTAAATTAAAGGGGAAACTCTACACCACGGTTGTTAGACCAGCTCTTATATACGGTTCACAGTCCTGGACAATGTACGAAGCGTTTAAAAACAAAATGACGTCAGCGAAAATGAAAATGTTAAGGATATCTAGTGGAGTCACTAAACGCGATTGCATTCGATCTACGCGTATAAGAGGAAGTCTACATATAAAGAATTCGGTAACCGAACAGCTTGAGGCGAATAGAATAAGCCGATATTGCCACGTTCAAAGAAGATCTGCGGAAAATCTGGTTAAAATGGCACTATCAACTACGGTCACTCCAACTGTAAAAAAACGAGGTCGGAAAAAGAATTCCTGGATTTCTCAGATGGCAAATGCGCAACAACGTCTGGGGTTAACCACTGAAGCGATCCTGGACCGAGCATTATGTAGACGCGTTCTGCGGTCTGCGACATTAGCGAACCCCATAAGCGGAGCAGCAGCGATGCAGTAAAAATGGGAAACTCGTTATGCATAAGTTCGTATAACGAGGAAAGGGTTAATAAAAGGATACGAAGATTGTAGATAGTTCAATATAAAAGAACTTGAAGTATAACACTTATTGAAAAGGAACTAATGCAAACATCTCTAAGTTTCACGACAAACTTATCTCATTTAATGGGAATACGGCGATAGAACAAAATAATTTATTTTCTAATGTGAAAATAAGTAACAGTGATTGGTTTTGAGGATTAAAATGAGACACTATTTACATCGTGTTACAGAGAGTTAAAATATGTAATAATAGCTTCATGTCAAATTCGTACTTGGAGTAATTTATCAGATGGTTCGGAAAATAGTTCAAAAACAACTTTTAAAAAAAGAGGGGAAGTCTCAACTAAATGTAAGCACAATGTAAAAGTTATAAAGGTTAGATTGTAAAAAGTTTCTTGATATTTTCAACAACCCCCATTTTTACCAAATTAAAAGTGGAAACGCATATTTTGCACTCTGTATCCATCATAAAAAGAGGCACCACTTAAGGCCTTTCGCATCATTGCATAATCATCAACCAAACGTTGGAAACCTATGCTATTTAAACTGGATTATATTTTTTTTTTCGCTTTTTCATTCAATATGCGAGCTAGCCGGTGCCGTCAGATTGACACCGCATACTCCAAGTGATAAGCGCCAAACCGACTGAGGCAACTAAACTGACTCAACTAGTCAAAGCAACTATTTCAGTAGGCTAGTTGTGAAACAGAGTAACAAGGATTTAAATAGGTAACTGTTGATTAGTTGGAAGTTAAACTGGTCATCATACGCATATGTAACATTTCAGGGTACACAGTCTGTGAGAGGTAGTAGGTTTACACATTTCCTTTTACGAAAAATTGGAAAAATACAAATGCGAAAAACTATCTTCACTGTTTGTGTCCTTAAGGCCCATTTTTGATGCGGAAATAAATTCTGAATAAAATTCATTTGTAGTTCATCATTACGAAAATTTGGCACGCAAGGTAAATTAACTTTTCCGTATTTTTAAGGCTTAATAGATTTATAAATCTCTTTATAAATTTTAACCTATTAGAAAATCCTTCAAAGCAAGTACATCACTTTTCCACGAAACAACAAAAGTGAAGTTGACTGTGTACAACATTGAAACATATAGTATTTCAGCTTTTTAAAATAAATGTTTAAGAAACCAAGACATGTAGAGCTTGAGAACAACTATTAGATCCGCAAAGTCAAGAATTATCTATGAGAAACCAGCTTTCAATTCGTATGCAAGTATGCGAAAATTTGAAAAGTCGCTTATAAGTGTTGCTAAAACAATAAGAAATAGAAAGTTTTATCTAGGCTGGAAGTAAGCAGTAGTGCTCCTTTATCAATGTCGACAAAGAAAAGACAAAAATAATAAAAAATTAAGTCTTAAAAGCGAGGCAATTGATAGCAAAAATATGAAATAAAAATTTTTCCTTCATTTCAAAGATACTCGTATATTCTATTACAAAGTCTATTTCAGATACATATTGGATTGGATATCGGAGGCGCCCTAAATTAAGCAAATTGACTTCATTACTTTTCACTTATGCCATTTTGGAAAGATGATTATGTGTACTTTTTGGCTTGCGGCGACGTTACGCATACAGCTCAAGTTCTCGTATGTATATAATGATAAGCGATTATTGGAATGTATATAGACAGATATTGAAACTGAGAAAAGATATCTTCAAGGTGATTCAAAGAACTTGTGTGCATTTTGGAGTTTTAAAATTAATGATATGCTCGTATAATGCAGAACTATCCGGATCCGCATTGCATTTAAACATTGTAATTCAGATTGGAAACTCAACTGGAGTAATTTCAAAATAAAGCACTATACAAATTGCAAGTTGTCTATACTTTCATTGCAGAGTTTTTGTCAACCATCCTCAAAATTCGGTCCTGGATGGTTTTGCTTTTTACAAAAAATTAGCCTTTGGATGTCGCGACGCGTCGTTTTGATACCAACCCGTTTCAATTGTAAATTTCTTCTGATAGTATTTATTATTTAATTTATGCTGATGAGTTGTAAGGCAGAGAAGATCAGGTTCAGGTCAGGAAAATTTAGACAGATTTTTAAAGAAAAGTTGGCTTAATATTGCAAGCATTAGCACAACTGTAGCCAGAGTCTACAGAGAGGGCCTAATAAAAGACTCTCCGCTGTGCAACCACACGATGTTTTACGAGAAGTTCAAGCAATTTTTCGGATTGGCTTTAAGCCCGCGACGCTAGCTCTTCGAAATATCCATGGAAACCTAATCATCAAAGCGCAGGGAATAGTGAATCTATTTAAGCAGCATTTTCAGCAACTGCTGAAAGGACATAATGAAGGGAGAGTAATAGGCCCAGAGGAGAACACACTTTCAGTCAATGAAGAACCGGTACCACCACTTAGTATAAAAGAGACTAGCCTAGCAATTAACCAAATCATCAACCAAGTATGGGTGGAGCGAAGTATGCCCGATGACTGGACTATCAGCTCTATATGCCCCATCCACAAGAGCGTACTACGTGAACGTCTGAAGCCATCCTGCAACATATTAATTGGCACAATTGGCATAGCTTCCAGCCCGCAAGTCGAACCTCACCACCTTTTCATCGATCTGCCCAACAACTGGTTCGCGGACGATATCGATATAATCGGCGAACTTGATAAGCCTTGTAGTGAATTAGGACAAAACAAAACAGCTTAGGATAACACGACACTGTTGGCAGCAGCAATTTCGAGATAGTTAAGGAGTTAATCTACTTCTAGGTCAACATCAACTCCACGAATGAGAGATCCGACGATGAATTACCCTGGATAATCGCTGCCACTTAGGTATAGCTAAGCAAATGGGTTCTAAACTCTTTTCCTATAAAACATTGATCCTGCCCATAATAGTGAAACACCTTTGTCTATGTTTAGACTCTTAAAAAGCCGATTTCAGCATGGCAGTCAGCAGACGCCCCTAATGCCATAAAAACAGATATTAATGTCACAGCCTGTAAACTTAATGGTGGACAAAAAAGATACGAGTATCATGGCTCGCACCTACGAGTATTTGTCACACTATCGTATTCACACAGAACTTGGCGGCCCGTGGTCAAAACAATCTCCAGTCATATTGGCAACAGTATTCACTGGATATCATGGGTACACCTGTCGCCAAGAGTGTTGATTAAGGTACCACCAACCTGGCGTTCTCCCTACAATAGATGTTAAGAAAAACTAAAAATCTTCAAATCTTATTTTTTTGGTTTCAAAGCCGCAAGTTAGAACATTTATAAGGAGAAATTACCCGTAACAAACTCTAGTTTTGACAGTCACTTGCATAGAATAGCAATGGATAACGTAAGGAGCATTATATATGTTATTTGTTGTCAAAGAAGGATATCGACAAGAGATCGCTGCAGCTGCTCTGTCATTGGAGCTTTTGTTGCTTTTGAAACAAAAGCAGAAAATATTAATGAAGTGGTAAAAAAGAGCGAAACTAAGTATATGGTGTCGACAGGAAGAAAAGACACCCAATACAAGTAGCTCAGACAGTACGCTTCAGTGAAACTATATAAGAAGGTTTGGGAATGGCTGTAAACGCCAAAATGATCATCCGTAGAGATCTACAGGGACTTACACCTTTATCGTTCCGATCCAGCTTTATGGCGCTGAGACATAGACTTTGTAAAAAAATTGTGCATGCTTTGAGATGAATAAGAAAAGTCCAAAGTATTAAATTTGGTCTCATTCATATGAATGAAATTGGATAAAGATAATATATAGTAAAAAGAAGAAAGAGAACATGTTCTGAAATCTACAAGTATGACAGACAGAAAAAAACTTCAAACGTCACTTAGCTCTAAGCTGCCAGGCAAAATCCCTTGATCTTTAGAGTATACGAATATATAATCATTCTAGTGCGCAATCGACGCAGATTTACATAATTTAAGTATTTTTCGCATACTCTTTAATATATTCTTCTACAGCCCGCTTTGTAGAAAAGTCTTTGTTGCATATTTTGCCCCAACTGCTAAGCATGCTTCTAGTGGAGGAATACAACTGCAAGTTGTGTGTAAAAAAAAAGAAAATACGAAACACATCGACTTCGGCCACATCGAACGAGAAGACAATGATGCTTCAGTCAAAAGTATTATCAAATGGATGATGTATCTTTAGTCCAAATTGAAAATAAGGGCAAAATATTTATTTTCGTATTCAAATCAGTTTGGTTTGTTTGGACTCCACAAAATAATATTTTACAGCGTTATTTGCATAAAACCAGGTACTTATCCATTAACCTGAAAAGATACGAAAATCAGAAGCCGGAAGAAGGATTGTTCTAGGGAAATAAATTGAAACGCTAAAATTCTGTACCAAAATGTCCACGAAATTCTCCTTCAATTTCAAATTAAATTGCCATATTCCGAAATGTGTTTGTAGATTGATGTCCTGTCATTGGCTCTACATTATCGTATGAAAGATACATATTCACAGTTTCCATGAAAATAAAATAGATATGTATGGGTAAGACTTAAAAAAAGACTGCGGTTCCAAATGTGTTTATGCCTATACGAGAATATTCATATGACTACCTATAAAACCTACTGAATCATCAGAAATTCCTCTTAACAGCCATCTATAGGAAATTAAGTCAGAAAATTAAAAGTTTCTTTTTACTTCCATAACCAGTATGAAGAAGGTACGAAAAGACATAGATTTAGTTCGTTCACTTCAAAATGTCTCTCACAGTGACATCACATTTATTTATTTGTACGCCTTTCCTACAAGGTTATAGTCTGTTTAAATTCGCTATTTCCATTCCCATGCAACGTAGTATATATGAGTATATTAGAGTCAATCAAAGAACATGCCAGTTTTTTACTTTAGCAAAAATCGATTTGCATCTTACACGACACCTCTGAAATTGCAAGTATAATTTCATGTGCACTCATGTGTCCATCTGACACATCCTCAGACTAGCTTAAAATCTTATCTTTATATGCGATCAGACCTCGATTAGATCTTTCACCCATACCCGTAGTTATCATGGTATTCATCTAACTTAAATGTCAACACTTGAGCCAAAAGACAAGAAATGAACCTACCGAAATAATTCAATTACCTACTAAAACTCCCGCATTCAAGTCAGTGACATTTCTTGATTATATTCTCTTAAGTTAGTTAGCTTAAGTTAAACAGAGGAAAAAAATGAGAAAAAACAAATATAACAGGTTGCAATATTTCATTTTATTTATTTCATTGTCGTGAAATTTAAAGAAATCAAAAACTAGTTTGGAACCAAAATAGAAATTTCATCCCATTATGTACATATGTATATTCTTAATGTCGTGCTAAAATCTTTACGCAGAAGAATGGAAAGGTTTCTCACAACCGTTGTGGCCTAAGATGTACGAATATAATGGTATAAAACAGCATTTTGGCCTCTTATTTGACGATTATCAAATCATCCGCACCACAAACAATAGATTTCGAAATGCCACCTACTTCTTATTGCCACGAGGTGTACCATGTACTAAAGTATTCATGCCCGTCACAATCATATTCTTACTAAAATCGTATCTATAGTTACATATAACATAGCCACTACAACCTTTGCAAGTATTGCTTTTGCTATTGCTACCGTGATGTATCAATAACAAGCGCAATGAGATACATTTTTACTCTTGCAGATACAATCATCAGCTGCTTGCTATGAAAACCAACTGCAGCTTCAACTAAACCTCAAGTACTACAGCATCTCAGCATCCGTTTAGAGGAAAAAAAAAAACAAAACAGAAAAAATCGTGCAGCATGTTTCTTTGCACTGAATACTATTTGCTAAGTAAACTTTCTCATTAGGCTATCAAGACCAAACAACAACAAAAAACTATTTGAAAAAAACTTCAACTTCAACCACTACTAGTGGTTACAATTCTATGTACTCGAACGATATATTAAAGCGCACTATTGGTCCGTATATTCCAGAGTCGTCTCGTTTCATAGTCTAACAGTCTTACATCCATTACATGTTTCGATGCTACATCAAAAGACGGTTTTTAGTTCAAATGAAATCGAAGCATAGCACTCTAACGAAGACGACTTCAAAACAGAAGCATCATCAGATATGAATACAGAAAAAAAACTCGGATGGAAAATAAATGCAACAAAAACAGCACAAAAGTTCAAGGATCCCATGAAAATCGTATATGGTTTCGAAACCGATATCGAGATGTCGATAAAAAAAACAAAAAACAACAATAACAAAATTTAAGTCAACTTCGTGGTACTTACATCAATTGAGAAACTATCGAAAGTTATCAAAAGGAGAACGTACACGCACTATTCGTTAATCCGAAATATCTAAAGCACTGAATATCGATTGCACTTAATTACGAATGAGTATATTCCCCAAAAGCGTTAATGGGAAAATTATGTATCTCAAACACTTGTTCGGTATATATGGAGCGTTAGACGTTCAAATGGCGATGGATTTCTTTTTTCGCGCGGTCTTAAGACCCTTCCGTTCGCCGGTTAACAACTTAATGAACTTGCGGCCAGCATGCTAGCACTTATTTATGAGACTTAAACGCAGTTTAGTCATCGATAGTGAGATCGGTTGAACGAGATGGTATGCAGAGGTTGAACAACATGTTGCAAGTAAAGAAGTTTGAAATTCGGTTCGTATCATACCAAATCGATATTTGGCTCAAAAGAAAAGAAAAATAATGTATTTGCCGGCAAATTTTCAAGATTCAAACTGAGTAAACGATCTCAAGAAGTCACGTGAGATTCTAGTCCTCGTACCCGTATAAGTTTTAATTTATTGCATTTTAACTTATGTATGATTTGAAACAATTCTTGTATAGTATATGAGTATAATATACTCGTATATTAGGAAGACGATTTATCGGAATTTTTCATTTTCCAGAAAACATCCGATGATATGTCGGGATAGTGCTTTCGATCTGCTACTTGTAAATGGGTTTTTTTTTTCTGAAAGTCGTGCTTGATTAGGAGCTTGTAAAGTACTAAAGCAAAACGGGGGAGTTATTAAAAACTATTCGTAGATACACGAATTTCATTAGAACAGGTATCGCTTCAAACTACGTAACGCTAGTTCCTATGCTTAGTTGATTGCATACAATATAATACTTCTGAAAATATATTCAAGCCTAATCTTTATACGTACATACATGCATATGGGATACTGGGTGTAACAGTTAAAAAGTATAATCCGCTGTGTAGAAATTTGTAAAACCCAGATGAAAAAGAAATTGTATTCGTGTAGCATATTAAGTTGTAACCCTTTGACGTGGGACACTTCAGATTTGGGTATGCAAATACTGCAATAACTATACATTTCGAAGCAAAAGCTGAAAGTCATAATTTGAGTCTGAAAATATTTGTAAGCAGGAAGTGATGGTCTTCTTTGTAATTAATACAAAAAAAAAAAAATCTTATCGTACTGGAAAAGCCATTTTTGTCAGACAGAGAAATTAAATTCTTCTTTATATGTACCTACTATCTTTTTGAATATTTCTTTATGATTCTACCTATAATAAAACAAGTTTGTTCGAGCTGAGTGTTTAACGAGGCTCATTCTTAGGTGACAGATGTATTTCGTTTCTTATCAAACTACTCCGAAACGGCTTGACCGATCTTGATGAAATCAGGCCCAAAGGAAGTGGACAAAGATCAGGAATGCATATTTCTGAAACCAAAAAAATCGAACAAGCCACGGAGGAATAATCACCGACAAAAAATTTCAATATCGGATTTTTTCCTTAAATTCTCGCACGTGAATGCGGGTGATTATAAGTAATAGAATGTTGAAAGAAAAATTCAAATCGGGCATACCGCGTAGGAATATTCACCGAAAAACCACTTCTCTATTGAGAACAATAGGGAAACTCAGCTCGTTTATAGATGCTAAGCAGACCTAGTTTATAGTATTTGTAAGAAAAATTGAACAGAGCGTTTTTCTTGGATTGGCATAAACTCTAGTGCGTACTTAAGCACGTCAAACTTCAGATAAAATTGACTCAAATTACTTTTCTATTTTGCAACTACATCCTCTATTATAGCTCTTCTCTAATGAGCGCACCAGCTGGCACTCACTTAGTTGGTTGTAGTGTTTTAAATCTTATTCGAATCTTCAAACTATCTGGATATCCATATATCCAGAAGAGGTCACAATTCAGGATTCGATATCCGGCCTATCCCGATAGTTTCGGTTCGTATATCCGAATAGTTTTAGATATCTGGATAGTTTGAGGAACTCGGATAGTTCGAATACTTAAATATTTAAAAATATGGATAGTGCAAGATAGTACTGTTAAGTCAGACATTTGAATTCAGAAATAACCATGAACATCCAGGAGCATGTAGATCGTAATAGTTAGTGCAGCAAGTAATCAATTCGTAGATTTAAATGACAACACGGTCGACAGACAGCATCAAGGGGCTCCGAAACTGACTGCATTTGACATTCTGTTTAAAAAAGAGAATATTCAACATGTTACAAAGAATTAATTTCAAGCCTAATTAAGTGAGCCTCAGTTCAGGCACTGCGCAAATTCGTGAAATGGTGAAAGTATCGAGTTAGGAGATATTCTGTCGCAGTTGATTTAGCGAGGAAGATATAGGAGTACAAATAAGTTTCCCCCGTTTGACAGAAGATTATGCTTAAAATTTTCAGATGTGAAACATCATATCGCAAAGTTGGACATCTGTCAACAGTGCAACACCATAACTTTGAAGTACATTCTCGTATTAGCGATTTTGTATGAGGATCACGTAGTTTTTTTTGTACGAAAATGTCGAGCTTCAAGCCGAATAAGTGTCATTTGAGGGAAGTTTTGATTTATGTAATTTGAAGAAATCTGCAGCTGTTGCGCATCGATTAAGGACGCGGAATTGGAAGCATTTAATTCGAAAATTCTGACTATGAAAAATTATTATGTTAGGATTCTAACAATCAGTTATGTACTCGTATGTATGTATGTGCATTATGTTTTGTAATGTGTCTAATATTTTGTTGAAAACTTTTTATTATTCTTAAAAACTGGATTCAGATCTGGAAATTGGTCTGAGAATCCGATTCAATCCGGATAGATCGAATATCGGATCCATGATCCGGATCTGTTCTCGATATCGGAAATATCCGGATACTGCCACTGATCAACCTCAGATGCGGTCGTCCTCTGCTGCACGGTTCCTCGTTCTTAGAATCGAAGATTCCTTGGACCGCAGCTGTGGTGTCTATTCGCTTGACATGATCTAGCCAGTTCAGACGTTGGATCCATAGGCGCCTTACTAGATCACTATTACTGTACAGCCCGTATAGCTTTCATATCATATACAATTGTATAATGTAATTAAACAGTGGGGTTGTTTTGGTTTGATTTATTTCAAAGTTTATTTTCATCTTTCAAAGCCCTTAAAAATAAAAATGTTTTTATTTTAAAAATGTTTTCTTAGCATTAATTTATTTTTTTTCCATTTCATTTTATTACACTTCGAGGATGGCTGCCTTTTAGCAGTCGAGGGTTTCTGCTTGTTGTTCGGGGGCACTCTGTCTGTTAAGGGTCTTACCATTCCAAATAGTTGCTTAAAGAAGATTGTTCTTAAAACGCTATTATCTGGTTCGACACATATTTTCTTCACTCTTATAGGGTAATAAATTTATGATGGCGTAGGCTAGTATTATACTACTGGAAGAGCAAGCATTTACTAACACAGCCTGATCTATAATTATTTTAGTCCGCGCAAGAAAGGGTTATTTATGACCAGGACTACCGTTGGGGAGTATTTATAGGAAACATTCTTTAGCTAAGCCTAACTAAAGTAGAAACTAATGCATCATTAAAACAAATTAAAATTATCTTTAAAATTATATATTATAAAAGTGGGGAACACAATTCATTGTATAAGGTGGAGCAAAAGTAGGTAATATCATAATGTGAATCTGCCATCATTTTTGCAAATGGCGTCAATTGTCATTGTGCTTTGACATTTATGTCATAGTGATAAACACTTGAAGAACGCGGAGTTATTATTACTACTTATTTGACCGTAACTGTTGTTTTAACACAGCTTGAATTTCGTAGTGGTTTTCTTCGTCGTTCCGCACTATATGCGGGAACAACTAAGCATTTAGCTGAGCGTATCATGCAAACTGGGCCCACTAGATATATCGTAAGATGAGACAACGACGCAAACCATTTCATTTCATCGAATTTTGGTGAAAAACTTGTACGAGTTCCCTTATAACGTTCAAACCCGTCACCAATTGCTGTCTGCTGACCGCCAAGTGAGGTTAATATACAAACAACCTCTGTTAAACCTTGTGCAAGAAGAGGACGATTTCGTATCCAAAATTATAATGACGAAACACTGAGTATGTCCCTTCTGCACCATCGTCAACATGCATACGGGCGGGCAGATCGACAGAGACGGCCCTGTATCAGCTAACAGAAATTATCCAAAGTGCTCTGAATTCAAAGGAGCCCTACAACGGAAAGGAGCCAACAACACAGTACCCTGATGGGTCTGCGAATTGCTGAGCACTAGATCAGCAGAGACATCGACAGCAGCTGGAACTGCTAGAATAGACACTACAAGAGGGTATCTATTAGTAATAATTGCCAGAGGAAAGTTCGAAGAAACTCCCTTCGACATTATGCAACGAGGTCTGAGGTGAAGTATCTGGGACTATATCTAGACAGCAAACTGCTCTGGAAGAACCACACTGAGGAAGTTGATAGAAAGCAACCCGTGCTCTTATGATATGTGAGAGCCTAGTGGGAAAGTAGTGGGGCTGTATTCCTTACATTCTGCGATGGTTGTACATAGCGATTGTGAGACCAATAATCATATATGGTGCAGTAGCATGGGCAAAACGAACCAGTCTTGTCACAATGAGAGAATCTCTCAACAAGGTGCAAGGAATGGTGTGGCTATGCATCACCGGCGCAATGCTGCAATGGAGATGCTATTGGAATTAACTTCCCTACAACTTAATGCCTCAGAGGCGGCGAATAAAACCATTCTAAGAATAGTAAAAAAAGGAACTAGAAAGGGGAAATGCATTAGTTCGAAAGAATATGATGCACTACTCGGTAAACTTCCAGTCTTGGCCATTCCAAGAGATGATAGCATTAAGAAATACAACTTTGAAAAGAATTTCTTAACGAAGCTCAACAAATAGAAAGAATGGAGCGATGAATCCACTATCTATGGACTGAGCAACCACACGATAAAATGGTATACAGACGGCTCGGGAACTGACGAGGGAACTGGTGCAGGAGTGTTTGGGCCAAGAACGAAAAACCATGAATCCATGGGCAAGAGTACCAGCATCTTTCAAGCAGAAGTATGCGCCATAGAAAGATGCGTTCGAATCAATCTCGAAAAGAATTACAGAAACTGTAACATAGGAATAATGTCAGATAGTCAAGCAGCTTTCAAAGTACTGGACTCCTTTGTCATTTAATCCAAACTTGTATGGGAATGCCTACAAAGTATCAACAAATTGGGTAAGAAAAACAGAGTATCTGTCTGCTGGATACCAGGCCATGTGGGCATCACTGGTATTGAGGCGGCAGAGTCTCTAGCGAGAAAAGGGGCATAAGAATCCTTCATAGGACCTGAACCATTGTGCGGGATAGGGGAACACAACCTACGCGAAGAATTCAGGAAATCGGAAAATAAGAAAAGGGCAAGAACCTATCGAGATCTCCAACTCTCCAAGAGACAAGCCAAAAAACTCTTAGGAGATTACAATCTCAAAAGATTTAAAGCATGTATCAGTATCAGTCTTAGCAAAAATAACCTTCGCATCCCAACTGGTTTCCTACCGGGGCATTGCAAACTCAGGGAACACCTAAAGAAAATAGAAATATCAGATAAAGGTTTCCGCAAATTCTGCAATGATTCCTCAGAAACTCCAGAACATATACTGGAATCTTGCGGGTCACTGTCCCAAAAAAGGTTAACATATCTGGGAAAACACCAAATTCAAAGAAAGGATTTACCAATCACGGATCCACTGCTCATTCTCAGATTCATAAAAGAAACTGGTATAGATGACGTG
The DNA here is from genome assembly GCA_928272305.1 of Volucella inflata. NCBI lineage: Eukaryota > Metazoa > Arthropoda > Insecta > Diptera > Syrphidae > Volucella > Volucella inflata. The sequence continues at coordinate 47,915,223 of OV743716.1, read as the reverse complement.
CTCTGAGTAGGTTTTCCTTGCCAAGGCCAACGCCAGAGCATAAACACTCCAACATAATTCCTGGTGAATTAAGCTGTGAGGGGGCTCTCGAAGAGGGAGCAAACCTCTCCAAGGTATAAGTAGGGGGCACAATAGACCACAAGGTCGCAGTGCACTACATCCTATATATTATTATTATTATTATTAAGCCCATTTCCACTTAGCTGAAGTGGTTATGTGAGTGAATAAAATTTGGGTTTCTGTTGCACAATGAATCCATATAATTTACACGAACAGCCATTACATCTTCTCAAAATGCCTGTTTGGTTGGCATTTGCAGTGAAAAAGTGGTTGATCCCTATATATTGCAATGTTAACTGATGAGCGCTACAGATAGATATTAAACCAGCTTTTATTGCCGAAAATTGGTGAATTGCGTTTCGATTATTGTTGGTTCCACCAGGACGAGCAACCACTCACATAGCTCGGGTAGCAATTGAGGTTTTGAATTACCAATTTCAAGGGATCTCCCAAGGGGATCGGCTATTTAAACTGGCCGGGCATCTGACAGCACCTTCTTCCTTAGGATCTTTTTGAAATCTCACAAACAACAAACATGAAAAGCTTTGAAAGCTAACATTTAAAAAAAAAAATACCAATTTGGAGCAAGATGTTTTACAGGTACGAGTAACAATCCAAAATGCCTGACAACGAGAACAAATGTGCCTCAACTCAAGCGGTGGTCATTGTTTTAACTTAATGTCGTCATTAATTTTACACCTTCAAGTAAACTTTTCGTTAAAACAGAACCCAATTTTTTTCATTTCTAACGAAATGGCAGTCAATTTACATTATGACATTAATTTTGTCCACATTGTTAAGTTTGATCTATAAAAAAGATATAAAAATTGTAATTTTTATTTCAATTTGATTATTGATGTGGTTTAATAGTCATACTTCTCTAAGAGTATGGCTGCTGAGAATCACCTTATGAGCTTCTGAAATGTTTAAATGAAAATTATTGTCAGTAGCTTAGTCAAGAGGCGACTCGTTTCCATATGAAAATACAATATAGTCAACAAAAGCTGTTATTTCGCCCTTAACTTTATAAGCAAAGATAAAGTTAATGAATATATAGTTTATGTAAAAGGATTTTGTGATTCACTAACTCAAACGGCTTAATTAAATCAATAATTAAATCAATTGATTTGGAAATAAAACCAATTTACCCTATTTCCATTTCCAAATCGAAATAAGGCAAAATTTGAAATTTAGCCTGTAAGAAAGTTTGGTGTATTTAAAGTATGAGGTGGGTGGCTCGCTTCACTCGCGAACAGGATTGTAACCCTATTTTTCGCAGATTTTAACCCGTTCACGCGACTTCGTCGCTCCGCTAAGGGTATGTCAACAACTGTCAGGCAGGCGCCTGCAGCTAAATCAGTTATAATTTTAAAACTTTTTAACCGATTGTAACGATTTGTATCCGTACGAACGATCCGTAATTGTTGAATAGCAGTAACAAACATGGCCAGTTTTGGCAACTGCAAAACGAAATAAGGCCAAATTGGATAAAAGAAACTTTGCATACACACAACCTCGCACCTACCTCAAATCCTATAGTCACCCAGGAAGGGGGGTTGTAGGGGGGCAGTATGCCTCTCCATATCTATTCCACTGTTTCTTGTAGAAAATTGTTTGTTTTGGCAATATTTCATTACTAATTGGGCATTATTTCACTTTGCATATCGAAATAAACCCAAATTGGTCTTATTTAGTTTTTACAACCAATTGAGAACTAAGGCCACTTTCTGAAATGAGCTAACGCCACATGACTTTAGTTCGCATTCGAAAGTGAAAGAAAGCCATAAAAAAGCTTAAGAACCACCATGGGATCCATATTAACTTACGCTAACGAACTTTTGATTATTAATCGTGCTTTCAATACTTATTTAAATGTTCTTGAAACAAGGGTTTGTATTTTTGAACAGCAGAATTATTTTTGCGAACTTAAGTTAGGAAGGATGTATTCCACCATAAATGATTTTATTAAGAAATGAGCAAACACATCAACAATATGAAACGATATGTTTTAGAAGACAACATCATTGAACATCTATTTATCTGTGGAAGGGTTGGGATTAAGTGATTTGATTATGGCACGTAACTCTTTAGAGGATATTGGATCAAAGGCAAAGCTGATATTAGAAGAAACCAAACTTAAAATATTTATAATATTTATCATATATATCAACTACAGATAGGCCTACCGGACGCACGATTCGCTATACTATCGAAAATTTTGAAACCCAATTTTTTCTATTGAATAATACGCAGCCGAAAGATTACATTTAGCACATAGTACTACAACATTAGCGGCCAAAGATCGTAATGATAAAGGCTTAAAAGCATAAAAAAAACAAATAATACAAGAACTGAAGAGAACCGACCTTCCGAACCAACTCCGTTTTAGTCATTGAGCTCTTGAAAAAATACAAGAAGATCCGTTGTTTTCAGAGATGAGATCAAGTTCGAGATAAATAACAAGTAGAAATGAATTAGTAACCTTGAGATATTTAAATCATTATCCTCATGATCAAAAATCCAAATTTCGGAACCAAGAAATTAAATCAGGCATATAAACACACAACCCGATATGAGGCAGAAAGACATCGAAATTAGATAGCCGACTATAAATATTTTGATCGTCAATGATCGTGAATGTGACCGCCTCATAAGGTGATGTTTCCCTCCTTCCGGGGCCTATTCGAAAGTCTCTAGGGCCGGAGAATTATTGTCCATTGGCTCTATATATGCTTACCATCTCATTTGTCATTGATTCTTCTCCTCCAAGGCCCTTCAATGCCCGTTTGCGGTGCCGTTTGACCGAATGTATTTGAAAGGATTTTATCTCGAAACGACTAAGTATGTCCTTATCTGCTTTCGATAGAGTTCATGCTTTGGCGCTATAAAGCAAGACTGGTCTTATATAGACGAGATGTTATAGAGTCTCTTTGTTTTTCAGGATAGGGCCTTTATACTCAGTTGTATTTTTAGCCCAAATCCAAAGGGATTTGTATTTAAATTAAACACGGAACAATTGAAATTTCGCCATGAAAACAAACTTTTTCAGAGACCAATCGTAGAAGTTTCAGCACTTCAAATGCTTTAGAGGCTTCAGTTCTTGAATTAATTTCATCTTGTGAGGGTGTAGGTCAAGATCTTTACGTAAAATGCACCACAATGTTTACTAAGGGATTCCTAATTCGTGTGAACAACAGTCGATTTGGCCTAATTTGAACTGGAGCACTTACGATATTTTCGGTACTTTGACATGTGCGTTGTCTCACTGGCACAGAAACATTCAATAGTCAATATGGTAACTCGAATTTATCCACTACCTGCTACCACAGCCTGTTTGGAAGGACGATTATTTATAGCAGCAATTGGAGTAACCGCTCTTAAAGTTGGGATCACCGATTCAGAAGTTCGGTAGTAATTTCTGATATCTTTCGAGGGTTGAAGGTTCATCAACTTAACCAAGATAAAAATGAAAACCTTGACCGACGTTTTGACATTAAGAGATCATTCAAAAAATGTCTGACAGTGCGCTTGTTTTAAAATAAAGGTACAAAATTATTTATTCTGCCTAACGACTGTAAATAGTTTCTTTTTCCTATGTTTAGCACTAAGTGTGATCTTACTACAGGGTTTTCATCTTTATCTTTCCAGTTTCTGTACGGATTTTCTTGCTTGGACAAGTTCTTTTTACATATTTGTAGAACATCCTTGTGTTATTCCTAGGGTATAATCTCTCAATATCTTCAACAACGTGCTTCTTGGGTTTTTTTTTGTTTTTCTTTAAAAGTTATTTTCATCTCTTCTGCTCACGACTCTTGTCCTTCACTGCAGCGCCACCCTGTATGCTATAAGGGAATGATCGGGCGACTAGAATACTGGTGGAATGCCTTTCGTTTTTCGTAATGTGATTAATTTGATTTAGCGTTTCATTATCCGGAGACTCCTTATCCCCATGTGCAAGCCGTGAGCTTGCTATAGTGATATTTTGTCCTACCACAAGTCAATAAGCCTAAGACTGGTTAAGCGAGACCTGGTTTCGTGTAGACTATGCAACTACGATTGCAAAGTTATACTTCCAACATTACTTATATATATGTCTTGTAAAGGAGCTCGAAAAAACATTCATTGGTGGTATAATCTTTGTATTCCTTAATGGGGCTTGCCATAAGGTCAGGGGTGTGATCAGCCAATAGCAATATAGTGGCGTATGCCATCATAGAGCTCACAACCCTATAAAGAGATTTATTTAATTTGATGAATTAACTTATGACCTCAGATATAAAAGTAGTCGCTCTGATTGCCGGTTAATAAAATAACAGTGAATTATAAAAGGTGTTGATTCGTTATCAAAATTTGCCTGAACTAGTCATAGTTGTAGTAACTTCAACTACTTACCGCTAGGGGTGTTATAAAAAGGAAGGAAGCTAGTGACATCTCTTGCGCATAGTTGCACTCATAAGAACCTTAATTGCGCGCTCTTTCAAATAGAAGGACAATAACAAAGTTTTCGTGAAAACTTCAAATTGTATAAAATTTCAGGACTCACCCCCATTGAACACACCATAGTTCACTCAAAAAAAAAAACAGTTATGACTCATTGAGCAGTTAAAGCGCATATCAGAGTTTACCATCACCATCAAGAGAAACGCGTTGAAAACAAAGTCTCTCCTCGCATGTCCCTTATTCGATAGCACAGACTTTTCCACCATTCCACCATCGATACACCTCTCTTCTCACCCCTGAAGGGGTTAACTGGTATGGCAAAAATACGACTAATTCCTTCACATATACACAAACGCACAAACACATACAATCATGTAATCAAAAGCGAAGTGGCAGTTGGGGGTGGTGGAGGCGATGGTGATGGTGGATTAAATTTCTTTCTGCACGCACATAATAACAACAACACTTCAGACAGCGTCGACTCGAAACTATTGATTTTGGTTATAGCTGCGGAGATTCGAGTACGAGTACGAGTTCTTTCATCGCTCTGAAACGGTTCACAATGAGAATGCTTCTCACCTTAGTTTGTGTTTAATTGGAGAGGACTTTCATTTTACCCACAAAATGTAGTTTCGTTTATTTATTTTCAACAAATCGAACCCAAAATTTAAGTAAAATTTTTTCATTAAAAAGAAACAAAGTCACACACACAATCTGTTTGATATTTTAGTGTTCTTGGTCAAAAATACCATTTCAAAATCGTGCATAGTGTAAGTGCTTTTAAAAATCTGTGAAATCTCAAAATCTGGACAAAAAAATTTCTTGATTAGGCAATACGACCTCTGAGTGGATTAAGTGGGCACAAAGTGGGCAGACAGATTTCTTTGAAAGGATTTAAGTTTTTGTCAATCTTTCTAGAAATAGAAAAAAAACATTCAAAAATCGATTGGAATCCTTCTAAATACGCAGAACTCAAAACTAAAGGACGAAAAATTCTTCAAATTCAATATGGGCGACTACAGTCCCGATATGAATGCAATGGAAACTGGTAAATAAAACTATTTTTTACAAAATTATTACATTCTGTGAAATATTTTCTTCGGGACGAAAGTGTGAAAGGAATAAATATTTTTTGTAAATTTTAATGAGGATTGGGTTAGTGGCAGAAATGGGGAGGACATTTGCCTTTGGGGAAAATTGGTGAATCATCGTCCAATTTGTGATGTAAAAAATAGTACCCACATGAGGAGAATTATTACGAATTAACTGATTTTCAGTTTTGAGGATTTTCAGTATAGTTGTTATTTAGGTGTACAATTTTTAAATTCTCTTGTAAATTTGTAATAAAAATTTTCACAAAAACAAATTGTGCCCGTGCTATTAGAAAACTATCGTTGCATAGAGTTTTCAGAAAGTAACCAGTTCAAAACAGCTTTCGATGAATCTTTTCTCAAACTTGAAACGAAAATTGAGCAAATTTCTTCACTAGCTTTGTTTCGATATTATCACAAATTAAAAATTCCCATAAATTTGTATGATTTAAATTTTATGGGATGGTAGGCAGCATTTGCTTGATGGCTGGAAATGCTCTGTCTGTAATAAGTGGGCGATATCTACTGATAACCGTAGGAAGATAATTCCCTTTTGGATGTGAACTGTCTTTCTAGAGCTCATTTTTATTTGTTTTAATAAAAGACCGGGTATTAATGCAGATTTCAGTCCAACAGTCCCTTTTGAATAATTGCTATTAAGCCCACACTTATGTGTAGCAGTTCTTAATATATATTGTGTATATTCACAAACTAACTTGTTTCCTTACTGAGCACACTTGAGGAATTCCCGCTCTTGAGGAATTCCAAACTGTGCTGTTTTTTGTTCCTTCTTTGGCATTGATACTAAATATTAACGCCAGTTAGCCAGACCAAGTATCCTGGTAGTCGTTATAGCTTAGGTTTTTAAAGGATGAATCATCCAAAAGTAGCTCTAGATTCACTTAATTTGTATCTTCACATTTTTTCATATTTGGAAAAGTGTTTTCTAAAAGATGTTAAAGCTTCACCTCCTTAGCCCTCTTTATTAATTTTCGCATCACATACGGTATTGAACTGAATTCGGAAATACAATATATAGAGGATATTATTGTACATTTAGTCAAAGGAGATTCTCAAGCTAATTAAGTATAAGTTAGTTGTAGTAGTTAAGTAACTGCAATTGAAAACAATTTACTTTTGCTGGAGTTTAAAACATTTTTTTTGAATAAGATAAACTCTTAGACTACATTAGAGCTGCAGCTGTTATCACCATTGTCAACACTTGTTTACTTTAATTTTTATTTGTTGTCTTTAATTCAAAGATTTATGTTATGCAATAGTTCTACGACCTATTTTTATTACAATTTTATTATGTTATTACAGTCTTGAGCTCCCTCATTTTTCAGGCGCCTTTTCAGTTCAACTTGCAATAGTTAGCAATGAATAATAAAATGCCAAGGGTGATATACTGTCAGAAGCCCTTGTGTTGGATGTATTCTACTCTCCTTTCGTAGGATATAATTTTTGTATTTTGTTTTGTTCTAAGCCCATTTTGCAGCTGCAAATTGTCATGAATTTAAGAGTGACATCCATATAGCGTTTTATGTAGTCGGACGTCTGCTTATTTCGAACAGCGTAAATGCCAACCCTGGCCACCAGGTTCACTGCAACAGCATATTGCAGAAGTATGAAAGCCTTGTAACTATCTCTATTTCGATGTCCTGACTAGATGGCTTGAGTTTTAAAAAAGTTTTAGGAAAATACTGAATGAACTACCATCAATTTAGTTCGCTATCTTTCCATTGGATAGACAATGATATGTGGTCTTACAATGATGAAGCTAGTCAAACAATTTAATAAAGGAGAAGTTAAGTAATCATGTAACCTCGACAAATGCATCGGTCGTATGGCCACCTCTTTCATGCGATTTAACGTCGTTAGATTTCTTTTCATAAGGTTACGTTAAGTCTTTGGCTTACGCCTTCTTCTTCTTCTTATCCTTTTATTAACCCTTTCCTCGTTATACGAACTTTGTATGCAATCAGTGGGTTCCCGCATCTGGAGACTACCGGTGGGGTAAAAGAACAGCCAATCAAGTCGTTGGCTTACGCCAATATGCCAATAACGTAAGGGAAGCTCTGGAACAATATCGAACGCGAAACCGGGTAGCTTATCGTAGTTACATTTATGTTTTTTTTTTAACTTGCAACAAGGATCATAGTGCATCAGCACTCTTTAATTGCAAAACGCATCTCAAGTTCAATTGTTCTTCTGATATCATCGGGATTCAGATCCACAAATTATAGGGTTTGTTTCGGATTTATTTTTATCCATATACAACGCACCCACAGTACATCGTTTTCTTAAAAGTAAGCCCCTCAGTGGTAAAATTGCTAATTGGCTAATCTTCAGTTTTACCTAATAAGAAACAGAAGGCCTTTGACGTATATGATATTGGAGAAGTCGAAAAACATTTGCTTAGTCTGCCGGCAAACCGAAGAATCATGCACTTTCATTGATGCCCACATGAAACTGTCACAGAAGAACTGACGAAGAACGCAAACAGTCCTATGCGGGTTCGGACCTCCGAACTTTTTTTAACAAGCTGTTCTTCAAATACATTTCCAGTGATCCCATTGCGATCTTAAACCCCAACAAGACTATTTGCGTTCGGCTATCCGACTTCTTTCAGAGAATTTTTACATTCTCAAACTTGCTTAGAAGTCGTGAGAATGTTTCACAAAGTAATGATTCGCCTACGCCGTGTTACACAAAGTCTTGCTCTCTGTGTAAAAATAGATTTTCATTTTTTAGTATCAAGTTTATGGTTATGGGTACAAAGATGCTTTAAAAAACTTCCCCATTCTCTGAAACGTTCCGAATTCAGGAAGATAGCGTGTGTCAGTTTTAGTGGCATAAACTTAAAACCCACCCACGCTGTGAACTAGTCTAGCTCACAGAGTTGATCGACACAGTGTTCGCATTCATGGTTATTTAGGCGTTTCTGTAGGTGGATTTGACTACATTTACCGACTTCAGTGGAAGAGGACTACGACATTTAATGGTTGTAACAAAAAGCTTATTTGAAAGTCACCGCTCGTTTTGCTTAAGTCGAATGGTTTGGCCACTTTATTCTATTTCCTCTTACTAGAGGTGTGGTCTTTGCTACCTTTATCCAAGCATTTTACGTGGAAAAATCCATCGACAGGATTAGTCTCAAAACATTTGAGTGCAGTTTTAGTTCTAAGAGATTTATCGATTTCAGTTGATGTTACTTCCGCCGACATGTGTTTTTTGTTTATCGTCGGGGGAAGAGTAAGAACTTTAGGTAAGTGTGCTTTCGGTCTCTTGCACCGTGCGTCTGCTCAACGTCTTCTTCCCCTTTAGTCATTTAGAGTGCTATTCTTTTGGATCCCGATCGATCTCAATAGTTTCCAAAAACATGCCGCCAAAAACAGCACTCTTGTCAATCACCTGTCCGTACTGTGAAAGCCTAGTTTGGTGCTTATTTTTACATCACTTGGCGTTTTCTTTTTTCCATAACCCTAGTAACTTTGACTTTATTGACACGACAATGCACCAAAGGTTGAAAGGTTTTCCATTGTATACGTTACTTGTACGCCATTGCTTTTCTCGGAAAGAATTATGAAGTTTCTTCAACTCACCTGATTCTTCGCCAAACGTCATTTTTATTTGCTTAAACAGGTGTTGGTTCCACCCGCGAAGATTCCACTACATTTTTTGCCTTACTTAGGCTCCGGCAGAAAATATTTCCCGGCACTGAAAAAGTCAATGTCACAGCAAAATAAGTTTAATTATCTGACATGCCGTCCATAAGACTAGTGTCAGAAGTCAATCGGCGTGCATCGGAAGTTTGCGAGAGAGCGTGTCTAGTCTTAAGAAGTTTGCTATGCATGATGACTCCCAAACATTTAGCGTCAGTCCCTGCCTTCTAGTAAAAAGCAGAACCTCCATTATGAAGCAAGCACCCCTTTCTACTTCCTCCGTTACAGTCCACAGTCAATATCCGCGATCAGTGTTTTATTCAACAATTACTCTTACCTATAAAACTTGTGATCTACTAATTATCACAGAAAATTATATTGAATAAATATATAAGAAACTAAGTGCTGTATGTCACTTAAGGGAAAACGAGTTCATGCCAAAGAATAAAATTTGGGAGAAGCCGGTAAATGTGAACATCGGCAACAATGTCTAAGACCCAAACAAAAGTTGCTTTATGTAAGCTTTTTAAACTAGGACAGCAACTCATGAGGATATGTAGATGTGTATGATTTGGCCAGAATATGTATGTATGAGGTATTATAAATTGAGGACAATTTTTCCAAATAAACAAATACACTCGTAACTTGATGACATTATCATAGGTAGCACGCATTTCTAACGAGGTTCAATGAGTTTAGTATCAAACTTTTCTGCAAAGACATTGCATTCAAGAGATATTTATTTTCAATAGGAAAATAAAAAAGGGTTGCTTACTACTTGCTTAAGCCCGAGCGGTCCTGGACTTCATGCAGTTCGATGAATTCTTAGCTACCCTCAGTAATGTTAAGCTAAGAGTCTCCATGCACAAGCGCCGAATAACAGGGAACAAATTGATAATAGTCTTGTACAAAGGTTTGAAAAGCAATTCTGAAGATTTAAAATACGTAGGTCGGTTTCCAAAAACATTAACCTATTACGAGCCCTGTAGACTCAAAGTAAAAACTGAAGGACGGAATATATTTCTATGGCTTTGTGCAATTAAGGACAAAGGTAATCCAACTATCGTGGATTTCATATCTTTTAAAGGACGGTATAGATGGACTGGAAAGTTTCAATATAGCACCGATAATGCGGGTTTATTCAAGGTCAGTCAAAGAAAAAAGTGAATGTGTACATAGCACCTCAGCTCAAACGTGTATTATATACAAAAGAATACATCCGCTTCATCAACGCAATGACATTCGTAACCTTTCCATACCATATCGCGGTGTAGCAATTAAATCCAATAAATTATGTGCTAATTGCCATCGCGTTAGCCACAACATTTCCGAATATTAATATTCCGTTCTCAAAACAAGTGCTGAGAAACAGAATACACTACTGCATCAGGGTTCGTTGACACAACAAGTTGCTTTAAATTCAATTATCACTAAAGTGAACTTTCGGCGCATGCAGCGAAACATTCAGATCGAGACTTCTACTCGCTTTTGCTTCCTCAGATTTAGGGCGCCATTTGCATCGGTGCCGAGAACAACTTCAATACGAGTCGCAGTCTATCCTCATAACTAAACAGTTTGTACAACGTCTAAACTTGACCAAGCTGAATTCCTATACAATGGACCAGAAGAGTGGTAAACCTCACGTTACGATGCTCAGGTTAAAACACTTCTAATGCTTTTAATTCTTTCAAACTTGACTAGCCACCTTCCGAGTTTTGAAATCACGTAATTGGAATTATGGATTCCCATATTTGCTTGCTTCAATCATATTTTTCGATATGTTCGATGAATGTGAAACTGTTCATCCTTCCGGTGCGTGGGCAGCTCAGACTTTCGGACGGATAATTGCTGGAAGTTGTTTACGGTGTATCTGGATAACCTTTTATAACATTTGTGGAATAATGAGGGCATTTAGGATGTTTATGCATCGATATCCGATAAAGATCAATAGAACAGGGATCATTTTGTGTCAACTCACCATACTAGGTTGGATGGTTACAACGTATTCTGCTTACCGTTCACGGATTCACAATGAGATTTCGAGAATTCACGAAATGCAGTAAAAGTCAAAGTGTGACGTCCTTAATTCTATGTACTTCAGTTTGAGTTTGTTCTTGTTGCAGTGTGCAAATACTCAGCAAAACTTATTTAAAACGTGAACATAGAATCTATTGGTTGGTTTTACAAGATAAGTTATATGTACATAAAAAGTTGATCTGTTGAGCGCTAAAATTAGTTTCTTTGCTTAAGTTGGCGCTTGAGTCTGGGGTGGACATAGGCCTCAGTCAACAAACGTCTCCAGCCATCTTTATCTTTCAGTAGCTGTCTCCAGTTGCCCACACTAAGTTGGCTGAGGTCACCCTCCACTAGCTTGCGAGACCTGAGTTGCGGTATTCCTCTACTGCGCTGTCTCTCAGTGGCGGATACGAAAACTTATGTTGTCCATCCACTCTACATGACCCAGCCATCTCAGTCTTTGGATCTACACTCTTCTTTCTAGGGCCATGTCGCTGTACAGTCCATACAGTTCGTCGTTGTATCTCCTCCTCCACTCACCGTCAATGCAGATGGGACCGAAGAACACCCTCATCCATTTTTGATAATGTCCATGCCTCTGGGCCATAGAGCAGGACCGGGATTATTAAGGTCTTATAAAGGGTGACTTTTGTTGTCCGAGAGAGGGCTTTGCTACTCAATTGCCTTCTTAGCGCGAAGAAGCAGGGATTTGCAAGAGTTATTCTTCGTTTGATCTCAGCACTGGTGTCGTTGTCTGAGTTCAAAGCGGACCCTAGGTAGACAAAGTCCTCAACTACCTCAAAGTTATACCTATCGAAGGTGACGTTCTGTCCGAGACGTCGGTGTTCAGCGTCCTTTTTGCTTTAAAGCATATACTTGGTCTTGCCCTCATTGACCGCTTAACCCACTTTCGCCGCTTCCGTCTCAATACTGGCAAATGTCAATATCATCGGCGATTGCGAGTAATTGAAATGACTTTTGAATGATTGTGCCTCTTGTGTTTGCCTGTCAGTTGTGCACTATTCTTTCAAGTATGATGGTGAAGAAGTCGCATGACATCACATCGCCTTGTATAAATCCTTTTTACATCAAATGTCTCGATGAGATCCACTTTTTGAAATGACTTTTGAATGATTGTGCCTCTTGTGTTTGCCTGTCAGTTGTGCACTATTCTTTCAAGTATGATGGTGAAGAAGTCGCATGACATCACATCGCCTTGTCTAAATCCTTTTTACATCAAATGTCTCGATGAGATGTTTACCGGCCTTGAAGGAGCAGCGTGCACTCTCCATTGTCATCCTGCACAGATGGACGAGTTTGGCAGAGATAACAAAACTGAATCGGCTACATCTTCGTATGGTATGACACTCTCAACAGTTGTGCTATTAGTCTGAAGGTAACGTGGATCCTCTACGAAGATCCATTTTTTGATCTGCGACCTATGACAGCTGTGCCAGGCGAAATATCTGAACAAAAAACTATACCGCTTGATAAGAAGATATGCCTACAGTCCACTGTTTAATTTGCAAAACAAAATATCAAAACGCGGAACATCTTTTCGTATAGGGTTGTAATGGCGTAGGCAAGTTTATGCCATTGGGCCTTTGCCATTTAAGCCTTAGTAAGTAGGGATTTATCAGGGACCACCACTGGGAAATACGGCAAGTACGGCAAGCACAACACTTGATTTTCGCGCTGCAGCTCCAACCCAGCCCAATCAAGAACGACAGAAGCTGTTTTATTCGGACTGGGAGTTGGCAATCCTTCAATAATTGCCTCCAGGGATTCACCATGGTAAATGTACAAACCATGGGTACTTTATGAGAGCTTTCAAAAGTGAAGTGGTTATGCATTTCATGAATACCAGAGTAAGAGCTATATATCTTATCTTACCTACGGATTGTTATTGTGCAGAGTATAGAATATCTGTGATTATTCTTCACCAACGACGTGTTCGATTGGCTACAGTTATTTAATTCCAAATGTAACGATATTTTTTTTGTTATATGTTATGTGATTAAAAATTTAAGTCACTGCACACATACCTATCAGATTTAACATAACCACCACTTGAATATTATAATTTGTTTTTTTTATTATTTTTTTTTTCTAGTACTTCCAGCAATACTGGGTCTAACGGCGGCAGCTGTCCTCTCTGCTGTGGCATGCATTTGTGCCAAGCATCTTCGCGCTAGAAACAAGAAAACAACGCACGATACCAGTTATCCATTCCAACCGACACGTCGACCGACGGCTGTACGCTCACCAAGTGGTCAGCCGCCACATTATCTGAAAAAATCTCCTTCACCAACTGGAACCAAGCAGATTGGAATCCTTCAGCCAGTCCAAGACCAATCGGCATCCAGTACCACGACGCCAATTGCTCCGCAGACAATTAAATTTGTCGAGGAAGATGAAGTTCAACCGAAGATTCTGCACGAAGTCGAGTCAAGTAGCAAGAAGTCACCAGTCGAAGTAGAGAGTCCTGGCAAGGATATACCAGATAGCTGGGAATACGGAAAATTGGGCACAATATTTTTTAAGCTACGATATCTGAAGGAACGTAGTGCTTTAGTTGTATCAATTATACGCTGTCGTGGTCTACCTTGTAAGACGTCATCCGGATCCGGTAGCCATGATATTCCACCAGGAATGAATGGCCGTACTCAGGCTGCGACTGATCCGTATGTGAAACTTCAGCTATTACCCGACAAACAACATAAAGTCAAGACCAGGTAGGGTACTTTTTTAAATTCGTCACAATACCGCAATATATTTTTGTTATATAATATTTCCAGGGTTGTTCGGAATACCAGGAATCCGGTTTATGATGAAGACTTTACATTTTATGGATTGAATATTCAAGAGCTTGGAGCAATGACATTACATTTTGTGATCTTAAGTTTTGATCGTTACTCACGTGATGACGTAATTGGCGAAGTTGTCTGGCCATTGTCATCGATTAGCTTGAGGGAAATTGAAAAGGAACACATGTCCATTAGCAAGGAAATTCAACCACGTAGCTTAAAGATCAGAGCGCAAGGTCGTGGAGAACTATTGATCTCGTTATGCTGGCAACCAGCTGCTGGACGTTTGACCGTTGTGCTCCTGAAGGCACGTAATTTACCACGAATGGATGTGACTGGCCTAGCTGATCCATATGTTAAAATCTATTTGCTGTACAATGGACAGAGAATTGCAAAGAAAAAGACTCATGTTAAAAAGAGAACACTGAGTCCGGTGTTTAATGAAAGTTTTGCTTTTGATATCCCAACAGCTGAGGTATGTATATATACGATTGAGGAATAAAATCATATATGTCGTAGAGTATATCACATTTTAATTAATAATCATTTTTTTTGTTTCTATTTCAGGGCACCGGTGCTTCTTTAGATGGAGTCTCACTTGAACTCATGCTCCTTGATTGGGACCGAGTTACCAAAAATGAGGTGAGAATAAGAGAATATTTATTAATATTTTAGCAATATCGACGCAAAACATAGTTCTATCGCTTGGTACAGCTGTACTTCAATTGCACGACAATTTACCTATAAAATATGTACGAGTGTGATCGTTAAGTTTTCCATTTGAAAACTAAAATCCGCATTTTTATTTTTTGTTTTTATTTCGTATTAGGGTCTCTTGGAAACTTTAAATGATTCTGTAAATATTTGAATGAAGTGGAATATTTTTTCCAGAGGGAATCAGGAAAACATTTTTGGTAACATTGGGTTCAAAAAACGGAGTGCAATTTAGTTGAAGCAAACATTTGGTGAAAATTCAGTAAAAACAAAATATAGTACACGGTTCTGAAAATTTTCTTGCAAGCCTAAGGTTATCTTAGAAGTTGCTTCTGTAGCTTATAAAGGCTGTTTTTTTTTTATAGGCGGATAACTAGGCCAAGGGAATCATTGCTATTGATTCACAATTTCATTTGACAATTTTGCTCAGTGGAGGAACATACATTTATTTAAATGGCTTTTTTAATGATGATAATCCACAAGCCACTGTCGGAAACCCATTACATCCAGAAAATGTCACCAGTGGTGGTGAGCCTTTTGGGCCGATGGAATCATTGATCCATATGTCTTCAAAAATGATTATGGTCAGAATGTTACAGTCAATGGTAAGCCGTACAGATCCATGACTACAAACGTTTTCGTGACTCAAATGGAAGGCATTAATGTTGCAGACATTTGATTTCAGTAAGACAGCGCCACATGCCACACAGCTCGCAATAAAATTAGTTTACTGAAATAAACATTTGACGAACGATTAATTTCACAAAATAGACCTACTAACTGGCCAAGTCGTTCTGACCTAGCGATTTCGCGGCATTAGATTATTTTCTCTGGGGATATGTAAAGTCGAATATCTATGTCGATAAACCAGAAACAATTAAGCACTTGGAAGCCAACATTCCACGAGTTTTTGCCGAAATACTGCCTGAATACTGCGAGAATGTGTCACAATGTACATAAGATTACGCCATGTACATTGTGACATAATGTCCGTTTCATCAATATTGTGTGTCCCTTCATCTTAACACGCATTTTTGGTGCTTTTTTCCAATACTTGCAAACGCACCAGTGACAGCACGGTTGGTTAAACCAATTCCAATGTCATACGTCTTTGTAAATATTGTAGTTGTAGGAAGTTTTGGAAAATTGTCTGTCTGAACATGCGAGTTCCACAAAATTTTATCAAGTCAAAAAAGTTAGATGACAGCGCATCAGCTAGCCCAAATCCTTTTTTGACATAAATGTCTCATAGATTGTTTCAGACCTTTACTTAGCAGCCAGCGTTCTCCATCTTCGTTCTGCGCAATCTGAACAGTTCGGTACAGATACCAGATACCAAAGCAGATATAGCTAAAATTGATTAAAGATTTCGATTCAAACTTCTTTGATTTTTGCATGATATGTCGTAGTCTGAATATTTTGTCGATTGTGAGCTTCTCGGGCCAAAAACCGCTTAAATGTAATCCAATAAGATCCCTGATAAATGACTTCAAGTACTCGCCAAAGACGGCATATGAACCCTTGTATGCGATGTTAAGTAGACTGACGCCTTTATACACATACTTCCGAAGTTAGTGGTTCTCATTTATTTTTGTTCGGGCAAGTGTGCTAAGTTCCATTCTTCAGGGATGATATCTACCGAAGTGTATGTGCTTGCCGGTACTTTTCATCGAACTTGAGATTTCTTATTGGTAGTCGTATTGATCAGAATCGTTATAGTCTTCTCCGAAGGTTCCGACGTCTGAAATACTAGAATCGTTTGCAAAATGATTAATTGGGCCAAGTGTATCATGATCCAAAGACCCCATATTCTATTGTATATATTGAGATGTGAAAACCATGTGCGTTATGTCATACTTAGGATATTGCTCATATGTCTCGTCGAGGAGCTCGTAGAAATTTTCTTCGGTTGCCCCCACGCCCTAGATTTCCTACTATGAACCGATTTGCCTATTAGAACAGTTCTGCATTTGTTTTTCTTTCCTATACTAGGGCCGTTTCATCCTGCTTCCGAATGGGCCTCTAATAATTATTCTGCTGCACGTTGTCTAGTTAAAGTTTGAACATATCGAACGATCTAGAGGTTTTAGTTCTTTAACTGTTTATCAGGCCCGAAAACATTGTATTCGAGGTTGCTTTGTCACATTTTGTTTATCTCAAATTTATAGAATTGTGAACCCTATGACGACGTAGGCCAGCATAATGCTAATATTTGAGCACGGCCTTGCCATTTAAGCCTGCATTAATAAGGATTTACCCATACTGTTACACTATTCGATGTAAACTTTCAACAACCTTAAAAATCACTTAGCGTTCAAAAAGTTACAACTCACTGAGTTATCCCCGAACAAATGGACACCAATTCGAAATAGATTTTTAACTTAACCCACGATTGCATATGCGCCATGTTACTTACTTGTTTGGCCTTTTTGTTTCAAGTAATCACGACCATGACCAAACTTTAGAGATGAGAGAGTGGGGGGCTTAACTTAACTTCAATTAAATTTCAAATTTGAATTCTATTATTATATTTTCAATGATAATAATTATTCATCTTCTATTCTCGTTTACATAATTTCTGTTTATATTTGCAGGTAATTGGACGACTTGAACTTGGTGGACCCAATTCCGGTGGCACAGCACTAAACCATTGGAATGAAGTATGCAATTCACCGCGAAGACAGATTGCCGAATGGCATAAACTGAACGAGTAAGGTGATTGAATACAATTCAAAAAAATATAAACACACACAATTGTTATCTATGTAAACCGACAAACATTTAAAAGAAAATGATTCAAAGCCATCAGCAACAAACAAATCAAACAATAATCTACACCACCTGTGTAGGTTGCATTATAATATCGACAGGAAAAAAAAATATAAAAATGCAAGAAAAACATCTTATCTCTGAAATCACTCACGCAAGCAACAATTTACAATTTACAGCATTACATTTGGTTAATTATGCTTAAGTAAAGTTCAAAAGCAAAAAAGCAACAAACCAACAAACAACAATTTATATAAATCGGTAAAAAAAAAACCAAAAAAATATGTACTGACTACCATCGTCGCCCAGCTGATTAATTAGAACCTTGATCAGCACCTTCAAATAGTAAATAAAATAAAAAGAAATTAAATTAAAAATTGTTTATATACTCGTACTCGTGCTATATGCTATATTTGCTATGAAATTAGTCACACCAAAAATTATTAAATATAACAAAACTAGATGTACATGTATATTTGGAGCTTATAATTGACAAAAAAAAATGATAGAAATTTTCTTTATTTTTTTTTTTTAGTGTAAGCCCTATTGGTAGAGTGACAGTATAAGCTTGTTACCAAAACTTAAAAAGATAAAATAAATAAATGTATATGTAGGTTTAATATCTCATGTAAAACATTCAAGAATGTACTGAAACCTAAAACTAACCATATAATTCAACACAACGCATGGAAATTTCATAAAAACATAGATGCGTACGTTTTCACTTAATATAATAGAAGATGTCGCACACTGACAAGACGCCAATACTTTTATGACTTTTTTGATTATTATTAATCTGCTTTAAAAGACAACAATTTTGAACGCACACAAATCGGCTGGATTTGCATCGAAAAAATCAGAGATCTTTTATCATAAGGGCAATTTATTTTTGTCTGAAAATTGCCCTCTATATTTGAAAAAGTGAAGGCATCTAGAGCCAAAAATTAGATAAATTTATATAGATTGTCAAGTCCATATAAATTTCTTACGTAAAGGGCCATTCTTTCTCCGTTCATCCTTTTTAAAAATAAAATAAATAAAACATATTTTCTTAAAAAAAAATAATCGCGACGTCTGAATTCAATTTTAATTAACTTCTATAGTTATGTCTTTAAACACACAAGCAACTCTGGAGTCCTGTACATTTAGGTTTTTTCATCTCCAGGAAAGCGTTTATGGATCATATGTTTTCATCTATCGCGTAAAAAATTAAACAAATATTAGCAGCGAAATTTCATGAAATCAGTCCACTTACAAATCAATAGATACAACAAAAGGCATCGCAAAAAAATCAGCTGTAGTGCCGCCAAATCCAGCAACTCATTATCCACTTTGGTACGCTATTAGATATAGCTTACATTCTCCTGAAAATACGAGGCTCAGAAACTTTCACCATTATCACCATTATAGACTTATCAGTTGTGTGTTCCTAACAGCTCTAATTAATATTATTGTATTTTTAATTTTAAAATAGCAAAATTACCTGCTGTAGTCAAGATGCTGTGGTTAGCAAGTTAAGAACGTTGAGATACTTAGAAAAATTATAGCCCTTAAGAATTGAATAGTCTTCTCCAGTCGAATAGCAAGGATGCTTATAAGATTTATCCGTCCCAGATAGTTGCTAGTTGCAAACGATCCATGTGGACTTATATTTTCGTATCCCCCGTACTTTGAATAGGCAAAAAAACGATTATCCCGTGAGATACTCAGATTCCAAGTAATTATGTATTAGTATTATATGATACATATATTACGATCTCTCAATATGTGCGTGGGAATCTAGCTAATTGGTAGTTCTTCTGCTTTCGAGACCGAGAGTTTGATGAGATTTCGCTTATCACTTGGCTTACTGCGATGTATTTTTTTCATCTCAATTTGGTATAGTTACTTATTGCTCTCTCCAGCAATTGCTACATTTTAAATTCAGTGAGCATTTAATCAGTGTCCACAAGTTTTTAAAATGTCATGTGCTCTGTCTTTTTTGGCTTCCTGGTTGACCCTATTGTTACAGACATTTTTTGTTTCCGCAATATTGGAAACATATTTTACAGCCTTTCTATACTGTACCACCTAGCTGCTGATCGCTTTCATTTCTTGCGAAAAATAAAAAATAACTCAACAGTTTTTTCCTAGCAGCATTAAGTCCACTTCCTACCTAATTTTTTCCGAACTAAAGTAGGAATAGGTAACTTTCCTAGTAGTTTCCTTACTAGTGAAGGTGTGGACACCCAAAGTGTTAATTTCTTCCAGATAGCCAATTGGATATATTGAGGTCATGATTTTGGCATCTGTAATTGTCAAGATAGTAGATATATCCCCCTTGGTCGAGAAACGGTTTGGTTTCAAAAAATTAATATTTATCAGACCGCAATAGTTTGAAGTCCAAAGAGGCGTTTTTGTTATGAAATGGGTTTTTGTTACACAGATTATTGTTCCATATTGTCCACACTAGAGACCTCTAGACTGGTTGCATTTGATCATTTATTCTGCATACACAAGGGCTTTAATATATTGTTTCCCCAAGAAGTAAGCCCAAAAGTGAACTAGGAAAACCCTGTAATTATTCTAAGGAAGTGTTTCATATATTAGTTGAGGTGAATTTTAGTCATCTTATATGTCGAGTTTCGCCATGAACGAGATAAGTGTGATTTAAAAACCTTCCTTACTTTTTGCTTTATTTTTATGCTAATTTTCAAGGTATAAAATTCGGATACCTACTTTGATGTAAGGGCAAGTAGAGCAGTTACACAACTTCACCCAGTCTGATGTGAGAGATAAATGCACCATAGAAACTGTGGAAGATTTTCTTAGAAGCTTATCACTTCTCCACAGCTCATTAACAGAATACACACTTCAATTTTAAGGAGTGATCAGAAGATATTTTCTGAGATGTGGAATCGAAATGTTAAAAACATTTTTTTTTAAATTGATATCATTACAACGATATTGAGCAGAGCTCGCTTTGATTATGAACACATCTCAAGCCACCAACAAAATTCAAAACTCGTCCCTTATCATCTAATCAATACTCTGCCTAATTCGTACAAAACTCGGTATCATTCAGTGCTTATTTGTAAATTAAACAGTGCGACTCCTTTTTTTTATTTTTCAAAGAAAAAATGCACAATATATTATTTTTATACTTGAAATTAAAATCAAAGTAAATTAAAATAAAAAGTAAAATATATACATCATGGTACCTTAAATTTATTTCTGTAAGCTGATCATAGAGAACCAAAAAAAAAAAAACAATTTAACAAATTAATTATAAAATTGGTGTTAGTATGAACGTACTCATTGTAAACATACACATAAATAGATAGTGGACCCAATAAAATAAAAAATTAAAAAAGAAATATAATAATAATAATATAACAGCTTAACTAAAACCAATTAGACTAAGACTTTGCTTTCAAGATCCTCACGGCATATCTATTTCTTCTTTCCAAAGTAATGTATTTATATGGACTCACGAGGATACAAAAATAAGAAAAAAATATATAAATAGTATTATATATAAACAGAAATATATGTATAAAAACAAGATGTGATGACGGGCCAAGAAAAGATGGCCGAGAAAATTGAATTGTAAACGGAAATTTAAAAAGAAATAATCTTATACTCTTATTTTATATTCGTACGAATATAAATTGATATCTTTATATTAGGATGTTAAATATTGTTTTAGTTTTCATCAATTAACTTTACATTGTTGCTAAGGTTTATTTTACTAAAGTGTTGAAGGCGCATACACTCAGACCATTGAATATACAAAACCACCCACATAATACCGACAAATATTTATGTTTTTCGTTTCTTTCCTTTTGAAAAGATCGATATTGATATTGATTTTAACGGCAAGTACCATACGTAATGTAATGCAAAGAGTAGTTTCTCTAAATGGTGTTAGGATTAATTAAGAATTATCTGTTTCTTTGATTTAATCAAAATTGTTTAACTCTTTTATTAATCAACAGCTGATCCAAATAAACATCCACTGTATTAATACAAAATGTATACATGTTTGCAGAAAACATTAATTTAGTAATTTATATACTTAATAGTATTGTGGATAAAATATAATAAAATAAAATTAAATTGACAAGAAACCATCTTACCCCGAAATAAAATAAATAAACAAAAAACTGAGCGTTTTTTATTTAATAGCGAACGTTAAGTGCAATAGTCAAACGAAGTTGCTTAATCTTGCACTTGAACAATGGAAAGGCTTTAATAAAAAAGGCACGTCCCATCACATATACACAATTTATTTATCACTAGCGAACCGCCCCAGCTTCGCACGAGTGTAATTTAGAAAACAGAAGACGTGAAGAATGTACAGTACTGCCTTTGATTATACGAGGGCGGGTCAATAAGTCCGTGACTTTTGGATTAAAACACAGATTTTTTGATAAAAAAATAATTTTATTTTTCAACGTAGTCTCCCTTGAGCTCTATACACTTTGTCCAACGCTTCTCCAATTTTTTTATCCCTTCCAAAAAAAATGATTTGTCGAGGTCCTCAAAATAGGCCTTTGTTTGCGAGATGACTTCATCATTGGAGTCAAATCTTTTTCCACCAAGCCATTTCTCCAGGTTTGGGAACAAGAAGTAGTCGCTCGGAGCCAAATCTGGAGAATAGGGTGGATGAAGGAGCAATTCATAGCCCAATTCATGGATTTTTGCAATGGCAACTGCACATGTGTGCACCCTTGCATTGTCTTGGTGGAAAAGAACTTTTTTCTTGGCCAAATGAGGTCGTTTTTTTTTCAAATCGTCATTGAATCGGTCCAATAAGTTGGCATAATATTCCCCATTGATTGTTCTTCCCTTTTGAAGGTAGTCAATGTGGATTATCCCGCGTGCATCCCAAAAAACAGTTGCCATAACTTTATTGGCTGACAAACCCGCCTTGGCCTTCTTTGGCGCCGATTCACCCTTAGAAACCCACTGTTTTGACTGTTGTTTGTTCTTTGGTGTGTTGAGATGGATCCATGTTTCGTCCACGGTTACAAAACGGCGCAAAAACTCCTCCATATTGCGATTAAACAACGCCAAACCTTCCTGTGAAGTTGTTACACGATTGCGTTTGTGGTCGACTGTGAGCAAACGTGGCACCCATCTTGCGGAAAGCTTTCTCATGCCCAAGTGATCATTCAAAATTGAAACCACTGAGCCATGCGAGATCCCTACGGCTTCCACAATCTCTCGCACTTTCAATCTTCGGTCGGCCAACACCATATCGTGAATTTTTTCGATTGTTTCGGGTGTAGAGACCTCAACTGGGCGTCCAGGACATTCGGCATCTTCAGTGCTTGTACGGCCACAATGAAATTCAGTAAACCACTTTTTTACCATTGAAATCGATGGTGCAGAGTCCCCATAGTATTTATCAAGCTTAGCCTTGGTCTCGGTAATGGTTTTTTTTCGCAAGAAATAATGCTTAATAAGCACACGAAATTCACTTTTTTCCATTTTCTCCTCAAATTAGTGAGTAGTCTGATAAAAATAGCTGTCAAACACAAACTAACTGACGCAGCAAGTTTAAATTTTGACAGGAGTCAACTGACAGATGCCTGTTGACAGGAGCAGTGTTGCTGTTTCAGTAAAGAGGTCAGAAATTCAAAAAGTCACGGACTTATTGACCCGCCCTCGTAGAATTTCTTAATATAGGTAAACAATGTTTGTGGCTGACTTTTGGTTAAACAATGCGAACAAATTTTGTTTGCAAGTGACGCACGAAAGAGCTACGTATAGCTGTCCATGGGAAAAGCATTTACCGCTTAGGTCTAAGCCCTCAGCGTTGAATGTCTGACCTTGTGATTTGTCAATAGTCATTGGAAATGATAATTTTATTGGAAACTGCAATCTTTTGAATTGGAATGGAAGATCCGTTGCTATCAATGGAATCCGGGGAAAAACACGATTTCTCCAGTTCCAAATCCGGTCAGATTTTTGCACTCTATAGTAACAGTTTTTAGACGTTTAACCTGGAGACGGGTGCCATTGCACCATTTGGGTGGATTTGGGTTTCGCAATAAAATAACAGGACACCCTTCTTTTAAGATCAATTTATGTGGGGGCAATCTAGAAGGCTGCAAGCAATTAAGAAATTCTGTTGGGAAATGTACAGCCTCGTCCTGGTCCAAAACGATGTCTACAGAGTACGAGTAGTATATTTGCACCTTTGTATAAATTTTAGAGATAATCAAGTCGTTCACTTTACCTACTTGATCTAGACTACATCTACTTGAGTAGATGACAAAATAAACAGTATAAATAGCTCTCTTAGTTATAGTCTTAGAACTTATATTATTAATTGTGGATAAACATTGTTGACTAATTCTTGAAGATCATTAACTAAAATGCAAAAGTTTTGATTATCTAGAGTAACTCTCCCATTGTTTTGTGACATCTGTCCATTTCCCATGTTGGGCAACAACTCTGAAAAATGCCGGTGTTCATGTGCTGACAACGACACTCTCATATTTGTTTTGGATTCTAATGTATTCACATACGACCAGAGAAACGTGTCCCTCTTATTACCAGTGGTAAGATTTGCCAAAAGTCACCCATGCGTGAATCCGCACTGCGCAGAGAGAACTTGTTTGACATAGTAGCCTCGTCCCAAACTACTAATGAGCAGTCACGTATTAGTTTTCCAGGATTTTTTTGTTTTGAAATGCTACAAACAGTGCTAGTGTCCTCAGTAGCAATTATTAGTGGAATGCGGCATGAGCGGTTCCAGCTCTTTCCAAAAGTGTAGCTGCAATTCCGGATGATGCTGCAGCTAATGCAATTTTACCAGTAGATCTTACTTTTCCAAGAAACAAGTTGATAAGAAATGTTTTCCCTATACCTCCAGAAGCATCAAGAAAATATAACTTTTCTTCGTTTCTGTCAATTGATTTTAATAACGCATCATATCATAACATAACACTGTACCGCTGGCAGCCCGGTATGGGCCTTGGCCTAGCTTCTTGACACTTATTCGTGTTGAGCATGTTGTAATTTTTATCACATCTGAGCGGGGCCTACGGCTTATCGCCGAGTCCGAACGGCACTCCTTAGAAGCTTTTTCGTAGGCAATTTTACTTTCGGGAGTCTGCCATTGCCCGCCGAAAGGGTGATGGCGAATTCAAAAATAGTTGGTGACCCAGGAAGGAATCGAACCCAGACTCTCTGCGTGATAGTCCAATGAGCTAACATCTTGCGTATTCAACGTTGGTTAATTCAGGGTTCGTTATATTTGTTTTGTAGGCATCAGCAGTCCAAAATCCGTAATGGATTAACCCGAAAGTTCTTCTACTACCTTATTCAATTCTAACAACGCTTCGTCAAAAATATTTTGATCATATTGGACATGATCTGACATTAACTCTCCCCGTAGTCGATTCAGTATATCCATGGTCATATTTTGTTCATAGAGTAAAAACTCTTTTATCCGGAATGCTCGAGACCAACGGCCTTCCGGATAATTGATTTTTCCGGTTATTATGGGTTTAAACAAAATTGAGCAAGAAATCATTTTTGTGCTCGCAAGAATAAAAATAAATTAAAATTTTGTTTTTAACAAAAAACACATTTTCGTGAAATCTGAATATTTGCATATGCGCTCCTGATATAGGAGGTTTCTCCGGATAATAGAGGGAATATTAACAAAGTACTTGCTTAACAGAATGCCGGATATTAGAAGTTACCGGTTATTGGAGTTGCGGATAAAAGAGTTTTAACTGTACTTGTTCCAGAGAGATAAAATATCGGTCACTTAATAAAACGCTATAATAATGGCAAACATACTATATACCTTAATGACCACGCTGAACTGCAAATATTTAATGTGTTGTCCCATTGAGGGTCGTTTTCCAAGAGACCCATCTGGATTGCATGCTGCTGTATAGGTATTATTAGTTACTCTTTGTATAGTTCTGAGGTGTGAAAACTATGATTGGCCCCTTACAATGTGAATAAGCATTCTCAAGTGAAAACATTTACTGTTGTTGGGATGAACTACATAGCATCATTTTTTTTTTTTGTTCCAGGGAAACCTTCAACTAGAATACCTGGTTTGCTCTGTTGAAAGGTTTTGATCCGGCCTAATTTTGTTCACTAACCATACCAGCAGATGGACATGTGGCAAACTACGTTTCTGCCACTCAACAGTGTACATTTGGTAACGTAGTCGTTTGTGCAACGTTGTATCCCGGGGTAAAAATAGTCGAGTGTGCGCTGGACCACTTTCCCAATTTCTTATTCCAACTTGCACCCAGCAGGAAAATTGTCTCATGTGGAGAGCTTCCATCAAACCGAATCGGAAGATTGGCTTGGGTAATCTCACAATTTTTGGTCTCTCTTCCAGAACTGCGTAAAAATTGTGCCGAGTGTGGGCAATAATTGTCAGAATTTCACCCTCAGAATTCATTGAATAGAGATTTGTTGGAAGTAGAATTACAACATGTTTGAAAATGAAAAGAAAATTTGGATGCAGGTAATTCATATTTTTTGTTTTTCGATAATAGCGACATGACCACCGTATATAGATCACAGTTATAGATATTCTTTGGACATGAGTACCTACTCGTATGAAATCCTAGATTGAACTGGCAAAATGGGATGTGTGCAGCATCGCATACAATTGAGTACAAACCTCCTAGAAAATGTGTATATAAAAACAAATTTAAATTTTAGCCTACATAAGCAATTTAAATTAATTTTTCGGCGACTTGGTATCAAAATAATCACTTTTTCTACTTACCAAAAAACTTAATTAGGTCTTATTATATATATTTAAACCTGCCGTCAACAATTATTTAAATGATGGTGAAGACCGCATCAAAATCCGTTCTGTGGTTTAGGAGGAGTTAGCGGCCAAACAGACAGACACGGAAAGTCACTTTGTCACAGTATAAATGATGATGATGCAAGACTGCTATAGGTAATGAGCTCCTATTTACCAGTTTTGACGTGTTGAATTTACATTAATTAACGGTGAACCTGCGGTGTCCGTAAGGGCAAATTTCAAAACTTTTAGGACCGCAGTGTTGGTGTCCATCCGCTCCATATGACGCAGCCATCTCAGTCGTTGGATGTTCATTCTTCTCAATAAACCATTATCACTGTACAGGCTGAACACTTCGTCGTTCTATCTCCCCCTCCGCTTAACGTCTATGCAGATGGGTTCAAAAATCACCCGAATTATTTTCCTCCCAAAACAAAAATAGAGAACCTCATCCATTTATACTAAACTCCATGCCACTACGTAGTAGAGCAGAACTTGGATCATTAAGGTTTGATTTAGCGTCACTTTTGCTAGTCGAGAGAGGGCTTTGCTAGTCAATTTCCTTTTTAGTCCAAAGAAGCAGCGATTGGCAAGAGATATTTCGAAGCCTAGGTAGACAAAGTCTTAACTACCTCAAAGTTAAAACAGTTGGAAGAGATGTTCCGTCAGAGACGTCGGTGTCGGATTTCCTTTCTCCTTGACAACATATACTTGGTCTTGCCTTTGTTGACCATTAAATCCAACTACGCAGCTTCCATTTTATTACTTGCGAAAGCGCCTCTGACATCAAGTTGCTTTTTTCCAATTATATCCATATTATCCTCGCATATGCGAGGAATTGGATGGACTTTTGAAAGATTGTCATTTTGTGTTTGTGCGTGAGTTTTGCACAAGCGAATCGCCTTGTCTAAATCCTTTTTGACATCAAAGATTCAAGTGAGATCTTTACCGACCTTGATGGAGCAAAGCGCATTCTCCATCGCCATTCTGCACAAACAGACGAGTTTGGCCTGAGCAACACTGATGTGGACCTATCAGGTTGTTGACAAACAGCTTCAGGCATTCACACGGCAGATAAAATTTTGAAGGTGATTTTAAAAAGACTCATGCTTCTGTATTTGGCACAGTTTAAATGGTATCCCTACCGAGAATCAGGCAAAAGATCAGAGGTTCTTTTCATCGGGCATACTTTCCCATCGTATTTCACAGATGAGTTGGTGTATGCTCCTTACCAAGTTTTGACCTGCTGCTTTGAAGAGCATGGCTGTCAGGGTGTCCACCTCAGCAGCTTTGTTTAACGTAAGCTTAGATTTACCTATCTTCACTTCATTCAGCTCTGGTGGACGCAATTGTTGGTCTACATCGACAGCGGTATTTGGTTCGTCATCAGGGTTATATATGTTAGTTTACAGAAATGTTCTTTTCAAATCCACACTTTGCGACTCTGCCAGCATGTTTCCCTTTTGGTAAACATTTTTACTTTTTGGCAAAAATTCCCTACCTCATTACTGGGGTAATTCAATTCATCCAATTTCCTCGACTGCGGGCTATTCATGCTCCGTGTTTTCTTCCTTAGAAGCAGGGTTCGTAGCTTTTGCCCGTGAATAGCTGTAGACCTTCTATGCAGTGCCGCCTTATATCTATCTGGCTGCGTGGTCCTTTTAGCATTTGTCGTTAAACCAAGGGTTTCTGTGTTGTTGAGGAGTTAAGTACAGCTCATCAGGAACGGCATCTCTGATGGTTTTTTGACAGTGTCGCCACTGGTCTGCGGTACTGGTGCTGGCAGCAAAGCACCTCTTAAAAGACTTAAAAAGACTCGATCGGAAAAGCATTTGGTGATCTTTTGAGATTGAAGTCATTCGACGTCAAACTTCCTCATGGTATTAGCTCGGGATATCTACAATCATACCTTAGCTACAACAAAACAATGTTCCTTGTCTATATTGGCTTCTCGGAACGTTCAGACTTCTAAACCACTGTAGAAGTGTCTTGTGTCGATTGAGCTAGCTACGACAATGGTTCGCACCGGCGCGTCGCCGGCGCAGCGAAATTAGATTGAGTTTGTTTTTGAAAGTGGTGTCGTGCAGGTTTTGCAACAGTACTACAAAAGACGCAGTCTATTCTATGGTGACGTCACCTTTCTACGCTGTAGCTAATGTTCAGAAATTTGGCCTTGCTGCTAAAAAGTTCTTAGTCCTCTTTTTGTCGGGCCCACACCATCGCATTTCTTGGATTGCAGTAATATCTGCCTAGCCGGCGTTCGACTGCACGTGACATATATTCTACGTACATATCCGAAGTTTATTGACCTTAATTCGTTTTGAGGGGAATGGAAGGTGAATTCCATTGCTAATTCGGTCGGTTAGACCGAATTCAGTAACCCATATGGGATGTGAGCGATGTTGGTCCACTAAAACTTTATGTACCCTGTGGTACGTTTTCAGGCGACATCTTAAATTCCCCTAGAGTCGCGTCACATATTTTCATGCGACACTTAGTACTTCAACTCAGGCCATATGATAAATTTAAGCGCAACAATATATAGGATTAAATATGGCTTGCAGATTGTGTGGCTGCTGTTGAACATTTTTGTGTATCTTATACGGCCGTTGAATAACCTTTAAAGATAATAGATGAGAGAAAAGTTTTTTTTTCGTTTCCTGTACCATTTCATCCGCCCGAATGGCCGAATTCCCTTATTTGTCATCAATTATAACAAGAGGTATTTCACGATTTGCCTGGCGTTGACTTGATCTCCGGTCTCCACCGGTGGATGGAACGTTTGGGTCAGGAATGAATGAATGTCGAAAGCATCCTAACGTCTTGAATGCATTTCCATTTGACGACAAGAAAAGAGTTTTGTTCCTCACGTGCTACCATTTCTAATCTTTTCAGATGAGCATTAATCACCTCTTTAGGAGAGAATTTTTTTGTTGGCCCGAAGAGTTCCAACCATGTTAGTTTTTTAGTCAAGCACGGAGCGTGCCGGCTCGTCGCTCGAACAAAAACTGCCAATATAGAGAGTTGGCACCTCTCCTTTCAATAATGAATTTGGTTGTTCGCAAACGTTTTTGCCTGGCCTACTTCTCGCACACCTGTTGAACTTTTGCCAGAATAAATTTTAGTTAACAAAGTAAAGCCTTCCATTCAGCAAAGTTTGAACAATGTCACACCATAAGGATGGGTTTTATTTGGAATATATTGCCGAAAAACTAGGCGACCTCTCCAAGGAATAACGGTTTTATCGACCAGCACGTTTTTTCCAGGCACCAAAACTCTCTGAAACTTTCCATGTAGCATGTACAGAAGAGGTTTCAGTCTTCTAATTCTATCTTCTGTCACTATGGGGGCGCTGTCAGCAAAATGAATAAAGTTGACAAGATGTTGGAAACGATTGCGTGACATTGTATTTGCGGAAATGTCCAAATTGTATTGTATATTTTTTTCTTTGACTAATAGTGTTCCAATAACCCCACCTGTACTAAGCCCATTCATAAAAAAAGCCCGAGGATTTTTTTATTTCTGTTCACCGTTTATGAGAACCCATTTCTTTTTTTGGGATGCACGAATTATAATAATATTGGTGCTCTGCATGCTTATTTGTTTCAGAAATGATAAGTTCTATTACACCCTCATCAACAAAGAGACTAAAATCTTCAACACAGCTAATAGTTGAGGGGACATCCATGAGGAAACTCGACCTTCCACTGAAAGAAAAGGTTTTTTGGCATCGAACGTCCGTCCAACGTATGAATTTATTTAATTCATTTGCAGCTGGTGTTTTCTAAGCTTTTTCTTTTATTTTTCCTCGTCACTTCCTGGAGATTTCGCATCAAATGCATTCGAATCTTCAGGTTCGGTGTGGATATCTGAAGATATCTGAATTCGGGCCATCATATGGTAGCCTATTGTCCTCGAAGTCCAAGCCCGAATGTCGTTCCATATTTTTATATTGCCTTTTTAGAAATATATAACTGTACAAAAGATATTATTGAAAACTTGAAATCGCTTCATATTACATTTACTTAAAACACATGTGATACGAATAACACTAGCAAATAGCTGTCGCATATTTTCTTGCGAGGTGGCCTCAATAGTAGGTACGTTAGAACTTAACAGTTATGACAACAGACAAATTGGTATTAGTTGCCAATAGTTACACCAGCTTTGGCCTGGTGTATTCCAAAATGTGAAAATAGCTTGGCAGTGAAAGTGTTAAGGGCTCGGCCACCATCATCTCTTTCCCAAGGCTCGTACTTCTCGGGAATCATTATCGGCCTAAGCTTCAGATATGTCGGAGTAGCCCGGGTAAGGTCTTATTTGTGTCATTTCAATTTTTATCTGCTGGTCAGCACTCGAGTTTATAAGTTTGGAAAATCGAGTTCGAATGAAAACCGACCAGTACCCGAGGGTTACCACTTGGAGGTATAAAAAGCACAATTGATGTATAGAAATAGATGCAACAGTGGATATCGCTAGGTTGACAATTCTCCGGGACTTCCCTATTTTTACAGCACCCAACCATTGAATTACACATAGAGGTAAATGTAGGTACATATATGGTTGGAACCGCCAGCTAATCTAAACAGAGTTGTTCTCCACCACAAAATGTAGACTCACGCTGCTTACAACATCTACCCCGACTCCGTCCTACAACGAAACCTTACTTATTCTATCTGTTCTTAAAAAACTCTTAAATTCTTCCACCCATGTTTATAGATGATGCTATGCGACGCTCCTTATGCCATAAGAACACCTAAGTAAGGGCAAACATCATTTTCTTTGACCTTAAGTGTGAAAATGATAAAAAAGGAGTTTTAATGGATTTACGTTCTGTCAACCACATTCCTCATAGAAAGCTGATTTTTGTAATTCAGTTAAATAATTAGTAGACGGCTAAGTCTTCCCGTAATGAAATATCAAGCAATATTGAACAAAAGTGTTATCTCAATATGGCACGACGCATGCGTGATCGCTCATGAAATCTCAATTGGATAAAAAGTTTCTCTTTAAGAATCACCTATTAGTATTCACTCAGCACGATTTTCTTTTTTTTATCGAGATCTTTTTCCAAATACAATTGATTGGAAATATTTTTTATTTTTCTTAAAGGTGCTTTCTGAAATATAACTGCGGAGTGATCAGTTCTCCGAGGTATTTGTGTTCGTTGACATTCTCTAGTTCTTCATTGTGGTAGGTCCATTTTTCATCCATTGGCGTAGCCCCCCACCCGTTACGAAAAATCATAAATTAAATTTTTTTGGTTTTAAGTTTCAAGTTCTATATTTCAACTACATACCTATTAAAATTGTGCGAAATTTGCCAAACCATCACTAAAAACTCTTGCATACGCTGATGACATTGACATAATTGATAAAACTTAACGAGCTTCCGAAGAAATGGAACTGAAGAGGCCAAAATTAGTGAATTTGTGATTTATGACAAGACTGATTTCAACAAGAGTAATTAAAATATCTATTTTAGAAAGCATTTTACTTCTATTTCTTTCCCTCAGACTGAAATTTTGAACTTCGGGCATATGCACTTGTTTATCAGCTAAGTCGATTTCTTTTGATGCTAGACTTACATACATACGGGTAGTATTAGAGATATATAGGATCTGCATATTTAAGCAGCCTTATCATAAGTTACGTACGAAAATGAGTATCATTACTGGTGCGGGTGTTCTCATCTAAGAACCTATAACACGTTTCCTAAAACAACCCTCAGGTTGTCAATAAAAAAAGCCCGAAGGAAAAATAATTCTGACAAACTAGTACTCTGGCAAATATGTTTCATATAGATATCGTTGACGTTCAAATTCGTTATTACTGTGATTGCAAGTTAAGCAATATGTTTTCATTTATTGATTTTTGCCCAAATCAATTGTGTTTGAAGTAAGTGGCACTATTACCAAAACTTTAGCGCGATTTAACAAAAACCTCAGCGGTACACAAACAAATTATTCAATCTTGTGCAGCGGTGTTCAAAAAATCTACATGTGTTTTGCCTATACAATTATCTGGTATCAGAACCCAAAGCCTATATGAATTCGTCTTAAAGTATGCTGTATTTCACTATGGTTTATTTTTGTAATCTGTGTATTATGAATGTAATAAAATCAGAAATACAGTTTTGCATAACTTTCGGATCATACATCATTAATAAACTCTCCATTTCGGAGAGGTCGGTTATTACCCCAGTTTCAAACCAGAAGTTTCTACAAATGTGGTATGATGAGAAACAGCGGACGAGAAGTTGATTTTCGGAAAGCGACAAAAAAGGAGCTACGACGTGCTTAAAGTAATAATAAATAGAGTGTTTTTGAAACAGGGTAACGTTTTATCATTTCGAACCCTAGCCGAAATATTACATTGGTGTCAGAAGTGGGATAAAACTTATTCTGAGTGCTGTGAAAAAAAAAGAAAATAATAAAAAAAAATAAAAATGCCACGTACATTGCTGGAGCTAAGTATACCCCAGCTGAAAATGGTGCTA
The DNA here is from genome assembly GCA_928272305.1 of Volucella inflata. Taxonomy (NCBI): domain Eukaryota; kingdom Metazoa; phylum Arthropoda; class Insecta; order Diptera; family Syrphidae; genus Volucella; species Volucella inflata. The sequence goes on along the minus strand of OV743716.1, from coordinate 47,882,384 downwards.
GAGAAGCGGAATCTCTGCGCAGCTGGAGGGAAAAGTGATTTGATTCTTCGGCTACAAGAAGCGATCGAAAAAGATGGAAAAGATCCTAAATCCATGTCGTTCGACGTAGAAGAGGAGCTTGTAAGCACAGAGGTTGACATGTCTGCCATGATGGAATTACTCCTTGGATTGAATTCTAAATTTGAAGAACAGAAGAATTCTTTAGAAGAACAAAGGAGAAGTATGGATTCTAAGTTTGAAGAACAGAAGAATTCTCTAGAAGAACAGAAGAATTCTCTAGAAGAACAGAAGAATTCTCTAGAAGAACAGAAGAATTCCATTATTTAAGCACAAAAAGACACTGTCGAAGAGTTCAAGAATTCTCTAGAAGCGAAATTCGAAATAATCGATCAAAAATTAAATATGCACGAGGCACAATTCGAGAAGGTTGAACACAATATCGAGAATCTTGCGAAAGAACTAGAGAGAGTAAAGAAACAGAAAGTCCGAGAAATTTCTACAGACAGCCCTAGAAGGAAAGAGATGCAACCGCCTGTCTTCGATGGCCAAACATCGTGGCCAATATATAGAAGACAATTTGAAGCAGCTGCCATGACCAACAACTGGGACGACGGAGAAAAGTCGATTGCACTCACGCTGGCACTGAGAGGTACAGCTGCGGAATTGCTGCAAACCATCTCAGAAGATAAACAACTCAACTACGACACTTTGGTTAAAGCCATAGAAATGCGCTTCGGAGATGACCATATGCAGCAAGTATACAGAGTCCAACTGCGCAGCAGAGTCCAGAAGAGGGGAGAAACACTTCAGCAGTTGCAGGCCGATATCGAACGGTTGGCGCATTTATCTTATCCTAATGCCGGAGAAGACATTATCAGCGAAATGGCTGTAGAGGCGTTTACCCAAGCAATTGAAGATAGGCAGTTGCAAATGGCTGTAAGAATGGCTGGAAAACGAACCCTTCCTGAGGCCCTAGCATTGGCCCTGACGATGAAAGCTGCCGACCAAGCATCTCAAGAAATCCACCGCGTGAGAGAAGTGACAGCCGTGGAATGCTCATGCCAACGAGCAGACGTCGTGGAGCGGAACAGTGTGCGTGGAGGACAAGTCCGTTGCTGGAACTGCAACAAAATAGGACATCTGCAGCGTCAGTGCAGGTCTCCACTTAAACAACGCAGTTGTTCGCAATGCGCTGCTGGGAGGCATAACAAAGAAGTATGTAGCAGGGAAAACATCTATACTGCAAGCAGCGCATCATCAAGTCAACAGGCGGGAATACGTGTAAGGACCAGCTTTGAGGGGCAGATGTCGGTTTCTGGAATTGACGCCCCCAGGATCAAAATCCAAGTCTCCCAAACAAAACGAAGTAACAAGAGTCTTACAGTGGAAGCCCACATTGGCCAGAATAAATGCGTGGCCACCATTGACACCGGTGCCACCGCTTCCATTATAAGAAGGGATATCGCCCATGATTCATGGCTGCACAATACCAGTAGCTACTGCTTGAAAACAGCAACAGGAGCGACGACAAAGGTGTATGGAGAAGTTGTTCTTACGATCAATCTGGCAGGACTAACATTCACCCACGTATTCCTAGTGGCCGATATATGCGACGAGTGCATCATTGGAGTTGACTTTATGAAGGCGCATAATGTAGTGCTCGACATCGGAACTCAAGTACTTAGGTACAGGAACGTCGAGATTCCAATGGTGTACGGGAATGAGAATGACGCATGCCTTAGGACAGTAGTCAACAAGGACGAGATCTTACCACCTTCCGCAGAGACACTAATTTGGGCGCAGCTGGAAGGTGATCTTGGGGGCCATCGATTCTATTTGATTGAGCCGGACTCTAAAAATCATTATCAGAATTACGTCGTGGGAAAGATGCTCGTTGAGCCGAAAGGCAAAATGGTCCCAGTAAGAATCTTGAATGTGGGAAATAAGAGCATCAAACTAAAGCAAGGACAATCGATCGGAGCGTGCGTACCGATAACTGCTGTCACCAAGTTGTCGAAGGAGAATGCTGCTATATCTTTGCCATCAAGTAGCACAGCTGAGTTGAAAAGAACTATACTCCGGCAAACCGAGCTGAACCAGGAGCAACGAGCTATGGCAGAGGAACTAATCAACGAATTTGCAGACGTATTTGCCTCGCAGGATGGCGAATATGGCAGCACACATTTGGTACAACACCGAATAGACACTGGAGATGCAAGACACATACGTCAACCTCCTAGGCGTTTACCATTAGCTAAGCAGACGGAGGTTGCAGAAATGGTTTCGACTATGGAAAATCAAGGGTTGATTGAAGGCTCTAAGAGTCCATGGGCATCACCCGTTGTACTGGTCAAGAAGAAAGACGGCACCAATAGATTCTGCGTGGATTATCGCCAGCTAAATAATGTCACCAAGAAGGATAGCTACCCGTTGCCAAGGATTGACGACACACTGGACACACTGTCAGGGGCGCAATGGTTCTCCACACTTGATTTGATAAGTGGCTACTGGCAAGTACAGATCCATCCGGAGGACCGTGAGAAGACAGCCTTCACCGCAGGAAACGGGCTTTGGCAATTCGCAGTAATGCCATTCGGATTGTGCAATGCTCCGGCAACCTTTGAGCGTCTAATGGAACGCGTTTTGCTGGGACTAACATGGAAAACCTGTTTGGTCTACCTGGACGATGTCATCGTGGTCGGCAAAACTTTTCAAGAACATCGAGATAACTTAAAGGAAGTGTTCCAAAGACTACGAAGTGCACAGCTAAAGCTAAACCCGAAGAAGTGTCATCTCTTTAGGCCAGATGTCAAATACTTGGGACACATCATATCATCCGAAGGGGTAAGGACAGACCCAGAAAAGATCGAAGCGGTGAAAAATTGGCCAGTCCCAAGAGACAAACACCAACTGAGAAGCTTTCTGGGACTCGCTACGTACTACAGGCGGTTTGTGAAGGATTTTGCTGGGATCGCAAAGAGTTTACATCAACTAACAGAAAAGGGAAAACAATTCAAATGCTCAAGTGAATGCGAAAGAAGCTTCAAAACTCTCAAACAACAACTATGTGAGGCCCCTGTACTAGTGTACCCTACTCCAGGAAAAACATTTATTGTGGATGCAGATGCCAGTAACGTCGGAATTGGAGCTGTCCTTTCGCAGATGCATGACGGGCAAGAGAAAGTTGTTTCCTACTTTAGTAAGGTGCTCTCTAAGCCGGAAAGGAACTACTGTGTTACCAGGCGGGAACTTCTTGCTTTGGTCTTGGCAACAAAGCATTTCCATAAGTACCTGTACGGGCAAAAATTCATTCTTCGCACAGACCATGCATCTCTGAAGTGGTTGCTGCAATTTAAAAATCCTGAAGGACAAGTCGCAAGGTGGATTGAACGACTCCAGATGTACGACTTCGAGATACAGCATCGAAAGGGAAGCCTTCACTCTAATGCGGATGCTCTGTCCCGGCGACCTTGCAAATCTGATTGCAAACATTGCGCACGACAAGAAGAAAAAGATGCGGTATCCACTCAACGACTAAGAGCTGAGCCCACTGATGGTTGGAATGAAAGTGAAATGCGAAACGCCCAAAAAGAGGATCCGGATATCGAGCCAATTCTCGCCTGGAAAGAACATGAAGAAAAACCAGATTGGCAGGAAATATCCAGTAAAAGTCCCGAACTAAAGGCATACTGGGCACAGTGGGACTCCCTTCATGTTCAAGATGGTGTTTTGAGGCGAAGGTGGGAAAGCTCGGATGGAAAGTCGTTTGTGATGCAGCTCGTTGTGCCAAGGTCGAGAGTCAGTGACGTGCTAAGGGAACTGCACGATGGAGTATCCGGAGGCCACTTAGGAGTGAATAAGACGTTAGAAAAGGTGCGAGAACGTTTTTATTGGGTGCACGCCAAGGACGATGTAGAAAATTGGTGCAGAAAGTGTGTCACCTGCGCCGCCAGTAAAGGCCCGAGGGTTAAAACTCACGGCAAAATGCAGCAATACAACGTTGGAGCGCCCTTCGAGAGAATCGCAGTTGACATCGCAGGACCGTTTCCTGAAACCGAAAAGGGAAATCGCTACATTCTTGTTGTTATGGATTACTTCAGTAAGTGGCCTGAGGCTTTTGCTATCCCTAACCAGAAAGCCAAAACCGTGATTGAACAGATCGTTTACAACTGGGTGAGCAGGTTCGGCATACCGATGGAATTGCACTCGGATCAAGGGCGCAACTTCGAATCCAAGATTTTCCAAGGGGTGCGCAAGCTACTGGATATCAAAAAGACGAGAACAACACCGCTCCACCCACAATCGGACGGGATGGTAGAACGCTTCAACAGAACCTTGAATGAACACCTATCAAAGGTCGTTGGCGACAAGCAATGCGATTGGGATAGGCAAATTCCAATGTTTCTATTAGCCTATCGGAGTGCAGTACACAACACCACAGGTCACACTCCATCGGAAATCCTTTTCGGTCGAACAGTCCGGTTACCTAGTGAATTGATGTTTGGATCACCGCCGTCTGAAGAGAACAGAAATGAAGACGACTATGTCGCAGACCTCAGACGGATTATTAGGGACGTGCACCAAAGGACCAGGGATAAGATCAAGATAGCCAGTGACCGCATGAAGACGAGGTATGATGTCAAGGCGACCACAACGGGATTCCAGGAAGGAGATCTAGTGTGGCTATATAACCCTCATAGACGGAAAGGCGTATCACCCAAATTACAGCAAGACTGGGAAGGACCATATAAAGTCGTAAAACGCATCAACGATGTTGTCTATCGCATTCAACGAGGAAGAGGCAAGATGAAAGTGGTTCATGTGGATCGAATACATCGGTATATTGGGCAGAATGTCGAAGAGTTTGTTCGGGACGAACAAGTTTAAGAGGGGGATATTGTGGTATATATGTGATTAAATCAATTATCCAGGGTTGCATAGTTTTAGGATCATACAAACTCTCCACGTTGGAGAGTTCAGTTATTACCCCAGTTTCAAACCAGAAGTTACCAGAAAGAACTAGAACCCGACAAATGTAGTATAAATACAGGATGAGAAACTGCGGACGATAAGTTGATATTTGGGAAGCGATGGAAAAGGACCTAAGTCTTACTAAGTGAAAGATAAGAGATTTGAATTGTGAAAAAGAAGTGAAATTGTTTGTGAATTAATTGAAAGTTGTATTTAAATAATAATAAATAGAGTGTTTTTAGAAACAGAATAACGTTTTATCATTTCGAACCCTAGCTGAAATATTACAGTATTGTGGTATATATGTGATTAAATCAAGGATCCAGCGTTGCATAGTTTTAGGATCATACAAACTCTCCACGTTGGAGAGTTCAGTTATTACCCCAGTTTCAAACCAGAAGTTACCAGAAAGAACTAGAACCCGACAAATGTAGTATAAATACAGGATGAGAAACTGCGGACGATAAGTTGATATTTGGAAAGCGATGGAAAAGGACCTAAGTCTTACTAAGTGAAAAATAATAGATTTGAATTGTGAAATAGAAGTGAAATTGTTTGTGAATTAATTGAAAGTTGTATTTAAATAATAATAAATAGAGTGTTTTTAGAAACAGAATAACGTTTTATCATTTCGAACCCTAGCCGAAATATTACATTGGTGTCAGAAGTGGGATAAAACTTATTCTGAGTGCTGTGAAAAAAAAAGAAAATAATAAAAAAAAATAAAAATGCCACGTACATTGCTGGAGCTAAGTATACCCCAGCTGAAAATGGAGCTAGAGAAGCGGAATCTCTCCGCAGCTGGAGGGAAAAGTGATTTGATTCTTCGGCTACAAGAAGCGATCGAAAAAGATGGAAAAGATCCTAAATCCATGTCGTTCGACGTAGAAGAGGAGCTTGTAAGCACAGGGGTTGACATGTCTGCCATGATGGAATTGCTCCTTGGATTGAATTCTAAGTTAGAAGAACAAAGGAGAAGTATGGATTCTAAGTTTGAAGAACAGAAGAATTCCGCAGAAGAACAAAGGAGAAGTATGGATTCTAAGTTTGAAGAACAGAAGAATTCTCTAGAAGAACAGAAGAATTCTCTAGAAGAACAGAAGAATTCTCTAGAAGAACAGAAGAATTCCATTATTTCCGCACAAAAAGACACTGTCGAAGAGTTCAAGAATTCTCTAGAAGCGAAATTCGAAATAATCGATCAAAAATTAAATATGCACGAGGCACAATTCGAGAAGGTTGAACACAATATCGAGAATCTTGCGAAAGAACTAGAGAGAGTAAAGAAACAGAAAGTCCGAGAAATTTCTACAGACAGCCCTAGAAGGAAAGAGATGCAACCGCCTGTCTTCGATGGCCAAACATCGTGGCCAATATATAGAAGACAATTTGAAGCAGCTGCCATGACCAACAACTGGGACGACGGAGAAAAGTCGATTGCACTCACGCTGGCACTGAGAGGTACAGCTGCGGAATTGCTGCAAACCATCTCAGAAGATAAACAACTCAACTACGACGCTTTGGTTAAAGCCATAGAAATGCGGTTCGGAGATGACCATATGCAGCAAGTATACAGAGTCCAACTGCGCAGCAGAGTCCAGAAGAGGGGCGAAACACTTCAGCAGTTGCAGGCCGATATCGAACGGTTGGCGCATCTATCTTATCCTAATGCCGGAGAAGACCTTATCAACGAAATGGCTGTAGAGGCCTTTACCCAAGCGATTGAAGATAGGCAGTTGCAAATGGCTGTAAGAATGGCTGGAAAACGAACCCTTCCTGAGGCCCTAGCATTTGCCCTGACGATGAAAGCTGCCGACCAAGCATCTCAAGGAATCCACCGCGTGAGAGAAGTGACAGCCGTGGAATGCTCCTGCCAACGAGCAGACGTCGTGGAGCGGAACAGTGTGCGTGGAGGACAAGTCCGTTGTTGGAACTGCAACAAAATAGGACATCTGCAGCGTGAGTGCAGGTCTCCACTTAAACAACGCAGTTGTCCACAATGCGCTGCTAGGAGACGTAACGAAGAGGCATCTGGCAGGAATGACATCTATCCTGCCAGCAGCGCAACGTCAAGTTACCAGGCGGGAAACGTGTAAGAACCAACTTCGAGGGGCAGAAGTTGGTTTCTGGAATTGACGCCCCCAGGATCAAAATCCAAGTCTCCCAAACAAAACGAAGTAACAAGAGTCTTACAGTGGAAGCCCACATTGGCCAGAATAAATGCGTGGCCACCATTGACACCGGTGCCACCGCTTCCATTATAAGAAGGGATATCGCCCATGATTCATGGCTGCACAATACCAGTAGCTACTGCTTGAAAACAGCAACAGGAGCGACGGCAAAGGTGTATGGAGAAGTTGTTCTTACGATCAATCTGGCAGGACTAACATTCAACCACGTATTCCTAGTGGCCGATATATGCGACGAGTGCATCATTGGAGTTGACTTTATGAAGGCGCATAATGTAGTGCTCGACATCGGAACTCAAGTACTTAAGTACAGGAACGTCGAGATTCCAATGGTGTACGGGAATGAGAATGCCGCATGCCTTAGGACAGTAGTCAACAAGGACGAGATCTTACCACCTTCCGCAGAGACACTAATTTGGGCGCAGCTGGAAGGTGATCTTGGGGGCCATCGATTCTATTTGATTGAGCCGGACTCTAAAAATCATTATCAGAATTACGTCGTGGGAAAGATGCTCGTTGAGCCGAAAGGCAAAATGGTCCCAGTAAGAATCTTGAATGTGGGAAATAAGAGCATCAAACTAAAGCAAGGACAATCGATCGGAGCGTGCGTACCGATAACTGCTGTCATCAAGTTGTCGAAGGAGAATGCTGCTATATCTTTGCCATCAAGTAGCACAGCTGAGTTGAAAAGAACTATACTCCGGCAAACCGAGCTGAACCAGGAGCAACGAGCTATGGCAGAGGAACTAATCAACGAATTTGCAGACGTATTTGCCTCGCAGGATGGCGAATATGGCAGCACACATTTGGTACAACACCGAATAGACACTGGAGATGCAAGACCCATACGTCAACCTCCTAGGCGTTTACCATTAGCTAAGCAGACGGAGGTTGCAGAAATGGTTTCGACTATGGAAGATCAAGGGTTGATTGAATGCTCTAAGAGTCCATGGGCATCACCCGTTGTACTGGTCAAGAAGAAAGACGGCACCAATAGATTCTGCGTGGATTATCGCCAGCTAAATAATGTCACCAAGAAGGATAGCTACCCGTTGCCAAGGATTGACGACACACTGGACACACTGTCAGGAGCGCAATGGTTCTCCACACTTGATTTGAAAAGTGGCTATTGGCAAGTACAGATCCATCCGGAGGACCGTGAGAAGACAGCCTTCACCGCAGGAAACGGGCTTTGGCAGTTCGCAGTAATGCCATTCGGATTGTGCAATGCTCCGGCAACCTTTGAACGTCTAATGGAACGCGTTTTGCTGGGACTAACATGGAAAACCTGTTTGGTCTACCTGGACGATGTCATCGTGGTCGGCAAAACTTTTCAAGAACATCGAGATAACTTAAAGGAAGTGTTCCAAAGACTACGAAGTGCACAGCTAAAGCTAAACCCGAAGAAGTGTCATCTTTTTAGGCCAGATGTCAAATACTTGGGACACATCATCTCATCCGAAGGGGTACGGACAGACCCAGAAAAGATCGAAGCGGTGAAAAATTGGCCAGTCCCAAGAGACAAACACCAACTGAGAAGCTTTCTGGGACTCGCTACGTACTACAGGCGGTTTGTGAAGGATTTTGCTGGAATCGCAAAGAGTTTACATCAACTTACAGAAAAGGGAAAACAATTCAAATGGTCAAGTGAATGCGAAAGAAGCTTCAAAACTCTCAAACAACAACTATGTGAGGCCCCTGTACTAGTGTACCCTACTCCAGGAAAAACATTTATTGTGGATGCAGATGCTAGTAACGTCGGAATTGGAGCTGTCCTTTCGCAGATGCATGACGGGCAAGAGAAAGTTGTTTCCTACTTTAGTAAGGTGCTCTCTAAGCCGGAAAGGAACTACTGTGTTACCAGGCGGGAACTTCTTGCTTTGGTCTTGGCAACAAAGCATTTCCATAAGTACCTGTACGGGCAAAAATTCATTCTTCGCACAGACCATGCATCTCTGAAGTGGTTGCTGCAATTTAAAAATCCTGAAGGACAAGTCGCAAGGTGGATTGAACGACTCCAGATGTACGACTTCGAGATACAGCATCGAAAGGGAAGCCTTCACTCTAATGCGGATGCTCTGTCCCGGCGACCTTGCAAATCTGATTGCAAACATTGCGCACGACAAGAAGAAAAAGATGCGGTATCCACTCAACGACTAAGAGCTGAGCCCACTGATGGTTGGAATGAAAGTGAAATGCGAAACGCCCAAAAAGAGGATCCGGATATCGAGCCAATTCTCGCCTGGAAAGAACATGAAGAAAAACCAGATTGGCAGGAAATATCCAATAAAAGTCCCGAACTAAAGGCATACTGGGCACAGTGGGACTCGCTTCAAGTTCAAGATGGTGTTTTGAGGCGAAGGTGGGAAAGCTCGGATGGAAAGTCGTTTGTGATGCAGCTCGTTGTGCCAAGGTCGAGAGTCAGTGACGTGCTAAGGGAACTGCACGATGGAATATCCGGAGGCCATCTGGGAGTGAATAAGACGTTAGAAAAGGTGCGAGAACGTTTTTATTGGGTGCACGCCAAGGACGATGTAGAAAATTGGTGCAGAAAGTGTGTCACCTGCGCCGCCAGTAAAGGCCCGAGGGTTAAAACTCACGGCAGAATGCAGCAAAACAACGTTGGAGCGCCCTTCGAGAGAATCGCAGTTGACATCGCATTACCGTTTCCTGAAACCGAAAAGGGAAATCGCTATATTCTTGTTGTTATGGATTACTTCAGTAAGTGGCCTGAGGCTTTTGCTATCCCTAACCAAGAAGCCAAAACCGTGGTTGAGCAGATCGTTTACAACTGGGTGAGCAGATTCGGCGTACCGATGGAATTGCACTCGGATCAAGGGCGTAACTTCGAGTCTAAGATTTTCCAAGGGGTGTGCGAGCTACTGGGGATTAAAAAGACAAGAACAACACCGCTCCACCCACAATCGGACGGGATGGTAGAACGCTTCAACAGAACCTTGAATGAACACCTATCAAAGGTCGTTGGCGACAAGCAATGCGATTGGGATAGGCAAATTCCAATGTTTCTATTAGCCTATCGGAGTGCAGTACACAACACCACAGGTCACACTCCATCGGAAATCCTTTTCGGTCGAACAGTCCGGTTACCTAGTGAATTGATGTTTGGATCACCGCCGTCTGAAGAGAACAGAAATGAAGACGACTATGTCGCAGACCTCAGACGGATTATTAGGGACGTGCACCAAAGGACCAGGGATAAGATCAAGATAGCCAGTGACCGCATGAAGACGAGGTATGATGTCAAGGCGACCACAACGGGATTCCAGGAAGGAGATCTAGTGTGGCTATATAACCCTCATAGACGGAAAGGCGTATCACCCAAATTACAGCAAGACTGGGAAGGACCATATAAAGTCGTAAAACGCATCAACGATGTTGTCTATCGCATTCAACGAGGAAGAGGCAAGATGAAAGTGGTTCATGTGGATCGAATACATCGGTATATTGGGCAGAATGTCGAAGAGTTTGTTCGGGACGAACAAGTTTAAGAGGGGGATATTGTGGTATATATGTGATTAAATCAATTATCCAGGGTTGCATAGTTTTAGGATCATACAAACTCTCCACGTTGGAGAGTTCAGTTATTACCCCAGTTTCAAACCAGAAGTTACCAGAAAGAACTAGAACCCGACAAATGTAGTATAAATACAGGATGAGAAACTGCGGACGATAAGTTGATATTTGGGAAGCGATGGAAAAGGACCTAAGTCTTACTAAGTGAAAGATAAGAGATTTGAATTGTGAAAAAGAAGTGAAATTGTTTGTGAATTAATTGAAAGTTGTATTTAAATAATAATAAATAGAGTGTTTTTAGAAACAGAATAACGTTTTATCATTTCGAACCCTAGCTGAAATATTACAGTATTGTGGTATATATGTGATTAAATCAAGGATCCAGCGTTGCATAGTTTTAGGATCATACAAACTCTCCACGTTGGAGAGTTCAGTTATTACCCCAGTTTCAAACCAGAAGTTACCAGAAAGAACTAGAACCCGACAAATGTAGTATAAATACAGGATGAGAAACTGCGGACGATAAGTTGATATTTGGAAAGCGATGGAAAAGGACCTAAGTCTTACTAAGTGAAAAATAATAGATTTGAATTGTGAAATAGAAGTGAAATTGTTTGTGAATTGATTGAAAGTTGTATTTAAATAATAATAAATAGAGTGTTTTTAGAAACAGAATAACGTTTTATCATTTCGAACCCTAGCCGAAATATTACATTGGTGTCAGAAGTGGGATAAAACTTATTCTGAGTGCTGTGAAATAAAAAAAAAATAAATAAAAAAAATGGCACGAACATTGCTGGAGCTAAGTATACCCCAGCTGAAAATTGAGCTAGAGAAGCGGAATCTCTCCGCAGCTGGAGGGAAAAGTGATTTGATTTGGAAAAGATCCGAAATCCATGTCATTCGACGTAGAAGAGGAGCTTGTAAGCACAGGCGTTGACATGTCTGCCACGATGGAATTACTCCTTGGATTGAACTCTAAGTTAGAAGAACAGAAGAATTCTCTAGAAGAACAGAAGAATTCTCTAGAAGAACAGAAGAATTCTCTAGAAGAACAGAAGAATTCCATTATTTCCGCACAAAAAGACACTGTCGAAAAGTTCAAGAATTCTCTAGAAGCGATTCGAAATAATCGATCAAAAATTAAATATGCACGAGGCACAATTCGAGAAGGTTGAACACAATATCGAGAATCTTGCAAATGAAACAGAAAGTCCGAGAAATTTCTACAAACTGCCCTAGAAGGAAAGAGATGCAACCACCTGTTTTTGATGGCCAAACATCATGGCCAATATATAGAAGACAATTTGAAGCAGCTGCCATGACCAACAACTGGGACGACGGAGAAAAGTCGATTGCGCTCACGCTGGCACTGAGTGGTACAGCTGCGTAATTGCTGCAAACCATCTCAGAAGATAAACAACTCAACTACGAATCTTTGGTTAAAGCCATAGAAATGCGCTTCGGAGATGACCATATGCAGCAAGTATACAGAGTCCAACTGCACAGCAGAGTCCAGAAGAGGGGCGAAACACTTCAGCAGTTGCAGACCGATATCGAACGGTTAGCGCATTTATCTTATCCTAATGCCGGAGAAGACCTTATCAACGAAATGGCTGTAGAAGCGTTTACCCAAGCGATTGAAGATAGGCAGTTGCAAATGGCTGTAAGAATGTCTGGAAACCGAACCCTTCCTGAGGCCCTAGCATTTGCCCTGACGATGAAAACTGCCGACCAAGCATCTCAAGGAATCCACCGCGTGAGAGAAATGACAGCCGTGGAATGCTCATGCCAACGAACAGATGTCGTGGAGCGGAACAGTGTGCGTGGAGGACAAGTCCGTTGTTGGAACTGCAACAAAATAGGACATCTGCAGCGTGAGTGCAGAGCTCCACTTAAACAACGCAGTTGTCCACAATGCGCTGCTAGGAGGCGTAACGAAGAGGCATCTGGCAGGAATAACATCTATCCTGCAAGCAGCGCAACATCAAGTCAACAGGCGGGAAACGTATAACAACCAACTTCGAGGGGCAGAAGTCGGTTTCTGGAATTGACGCCCCCAAGATCAAAATCCAAGTCTCCCAAATAAAACGAAGTAACAAGAGTTTTACAGTGGAAGCCCACATTGGCCAGAATAAATGCGTGGCCACCATTGACAACGGTGCCACCGCTTCCATTATAAGAAGGGACATCGCTCCTGATTCATGGCTACACAATACCAGTAGCAACTGTCTGGAAACAGTAACAGGAGCGACGGCGGAGGTGTATGGAGAGGTTCTTCTTGCGATCAATCTGGCAGGACTAACATTCCCCCACGTATTCCTCGTGGCCGATATACGCGACGAGTGCATCATTGGACTTGACTTTATGAATGCGTATAATGTAGTGCTTGACACCGTAACTCATGTACTTAAGTACTGTAACGTTGAGATTCGGATGGTGTTCGGGAATGAGAATGCCGCATGCCTTAGGACAGTATTCAGTAACGACTACGAGATACAGCATCGAAAGGGAAGCCTTCACTCTAATGCGGATGCTCTGTGCCGGCGACCTTGCAAATCTGATTGCAAACATTGCGCACGACAAGAAGAAAAAGATGCGGCATCCACTCAACGACTAAGAGCTGAGCCCACTGACGGTTGGAATGAAAGTGAAATGCGAAACGCCCAAAAAGAGGATCCGGATATCGAGCCAATACTCGCCTGGAAAGAACACGAAGAAAAACCAGATTGGCAGGAAATATCCAATAAAAGTGCCGAACTAAAGGCATACTGGGCACAGTGGAACTCGCATCATGTTCAAGATGGTGTTTTGATGCAGCTCGTTGTGCCAAGGTCGAGAGTCAGTGACGTGCTAAGGGAACTGCACGATGGAATATCCGGAGGTCACCTGGGAGTGAATAAGACGTTAGAAAAGGTGCGAGAACGTTTTTATTGGGTGCATGCCAAGGACGATGTCGAAAATTGGTGCAGAAAGTGTGTCACCTGCGCCGCCAGTAAAGGCCCGAGGGTTACAACTCACGGCAGAATGCAGCAAAACAACGTTGGAGCGCCCTTCGAGAGAATCGCAGTTGACATCGCATTACCGTTTCCTGAAACCGAAAAGGGAAATCGCTATATTCTTGTTGTTATGGATTACTTCAGTAAGTGGCCTGAGGCTTTTGCTATCCCTAACCAGGAAGCCAAAACCGTGATTGAACAGATCGTTTACAACTGGGTGAGCAGGTTCAGCGTACCGATGGAATTGCACTCGGATCAAGGGCGCAACTTCGAATCCAAGATTTTTCAAGGGTTGTGCGAGCTACTGGGTATCAAAAAGGCGAGAACAACACCGCTCCACCCACAATCGGACGGGATGGTAGAACGCTTCAACAGAACCTTGAATGAACACCTATCAAAGGTCGTTGGTGACAAGCAATGCGATTGGGATAGGCAAATTCCAATGTTTCTATTAGCCTATCGGAGTGCAGCACACAACACCACAGGTCACACTCCATCGGAAATCCTTTTCGGTCGAACAGTCCGGTTACCTAGTGAATTGATGTTTGGATCACCGCCGTCTGAAGAGAACAGAAATGAAGACGGCTATGTCGCAGACCTCAGACAGATTATTAGGGACGTGCACCAAAGAACCAGGGATAAGATCAAGATAGCCAGTGACCGCATAAAGTCGAGGTATGATGTCAAGGCGACCACAACGGGATTCGAGGAAGGAGATCAAGTGTGGCTATATAACCCTCATAGACGGAAAGGCGTATCACCCAAATTACAGCAAGACTGGGAAGGACCATATGAAGTCGTAAAACGCATCAACGATGTTGTCTATCGCATTCAACGAGGAAGCGGCAAGATGAAGGTGGTTCATGTGGATCGAATACATCGCTATATTGGGCAGAATGTCGAGGAGTTTGTTCAGGACGAACAAGTTTAAGAGGGGGATATTGTGGTATATATGTGATTAAATCAAGGATCCAGTGTTGCATAGTTTTAGGATCATACAAACTCTCCACGTTGGAGAGTTCAGTTATTACCCCAGTTTCAAACCAGAAGTTACCAGAAAGAACTAGAACCCGACAAATGTGGTATAAATACAGGATGAGAAACTGCGGACAATAAGTTGATTTTTGGAAAGCGATGGAAAAGGACCTAAGTCTTACTAAGTGAAAGATAAGAGATTTGAATTGTGAAATAGAAGTGAAATTGTTGGTGAATTAATTGAAAGTTGTATTTAAATAATAATAAATAGAGTGTTTTTAGAAACAGAATAACGTTTTATCATTTCGAACCCTAGCCGAAATATTACAATATTAAAAGCTTTAGTTTACCTTCATACTTAACTTTAGAACAGCTGTTATTGATTAAAACTAAAACACAATTTTCTGCATCAACGCTTACAAACTAAATCAATGATCTTTAGTTGGGTAATTTCATAGATGATCAAAGATATGTCATATATTTGCAATCATTAGTTATTTCGAAATTTTATGATATATTTAAATATGTGTACATTTACGAGTATGTATGTACGTATATACATCTATGTACACTTTGCATAGGAAGCTATTCTTATTTTAAAAAAAAAAAAAAACTGTTTTCTCTTCTATATGGTTTACTTTCCTTTTTTCTTTACATTACCTTGCTCTATCTTTAATTCAATTTGCGTAATCTAACAAAACAACATTTATCTTTTTTAAATAGACTTTACTTGGATCTTTTCATTTTCAGCATTTTTTTTTTAATTTCTTGCTAATGGATGATGTCTTAAAGAGTACCGCAATCCGTCCTTGGCATGTCTTCTAAGAAGTCGCTCTATTATGGAATTGAAAAGAAATGTTTGAACACCCAAGCTGACAACAATCTTAGTACAATACATAATTTAAATTGACCATCTACGACCATCATTGTTGATACTGAATAAAATTCTGATAGCTGGTGATGTTTGAAAATTATGCCACAAAAATTGACTAACCTCATTAACAACACCGCTAGTTTCGCTATAAAAGCAATAGAAAATCATTTTTAAACGCAACATTTAAAGAATAAAATTATGTTTCTATATAATACAATACATACAATAGTCGTGTTTTTTTTTTGCAAATTCGCTATTTGCTTTAAAAGTAATTTGCATGTTAATTACAACGATAACATAGCGGACTTAAAACAATGTCTGCGCGGAACAGAATTTGAATTTGAAGCTTTCTGAGTTCAACACATGTATAATCTGTAACTTGAATCTGGAAGTTGGGTGCTATTCAACTTCGAGATACGGATACAGATTCTAGCTTCATATTCACATTCTGTTCAGCCCTTAAGTTCTTATGATGAACTCTTAAGCGAAGAACACAGTGTGAATCTGCGTCTGCGTCTGCTGCCGAATCGGAGAACTGTCGTACTTTAAACTTATATGGGAACCCATAAGAGTTCCCACAATGTGCATCTGCGTCTGCGTCTGCTGTTAAAGTTGAATCAAGTTTTACTTTTTGAAGCGATTCAAATTTGACGTTTATTGTTTTTTTTTGCAAAATTAAAAAAGAGACGAAAAAAAGCTTGTGTGGTTATAAAGTAGACATACTTTTTTGAATATCTTATCATATTTGTCTTGTGGAGCCCGAAGAAAGTACACAATGAATACGGAAAAATTAATTGAGGCAGTGAGAGAAAAGGAAATATTGTGTAATTTGGCAAATCCAAATTCCAAAAATGTGAAGAAGAATTGGTTTCTAAATAACCACATCTCATTCTTGATATAAGAATCGTATCCACCACACGTGTCTGTTTTTTACTGATCCATTTTGTAGCTAAAGAGAAAAACTTTACAACATTAAGCACAAATACAACTTTTTCAGTAACTAAGTTTGTGTAGTAAATGTTTGGTTGTGAAGTAAATTCGCAAATTTATTCCCCAGCTAATGTTTGACGATCAATCGTATTGTGTTTGCTTGAACCGCATGAGTCGCTTCAAAATCGATGACAGTGGCAGCAGGAGATGAATCGTTTTTTTTGCGAACTTAGCTAACAGGCGTGCAAAAAAACGCAGCTAATAATACCATTTACAATAATGGTAAAATTACCGTAATACCTGTCTTGTTGATTGATCTGTGGAGCTATTCAGCTTTTAATATTGGAGATAACAAAATACTCCAATATTTGCCCAATCATTGGCAGCATGTCGTTAGTCAAAAGGCGGTCGCCACGGGTTAAGAATTGAAAGACCTTTTTTAAATATACTTCATATCTTAATATCTAAAATTGACTGACAAATTTCCGTTTCAGTCTTCTTGATATAAGGTGGCGCAAAATTAATCATTACTAAATAAAAAAAAAAGATTTTGAGTGATGGAAGTCTTTATTCGGAGCTTTACAATTCTTTCTGTTAAGTGGAAAGATGATACCCGCCAAGTAGCTTCCGCCAGTGTTGATACACGTGATACACAAGATTTCCGGTGATAACTGTTCGCATTCCTGTCGAATATTCTCCTTAAGGGCGATTATCTGGGGCGATTGTCGGCATAAGGCCGCGACTTCAAGTAGCCCCAAAGAAAGAAGTCCTCAAAAAAATACGGCCCAATCACTTCTCACACGTGAACGACGCTCCACACAGTGGCTTTGAGTGGATGTAATGGCCCTTCGTGCATCACACGCAGATTTTCAGTGCCCCAGAAACGAAGATTTTGCTTATTATTGACGTAACCGCTTAAGTGGAAATGCGCTTTGTCGCTCATGATGATTTTCGACAAAAAATCGTTCTCCTCGTTGTTCAGATTGAGAATGGGTTGACAGTAATTCAACCGTGATTAATGATCAGGAGGCATTAACTGATATAATGTTTGCACTTTGAACGGGAAAATGTGTAAGTCTTTCACTAAAAATCGCTGAAGGGTCCGTCTGTTGGCCCGTCGTCTGGTTGATGTTTCTTCGTTCTCAGCAACATCGGCAGCCACAGTCGTGATATTCTCGGCTGAATGACCGGTCCGGTGGCAGCCACGCCCTGCTTGGTCTCCTGTGGTTACAGTCTGTTTCAGTCGAGTAACTATGCGCTGGAATGTTTGCTCAGTTGGAGCGACAAAATTAGCAAATCGACGTCGAAACTAACGCTTCGCTAATACCACAGACCTATTATTGGTCAAAAAAATCGACACAATTATTGCACGCTCTTGCGGAGTATAGCGCTCTATTGTTTGTCTGTTTGTATACTGCAGGTGTCTAGTTCACAAATGTCAAATATGATTGAGGTACGACGCCATTTGCAAAAATATACTTACTCTTGTGTCACATAATTTTGTCGATCATGTCAAATAAAAACCAATCTGTTGTTATCCGCGTGGTTTTGTGGAGTTGTCCTCTCCCATGTTAACGGAAATTGCTCTGTTAATACTAATGGTACGGACTTTGTTTGGGATTTTATTTTTAGAAGAAACACCAGCCTTTGTAATTGCGTTTAAATTTAGTTGATTTCTCGTCTGTGTCTTCAAATATCCAATTCCTAACCATCCTCCATATTTTTTGCCCGTGCTAATTTTTCACTTTGATGTCACTAATAAACGTAACGTTTTATCATTTTCTATTATTTCCTTATGAACGTAAATAATAAAAAAAAATCATCTACATGTGTGCAGGAAAACCCGTGGATTTTATGATTTTATGGTATAACCTGCATCAGGTAAAATTTAAAGAAAAACAGGATAATTTTTTTATGTGTGCAGTTAAAACAGGTGCTTAAAGTACACTCCTTGGTTTTGTTTGCTTAGTAGAGCCCGGTTTTCGATTTCATTGCGAGTGTTTATTGGTACATACTAACTGCTGCTTTATTTTTGGTGACGAGAATACGCTCTTCTGATTCACTTAATGTTGTTATTTCGGTTGAATAAACAAGTTCTTTCATTCTTCCCCATACAAAAAATGCAATACTGTACGGTCAGAAGATCTTGCAGGCCAGCGAACTGGCCAGAAACTGCAACGATTTCCGTATTCTTCATCTAGGCAACTCTTAACCCCACGATCATAGTGGGTTGGAGAACTATACTTACTGTTTGAGAACTGATGAAGCTAATTAATTAAGAGGAAAAGTTCTGGTAATACGCAAAAACTCAAGAATGTTTGAAGAATTCGACCTTGGCGGTAGTTTGAAGGGGGCCCCTAACAAGTGTTGAGGTTAATATTAAAGAAGATCCAAATTAATCGATTCCTCACGTTGCGCAAAAACCTGGACTGTTGCTTCAAGAATTGGAGCCAGACGATCGTCGCTTCATCGTGATTTTGCTGATTGGAGATTGAACAGTTGGAAATCGATCGACTTTTTAACAGTGAAATTTTGTTAAGTGATGGGACTTTGTTATTAAGCAAAATTATCGAAATGGCTACACAATTTGAAAGGCTAACCATCAGCTCCCGAGGCACCTCGGAATTTTAACTGTTTCGTGCGGTTTCAGCTCCAAAAGTGCATTGACATTGCTTGGAAAACATTTGATTCCAACACATGCTGCACTTCGGGCGAAACCATCGAGTTATTAAAGAAAGTGTTTTATGACATCATTATCTCCAGATTTACACCCATGATCGTCTGATTTGACGCCTCTGATCGATGTGGAAAGGCCGATAACAATTCCAACTTCGGAAGCCAATATCAAGCGTACTATTCATGAGATATCAGCGTAAATGCTAGAAAAATTGGTCGACCAATAGAGGCCCAAGATGCAAGATGTCAAAAAAATCTACTTCCAAATAGATACACAACACCTCTTCGTCAATTATTAATTTACGGGGCACAAGCGTGGACACTGGTGGACACGAAAATGGCTAAATATGTACACTGGGAAAGAACGTCTTTATCAATAAAGAATTTAGGGGACATTTCAAGTGCGAACTGTACGGACGTTAGAAAAGCTGAGGCCCTGATTCACTTTTGACTATAGTTCGACCTTACTAAAGTAAGTAAACAATCTCAAGCTCATGCTATCATTCTTGTAAGAGATTTTTCTGGAAGTCAACTCATAGCTTTTGCATCACTAGAGACATTTCTTCTGGACTTTTCCATTTTTAAGTAACTAGCTCTAAACGACCCATTCAAAAATTTGGCTTAGAGTTTTTTTATTATCACTTTGATGTCGTCAAACCTTCATCATAAAAGTTGTTGATCATTTCCGAAGTCATTGTAGCAACCAAGGTGTGAATGTGGATTTCCCAAGTGCTTGTTGTCACTTCTCACAGCGCTACAACTCTAAGAAGGTATAACGTAACCTCTGCCTGACGCATATCCCGAAATCTCTCGAGATCCCCTATACCACCAGCATCAAGTACCGAAAACAAGTGGCATCGCTGCCAACGCGCCATCAAAGACGCCGCAACTGATATGCTGGGTTTCGCTCGATCACCACCAAGAAATCCTTGGCTTGATGAAAAATGCCGACAAGCACATGCAATTGAACAAGAAGTGTATAAACCGGCGGCACAGCTAACGACGAGAGGCAGTCCTGAGCTCTTCGAGCAGAAGAAACGTCAAGAATATAATCTTTAGAATAAAAAGAAGCGCGCAATATTATAGATATACCTATATTGAAAGGTTTTACTTCAGAAATAACACACAGGTTAAACGAATGTGTCAGAACAAGAAAACCCGTCCCTCGGAGATGAAGAAGGAACATTGTAGTAGAATCACAGTCGGTACTCAGAAAAAAACTTTTTCTATAGACCGAATAACATCAATGAAGCCCAAGGGCCCGCCGTCAGACAGAATAGACTGTTCAACTAACTAAAATGAAGTAAGGATATCAATATCCAAGCTGAAATCAAGCAAACCAGCTAGACCTGACCCCTGTTTTTATTTTTATTTTGTTTTATTTATTGAATGAAACAATCGCTGTAACTTATAGGTGTAAAGTTCATTTGACTTCCATTTAAACATTACAAAAGAAAGGGAAATATATATATGTATGTATATGTATACAAAATTAAAAAGATAAAAAGTAAAAGCAAAAAGAGAGATTAAAGGAAAGCGCAACCAAGACAGACAATATAAAATGATATTTGTAAATGAAAATAAAAGAAAAAGACAAGCAAGTTCAGTTAAGAGTGGAAAAATGTTCGCGGAAAACTATGCCTATACAAGACCGTCTGAATTCGACTATAGACTTAATATGATTTAGCAGACTATTCCACAGTTTGACAGCATAAATAAAAGTTTGTCTTCGCGAAGTCAAGCAAGTATGGTTGAGTGGTCTTGAAACAGTGTACCGGTTAGATGCACAGAGTGTAATTTTGTCGAATAAATAGTTTGAATTCAAATGTATGTAGGTTATGATAGTTCGACTGTCCTAATAGAAAAAGAAAGCAAAACAGGAAGCATCAGCAATATTTTTTTCGAGAAAGATATCTTTTATCTTAGAAGTTGGTCTCCGCAAGCTGTCTGGACAACTACACTTCTTATTTTTCTATCTCGACCAGCACTAAGTTCCAAAACACGCCCCTTAGGTCAGATATTTTTTGCGTTCTTTTTATCTACAATGTTAACCACGTCGTTAACAGAAATCGGTTTGACAGGCTGGAACCACTTCGTCCTTCTTATAAGGTTTGGCAGATATTCGCGAATCCACCTCGGCCAAAAGGAGTTGCTGAACTGTTCTGCCATTTTCCATTTAAGTTGTAGAACTAGGCTATCATCATGGATCTCCCCCAATGGTTTTGATCCGCTCGACGATCCCATTAAAAAAATGGTTTGGCGTAAGGGCCTCGTCATCTTCTGTTCTAATCGGAACATTTGTTAGCGGGTGAGTATTTATGATGTTTTCGATTTCAGCCATCATAGTTAAAAGAATTTCGTCACTGGGATTCCCAGTTAGAGTGATCTGCGTAAGGGTTTGCTTAATCGAACGTACCAATCTCTTCTAGCAACCTCCCTTATGATGGGCTGCTGGAGGGATAATGACCACTTGAGCCTGCCTTCACATATGCCTTCCGCCAGTTTTTTGCCATCTATTTGTTCTATGGCCGCCTGCAACTCTCAACTAGCACCTCTGAAATTTGTTCCATTGTCTGTATATATTTGTATCGGAGTTCATCTACGTGGAAAAAATCATTGCAGTGCCAAGATGCAAGAGCTGGTAGAAAATGAATGTGCAATTTCCATGTGAATCGCTCGAATTGTTAGACAAGAGATAAGTACCCCCCATCTCTTTTCCACCCGTCTACCCACTGTCACTGTCATCGGTCCGAAATAGTCAATACGAATATAGGAGAAGGGCCTTGTAAACGTTTATAGCCCCGCAGGAGGAAGTTCACCCATTAACGGAATATGGTTTTGCTCTTTTATTCCGATATTCTTGACATCGACGTTGTACCTTCTTAAGCATCACCCGTAAAGTGGGAATGTAGAAGCGCTGACAAACTTCGTTTACAATGGTTTCGTTGTACTGATGTGTAAACTTTCTATGATAGTGATCCAAAATTAAATACGTTATACTATGCTCTTTTCGTAGCACGATCAGTCGTTTTGATTCCCATTTCAGGTCAGCTGAGGCATCAATTCTTCCAGAAATTCTTAAAATGGTGTTATCGTCTAAATAAGGGGGTAACTTGTACAGAGCACCTGTCTCTGGGAGAGCTACTTCATCTTGCTTAATGGCGGACATAAGAATAAATATCTCTTAGGAAAATATTTCCCTTTGTGCCTGTTTCAACAAAAAATTCTCGGCCTTATTAAGATAGCTTAGATATTGAAGATCTGGCCTTTTTCTAATATACCAATCGACGAATAAAAACACTCTTGCCATCGTATTTACTATCTTTCTCCAATTTGAGAAGATATGGTAGTCGATTATGCAGGATTGATGCACGCCTAAATGATGAAGCTGCTCAGCTGTTTCTTCGTCTAAAGGACTGAGGTTGAGTTCACACGTTAGCCATAATTGCTTCTCAATCCAGAGAAAGTTTGGTCTTAGTCTGTACCATTGACTGCACGATGAAAAGTCGTACCTCAGTGGCTTTATCTGCTATATTCAGCTTTAAGGGGAGTATCGAGACAAATTGTTGAAACTTGTGACTCGGTGATCTAATCCAGTATATGACTGTTTTTGAATCAGTCCAATAAACTCACCTCGTGAACTTTATGGTTTGACTTTCGATGATCGTTGAAGCTAGTCTATTTCCCAGAACTGCAGCAGCCAGTTCCATTGCTGGTATGGAAATGTGACGCAAGGGATGCTTTTGATGCTATCAGACTACATTCTACAGCTTCTCCATTTGAAACTCTAATATCGGGTTTTCCAATAGGGACTTGACAACTTTGAATTTAATTTGTGAACGCACTCTTTCACTAATCATCAAACTGTCACTGCCAATTTAATCAGTAAACACAACATTTTCACCGTGGCAAAGTACACGAACGAGCAACGTCTGCAAATTATAAAAATTTTCTACCGAAATTCGGAGTCGGTGACTGCAACTTTAACAGCAATAATAGGGTGAGCGTGTTATCTCAAGAAATGGGCCAGACGATTGGCCGCCTCGTTCGTGTGATTTAATGCCGTTTGACTATTTTCTGTGGGGCTACGTTAAGTCATTGGTTTATGCCAACAAGCCGACAACGTTGGAAGAGCTCAGAGCCAACATTGAACGCGAAATAGCGGATTGTACTTCAAGCCGAAAGTAAAGTTTTTGAAATATATCAAATGGTTTGCGTTTTATTTTTAAAAAAAATTGTCAAGTCCTTATTGGAAAACCCTTTATATGCTGCTGAAGCAAAGGCCTCTTCACTAGCATCACAAATATATGAAGTAATATCTCTTTTGCGCCAATGAAGTTAAGTTTTTCTAAGTATTTACGAGGAATTTGGATATAATTAATTAACGGAAAAATTTGTATCCATTTACTCCAAAATTCGAAATCATTCATCTATTAACGAAGTCGATGAACCATCGTCTAGTAAAGCAAATGTTTCTATTTTCTAGCCTTCTCCATAGAGTGTTACCGGTAATATTCTGAAGATGGATTGGATGGATGGATTCTTTTGTGAGAGGGTGTGGCACACGTTAAGTCTCTCTTTGAAGCAGTCTGTGATATCTGCATAAACAACCGTTTTCTCCACACAGCTGGTTTGATTGGCATCTTGTATTATGTCGCCAAAGACAGGTACGACATAGTTTTTTGTTTTTTATTTTGGTCCAGCCTTGTTGTACTGTATAACTGAGAAATATTGGACACATTGCAAAGGAAGAACAGCTTTCTTCGGACACTTTGCATTTTCTGTTTGACAACTGATCATAGACATTTACAAACGATGTTTCATGTGATAATCTTGGGTCTTTCTTTTTTTTATGGACTAAAGGACTGCTGTACATCGTTCGCTGCACAACTGACTTCGAACAGTCATGAACTAAATTGATGCCAGAAATTATATTTTCCTACATGTAATTATATGAAAAAAACAAACTTTTCACGCTTCCCTAGAACTTCAAGTTTCATCCCATTCGCCATAATTATCTCAACTCGTCCCGTTAACTTTTTATCCACGCTATTAATTTGTGGAACTCTTACTTCAAAAGTGCAATCTTTTTTTCTCCTCTCCTCCTCCTTCTGTGCTAAACTCCCCTCATATTTTATTAGCTGTTTTCCCAACCCCATCCATATTTTCGCCTTCTTTTTCTTGCTTTTTTCTATTCCCTCCAAGTAATAATATTGTATATAGTTCAAATTTCAGAATTTGTAAAACTATTATCTCCTATTATCATTATAAATTTCTATTTAGTAATTGTTCTTATATGAATTAAAATCAATTGCTTGAGGTATGAACTATGTACGAGGTGACTTTTCATTTTTAAAAAAATATATTTATTTAATCATCCAAATTTATTTTATCCCCTTCAAAATAATCCCCCTCTGATACAATGCACTTGTGCCAGCGTTTTTTCCAGTCGTCAAAGCACTTCTGGTATTGCCTTGAGCTCCTCCAGCGATGCAGCCTTGATCTCCTCAATCGTTGCAAATCTTCATCCATTGGGATGATTGGGTTTTGGTTTCGATGTCATAACCATATACCCATGATTCGTCACCAGTTATAACCCTTTTGAGCAGATCAGGATCATCATTGACGTCGTTTGACATGTCTTGGGCAATGTTCATGCGATGCTGCTTTTGATCAAAATTAAGCAATTTTGGAACGAATTTCGATGACACACGTTTCATACCCAAAACATCCGTTAAAATTGATTGGCTTGAGCCAAACGATAAGCCAAGATCATCCGCTATTTCCCTAATCGTGATTCGACGATTTTTCAACACAATTTCTTTAACTTTTTTAACATTTTCGTCTGTGTTTGATTTGCTAGGTCGTCCGGAGCGAGGTTCATCATTAACATTTTCTCGGCCCTCTTGGAATAATTTATACCACTTATAAACATTTTTTTTTGCTTAAAGTTGACTGTCCGTATGCTACTGTCAACATTTCAAGAGTTTCTGAGCACTTAATACCATTTTTTACGCAAAAATTAATACAAACTCTCTGCTCCATTACTTTTAACCACAAAAAATCGCCTAGTAAACAAAACACGTCCAACTTTTATGCCTCTCACATAAAAACAACAACTGCTATATGGTTAAAACTATAAACATATGATCGTGAAAAGTGAACCAACACAACAACAACAAAATTTTGAGTTAGAGTGTACTGAGCGAGCGAAATTTAAAAAGTCACCTTACTTTTTGATCACACCTCGTATAAGTACTATGAAAGATATTTGTCCTAAAGTATATGTAATAATAAAATTAAAAATATCGTTTGCCAGGTCCACAAAAAAGGAAATCCCCTCAACTGCGCCAACTATAGAGGTATACTTTTGCCCCCAGAGTCTTTGAATCTAAGTCGGAGAGACAACGCAGTAGAAGAAGAACTCAACTTAGGTGTTGTGCACAAGTAGAAGGGGACCGACACAGACTTGAAGTGCCCAACTGAAGGCAGTTAGCTAAAGACCGGACTAAATAGAGAGGCTTGTTAGTTGAAGCCCAGGTTCATGCTTAACTGTTGCACCGCTTAAGTAAGTAAGTATGTATGTTAAACCGTTTTTGTTTTCTTTTAATATATCACTTACATTAAAATAAAATATTCTTCATAATGCACACAATATCGTCGTTATATGATAATGAATATTAACATGTCAAATAGTCAGAACCCATGGAGAAAAAGCTGATGATATATGTGTATCAACATGAGTTTTCGCTCACATTGTGAATGCGAGTCAGGAATTTCTTCATCAGCTTAAATCTGGCATCGGATAATTTCTTTATCTATTTTTTGGTGTTAAAATCCAATTGACTGACCCTCGGCAAAGTAAGTCGATAAACTCAATTACAGCCACACATAAGATTTATTGTCGAGCATAATAAGCTTCCATTCTAAAATATTTAACTTGATTTCAGTTGTGTGCTACTGTGTTGTCTAAATTTGTAGGAAATCCCTCTGAATTCCTCTGGCCGTCATCTCTAATACTCAACATTACTATTGGCACCAACAAGTTAACGATCGTCTATCTTTTATGGAAATGTAATCATCAAATAGCTGATGAGCAAATAACATCGACGACAATCGAAAAACATTATTTTCCTGTTTTTTTTTTTTTTTTTTTTTGTATAATAATTTTCCAATACAGAACATGTGCACATTACAAGCAAGATTGACCTATGAAGAGAATGATGAGCGTATCGATAAGAGGAAATAGAAACGAAACTAGTTTTAAAAATATTTTTAAGGCTTACACTCAGTCGATTATCATTTACGATTAGAACTATTCGTATTACACTCTTTTTGCAACGGGAGATTTCGACTTAGTTTCAGTCTTGCCTTTGATTTGTAACTCGACAATTCATACCCAGAATATGGCACTTTCGGGAGTCCAATGGATTGCTATTTTTGTTGGAATTTCTATTTTGACTCGTAAGTATGTGACTATCAAGGGAATTCCCGCAGTAGGTATAACCCACATACAAGCAATATCACTTAAAATATACATACATAATCAGATGTATAATACTTACATAGATCTTAAGATCACTCACTTGTGGCATACGTATTTGTACTACGTCATATGTGACGTTTTAAATAATAACGTGCATAAAAGTATAACTTTTTTAGGTGACATTTACGCAGCCATTCAGTCACCCTGCCAAGGAGCTTCTTGTTTAAGTTCAGGTACAAGTTACTTTAACATTGGATTTCTAAAATAAAATAATAAATATTTGTTGATATCGCAGTGCACTGTCCAAATAGAATCTTACTCGAAAGTATCAGCTTTAAAGCAGATTGCGAAAGAAATGGCCTCACAGTCTCATGTGATGATCCAATTGCACCTGGAACACTGGCCAGAATCACTTGCCAAAAGCAATACGAAAAACCAACAGATGGCTATATTGACACTTTGGTCTGCGACGAAAAGGGCCGGTGGAACAAGAGTCCGAAAGAATGCATTCCGATTTGTGGAGAGATCGTGACACGTAATATTCCTCTCGAGAATCCAACTGTTATAACATTTGTTCCATGGATGACTGCGATCTTTAACAATCAAAACAAATTTATCTGTGCTGGAACCCTTTTAAGTGCTAAAGCAGTCTTAACAGGCAACTATTTCTTATATTTCAATAGCTAATTCTGATCTGTTTTATAAAATTTGTTACTTTTTTTTATAGCACCCGTATGTTTTTGGAATTCGTTGACAGGTGTATTTCAAGACAAGAGGTTTTTCTTCGTTGCAGCTGGCAAACTATTTGGAGAATTCTTCGCCGATGATCCAATAGCTCAAGTTCGTAGTATTGCCAACTTAATTGAACCAAACCGAGAACAGTATGCACTCTTATACACATTCTAATGTTTGACTTTATTTGTGAAATTACTCGTATATGTAGTTTTCAGGTCAAAACGTTTGCCGCTGATATTGTCGTTGCAGTGCTAGAGAAGCCTTTTCATTTGATGATTCGAATAGCACCAATTTGTATGAGCTGGAATATAGAGCAGTCCCTAGTAGGGTACAATTTCATTTTTGGAGCAGTTCCATATTTTATTCGTACTGGCAAAAATACCGAACATCTGGTTAGTCGTGTTGACGTGGACAATAATCAACACTGTACGTTGTATGCAGGACCGCTATCGGCTGACAAACTGTGTACAGGACGTGGATATTGGGTAACTAACCCTTACATTACAGCTGGATCTGGAGTAATACAGCCACGGTATCTTCGAGGAGGGCTTAAATATGTTCTCCACGCTGTCATAAGTACTGATATAATGTCAGTTAATATGGTAACGCTCACAAACGTCTTGTATCATAAAAATTTCTTAGACAAATTTACAAATTCAAGTATGGAAAAGTCTTGAAATAAACCGTTCCAAAATGATGGCGTATTTAAATAATTTCAAAATCGAATTTTTTTATTATATTGTTGCACTCGACTCATTGAGTCAACTCGGAATTTATTCACGATGTCGTCATAATATCTATGTACACTTTGCAGAATATCTGCTTTAGAAAAAAACGATTCCTCTTGTCAATCGAAAATTTAAACGGAAAAGAAAGAACTATTCCATTGTACCGTTTGTAAGTTTTTTTAAATGGAATCTTTGAGTCTTTCGGAGAAAGACGAGTAAGCCCTTCAGTAATAAGGTACCAAGTACCCACAACGTCAACGTCGAGTACTTGCAGCCTGATTGTCTAGCACATTTTGGTGCTAACTAAAAGTGTAGTGACGAATCAAAGATGCCAGTAAGAAGCCTACACTCTTTCCTTCTTAGGCACAGCAGCCGCTTAATTTTTAGAGACGTTGCCTGCAACCTGAAGATCCAACAAATCTGCAGTTGTACTCAAATGAAATCCAAATGAAAGGCAGCGTCAACCGAAAACGCAAGCAGACTTATTGTGGCTTTAGCTCCTGAAAAACTTTTCTACGTACCTTGCCTGGCATGTTTATCGGCATTTTCATTTCAGTGATTCCATTGTGACTTGGGAGTTTGTGACCCAGACAAGACTCAGTGAAATTAGCCTTCCGATTGCATTTAGTGATGTCTTGCATTCTACCAAGAAGTTTTAGAGCCATCCATGAAGACTTGACTACATTACTTTCCTGACTCAGATTGTGACCGAAACCAGTCTTGGGCATAGGATAAGTCGATTTCATAATTTTTTTGCAGCAGTTCTGGTGTCATTGCGGTAGGTGTAATGTCTATACGACCAGAATCAAAAGACAGCAGGTGGGCAAGGTCCCAACGGTGCTTATTCTGTTTACATGTACCTATGTCTTGTTTACATAGATCGCAAAAACGCGTTATGGGGGGGTTAGGTCGCTCTAGGATTTTCAAAAAATCGATTTATTGCCTTCAATGGTTTCTTAGGACTTTAAAAAGATTATGACCGGGAAATATCTCGAAGTACTTGTTTTTCAAAGTATAGTACAAGACCGACAGGTAGCAAGCAAGCCTCTTATGACCGAAATGAGGGACGATATTTTCGGAAACTAGAGTAAGTATACGGAAGATGTTTCTGAAGCTATCTGCCACGTGTTCAGACTTTTGCTTGTTTCGTCTTTAGAAACATCAGTATCAGTTAGTTTTGTACAATGCAGCATTAGAGAAAGATACTATTTGAGGATCGTTTGTTTTTTTATCGATTATGGTGCTAACTTTGTTTTATCTTGTGAGTCTTATTGGTTCATTTTTATAATGAGTGACAAAGTGTATTGTGGTCAAAAAGGTGGAAAAAAGACCCGTACACGCAAGAGACCGAAAATATCGGAAGGAAGACCTCTGAATCGACACCATAACATCCGCGAAAAAATTTCAGCAATCGCAAGATATGTACGATATTGAAGTGAACCCAGGTTTTGGTTATCGTATGATAAACTTTATAGCAGTTTGTTTTTTTAGCTATTCATCGTTGTCATTTGTAAAGTGTGCAAATCGCAATTATGGAACGTGGTTTGGGATTCAAAATAGTAGTGTCCTGTGAAAAATGTGAACAGAGTGAGATACAGTCCATTTATTGAAAAGGGCTATGAAATAAACCTTGGAATGTAATTTCCATGCGATTACTTGAAATTGGTTTTCACGGGACGAAAAAGTTTTGTGGTTCCATGGAAATACCTAGGCCTATGTTTAACTCTTAATATTGTCAAAAGAAATTCAACTCCAACTAAACTAGTTAGCAAAAACAGTATGATGAAATCAGCGAAAGATGAGACAACTAAGGAGAAGATAAAATGATGGTATCAGGCGATGGTTCGTGGAGAAAACATTGGTTTACGTCTTTGTTTGGTTAAGTGACTCTGACAGTGCAAACATTATAGACTGCGCAGTGAAATCAAAATACTGTAAGGCGTGTGAGTACTGGAAGAATAAAGAAGATACCGAAGAATGTACGGAATGGGCATAAAATCATTAAGATAAGTGCGTTGCGAATCACGATGGATGAAGAAAAAAAATGGAGGTAGATGCAGTTGTTGAAATGTTCCAGCGAACCGATGCTTTGCACCGAGTAAGATAAACGCATTATATTGGTGACGGTGATTCTAAGACTCTTAAACGCATTACTGATGCTTACCCCTATGAGAATGTCACAGTGCTCAAGAAAGAGTGTATGAATCCCGTTCAAAAGCGAATGGGTACCCGCTTACGTAGTTTAAAACATGATACAATAGGTATCGGTGGAAGGGCCAAATTGACGGGAAAACTAACAGATGAACTCCCTATTTATTATGGATTAGCCATTCGTAGAAACTGTAATTCAGTTAAGTTGAGAAACAGTATATGTGCTATACAAAACCGCAGCACGATAAATGTCCGATCGGAGAAAATTCTGTCGTTCATAGATCTTCTTGAAAAATAAATGCGTCTCTGTTTCTTGTTTAAGTAAAAAGTAAACAAAGTGAATTTAAAAACACTAAGTGAGACAATATTTGTCAAGTGGCTCGGTGGCTCGGTGGCTCAGCGGTTGTGGTAGTGGCCATTAAGGCCCACGCCCATAGAATCCATTGCGTACGTTGCGCCATGTCAAAAAATTTACAACTTATAAGCCCTAATGAGAAGAAGAGAGACACCAAATGCGGCCCACAAGTGGAATGCATCACTTCGGATGAAATTGGTCAACTTTTAACATTTTGTGCGCCTGACAGATCTTTCCATGGAAACTCGTTCGGGTGCTCTCTTGTGTTTCATATGGATTTCGGACGCAACGTACGTATTCATTGGGAACCTCCTTGCAATCCGTCAAATACGATTTGTGGACTGTAAATGCAACGCACGTGACAGATTCTAGATTCCCAAAAAAGTTATTACTAATTTTTAGTTAAAAAAAAAGAAGAAATAATAATAATAATAATTAGTTTAATCGGACGATGAGTGCTAGTAAGCGGTCCGCAACTCCAATAGCGGGACAAAGGCTCCAGGGCTTCCAGCCACAGTCAAAAACAAGCGAAACTAAACCGCAACAATAATCAAAGGTAAATATGCTACAACAAAAAAATACAAGAGAAAAAACCGCAACAGTAGCAGCAACAACGGAAACTTCAACAGCAGCAAAAACAATAACAACATCAAAAGTTAAACACAGGATACCACCAATCAACACATATACAATGGAGTTAAAAGAAACCGCTCCATTTTTTTGCTAAAAGGCTTAGTGTGGATAGACATGCGATCCACTGCAACACAATGGTGTGCTAACAAAAGACACAAAATGAGGCATAGAAGACATAAAAAATAATACGAGGGAACCGACCCAACTCCATACAAGGAGGTGGCGTCGCAATCTTTGTAAGAAAAGTACTGCGTTTTAAAAGAATATACAGTCGTGTAGTACGAAAGTTTGAGGTATTAGAAGCATGCATATAGTAGGGTGCGTTGGGTTCACTTCTCCAGGACAATGACGAGAGCACTCTCCTCGAATTCGCTCTACCCGCCATCTAACAGACATCTGTCAAACGAAGAGATTGACAGATATCTAAAACTAATGGACGCGACAAACTTGTTCCGCAATTCAACCACAGATGCACTGCACCAACTCAAAAGTAGACAGCTGTCAAGACTAAAAATCTTGTGCAAACAGTTTACTGACAGACATGACCTGGTGATCAAAAACCTCCAAACATTAATAAAAGAAAATTACAGGGCTTCTGTAAGTGCCGAATATGTTCTCGCAAATAAATAAAATATTTCGGAGAAAAGATCAAAATGGCCTTTTATGTGTTAAAATCGCCCGACGAACGCATACTTTCAACAGCAGGCATAGATCCAAATGAGGCTATTGATGATGACAACTTCTTTGTGATGGAAGATCCGCAGAAGAAGGTCGAGGCTATAGGATCGACTTTCCAAGAAGTGTACAAGGCGAATGATATCATTGGACCGAACCACGACTTAGAAAACCGAGTCTTTGTGTACAATTTCTACCTTCGAAATGAAAAAGTGATCTGGCGAATCGAGAACTCGGGTTTCACCCAGTTCAGTGACGAGAATATGGCAAATAATGTCATCGCCAATGAAAGGGAGCAACCCCCGTTCATTTCGAAGGAAGAGCTTCAAACGATCTTCGACACAATTAGAAGTAAGAAATCAGTGGGAACCGATGGAATACCGAACATTGTGCTTCGACATCTCCCACTAGAAGCGGTGGACATTTATACCACCCTGTTTAACAATGCAATGAATAATGCACATTATCCAGCGCATTGGAAAACTGCGGTGGTACATCCCATCTCCAAAAGGGATAAAGACACCTCCAGTCCGGCGAATCTCCGGTCGATCAGTCTCCTTCCAAACATCAGTAAGGTTTTCGAAAAAGTTATCAATAGAGCCCTGACTAAGTGGGTTGAGGACAGAAATATAGTTCCGGATAATCAATTCGGTTTCAAGGCGGTGCATGATATTATTCATGCCTTAGGGCTTGTCTTCGCTTATACAGAACCCCAGACTCTGAGTACATAAAATTCTATTCTAACGAGATCTTGTATTGTACAATAGGGCGAACCTAATAAGAGTGGATAATTTTGTTGTTACGTTGATTTGAAGGCACATTGCAAGAGCAATGACCTCATCGAATAAACTAATCTCAGGGTTCTACTACCCCAATCATATGTATCACAAGAGAGTTCGCTTTGACGGCTTTATTCCTTCAGAAGCGTTCTTCTACCTCGACAATAAAGGTGTGATCCAGGACAGACTAGCGGTGCCGTTAATCTTCCACGTCGCTCGAACAGCTGCGGACAGGCGACACACCTACGACAGAGACGTCGCACACGGCAGTGCGGAGCGTTTCCGGTTTAGTAGGGCGTTAGGGAGTTGGGATGTGCGGGATGTTGTTTGGCAGCACTAACAATTTTGGTGGCTTGCAAAAGAACGGGAAGCTCTATCGTCTAGTACTAAGTAGCTTCGTTAGGGAGCAGAGTGGGTCTGTCTAATTTTAGTCATGACAGGCATGCATAGGCTTAGATAGGGTTAAGGTAGATTTGAAAAACCAAAAACAATAAATAAAAATATATATATATTAAAACTTGAAACAACAAAAAATAAATTAAACAATTTAAAAAATAGAAAGTAAAAAAAAAACAACAGAGATGGGCAACTCTCTGTGGTAACCCATACCACACCAAAAGAAAAAGGAATAATAGGTAAGTTTAAGAAGGCTAAGTAGATGTAGAATTTATTTTTAGGTAAAATAAAACTTACTTACAAGTCCAAGTACTAAGTTTTTAAAATAAAATTCATATTCTTAGTTTTAGTCTTAATAAATGCAAATATAAAAATATATCGTAAGGACCGTCGAAAGACAAGTAGAGTAAGAATTATGTTTGCCGGATGGGGCCAGTAAGTTTCTTTAAGATATTTTTAAGTTACTTAAGCAAATTTTTAAGCGTTTTTTTTATATATACGAGTAGGTAGCATGTAAGAATTAGTGAATTGAATCAAATAAAAATGCATTCAAAATGAAATGAAATGAACCTAGAGGATTCATGGTGCTCATGGCAAAAGGCAGCTTTTACAATTGAAGTATCAAGCCAGATGCATCGGCGGTTATAATAAAAATTGTAATGAAAGTTTTAATTCGACTGTGTGGGCATTGGCCCGAAAATTCATTTTAAGTGGTAAAACTGTGTTGAAAGCTGCAAAATAGTGGAGGATCGCATTAAAGTCTAATAGAAAAGAAATGGAAGAACACGACACTAATCTAGAAGGACAATTATATGTATGATGCATGTATCGCAGATTAAGGGTATTGCAAAAGTTTTCATGATTGTCTATAACTTAAACTTTTAAAAGTTTTATCTCAAACCTGCATTTTTTAAGTTAGTGTGGCCAACATACTAACTTAACTTGAACAACTTTTAACCAATTTACTTCAAATTTTTACCAGGTTTATAAAAATATATTGTCTTATTAAATACGTAGGATTTTTTTTTATATGGCATGGTTCACTTTTGGAAAAAATTTTTTTTTAGATTTTACTCCGAATTTCGCAAGTTTGACTTAAGAAGTGCGCCATTCGGCCAAAAATCAATAAATTAAAAAAATTCTACGAACTTTTCTAGCAGTTGTTATGAACAATAAGAAAAAAATTGGCGAATCACCATAATCCAAAATTGTTATTCTATATTAAAAAATAAGCTTCTACCTTTTTGCTAGAAAACAATTCACCAAAAAGCCTATTTCAACGGCCCATAGAGTGGCCTGATCCCTTATGTTTCTTAACATTCCGCCGCCCCTGCAACAAAGTTTCAGCATACAGGTAGTGCAGCCAGTTTGTGGATCAGTCTAAGACAACTTCCATTAGTCGTCTGGATCGTGACAGCCCTCACGCCCGTCCATACCAGAATGAAATTGTATCACCTTCCCTTTATTTTAATTTCCAGGAGGTCAATTCGAGTCCTTAACAATACCTTCAGTCCTTCAAGATTAACATCATTATTGGACATGTATCATAAAGGCCTATTTGTGCAAGAAGCGTATATAACTCTCGAAAGTGAGTTTAAGGTGACTCGTTTAAGATTTTAAGCCCGCCTCCCGCAGTCCGCTGAAGTGTGATGAGGAGGTAGGTTTAAAACGTCAGGTAATTCTATCTCGTGCCAATGCTCATTATACTGCTTAATTGTGATCTTCCAAAAGAATATGATTGTGCATTTCAGAAAGTGTACGCACAGCTCCTCAGGAATTTGTCCCATTGTCAGTGTAAATGTGAGTAGGTTATCCTCGTCTAGCGATAAAACGACGCAGAGCGGCTACAAAGGCGTTTGTTGTTAGGTCACTGACAAGTTCCAGGTGTATTACCTTTAAAACTAAGCACACGAAAAACGCAATATATCCGTTGGTGACATGATGTTTTCTTCCACTTTTGGTTTTAATTCTGATTGTGCCTGCATAATTGTATCCAATGGCCAAAGGGCATACACTGACGTATTCGTTGCGGAAGTAGATTTCCCATTAGTAGGAATATATAGCTACTTTTCGAAGTAGCCTTTCTTAGCCTAAAACATGGAATTCATTAATCCGATTTTTTCTAAGTACTTCTAACCACTTGATTATAATTAATTTCGAAGCTCATGGGAACGTAAGTACTGGAACGAGTAAGCCTGTGAGGGTTCGAAATATACCACAGAAGAAGCAGCGATTGTTATATTGATTTTTTTATGCAATCCGGGAGTTCTTTAAACTTTCTTTAAGATAGGCCATTTACCAACTTCTTGTAAGAGCCAATGCGGCCCATACGACCACTTGCTTTATGTCCACAGCTTGTCTGACCAAATGCCACGCGATGCACAATATGCAGGATTGCTCTCCGAAGAACCATCAATTTTATAGAATCGTATCCAGGATCTCTGCAGTTCGATTCCAAAAAAAATTTCCCATTGACGTCTTGGGAAAAACACCCAAAAAAGAACAATTTTTGATTCGCTCCAAGCAAATTGTAAGCGAATGTTCTTTGTAATGATTTGCAAACAACTTTCAATGTTGCCCACAAAACGAGCTACTCGTAAATCGAGACAGGGTATGGTGAGCTGTTTCAATGGAGTAACCTAGGCCTAAGCCGCCACAAGTTGTGTTTCAAACATTCCATCTGATAACTTAAAGCGGGAGTATATGACAATTGCAAAAGCGGTTGCCGAAGCGTAACAAAATCCGTGAAGTTGATCTGATAATCAAATTGAACGAGGAATGAAAAGTTTCGTCCCATTCGATCTTACGATGCCATAAGCCTTGAAAAATGATTTCAAGTGAATCGAAAATGCTACCTTCACCTATGAGAATATGTCATTCTCATAAGGCATAAGATTTACATTAAAATTAAAATCATCTGTTTGGGAATTCCTATACAATCCTAAGACCTAAACCCAAGGGTCACTATCGCTGTCCATCGAAGTAGCTCAGTCTGTCATTCGATTACCCTTTTAGAGAAGAGCACTTACTTAATGTGAACCGTCGTTGTTAATGATTTCGACTGGAAATTAATTTTCAAGATCCGTTGGCAGTTGCTGCAAAACGCGAATGGATTGAAAAGGTACACACGACGTTCTATAAGTCACTGTACATAGTTGGTTTTGCTCTATAGGGTCGGCAGATGATCTTCGCCAAACTATTCGAACATAGTTCACATGTTGTTCTGTCACCCAATTTTGATGAAACAACCTCACGATGTCAGAAGTAAAAACTAATTTGTACCTATTGCCTGAATCTCAAGGTTAAAGAAAACAAGTTTCACTGAATAGGAGGGCCTTTCATCAGACATTCATTAGGTGACCGACCATTTGTATCCTTGAATGACCAGTACAAAACACCACGAAGCTTCGGGCTTGAGAACCGCATAATGTAGTCAATAAAAAACGTTACGCCGAGCGAGATGTGGTGGTGGAATTCTAAGTATATGAGTATAACTCAAGGCTAAATACTTTTCGAGAAATTGAGGATAAGGTCGGTGAAGTGCCTCGTCACGTTGGAACTTTCTTTCCATGCTCTGCAATCGATGAATTGCACCATTAATGGTGCCAGCAAATTGAGGTGATTCCTTAAAAGAAAAATCTTTGATGTAGCTACCTTTGTTGTCCCTTTAATGAGTTTTGAGAAAATGTGCTTCGATGTCTTCTCCTTCTTCGGATAACAATGATTTTGGGTCGACTTCTCGATAGTCTCGATGCTGGTAAAACAGATTCCACGTCAACAACGCTGTAATGGGAATGAATTTCTGTGGTAGTTTTGTCAAACAGCTTCCCTGCCAATACCCAACCGAAGGAGTTGTTTTAGCAATAGCGTAACCCTGGTCGCGTAAATTAAAATTCACCTTGATTCCTATCTCTTATAATAGGTACATCGAACGAGATTGATGACAAGCATGTTGTTACTTTTTCTAGACATAAGCATTGACCAAAATACTTGCTGATTCAAAACGTGAGGCAAAGCACATTGAAACGACAACCCTAGACTTGCCTGCATAAGTACTTCATATTCCACTAATAAGTATTCTTTCATTTCTACGCTTCAGCCCAAGTCTTTGAACATATGATTCGAAAATAAATGATATCTGATAATCTGAACCTAAAAGTAACTGAACGTCTTGATGATTGCCTGTACTATCAACTGCCGTCCTTATAGCGGAGAGCAGTAAGGTTTGCGGCAGACAGTGTATTGTAGTAAACGAATTATTGCTTAATTAGCGATTCGGGTATTGATTAAGGAAATTGGAACTTGTGTTTGGACCAGGATCAACTTCATTATTATGTAGTTTGTGAGGAGTTTATTGCAATTGAATAAAACAAATCAAAATTAGCAAAGATATGGTGGCGAATATTACATGTTCTCCATCGCGATTTACTTTAGCAAAGGGAGAATGTTTGACCGCTTCGAAGACTGTTAAAGCATAGCTTGTTAGTATTATTTTTCGAAATTTCTTTTGACCTAAATGTCTGTGGATAAAAATTATGTACACTGAAGCAAAAGGTGTGAGTTGCTAAATACTGCAGTTTGCTTTGACCGGATTGATTCACGAGTATGCCCTGTGTAGGTTTTCACCTGTTTTCCAAAAAATTAAGAAAGTCATCAATGCGTGGGTTATCCTCACCAATAGTATGCTCTGACCATGCTGGACGTATATCCGTTTTAAGAATTTATGTCCCCTGACCACTTCATCTGCTTCTCCCGATATTGGACGCAGTTTAGTTGACTTTGGACCATGAATAGATGTTAAATCCAAAAACGCTTCCATAAAGTTATTTATAATATGACGTGGTCTATTTCAAAGCCTTCCTAGTCGATCCCATTCCCGAGTATAAGTAAGTGCAAGGCCCACTGCCTAGAAAAGATTTTAATAGTTGAAATTTTTGTATGAGCATTAACGAAACACGATTATCTATCGACCGCTCAAACATATTTTGAAATATTGGGCCATTCGCGATAGCTTCCTGAGAAAGGCTCAATTCTAATGGGTGGCGAAAGGGTGGAGATGCCGTTGTGGACTTATTCACACTGTCTAACAAAAGAGGCCACCTAGTGATTGCATCATTAGGGCGCTCAGATGATTTTCTTTCTCCGGATGGCAGTTTGGTTAGTGAGCCCATTATATGACCTCGAATAGCACGAATATAAGCTAATTTTGCCTTTGAACTCATGTTTAATTTTAAGAAACCGAAACGTTTACAGTTTGTGACACTTGTTTTATTTCCCATGCAACTTTTTACATGGTATATCCCTACTTTGCATTGCAAGAAGGCCGACAACATTTTAGAAACTCTCGAAGTAACAAGTTTAGTCCATAGAAGTTTGTTTTCCAGGATGACACCTAAATATTTAGCTGTTTTGGAGTGTCGGATTGTGATGCCTTTAATCGCTATATCAGTCAGAGCAGTCGACTTCCTCCCTTTCGTAAAGAGACCAAACTCAGTTTTAAAAGGATAAACTGAAAGTCCATCATTTCATTTTAATGCAATTTTATTTAATTCAATTCAGGAATTCTTACAAGCTAGACAAAAAAACGCTTACAAATTAGCTTAAATAACTTAAAACTATCTTATTGTAACTTACTGGCCCCATTCGCGCACTCTAGGTTAAACATAACACTTAATCTATGCCTTTCGACGTTTCTTACAGTATTTTATTTTTTATTTTTTTTACATTAATTAAAACTAAAACTAAGAAAATGAATTTTATTTTAAAAACTTAGTACATGGACTTGTTTGTAATCTTATTATAAAACTTAGAGACTAAAAGTTATACATAGCTACCTACAAACTAAATTATACAGTTACTTAGCCTACTTAAACTATCTTATTGTATAAGTATTATTTTTTATTCAAGATAAGAGTCACCCATCTCTGTTTTTTTTATTTTTTATTTTTATTTATTTTTTATTTTTTTTTATTTTTTATTTTTTATTTTTTTTTCTTAAAGCTATCCTAATCCTACTTAAATCTATGTAAGCCGGCCATAACTAAAAATAAGGCAGACCGACTCTGCTCCCTAACGAAGCTAACTATTATTCGAGGAATACGACAAAGGAGCCTCCCCTTCTTCCGCAAGCCACCAAAATTGTTGGTGCTGCCGAGCAACATCCCTAGTGTCACGACTCCCTACCGCCCTACTAAACCGGAGACGCTCCGCACTGCCGTGTGCTACGTCTCTGTCGTAGTTGAGTCGCCTGTCTGCAGCTGTTCGAGCAACGTGGAAGATTAACGGCACCGCTAATCTATCCTGGATCAGACCTTTTCTGTCGAGGTAGAGGAACGCTTCTGGAGGAATAAAGCCGTCAAAGCGAACTCTCTCGTGATACATATTATTGGGGTAGTAAGCCCCCGAGATCAGGTTATTCGACGAGGTCATTGCTCTTGCAATGTGCCTTCGAATCAACTTAATAACAAAATTGTCCACTCGTATTAGGTTCGCCCTATTGTACAAGACCTCGTTAGGATAGAATTTTATGTACTCAGACTCTGGTGTTCTGTATAGGCGAAGACAAGCCCTCTCAAACACCCGAATCTTTTCCAAAAGACTTGCTCTCACGTTGAACCACACGGGAAAACAAAATACAAGCCGGATAAGGGCCATGTAGCAGATCACCTTTACCGTCGCATCGAGTTGCCTGTTATAAAACAATCTCTTTGTAAGGGCAAAAGCACCTCTGGCTCTGGCCAAAGCAACATCTATATGTTTGTTAAAATATAGATATTGATCTAGCCAGACCCCAAGGTATCTGACTTCATTTCGACAAGCAAGTGGCTGCCCGTGTTGTCCCACGATCTGAAACTTTCGCCAATTCTTTCTGGTATCCGCAGAGGCCCCAGCCAGAGGCGTCCTAAACAGAATGGTTTCCGACTTCTGAAAGTTGATCTTCAACTTCCAGTCGTCGCAATATTGTTTAATTTGATCGAAGTCACGTTGCAAAAGAATGTTTATAACCTCAATCTTTGGACCTGATCTGTACGCGATTAAGTCGTCTGCGTACGCTATTGCATGGTGAAGTGAACCTATCAGATCACTTGTGTAAATGTTAAAAAGGATTGGCGAATTTACCGCACCTTGTTGCAGACCGTTTTTAATGTTGAATGTACCAGTAGAAGTCACATCGCCATTTTTCACGATGAACTGTCTATCTGTGAGCATATTGAAATGAATATACAGCAGTGGTTTACTAATACCCAGTCTGTTCAACTTGTAGAAGAGTCCCTCTAACCATATGGTATCGAAGGCCTTTTCCAAGTCAATCAGGCAGGCATCAGTGCACTGTTTCTTGGCTTTGTTCCATTGGATATCAGAAACCAGTTTAGACGCGGCATGAATGACATCATGCCCCGCCTTGAAACCGAATTGATTATCCGGAACTATATTTCTGTCCTCAACCCACTTAGTCAGGACTCTATTGATGACTTTTTCGAAAACCTTACTGATATTTGGAAGGAGACTGATCGACCGGAGATTCGCCGGATTGGAGCTGTCTTTATCCCTTTTGGGGATGGGATGTACCACCGCAGTTTTCCAATGCGCTGGATAATGTGCATTATTCATTGCATTGTTAAACAGGGTGGTATAAATGTCCACCGCTTCTAGTGGGAGATGTCGAAGCACAATGTTCGGTATTCCATTGGTTCCCCACAGATTTCTTACTTCTAATTGTGTCGAAGATCGTTTGGAGTTCTTCCTTCGAGATGAACGGGGGTAGTTCCCTTTCATTGGCGATGACATTATTTGCCATATTCTCGTCACTGAACTGGGTGAAACCCGATTTCTCGATTCGCCAGTTCACTATTTCATTTTGAAGATAGAAATTGTGCAAAAGGACTCGATTTTCCAAGTCATTCGCCTTGTACACTTCCTGGAAAGTCGCTCCTATAGCCTCGACCTTCTCCTGCGGATCTTCGATCACAAACAAGTTGTCATCATCAATAGCCTCATTTGGATCTATGCCTGCTGTTGAAAGTAGGCGTTCATTTTCAGTCGTTCGGGCGATTTTAAGACATGAAAGCTCCTCTTGATCTTTCCTTCGAAAATTTTTATTTATTTGCGGGAACATATTCGGGTTGTTGTTGTTTACAGGCCGAATTTTATTGTTCCAATACAAACTTACAGAAGACCTGTAATTTTCTTTTATTAATGTTTGGAGGTTTTTGATCGACGACTTTAATGTCATAATCTCCGGGTTATGTCTGTCAGTAAACTGTCTGTACAAGGTCTTCAGTCTGGACAGTAGTTTACTTTTATGTCGATGCAGTGCATCTATAGTTGCATTGCGGAATAAGTCTTCGTTGTCAGTGTATTGATACCGAGGTATCGTTTTGTCCATAGTCCGTTTAATTGTCTCGTCCATTAGTTTTAGATACCTGTCAATCTCCTCGTTTGACAGATTTCTGTTGGACGGTGGGTAGAGCGAATTAGAGGAGAGTGCTCTAGTCAGTGTCCTGGAGAAGTGTGTCCAACGCACTCTACTATAGTTGTAGGAATGCCTTTGAATATACTCATCCAATTCCGCATTTTCGTTCGGAACGGTTATTTCGGTACTAAGACCGCAATGGTCACTGTCATACACAAAAGTGCGAAGACAGTTTACAGTTTGTTGGTTCGTACCTGTCAGTTGTATTCGTGTGTCAAACAGCAGGAGATCCAAATAGGAGCCGTGTCTAGGAAACGAGGGACTATCCGTCGCCTTTAGGCCGAGTCGGTACATCACACTTTGCTGACCCCACCAATTGAATAGCAGGTTCCCTCTAGTGTTTGGTGTATTATTTCCCCAATCGCTGTGTTTGGCGTTGAAATCTCCGCCGATAATGAAATAGTTTTCCTCCAATTCCAGTCTCAGGAATCGAAAAAGTGTCTCGAGCTCTGAGATGAATTGGGTGGATTGAGTAGCCTAAGGCGCATAAACAGACACCATGTATAACCGCTTTCCACTGCGGAGAGGGATATACATGATGCATGCTTCTAGCACCTGAAACCTGCGCACTACACGACTGTATATTCTTTTAAAACGTATACCTTTTCTTACGAAGATAGCAACGCCGCCTCCTTGTATGGAGTTGGGTCGATTTCTACGCATAATTTTATACCTTCTGTGCCTCA
The DNA here is from genome assembly GCA_928272305.1 of Volucella inflata. Lineage (NCBI taxonomy): Eukaryota > Metazoa > Arthropoda > Insecta > Diptera > Syrphidae > Volucella > Volucella inflata. The sequence goes on along the minus strand of OV743716.1, from coordinate 47,840,139 downwards.
TTTTGTGTCTTTTAGTTAACTTAGTTTCGCTAACCAAAAGCACATCAGGGGCTTGGTCTTTAAGCAACTTGAACAGTGTGGCTCTTCGCTCAATCCTAATCAGTGAATTAACATTGACTGCAAGAACCTTCAGGGTTTGCTCTGCCATGTACGTACCCATTACGACTGAAGGTGCGTTAGGCTCGGCAGCAGCGCGTATATTTGATCTACCCGCGTAGCTTGCTCGGTAATTTGACGTTGCAGCTGAGCCATCTGCCCCTGGATAGAGAGCAAGATAGCTAGCATGTCATTTGCCGGTTCCGGTGCTCTAGGCGCTGGGGCCTGAGAAGCAACCTTCGCTTGTTGTGCCGTATTTCCCCTACCTGCCGCCATTTGGGCGTAGGTAACCTGGGGAGTAACGGCTGGTGTTTGTAGTAGAACAGGTGGACGCTTAACTTCCACATTTTGCTGTCGAGCCAGATTTACTCTTTTTATGTATTGTAACTTAGGACAACCCCGATAGTTTGCGGTGTGTCCCGTGTTCTTACATAAAACACAAGAGAGTTGGCTTTTTTCTGATGCTCCATCCCTACCTAGAGCGCATTCTTCAGACTTGTGGTTCTTACCGCACTTAACGCATCGAGGCTGCATTCCGCAGTTCGACGCGGCGTGCCCGAACCTCTGGCAGCGAACGCATTGCAAAATGTTTTCGCTCCGTTTTACTTTTTCCCATGACACAATCTGGTAGTCCAGGACTTTAATGCTCCTTAGACCATCCAGTTTGCTATCGGGAGTCAGCTGAACCAGGAAGAACGGTAGTTTCCGTTTCTCCCGTTTGGCTCTGGCTGTAACAAATGGCTTAACTCCTACGAATTTGAGCTCTTCGCACTCTTTCTCTTTGAGCAGTGCTAGAAGCTCCTCCGGCTCGGTAGACGGTTCTAACCCCCTCAGCAGCATTGTTTGCGGCTTCTCACCTTTCGGTGTGAAGGAGAAGAACTCCGTCGTCGAATCCCTTAACAAACTTTTGACCTTGTGATAGCGCTCCACTGTGTTACAGTGAATCGCGTGCCTATCAAAATTTAATCTTTTAACAAAAAAATTATTGCCTATGGCCGACTTACATAGATCAATGGTTTCTCTAAGCTCCATTTTGTACGTGTTGATTGGTGGTATCCTTTGTTTAACCTTTCGTTGTTGTTGCTCCTGTTGTTGGCTCTGTTGCTGCTGCTGTTTTTGTTGTTGTTTCTGCTGCTTTTGTTGTTGTGGTTTTTGTATTGATTTGTTTTTTTGTTGTTGTTGTGCCAGTTTCTTTGTTGGCTCTTGTGTAGATTTTTTATTTTTCTGTTGTAGGGAGGATTGTTTCCGTTCTTGTTGTTGTTGCGGTATGGTCTCGCTCACCGTATACTGCCGCTGAGAGGCCTGGAGTTGTTGTTGCTGCTCCTTTTCTCGTCTTGCCATTTGTTTTTCTTTTATGACAAGCACTTTTTGCTGAAGCTGTCTTATGCTCTTATTGAGCGCTTCAACCTCGTCCTCTTCGTCATCTGACTCAGAGCCAGCCAGAGATGCGAAGCTATTTTCATCTCCCATATAGCGACCTTCTCCGCCATCAGACACATATGGGAACTCGTCTTTGGGTTTTTGTCTTCGCTGTGCTGCTCTTGCTGATGTCGTGGGCGCCTCTTCCCTCACTCCTCCAGGCAGCATTTCTGATGAAGCTGATAGGGAAGGGCGCTTAACTAGATCGGGAGTTGGTTTTTGCTTCCTTCTCCTCTTCGTAGTTATCTCTGCTGTGGTTGTTTTTGTTGTCCGACAAACTGGTATTACTACAGTCTGTTCATCGGATGACATCGTGTCATGGATTGGTTCCGCTATTGGGATAGCGGACCGCTCGCTTCCACTCATCGTCGAACTCACTTGACTATTACACTGTAATGTTCTTGTATTTTAATTTAAATAATAAAAAAAAAAACTTTTGTTTATTGGGAGTCGAACCCACGACCCTAAGCTTATGGGATCAGCACCACTCGCACTGGGCTACCGAAGCACTTGCCAGAATAGTCTTTAATTGTTTTTTTCTTAAATTTTTTTTTTTAGTTCACTATAGAAAAGAAGCCGAATCACGTCTTTATACCACGGAGGTCTATGAACGACTGGTGAACTGAAAGTCCATTTCAAGTCTTCCATTCATCGATTTCCCAATAGAGCAAGCAGTCGTTACAACAGATCCGACAGACAGTAAAGCAGCATCATCCATACGCGGTGGTACATAGACGTCGGAACTATTGAGCGTGATGTATTGTGCATCGACATCTTGCACAATAGCAATGGATACAAAACGCTGGCTTGGGAGCAACCGCTGTATTCGCAATCAGTATCCTATTCACGAGCATTGCTTTATTCCACAAATTTAGTGATTTGTCTTCACCGTGTTGTCTGGCCGAACTACACATGCTATCAAAAGTAGCATTCTGCAGGCACTCTAATATTTGCACAATTAATGACCAGCACGGTACTTTTGAAATAATTAGTTTCAATTTATTTAGATGTGAAATCGCAATAAGTACTGTGGGCCGTGGCCGTGGTTTTGGGTCGGGTTCGATTCATACGAAAGGTGAAGTTTGTGCCCTCAACACAGTTTCTATTTTGATGTGACTAATACATGCATACACTGACCAGGAAAATCGGGTATGGCTATCCCTTGACATTAATCTCGTAGACGGAAGTTCAGGTTAAGCACATGAGACATTCTGTCTCTCAAAACGTATTCTGAGCATTTGTATCGCAGCACATGATAAGGCTCATCTTCCTAGAATCGCAGTATCCAAAGAGTTCGGCTTTCGCGTTCGATGGTAGCGATAATACCGAATCATAAGGAGATTTGTGTCATTCTCCGTTCTTTTTATAGGTTTTGTCTACTGAGAAGATGTCTTGGTCTTGGTTGCGATATTGCCCAAGTTCAGATGGTTCCTGTAAAAACGCAGTTCAAAGTTCAGCTAGTGCAAAATATACTATGTGTATCTGTGTTGTTCGCCGTGTCCAGAAAACAGAAATTGAGTAAGTGACTGTATCTCCAATACTTCAACTCGATTTTTTTAGATGGATACCGATCGATCGAATTCTTCTTCATAAATCGTTATAAAATGGATTTGTTGCTAACAAACAAATTAAATTTAAACGACTAGTTCAATTTTAAATAACAAGGTATTTAGTTGGCGGCTGCTGGAACAAATGTGTTGATGCAGCAAACTAGTAAAAAGATATTAATCAAAAAAACCCGTATTTTTACCCTGAATAAATTGCTCCCGGGAGAGAGCACAAGCGAGAAAAGCGAAGATAAAATGAAGGACATGAAAAAGTCAAACTTAATCGTTTTGTACTCGTACAATTATTTTAATTGATATCTGTGATTTCGTTCCATTTTAGAATAATTTAAAATACATTTCAAGACATGATTTTATTTCATTTCACAACAGAATACTTTACGTTTTGTAACTTTCCGCCCTCACTAAAAGAATTCAGAAAGTTGGCTAGATAGTGAATAGTTAGGTTTTTTTTTTGACCATTCCACATTATGTGGAAGTGGATCGTCCCAACCAATTTTAGTTTCGCATACCCACAGCTCATTATCTTAAATAAAATATTGGAAAGGGTTAAGGGAACATCCGAAAGCAGTTTCCGTTTTGTAGGCAGCAATTCGACGACATAAACGTTTCTCGGTTTTTGCTTTTAACAGCCCATGCCTTGCGAGTTTCGCTATCTGTCTTACCGAGTAACAAATATATTAGCCAAGGATGTCTGCTTTCTGATTTTAGAGCTGATAAACTGCGAAAAACTTCATCAGCATTGTCTACTAACTTCCGCAAATTTGCACTATCGGACAAAGTTACACTATACTATATAAAGGGGTTTATTATACCGATTTTCTAGTATTCCCCGCTTGTTTACAATTCGAGTCCGAAACTGTTAAGTAATTGAGCAATTTTACCGTCTCATCATGCAAGAAGGATTTGAGGTACTGAAATTTCTGCGAACCGGATAAATTTCCCTGACAGTCCAGCGTCTGAAAAAACATATCTCAAAAACAAAGCCACATTCGATAATAACCAGAAAATGATTTTAATGTAATAGGAGGTATTCGATATCATTAAAATGGTATGGTTTGAGGTAACTTTAGGTGCAGCTGACTTTTCCCAATCGTTCGATTAAAGAATTTTGTGTATTGATTAGAAGACTCATCGAACTCATCGAAGCTTCCTCACAGGGAGGAAGCGCATCCTTAATGGCGTTGGCTAATAGACCTTTTGCTGCTACTCGTATATATTTAATTTCTTCTATCTCGAAATCTGCTTACGGATTGTCATACCCTTCGTCATCACGAAACCCAAAAAAATCTTTTTGACTGGAACGAAATTCTTGCCACAAGGTTTCCAAGCATTTCAGCCAAACTTCTTAGACCGCATGGTCTGGACCTACAGGAATGTCTTGCACAAAGTTAAACAAATATGTTATTTCTGTTCAGTTGCATCAACGGCGAATGTGGGAGAACTTACAGAAATGCCGACCACGGATTCGAATTCACAGACTTGTGCTTTAGAGGCTTTTTTTCAACTATTTACTTTTTCCGTTAGTACCGATCAAACTCTCGTCGATCTGTGTGCTTTGGACTGATATTTGCTACCGCCGTACCTCTACCAACAGTTACCTTTCATGTTTTCTTACCTCGTGGGTATTAGTGATGAAAACTTCTGACCTCGTCGGTTTTTAAGATAAAACCATAAGCAATATAATCTCCTAGCAACTGTCCAATGTTTGCCCTTTCTCTCATTTCTGACGAGGAAGAAAAAAAACTTTTTGTAATTTTTTATGCCTCCTGTTATTCTGGCTCTGGCCTTGGTTAAAAGGATCACGGGTTATTTTCCTCTTCTATGCGTTTCAATGACATACAACATACAATGTTGTCGATCTTTTATTCATTTATTTTTAAAATTTACTGAAGGTTTCAGAAACGTACCTTCTAACCTATGTATGTTAAATTTTAAAATATTTAGTATTTAGGAAAATGAAGCTTAAATATCTGTCATTTCAAGTCAGTATGATTAGAAATACATTCTTTAACATTATCGAATTTTATTTAGTTCAAAATCTCCCTCTTATATTTTTAAGCTTTACATTTAACGTAGCTCTCATCTGAGCCATCAGCACAATCTGGAACAGAATTGCAAAGAGCACTCAAAGATATACAAGCACCATATGTACATCGAAATGCATAATTTGGACAGTTAAAATTTTTGCATGTGTCAAGTGTTTCATCTGACCCATCAGTACAGTTTTTAATGCCGTCACACACTACATCATTATCAATACATTGGCCTGAGGTACACATCCATTGTTCATCCCCGCAGCAAATTACTTTAAAAAAAAACATGAATTAGGCTACCAATTAAATCAATGTGACCTCCGTGTGAATGGAGATTCCAAAATTTTGACACTTTGATTCATACCAACGGATATGATCGCCACAAAGGCGATGATGCGCAGAGTAGATTTTGTAGTTCCCTTGGCATCATATTTAAAATCACAGATTCAGAGCACGTAACTATCAGTAATCTTCAAGATAAGCAAAATAAACTTTGACAACTTATTTCAACTGGTTCTGAAATGTTTATAAATTCAATTAAATCAAACTCAGCTAGTTTATATACTCGTAATACTTGATGCTTGACTAGCATCAGGTTTTTCCGTTAATACCTATATATTAATCACAAAGCTTAGAAGATAATGCAGATTTGAGCTTTCAATATTTTTATAAAAATTTTTTTTTTTTTTTTTACATGCCCATATTAACGCCGGAGAGCTTTAATAAGATGAATAAAAACTAAACCTTAATTCTAAATGCTAAATTTCGAGGAAAGTGACGAATTTGTGAAGATGTGTAACCCATGTTAAGTGTCGCTTACTTCAGGGGGTGATTCACTCGCATGTTGGTAAAAAAAAAGTTAGTATTTGTCTTGTAATAGTCTGCCCTCTTGCATCACAAAATTATGTATGGTAATTGATATTTGTAACTGATATTGTAACTGATATTAGCTTAAAAAGCACCTTCTCATGCAATAAAGTTATTGTTACAATGCCTGTGTGGGATGTGGCACCGTCTTGTTGTAACGACTTATCATTCCATTTAAGGCATTCTTTATTTACAATAATAGCATCGTTTTAAAAAAAAACAGAGAACCGGTCCAATAAAAACCACACTAAATAGTAAAACTTTGATGAAACATCGGTTTCTCGATATTGCCTCCTGCTTTTTCATCGGTCCAATTCTGATAATTTGACTCATTAACTAATCCCATGAGCAGGAAATGAACTTCTTCACTGAAATAAATTTTATTGAAAAATCTTCATAAAGTTGTATTTGGAGGTGCGTACAATTGGCGAGCGTAGCTTCAATTCTTCCGTTTATTTATTTTGTAACAGTCAATATTGTTATATTTACGAGTAGTTAAAATTCGACTTGATGTGGTTTTTGAACGGTTTAATTCCTGAGAACGATGACAAATTGATGTTCCTTGGCTCTTGGCAAAACTTTCACATATGCTGGCTGAAAACACTGAAAATTTTATATCTGCTATTATTATTTGTTGAGAGACACAGGCTCAGATAAAGAAACGTTTGAGTAAGTCAATAACTCTCTCTGGAACTGCGAAAAACATAGCGAACTAGCTGTCAGGCATATCTATTTCTTCATGCGATGCTTCCATGCCAAGAAGAAAGTTAAGCCCAATATAAAATAAAATCCCTAAGAAACATCTGTCTGAGAGCGAAAAGGAGGGCCCAACCCTCAAGTGGGCGCCTGGATTATAATCTGAATCTGGTTGTCTGTAAACAAGAGAGTATATCTTTGGAAAATGCAGTTAAGGACAGCAACACCAGCAGTTAAGATACTGGACGAAGCTGATATAAACTCTTGGCGAACCGCGTACAGGATTATCATGACAAAGGTCAGAGAGCACCTCCATTAACATGTCCAGCAATGCCGGAAAAAATTCTGGAAACTGTGTTTCCAGAACAATTACCGAATTGTTTCCGCGAAGTCATAGAAACTGCAAACGGAGAGACGCACCAGTTACCTTCAGAAAATGAATAACTGCTGGCCTGCAAACAGATTCGCGAAAGGAAAACTATAGACTTGAATGGATTTCTTTACAGAAATAACAAGGAGGTCTGACATCTTTTTAGTAATAATTTATAGCTGTTTAAAAGTGGGAACATTCTTAAATCAATGAAAACTGCATCACTTCCCAAAAAAATAAACCTCCAAAAGTTCCCTCGTCGTATCGCCCTATTTGCTTTCTGGATACCATAGGAAAAGTTGTAGTAACGGTCATTTACAACACACCGATGACAACAGCAGAAGAGAGCAGTGCACTGTCAGAATACCAGTTTTTACCAGGATTTCGAAAATTCCGCTTCACAGTAGACGCAACCAAACGGTGACTGAAACAGCAATCGCCGCGATTGAGAGACGTCGATGGTTTCAAATCAGCAAGCTGGATGTTTATTATAAATGCTCACGCTAGAATGTACATTTCAAGTTATATCCTAAGGATAATGTCCAGCTACTTGAAAAACAAAAGGCTAAGCTACGACGGCGACGAGGCTACCAAATACTACAACACTACAATGTTACAAGAGAGGCGCCTAGCTGTGGAATATTTTGTATCTCGCTGTCTTCAGGCTCTTAAAGCCCCCAAACACAAATATGATAGGCTTTGTGAACAATATCGGCATCGTAACCGTGGCCAAGCACATCCACTAATTGGAATCGGCAACAAAGAGAACTTTTTCAAGTCAAGGCAACAAGAAAGCAGGCCTGAGTTAAACAAAACAGAAGCAATTTTTGTCACCATCCGGAAGGCCGTTGAATACATGTATAAAATAAAATAAAACCCGGCCCTAAAGTATTTCGGTCTTATGAATGATAAAAGACTTGGCTTTAAGCTTACCTATCATACGATGCAGAAAATGCATCGATCACCCAATTCCAATTCCAATGGATAACACAGGTGCAGTCGCAGATTATTATTGTCAAAACTAGTTAGATCAATTATACCCAATGCGCGGCAACAATAGAAACTAGGAGAAAAATATTGTGAATTTATAGACTAATCGCGTTAAGAACAATATGCGCTTCCGGACTGTCAAAGACGAAGCAAAAAAGTTTTAGCTGGGCTGGTATGATGTCCATTGATATATGGGCCATGTGCGTTCGCAATAGAATATCGGATCATTTTACCTGTCCTCAAATAATATTCTTAATAGAGCTCCAGAAAAATACTAAGAAACCGATTGTTTTTAAACACTCTTTTCCATAGGACAAATTATGCTGCCAATGAGGCTTTGTCGAGGTATTTAAGTGAAACATATACTTTTTGCGATATGATCGACTTTAATCATAGTAGATTGACATTTAAAATAATTTGGTGATGAATTTAAAAAGGTATATCTAATTGACTCTTTTAGATATTAATATAATTTATGAACGTAATACTATTGTTATCAAGTACTGAACTACTTGTTTGATGAATGGACAAAAAAATGGATTGTGGTATGTACAAGCAAGGATACGTTCTTGTTCAACTAACGGATCAATTGACGACATCCATAAGCAGGAAAGAAATGTAGTATCTCGGTATAAAAGTGGCCGAACCAATAGAATGATATCATACCAACTTCATTTTTACATCACACAGTTTCGAACCAGCCATAGTGTGTTCAGAAAATATCTGTACAAATTCGAACATGACTCCTCCCCAAACTGTCCAAACCAGGAGTAGTAAGCAGATAAAGCAATTTTCCACTCTCTACGCCTCAGAAAACCTAGTAGCAACTTTTCGCATACCAGCATTAAGAGGAATAATAGAGTGAATTGAATTGAGAAGTGTCGAGTGTCAAAGAAGGTAAAATGAAAAAGAAAATAAAATTGTCTGAGACATAAGACTTAAGCAAGAAATAAACTACCAACCAGCCAAGCGAAATAAGGAAGCTGCACGGGGAGAGTGGTTCCAATTAAAAATTCCGTAGCGACGCGAGCACAGGCAAATGCGGACACAAGCCCATAAACGAATTAAAGTCGAAATTGTAAGCATACAGAGCCACTACTCTTATTTCTTTTCTCCTGACATACACTCACACACCTCACACACCTTAAAGTAAGAAAACAACATTTATAATACGAGTATATAATACTTTTCAATCTTTAAGCAATAAATAGTATTCTAGTCAACTACAAATCTTACATGATATTTGTTGTTTGAAAAAATGCAAAAATTCCGGGTACGGCTGGGATTGGAACACCAAACACTACCACGTGAGCTACAGCCATCTAAATTTAACAAAGAGCAAAACCACCTTTCCTTCTGAAAACTGCCTTAATCCTAGACTTCTATCTATTAGTTAGATGACTCACTTGGGGAGTTGATCAGTCTGATGTTAAAGAGCAGGATAATCAACTCCGAACTGGGTGGACCCTCTGTTAAAACATGTGTACTTCGCAAGGCGGTACCCTCTCACCCCTTCTCTGGAACATAGTGGTCAACGAACTGCTGATATACCTAGAAGCGGGAGGTACCTTGCTGAACATCTTTAAACTTTTAAAGAGCTCCTACAGTATAATCTCAACATACTAACACGCTGGGTGGATCGTTGTGGATTGGGAATAAGCCTCCATAAAACCAATATTGTCTTCTTTTCTAGTGATTATACAATTCCGATCATAGACATTTCCTTGAAGCTTGATCTTCTTTGATACAGCGAAATATCTGGGTTTAATTTTCGACAGGAAACTAAGCAGGATACCTTATGCCCATGTCTAGGCATAAGTGGAGTCCAACGCAGAACTCCCTACGCCGCATTGGATGCTCTGTTTCACTTGACACCTCTCGACATTTTCAGCAGACAAGAAGTAAACAAATAAACTTCTTGGCAACGCTCATATTCTTAGCATGCTAGGAATCCCACCAGAGAACATCGACTATGTAAGCATTTCCTCTAGATTGATCTGGTAGAAAGATGGCTTCATGGACGTCAAATCAATCCACTTCTACACTGGCCGTTCAAAGTCCGATAGTGGGGTCGGTGTCGAAGTTTTCGCTCATAAGCTCAACATAAGTCCCTCCTTCGGGCTTCCCAATAACTGTAGCGTATTGTAAGCGGAAATTCTCGCAATTAAGGAATTCCCTCTTAAGAAGAAACATCCCACGGAATTGTACGGCCTTGGTAAGGAGCATACACCAACTCATCTGTAAAATATGGTCGGACGAAAGTATGCCCGATGAATGGAACCTCAGCATTGTTTGTCCGATTCTCAAGAAAGGAGACCCTCTGAACTGCGCCAACTACAGAAGCATCAGTCTCCTTAACATCGCATATAAGATCTTATCCGCCGTATTGTGTGAACGCCTGAAGCCGTTCGTCAACAGCCTGATAGGTCCATATCAGTATGGCTTCAGGCCAGGAAAGTCCACTATCGACCAGATATTCACACGACGGCAGATCTTGGAGAAGACCCATGAGCTTCAGATCGATACCCACCACCTATTCATCGATTTTAAGGCCGCGTATGACAGCATCTATAGAGATGAGCTATATAGAGAAATGTCAAATTTTGGCATCCCTGCCAAACTCGTCCGTCTGTGCAGGATGACGATAGAGAATGCACGCTGCTCCATCAAGGTCGGTAAAGATCTCACCGAGACCTTTGATGTCCAGAAAGGATTTAGACAAGGCGATGCGCTGTCATGCGATTTTTTCAACATCGTACTTGAAAGAATAGTGCAAAACTCACGAGCAAACACAAGAGGCACTATCTTTCAAAAGTCCGTCCAACTACTCGCATACGCCGACGATATTGACATAATCGGGAGAAAGCAGCGTGATGTCAGTGGCGCTTTCGCGAGTATTGAGACGGAAGCGGCGAAAATGGGTTTAGCGGTCAATGAGGGCAAGACCAAGTATATGCTGTCAAGCAAAAAGGACAACCAACATCGACGTCTCGGACAGAACGTCACCCTCGACAGATATAACTTTGAGGTAGTTAAGGACTTTGTCTACCTAGGCTCCGCTATAAATACAGACAACGACACCAGCGCTGAGATCAAGCGAAGAATAACTCTTGCCAACCACTGTTTCTTTGGGTTAAGAAGGCAATTGAGTAGCAAAGCACTCTCTCGGACAACAAAAGTCACCCTTTATAAGACTTTAATAATCCCGATCCTGCTCTATGGCGCAGAGGCATGGACATTATCAAAAATGGATGAGGGTGTTCTTGGTTGCTTCGAGAGAAAAATTCTTCGCGCGATCTTCGGTCCCGTCTGCATTGACGGTGAGTGGAGGAGGAGATACAACGACGAACTGTATGGACTGTATAGCGACATGGACTTAACCAGAAGAGTGAAGATCCAAAGACTGAGATATCTGGGTCATGTGGAGCGCATGGACACCAATGCTCCGGTCCGAAAAGTCTTCGAATCTGCCCCCGAGGAACAGCGCAGGAGAGGAAGGCCAAGACTCAGGTGGCGCACGCAACTGGAAGAGGACCTCAGCCAACTTAGCGTGCGAAACTGGAGGCAGCTAGCCAGGGATCGAGCTGGCTGGAGAAGCTTGTTGACGGAGGCCTTAAAAAAGGTAAAAAAAAGTAAAGATAATTCATACTTGAGTCGGCTGCAATCAGCCCAACGAATTATTGGTAAAGCTTTTTTATTAATCTTCTCTAACTGATCATTTAAGAGATAACAATTGACATAACAAAACTGTTGCGAGTCCTATCTGAAGCAATGCACGAATAAGCCACACAAACACATACGAAAGCTGCCTTAAACTTATCCGTAAATAAAATATTTAAACAAACCGAGCAGCTGCAAATTGTTAACACATGTAGAAACAGAATGAAACTTTTGAACAATAATTTAAACAACGCATCATCCGTGCTGAGATTAAAATTATTAAGAAGACGTCCCATTAATTAGTCGGTATTTAAAATTGTGTACTCTTGTCGGACACACTGCATTTTAAATCATTTCTGTCTGCATGTACTATATTGTCATGTAATAATTCAGGTTTTTTTCAAGCTTTCTGCTTGGTTCTGAGAATAACATATTTAATTAAGTTATTTTCTTTAGCGCGGCCTCTTCAGTTGATTAGATTCGTTTTATACCTCTTTACGAACAACTTAGAGATATTCCACAAATATTTTTAGAACACAAATTCTTAGAAAAAAAAACGTAATTAAAGCTAACGAATCAACACTTTTTTTCTTAAATTGTGATTTGTACTGGGAATTGTCATACATCTTCTAAATCACTATGAAAATAATTGTATTCTAACTGCGAGATTAAATGTTTCAGAGTTTCAATAATCAGACCTGTTTAAGCTCAGTCTGCCGCTGATCGTAGGTCGTGCTTGTTCATTAGCTGAGACTCAAGAAGCAAAACAAAAAAAAAAACAAGTTTCTTGTGAATTGTTTGACTCATAATTGTAAAAAGTGTCTTAAAATTGAAAATACAAAGTAACCCTTTTACTTTTACTATGCAAAAACCCAAGGATTTTTTTTGTGCCGCACTAATTCTGACAGTTTTTTTATCTAGTAAGTACACACAAATATGTACCTATGTAAATGAAAGAATATATGTTTTCGTCAGCACATATACAAGTAATAATTAACTAGTCTGCTTAGTGCTGACGATGTTTTTCTTCCCAATAAATAAATTACTCGTAAATGATGCGCCAAGGTATAACCGTTTGAGTTCAGCAACAGTCACTTACAAATGATGTAATGTAGAATCAGTACACCAGTAAGGGGGCAATGAATGTTTGTATTTTTGTACGAAAAATGCAACGCTATCAATACAGCTTATGCTACATACTGCTTCAACGTATCTGCTACGACCCCTCTTCGAAAGTTGCCTTAATTTGCGAAACTTTTTAGATCGTTTTTTTTATTTACTTCACCGGACGAACTGGAAAATTATTGATAATTTTAGACTTCAGTGATACAATTGATATATTTTCTCGTTTCATCTCATTCGTTGCCATTTTTTCACCCTGGGTCGATGTCATAATACAGCATGTACACTTTGTCATTAAATCTTCTCCTTCAAAGGCCATCAGCGATGCAAATGGCCCGAATAGTTCTGGAATAATTTTTGCTTCGAAATGACCGAGGATACCTTTCAAAGAGTTCATGCCTCAAAGTCACCAAATAGGATTGAGAACAAGAGATCAAGGTCTTATATAGATTCTTCTTAGTTGTTTGGGATAGGCCCTTTCGACCAAATTGCCCTTAGTACCTCAAAATTAAAGCTGTCGACTGAGACCTTCTTTCTAACGTTAATTGAGCAGCAAGCGATCTATGTAAATCGCCATTCGATTGACTTTTCCACGATGTGCCGTTTCCCTGGCCCAAAACTAATTATCGAAGGAGTCTTTTTTGTATAGGTCGGGAAAACTATTGTGGGACTCCATTAACGATGCATATGTACTTGTACACGCTTTTAATTAGATCTTACAAATGAATGGATGTATCCTCTTCACAATGTCATTTCCGGGCTTTGAATACCTTGATGAAGTGGACAGAAGTTTTGGCTATCATCGACTAAGTCGAATGGTCTATCTTGGCTCACGGAGGGACGTTGAGCTTCATAGCCGCTATACTATGCAGCAGTGTGGATGCAGTTTTACTTATAGATCTTGTGGTAATGGTAGTCTTGTGACACCTTCAAATACACAATAACTACTATTATTCGAATGTCACTAATAGATCAATATGTAATTCAGAAAATACTAATTCTATTACATTTTAAATTCATTACAAAGGGTATGTTTGAGTAACCTAGAATTTAATACATGTACGTATGTGTATATTTATACGAGGTCAAACGAGGTTATCAATTAAATGATACATACGTACGAGTATATTGTATATAAAGAGTGAGCCAACAGATGGTGTGGATATTGGCTGTCAACTACTGTCATTTATTGATTTCAATGTGGTTGATCTTTCTAACAGATGTCATACGAACTTTGGCAATTTTAGTCATTTTGCCGTATTCATAAAAACGAAGGCTATCTTCCCGAGTATAAGGTAGAAGTATAAGGTAATATTTCAAAAATAAAAGCTTGCAGTGTAAGCATTTCCTTCTTTCGTGTTCATAATCATAATAATAATCATTACCTTATACTTGCGAGCATATTCTTCAAGCACAAGTAAAAGGTGGACTCGTCAGAACTGAATGACATGATAGATGCTGGAATATCTTTTAATTTTTTTGTTTCTCTTCTTCTTTCTCTTTCTTCTCTTCGCTCTTTACTACTTCTGTTATCTTACGGATCACATCAAAAGCTTATTATATTTTTCTTCCGCACCAGAAGTAGGATTTTCATATGGGGTCACTAAGCATGGTTCTATCCCATATCCGCTGTCACTAATGAGAAAAACATTGCTTTGATTTCTTAATTTTAGACACGTGAATTTTTCCATATTCTCGAGTCAGGTGCAAATCCCGGCCCACTAACGTCAACACTAGTCAAAATTTCTTTGGCATCACAAGTGGCTTGAACATTCAAAGTAGGTTTACCTTTTCGATTATTATTCTCATCTCCATAGAGTTTTGGTTTCTGTATCCCTAGGTAGGTACAATCGATTACACCAATAGCTGTCGGAAACTTAAACTTCCTTAAACTCTTTTGCTTCCGTTATTTCACTATTTGTAGTTTGAAATTTGATCCAATCAGTTGCGTGTGCAACTATGCTGTCAACTACTGCTTTCACAGTCCGAAATACCGTAGCTTGACAAGCACCAAGTTCTTCACAGATGCCTTTCTGATATCCAGGATCACTGAGATCGCCCAAACATACCTTCATCTATGCGCAGTTTCTTCATTCGAACCTAAAAGTCTATCCGCGAGCCACTGTAAACTACTTTCTTTAAAACGGTATAAATCTTTAAAATTACGAACAAGAGCAGATAAGCGGGGCTTGCAATATTAAGCATCCCTCACATGCACACCATCTGCCATCGCGCTGAAAATCGGTTAACACAACCGCTCATTACCGAGAAGAGTCTGCTACTGACCTAACTCAGACTTTTTGAAGGATTTGATTCTTATTCAAGGTAAAGTGTCAAGTTTATGCATACCCATTTACTTTTATGTGACTAAAAGGATATGCTTTCACTCGAAAAGTATAAGGTTCTGCTCGAAATTATTATGAATACAAGCAGAAGGATCTCCTTCATATTTCGCAAGTACAAGCATATCCTTTTCTTTATAAATACGGTCCATGTACTCTCTTTGTCATTGAATTTGATCTTTTTCGAGCAAGCCCTTTTCGTAGATGGATGGGTACGTAAATAAACAAAATTACCGTTTCTGGGGACCGGAAACCCCATACATATTTCACGAAAAAAAACATTTATGGGTTGGCAGCATCATTGGCCCGTACTTTTTCGAAAGTGAGACTGGAGAGAAAGTTATAGTGAATGTAGCGTTGCCACAACATGTTGGTCGGCTATTAACAGGGTGGTGCTACCGCCCACACAGGCCATCAATCAATCAATTTATTGCCTACGAAATTTGAGAATCGTATTATTATTTGGGTTAGTACGATTTGACACCTCTAGATTTCTTCTTGTGGGGTAATTTGAAGAGCAAAGGCAATGATAATAACCTAGCGACAGTTGAGGAATTCAAACATACTCGTAACATCCAAACTGAAATTGCGGCCTTTGACCCACTTATTCTTCAAAAAGTCATTGATAATTTTGACTTTCGGACGGTCGCTTATAACAGAAGCCTTGTTGGCCACATGAACGATGTAATATTCCAATCATAATCACAATCATATTCCAGTAACCCTGGTCGTGGATGCGAGCGCTTCCATTTGGCCACAAAGAACTCCTCTGCAAGCTTCCCTTTCCTTCCTGAATCCTTGCCTCAGTCTTAAAAATTTCTTATTGACTTGAGTTTCAAACATGTCGAGCTGGCCCAATAAAACTTTTGCGAGTTTAGCTATGGACATCAGCGCGAAACCATCGAGGAAATCCCTCTGCTGCACAATCTCCTTCTGATGAAATCTTGTAAAACGTTTTAGGGCACTTTTTCACCAGTGCTGAAGTTCGCCCACCTGAGCTCGCGCTGTTTTAAGTGTTCGGCTCCACAAACATATAAAGTCAGACTCATACATACACTTATCGCTGGTTCCCTATTAGAAAGTTATCTAGCGATAACAACGTAGAGGTGATGACAAGGTTTTGTCAACCACTTCTAAATGAATTAGAGATTTTTTATAGTCACACTAAAGTTGCAAGTTTTCTGAGCAAAGCCCATCTCACTCGAACTGCTCCATATGACAACGACTCAGCAATTAACAAGCATCACTGAATGGCAAGAAACTGACATTGAATTGATCCCACCTTCACAAACAAGAGAAATATGAACTTTCTTTGTGGGTAGGTGAGAAATCTTCATAGACACTATAGTGCTTATAGTAGTGTGAGATTCTTACTCACTAAAAAACACCTCCCTTATGCAGACTACGACTGAGTTTACATTTCATTTTCATTTTAAGTGCATTTTTATTTTCTTCAATTCGGTGACTCTTACATCCTCGACAAAAAACGCTTAAAAATTAGCTTAATTAACTTAAAATTATCTTATTCTAACTTACTGTTAAACATGACTCTTAATCTACATGTCTTTCGGCGCTCCGTACAGTATTTTTTTTTTTTTTGTTACATTAATTTAAGACTAAAACTAAGAAAATAAATTGTATTAAGTAAAAAACTTAGTACTTTTTTTTTCTTATTATAAAACTTATAATCTAAAACTTACAGACCTCTTAAAATAAGCCTACTTAACCTACTTAAGCTAACTTATTGTATAAGCATTATTTCTTTTTGGTTTGGCTTGGATTTCCACTTTTTTTTAGAAAAGGTTACCCATCTCTGTTTTTTTTGTTTTTTTTTTTCCAGTTTTTAGTTTTTTTTTATTTTTTTATTTTTTTTTTTTTTTAATTTTTATAATTTTTACTCTTAAATCTTAACCCTACCTACACCTATGTAAGCCGGCCACGGCATGGAGCTACCCTTCACTAGAGGAATTCGACGATGGTGCTTCCCCTTCTTCTGCAAGCCACCAAAATTGTTGGTGCTGCCGAGCAACATCCCCCATGTCGCGACTCCCTACCACCCTCTCCACTACATCGTGTGACGTCTCCATCGTAGTTGAGTCGCCTGTCCGCAGCTGTTCGAGAGACGTGGAAGATTAACGGCACCGCTAATCAATCCTGGATCAGACCTTTTTTATCTAGGTAGAGGAACGCTTCTGGAGGAATAAAGCCGCCAAAGCCAACTCTCTCGTGATACATATAATTGGGGTAGTAAGTCCCAGAGATCAGGTTGTTCGACGATGTCATTGCTCTTGCAATGTGCCTTCGAATCAACTTAATAACAAAATTGTCCACTCGTATTAGGTTCGCCCTATTGTACAAGACGTCATTAGGATAGAATTTGATGTGCTCCGACCCTGGTGTTCTGTATAAGCAAAGACAAGCCCTAAGGCAAGCCCTCTCAAACACCCGAATCTTTTCCAAAAGACTTGCTATCACGTTGAACAACACGGGACAACCAAATGTAAGCATAGGCCGAATAAGGGCCATGTAGCAGATCACCTTTACCTTCGCATCGAGATGCCTGCTATAAAACAGTCTCTTTGTAAGGGCAAAAGCACCTTTGGCTCTGGCCAGAGCAACATCTATATGTTTGTTAAAATACAGATATTGATCTAGCCAGATCCTAAGGTATCTGACTACATTTCGACAAGCAAGTTGTCCCACGATTTGAAACTTTCGCCAATTCTTTCTGGTATCCGCAGAGGCCCCAGACAAAAGCGTCCTAAACAGAATGGTTTCCGACTTCTGAAAATTGATCTTCAACTTCCAGTCGTCGCAATATTATTTTATTTTATCGAAGTCACGTTGCAAAAGAATGTTTATAACCTCAATCTTTTAACCTGATCTGTGCGCGATTAAGTCGTCTGCGTACGCTATGGCATGGTGAAGTGAATCTATCTTGTGTAAATATTGAAGAGGATTGGCGAATTGACCGCACTCGATTCACCACACTTCCACTGGGCTACCGAAGCACTTGCCAGAACTATATTTGATAATGTTTTATGTTTTTTTTTATTCACTTAGAGAAAAGCCGAATCACATATTACTACCACAGAGGTCTATGAACGACTGACGACTGAGTTTACACTCAACAAGCAATTCTTCTTTCGCATTTTATTTTACTTTAGTAAGATATTTTTCAGGTAATTTTCCATTAAAGTTTTCTACGTACTTTAAAAATTAAGTGCTGCTGATCACCGCGCTAGATCGAGAGGGTTAGTCCTTTTCAGACGGCGCAGTAAATTTTTCTCGTCAAGCATCTGTTGAACAGAAATATTCATATGTCCTTGTAGTCGATTTCTGTGTTTTCCCGCAAACAGCTTCATTTCGTTTTGAACGTTTTCGACTTCTAGGTCTCTGTGGATATCATCGTTTCCAATGTATCGCGGTGCTTTAACAAACCCTCGGATGACTTTGTTTTGGAATGTCTGTAAGACGTTAATGTTACTAGTTTTGGTACAACCCCACAGCTGTACACCATATGTACAGACCGTTTTTAGCACTTACTTATATAGCAGCAATTTGCTTTATAGGCTGAGCTTGGAATACTTTCCAAGAAGCCAATAAATGTCTCTATACTTAATTTCAAGCTCTTCATGTGTTTTCTTAACGTGTGATCTCCATTTAAGTTTAGCGTCGAGTGTCATGCGAAGATATTTGGCCTCGTTCGCGAAAGGAATTTGTACTGCGTTGATAAACAAAGGTAGATTGTCAATTTTCTTGAGAGTGAAGTTTACATGGACAGACTTGTTTGTCCAATTGTCATATGGTGACACTTATGTATAAGATAGAGGTAGAGCAGCCTTAGCAAACCTTTTTTAGGCAGCGCTTTAAGTATCTCTCCCGTAATTAAGTCATATCCGGGGGTTTTATTGGGCTTAAGCGTGTCTATAACTGATGGTAAATGGTACTGGTACATGTATTCTAATTATACGAGTACTATGTGCAATGTGATACTCTTAAAAGCAAATTCTTCACAATTTTATTTTCGTTATAATTATACTTTATTAATCTACTATTGTAAATAGAACACATGGATCACGAAATTATGTTTACTATATATGGTATGTATGTTTGACCAACCGATTTCGTTGGGAGTTTACCAGCGAATGAATGCATTACAAATAGTTAGATAAATTGAGTTGAGTGATTTGAAGCAAATGGCAACAATATGATTAATAAACATGAGAAAGATAGTAATGAATATTTGAGTAAAAATTTAGTTTAAGTGAAATAGAGATGAACTTACGAGTAAATGAAGAGAGTGTTATTGAGTGTTTTATGATGATAATGATTTCTAAACAGCATACATCTTTATTGTCTAAAGCACAGTAGAGTCTTAGTGCTTCATTTACTGAAGATACAGAATATTTAAATTGGATCATATATGTGACATCTTGCTTTCTAACATGAGGATGTTATTTTGTTTTGCCAATGCAAATCAACCTAAAACCAAAACCATACGTAAAGGTAGTTTTTCTTTTTTTTTTTAACAAAATATCCTATATTTATAAGCACTTAACAGTCTTCGTAAAGCCTGGCGACTTTATTACTCCAAAATTGGAGTGTCCCAAACGCTATAAATAAAAAGTCAAACTTTTGTCACTCGGAAGTGTAGAATTGTAATAATAACTGACATAAAACTCATTCATAATCAATATTTGTTTATAGTATAGGTATGATAAACATTATTTATCTTTTGTGACTATTTACAGAAATATTCGTTTGCAAGACAGAAGATGAACCTACAAGTATGTCCACATAATCACTTATTAAAGATTGAAACAATAAAAATATTATTTTTCCAGAATACTGCTCTTCTAAAATACTTGAGGGCATAACCATTATTGCATCATGTGAAAGAAATGGTCAAACTGTAGAATGTGATGATCGCATCAAGCCTGGAACTAAAGCGAAAATATCTTGTCAACCTGGCTACAGGAAACCATCAGAAATTGTAGTGCAGAATATTGTTTGTGATTCTAGTGGTGAATGGGATTATGCACCATTCCGTTGTGATCAAGTTTGTGGAGAAGAGGCTATGCAGTTTTCACCATTAATCCTCCACGGCGAACCGATTGCTGTTAGCAATTCACCGTGGCATGTAGGCATCTATAAAAGACATAATTCATCTTACAATAATTATATTTGTGGTGGTACTATTGTCAGTGCTAAAGTCATTGTATCTGGTAAGTAGTGAAATCTAATTATTTGTAAATTAAATGTATATATCTGGTCTCTATTCGTATTTAGGTAGCTAAGATCCAAATGATAGTTCATAAATAAAAGATTTTAATAAATTAGATTTCTGCAACAAAAATGTAAGATCCTACCATACCAATAAATATAACCTTGAAATGTCATCTCATCCAGTCGCACTTGTCAATAAAAGGATCCTATGAAAATCAATGTTCTCGCTGCTCTTTGACACGACTTATGGCATAGTTCTGCTAATAAACAGTTTAGTACTCGTATGTATTTATCAAATATCAGCATTATAATTCAGTGAGTTTTGAATGGTTATGCACTGACTGTTCCAGCGTTTAGGCTTCTTAAAAAGATTCGTTATAGAAGTACACTCTTGAATATACTGATACCGATGTCCCAGGCTGTCTAAGAAAAGAAGCAAGTTGTTTGCTGTCCTGAACCTCATTTTACATCAATATTATTTTATAAGTCTTATTGTGCTTAAGATATGCTATTTATCTGTCCGTGGGGGGACACAGATAGATAATTAGTTCATTGTACTTGTTGAATTTGGCATACAGTGCTTACAGTTCGAGTACGCCAGATATTCAAAGAGGGTGGTCTACATGGAGTAGTCATCACTTTTTCGGAGAATTTCGAGAGATCCTATGTCACTAATATACAGCACACATAAGTGATTAGCAAAACTGTAGTGCCTCGTCGGGAAACCAATAATCCTGAAGTTCTTTCAACTGAGGAACAGTAGGAAAGCCGTTAGAGATGTTTCGAAATGGCAGTTTGGTCTCCAAAAATCCGCCACTTGACCCTAAACGACGACCCGGGCAGTTCTATGGTAATTAAAGCTCCAGTGTTTGTTGTACCAAAGACCACTTTTCGTTAAACAAAATAAAGCTTTGAGAGTGCTTGTTTTATCTTTAACTCTTTAACCTATTTAAACTATTTAAACACACCCGTTAAACTGTCCACTTATGTATTTATTATTCTGATACAGATGTTTCATCACCAAGTGTCAAACTACAAGTGAGTAGAAGATATTGATGCCTGGTATGACTTACATTTATGTGTTGATACAATTCGAAGTGTATTCTAATACTAACACATAAAAAATAAAAAATTATAATTCATGATATTAATGTGTGGTTAGTGTTGCCACTATATAACATTTCCTGTCCCTAATCGTGATATCTTCTCTGTTCCTTTAACTGAGAGCGGCGTCTTACTTCATAGTTCCGAGATGCCGATTTTTCTTTCGGAGACCTAATTGAAACATGATCAAGGTACTTCTTTTGACGATTTGCTGTCGCCAACAAACTCCTTCATTTGGTTTAAGTGTCTCTTCTATAAGTTGTCACCATCAGTGGTTACGAAATACTCGTACGTTTGCTTCCCTATTCTCTTTTTTACTATCGCTACCGACCAGACCTTACCTTTTCGAAAATCTCTTACCAGTGCTGACTTCCCTTCACAAAAATCTCTTCGATCTCGAACGTTTTTCACCTCTGTTTGCTTGTTGGTACTCGGTTTTAGAATTTCCAATTTCATGCGCAAGTTTCGCCGCAACATCATCGACGCTTGTGACTGGCCCGGGTCAATAAGTCCGTGACTTTTTGCATTTCTGACCTCTTTACTGAAACAGCAACACTACTCCTGTCAACAGGCATCTGTCAGTTAACTCCTGTCAAAATTTAAACTTGCTGCGTCAGTTAGTTTGTATCAGACTACTCACTAATTTGAGGAGAAAATGGAAAAAAGTGAATTTCGTGTGCTTATTAAGCATTATTTCTTGCGAAAAAAAACCATTACCGAGACCAAGGCTAAGCTTGATAAATACCATGGGGACTCTGCACCATCGATTTCAATGGTAAAAAAGTGGTTTACTGAATTTCGTTGTGGCCGTACAAGCACTGAAGATGCCGAACGTCCTGGACGCCCAGTTGAGGTCTCTACACCCGAAACAATCGAAAAAATTCACGATATGGTGTTGGCCGACCGAAGATTGAAAGTGCGAGAGATTGTGGAAGCCGTAAGGATCTCGCATGGCTCAGTGGTTTCAATTTTGAATGATCACTTGGGCATGAGAAAGCTTTCCGCAAGATGGGTGCCGCGTTTGCTCACAGTCGACCACAAACACATGTGCAGTTGCCATGGCAAAAATCCATGAATTGGGCTATGAATTGCTCCCTCATCCACCCTATTCTCCAGATTTGGTTCCGAGCGACTACTTCTTGTTCCCAAACCTGAAGAAATGGCTTGGTGGAAAAAGATTTGACTCCAATGATGAAGTCATCTCGCAAACAAAGGCCTATTTTGAGGACCTCGACAAATCATTTTTTTTGGAAGAGATAAAAAAATTGGAGAAGCGTTGGACAAAGGGAGACTACGTTGAAAAATAAAATTATTTTTTTATCAAAAAATCTGTGTTTTAATCCAAAAGTCACGGACTTATTGACCCGCCCTCGTAAGTATCTCGCTAATGCTACTGCAACTGATTTTTTCTCTCCTTCTAAAATTTTCTTTACTGCCATTTTGAATGGCTTCACTGCATTTTCTGCCAACCCATTGCTTTGGGGGTGAACCGGTGGCGATGTGATGTGCTTTATCCCATTTCTTTGAAAGAAATCCTGAAACCTACTCCCCGTGAATGTTGGCCCATTATCTGTCACCAAGGTTTTTGGCAACCCAAATCGTGCAAACGTTCATTGGATAGGTCTCAACCCATTTCGTTTTGGCGTCCACAATGATTAGAAATTGCCGATTCTCCCATTCAACAGTATTGCCTTTATCCAAAAAAAAGTTATAAGAAGATTTTTACATATTTTAAGTAGCTACGAATGACTTGACGACCAGAATTCTATTTCAAGCACAAACGATACTACAA
Source organism: Volucella inflata (assembly GCA_928272305.1). Classification (NCBI taxonomy): domain Eukaryota; kingdom Metazoa; phylum Arthropoda; class Insecta; order Diptera; family Syrphidae; genus Volucella; species Volucella inflata. Next base: position 47,816,851 of record OV743716.1, on the reverse strand, counting down.
TGATGAACAGGTTTAGAAATACTTTATATACGGTCTTGATGTAGTGTTGGTAGCTGTTAGTGAGTACTTCAAGGGTAAATTTTCTAACATAATCCTGATATACGCCCATACCCCTACAAAGCCAACGACGACGCCGCTAAAGAAGTTATTTCAAACTCATTAACAAGACACATAAGTAATGTCCTAAGTACGATTGTAATGCCAGGATAGGACTTCTTTGGTAGAACAGTTGGCAAGCATAGATAGACTACACCATACCACGTCAACGGAGTTAGGCTTATTTATTTAAATGACTATAGAAAGCACACGGTTTCAATATACATAAGAATGGATCATGAAACACTAAATTAAATTAATCACATTGCATTAGACGTAAAGCATGTCTCCGGTATCCAAAATGTTCTCTGAATTCTTTGGATGAAAGAACTATTGTGTGAAGATGTATAGTACAATAGAAATGCTACAATCGCAATGGACGGCCAGAAGCTTTGGTGAACGCTCGAAATCTGACTGCGCCTTCAGCATTAAGTACCGCAGGCCAGTGGCAACGTGCCAACCTGCAGTCAGATACGCTGTAACTGATGTCCTGAGTTTTATCTGACCACTACCGAAAAATGTCTAGTTTGATAAAGATATAAAACGGCGCTGCAGCGAAGAACTACATAACCGCTTGTGAATTCCAGTAACAGAAGAGACGAGGAGAACATCGACTTCTACAGAAGAAAAAGAACGATAGCGAGTACAGATATTGGGAGTGTATACTCTAGAGACAGAGTACGGAAGTTTTACCTACAGATAAGATCAAGGAAAGAACGCTTGTTTGTGCATATATAAATCTATATAGATGAAGAAGGCAACACGGATGAGTCACACTCGGCACTGTAAATATGGAAAAACTTCTTCTTCATATTGCCAGCAACTAAGTTTAACATCCCGCCTTCAGACAAAATAGACGAAGATAGCAAAAACTTTTGTTTACCAGATCAAAATGAATGAGGATAGCAATATCAAGTTGAAATGCAACAAAGCACCTCCATCTTACTTTTTACCGGCCGGGGTATTTGAAACTGCTGGAAAGAACTTTGTGTAGAGTATAAACCATCTCATTTGTAAGATTTTATAAATGAAACTTCATCATAGGTTGATTTCATCATAGGAAACTCCTTTAAGTGCGCTTACCTAAGATTGCATACAAGTTCTTTTCTGCCATGATGTGTTAACATCTGAAACCTTTCGTCAACAAAAAACTTAGGAAGTCCAATCCGATACCGAACATCTTTTCAACAGTTTTAAGCCCGCATATAACAGCATTTGTAGTTACCAGTTTTGACACACAAACTTAATGACAATAGAAAATGGTGGCTGCTCGGGCAAGGTCTGTTATGACTTAACCGACACCGTATATGACAAAAAAGATTTTAAACAACAAAACGTAAAAGAGTTGTGGGGAACTCACAAGCGAACAGTGGAATCACAATCTTCTTTAAAAAGTCTGTGAAAATACAAGCGTACGCAAATGCTAGGTACGCAGAACTCAGCAGGGTGTCAACGTTGCGTTTACTGGTATTGAAACTGAAGTTCCAAAGTTGGGTTAAGCGGTAAACGAGGGAAAAACTAAGTTTATGCTGTGAACATAAATGGATACACCGTTACATCATCGACGATTTGGAAAGAATTTTGCTAACAGCTCATCATCAGGAATATAACGAAAGACCACTAGTACCAACCGAAATTTCTTTGAGCACAGAAGGCAATTGAGTGTCCCTAACAACTTATGAAACTCTTTGTAAGACCTGATCATCCCAGTTCTAATTTGTGACTATGAAGCACGGACTCTATCAAAGGGTATGAAGATTATATTCTCAGTCGTTTCGATAGAAAAATCCTACGTACGATATTTGAATCTGTTTGCGTTGATGAGCTTTGCAAAACAAGATTGAACGAAGAAGTAAATAGGCTCTATGACGGCATCGTCCTATATAGTCAGAAAACTGCGCACCAGTAACCTGAAATGGCAAGCATATGCATAGCAATTATAACAGAGGAAGACCTTACCTTAAGCAGGGCGAAGAGAACCTCAATCGACTTGGAATGCACAACTGCAAGCAATTTGCTAAGGAGGTTTTTAGTTAAGGTCAATGATCACCGCGAACTTTAGCGCTACCTAAGTAGAGTAAAGGGTTATAGACTCAAAGTATTTAAAAGGGGAATAGAAATTGGTAAATTCAGTTATAGTAACTACAGAAATGTTTACTTAAAAAAAATATGTATTATTTCAGTACAACGATGATTTCGGTTTTTTTTGTGTATATCTTGCTTTTCTTTTTTGTTACCTCTTTTAGTTGCCCATTGCTTCTGGGACCACGTAAAGGGTTCTAAATTAAGCAAGGACCTTTTCTTAGTCGGGGCTGGCAAATATTATCGTGATTTTGATGATCCCGATATCAATGCACAATTCCAAAATATATCCGTACTTGATATACCAGACAAGTAAGTATCCGAAATATGAATTTATTAATTTTTGCAAACGTTATTATTTTAATTGTTTTTTCTTACCAGATATAGAGGCAGTACTGAATTTTTCAAAGACGATATTGCGGTACTTGTGCTGGTCAACTTTCTTAAATTCAACCAATATGTTGCCCCTGCCTGCCTTGATTTGAAAGCAAGCGCAGGCAATTCAGTTCCTAGTAACGAGTTGGGACAAATTGCATCTTGGAGTGTGCTCAACCCAGAAGATAATCCGGTGCTCAGAATCACAGAAGTTTTTACTAGTAGTCAGAATGATTGTCTTGAAAAATTTGGAAAAGAGCTACCTACTATGATTACCGAGGATAAATTCTGTGGTGTCAATGCAACTTATGAAAACTTATGTGTAGGAGGGAGTGGTGGAGGCTTAACTGTGAGGAAAGCATCGGATTCTAAAAAGTTGCACTACCTGTGGGGCGTATTGAGTGGTGCAATGCCAGTTAACCAGGGATGTGAAGCAATTCAATTTATTACCTTAACAAATGTTCACTATTACAGTTCGTTTATAATGACAAGGATCATATCAAATAGACCGAAATAGAGGTTGTAGGAAAATATAATGCAAACTATTGCGAATCTAAATCATAACACCTTACTGGCACTGTATATATATAAGAGCAGCTGTTGCAATTCTTCTCTTACGCTTTTTTTCTTCTTAAATGTAACATCTTATAGTCTCTATAAACGAATAAACAACCCTTTTGACTATTATGATTGCTTATCTTTTTTTAAATTAACAGAAATAGGCCTTTTCTTACAGACAAGGAATGATTACTTTAGCACAATTTTTCACCGGTAAATAATGTATGTCGAGTGTATTGATTTGCACTTGGTTCTTTACACAAGAAACTGACTGATTCATAAAAGAAGAGTTTTTGTTCCTGCTGAGCTTTAGTCATTCGTGTGCAGCTCAAATCGCTTACTATATAAACTATAACCCGAGGAAAATCTGCGTGTACGCAAAAGCTCTTACAACTATATAACATAGTTTACGGAATTAATTCTCATTAAGCACTGTAAAACATTAAAAGATGCATGAAATAAATAGATTGTGCGAAATCTGTGCCGAAAGAACCAGTGCGAATGCCATTTAAATTAGTCTTCTGGAACAGTGAAGAAATCATTCGAAATACAGATATCAGTTCTCGAAATACGAGTACTATGAGTATAATTAATTTGCTATTCAGTTTGTGGGATTCCTATCAAAATTTCGTAGAATTGATACTTTGCCCATAGTTTGAGGGTCAAACTCTTAAAATAAGATCAAAGAAGAGTCAGTAAAGATGACATTAATGGTTCGCTTATTGCACATACTAACAAATCTAATCGTATAACTAGGTGAAAATGCTACTCGGCTAATGAAACTTAGGGAGGAAATAAAGATAGGTGACGAAGTACGTTGGCTTAAAATGTTTTAAAGTTATGATGGCTAAGATATAAAGAAATCGACAGAACATTCTTGTCCTTATTTATGAATTAGAATATTTGAGAGTATGTCCGAAGTTAGACTTGAAGGTGTACTGTCTAGCATTTATTGCGGGAGTTACGTTTGGAAGTTTGAAGGGGCGGAATGCTACTAGAAACTTCGGTGGGGCACTGGCGGTAAAAATAGCAATTTCGAGGCGTCACTTATGAGTTTTATTGCATGGCTTTGGATCATATCCAGAAAGTCCAAAAAGGCTTTAGAGGCACCTGCCCGAATGTAGGCGTCGTACTCCAGTTTTAGGCAGATGAATCCCATACATTTACAGAAGACTGATCAGAGGGATGAAATATTTCTAACATTGCTTGAGAAAACTTACACATTTCGCATCATTCCTGGCTACATCAAATACATGCTGATTCCAATACAAGCTATCATTGATAAACATAATGTCGTAGACGGAGACAAAGCATTATCTGAAAGTGCTGAGCTGACCGCAATGCGTGAAAGAACTGACATATGGAATGTTAATGAAGGGTGGGGTAGAACTTCCAATATATTTGACGAACGACCAAAAATTGGTCCTTCTTTTGGAACACTGTAGTACTTTGTGTCTCCGTTTTAGGTCTAATGCTTAAGAAAGGCGTTGCGGTCATTCCTGACTCGTTTGAACTTTTCGGTTCTCCTCTGTCGAGTTAGTCCTTTAGAATGAAAAACCATTTCTCTAACCCTGACAGCCACTTTATAGATCGAGTCGTATCAATGCTATTCTTTTGATTTGAGGCTCTTCATCCGATGACTAATCCCTCATTCCAAAGACAGTGGTGCCAGCACAGCATCCATGTCACTATCGAAATTATTAAGTCCGCCCCAATTGACATTATCGTATTACAGCAGAACAGTGTAATGGACACTTGTCTGACGAGCATAGAGGACAGTACATTAACCTTTTATGTATCAGCGAGAGAAATTAAAAACGGTTCTAACGTGTTGACGATATGACTGTCAAAGCCTGGTATTCGCGTGGGCTCATTTACAATTTGGGTACAGTTGTTTTCAACACACTGTCCTTCGGATGTTGGGCCCCCGCCCAGTTATCAAATCTTCTGCCATTGTCTAATAAAAAGCGGGGTAGAGCAAAACTGGACTTATCTATAACATCATCAGACCTTTACGCCACTGATGGTTGCAAGCTGCCGGTCATAGTGAGTGTTGAGTGGCAAGACCACCAGGACTTAAAACTTGGAGTTAGGAGCCTCCGGACTTCGGTTCAGGCCTAACTTGTTGAGGCAAGCCCCCTTGTGGGAGCGTCACGGTGGCTGTAGTTTAAACCTAAAACGCAGGGAGGGTGCAACTGCTGGTTTCACCCGAAGTAGAGTTGCAATAAGTACTGGGTTCTGAGACCCTCAGATCAATAAGACGTTTTAGGTAGGTCTCGACTCATACCAAGGATGTGTCCTCAACACAGTTCCGAATTGGTATTAACTGATGTAGGTAGCCGTTGACAGGGGATAACCTTGCGCACATGGATGTATAGGCATCCCGTGAAAAGTCACACCACATACTGTCCTTTGGATATTTTCTGTCCAGAATGTTAAAGCCATTCAGAAATGTTATATTGAAATAGTCCGTAAAAACGACTTCAGTATGAGACCACACTAGTAAGGGCTTTCCAGCCTGCTAACGAAATGCCTATGTTGTTCACTTTAAACGGCAGACAGTATTTTATATGCGATCTTCTGCATATTCACCTGAAGTTGGTTCATATGATATTATCTGCCTTCTTCAGGGTCGGATACACAATGCTGACGTTCCATTCATGAGAATGAATATTCATCGGCTTACATTTAAGAAATGAGTTGCTGCATGCTCCATATCCAATCATCACAACCGATGGCAGTTAAACCAACAGGTTCAATAGCCTTGTTAGACTTAAGCTTGGAAATGATTGTCCTGACTTCATCTTAGTCAAGGTGATGTAAATGTTGCTGAACTTCTTCCCTTTTGAGTAGTTCATTCTGCCAAATGGTGCGATGTTGGATGTCATTCATCTCAACACTCTGCAGAAATTAAACTTTCTGATTCTCAGCATCGAATGTGGTTCTTCTATGAGGCTTCCATTTCCAACATTGCAGATTTCTGTTCGGGACTTATGTATAAGGTATTTTCATTTTGTTTCTTGTTAGGACTTCCAAACTTCATTCGTAGTTCTAGGAACACCTCCCTAAGGCCTTGATGAAGCACTTTTCGTGTTATTTCTTACATTCGGCTCTTAAAGCTAGTCGCACCCTCCGTTTGCTTCTGAAAGGCAGTTTTGTGCATCGGTTGTTTGTCCAAATTCATCTGTGTGCATTCTTTATTCAACCAGGGGTTTCTTGGTTGAACAGGGTTAAACCCTGAGTGAATTTCTGCAAACAAGCCTCTGGTCATTTATATTCAGTGTTACTGGCATCGAAAAATTACGGAAGCAATTAAAAGCCTTTCGGTCTATTGCAATCGTGGTTGTTCGGTGTTAAGCTTTATTTTATTGGTTATCTTGGCTACAACTCGTTTGGGCTCAGTCAATGTTCGTTCGGAACTTTTGGACATCCAAAACACTGGTGGAGTGCCTTGTGTCGTTTACAAAATGATTAATTTGGTTAGCGATTTGTTGGTCAAGAATCATCCAGGTCCCTTTATAAATATCAAAGCCTGGAAACGGTGTTACGGCTATAACTACATTACTTTGTGAAGTAAAATCAATAAGCTCCTGTCCATTTTCGAAGATGATGGTGTGGAGGCTGTCCTTCCCCACTGTGTTAGCAAATATATGGCCTCCTTGTCTAGCTTGGCACAAAAATCGACAAGGACGATTTTCACATCATATTTAGGGCATTGTTTGCCGGTCTTGTCAAACTGCTCGTAGAAGCAGTTTTTGTGGAGTTGTCCTTCGCCTCTGTCGTTATCCGTTAAAAATCCAGCAATCAAAAACAGTGTCATTTAATACTTTCAATTTCTCAAACTTGGCGATATAGTTTTAGAACAGTAGTTTGACCAAACATACAATACAAAGATGTTATTCAAATGAATTGCTGAGACAAGCATTCAAAATGAGTCATACTCCAAAAACGCATACGTTTCAGATAACGTATTGCATTCTTTTGCAAAAGTATTTTTAATCCAGATAATCTTTGACCTGTCTTGAAATAAGTCGACGTTAGGGATTCCTTCACCTCTTCCTTTTTTTTATATATAAAAAGTATCTTTGCAAATAAAAAAAAGTCAAAATAAAACTTTTGCTGGTATTTGTTATCAGACGCAAAAATTTCATCATGTAAAGATGCACATTTTCTCAGTTCATTCGGTGTGACCAGAGTAGAACAGTTAAACTAATGGAGAATATAACTTCTATATCAAAAACCAGTTTCACTAATCAGTGACAAAATGTTTACACACAAGTAATCCCTTGCGCAAAACCTACAAAGTTTTGCCAAAGTACAGTCAGAAACTGCTGACTTTATATACCAAATTTATTACACAGTTCTTAACCTAACTCCCCTAACGATAGGATGCTGATTATCCAGACGCCATATTAAAGGAGATATATTGTGGGAGGACAGAAGAGCTGCAATCCCAAAAGACTGCAAAAATCTTCGTCGAAAGCGTGTCCGTAAATCTCTCAACAATTCTTATGCCAACGCCGAAGCCAGAGCAGCGATGCACTGAAAGACGAGAGCCTTTCATCACTTTGACTGATTCTGGAAAAAAACTCAACATTTCCGAATCAATACCTGTCGTCTTTTCAACGATTTAAAGTGCATATGACAGCATTTATAAAGACGAGATATACAGAGCAAATCTATTTTTGACAGCGGAAACGATTTAACTGAGACCTTTGATGCTTAACAATTTTAGCGGAACTCACAATTGAATACCTAAAGACACAATCTTTCAAAAGTCTTTCCAAAAACTGTCGTACGCAGATGAACGGAGACACATGTGACCCTATGCATACGGATTTACTTTATAAGTGCGTGAGTATAAAATATCGATTTGACTAAAAGATGGCTTAACTACTTTATATGGTGAAGGGTAAACATCTATCAATAAATGCCAATATGTACATAACAGGTTGTGATAGTACAAACAATTTTGTTTTGTCGCTTTGAAAATGCCTAATTTCGTGCCAGCTAAGGACCATTTGCAGGCAGTTTCATTACTTTTCTTTTAAAGAAAATCGCTGCTGAAAGTCATCTATTATTAATTGAAATTTATGTTGAACTTGCTCCAACTTGTACTTCAACAAAGGACAAACGAACGTTCGTTTCAAAAGTGGTGGTTCTGGCATCGGCAAAAAATATCGTGGAACACCAGTATTATTTCGATATATAGTATGAAGACTTAATTCAATCACAAGGACAGCTCACAGAAACATAAAACGCTAATTTAACTAACTTAAAATATTTGGAAATATTGCTGAAAACAAATAGAAAGAAAGAGTACCTCATTATATGGTTAATAAATTTTATACAGCAATGTGTAGTCCAACACACTTTTACAACTAAATTTACGCCATAAAAAAATTAAGTAGCTGAGAGACCCAACAGAAACTGCGCATTGCTTAAGCGTAGAGGTAGAAGGGGTAGAATTGCTGCATTTATAAGGAAAAGATGTTCAACAAAATTTTTTTTGATTTTAAGTGGCGCTACAGTCCGGGGTGGAGCTGGGCCTCAGTCAACAAGCTTCTCCAGCCAGCTCGATCCCTGGCTAGCTGCGTCCAGTTTCGCACGCCAAGTTGGCTGAGGTCATCTTCCACTTACATGCGCCACCTGAGTCTTGGCCTTCCTCTACTGAGCCGACCCTCGGGGGCGGACCGGAGCATTGGTGTCCATGCGCTCTACATGACCCAGCCATCTCAGTCTTTGGATTATCACTCTTCTAGCTAGGTCCATGTCGCTGTACAGTCCATACAGTTCGTCGTTGTATCTCCTCCTCCACTCACCATCAATGCAGACGAAGCAACCAAGAACACCCTCATCCATTTTTGATAATGTCCATGCCTCTGCGCCATAGAGCAGGACCGGGATTATTCAAGTCTTATAAAGGGTGACTTTTGTTGTCCGAGAAAGGGCTTTGCTACTCAATTGCCTTCTTAACCCAAAGAAACAGTGGTTGGCGTGAGTTATTCTTCGCTTGATCTCAGCGCTGGTATCGTTGTCTGTAGTTAAAGCAGAGCCTAGGTAGACAAAGTCCTTAACTACCTCAAAGTTATATCTGTCGAGGGTGACGTTCTGCCCGAGACGTCGGTATTGGTTGTCCTTTTTGTTTAACACCATATACTTGGTTTTGCCCTCATTGACCGCTAAAACCATTTTCGCCGCTTCCGTCTCAATATCGTCCCGATTATGTCAATATCGTCGGCGTATGCGAGTAGTTGGACAGACTTTTGAAAGATAGTGCCTCTTGTGTTTGCTCGTAAGTTTTGCACTATTCTTTCAAGTACGATGTTGAAAAATCGCATGACAGCGCATCGCCTTGTCTAAATCCTTTCTGGACATCTAAGGTCTCGGGGAGGTCTTTACCGACCCTGATGGAGCAGCGTGCATTCTCCATCGTCATCCTGCACAGACGGACGAGTTTGGCAGGGATGCCAAAACTAGACATTTCTCTATATAGCTCGTCTCTTCACTTCATCCAGGTCGGGTGGACGGAATTGTTGGTCATCATCGTCCAGGTTGAAAGGTTGATTCTGCCTGACAGCGGTATTTGGTCCGTCATCCCCGTTATACCGTCTGCAGAAATTATCTTTCCAAATCCTCAGCATCGACTGCGATTCTACTACGATGTTGCCTTGTTCATCTCTACAGGCTTCGGTTCGGGGTTTGTTTCCGCGGCATGTTAGTTTTACCTTTTGGTAAGACTTCCGAACCTCATTCCTGGAGTAGCATCTCTCAATTTCCTCGATCGCGCGCTTCTCATGCTCTTTCTTCTTCCTCCTGAGAAGCCAGTGCTCGTCTCTCCTCTTCCGCTCATAGAGGTCATGAGCAGCTCTGGTCTTTCTATGCAGCACCGCGTTATATGCATCTTGCTTAGCTGCATGTGCTTGCCGGCATTCATCATCGAACCAGGGTTTCGTTTTGGTGGACGAGTGAAACCCAGCACATCAGAAGCGGAATCTCTGATGGCGTTTTGGCAGTGCTTCCAATGGTCTTCGATGCTTGATGCTGGCGGCATTGGACCTCTTAAGAGATTAAGAGACACTCGATCGGAAAAGGACTTGGCGATCTCTTGCGATTGTAGCCGTCTGGCGTCGAATTTTCTCACAGCACTAGTTTGTCTTGGCGTAGTTTGGGATATCCGCAACCGTACCTTGGCTACAACAAGGTAATGGTCCGAGTCGATGTTGACTCCTCGGAACGTACGGACATCCATAATACTGGAGGAGTGTCTTGCGTCGATCGCAATGTGATCAATCTGGTTGACTGTTGATTGATCAGGAGTTCTCCAAGTCCCCTTGTGTATGTCGAAATGTGGGAACCGCGTGCTAGCCACGACAATGTTTCGCCCCGCCGCAAAGCCGATTAGCCTGAATCCGTTATCCGAGGTGGTGTTGTGCAGGCTATATTTTCATTGCATTAAAATTACCGAGGACAATTTTAATGTCATAGCTAGGGCATTGCTCGTAGGTCTTGTTAAGGAGCTCGTAGAAGGCATCCTTGGTGTCGTCATCTTTCTCCTCTATGGGGGCATGCGTGCATATGAGGCCTATGTTGGCCTTGATGCGGATTGCTACGAGGCGCTCGCTCACATGCCGGAAGCTCAGGACTTCTTGTCTTAGTCTGCCTCCGACAACGAATCCGCATCCAAATAAGCGCTGCTTTTGCCGTCGATAGCAATTGCCGTAGAAGATGTCGCAGTTTTTCATCCTCTTTCTGTCCGGCCCATCCCATCGCATTTCTTGGATGGCGGTTATGTCTGCTTTGCAGCAATCTAGGGCCTCCGCTAGTTGCTCGGCTGCACGTGGTCTATTAAGGGATCGAACATTGCATATCCGAAGCTCATTGTCCTTAAATCGTTTGCGTGGGTTGTCAACAGTAGATCCGTCCATATCCGAGGCTTGTTGATACTTCGTAACTTATGTTTTTTTAAATGGCCGGGCAGTTACCCTGGCGGCACAACCCCCAACCTGGAGGACCAGTTCCATTTTTAATGCCCCTAGGACGAGGGGTCGGTTACACCGATGCCAGTAACCCGTTCCGGGATGTGAGCGCTGCCGTTGACCCATATAGGACTCGTCCGCCACCATCTCTTTTCCAAGACCCTGAGTAAGTCCTGGAAATCCTTTCCGGCATGAGCTCCAAATATGTCGGAGTAGCCCGGTTAAGGTCTTGTCTTGTTTTTCCGACACTAATCCTGATTTATGGCGCAGGAAACTCGCCATTTGCCCCCTTCACTTCGCAATCTCTAGTGAGATTCCCAGATGGCGCCACGGGGAGGCGTGAAGTAGGACTTATTAGCAGAGCTGCAAGATGTTCGGCTGCAGAGGCTCATTCTCGTCATTTAAGGAACCAGCACCTGTCGGAAGATGCTACTTCTACGGGGCCTTATACTAATCGTTGCCATCCCAACCAAATGTTTATTATTGTATCGAAACCGGTAGCAAAGCTATATTTCAGAAGATTTAAAAAAAAATCCAGGCAAATTCAATACACGAAGCTATAAATATTTACGTATTAGATACTTAGAGGAGACATTGGGCTGTAGACTATTTAAGCAGGGTTACGAAAAAACGTTACAAAAGCTATACTTCTAAAAAGTTTTATAAAATATTAGTTCCTCTTTGTCATCAAATATTTGCTCTATGCGACTATGCAAAATTTACAGCTGCGAATGACAGCAGTGAACCGTTATAGTTATTCCCTGTGAAAAATTGGCGCGCATTGTACGGGCAAATTATTTTTGCAAGAAGTGAATTTGCTAAGTAAATAAAATAAGTGTTCTCCAGTGTTTCGATTTTCGAAAAAAAATTATCGGTGAGTAGATTTATTATTGTAGAATAGAATCCGAGAAAAAAACATCGAATTTCGATCTAATGCATGCTCTTATCAGCCGCACACCCCACCCTGCCTAAGGGCAGACTTGCCTGCTGCAGCATGAAAGTGAAAGTGAATTTTGCAATATATTTGCAACTTATTTTATGAAAATGGATTCTTCTAAACTATTCAAATTGTCGAAATTGACCGATGAGGAAATTGCTGACTTGATGGAACCCTAGAAAGACGACGACGGTAGCCCTCAGGATGAATTGAGCGAAGGTGAAAGTGAAGTTGTTGAGGTTGTAGTATCCTATAGAGAGTTTTCCCAAATGCCCAATTATATTCAACAATTAGAAAATGAATCTACCAACGATTTTCTTTCAACAGCTACGAGTTTGAGTGTGAACCACGAGGTAAATGATACAAGTTAGGTTTTTTATACTCTCTAATAAGAACAATTTTAAGTGACGAACAAAACGAAATCGTTCGCCCTTACCAGAATTTGATGAATGTTCTGCATATCATTTACCGAACGCTGGTGGGTTCACAGGAACAGGAATAGATATCATTCCACAATCTTTTGAGTTCAATAGAATCATTTGCAGAAAAAAACACTTGGAGCTAGAGCGCAATGAAATTGTTTTCCATGGTGAAAGAAACTGAGCGCTTTAATGAACTAAAAACAGCATATCAATGTTTCTTGTACTTTTTTGCGGAGGACTTGTTTGATGTAATAACCAACGAGAGTATAAAGTATGTCCTTCAACAAGACATCGCAAGCACTTTCAAATTGAGATCCACCGAACTGAAGCATTATATTGGTATATTGCTGTATGTGTCCGTCTTTCGATATCCAAATACAGAAAGGTATTGGTCGAAACATGCACTTGAAGCATTAATAACTACGATGACATCGAAGCGATTTTTCAAGATTCGCAAAAACCTTCATTTCAATGACCTATCTTTGATGAAAAAAAAAGTGAAGAAGGCTACGATCAGCTGTACAAAATTAGACCCCTCATTAATCATTTTAATGAGCGCTTCGATTCTGTGCCAAAAACGGCACGATTATGCATTGATGAGCAAATGTGTTTCAAGAAAATGATGTCTGCCTTGCGGCAATATATACCAGCAAAACCAAATAAATACGGAATAAAATTGTTGGTTTTATGTGACTCCTGTGGATTTTCGTACAGATTCGAAGTGTACAATGTGCCGGTGACAATGATGTGTTGGAAAGCACCCCAAATTTGGGTGCGACGTCGAAAGTTGTGGTTCGTTTATCGCAGACGATTCCTGAATTCAAAAATCATATTTTATATTTCGATAATTTTTATACGGCTCTTCCAATTTTAGTTTATTTGCGAAGTAAAGGAATTCATTCTCTTGGCACCATTCGTGCCAATCGAGTTCCGAACTGCAAGTTATCTAACGATAAAGATGTTTCCAAAAAAGATAGAGGCTATTCGGAAGAGTTTGTGGGAACTGCTTTCGGAGTAGATATTTCTACTGTATTGTGGAAAGATACAAAGGCTGTGCACTTAGCTTCGACATACGCAGGTGTAAAGCCATTTAGAGCCGCTGCTGCTGACGCTCCACCAAATAAAATAACTAGGTACGACAGAAAGAACAAAAAGTATATTTATCCAACATCATAAAAGAATACAACCACCACATGGGAGGTGTTGATCGCATGAACTCTTTATTAGGTCGTTATCATATTCGCATGAAAACGAAGAAGTGGACATTGCGTATGTTTTATCATTTCGTGGATATGGCTATGGTGAACTCATACCTGCTTTATCGGCGAATTCATTCTAAAGAAAACAATTTTACGAATCGATTATATGGCCCTCGTTATTTACTACGTTTTATAAGCTATCGGATTGAGTTTTCATAAAAACTCCGTATTTTTTCTTCAAAAAACGTCCTAAAGTAGTTTTCAACAGCTTAGGCGGTCGATTGTTTCTACAGCTCAAAAAAAATTTGATTTATGAAATGCACCAAACAGATAACAGTACCATCATTGAATGTAAGCGACTTTTTCCAAAGTGTTCTGTACATTCACCTTGCTTGTTTCCAGCTTTTTTTCATTGGATGTGGTTGTATAGAATCCAGGTCGTATTACGAGTCGATTCAAAAAAGGTTAGTTTTCATATCAACTAAGCAGAGCTATGGCCACTTCCGTCAAGTTGGGAATTGAATGGCGAAATACTGACAAATGGTCAATATTACCCTCTCCGCAATTTCCTTAGCTGAAATTTTTTTTTTTTTTTTACTAAAGCTCGCTCATAGTCATCATCAATTTTGGAAGGCCGTCAAAAACGAGGTTGATCATCCAAGATCATGTAAAGATTAAAATCGAGCCAATTGTCTTGTAGGAGAATGGAGACCCAAGCTACTAAAAGGAGATCCAGGAATTAAAGGAATCAATTGATACTGATGAACGAAATCTATCAATCAAAAACTATACTTATCACTTAATAGAATGCACACCTGTCAGAAATGTTAGTAAATCAAAATGGGTCTTCAAGACAAAGTGTAATCCGGATGCTTGTTTGCAAGAAGAAAAGTAAGACTGGTTGCAATGGGTTACACCCAAATGTTTGAGGTCGATTATTCCGAAATTTTTGCAACTGCTCATAAGACTTTTATATGTTTTATATGTACCTATAGAAACGGACTTGAACTTACATACATTAATGTGTCTACAATATTTTTGAATGGATATTTATAGAAGGACAACGAAACAAATATCGTTGTCAGGCAGAATGAACCTTTCAACATGGACGATGTAGACCAACAATTCCGTCCACCCGACCTAGATGAAGTGAAGATAGCAATATCTAAGCTGAAGTCCAACAAAGCTGCTGGAGCGGATGGCCTGACTGCCGAGCTCTTCAAAGCGGCAGGCGATGACTTGGTAAGGAGCATACACCAACTCATCTGTAAAATATGGTCGGACGAAAGTATGTCCGATTCTCAAGAAAGGAGACCCTCTGAACTGCGCCAACTACAGAGGCATCAGTCACCTTAACATCACATATAAGATCTTATCTGCCGTATTATGTGAACGCTTGAAGTCGTTCGTCAACAACCTGATTTTTCCATATCAGCGTGGCTTCAGGACAGGAAAGTCCACCATCGACCAGATATTCACACTACGGCAGATCTTGGAGAAGACCCATGAGCTTCAGATCGATACCCACCACCTATTCATCGATTTTAAGGCCGCGTATGACAGCATCTATAGAGACGAGCTATATAGAGCAAACTCGTCCGTCTGTGCAGACGATGGAGAATGCAAGCTACTCCATCAAGGTCGGTAAAGATCTCACCGAGACCTTTGATGTCCAGAAAGGATTTAGACAAGGCGATGCGCTGTCATGCGATTTTTTCAACATCATACTTGAAAGAATAGTGCAAAACTTACGAGCAAACACAAGAGGCACTATCTTTCAAAAGTCCGTCCAACTACTTGCATACGCCGACGATATTGACATAATCGGGAGAAAGCAGCGTGATGTCAGTGGCGCTTTCGCGAGTATTGAGACGGAAGCGGCGAAAATGGGTTTAGCGGTCAATGAGGGCAAGACCAAGTTCATGCTGTCAAGCAAAAAGGACAACCAACGGCGACGTCTCGGGCAGAACGTCACCCTCGACAGATATAACTTTGAGGTAGTTAAGGACTTTGTCTATCTAGGCTCCGCTATAACAACAGACAACGATACCAGCGCTGAGATCAAGCGAAGAAAAACTCTTGTTAACCGCTGTTTCTTTGGGTTAAGAAGGCAATTGAGTAGCAAAGCCCTCTCTCGGACAACAAAAGTCACCCTTTATAAGACTTTAATAATCGCGGTCCTGCTCTATGGCGCAGAGGCATGGACATTATCAAAAATGGATGAGGGTGTTCTTGGTTGCTTCGAGTGAAAAATTCTTCGGGCGATCTTCGGTCCCGTCTGCATTGACGGTGAGTGGAGGAGGAGATACAACGACGAACTGTGTGGACTGTACAGCGACATGGACCTAGCCAGGAGAGTGAAGATCCAAAGACTGAGATGGCTGGGTCATGTAGAGCGGATGGACACCAATGCTCCGGTCCGAAAAGTCTTCGAATCCGCCCCCGAGGGACAGCGCAGTAGAGGAAGGCCAAGACTCAGGTGGCGCACGCAAGTGGAAGATGACCTCAGCCAACTTAGCGTGCGAAACTGGAGGCAGCTAGCCAGGGATCGAGCTGGCTGGAGAAGCTTGTTGACTGAGGTTCAGGTCCACCCCGGACTGTAGCGCCACCTTAAGTAAGTATTTTATAAATAACGGCGAAAATTCTTAAAATAATAATAATAATTAAAAGCTTGTCTGAAGCTAAGTTAATTAATAAATAAAAAATTAATTATAATATTTTAGGTTATTGGTCACACTTAACGTCTTAGATTCGAGAACGTCTTCACTATCAATATTTTTTCTAGCGTTTCAATTCATTTCTGATTAACAAACAAGTAATACGTACTTATACGTGCTCTCATCGATTGAATGTCTACATTCTTAAGATCAAAGCAATCAAAATTGAGATTGATTTATGTGGTTTCAATATGAAACTAATGGACTTATACCCATTCACAATACCAGATTGTGGTCAGTCTGTTGTTATCGTTGAATTGAGCTCGTTTGGCTATTTGTACGCGCACTTTGGGGCCAGGACAAAATTTAAAAAAACACAAAAATAAATAAAACGACACGAATCTGATAGATAGAATTGTCATAAAATAGTGTATTGTTTATTTGACCCGATCTTCCTAAATTAATAATGTCAATTAGGTATAGTAAAGAGTCTGTTTTATGTGTCACACTTTTTTGACGATCATCTCGTCAGGTAAGTAAGCCATGTCTATATAGTGCTCACTAGTTATATTCTTTTCTTACACAACTTTGTTAACACTGTGAAATACTAGTCCCATCGCTCAGAAGTGGCAAATTTTGTAAGAAAAACAAAATCTTTTTTTCTAGGCTTATGCTGTACGAGTCTAGAGTGGCAGTGCCAACCTGGAGAATGTATAGCTTCCAAAGACCTCTGTAATGGTACTCCAGATTGTTCGGATGGATCAGATGAAATTGGAGACTCGTGTTATCAACAAATTTGCTCGGGTTTCGCTTATCGATGCGCATACGGGGCTTGTGTGACAGGATCAGCTGAATGGAATGGCATCAAAGAATGTGCGGATAACTCGGATGAAATAGGCATTAAATGCGAGCGTATAGCAAAGCCGAGGAACACAACTTGCCAGTAAGCTTTACATTTTAACCCATTCACTGGCCATATGGACTGAAACGTGTCTTGCTGCTATTGCCAAAAATTTTAACGATAAGCGTGTGTGATTTGTCAGAGTAATATAATGCAAATTTATTTAGAAATTTAAGTTTTTGATTAGGATATAAGCTTATAACAGGTAGAGAATATATGTACTCGTATTAATAGGTATTAACTGTCATATCCTATGGCCTGCTACATCGATTTTGGATTTTGATTTTGGACTGACATTTAAATTCTGAAACCATTTGGATAAGTAGTTTATTTAACTAAAGACTTTTAAAATCCAAAAAGAAAACATTCATTTCGAATGTTACCTTTTTTGTTGCTTGCTTTCCTTTCTTAGCAACGCTTTTCTTTCTATGTATAATGACATTTTTTATTAGAGTTTTTAATTTATAATAACTGGTAATTCAAGTAAAGTAGTTCTATTGCTGGTAACTGCTTTATGAATCAGCCCTGCATTAATTACAGCAGTTCCAACTTTATTGTA
Source organism: Volucella inflata (assembly GCA_928272305.1). NCBI lineage: Eukaryota > Metazoa > Arthropoda > Insecta > Diptera > Syrphidae > Volucella > Volucella inflata. The sequence continues at coordinate 47,799,086 of OV743716.1, read as the reverse complement.
CCATCTATCAGACTTACGGAGAGTGCAGTACGACGATATCACCTAAGTCGATATAAGTCGATATTTCATTGTAAAGCCCTATCCTGCTAAACGGCGAATCAAACGTTCGATTCACATTTTCGATTCATTTTCACACAACTTTCCTGTTCTGCCACCACCACCTTGCCGATACTAAGTCGAAATCATTTCGAAAACGGCTTCTGTGGAATTTCTCTTTATGTATTAGTTTTGAGGAGATTTTGTTTGTGAAAGATAAAATAATTTCATTTAAATATTAAAAGACGTATTTTAAAAATGGATAGTGTAACTTTGTAGTTACCATTTTTAAATGAAACGCGGAATTAAACATTTAGAGGGGTACCAAGTTACATACGTAAAAATCGACAGCATATAATGGATTTACCAGATGAAGAATAAGGAAAACTTGAGAAAATTTATAAAATATGAATACAATTAGATTGTTTTTTAAAGATTTATTAAACAATTCACTAAACATTCAGCTTTCTTTTAATACATGTGAGTTTTAAAACGGTGTCAACAAAATATTTCAATATATAGGTACATACATTCAAATTAATATTCCTCTCTTTTAACTTTTTCCACTCAACGACTTCCTTGGTGAGTGGGCCTAAGCTATTCATTTCTTTTGTAATTCTTCCCAGAATTGTTTTATTTGCTCCGAAGCTCTTTATCTTCTATTCTGCGCTATATCTATGCCCATCTAAGCCCAAGCACATCGAATAAGTGATGGTTTGTTATTTTCTTCAACAAAACAATTTACGAATGGTATTTTTGGATACACATTTTTATTGAACATTTTTTACTTACATTTTGCTATTTATGAACTTTCGACTGCAAATCATAACGCAACAAAATACTTACGGATGATTCGATGACAGATTTGTATGGACAATTCTTTTCGATCATTTAGTGTGATAGGGACAATCGTTTACGGATGGAGAATGATTCCCTTCGAATTTTTAATGGAATACAAGTTTTCGATTTCCAAACGATCATTCCCCCCGACGTTCAGTAGAATAGGGCTGGTACTCGGAAACCAGTATTCAGCATCACTGCTGTGAGTCCCGAAATCACCACGTATACACCCATTTTAATTTTCCACCTCATAACTTAAAACCGTTTCAATTTTTCATTAATTACATCTTTGGGAATATTTACTCTGTTTCTTCTAAAAGTTCTTACAAAGCGTATATTGCGTTTCACCAATTCTTCAATCAAATTCAATAGAATAGTTATCAGTACATAATAATCTTCCTTCATCGAGGTATGGACTAATTAGTTTCATTACTGTATGTTTGACCTTATCCTTATATTGAGTATTTCCTGGAGACTATCCGCAATAAGCATCCAATGTGTAAGTTTGCCCACATTCATAACATATTTTAAAAACTTTAATTCCGAATTTATGTGGTTCCGGGGCAAATATTGGCTGAAAGATAAACGTTCTCGCCAACGAATCATTGTTTCATTGATGCCTAAACAACATATTTATAAAGGCCGGTCACTGTTTGTAAGATCTCCATTGTCTGAAAAGTGTCAGGATCGAAGGAAAAGTTAAAATCTATTTCGATTCATAATATCTGATATAAAAATTTTAAAAAAACTTTCTGTTGCGACCAGCACAACTCCATTCCAGCTAACCGTACAATCTCCATTAACAATTTAATTCCCAAACATTTTTTTATTTCAAATCAATAAATATTAGTCCAACTTTTTATTTGGCTGCTCCTTGATGCTTCTCAATATATTGTGGAGGATTATTATTAGTTTTTTTCATTATTAAATCAATATTAAGTATTATCCCTTATAAATAATTAATTGATGTTAATCTAAGGTCATCCGTTTTGGAATATATAGTATTCCAAGCGATAATGCTCGCTGTCAGTAAATGCAAAATATTTTTTGGATTCCCCTGCACAAGAAGCCATATATGGCTTTTGATTTTTCGGCGAAGACTGCTTAAACTGCGTAACTGCCATTGGAAATTAACTATTAAGGCCGTTTAGGTAAATCAATTGTTGATGTGTATATGTAAATTTGGTCACCTTTATCTCTGAACAAGTGCAAAGAACTGCTGTCAAATTCAATAGGGCGCGTTGTTAAGGTTCAGTTCAAGAACATAAAAAAAAACATTGTTTTATTTTTGAGTAGCGAGTACCTCCAAAGGAAATAATATTTTTTTATAAGATTTGATACTAGTAAGTAAAATTCATGCGATTCAAGATACAACGGGTTTTTAGCAACGTCCATATATGGCTCCTTGTGCATTTACTGAAATATTCACTGAATTTCAGGGTTTCAGATATGGCTCCTTATGCATACGAAGAAGATTATGCGAGTTCCCCGCTTTTTCTACAGTGACTAAATAATGACTCCATCACGTTCGTTTTACAATTAAACGCTTTACTTTTACTTTTAAATTCATTTTTATTACTTCTTTCAATATTAGCTTATATTCTAGACAAAAATGCTTAAATCTAATTTCACAATGACTGTTACTTATTCTAGCTTACTGGCTCTTACCGAACTCTCTAAACTTAACAATGTCAATATATTTTGCCTTTCGGCCTTAAGACTATCTTACGACTAATGGTCTTATCTATCAATACAATCGAAATATTTCTAAGAAAAGTTCTGGAAAAAACTTAGATACTATATCATTTTTTAATTTTTGTATAAAACTTAAAGCTATGCCCTATTCTACTTAACCTACCTAAGCTACTTAGTATAACCTTAATATAATCGGGGTGGTGAGCACTCGTAGACTCTCACTCCGGGTGGTCACCATCTCGATTGCGATTTCGGGCGCCTGGCAGTCCTTAACATCGTGCACAAGCACCGCCCAGACTTAACTGATTCCATGAAGCATCAGTCACTTCTTAGCAGTGCCGCCCCATGTTAACGAGCCCGGCCTTTCCACGAGATCCCCCTAACTATCCTAAATCTAACTTAAAACTAGGAGAAGTGTGTTACCTCAGTAACGTACCGACCTAGGAAAGCATGACTACCCTCCCTACTTCCTTAAGCCACCAGAATTCGGTAAACTGTTTTTCGGCATCGACCCGATCCCTTTCCGCAATCGCGGGACTAAAACGGAGGAGCTCCTGAGCATTAGCGACATACCCGTCGTAGATGAGCCGCTTGTCCTTCGCACCGCGGTGGCGGTGGTATATTACCGGGATACCATCCCTACTTTGCACTAAACCTTTAGCATCTATATGAAGAAAAGCCTCCGGCGGGATAAAGCCCGATAGAAGTGAGCTCTCATGGTACATGTCATTGGGGTAATAAGCCCCAAAGATCAGGCTGTTGTCGCTGGTCATTGCCCTTGCAACGTGCCTTCGAATCACCTTAATCAGGAAATTGTCAATCCTATTCAGATGAGCCCCATCGTAAAGGGCTTTGTTGGGATAGTATTTCTTGTACTCTGATTCTGGTGTTCTATACAAACCCAGGCAGGTCCTGAGACACTGCCTTTCAAACACCCGAATCTTTTCCATCTGAGACGGCGCTACATTAAACCACACAGGGCAACCATACGCGATGACTGGCCTAATTAGGGCCACATAGCATATGACCTTCACCCTGGAAACAAGTTGACTGCTGTGAAACAGCCTTCTTGTCAGGGCTAAGGCCTTCTTGGCCCCAGCGAGACAAACATCTATATGTTTGTCAAAATACAGATATTTATCGAGCCAGATACCAAGGTATCTAACTACGCTTCTCACCGCTAATGGCATCCCGTGTTGTCCAATGATGGCCAAATTTCGCCAGTTATGTCTGGTATCCCTAGAAGCACATCGCAATGGAGTCCTAAACAAGATTGTTTCTGACTTTTGGAAATTGATTTTTAATTTCCAATCATCGCAATACTCCTTAATATGATCGAAATCACGCTGCAGAAGAGCATTGATGACTTCGATTTTTGGGCCTGATCTGTACGCCACTAAATCGTCTGCGTACGCTATAGAGTGATTGAGGGAACCTACTAGATCACTTGTGTAAATGTTAAACAGGATCGGAGAAATCACCGCCCCCTGTTGTAAGCCGTTTTTAATATCAAAGACTTTGCTCGAAGTGACGTTGCCACATTTGACAACGAACTTCTTTCCCATAAGCATGTTATAAATCATATACAGCAGAGGTTTCGGCATACCCCTCCTAGTTAACTTATAGAAAAGCCCCTCTAGCCATACGGTGTCGAAAGCCTTTTCAAAGTCAACCAGGCAGGCACCCGTACACTGGTTCTTACACTTATTCCATTGTATGTCGGAGATCAGCTTTGACGCAGCATGAATAGTGTCATGCTTCGCCCTAAAACCAAACTGATTTTCCGGAATTATATTATTTTCCTCAACCCACCTTAACAGCGCTCTATTAACCACTCTCTCGAATACCTTGCTTATATTCGGAAGTAAACTGATTGACCGAAGATTAGCCGGGTTTGTTCTAACCTTATCCCTTTTCGGGACAGGATGTACCACTGCTATTTTCCAATGTGTCGGATAATGTGCATTATTCAGCGCATTGTTAAATAGCGTAGTAAAAATATCCACTGCTTCCAAGGGTAGGTGTCTTAATACGACGTTTGGAATACCGTCTACTCCTGACGACTTTTTGTTTTTCAGAGACTCGAAGATGCACAGAAGTTCATCTTTTCGCACGAACAAATTCGAGGAAGCTCGCTCATTGGCGACGATGATATTTGCAGCGTTTTCTTCACTGAATACGGTAAAACCGTGATTCTCGGATCGCCAATTTTGAAGCTCGTTGCGTAAATAATAGTGACTTACGTAGGCCCTGTTATCAATGTCGTGATTACGGTGAACCGGATTGTTCACCGTATACACGGCTTCGAAGAAAGCGCCCAGCAAATCCACTTTCTCCTGTGGGTCTTCGACCACGAAAAAACCATCGCCTGAGTCGGCACTTTCTGGACTTATACCAACCGTTAGTAGTGTCTGTCTGTTCTCTGTCGTCTGTGGAATTCGAACACATTGAATGTTGTTGTGATCTTTCCGCCTGAACAATTTATTTATCTGCGGGAACATATTCGGACTACTAGATTTTATAGCCCGAATCTTATTGCCCCAGTGCAGACTTACAGCTTTACTGTAATTTTGTTTTATTAATTGTTTAAGGTTTTTGATCACTGACTTCAATGTTCTTATTTCCGGGTTTTGTCTGTCAGTAAACTGTCTGTACAGTTCCTTCAGTCTCGTGAGCAGTCTACTTTTGTATGCGTACAGTGCGTTTATTGTTGGAGTTCTGTACTTTTTGGTCTGGTCTTCGTCGGAGCATTCTACCCGAGGAATAGTCTGCTCCATTGTGCGTTTAATAATGTCTTGCATAGTCAGTAAATCAAAATCGATTTCGTCGTTGGTCAAGTTTCTGTTAGTCGGAGGATCAATTCCATTCAAATGCAAATTCCGCTTTAAGATTCGGGAGAAGCGCGACCATCGTACCCTACGGTAATCGTATGAGTACAATTGATCGTACTGCTCCAGAAGCGTTTGTTCATTTGGGATCCGTATTGTGGCTGCGAGTCCGTAGTGATCACTATCGTACTCGAACGCTCGCAAACAGTTCCGTGTGTTCAGATCCACGTCTGTCAGTTCTAGTCTATTGTCTATAAGAGCCAAGTCCAAAAAGGAACCAGCTGATGGAAAGGATGGAATGTTCGTCGCGTACAACTCAAGTTTGTACTCAATCATATATTGACTCCACCAGTAGTGTAACTGGTTACCCCTAGTGTTCGGCGGATTATTTCCCCATGCCGCATGTCTAGCGTTCAGATCTCCGGCCAGACAGTAATAATTTTCTTCCGATTGAAGCTGAAGGCGTCGAAAAAGTATTTCGAGCTCAGTTATAAATTGAATGGGATTTGGTACTTCAGGTGCGTAAAGCGACACCACATACAGTCGCCTTCGACTATGAAGAGGAATGCATATGATGCAGGCTTCCAACACCCGGAACCTCAGTAAATCCCCGCTGTATATGACCCTATGGCGTATGCCCTTGCGTAATAAGATACCAACTCCACCCCCTTGTAAGGAGTGAGGTCGGTCCCTTCTATATGTATTGTAGCCACTGTAGCCAATTTTGTGATTCTGGTTAAGCTTAGTTTCGCTTACCAAAAGCACATCTGGCCGTTCACTTAACAACAGGTTTTGCAGATTAGTTCTCCTTTCGTTTCTGATTAGTGAGTTAACATTTAACGCAAGGATCTTTAAGTTGACCTCATTCAACGTAGCAGACATTATATCGGCGTGCCAGACTTGTCAAACAGTGTCGAATAGATGACGTCAATTCGAGCCGCTTGTTCATTTAATTGTTTCTGGAAGTGATCGATTTTTCCGTGTAGGGACAGAAGAATCGCTTTCAAATCCAAATCTGTTTCCGGCGCTTTTTCGGCTACCTTTGACATATTTTTTGCTGTTATTGCGGCCTTACCCGATCCAGATACCATTTGGGCAAAGGATATACTGGGTGCCACAAAATTAGAGAAAGCACGACTCTTTTGACGCTTCTCTTCTTCGATGAACTGTTTTCGAGCCTGGACTTTCTTTTTCAGCTCCTGGAACCTTGGACAACCTCTGAAATTGGCAGGATGCCCTGAGTTCCTACAGAGTACACAGAAGAGTTGATCCCTATCCACTACTCTATCGCTACCTAAAGGACATTCTCCATATTTGTGGTCCTTATCGCACTTCACGCACCTAAATTGCATATTGCAATTAGCTGCGGCGTGTCCGAACCTCTGGCAGCGCATACATTGCAGTACGCGATCTGCCCTCTTTAATTTTTCCCAACTTACAGCATGATAGTACAGGAATTTGATTTTACGCAGACTATCGATTTTGCTGTTGGGGGCTAGTTGCACTAAGAAGAATGGTAATTTGCGGTTACCATCCCTTGCCGCGGCCGTAGTAAACGGCTTGACACCTACGAACTTGAGGTCGTCGCTTTCAAACCTTCTAAGCTCTTCTTCGAGCTCATCCGTTTTAACTGCTGGATCGATGCCTTTTAACAGCACCGACTGAAGTTTTTCACTTTTAGGGGTATACGTATAAAACTCAGTGTCAGCTTTTCCCAGGGCGTTACGTACTTTTTTATATTCTTCCATGTTACTACACATAATAATATGCTTATTTGCACTTAATCTTTTCACATAGAAATTCTTAGTTACTAACTTACATAATCTAATACTATCATGAATTTCGAAATTACTTACACTAATTGGGGGCACTTTTTCTCTCCCCTTGTTGCCAGGATGTTGTTTTTGTTGCTGCTGCTGTTGATTTTGTTGCTGCTGTTGTTGTTGTTGCTGTGGCTGCTGTTGCTGCTGCTTAATTTGTTGTTGTTTTTGTAACTGCTGCGGTAACTGTTGTTGTTGTTGTGATTGTCTTTGACCTCTTTGCGTTTGTTTCTTTTGTTGTAATCGTTGTTCTTGTTGCTGTTGTAGTTGCTGCTGATGATTTTGTCTTGTCGGCGATTTTTGTTTTTTCTCCATCGGCAACTCTTTCATTGTTTGTATTTGCTGCTGCTGTTGTTTCTGTTGTTGCTTTTGCCGGCGCAACTTTTCTCTTTTTTCCAGAAGCTCCTTTATAAGCTTGTCAAGCTGAGCCTCTTCGTCTTCTTCCTCTTCTGCAGAGGTATCCGTGTCTGACAATACTTTGAAGGAGTTCCCCTCTCCGATGTACCGGCATTCACCCCCTTCAGACTCGTACGAAAACTCCTTTCCGGCCACTTCGATGCTTTCATCATCTTTACTTTTTTTTGTTGCGGACAGGTTCGATGACACCTTGTTTTTTCTCCGCCGCTTCTCTATTTTCGAACTATCGTCCGACTTTTGCATTTCTGCTGCTGCTTTTGTTGTTGTTGCTTGCTGTTGCTGCATTTCACATGCCCTTGTTGTCATGCGTTTTGTCAACGGTTCAACATGCGGGACCTCCGGCTGACCGGTATCCATCACTCCTCTGCACTTCTATCACTTTTGTTATTCAATGTTGTGATCAATTAAGTGAAAAAACGAAAAAAAGATCCACTCGAATTTTGTACTGGACTCGAACCCAGGATCCTCCACGTCTCGAGTCAACCACTCCACCACTGAGCTAAACTGCCTTTTGCCACAAGTTTGCTTATACTTTTCCACTACTAGTTTTGCACTTTTATGCACACTACTAACAAGTCGACCGTTCTCGATAAGAGCTAGGAAACGACTGACAATTAAACGCTATGGATTTCAGAGTGAAGACGAAATCCTCGAGTCAGAGGATGGACTCGACTCTAGTAACCTCAACGGGACGGCGTCATGAGCTTCCGCTAAGTTCCGTTCATTTGGATTCAACTGACCGAGTTCCAAAATGGCAAAAACAAGATAGCAATGCCAAAATGATAGTCCATACAGGTTTTTCATTATATGCAAAGTCAACCTGTGTTTCAACAAGGATTGAAATTGCTTTGCTTCATCCCACTTATAAATTTTTTTTTAACTATTTCCCTTTTTTAATGTTGTTTTTATTGAATAAAGTATTAAATTTAAAACAAAAAATTATTCCTTTGATTGGACGAAATGCAATACTTCACAATTTATTTTTTTTTTATTTGAAAATGTGCTAACTGCACAGGCAGCCATATATGGCGAAGTTTTGGGTTTTTTTTAATAAAAGCAAATTTAATTTTTTTTTTGTTTTAATCCTTTAACTTTCCAAAATGGAAAACAAAAAAAGCACTTGATCATAATGCAAGCAGTAGAGGGTTAATCTTCTTCGTATTTGTCTGGAATTTCCGAAAATTATTATTTTTATTTAAAGATTGCATAACTGTTGTTAATGACTTGCGTTACGATTTTTGCGGAAAATCACGAAACCGACAAAGAAAGAAAAAAAAGAAAATACTTCCCGGAAAAAAAAACGGAAACAACAAAAGAAAAGATGGGGTTTTCAACAACGTTACAAATGCTCCGTTGGAGCACGACGATTTATTTGTTAGATAAGCGGTACACTCGTCGACTGAGTGACCCGCTATTTACAGTCCCGAACACACAAAGAGAAATCTAACGGGTCGCGTGTCTCGTCTATTCTCGAGATTTTTCGCACGCGCGGCCTACCGGAGTCTTAATTTTTCAATATAAAAAAAACGATTTTTTTTTCTACACTACACTGCACTATGTACACTATACTTAGCTTTATGGCGGTTCTGTGCCCCTTGCCGGCACAGTCCTATTAATCCCTTCGTCCTGCTATTCCTTTTCCCTGTCCAGATCCTGGTTCCTTCTCCTTATCCCACTTTCCCGGCCGTTCTTGAAAGAACACTCCGCGATTTTATTCCAAAAAAAAAATCTACTTTACTTTTTTTTTCTTTTTTTCAGAGAAAAATTGCTTTTCGCAATCTGACAAAATAAAAAACTTCGCACCCAAAAAAAACCTTGATTGACCCTCTGTCCGTGCTGGTCGTCACCAAAGTGACTTCCAGATCTTTTCCTTTCCACAAGCTCTCGACAGATTCTCACACGCATTCTCACACTCACTCACTCACACACATTCATTTGGCTCTAGTGAACCCAACAACGGGGTTTCCAGCTACACGACTAGCAACTTTGCTAGTGTGTGCTCCCGTGTTCAACTAGGCCTCTCACACATTCCAATTGTTTCCAATTGTACACTCTCATTCTAAACTCCTCAGACACTGAGTTCTCTCCCGCTTCCAGTGATAACTGGGAACTCCACTGAGCGAGTTTATGAGAGCTTGTGGATCCTAGCTATGCCTAGCTATTTCCCTAGACACTGGAACTACATTGAAAATTGCGAGAAGCAATGTTTCTCTCATTGCTGATCCCCGGTTAATTTTCCCCCATCGAACTGAACAAAATTGAAAAACAACAACAAACGCGAAGGAGAAAGAAAGTATGATCGAAGGTCAATGGAGTGTTGGGACGAAGGAGGAAGGTTGTGTGGGTATAATCCCAATCTGATTATACCCCGGTCTAGCCATTCTCTAAACCGCCGCCCCAAACAAAGCTAAGTATATTTGTCTCTGTGCTACATTACCCCGGGTCCCTACTTACTCCGGTGGATCGGCGTTCAGATTTGGGGGGAATGGGGGGGACTGACCAATAGCGGGTCATTCCTTACATAATTACGTATTTTTTTTTTTTTTTGTTTTGTTTTCGTTTCGTTTGTTTGTTTATGTTGTGGGCCCTTCTGCCCGCCTGGTACTTTGTTATGATTTTTATTTTGTTATTATGTTAATGTTATTGTTTATATGTTGTTGTTGTTTATTATTGTTGTTTATTATTATTGTTATTATTATTATTTGTTGTCGCTGGTTGTTGTTATTGTTTGTGGTTACTGTTGTTGTTCTTGTTTATGTTTGTACATTCCCTCGTCGGAGGCTGCCTAGTAACTTGGCCGTCCGCCTACAGCCTCTGCTGCTCCCTTGGTGCTCCATCGGTGGGGTGCTGGCTTGAAAGGGGTCGTCGTCCCTTCACCCATCGAACCTGACTTTTAAAGTTGATGCGACATTGGGATGTGTCTTATTATCTTGGCCGTCCGCCTACACAACACCGTCGCTCCTCCGTAGCTCCCACGTTGGGGGTGTAGCTACAAAAGAGATCGTCATCTCTTCCCCCTTAGACATTTCACGTTAGCATCCACATCGATTACGAGATGTGATGCTTCTTGTCTCCACATCGATGGCAAGATGTGGGAGTCCTCAAGTCTTTATATAACTTGGCTTTCGTTGGGGTGTAAGTTCCGGGGGATCGTCCTCCCCCACCCGTCATCATCGTGTTGGGGTGTCTGGCTTACAAGGACCGTCCGTCCCCACCCGTCGATGACTTTCAGACGTCCTGTCTGGTGCAGCCCGTTGCGAGTCTCCCGTCTAGCCTACGGGCTCCGACAACGGTGATCTTGGTGGACCTCCTGTCGCACCCTGGGCTCCTGGTTCGTCGTGAGTCTCCCTACCGTCCTTAGGGCTTCACCGACCGAACCACCTCGTCCTCCTCTGAGGATAACCCCCCGTATACCTATGTGGGTTCTTTCCGAGGTCTGTGGTCGGTGGGCCAATGGCTGATGGGACCATGGCTGCCCTCCACCTCCGCCAGAGCTCGGTCTTCCCACTCAAAGAAAAGAGGGAACGAAGGGACAATAACAGGGAAGAGGGTAAACCTTGTTGCGGGAAAATTTACCGCAACACTACTATCCTGTTCATATAAAATATAATGTCATCCTCTATAAATAGGTTATTTTGCATGTGATAATGAAATTGTAAATCGCTTTCGACTTTGCTCATATTTGTCGGCCAACCACGCAAAATGAACGCCTTTAGCTTATTCTGGTCAATGTCTTTTATGTCCAGTTTCACAGTGACAGTTTAAACGGACGTTTAACTGAACCTAAGCGAAAGTTTAAATTTTTAGTTAAACTCTTTCGGTTTCACAGTACAAAATAAACCTTCAGTTAACTAAACGCAGATGTGGAAGCTATATTTGAAAAAAGGCAGCAATCACTCTAGGAAATCTTGCAAATTGATGAAATCCGTTCACATTCTGTACTTTTTCCTCTTCTGTAGTTGGAAATTTTATCTATTTATATTTTAAGAGGGCAATGTGATGGGAAACAATGCTACAAATTTTGTTTGCAGATGATTTCGAAGCCGAATGTGTATCTTTAAATGAATATATAAATTTCGTTGCACGCTCACTCGTATGACAGCGTATGAAATGACAATTAACAAAAAAAAAATCAAAATGTTCGTGCCTCAGTGTTCTACACGTCAAACGAAAGTTAAACGGCAGAGTGCAGTCGTTTAACTTAAATGACGAGTAAAACTAAACTTTTGGTTTAAACGAGCACTGTGAAACCGAAAAATTCTTCAACACAACTTTAAACGACGACGAAAGTTTAAACTGTCACTGTGAAACTGGGCATTAGAGTTTCAGTTTGAAGTTCAGCTTTCCTGTCATCACTAATATTTATTGAATAGATTACTTCATTAAAGTCATCTTCTATGTTAGTTTTGCCGACTTGAGGAAAAGAACGAGAAAGAAGATCAGCAACATGCAAGTATTTCTCAGGCACATATACTACATCCACCTTGTACCTAATTAGCTTAAGTTTTATTCTCTGTAACCTCGTACAGTGAACCTAATCTAAATCTCTGTACGTTTAGTAACCAGCGGTTTATAATCAGTTTGAATTGTTGTCTGTCTGTCTGTAATGGAATTTCATGCATGCAAACGTTATCGCAAGAAGTTCATTTTTTTCTTGCATGTGGGCATAACCTTGCTCAGTATCTGTTAACACTCTAGAGGCAAAACTGACTGGACCGTCTGACTGCAATAGACAACATCCGAAACCACTTTTCGATGCATCACACTGTAATATGATTGCTTTCTTGTCACACCAATACTTTTAACTCCAAAACGGAAAAGTATTTCATTCCACATAATTTGTCTTTTAGATCTTCCAGTCTTGGTTTCAAATAATATTCTGGCCTTAACATTGTTAAGATCTCTTTGATCTAACCATAGTCATATTTCTTTATTTCGTTTTTCCAATATGATTAAACCACTCAACCAACTTTTTGGACATTCTACTCTTCCAACAATGCCTTCGTTTATGTAAGGTATTCTTTACAGATTCTTGTAACGAAGATTTTAATGGTTTCACTATAGCATAATTAATCTTTAGCTACTAATGAATATGCAAAGAAGTTTTCCTCATCTGAACTTGAGTCATGTCGTTTATCTGATGTTTTAGATGAAGATTCGATTATTCTTATATCTGCGACTTCGACGTAACCAATCATTGTTTCATAGCATTTCCGTAAACTTTTTGGAGCTCTCGATGAGCTTTAGCCCACGTTTTTCTTCGAATGAAAGAAGAAAATTTACACTTTCCACAAATGACGATTATTTAACACAACATCAGACATTTTCACACAACCAAAAGTATAAAACGTCAAAACAAAATAATTAATTTGTCAAACCGGTATGTTTACCATATATCTATGCTTTGTTCATGATGTTTTGGATATGTCAAAATTGACTAGCACTTACTGCTGGAGCCATCTATTGACAAACAGCGAGAACTTACTATTTAGAATCGCAATTAAAAGAGAAAGAAGACTTCATGTCAGGACTCACACGGCATATTTGGCTTGTTCTCAAATTTGTATCTGGTAGTGAAGGTTAGGTTAGGTTAGGATAAACAGAGTGTGTCATAAGACACCTCACTAGGCACCAAAAAGGGCCCATCTTGATCCCTTCGTGACCAGTTGAATTTATCTTCAAATGGCAAAAACCTAAACAATCTCCCTGGTAAAACAGCCAATTTTTCTTCAAAAGCCAAGAAGACCTTTAAAATCCGTGCCGTCTATTTCCTCTAAGTTTTCGAAAAAGTATTTTCCTAAGAATTTCCTTCGGCTACGAGATGTTGCCACACATTCGCACAGTATGTGTGTTATGTCCTCAACCGACTGTAGATCACCGCAGAATCTACAACTGTCTTTATTTGTCAATTTGTGTCTTTTTGCGTGTTTCAGCAGAAGACAGTGTACTGTCAGGATTTCTATTAACGTCCCAAGCTTATCCCTGTTCAGCCCAATGAGCTTCCTATATCTATTACCGTCGAGAAGTCCCTACCTTATGTCCCTCCAGATTCGACCACCTTATGTTGGCAGCCTTTATGGTTTTTCCCTCGTTAGTGCCCCTTACTGTGCAGAGGGGTGGTCTAACGTTAGCAACCTCACTATTGTCGAGTGCCTCTCCACTTCTTGCAAGCTCGTCCGCTTGTTTATTTCCCTCTATACCGCAGTGTCCTGGCACCCAATTCAGTTGCACCCGGTTCTGAATGCATAATACTTTGAGCATTGTGCGACAACCCCCGAGTGTATCAGAGTTGATGTTGATTGATTCCATTGCTTTAAGATCGGCCTGGCTGTCGATGTAGGTAGCGATATCTCTACTGGATACCGATCTCATCTGCGTCAGCTCAGGCGCCCTGAGGACAGCCAGATCATCTGATCCACATCTAGTGTCCGGCAGCCTTGTGGACACTCTTAGTTTTGGGTCATCCGAGAAGATACTGGAACCTGCTCCTTCCTCGTCTACGAGCCATTTGTGAAAACTGCAATTTCATTTGGTCTGATTACTGCATTTTCCTGTCAGTCCTTCCTCTCCGGATATATTATATCATACGGAATGTCGAAATCGATTAAGGAAGGGATTCATAAATAAGGAAAACATCAAATTATAAAAATATCATTTTGAGAATATGTCGGTTTTTGATATCAGAAGCAGCTCGCATTCCAATTGTAAATTGATTTTTTACAACACTGAGTTGTTTGAAGTTGACAAAAAACAACTATTTATGATGTCGGCAGAATATTTCACTCAAAAGTGTGGTGTTGAACATTTATAAGACAGAGGGGGCAATATTATTATTCCTAGGTTTCTTTTTTATGGTTAATAATTAAAGACAGGTCGCTATGTGGCGCCTTAGGCATTTAAAAAACTTTCAATATGCGCCTCATTATAAGATTTTCCAAAAGGCTTGTCTTATTGGTTTTTCGGAAGTAAATTCGATTTGTTTTCAATAAAGGACTTTAATGTATTTTTTCAGAGCTTATGTACCTGTGTATGTACCTTTTGACAGGCTTGCTTGTGCAAAAGATCGAATGATTCTATGCAATAGTTTTTGGTTGGTGCCCTTTCACATATGGAAAGTGAAAAGCAGCATTTTCGGCATATTTTACTTTTCTTATTTATTATTATTATATTATTTTATTATTTTACGAAAAAAAATGCTCACGCAAGAAAAAGATTATCGGATATGTATGGATAAGATGTATGAGTATTAATAGAACGATAGTTTCGGCAATTTTAATATTGACGATGGACCACGTTCTGCAAGGCCAGTTTAAGCTGATGAAAACACAATAAAGACATTATTTGATGAAAACCAGAGAAATAAAACTAGTGAGATCGCTGAGATATTAAATGTATCGATATATTGGTTTCTGATATTCATACGGAAAGAAGTTTGTGCCGTGTCGCGTCGATGTCTGTGATTTGCTTCTTAAACATCAAGAAAATAATCGATTTTTGAAGCGCATCAACACTGGACGAGAAATAGATTTTCTACAATAATGTTAAACGCAAGAGATCACGGAGTAAACAAGACTCAAAGCACTTTGAAACCGATATTCATCAATAAAAGAAAATACTATCTTCTTGGTGGGACTTATATCAGCTGAACAAACTGAATGATCCACCTTAACAGAATAGGCCAGATTTGATCAAAAGAAAAGCTGTAGTGCGAGACCTCATACAAGTTTGGCAACTCGGCAAAAGCTTTTACAGCTTGCTTAGAATCTACTACCACATACACCATATTCTCCAGATCTGGCACCTTCTAAGACAACAATTGCTGATGCTAACCTTGGCCAGCTTGTGATGCCAGGAATTAAGAGGAGTTAACCGCAAGGCGGCTGCACAAAACCGTTTCATTAGCATGGATCTTCTCCAGACTTACTGATCATTTCTCCTGATATTTATATCATGCTATGCACTTTCAAAGCCATCTTCCATTGAAAAACGAATTATTTTTGTTACAAAACATTCCGAAGATTTTATTACTACCTTTTGATTTTGGTCTTATGAACATGCCGTCTGCTGCAATTGTAACACGACTTCTATTGAAAGAAAAAGTAGAAAATTGACTTTCACTGCGCCGAGGAATGTTTACTGCAAAATTCTGATCCAAGAAAAGAATGTAATAGGGTCTTCACGAATGGCCTCAAAATCTATTAAAAATGCGAAGCTGGTGTCTGTTTGCAGGACGACAACGTTAGTTTTAACTTCTTGTTAGGAAAGCTTGAAACGACAGCTAAGCTACGCTCAAAGCTTTACTCCGCCGTCTTCTAAGCTAGTTCGATAATTCAGGACTTCATTCAAGACAGTCGGTAAACCGAATTCACTGAGTCTTGTTTAAATATCAGAGGAGAATTTTCAGACCCCAAACGTTTGAGCATCACTACAAATAACGTGACTGCAGGCTACTGGCAAACCAAAGGAATGCTTACCAACTTTCTAAACTTTAAGTCCGAAAATCAAGAGTTGTAAGTTATTTATCTTCCCAAGCTGAAAAGCATGAGCTCTCTGTATTAGAACTTTCTTTCGTTCTATCGTTTCGCATTTGATACGTTTGCCGAATACAATGCAAGATGCTCAAAACAACAAAGCAGAAAAGGTAATCTTCTTTTCTGTCATCACTAGCCCTCAGCAAACATAAGCTTACCCCAACAAGTTTCTTGCAAGTCCGCCATTCTAATTCGGCTGAAATTCGTAGTTGCCTCCTCCCATAATACAATATTACAAGCCTAAAAATCACAAAGAGTGTCAAAGCCTAGGTCTTGGTCTACGCACCACAGTTTATTTTTTAATTGACATTATCTGTTTAAAGTAGGAATGATAGTAGGAATGCTTAAGTGGCTCTACAGTTCGGGGTAAATCCAATCATCAACTAACAAGCCAACTCTATCCATTTGCCAACTAAGGTTATGTTATTGGCAGAATTGATAGCAAAGTCAAGGTGGGCAAGGCCCCTTACTATCTTAATGTTATATGTGTTCCTACTCTTTGATAATATCTACTTTGTTTTACGCTCATTTACCGGTAAACCTATTTTGGCAGCTCTTGTTTACATACAAGCGAGCACACCGTGTCAATATCATTTTCGTATGCTAGTAGTTGCACAGATTTTTGTAAAGTTATGCCATATTTCTATTTATTGTTCCTGGAACACAAACTCTAAATATCTTTGGTCGCGCTTTTTGTACTCTTTTTACTCGGAAGAAGAAGTTATTCTAATATTTTTTACTCATAGAGCTCTGTAGCGACGGTTGGGTGCTGTAGAAATAGGCTGTTGCAACTATTTTCAACACATCTGTGCTTGTTATACCTCCACGTGGTAACCGTCGGGTACTGGTCAATCTCCATCCGGACTGGACTTGCTAAACTAATAAGCGCGGGTGCTGATCACCAGACAAACGTATTGTAGCAACACTATAAACGGAACAGCGGATAAATTTCTCAGATGCAATCAACGGTGGGAAAAAAACCCGGAACAAATGAGATCTTATACGGGCTACTCCGACATATCTGAAGCTCAGGCGGGTAAGGATTTCCGAGAATAAGTCAGGTTCTTGAAAAAGAGATGGTGGTGGAAAAGCCCTAAAGGGACCAAGGGCAGCACTAACATCCAAAAACGGGTTACCGACTTCGGTCTAACTGACTGCTCGTCCTAAGGGTATCAAAAATTAAACTGACCCTACAGGTTAGGGGTTGTGCCGCCAGGATAATTGCCCGCCCATGGAACAAATACAATAGTTTCGAAGCATAAACATGCCTCGGATATGGATGGATCTACTGTTGACGACCCATTTTACGCGCTTAGAGAACGTGAGAGGGCTGAGGAAAGTTTGGATGTCGTTTCTCGGTTAGCTGACCAGCAACAGGTTTTAATCAAATTATTAAATAAGTCTAATAATTTGATTGAACAATTCACATTGAACTATTTTCGGAAACTACCATTTTGCTCTATGTTCAAAGGTGCAGTCTATCTAAAGGAAAATTTAACGCCTAAAAAAAATTTCACTTCTTAAAATCTTGCTTGCGTAATTAAACATTAAATCTACTTAGCCACCTGCCCATTTGTGATGCAACATACGAGCAGGTTTGGTCTAAGCTAAAACGCACTATGATACACCGCGACACGTGATCGAAAGCTAAGTTGAAGCTTTTATGGAATAGCCATTCAACCATACTACGAACGTTTGCCTTCTTCGCAATATATCAGACGGAGCTGATAAGATAGTGAGAGGCCTAACATCCATCGGTTCGTTAAATAGGGATCCATGGCTTATTGACACATTAATAAACAAGTTTTGGATGCCAACAGCATTTATCAGCAGGTTCGCACTTTGTTACACTCAGATAACCGAGTCCTGCGTTCAACGACTTGGACTCAAAATACTCATATACCCATATGCGCTATTGGATCTACCAATGTAGGTAAATCCAGAGGCCTCGTTTCGATGCTAATTGATTCACGCAACTATTTATTTAGTACTCGTATATCGGTCGATCTTGATAGTTTTACCAACCAGTTCGTTTATGGTTGAGGAATAGGACCATTTACAACAATTAAACTTAGCGGACCCCATGTTTTATCAGTCCAATGCTGTAGACGTATTGTTAGGAGCAGGTAAGGTTTTGGAAATATTACGGGGCAGAGGCGCCCATAGTAGCAAAGGTCATCGTATAGAGCAGGAAACAATTTTCGTATCACACGACGCGATTCTGAAATCGTTTTAGACCGTCGAGAAAGTGAATCCCAAATCGATCATATCCACGAAAGAGCAAAAAATAGAATAAATCATCATCGCGATTTACTCGGAAGGTATATTGTCGAACTTCCCCACACTTTTCTGATACATTGACAGGTGCTACTTCGTGCTTAGAAGCGCTTGAAAGGAGTTTTTTTTTAGAAATGATGAGCTCTACACATATACAGGCAACTATGACACCAAAAATGAGCCTGTGACACTTTAACACCTTAAAACTTTCCCACAAGTTTGTATGCAATCAGTGGGTTCCCACGTCTGGAGACTACCGGTGGGGTAAAAGAACAGTCAATCAATTCGAAATGAGCATACAAGTGTCAAACCACTCAAACTTTAAACTTCATGGAAATGATCGCAATTAATAGCACTTCCCCGCTGGGCACCACGGTTGCAACGCACACGGGTGATTCCAGAGCAAGCAGAAGTGCTTGTGTCAGAGCCCGACGGATTCCGGGGGCGGGCAAAATGAAGTTTCCAAAATATTTTCCTAAACTTCGGTTTGCAAGTTGGAACGTCGGATCGATGACCTCAAAAAGTTTAGAACTGGAAGCGATTATGCGTCGCAGAACTCTACAAATCCTGTGCGTACAGGAAACGAAGTGGTGTAATACAGGAAATAAAGCGCGTTTTCTAGATTTAAAAACTAAGGCATTTAAGATGTTCTACCATGGAAAGGTCAATGGACGAAACGGTTTTGGAATCGTTGTTGCAGCGGATCTTCTAAACAACATCGTTGGTATCTTGAAAATAAGCGACCGCTTGATGAGTGTTAAACTCGTCATACACAATGAAACGTGGAACATTGTTAGCGCTACGCCCCACAAAATGGATGCGACCAATCGGAAAAAGATACATTTTGGTCAGAGTTCGGTAACTTGCTTAGAAATATACCTATCGATGAGATGCTCTTCGTAGGCGGCTTTGGAACCAGAAATTCAGCTGGCGAAGACATCCTTGTAGCGTGTAGGGCTTACGGCTTAACCATCTTAAATACAATGTTTATTAAACATCAACGACATCTTATTACCTATAGCAGCGGAGGCCACGAAACGCAAATAGATTATCACCTCTGCAAAATGTCGATGAGAAACCGTGTTAAGGACTGTAAAGTAATACTTGGAGAATCGCTAGTAAGCCAACACCGTCTGCTCATTACAGAATTTTTCACAGCGGAACCACCGAAAACACCAAAAAGCCAAAAATCCGGTAGTATAATCTATCGAAGGAACGAAGCGCAAGATTTATCGCACTGGCTAAAGAAGTACTTCAAAATATAAATGGTATAGCAGACTCACTTAGCCCGCAAGAAATGTGGAACAGCATGCACGAGGAATGCATAACACTCGCAAAGTCCCATCTGGGGACTATATCGAAATACCATTACGTCGGCAAAGAAACATGGTGGTGGAATGACGAAACCAAACGAGCTGTGGCCGACAAGAAGAGTGCATTCCAAGCGTGGACAAAATGCGATCGGAGCGACGATATCGAAAAAGCTCGACTGGCTCTTGAATACGAGCGTCTTAAAAAGATCGCAAAGAAAGTCCTGGCTCGAACTCGAGCGGCAGAAGCGGAAAACCTGTACCAGGAGTTGGAACAAATATCCTCACGATCGGCGGATAGAAGACAAGCTATCCAAGAAGTTCAAACGTCGTACAGTACTAAAATGCCAAATATTTTTAAGCTCGCTGCACAGAGAAGAAAAAATTCAATGGAAATAACCTCGCCGAAATACATCAAAAACGCAGACGGTCGCCTATTAACGAAAAGCACTATCTTTAAGTACTTAGGATCAATCGTTAACATGGAAGCGAAATGTGACGACGACGTAAACCACAGAGTGAGTGTGGGATGGATGAAATGGCGGGAAAATTCGGGAATCTTTTGCGACCGAAAATTTCCACTTAAATTAAAGGGGAAACTCTACACCACGGTTGTTAGACCAGCTCTTATATACGGTTCGCAGTGCTGGACAATGTACGAAGCGTTTAAAAACAAAATGACGGCAACGGAAATGAAAATGTTAAGGATGTCTAGTGGAGTCACTAAACGCGATTGCATTAGATCTACGCGTATAAGAGGAAGTCTACATATAAAGAATTCGGTAACCGAACAGCTTGAGGCGAATAGAATAAGTTGGTATTGCCACGTTCAAAGAAGATCTGCGGAAAATCCGGTTAAAAAGGCACTATCAACTACGGTCACTCCAACTGTAAGAAAACGAGGTCGGAAAAAGAATTCCTGGATTTCTCAGATGGAAAATGCGCAACAACGCCTGGGGCTTACCACTGAAGCGATCCTGGACCGAGCATTATGTAGACGCGTTCTGCGGTCTGCGACATTAGCCAACCCCATAAGCGGAGCAGCAGCGATGCAGTAAAAATGGGAAACTCGTTACGCATAAGTTCGTATAACGAGGAAAGGGTTAATAAAAGGATAAGAAGAAGAAGATGAGCTCTACACAAACTACACACATTTCCTTGAGGAGTATTTGGCGTTGGGACATATGACTAAGATTCCTAATTCTGAGATTGCAAGATCGATAACCTACTACCTTCCACATCATGCTGTCATTAATCTCTTCTCGGTCTGCATACGATTTCGCAAACCTCAATTGATTCTTACCGCAGATATCATAAAGATGTCTCAACAAATTTAGATCTCGGAGAAGGACTCCGATTATCAGCGAATAGTTTGGAGGAAACTACCAGCGAGTCCCCTAGAGCACTTTCGGTTACGAACGGTAACATACGGTACATCATGTGCACCCTTTCTGTCGGTACGAGTCGACGCATTTCTTGCTTCGTTTTGTAGCTCGACACAGAAAACCATCATATATTATATTCAGACAACGGTATTAACTATCGTGGAGAAGCTCGTTCGCTATCAGAAATGCATGATTTTTTTTTATCGGAAAAACATATCATAAACGATGATAGTGCTTGGCATTTTATTCCTCCTTCGGGCGCACACTTCAGCGAGTTGTGGAACACCGGAGTAAAATCGTACAGACGTGTTAAACTTAAGCAATGTTAACCTCTAGACCATTGGTCCAACTTTCCGATGATGATGAGATGAACGATCTGGTCGCCTTCAAAGAAACCAATCTACCACCCAGAAAATGGTTTAAAATACCGAAAATATAACCAACTAATCGATAAAACATTAGATTTCGCGATTTTAGAAAAGCATTCCTGTTTCAAATTATTAAATATAATTTTTATTAATAGACAGGATCAATTTAGATGCGATTCTGGAGAATGTATCAATCGAAATTACACATGTGATGGATTTTCAAATTGTTTCGATGAGTCTGATGAAAATGTACTGGCATGTGCATCAAATACGAGTAATTGCCCAGAATCTGCTTTCCGCTGTGGCTATGGTGCTTGCATTAGTAATACCAAGAAATGTGATGAAACAACAGATTGCAGGGATGGATCTGATGAAGCATTGGATTTGTGTGGGTCAATGCCAAAAGGTAAAGCACCTTAGTTTATCTCTTCTAATTTTAATTCTGAAATCGTCAATTTGGTTTTCTAGAATACTGTTATTCAAAAGTCCTCCAAGGTGTTACTTTTTCTGCTGCATGTGAAAGAAATGGATAAACTGTCTCATGCGATAATCGCATTAAACCCGGAACCAAAGCAAAAATAAGTTGCCAACCTAGATATAGAAAACCAGCGGACAATCCAATAGAAGATTTGCTTTGCGAGGATGACAGTGTATGGGATTATGTACCATTCAGTTGCGATCCAGTTTGTGGGGAAGAGGATACACGCTCTATACCTATTATTGTGACCGATAAACCCATCAACATTACCTATATACCATGGCATGTTGCCATTTATGAGAATTTGAACTCAACCTTCTTTGGTCATGTTTGCGGTGGCACTATTGTTAGTGCCAAAATCGTCATATCAGGTAAGTGATGAAACCATTCAGATTATTATATATTCAACCGAAAATAAGATATCTTTCTAAAGTCGCATATCAGTCATTCCTAGGAAACATAAAAGGGCTTTTGCACACCGATACAAATACGTATCCATGCACTTTAGTTCAAGATAAAAAACAACAAAGTTTCCTAGTCAACACCAGTTTCTTTAAATTCTAATCCTTAACAGTGTTGCTAATTCTAACGTCATTTAAATAAACCTTATGGAATGGATTACGAGTAATCTTATATATTAAAAGAATTGATGAAAACTATTCCGAGTTCGTTTGGCCGTTTTAACCAACCCTATTTGCTTAAATTTTTTTTTAAATGAAAGGTATTAATGCTCAGATGAATCACCATTGGATTACATCTCCTACACTCAAGCTACAAGAACTCAGGACATTCTCCTCTTTCATTTGGTATATCTACTTCTTATGATTGGTTGGGTCCAAAAGAGCTAGAAGGTAACATGTAACTAAGAAATGAAACTTGAAAATTACCTCCTGTTTAATTTGGTTTTCTCCATATTTTGCTCTTATTCGACATCAGATTTCCTTTTTCCCCTTTGACTAAATTTTAGTCTCCAATTCCCCACGAAATGGGGAATACCACACAATCTTGTAACTTTTAATCCTGTGTTATAATTTCGCTACTTAGGTAATAAAATTTCTTCAGTTTTTTTTTTTACTTTTTGTGTTTATGAGTAGTTCGAATGTTCAAGTGTTATTGATTATGGGTCCTGATAGGAAGACAAAGCGTACAGTGAAAGTGTATGAGAAATTAGTGACCAGTTTGAGACGACCAGAAGAAGAGACGACTTCCTGTGGATGAGGATTATGAAATGACGTGTGTTTTTTCAAGTGCCAAAAAACCACAACTCTCTACTATGGGTACAGTGTATGAAGATTTTGAGGTAATTTCAATTATTGGTGATGGGAATTGTTTATTTTTAAATGAAGACAGGCATACTGAGATACGCTTAGTTGCTGTTGATTATATTGTTAACAAACGGCATGTGTACAAGAATTTTATTATTGGCGATGAGGCTTATGGACAAAGTGCTTGTAGCATCAGTGATTATAATCTGAGAGCAAAGGATGCAACGTTAGAATTTTTGCCTACGAAGAAGGAGGGTGCCCCATGTTAACTTTTTTTTTAATACCGAGGAAATAAAGAAAAATTCAAAAGAACTAAATTATCTATCAATTCTAATATACCAAGTAATGCTGCGGAGCAGAACGGGACTACCTAGTTAATATTTTAAAAAAAAAATTAAGGCATAGGTTTATAATAAGATCCAAAAGAAAAAGTTTTCAATGCAATAAAACTTAATTAACAAAAATAGACTGAAAACGTAAAGCCTCGTCTGGGTTTTGAAGGTGGTTTTCTAATGAGCGGATACAATTATTTAGACCGTATGTGTTTTTAGCTTGAGTCGGTAATACATTCCAATTTTTGGCACATAATGGGAAGAAATATCTACATGTTTGCAGTGTAAGTGTTTATGCTAAAAGTTCCCGAGGATGAAGAAAAATGTATTTTTTTTAATTACGAGTAGATAGAGAGGCATTCGATGGTGTATTAGTCCATAGATGAATTTACACATTTCAATAGCGAACTCAGACATTATCGAGACTTCGAAAATGTAGTTAGATAAGTGAGATATATGGTCAAATCTTCTTAACGAGTGAATGAATCGAATGCGGGAATTAAATGCTACGTTTAATTTTTTCTTGCTTATTGAGCCCTTACCAGCATATATTTGGGCACCGTACATTATGATTGGTGCTAATAAACTTTTGACTAAGGTTAATCTTGTAGTTTTTGGTGAATAAACTGAAATTCTCCAGAGCCGCTTAAGACTACAATAGATTCCATTTACAGTTTTATTTACATGATCATTCTATATAAGCGTTTTATTAAAGATAAATCCTGAATTTTTTACTTTGGATTAATATGGAATGACATGTGTATCCAAAGTTATTTCAGGAAAATAGGACTCATTCAAGCATTTCTTGTATATTATAATACTTTGTGGTTAGTTTGGGTTCAAAGTCTAATTATTGTTGCCCACATGTGTATACAGCGTAGATCTTCATTAATTCTGAATATCCCATCTTCCGTAAGGCCCAGGGGAAAACAAAAATAAGTTTGAAAGTCATCAGCATTAAGATGATAAGAGGACTATTTAATCACGTCTACAATATTATTGATGAACAAGCTGAACAACAAGGGGCCCAATATAGATCCTTGTGCGACTCCCCTATTTAGATGAACAAAATCTGTTTTAATTGAGCCAATGACAATAGTTTGCTTACGGCTGTTAGGAAAACTGTATAATAATTCAATGGCGCATGAGGAAAAATCAAGTGTATGTTTTATTTTTCTTAGCAAGATTGTGTGATCTACGGAGCTGAGGTCCTTAATGAAATCAAGTTAATTTAAGATTGTAACTTTATCTTTGTCCATTGCCGATCGAATATAATGTACTTTTACTTTTAAGACCGCTTATACACAAAAGTATTTTTTCCGAAAACCTGATTGAAGGGGAGACAAGTAATTATGCGATTCTATATTGTTTGAACATTAATTTCTCTAAGCCTTTAGAGAGAAACGGTAGAATGCTCATAGGGCGGCAATTTGAGAAGTCATGGTTATTTAATGCATTTTTCTGAAGGGGTATAATTTTGGCTATTTTCCATTGTTTTTGTAGACATTATATAAAAAATTTCGTTCACTGATAAAGTTTAATACATTCCTATTGAGCTATCGACGTTTATAACGAGGGATAAATCTTTTCAAACAATAATAAAGATAAATATTTCTCAAATAAGTAGTTTAGAAGATTAGTTAAATATTCAACTTTAAGGCCGACAGAATAAATGTTTCTGACTAGCCATTTTATGTTTGATATTTCACTTTAAAGTTCGTCCGTATTTATGTTTCTAAAATCGCAAAAGAAACAAAAACTTTCTTGGCTTACATTTCCAACTTCTACGTTAAGCGTTAAGTATGTTATGCATGGTCTGCGATACCGTGCATTTGATTAAAAAAACACACTTTATTCTTATTTGAAACTACAAATAGATCAATCGTCGAAGCACTATGACTTTTAAAACGTGTAAGAGCAAGGCTTAAGATATGTAAACCATGAGAATCAAACAAATTGTTGAGACTTTTAAATCTCCACACACTACCATGTTGTCGGTCGGACGAAAGTATGCCCGATGAATGGAACCTCAGCATTGTTTGTCCGATTCTCAAAAGATGAGACACTCTGAACTGCGCCAACTACAGAGGCATCAGTCTCCTTAACATCGCATATAAGATCTTATCCGCTGTATTGTGTGAACGCCTCCGTTCGTCAACAACCTGATAGGTCCATATCAGTGTGGCTTTAGGCCAGGAAAGTCCACCATCGACCAGATATTCACACTACGGCAGATCTTGGAGAAGACACATGAGCTTAAGATCGATACCCACCACCTATTCATCGATTTTAAGGCCGCGTATGACAGCATCTATAGAGACGAGCTACTCGTATATAGAGCAATGTCTAGTTTTGGCATCCCTGCCAATCTCGTCCGTCTGTGCAGGATGACGATGGAGAATGCACGCTGCTCCATCAAGGTCGGTAAAGATCTCACCGAGACCTTTGATGTCCAGAAAGGATTTAGGCAAGGCGATGCACTGTCATGCGATTTTTTCAACATCGAACTTGAAAGAATAGTGCAAAACTCACGAGCAAACACAAGAGGCACTATCTTTCAAAAGTCCGTCCAACTACTCGCATACGTCGACGATATTGACATAATCGGGAGAAAGCAGCGTGATGTCAGTGGCGCTTTCGCGAGTATTGAGACGCAAGACCAAGTATATGCTGTCAAGCAAAAAGGACAACCAACACCGACGTCTTGGGCAGAACGTCACCCTCGACAGATATAACTTTGAGGAAGTTAAAGACTTTGTCTACCTAGGCTCTGCTATAAATACAGACAACGACACCAGCGCTGAGGTCAAGCGAAGAATAACTCTTGCCAACCGCTGTTTCTTTGGGTTAAGAAGGCAATTGAGTAGCAAAGCCCTCTCTCGGACAACAAAAGTCACCCTTTATAAGACCTTAATAATCCCGATCCTGCTCTATTACGAAGTCGGTAGGATGCGCTTCTATACCCTTGCGCACATAGATAGCAACAACGCTTAAACGATAAAATCCATCTAATCGGAATAAATGATAGTCTTTAATTGCAATCACTCAGTCCTTAATAGAACTGCTATTTAACCATGTTTCGGATTTCCGTTGTGGCCGATTGAAACATAAATCGTAAATCATCAATTTTATGGAAAAGACTTCTCACATTCATATGACAAATCTTTAATCCATTAAAAGGAGACGAGAATATGTTCAACGTTGCATTACATAAATCTACTTCACCAGTGCCAGATAACAAAGAATAACTCATATAATAATAATTTAAAAAAGAAACAGAGAAGCTCAATAACAACCACGATCAAATAAGGCAAGATATGAAAAAACATCTGAACTACTTATATATGTAATGCAATAAAACAAATAAC
Organism: Volucella inflata; assembly: GCA_928272305.1. Classification (NCBI taxonomy): domain Eukaryota; kingdom Metazoa; phylum Arthropoda; class Insecta; order Diptera; family Syrphidae; genus Volucella; species Volucella inflata. The sequence continues at coordinate 47,772,136 of OV743716.1, read as the reverse complement.
TAAAGAGTTTTAAAAAATGCAACAAAATAACTTAATCACTATATTGATGATAACTGTTGGTGTCGTGTTGTAGATATTGGAGCAGCAGGCAGGCAGTTTAAATCGTTGAGACAATTAACAATGCTCCGATCGCTTTATTGGAGGTAAATCCAATTGTATCCAGTGTGACTGGAGTGCTTGCAACCGATCATTGAAGAGAGGCGTCTAATTCCTGATCATCAATTCGGTTTTAGAACTAAGCACTCCACAATTGACCAGGTCTTTAGAATTACGAATGAAATTGAGAAAGCCCTAGAGGGGAAAAAGATATGTTCTAGCGTGTTTCTTGACGTGTCTCAAGCCTTCGATAAGGTATGGCATGAAGGCTTAAATTTTAAGCTAAGTCAGGTTCTTCCGAGAAAGCTGCATACGATTCTGAAATCGTACCTGGAAAACAGTATTTTTCGTGTTAAACATGGCACCGAATACTCGGAATTTAAAGAGATCGCTGCTGGAGTTCCGCAAGGAAGTGTACTTGGTCCGGTATTGTTTTTACTCTATACTCGAGACATACCGGAAGAATCAGGTACCATAGTAGCCACGTTCGCGGACGACACGGCGATACTAGCTACAGATACTTCAGTCGAGTTAGCTACTGGAAAGCTACAAACGGCCTTGGATAAAATCAACGAATGGACAAAGATATGGCGAATTGTTCTCAACGAGACCAAATCTACTCATGTTAATTTTACTTACCGGAAAGTAAACAACCTTCCCATTTTCATTAACTCGGTACAAATACCATATGCAAATGAAGCAAAGTATCTAGGAATGACACTACATGTAAAACTGAAATGGAAGCCGCATGTTTAAAAGAAACGTGATGAACTTGAAAATACTCTTAAATTCAGACAAATGTACTGGCTACTAGGAAGACATTCCAAGTTAAGCATACATACGAGTAACAAACTGCTCATCTATAAGCAAGTGCTTAAACCTGTTTGGACGTACGGTATACAACTTTGGGGTTGTACTAAACCAAGCAACCGAAATATTCTCCAAGACTATCAAAACAAAGTTCTAAGACAAATCGTGAACGCCCCATTGTATATCAGAAACAGTGATATCCACAGAGACTTAGGAATAGTTACCGTCGAGGACGAAATAATGAACTTTGCTCGCAAACTCCGTATTCGTCTTCATGGTCATTGTAGTATTAAAATACTCCAAATTCTGGACGAGACAAACTTAGTGCGTCGATTACAAAGAATGAGACCATTCGATCTGGCGCGATAAGGACTATCCGCATATAATACCGGTACTAAAAGGTGCTTTTGCTGGAAAGCTACCTGCCCCATGCGAACGTTATTTGAAACGGAAACTACTTGATAAGGTTACTTAGTAGTAGTCGATAAGAAGGGAGGCGTGTTTTTAGTGAGTAAGAATCTCACACTACTATGAGCAACGGGTTCATAGTGTCTATGAAGATTTTCACACCTACCCACCAAAAAAAAAAAAAAAATTTAGGAAATGTGTGTCAATCAGCTGGGTTGTTTAATTTAACGATCAATGGGGAAGTGACTTTCTTTGTTGATGTTATACGGCTGTTGTTGTTGTTTCCATCTTTTGCTGTGTGTTCTAGACGGAAAATGTTAAAAGCTGTTGCACGCAAATTTTTTGGAATGTGTCATAAAGATTTTCATTTAAAGTTTCAGGTATTCCAGTTAGTACAATTTTACTTTTACGCAACTCATTTTCAAGTTTATTAAGTCTATTACTCCGAATTTTCTGATCAGCTTGGTACTGATTGTCGAACACCTTTTCATTTATTTGGTTTTCTAGGTCGCTCAAATAACTTTTAAAACTTTTGGCAAAGCTATCAACTTTTTTGTTTTCTAGAGCGTTATTGGTTTTGGATTCAAAATCAAGCAACCCTTTACGCATTCCAATCATCTGGCTATCCACCGTCATTGCAATTTGGCGATCATTTTGGCTAAGTCGCCATTGGAGATGGATATATTTATATTTTTTTACTTGAGATGCGACAATGTTACAATTGAATTTTCTTTTCCGATCTGAAGAATGGCTTCCTGCACACAACTTGGAGACAAAATATATATTTTATGCCGGGGCTCACACGACACGCGTGTTACTCGCAGGTGAAAATATGAAAGTGCAGTTAAATAAGTGCGAATTCTACAAGCAAGTTTTAAAATTTTTTGTGTTTTGTTATTTCATCCGAAAGAATAAAAATCAGCCCGAAAAAAATTAGAGGCAATCCAAAGTGTTTCATATCCTTAAACCCTGAAGAAACTTGGCTCTCTCCTTGGTCTTCTTCTCCTCAATGAACACGATAGGACAAATGACGGCCAGATGTCACGACATAAGAAATTTCTCATCAAATAACATAACGCCATTAAATTAAAGTTACACATTTCCAACCATTACCGCCTTGACAAACTGCGAAATAGTGGGAAAACTTTCACTAGAAATGGTAAAGGACCTACACACCAATAATACCCAACAGATTCAGACGTTAAAAACAAACTTCAGAACTAGCACTATAATAAATCTAGGATTACTCTTTGCCCTAGCTGTAATCATATTGGTCATCTTTATGAAATTCATGAGAAATAAAACATCTCTAAATAACCCTATTATCGAAGCCACAATAGTTATACAAGCAATAGAAAAAGTTAAAAGCTCGACATTGCAATATAGTCCAATTAACCCGATTCCACTTTTCTCAGTGAACTCACACTTAAAGGCGGAGAAGTTAACAAATTATTCTGCACAATTCAGAGAAGCGCGCGTCTAGTTACTTTGCACGCGCATCCAATTTTCTCAAAATTTTAATTTACATATTATGTCCATCCAATTTTATATATAGGTATACCTTAAGTAAGACTACTGAGTTTTTGCTCTGTTTATTCATGAAAACAAGAAAACCCAGAAATAAACAGACAGAATTTTCAGACAATAGTAATTTGTATCGAAATCGGTCTTATACAATAATACAGGTGGAAATAATATACAGGGTGGTCGGGCTTGGGATACAGATATTTTGGGAACATGGTAAATAAAAAAAATCGTATCAGAGGGGTTTAATAAAGTTCCTTCAGAGAAATAGGTACCAACAATTATCTACGGCTTTAAACTTAGATTAATGAATAATTCACATTTGAACACTATTACCATTCTTTACTTACTTACGTACTTAAGATGGCGTTACAACCCGGGGTGGAAATGGGCCTCAGCTAATCAGCGTCTCCCGCTATCTAGATATTTCGGTAGCTACCTCTAGTTTCGCATGCTAAGTTGGCTGAGGTCCCCTTCCAGTTGCGTGAGAGGTGTGGCTTTAGTGCGGTGTCCCTCGAGGACGGATTCACAGTCTTTTCGGAGCATAGCGTTGAGATCAATACGCTCAACATGACCCTGCTATCTCAGTCGTTGGACCCTCATTCTTCGGGCTAAGTCAAGCTCAAAATTATATCATTCGAGGATTACGTTCTGTCCGAGATCTCGGTGTTGGGTGTCCTTTCTGATTAAAATCATATACTAGCCCTTGCTCTCGTTGACCATTAAACTAATTTTCGCCGCTTCAGTCTCAATACTCGCAAAAGCGCCACTGAAATCATGGTGCTTTCTCCTGATTATGTCAATATCATTGGAGTATGGGAGTAATTAGACGGCGTTCTTTATCTACTTTAATGGAGCAGCGTGTGTATTCCATCGTCATCTTGAACGGATGGACGAGTTTGGAAAATACGCCAAAACTAGACATTGGTCCGTATAACTCCTCTCTATAGATGCTGTCGTTCGCAGCTTTAAAATCGGTGAATACACTACCCAATCATCGATCGATCTGAAGCTCATAGGTTTTGTTTAAGGTATGCCGTATTGTTAATATTTGCTTAATGGTGGTCTTCCCTGGATTAAGGCCACAATGATATGTACTAAGAGCTCACCAGTTGGGCGGTCCGCTCCAGCAGTTTTTTTGGTCCTAAGCTTAAATATTGCTATCTTCACTTCATCCAGGGCATGTGGATGGAATCGTTGGTCTACAAAGTCCACGTTAAAAGATTCATCCTGCCTTACAACGGTATTTGGTTCGTCATTACCTTTATGTAGTGTACAGAAAAGCTCTTTCAAAATCCTCAGCATCGACTGCGACTCCATTACGATGTTCCCCAGTTCGTCCTTATAGTTTTCAGTTCTGAGTTTCAGCCCGTGACATACTTTTTTTGCCTTTTGGTAAAACTTCCGAATCTCATTCCTCCAGTAGCCTTGAACTTCGACCGCACATTCGTCATCAAGCCAGGGCTTTCGTTGTAGAAAAGTAGAGACTCAATCGAAAACGGATTTAGCAATTTTTTGCGATTGCCTCCCTCACAATATAAGCTGGTCTTGGCGTTGTTGGGGTTATCCGCAACCGTACCTTGGCTACAAAAAGCTTATGGCCCGAGTCGATGTTGTCTGCTCGAAACGTCAAGACGTAATACAGAAGGAATGTCTTGCAATCGCAATGTGTTCAATCTGGTTTACGGTTGATTGATCAGGAGTTCTCCAAGTCACCTTGTAAATATCGAGATGTGGGAACCGCGTGCTAGCCACGACAATGTTTCGTCCTACCGCGAAGCCAATTAGCCTGAATTCGTTATCGGAGGTGGTGTCGTGCAGCCTATAGCTTCCGATGGCACCACCAAAGATGCCCTCTCTTTTTAGCTCTGCATGACAATCGCCGGAAATAATTTTAATGTCATATCTAGGGCATTGCTTTTAGGTCTCGTTCACGTGCCGGAAACTCAAGACTTCCTGTCTAAGTTCGCCTCCAACAACAAATCCACATCCAAATAGGCGCTGATTTTGCCGTAGAGAACAATCGGCGTGGTAGATATGTCGCAGTTTTTCATTCTCTTTTTGTCCTGCCCATCGCAACACACTTCTTGGATGGCGATTATGTTTGCTTTGCAGCAGCCTCTTCTAGTTGTTCGCCTGCACGTGGCCTATTAAGAGACCTAACATTTCACGTGCGTATCGGAAGTTCGTTGCCCTTATTTCGTTTTCATGGGTTGTCAACCGTAGATCTATCCGTATCCAAGGCTTGTTTGTGTTTCAGAACGTTGGTCAGGCAGTTATCCTGGCAGCACAAGCCCCAACCTGGAAACCCATTTTCATTTTTGAATCCGTAGAACGAGGGATCGGTTAGGCCGAAGCTAGTAACCCGTTCGGGTATGTGAGCGCTCCCATTGGTCCATGAAGGGCTCATTTGCTACCATTTTTTTTCCAAAAAACCAACTTAGTCTTGGAAATTTTTATCGGCTTTAGCTCCAAATATGTCGCAATAGCCTGGATAAGGTCCTATTTATTCCGAGATCTTACTTCACCGTTGTTTCCATCTGGGGAATTCATCCGCTCTCCCGTTTATAATGCTGCAATTTTTGTCTGCTGGTCAGCAATCGCGCATATATAGTAAGTTTAGCGATTTTTGTCTGGATGGAGACCGACCAGTACCCGACGGTTACCACGCGGAGGTAAAAAGATCACAATTGATCAGTTGCAACACTGGATATCGCCAGGTTGACACCTATCAGTGTTTACCTATTTGTACGGCACCCAACCATCATTAAGAAAGGTTTATTGTTTTCAGTAAAGTTGCTTCGAAATGTAATTGTAATTTGCGTTAGGTCTGCATTTAGGTCAATTACAACGAAGTTATGCAAAATGCTGGAGCTACTTGAAAATAGAAAAACATTTTAAAAAAATATCATAAAATTTATTTCAATTAATCAATTCAGTATATTTTTATAATAAATAACTTAAGGACAAGGGTTTAAAATATTTCGTATAAACCTATATGTATATAATAGTAAAAGTTAGTTAAATTTATTACGACATATATCCGAAAATCATAAAAGTTTATTATATACAATATATGTATATATGTACATATTTTAATACAGATTTACCAAATTCTTTTTTCCTCTTAGCTGCAAGTTGCTTCTGGGACTCGACAACTGCATCCGTAAAGAACAAATCTCTTTTCGTAGTTGGTGCTGGCAAATACCTTCGTGATTATTATGCGCTGACATAAATTCTCAATTCCAAAACATATCTAAACTTGAAATACCACCTCAGTAAGCATCTAAACATATACATATGTTTATTGTTTTATGTGTATAATTACATATGGTAGATATTCTTTTTCAATCCAAGTTCATTTCCAGATTTCATGGTGACATCGGTAAGTTCAGAGCTGATATAGCTGTCCTCGTGCTAGTTAACTTCTTTAGATTTAATTCATATGTGGGGCCAGTCTGCATCGAATGGCAAACAGGTGTTGAGAAATCGATTGGAACTAATGAATTAGGATTCATTGCCGGCTGGGGCCTAAATGAAACTCTTAAAACTACAGCTATTCAAACAACCAGCTATTCCGATTGCTTGTCAAGTTTTCCAGCAGAAGCTAACGCTCTTACCGAGGATAAATTTTGTGTTATCAATAATGTTGGTACGAATGTATGTCAAGGTGACATTGGTGGCGGTTTATCACTTAAAATGAAAATAGGCAATCAAAATTACTTCTATTTCGGGGGCATAGCAAGTGGAGGTGTGCCATCTGGTAGCAAATGCCTAGAATTTTCTTTCGTAAGTTTTACAAATATACAGGAGTATAAATCACTTATACAGAAACTCATCACCTCAAATCGACCGAAGTGAAAGTGATATTCAATACAATACAAGATTAACGCTTAACACATAAGTGTTTGCTAGAATAAATATGTATATAACATTCGTATAAATCTACCAAAATTGCTTAAATTTTGATTCTTTGTAAATATGCATATATTTTAATGTTTCTTTAAAACTAGTACAACTATTTGTCGCTGTCAAAAAGTAAAATATGTATCTCCAAAGTAAAAAAACAGGAAACCTATCTTTTTCATTTTCTTTAAAAAAAATCTCAAAAGGGTTAAGACGTTAAGACAAAAAATATTATGTATGAAGAGGAATTTATTTTTTATTGTCTTTTATTAAAAAAAAGAAAGATTGTAGCTACTGTAGTAGTAGTAGTGTTACGACCTTAAAAGAAAAAAAACTGTCCAAAGATACAGACACCAGCAACGAGCAACACGATTCTCTTCCAATCTGACATTTCGTTATTATGCAATCATAGTAAATCATGTTGATGCTGCATCTCTCTGGAATATGATGCATTAATGCATCTACCAAAATGGTCACCGATTTTAAAATGATGCGTCGACAGCCTGAAAGAAGAACAATAACGAAACATAAAATCTAACTTTGACCTGCGCGGCGATTTATTGCAATAACTAGGATGGGGCCACCAGCACAAATAATAAGTTCGTAGTGTAGTGCTTGCCCTATCTTCCAGTAGTGGTTTTCGGTAACAGCATAGGAAAATCCTAACTTACTCGTATATGTACAAGCCAAAATGGCAAGTACCTGCTCGACAAGTAGCATAATACTAATACTCGCATACGCCGTCATTGGAAGGGATAACAGAACTATCACTTACCACTTAGCCCGGATAATTACGAGGCCACTTTTGTTGCCCTAGATGTTTAAATAGAAGGACATTCGGATCTGTGCTTGAAATGCTTGACATTGTAATAAGTCACGTTTTTTTAAACCAATAACCCGAACCACTTGACTGTAGTCAAGCTAATATTATCGCAGTGGATCAATCATACGCGACACCTTAGCGACAATAGGTATGAAGACTGGACTTCAGCTTATACGAGGCGATTGCCGTTAGATATGCCTTCAATATTCTGAACGTCCGAAACTTCCGGGTAGCCAACATTTAGTCGGATAACTCATTGTATCTGCCAAGGTACATATGAGAAACTACTGTGAGAAGATGCAACGTAGGAATGCTGCAATCGCCAGAGACTGCCAGAATCTTCGCTTAACGCCTATCCAGAAATATCTCACTCTTATGCCGCCAACATCATGTTCTAAAGGTAGGTAAACCTACCCACGTAGACTTAAATACGCCGCAACTAATGTGCTGGGCTTAACCCGAACCCAAACAAGAAAGTTCAGAATCGATGAAAAATGTAGGCAAGCAACTTGATAAGAATCCTACAAAGCGGTGCTGTGGCGAAACAATATAGCCACTCGTGATGATGTTATGTACGAGTAGTAAGGTGCATCCACAAGTGTGTGTTTTCCTGAGAAGGAACTGGATATTCGCACTCTCTTAACAATTTATTTAGATTGGAGTTATAAGAGATGATTAGTCCTTAAATGCCTATTTAAACTAAGCTTCAAGAGAAAGTAGCTAAAGTAGCATAAGGGATCTATGCGCTACCATTCCTCGTCCTTCGCTTTTACTGGCTGAGAATATGTCCATATTAAGTAAGCGTAATTATTGCCCCTTCAGGTAAAAAAACGTGTCCCGGAAAGAAAGCCCAAACCGAAGCCTGTAGATATGAGCACGAGAACATCGTAGTATAGTCGCAGTTGATGCTGAGAATTTGGCAGGAGCATTTCTCCAGTTTGTACAACGGCGATGGCGAACCTGGACGAGGTAGACCAACAACTCCGTCCATCTGAACTGGTTGAAGTAAAAGTAACCACACCTAAGCTTAAATCCAATAAAACTGCTGGAGAGGATAACCTGACCTCCGAGCTTTTCCAAGCCGGTAAGTGATGGCTTGGGAAGCAGCACGCACCAACTCATTTGTAAAATATTGTCGAAAGAAAGTATTGTTGACTGGTTATGCAAGCAATTTTGCAATATTTTTATACTATTTCAAAAGAGATAGTATTTTTTTATTTATTGTTTTCGAAACCCGAACCTGTGATCTTTTGTGAACCTAAAAACTAAGTGTTCCCTACCCGAAGCGAAATCAATTTTGTTGGATATACAATGCACAATAAAAAACTTATTTTACCGTTGCAAAGAATACTCCTTGTTTGAGTAACACAAATAAAATAATTTCGGTCAGTTCTTGAAAACTTCTGACTTTAGACCAAATAAGATAACCTTTTGCTTTGTTTGAAAATTCTAGATACACGTTTCAAAGTTGCAAAAAGTGTGGATTAAAAAGATATTTTTTAAACTCATAACTGAAAGGAAAAAAGAAGAGCTGATCCTTAACAACTTTTGACGCATTAGTTAATTATAAGAAATTGCATATCGTGCAAATAACCTAAAGGTTAAAAAATGCAATACCAAAAATTATCATTAGGTACACTGGCATTCTTTCCAACTATTTGGAAGGTTGCTAAGGTGGTCCCTATTCCCAAAGCAGGTAAACCTGCTAATAAGCCTGAAAGCTATAGGCTAATTAGCTTGCTTAGTAGTTTAAGCAAAATTTATGAAAGGGTACTCAAAGAAAAGCTCATGAAAATTATTAATGAGATAAATATCTTCTCTATTGAGCAATTTGGATTCAGGCGTTTTCATAATATCTGCCACGAAATTTTTAGAATAAATAATAGCATAAAAGCCAACCCTGATATAAGGAAATCGACATGAATGATAATGTTCGACATCGAGAAGTCATTCGACTCTGTTTGGCATAATGAACTTTTACACAAAATGCTTGCCTTCAATTTTCCTGCGGTTATTTGCAATTTGGTGAACACAACACCAGGCGTTCAATTTGTACACATCAGATTTTCCTCAGTTACCGGAATGCAAACTTGCGGTATACGCTAACGATACTGCGATATTCTCGTCCCATGAATATGGTCTTAACATTGAAACCAATCTATTAAATGCGGCTGAGATATTAAATGAATATTATAATAAATGGAAAAGACGCAAGCTATTTTATTTACAAGCAAGAGAAAGTTTTGCTTCCTTCCGTCCAGCCAAATGACACTTAATGGTCTGCAAACTAATTGGGAGACGTCTGTCAAATATCTAGGAGTTCATTTAGACTCCAAATTGACCTATAAACAACATATTACAAGGAAATTACTTAAAATAGGTACTGCTATCACAATGATATATCCTTTCATAAACAGAAATTCTCAACTATCAAATGAAAATAAAACAATAATACAATAATACAATACAAAGTTATTTTCCAAGCAATTTAAAAAAATCTGCATATGCGGTGGCTTGCCTTTGTAAATTTAAAAACGAAATAAAAAATCTTATCTAATTTCGTCGCATTAATTAATTATGGTAACATTTGTTGTGAAACAATTAACATATAATCATAGAAACGTGTTTAACGAAACCATATACCTATACATATATGTATGTACGCATAAATTTTCAGCACTATGTGTAGGTACTCTGTATGATTTCTAATGTATTTTTATTTTATTGAATAACCCAGCAGTCCCAAAAAAGTAAATCTTATATAGAAATCTTATAAAATGACGTTATATTGTATGACAGTTCCCATAGCCCAGTATGAATATTATGGCGTTTTCCATTGGGCAAAAATAACACTCTCTTTGCAACCTAGAGTGAAAAATTACTCTAAAAAATCTTCCAATGGCACTTGTTTGACGTTTTTAGAGTAAATTTTTTCACTCCCAATTTCATTTCAGAGTACACTAACACATACTCGTATACAAACGAAACGTCTAATTGACGTTTGAAATTTAAAAAAAAAAAACGTTTCAGAAATTATCTTATAAATCGATTGTGAGCAAATTTACAAATTTAAAATTAATAAAAATGGAAATAGAAAAGGAAATAATAGATCTGTTCTAGAATCCTCATCATCGCCATCGTCATCCTCATTATCATCGTCTGAAGTATATAATGAGATTGTTATGAACATCTTACGATGCGAAATTAAAAAGAATCGGATAACAAATTTTATGAACATAATTGAAAATTATGGCGAAGTTGAGGCAAGTTTACATATACGAGGGCGGCTCAATAAGTCCGTGACTTTTTGAATTTCTGACCTCTTTACTGAAACAGCAACACTGCTCCTGTCAACAGGCATCTGTCAGTTGACTCCTGTCAAAATTTAAACTTGCTGCATCAGTTAGTTTGTGTTTGACAGCTATTTTTATCAGAATACTCACTACTTTGAGGAGAAAATGGAAAAAAGTGAATTTCGTGTGCTTATTAAGCATTATTTCTTGCGAAAAAAAACCATTACCGAGACCAAGGCTAAGCTTGATAAATACTATGGGGACTCTGCACCATCGATTTCAATGGTAAAAAAGTGGTTTACTGAATTTCGTTGTGGCCGTACAAGCACTGAAGATGCCGAACGTCCTGGACGCCCAGTTGAGGTCTCTACACCCGAAACACCCGATTGAAAGTGCGAGAGATTGTGGAAGCCGTAGGGATCTCGCATGGCTCAGTGGTTTCAATTTTGAATGATCACTTGGGCATGAGAAAGCTTTCCGCAAGATGGGTGCCGCGTTTGCTCACAGTCGACCACAAACGCAATCGTGTAACAACTTCACAGGAAGGTTTGGCGTTGTTTAATCGCAATATGGAGGAGTTTTTGCGCCGTTTTGTAACCGTGGACGAAACATGGATCCATCTCAACACACCAGAGAACAAACAACAGTCAAAACAGTGGGTTTCTAAGGGTGAATCGGCGCCAAAGAAGGCCAAGGCGGGTTTGTCAGCCAATAAAGTTATGGCGACTGTTTTTTGGGATGCACGCGGGATAATCCACATTGACTACCTTCAAAAGGGAAGAACAATCAATGGGGAATATTATGCCAACTTATTGGACCAATTCAATGACGATTTGAAAAAAAAACGACCTCATTTGGCCAAGAAAAATGTTATTTTCCACCAAGATAATGCAAGGGTGCACACATGTGCAGTTGCCATGGCAAAAATCCATGAATTGGGCTATAAATTGCTCCCTCATCCACCCTATTCTCCAGATTTGGCTCCGAGCGACTACTTCTTGTTTCCAAACCTGAAGAAATGGCTTGGTGGAAAAAGATTTGACTCCAATGATGAAGTCACGGACTTATTGACCCGCCCTCGTATATATAAAATTAGATGGACATAATATGTAAATTAAAATTTTGAGAAAATTGGATGCGCGCGCAAAGTAACTAGACGTGCGCTTCTCTGGATTGTGCAGAATAATTTGTTAACTTCTCCGCCTTTAAGTGTGAGTTCCCTGAGAATAGTGGAATCGGTTTAATTGGACTATATTGCAATGTCGAGCTTTTAACTTTTTCTATTGCTTGTATAACTATTGTGGCTTCGATAATAGGGTTATTTAGAGAGGTCTTATTTCTCATGAATTTCATAAAGATGACCAATATGATTACAGCTAGGGCAAAGAGTAATCCTAGATTTATTATAGTGCTAGTTCTGAAGTTTGTTTTTAACGTCTGAATCTGTTGGGTATTATTGGTGTGTAGGTCCTTTACCATTTCTAGTGAAAGTTTTTCCTCTATTTCGCAGTTTGTCAAGGCGGTAATGGTTGGAAATGTGTAACTTTAATTTAATGGCGTTATGTTATTTAATGAGAAATTTCTTATGTCGTGACACCTGGCCGTCATTTGTCCTATCGTGTTCATTGAGGAGAAGAAGACCGAGGAGAGAGCCAAGTTTCTTCAGGGTTTAAGGATATGAAACACTTTGGATTGCCTCTAATTTTTTTCGGGCTGATTTTTATTCTTTCGGATGAAATAACAAAAAACAAAAAATTGTAAAACTTGCTTGTAGAATTCGCACTTATCTAACTGCACTTTCATATTTTCACCTGCGAGTAACACGCGTGTCGTGTGAGCCCCGGCATAAAATATATATTTTGTCTCCAAGTTGTGTGCAGGAAGCCATTCTTCAGATCGGAGAAGAAAATTCAATTGAAACATTGTCGCATCTCAAGTAAAAAAATATAAATATATCCATCTCCAATGGCGACTTAGCCAAAATGATCGCCAAATTGCAAATGACGGTGGATAGCCAGATGATTGGAATGCATAAAGGGTTGCTTGATTTTAAATCCCACACCAATAACGCTTTAGAAAAACAAAAAAGTTGATAGCCTTGCCAAAAGTTTTAAAAGTTATTTGAGCGACCTAGAAAACCAAATAAATGAAAAGGTGTTCGACAAACAGTACCAAGCTGATCAAAAAATTCTGAGTAATAGACTTAATAAACTTGAAAATGAGTTGCGTAAAAGTAAAATTGTACTAACTGGAATACCTGAAACTTTAAATGAAAATCTTTATGACACATTCCAAAAAATTTGCGTGCATACACAATATACAGCAATAGCTTTTAACATTTTCCATCTAAAGAACACAACAAAAGATGGAAACAACAACAACAGCCGTATAACATCAACAAAGAAAGTCACTTCCCCAGTGATCGTTAAATTAAACAACCCAGCTGATTGACATACATTTCCTAAATGCTTTTTTGCTGTCACTCCAGTCACACTGGATACAATTGGATTTACCTCCAATAAAGCGATCGGAGCATCGTTAATTGTCTCAACGATTTAAACTGCCTGCCTGCTGCTCCAATATCTACAACACGACACCAACAGTTATCATCAATATAGTGATTAAGTTATTTTGTTGCATTTCTCAAAACTCTCTGGTTATTTGTTTAATTGTATTACGAGTATTTAATATATATTCAACAAAAAAAATAAATAATTTTTCTCCTTAGTTTCGGGAGCATTTCAGGGTACATAAGGAGACAGCCGATAGACTGGCAGAACAATTCGCGGGGTCAATATTTAATAAAAAAAAAGTCTGGAAATGGAGATAAAAAAGAAATCCCGGCTAAGATTCAAATGCTGATGTTTTTGTGGTATGATTTTACTTTACGAACTATGAAAACTTTGTATAAATGTGTATTTAAAGGTTTACAGGTAACAAAGAATCCTATAGAGAGGTTGCTAATCTGTTCCATGTCTCAATATCGTCGGCCTATAGATTCTTAACCAATATTTTAGAGTTTATGTTCAAAATATCAGATGTATACATTAAATTCCCAGCTTGTCGTAAGAGGCGACTAAATGGGACACCAATCATATACAGGCAACTATGACACCAAAAATGAACCTGTGACACTTTAACACCTTGAAACTTTCCCACAAGTTTGTTTGCAATCAGTGGGTTCCCAAAATGAGCATACAAGTGTTAAACCACTCAAACTTTAGATCCACTTCATGGAAATGATCTCAATTAATAGCACTACCCCGCTGGGCACCACGATTGCAACGCACTCGGGTGATCCCAGAGCAAGCAGAAGTGCTTGTGTCAGAGCCCGACGGATTCCGGGGGCGGGCAAAATGAAGTTTCCAAAATATTTTCATAAATTTCGGTTTGCAAGTTGGAACGTCGGATCGATGACCTCAAAAAGTTTAGAACTGGAAGCGATTATGCGTCGCAGAACTCTACAAATCCTGTGCGTACAGGAAACGAAGTAGTGTAATAAAGGAAATAAAGCGCTTTTTCTAGATTTAAAAACTAAGGCATTTAAGATGTTCTGCCATGGAACGGTCAATGGACGAAACGGTGTTGGAATCGTTGTTGCGCGGATCTTCTGAACAATATCGTTGGTATTATGAAAATAAGCGACCGCTTGATGAGTGTTAAACTTGTTAGCGCGTACGCCCCACAAAATGGATGCGACCAATCGGAAAAAGATAAATTTTGGTCAGAGTTCGGTAATTTGCTTAGAAATATACATATCGATGAGATGCTCTTCGTAGGCGGAGATTTAAATGGCCACGTCGGAGAAACAAATGTTGATTATGAGGACTGTCACGGCGGTAAAGGCTTTGGAACCAGAAATTCAGCTGGCGAAGACATCCTTGTAGCATGTAGGGCTTACGGCTTAACCATCTTAAATACAATGTTTATTAACTTCAACGACATCTTATCACCTATAGCAGCGGAGGCCACGAAACGCAAATAGATTATCACCTCTGCAAAATGTCGATGAGAAACCGTTTTAAGGCCTGTAAAGTAATACTTGGAGAATCGCTAGTAAGCCAACACCATCTGCTCATTACAGAATTTTTCACGGCGGAACCATCGAAAACACGGGCATCATTTGGAAAGCCAAAAATCCGGTGGTATAATCTATCGAAGGAACGAAGCGCAAGATTTAAAGATTTTTGGCTAAAGAAGTACTTCAAAATATAAATGATATAGCAGACTCACTAGCCCGCAAGAAATGTGGAACAGCATGCACGAGGAATGCATAACACTCGCAAGGTCCCATCTGGGGACTATATCGAAATACCATCACGTCGGCAAAGAAACATGGTGGTGGAATGACGAAACCAAACGAGCTGTGGCCGACAAGAAGAGTGCATTCCAAGCGTGGACAAAATGCGATCGGAGCGACGATACCGAAAAAGCTTGACTGGCTCTTGAATACAAGCGTCTTTAAAAGATCGCAAAGAAAGGCTCGAACTCGAGCGGCACCTGTACCAAGAGTTGGAACAAATATCCTCACGATCGGCAGGTAGAAGACAAGCTATCCTAGAAGTTCAAACGTCATACAATACTTAAATTTAATGGAAATAACCTCGCCGAAATTTGTCATCGGTGGCTTGAATACTGCAAGGAGTTGCTTAACAAACAGTTTCCACGTGATATCGTGCCGACAGCTGGTCTATTCGAGGAGGAAGTTTCGGACTTTTCAATCGAAGAAATAAGTATAGCAATCGGAAAAATGAAGCGGGGGAAAGCGGCGGGACCATACAGCATTCCATCAGAGTTTTGGTCGAAGATGGAGGGGATCGGCAGCGTTTGGCTATCGAAACTTTTAAATAAATTAAAATGTGGACAATCTATGCCGAATCAACGGAGAAGTAGCTTCTTGGTTCCATTATACAAAGGAAAAGGCGACACTCGAGAATGCAACAACTACCGTTCAATCAAGCTTATGTCACCCACAATGAAAATCGTCGAAAGAGTCTTAAACGAACGTCTTCGGCAAATAATAAAGCTCGATAATAGCCAGTGTGGATTTGTAGAAGGAAGATCGATGGTGGACGCTATCCAAAGCCTACGAATAATAATGGAAAAGCACTGAGATTCGTCTAAGGATTTACACATGGTATTTATCGACCTCGAGAAAGCATTTGATCGAGTGCCTAGGGATCTCATATGGGCCGCGCTGAGGTCTCAAAACGTACCGGAAACGTATGTTAGAATAATACAAGACATGTACGGAAACGTGAAAACTGCGGTTAAAAGCTCTGCTGGACTAACGAGAGAATTTCCAGTTAATGTCGGAGTGCATCAAGGAAGCGTACTTAGCCCTTTCCTCTTTAACGTAGTATTCGACTATCTTTTAAAAGACTGCATGCGCGAAGCAAATGTAACGCCAATTCTCTTCGCTGACGACGCAGTTATACTTAGCGATAATGTCGAAGATCTACAGAACGCCTTAGATTCATGGAAAAATGCGCTAGAGAGAAACGGGTTTAAAATAAGTCGTTCAAAGACGGAGCATTTGACGTGCCCATTTGCACATCCGTTGCGACCTGTTCCGGATATAATGTTAGACGGAATAGTTCTTCCGAAAAGCACTATCTTTAAGTACTTAGGATCAATCGTTAACATGGAAGCGAAATGTGACGACGACGTAAACCACAGAGTGAGTGTGGGATGGATGAAATGGCGGGAAAATTCGGGAATCTTTTGCGACCGAAAATTTCCACTTAAATTAAAGGGGAAACTCTACACCACGGTTGTTAGACCAGCTCTTATATACGGTTCACAGTGCTGGACAATGTACGAAGCGTTTAAAAACAAATTGACGGCAGCGGAAATGAAAATATTAAGGATGTCTAGTGGAGTCACTAAACGCGATTGCATTAGATCTACCCGTATAAGCGGAAGTCTACATATAAAGAATTCGGTAACCGAACAGCTTTAGGCGAATAGAATAAGTGGCAATACCACGTTCAAAGAAGATCTGCGTAAAATCCGGTTAAAAAGGCACTAACAACTACGGTCACTCCAACTGTAAGAAAACGAAGTCGGAAAAAGAATTCCTGGATTTCTCAGATGGCAAATGCGCCATCATTACGATTTATGTTTTTATTTCTAGGTAGCCAATTTTCCCAACGTGCTAGGTTGCATCGATGGTTGCTATATACCAATAAGGAAGCATGCTGCAAAAATACGGTCAACTTACATTAATAGGCATGATATGCTGCCGCTAACACTTCAAGGCATATGCGATGCAGACAAGAGGTTTGTTGATGTATTTGTTGGTTCTCCCAGCAAGATTCATGATGCTAGAATCTACCAATATTCATTCATAAGTCAAGATTTACCAGCAATTTGCGGGGCAGAGTATCATATATAAGGAGATGCAGCATATCCATTGAGGGGATATTTAATAAATCCGTATAAACGTTCTGTGCGTTTTACAACAACAAAAAAAAGATTCAACAAGAAGTAGAGCCAAACAAAAGTGAAAATTGAAAATGCTTTTGGATTGTTAAAAAAAAGATTCCGACAGCTAGTTCGTTTGGACTTTTTCACTGTGGAACGAATGTCTAAGTTTATACTTACATGTTGCGTTCTGCACAACATGTGTATAGACGGTGGTGATATTTGGTTGGACGAGCACCTACGACCTTCATTTGAAAGAGATCATTCCCATAATGAAATTGAAGAAAGTGTAAGAGATTCAGTGTTGAAGAGACTAGGCGAAATAAAAAGAAATGCCTTTGCAGATAGGCTTATTTAAAATATGTATTTTCTTCTATACATTTCAATATAAATAAATATAAACAATACCGTATCACAAGTGTTGTCTTTCTTATTCTATTTCTTAATTCTAGTTTTAAAAAAAAATATTATAAATTAAAGTAATTCAGTCATTTCATTTCATAAAAAAAAATAAATAAAATTCAAGGCTTTTAAGAAGTAATAATAATCCAGTTTGATGAAGTCATGAGTGTTAGTTTAATCACAATACCTATAAAATTACATGCCTAATAAGTTAGTGGTTATTTAAAAATGGCGTGTTACCTTTAAGCATTGGATTTATATTTTTCAGCTGAAATTGTTGTTAGCAAATCAATTCTTTCCCTTTTTGCCATGTGCCGTTTTGTTTTTTCTGCATCTATTTTTTCTTTTTCATTTTTTTTTTTTGTTTGTCGGCAAGCAACTTTCCAGCATAGTTTCTTGCAGACATTTTCCTCGTTTTTTCGTTGGTGTGTTGTTTAATGGACTTAGAATCCCAGACGAATTTTCAGTGTTGGTGGTGATTGACCTCTCCGGAGATGCCTGCGTACTTAAACTAAAAGCGGTAAATGTGCTTGGCTCATATGGCGACGGAGGAGCAGATATTACGTTGGGCAAGCTGCGTGTATTGTTGCCTTCAATTCCGTTTGGCATTTCTTTTTTATCGATCCTACTTGGTCCAAGAAATACCCCCCGGAAGCAAGGAATCGTCGCGAAAAATAATATTTGTTAAAATATGGTAAACAAAATCTTTTCGGATAGCACCGCTGGTACGGTTGTTTTTAATCGTTTCTTTGCTGTCCTAATAACAGTCTTAAACCTCCCCTCGACTTGATCAGCCGTCAGCTTTTTGCCAAAATCCGCAGAACATAGCTTAGAAATATACTCCTACATATTTTTCCTTCTTGTGAAGCGTTTCATGGGGCCTATGTTTCCCATTTCTAATTCGTATTGCTCAAGTAGGAAATTCGTTTCCTTGTCAGTCCATTTCAAAGTATCTAACAAGAAAATTGTATATTAAAATGCTTAACTGAAAGTTAACAAATTTTACCTGAAGTCATATTTTCGCAGTCTTCATTAGTACTCGTACCATTGGACACTACAGTACCCATTTTCTTATCCCCAGTCAAAACATTTACATCTCCTATCAAACCAATAAAAATGGGACATGTGACTATAGGAATATAATACGTAATTTGTTATTAAAATTACTTGTTTGAAGTATTTCTACAGCTTCTAAATTATAAAAGTCGGCGACATCTTCAAGTGGTACACTAAAAACTTCTTTATCTGTAAGGCAAGTATTAATTTCCATATGTAAGAAACAATTAAACTTACTCAATAAATGTTCTATAAGTACACGACCATCTGAGAAAATTATTTCGTTTTCAGAGTTCTGCACAATTTTATAATTTTGCAATTCGCTAATATCGATTTGCTCCATTTTGATAGACACTTTTTAAAAAAATAAAATTTGACTTATAACAATTTTTTGTTTCACATTTTCAGATTTTTTTTTTTCCCATATTTTTTTTTATCAAGCCAAACCGGAAAATTACATTGTTAAAAGAAAAGCATCATTACAACATTTTTTACTTACTTTTTTCCATTCGGCAACAGATTTCTTTGGTGGACCCAAACAGTTAAGTTCTTCTTCAACAGTTTTTCAAAATTTGTTGACATCTTCCTTTTGTCGATTAGTTGTGAATCCATTGGCGATATCTTGGTTTTTTCCATTACATTAATTAAAATTTCCATTTGCTTCGCATTTGATGAATTCGACCTTAAAGAAACAAACTTTTTAATTTCAAAATTTTTTGTAATGAATAACTTACATTGCAGTTTCTGTTTTGAATTCCGGTAGCCAAATGACAGGGGAATATTTCGAGGGAAAAACATAACATTTCCTATGACAAAAGAGTTGCCGATAGGTATTTTTTCCCTAATTTCGAAAAAACTTCCCGATACCAATTTATCGAACATGGGAAAAATTCCATGGGAAAAAGAATTCCCGATAACCGTCATTATCAAAAGATCAAATATCTGTGTCTCAATTGGATCGATACAGAACGTTATGCACGGCATATTAAGGCATGAGACGAGTTAAAGCGCTGTTTGTGTTGGTAGTGCTGAATTTGTTGCAGAAACAGCATCGAATATGATCAGACTAGGCAAAGCCCAAAAAATCACGGCAGAGTCGATCCAAAATCAAGGCTTTCTTTTCCCAGTAAATAAAGAGTAGGACGTAAGGCCAGAATTGTGGAGAAACAACTCGTTATGATGTTTTTCAGAATAAGTTAATTGCGAATATTCGAAATGACCGCCTACCCGAAAAAAACCCGGCCGAGTCAAGGAAAGGTGCTAAATTTTCAAGCTGTTTTTTTGACGGTAACTCCGAATTGATTCTGAAATCTTGAATTTCGTTTTTGAGTAAGGATGATTCAGTTTATAAGGAAGATAACTCTTCAGTTGACAACGCACCAAATCTTTACATTTGATGGCAAACGACAATTACGACTAAACGAATTACAGGGCGATGCGTACCGACCGAAACCAGCTGGAGGAGTTGTTCAAGAACGTTTGTGTTTAATAGTTGTGATGTTAATACATTCATGACTTCTGTTTGGTTGATATCAAAACCCTCTTTACGGTGGGTTGATCACGCCCATTGCGTTTTGTCTTTGCTTTACCGCTGTGGTCCTTTCCACCGAATTTCAGTACTTAAAAGTGCAGAAGATAAATTCCACGTGTTGCAGCATCGACAGGATTTGAAGCTGATCGCATGTGGCTCCATGACCTAATTATCGATGAAAACTGACCATTTCTTTGGTGCCGCCGCTAACCAGTGAAGCACAATTGAAGAATTTGTCCAGGCAAATGTGTTTAGGAAATGAAGGAAATCTTGATTTTGTTGAGAAGGCGGGTAAGTAGAACTGCTCCACAATATTTTAGCCTCGGAAGTGGCACAACCTTTATGGGTGCAATCTTTAATTTAGCAACGACGAGACACACTGAAGTCGATCATTTGTGTTGATGTTTCATTTAGTGATGCACAGCAAAAGAGTGCAGTTCCCATTTTTGCTTATTTGTAATCAGTATTCTTGGAAAAGAATATGATTCAAGCTGAGTCAGCTCATGTTCGATAGCGGTCTATAGATACGAGAGGCTTACTGGAACTTTGTCATCCCGTTTTAACTGTTTTCGCCAGAGCTGTTGCATTAAAGTTTCGATTGAGATGATCATAGTTGCGAAGAACTGTGATGGGTCGGAGATACGCGATGCATCGGACATTATGTGACGTTTCGTGTACACAGTAGAAGGGTTTAATTTTATCGATGGCCAGGTGCTAAAAATTGAGCAGCCCGTGTCCCGTATTTTATGGTAAGCAACCTATATTGTTTAAGCAGCTGTTCTTGTTGATAATCAGTATGTTTTTCTGAAATTTATGTTTTCTCAATGTTTCCTGTTATGAGAAATAAATGAAAAATGTCGACCGGAATGCGAAACAAATGGAGAATACGAGTATATCCTTCTGATAAGCTGGCCCGATCAGCAGACACTGGTTTAACGACATAGACGCAGAGGCGTCATATACAGTTCCGAGGAAGTCATCAAAGTTTAAGCTGAACTTCGTACCTTCCATCTTGGAGACGAGTATTCAAGCTTCCAAAAATGTTCAAGGTCAAATTCTTCTTCAAAATTTATTTTTTGCAATAGGTGTGTGATCTGAATGGTGTTCTGTTATAACCCAGTCGAAAATGGTTGAAACGAAGGTCAGATTTACCCCTTCCTCAAATATCGATTCAGAGAGAGCAACGTTTCAGGAACGGCATCGTTGCAAAGTGTTATAAGGGAAGAAGTAAGGGTTGGTAAAACAAATAAACAAATTTGTACTGAATCTGTGTTATAACGCTAAGTAAGGTTGATATTAATCCATCCGTAAGTAACTCAGGAGACTGAAGAAGATGCGATTTCTATTGGATTGGAGCCCGAGAAGGTTTATGCGGAAATCATAAACGTTGAGCGGTATGCTCTGTAATGAATGATACTTAACATCCTGAATCAAGAAGAACACACACGTTTTGATACACTCCCTGCTTATCCAGAGTCTAGGCTACGGCTGTGTGTAAAATGGTTATATAACGACGATGAGCCAGTAAGGGATTGATGGCGACAACAGCTGCTTCCAACTCAGGATTGTTTTGAAAGGATCCGGAATTCGGTGTTTCCTTTCGTGTATTTTGCGAAGGATGCACTAATGAATGAACAAAACGTTGACTGGCACTTGTTAACTGCAAGTCCTTGCCGAAGACAATAAAAGCAGAGCGATTTATTTTTTACGAACTTTACGATATTTAAGGAATTAATGTCGTGGCATAGGTAGAGATTATGATCTGCCTTGCACCTTGGGCAGATAGGTGCTGACAAGTACTCTGCCAGAAGTGTGTGAACTGCGAGAGTTTGACTGGAGCCTGAAACAGACATGCATGATTTCAGACAACGACAAGGTGGCCGCAGCTCAAGTGGTAGTGTATTGACTTTCCAATCGGAGGGTTCTGCGTTCAATCCCAACCGCGACTGAAAGACACTTATTAATTCAGGCAAATTACAACAACAACAAGTCAATTTACACTAATAAATTAGTCAATGAAAGACTGGTTGATTAGATACCTGTGATTGTAGCGTTTTTCTAATCAGTCCCAATACTCAACATAATTGTTTTCTCTAAACCGCGACGCCTTTTTTCATTTTAAAGAGAGGGTTTTTTTTTATTGTAAGATTAAAATAAAATACATAAAATAGATAGCGTGTTAAACCTTCAAGCTCTTAGCCAGCGTTTAGTGGGATGGTCAATACCCCTTTTGGACATGGCTTCCGTAATAGATTCATTTTCGGTATTTTAAATGAAGCTTAGTATTTGGGCGTCATACTAGGCCAATTGTTATCTACACGTAGGCTGTTTAGTGCCCATAGCTTTCATATCGCGGGCTGAACTCTCTGAGCCATTTGCAGATTAAAAACATACTGTCTAATGCAACGACTCGAAAATTCCTGTTGTGGAAAAATATGTTATCAAAACGAAGAGAGGAAACCATTCTTCATTTCTATACTTTGCTGACCTTTTCTGTCTTTACAGCACTTCTGTTATTTTTTCTTCGATTAGCTTGGAGTATCGCCCGAAATCGCAATTGGTTCAACGCAACTGCAAATATTTCAGTTAACATAGCATCTTTAAAATTTATAACCTTGCCCTCAACTAACAAGCCTTTTCAATTAGTCGAATACTTAGCTGAAACCTCCAGTTTCGCACTACTAGTCGGTTGAGAACTCCTTCTTCTTATTTCCGTCAACTTGGATAAGGTCTTTGTCTACGGCGTTGTCCTTTAGATACGTTGGATTCAAAGACTCGGCGGGCAGAATTATTTCCTAGCAAACTTACGCGGCTGATGGGCAGTTTGTTTACTACGTCGGTATCGCCGTATAGTTGGTTTTGTTTGGCGTTGAGTAGTCTCCTCTAAAGCCCGTCAACGCAATTGAGACTAAATGTCTAACGAACATTTTTTCTTTGAAAATGAGTCCATGCTTCAGTCCCATAAAATAGAAGAGCCCCTTATTTGTTGTCATTTCTTGGATGGGGCCTTTCTATTTAATTGCCTTACTATGCGATGAACACCATAACTCGTTACCGAATCATCCCTAGGTATACACCTACTTAGGGTTAGGTTAGATTAGAGTGGCTCTTGGAAAACCAACCCACATAGGCCTATTGACCAGTTGTGATACCACGTGGATCTGCAATCCTTCTACTCAAGGAACCATTTTGAGCTTTTGACGGATACATTTGATTCTAAATCGCTGATGTCATTATAGAAGAGGGATCCTAGGTGGAGTTTTCTTCTTTGGGAGAAAGCTGTACATGTACAAAGGGGGTGTAGGATTGTCTCCTCCTCCTCTTCGTTCATGCGGCTTCTGCAGAAGTCGTTAGTAAACATTCGAAGTCTTCTTGCATGTTTACCCAGAAGGCAGTGTCCAGGGATGACACCTATGATGGCGCTGAGATGTTTTCTGTTTAGAAGGATCAAACTCTTAGAGCAATTCAGATTTGTTCTTCTAATAGTATCCAGCTTTGATTTAAGTTTGCACGTGCCGGTGGGTAGAGTGGTTCCAATTTCGGCAAGTTCGTCGGCCCTACAGTTCTCTGGAGTATCTCAATATCTCGGCAACCAGCAAAGGTGAATGTTGAACCGCTCTGCCAAGAGAGATGATCGGCAGTCTATGACTATCTTACAGTTAAAAGAACATATATCCAGGGATTCGAAAGCGCCCTGACTGTCAAAAAAGTTGCGGGTATCCACTGCAGATATTACGTTTTTTCTTCAGCCAGGACAGGATTTCCCTAATTGCGAGAATTTTCCCCTGGAACACGTTTCAGAGATTGGGAAGGCGGAAGGAGTGGCTTTGGTTAAACTTATTAATGAAGACGCCGCCACGAGCCCCACTATCGGTGTTTGCACCGTCGGTGTAAAAGTGGATTAGTATACAAGTTCTAATATTAAAGTCCTTTAATTCTAAAAGTGAGCTCTAAAGCTCATCTTCCAAATTTGATCGTAAAGGATCTCTCATTATTTCGTCATCGCCATCCATTTCCGACATAAGACCAGAGGTGGATACCGACGTCTCATTTGTCACCTCGGACTGGTTGAAGTTGGAGGTTTGGGGAATGAGGCTGAGTAAGGAAAAGCTGGTTGCTTATTGGCATCCAGCTCATCTTTTTTGTAGCCCTTAGGTATATGGACTCGAAGCCCAACTAAATAAATGCCTCTGGTCTGCACTAGATGGTTAAGGGATTCTTAATTGATCACGATTAACGCGCATCGATAAGGGACCCTTAATTCCTCTAGTTTCGTCACCTTTTCGTCATTCGTCGGAAGGGTCGGGTTACTGAGCCTGATAATCTCCAGAATGTCTTCTGAGGAGGAGGATTCGGCTGGGATCTAGTTGCGAGTTCTAGGTTTGCTAGGGATATCCTCCTTAGCCACGACCTGGCCAAACCTCTCCTACCCCACATATGGTTTTTTTGTAGAGATCGAAAGATCTCTGGTCTGCGCGAGCGATCAATGTGAGGTGACCTTGATACTAGCCAGCGTGAGCTGTAATGAGAGGTGGTCCAGGATTTTCCCACATGATGGCCAAGAAGATGCTCGAGAGCTTCAGCTTGATCAACCGCAACCGATCGGCAGATGCAGATCCGTGGACGTGGCTTCTGTCCATCATAATTTCGTAATTTCGTCCTTTTGGACATTGCTATGAGACCCCAAAGATGCGACATCGGAAGGTCCAGGCGCCTCTGGGAACCCGCACGGTTTCCTTCAACGATCTCTGGCACTTGGAGGAATCCTTAAGCGATTTGGAAATGGTGGGAAGGATTTTACTAGCCCACTCAATTTTCCTGTGGGTTTTCGCATTTCCCTCAACTTCTGGAATAGATCGGAAGGTTTCGCTTTCGGGATCTTCCCATGGGCTTTCAGACTCTGTCTTCTCCTTTGATGGAGCCTTTTTGGTAGCCGCAGCAGCAGAGTACCGATCTCGGGTGAATGTTTTGTTTTCGGCTCGTTGCAACTGCCTTCAAAAGGTTCACCATAGCCGACCAAAGTTTCGGCATTGCAGGAGCCCTGCCGGTAGCCGGTGCATTCACTGTATTACCGCCTGTTATCCATAAGTGGTCCCACGAGTAGCGGAGAAAGTAGGTTCTTCTGTACAGAGATCCGCTTTATATAGATAAGGCTAAGAAATCCGGAGGTCGCCAGGTATAACCCATTTTCGCCGCTTCCGTCTCAATAGTCGCAAAAGCGCCACTGACATCAAGCTGCTTTTTCCCGATTATGTCAATATCGTCGGGGTATGCGAGTAGTTGGACGGACTTTTGAAAGACAGTGCCTCTCGTGTTTGCTCGTGAGTTTTGCACTATTCTTTCAAGTAGGATGTTGAAAAAATCGCATGACAGCGCATCACCTTTTCTTAATCCTTTCTGGACATCAAAGGTCTCGGTGAGATGGTATGCTCGTCTCTATAAATGCTGTCATTCACGGCCTTGAAATCGATAAATAGGTGGTGTGTATCGATCTGAAGCTCATGAGTTTTCTCCAAAGTCTGCCGTAGTGTGAATATCTAATTGATGGCTTGAAACCACACCGATATGGACCTATCAGGTTCTTGACGAAGGGCTTCTGGCGTTCGCACAAACGGCAGATAAGATCTTGTATGCGATGTTAGTTGGCGCAGTTTAGAGGGTCTCCTTTCTTGAGGATCGGGCAAACAATACTGAGGGCATACTTTCGTCCGACCATATTTTAAAGTTGAGTTGGTATATGCTCCTTACTAAGTCATTGCCTGCAGCTTTGAAGAGCTCGGCAGTTCAAAAACTATTCCAGAGTGCTGGCGATGTGAATGTCAATTTCTAGTATTCGCGTGGGCTCATTTACAAGTTGGGTTCAATTGTTTTCTGCAGAGAAGATTTCAACACACAGTCCATCGGATGTTTTCTGTCCAGAATGTCGAAGCCACCCAGTATTTCAGTATGAGGAATGTGTCAGACAGCGCATCAAACTCGCTAAAGATTCGATCAAACTGTCTAGTTTGGGGCTTCTGTAAATATATTAACTATTACTTCCTGATATTTAAAGTCTTGGTTTGGTTTTGGAGTCTTGGAGCGGCAATTTTGATAAACAAGTTGAACGAGCTTATCAGGGATGCCATTGGACATTGCTGTGTATAATTCGTATTTAAAGTCACTATCACATGCGGCTTTGAACTCGATGAAGATGTCGGATGCATCCATTTGCAACTCCTGTGTCCTTTTCAAGATCTACAGCAATGTGAAAATTTTATCTATGGTGGGCTTCCCTGGCGTATGTAAAACCACATTGGTAAGGGCCCTCCAGCCTGCTAACGAAGTGCCAAAGCATAATATGGTAGACAGAATTTTTTTATGCGATCTTATTCTCCTGAAGTTGGCACAGTTGAGGACATCTTCCTTCTGCGGGATCGGACACACAATGATGAGTTTCCATTCGTCGGACATTCATTTGCCGCCCTACATTTTAGATATGAGTTGTTATATATTACGTATCCAATCATCATGACCAGCAGCGGTCGAGCAGCTATCTTCGACTTAAGCTTGAAAATGGCTGTCCTGACTTCATCTTGGTCGGCTAGATGTAAATGCTGTCCGACTTCTTCCCTGTTAAATGGTTCACGCACGATTTTGTCTATGATTCATCTCAACACTCTCCAAAAATAAAATTTCCATATTCTCGGCACAGATTGTGGTTCTATAGCTACTATGAGGTTCCATCTCCAATCTTGCAAATTTCCATTTTGTTTCTTGTCAGCACTTTCGAACTTAATTCGTCCTTCTTGGAACAACTCTCTAAGGTCCCGATGAAGCACATTTCCTGCTCTTCTTATTTCCAAGGACCCTATTTTCTTATATCCTCTCGCTCCTACAGCTAGCGGTACCTGCCATTAAAGCAGAGTACATAAGGGGTGGCTGCCCTGATTGATTTTTGCTAAGAAGCATCGTTAATATTCGATGCTAGTATAATCAGATTCCTCGAAAAAATAAACTAAACTGTTAAAAGCCTTGCGGTTTCTTGCAATTATATTTGTTCGATGTAGGCTTTCTTGTAGTGGTTCAGTGGCTTTAAGCTGTTGCTAATATCTGACCAGTGCTATCCATTTAACACTTTCAATTTCTCAAAATTGGCGACATCAATCAGGACATAAACTTGACCAACCTTACAATGCCAACATGTTGTTCAAATGGATTGCCTCAACAATTCAAAATGTGTTTAAAATAGACATAATCACGAGAATCATACCCCAAAGGGCAATATAACGCATACGTTTTAGATAACGTACTGGGTTTTTTTGCAAATATATTTTAATTCCAGATAGTCTTTGACCTGTCTTGAATTAACTGCTATGCATTAATATACTAAGTTGAAATTATCGCTGAGTACTTTCCTTTGAGTGATTTTGACAGCAATTTTCGGACTCCAGTAGACGGAAAACATTTCTTCACCATTTGCTTTTCCTGAAAGCAAAAGGTTTTGCCGATTAGTGTTTGCCAATTAAAAAAAAAATCAAAACAAACCGTTGCTCGTATCTGTTGTCGGAAGCAAATATTTCATCATGTAGAGATGCTCATTTCTCAGTTAATTCAGTGTGACCAAAGTAGACCAGTTAAACTGATACGCCGAAAATAAAACTTTTAAATCAAAAACCACTTTCACCAATCAGTGAAGAAAATTTAACATATATATAAGTACTCTTTTGCGCAAAACCTAACAAGCTTTGCCAAAGTGCAGTCAGAAACTATCTATATCTCGGCGTAACAATCAAATTCATAATGTAGTTCTTGCCCTAACTCTCATGCTAGTTGCATGAGTACGGCTAAAATAGCAAGGGCATAGTCTATCAGTAGCATGATACTGACATAGGCCGTCATAGTGCTCACAATACTGTGACGAACCAGGCAATATCCTCGAGTATTAACTGGTTAAGAAGCTGGTAATCGCTCAAAGGACAGTAACCTTAAGACCTGGAATTTTCAGACCACGTGCGGCTGAATAATTAGCAGAAGCCCATGAATACTATAACGTAGATTTTACCGCCACCCAAGAAATGCGATTCGTTTGGTCGATCATGAGAAAGATCAAAAATTGTGATATACATTATACGAGTATATCATACTTCTTCTTACTTAAGTGGCGCTATAGTCCGGGGTGGACCTGGGCCTCAGCCAACAAGCTTCTCCAGTAAACTCGATCCCTAGCCAGTTGCCCCCAGTTCCGCACGCTAAGTTGGCTGAGGTCCCCTTCCACTTGCGTGCGCCATCTGAGTCTTGGCCTTCCTCTACTGCGCTGTCCCTCGGGAGCGGATTCAAAGACTTTTCGGACCGGAGCATTGGTGTCCATACGCTCTTCATGACCCAGCCATCTCAGTCTTTGGATTTTCACTCTTCTGGTTAGATCGATGTCTCTGTACAGTCCGTAGAGTTCATTGTTGTATCTCTTCCTCCACTCAATGCAGGCAGGACCGAAGATCGCCCGAACAATTTTTCTCTCGAAGCAACCAAGAACACCCTCATCCATTTTTGATAATGTCCATGCCTCTGCGCCATAGAGTAGGACCGGGATTATTAAGGTCTTATAAAGGGTGACTTTTTGTTGTCCGAGAGAGGGCTTTGTTACCCGATCGCCCTCTTAGCCCAAAGAAACAGCGGTTGGCAAGAGTTATTCTTCGTTTGATCTCAGCGCTGGTGTCGTTGTCTGTACTTATAGCGGAGCCTAGGTAGACAAACTCCTTAACTACGTCAAAGTTATATCTGTCGAATGAAACGTCGGTGTTGGTTGTCCTATTTGCTTGACAGCATATACTTGGTCTTGCCCTCGTTGACTGCTAAACCCATTTTCACCGCTTCCGTCTCAATATTCGCGAAAGCGCCACTGACATCACGCTGCTTTCTCCCGATTACGTCAATATCGTCGGCGTATGCAAGTAGTTGGACGGACTTTTGAAAGAAAGATAGTACCTCCTGTGTTTGCTCGTGCGTTTTTCACTATTATTTCAAGTACGATGTTGAAAAAACCGCATGGCAGCTCATCGCCTTGTCTTAATCCTTTCTGGACACCAAAGGTCTCGGTGAGATCTTTACCGACTTTGATGGAGCAGCGTGCATTCTCCATCGTCATCCTGCACAGACGGAAGAGTTTGGCAGGGTTGCTGAAACTAGACATTGCTCTGTATAGCTCATCTCTATAGATGCTGTAATACGCGGCCTTAAAATCGATGAATTGGTGGTGTGTATCGATCTGAAGCTCATGGGTCTTCTCCAAGATCTGCCGTAGTGTAAATATTTGAACGATAGTGGACTTTCCTGGACTGAAGCCACACTGATATAGACCTATCAGGTTGTTAACGAACGGCTTCAGGCGTTCACACAACACGGCAGATAAGATCTTGTATGCGATGTTAAGGAGACTGATGGCTCTGTAATTGACGCAGTTCAGAGGGTCTCCTTTCTTGAGAATCGGACAAACAATGCTGAGGTTCCATTTGCTGCAATGCAGACAGTACCGCCATCCAAGAAAAATGAGGACGATAAACTGCAGCATCTACAATGGCGATTGTTAACGACGGCAAAAGCAACGTCTATTTGGATGCGACCAAATATTCATACAACCGCAGATCATGAAAAAAACCCGTAGCGTTCATCTATTCATCGATTTTAAGGCCGCACATGACAGCATCTATAAAGATGACTGGGAATGCACACTACTCAAACAAGGCCGGTTAAGAACTAGCCAATACTTTCGATGTCAAAAACCGATTTAGACAAGGCGATGCGCAGGGAAGTCAATACACTATCACTTGAGCCACGACTACCCACGTCTCAGCTAGCGAAGAGTCGAGCTGGCTGGAGACGCTTGTTGGCGGAGGCCCATGTCCACCACGAACTTTGAAGGCACAGAAGAAAAAGCAGCTTCTACGAGAATCACCTTGTGAGTATCGACATTGAAAAACTGTAACTGCTTACAAGTGACTTCCCTCTGATTATAAAAAGTAGGCGCTTACACACTACATCATGTGGATTCGCTTACTATATTTCCCGCTGGGGACCAACAACATTGACACATACTGAAATGCATTCCATTTGTACCAAGTAACACATACAAACAATTTTAGGCACCTTGAAACGTAAATATATCACCAGATTTTTATTTTCCATTTTCAGGGTAAATGGAAGAACTTCACTACCAGGAATTTCACAAAATACATATTCCAGCTAAATCAAAACTTGAAGAGAAATCAGTAATCGAAGTGGAGCGGGAACCAATCAATCAGAGGGACCTCCAAGAATTAATCGGACCATTTTCATATTTATCTATAATGCGTAAAGCCATCTAGATATTGATTGTCCGATAAACATTCTCTTGCTGTTTTCACAACGTCCGAGAAGACAGCATTGGAAATCCGCGATATCTAGACTTATTGTAAGTGCCTAAAAGTAACTGAAAAGCCAAAATAATGAAGCGGCTATTTGTCGTATTTGCGCTTGTCGTCAGAAGCTTTGTGCTCGTCTTATTCCAATTAGTTTGATGAAAACACTACTGATACTTGATATTTGTTTTTCCGAAACAATATACTATCAGTACAATTCAGTATCTAGGAACAAACTTCAAGTTATGACATCCACTCACCATTTGTAAATAACATCCTTGGATTTACACTGAAAAAATATTAATATTCTTGGAACTGCATCTTTTTGCATAAAATAATTTATATGCAACTAACGACTCGCCTCGGCTTTGCACGAGTGCATTTTAACAAACAAAAGACGTGAGAAAGTTAAGTACTGCCTTTGATTATAGAATTTCTTTATAAAAAATTTTGTTTTGAAGTGACTCGCGAAAGAGCTACGTAAAGCTGTCCATGGGAAAAGCACTCAACGCTTAGGTCTAGCCCCTCAACGTTGAATGTCTGAAGTTGTGATTTGTTAATAGTAATTGAAAATAATAATTTTATTGGAAATTGAAATCTTTTGAATTAGAATGGAATCCGTTGCCATCAGTGGAATCCGGGGAATAAACACGGTTTCTCCAATTCCACACCCGGTCAGAATTTTGCACTCTATAGTAAATGTTTTGAGACGTTTAACCTGGAGACGTGTACAATCGCACAATTTGGGTGAATTAAGGTTTCGCAATAAAATAACAGGACACCCCATCTTTAGGACCAATTTATATGGGGACAGTCCAGAAGGCTGCAAGCAATTAAGAATTTCTGTTGGGAAACGCCTCTTCCTGTTCCAGCACAGTATCTACAGAGTAGGATGTTTGCGCCTATGTATTCATTTTTAGAGATAATCAAGTCGTTCACTTTACCTACTTGATCGTTAGTAGATGACAAAATAGCTCTCTTTTGAACCAAGTTATGGTCTTAGAACTTATCTTTTTAATTCTGGATAAACGTTGTTGCCTAATTCTTGGAGATCATTTACTAAAACGCAAAGGTTTTGATTTAGATTAATTGTACCATTTTTTTGTGTCATCTGTCCATTTCCTATTTTAAGCAACAACTCGGAAAAATGCCGGTTTTCGTGTGCTGACCACGTCACCCTCATATTTATTTGGAGTTCTTTTCTATTCACACACGACCAATGAAAAGATCTTTTCAATGAAGCATTGATTTCATCAGCACGTATCCCTCTTGTTACCACTGATAAGATTTGCCAAAAGTCACCAGAGAACAATATCGCGCATCCACCCGTGGTTGTATCCGTACAGCGCGAATTCAAAACTTGTTCGACATGGCAGCTTCGTCCCAAACTAAGTATTAATGAGCAGTCACGTATTAATTTTCCAGTTTCACTTTGCTTTGAAATGCTACAAACAGTGCTTGTGTCCTCAGTAGCAATTTTTAGCGGAAGTTTGAATGTTGCAACATGAGTGGTTCGGCATTCTTCCAAAAGTGTAGCTGCAATTCCGGATGATGCTACACCTAATGCAATATTGCCAGTAGATCTTACTTTTCAAGAAGCAAGTTGATAAGATATGTTTTTCTGTACCTCCAGGAGCACCAAGAAAATATAATTTTCCTTAAATAAGGCTTCGTATACTTTTTTATTTATGTTCATGCGATGTTCATCTTGAGCTACAATTTTTTTAAACAGTTTAAATTGATCGTAGGAAGTTTCTCTTGCATATTCGTCGTTAGTTAATACGGGGTTCGTTGTATTTGTAGGCATCGCCATTCCAAAATTCGAAATGGATTTACACGAAAGTTCTTCTACTTCCTTATACAATTCCAACAACGCTTCATCCAAAATATTTTGATCATATTGGACATAATCTGACATTAACTCTCCCTGTCGTCGATTTAGTATATCTTTGGCCATATTTTGCTCATACTTGTTCCAGTCAAGTATGGTCACTTAACAAAAAGCTATAATAATGGCAAACATATAGTATACCTTAATGACTAAGATGAACTCCAAATATTTAATGTGTTGTCCCATTGAGAGTCGTCTTCCAAGAGCCCCATCGGTTCGCATGCTCCTTTATTGGTATTATTAGTTACTCCTTGTCTCAAAAATATGATTGGCCCTTTACAATGTGAAGTAGTAATGTGAAAACATTCAATGTTGTTGGGATGAAGTACATGGCACCAGTTTTTTTAACTCCAGGGAAACCTTCAACTGAGTCCCTTGTTTTCTCTGTTGAATGGTTTTAATCCGGCTTAATTTTGTTCACTAACTATACTAGCAGATGGACATGTGGTAACTCACGTTTCTGCCATGTGGCAACGTACTCGTATGTACAACGTTGTATCCCGGCGTTAAAACAGTCGAGTGTGCGCTGGACCACTTTCCCATTTTCCGATTGCAACTTCCACCCAGCAGGAAAATTGTCTCGTGTCGAGGGCTTCTATCAAACCGAATCAGAAGTTTGGCTTGGGAAATCTCACAATTTTTGTTCTCCTCTCCAAACCTTCCTAAAAATTGTGCCGTGTGTAAGCAATAACTCCCACAATTGCACTCACAGAATTTACAACATGTTTGAAAATTAAAAGAAAATTTGGATGCAGGTAATTCATATTTTTTTTGTTTTTCGACAACACCGACATGGCTACCTACTCGTAAATCCTAGATTGAACTGGCAAATCGGGGTGTGTAAATATATGTAGCGTCGTCGCACACAATTTATCCCTACTCAAACGTCCTAGTAATTGTATGTACAAATTGCCTCGGGTGTAGGCGCTTTAAAGTATCTCTTAAATTTTAACTCACGTAAGCAATGCAAATTTATTTTTCGGGGACTTGGTATCAAAATATTGCTTTCTCCTACTTACAAAACAAATTAATTAGGCTTTATTATATATATAAACCTTCCGTGAACAATTATCTAAATAATGGTGACAATTATCTAAATGAAGTGGTGGCGATTGCGCTATGGTTAGCTCAATGGACTATCATGCAGAGGGTCCGTGGTTCGATCCCCGTCATCACCAACAATTTTTCGAATTGTCATCACCCTTTCGGCGGGTAATGGCAAACTCCCGAAAGTAAAATTGCCGATGAAAAAGCTTCTAAGGAGTGCCGTTCGGATTCGGCGATAAGTCGTAGGCCCCGCTCAGATGTGACAAAAATGACAGCATGAGCAACACAGTGTCAAGAAGCTAGGCCATTGCCCATACCGGGCTGCTAGCAGCACAGTGTTTTTGTTTTTGTTATAAAGACCGCATCAAAATCCGTTGTGTGGTTTAGGAGGAATTAGCGGCTAAACAAACAGACACGGAAAGCGACTTTGTTTTATACAATGTAATGATAATAATGATTCCCTCTATGTATATTCATCGCGACTCCTCTTCAGCACCACCATTAGACTACCAGAACACTTAAAAAGAAGAAGGTCGAAAGCTTAAGATTTAAATATTTCTCTGTACAGCAGTAGTATATTTCTATTCTGTTTTCGTTTTTTACTTCTTTTGTTCTCTTTTTTTCTCATTACTATCTTTCATTCTCCTTCTTTCTGACCATATACTTAGATTTGCTCCCTTTATTTTTTAAAACTTAAAATCATCTTCTTCTTATCCTTTTATTAACCCTTTCCTCGTTATACGAACTTATGCGTAACGAGTTTCCCATTTTTACTGCATCGCTGCTGCTCCGCTTATGGGGTTGGCTAATGTCGCAGACCGCAGAACGCGTCTACATAATGCTCGGTCCTGGATCGCTTCAGTGGTTAACCCCAGACGTTGTTGCGCATTTGCCATCTGAGAAATCCAGGAATTCTTTTTCCGACCTCGTTTTCTTACAGTTGGAGTGACCGTAGTTGATAGTGCCTTTTTAACCGGATTTTCCGCAGATCTTGTTTGAACGTGGCAATACCAGCTTATTCTATTCGCCTCAAGCTGTTCGGTTACCGAATTCTTTATATGTAGACTTCCTCTTATACGCGTAGATTTAATGCAATCGCGTTTAGTGACTCCACTAGACATCCTTAACATTTTCATTTCCGCTGCCGTCAATTTATTTTTAAACGCTTCGTACATTGTCCAGCACTGTGAACCGTATATAAGAGCTGGTCTAACAACCGTGGTGTAGAGTGTCCCCTTTAATTTAAGTGGAAATTTTCGGTCGCAAAAGATTCCCGAATTTTCCCGCCATTTCATCCATCCCACACTCACTCTGTGGTTTACGTCGTCATCACATTTCGCTTCCATGTTAACGATTGATCCTAAGTACTTAAAGATAGTGCTTTTCGGAAGAACTATTCCGTCTAACATTATATCCGGAACAGGTCGCAACGGATGCGCAAATGGGCACGTCAAATGCTCCGTCTTTGAACGACTTATTTTAAACCCGTTTCTCTCTAGCGCATTTCTCCATGAATCTAAGGCGTTCTGTAAATCTTCGACGTTATCGCTAAGTATAACTGCGTCGTCAGCGAAGTGAATTGGCGTTACATTTGCTTCGCGCATGCAGTCTTTTAAAAGATAGTCGAATACTACGTTAAAGAGGAAAGGGCTAAGTACGCTTCCTTGATGCACTCCGATATTAACTGGAAATTCTCTCGTTAGTCCAGCAGTCTTGTATTATTCTAACATACGTTTCCGGTACGTTTTGAGACCTCAGCGCGGCCCATATGAGATCCCTAGGCACTCGATCGAATGCTTTCTCGAGGTCGATAAATACCATGTGTAAATCCTTAGACGAATCTCGGTGCTTTTCCATTATTATTCGTAGGCTTTGGATAACGTCCACTGTCGATCTTCCTTCAACAAATCCACACTGGCTATTATCGAGCTTTATTATTTGCCGAAGACGTTCGTTTAAGACTCTTTCGACGATTTTCATTGTGTGTGACATAAGCTTGATTGAACGGTAGTTGTTGCATTCTCGAGTGTCGCCTTTTCCTTTGTATAATGGAACCAAGAAGCTACTTCTCCATTGATTCGGCATAGGTTGTCCACATTTTAATTTATTTAAAAGTTTCGATAGCCAAACGATCATCTAAATAATTAATATTATAATTCTAGCTTTAAATTCGTAATTTTATTTTATATTTTCTTAATAGTTCAATGTTATTCGAATTTCCTATTATTCTTAAAATAAAATAAACATTTGAAATAAAAAAAAATAATGTACCAGAAAAACAATAAACCAATTTTCGTGTATATAGGCCCAAGATACAAATGGAAAGATATCACAATATTTAATTTTTCAAATAATATACAACGAACATAACGATAGTCAGAGTACTCAATTCAAAATACGAGTACATTCAAGGACCAAACTTGTCTACAATAGATATTCTTAAGCATATATAAACAAGTATACAACAAATATGTTCCCCATTGGAGGATCTTAAGGCGATTTTACAGAAATGGCTTATCCAATCCCTAGAAATTTTAAGCACCTAGTGAAAGTAATAAGCACGACAGATCAATTAAGTTGCAGAGTACCCCACCCCTTTATGTAGGTAAATGTGTTAACGGTAAGTTGAGGTATACGTAATCACGGTAACAGCATGAGTAAGTCTTTAGTCATGGAGGCTTAAATTACAATGTATTGAAGAAATAATGTAGTTGCACATTAAGATTACAAACATCTCATAAATTTGTACAATGTTTAGGAAAGGTTGAGTATCTTACAATTAAAATATAATAGAAATAATAGATATAAATATATAAAAAGGTAAATTAGTTGTGATCAATGGCCAAATGTATAAGGAGTTGTTTTTTGAAGTGCTTTGCATTTCTTATCCCTCTCAGTTCTATCGGAAGGGAGTTCCATAGGCGAGTGGCATGAACTAAGAACTGGCTTTCCGATGTTAAACAGCAGTACGTTGGCTGGATTAGTACAAAGGATTGCTGCGGTAGGTAGCAAGAAACCTCCGCTTATTGTAAAGATAGTCTTGTTATTGTGTTTGAATAATGTCGTAAATACAAGTCAATGAGAAGTATTGCAGTACATTTTCAAAGGAACATCCGAAGATGTTTTGGCATACGACGAAACATGGTCGTATCTACGCAGGTCATATACTATATGTATCGTGCAATATTATTGTAGACTACAATTAATTTCCTTTTCGAGCTGTAGTCGAGTTTACCAAATAATTCACAACAGCTTAATAAAATTGGCAGTAGTAGAGTTTTTGCCAGAAGTATTTTCGTTTTTGTTGGTGTATAGGCACGTAAAGCCCAGTGATATGAACGTCCCACGATAATGTACGATTAAAGGTAATACCTAGATGTCGAACAGACTCAACATATTCGATATTTGAGTCCCCCAGCTGCAGCAATGGAAAAGAGGTCAGATCTATGTTATTTCGAAAAAAACCATGGCTTTTGATTTTCTCGGGCTTAGGCAAAGGTTCTTAGCCTGCTCCCAGTTCAGGATATTACTAAGATCTTCATTCATTTTTACTGCCCAAGATTCTACCAAACTAGCAGGACTTTGTACATAGGTAAATATTTGCACATCGTCTGCGTACATATGGACTCTGCAGTGTTGTAAAACATTAGGGAGCTCGTTGACATATATATGTGGGTTACATTAGCATAATAGAGGGTTCCCTTCATAGGGCTCACGACCCCACACGAAAGGGATACACAGAAATTGAAGAACTAGCTTATAGTCTCGGGTAATAATGTACTTACTGCTGACGACTTTGGTAAGCAATTAAAGTATATCGACCTTCGGATGTGCACGCAGATTGTTCAGACACTTAACAAGCCATTTCCAGGCGAACAGAGAACTTTGACTGCTACAACACAGATAATACATCATCTAGCAAATCTGGAGTTTCCAACGCAGAACCAAGGGTTAAGAAGACACGGAAGAAAAGATAGACATCATCAACGCATGTTTTTACCTATCTTTGGTCCAAATACCCACAAACTTCTCATATATTAAAGGGCCACACTTAAACCATTTACTGAGATGACTTACATATATAGAGCAATGTCAAATATTGGCTTCTTTGCCAACTCGTTTGACTTGCAGAATGACGATAGAGAACGACTTATCGGAGACCTTTGATGTCAAAAATGGTTTTACACAATATGTCGTGCTGTCATGTCACTTATTATACAATACTTAAGAGAATCGTTTGGAACTCTCAGCCGAACACCAGAAGCAAAACGGAGTTGCACATCCTTCAACTCCTGATGACATTGACGTCATTGGCGGAACTCAATGAGTTGTCAACGGCAATTGGACAGCAATGCTCTGGCGGGCAGGGTCTTCGAATCTAAACCGAAGAACAACGCAGTAGAGAAAAACCTCGCTTGAGATAGTGTCCACAAGTAGAAGCGAACCTCAACAAACTTGTAGTGCGTACAGGGGCTTATAAGTTGAGGCCTCAGTTCACTTATAAACTGAAGCACAACCTATATGAGTAAGTAAATGGCTCCTGCTAATTGTTCCCAAGTAATTTATTTCGATTTGTTGTGTCTTCAACAGTCAATTCATCTTTCAAGGGGATTTTTGCTGTTTGTATTGAAAATATGGAGAGAACTAATTTTGTACGCTCCACACACAGTCCGGTCATTGCTTCGGCTAGTACGAGCAGGTGAAAAGAAGGAACGAAAATGTGCTAAGCAAATAGGAGAGAGTGTCTCTTAAAAGATGGGATGGTTGAAGTACTCAAAACAACGATAATAGGATGTTTTATTCAGGAGTACATACATCATCGACAATTTTACGATCAAATTATAGTACAGTCGCCTCTCGTTAATTTAAACTAGCGATAATTAGAACAGCTCCATAATTCGAAATTACCACGAGTTCCCTAGAAAATCTCTTTATATTTCGAAGAAAGTCCATACATTTTCAAGCACTTGGTAATTCAAACAAAAAAACCATCGCTAAGTAACAAAACGACGCGTTAATTCGAACTCATAAGCATAAAACACTCGACAATTCAAAGTTGTCAGATTGCACGAGCATTTGTTATTGAAATGATTATGAAGTTTGAGACACACTTCCGTTTGGTGTTTAGCTTCAGTTTTCGTTCGGTACAGATTGAAAGTTTGTGTTGCTCGAAAATTTCGAACCATTTGATATTTCAAACTGTCGATAATTCGTAATACTCGTATTTTAAAAGTCCTTCACGTTTCGAATTAACGAGAGTTGACTGTATTTTTGTTTTGCAACCCTGTCAATTAAAGTTTTAAAAACTTTTAAAAACTCTTATTTTCACAATTTATGTCAAAGGTCATGATTCAAAAAAATACATTTGTATTTTATAAGTAACACGAAAATTTTCGAAATAAAAATTAAATAAAAGTTTGTCTGAAGCTATGTGAATTGATTAATAAAAAAATATTCAAAATATTTTAAAGCTATTGGTATGGTCACACTCAACGTCTTAGATTCGAGAACGTCTTCACTATCAAGATATTCTCTAGCTTTTCAATTCTTTTCTCAGTCGCAAACAAGTATTCTATAGTATTCTGGGTTGGGTACGTACGTGGAAGTTACTAAAACGTGCTCTCATCGATTGAGTGAAGAATGAATTTAAGGTCAAAGCGACCATAATTGAGACTGAGTTGAGTGGTTTCAATATAAAATGTACGGTTTTGTATGCATAAAACCAGATTATGGTCAGTCTGTTGCTATCGCTGAATTGAGCTTGTTTGGCCATTTTTACGCGCGGTTCGGGGCCAAAACGAAATTAAAAAAATAAATAAATAAAACGATAATAATAAGCGGAAGCAACCAACCAACACGTATCTGATGGATAGAAGTGTCATGAAATAGTGTATTGTGTATTTGACTTGGTCGTCCCAAATTGATAATGTCAATCAGACAGAGTGAAAAATCTATATTACGTGTCACACTTATTTTGACGATCATCTCGTCGGGTAAGTAAGCCATGTCTATATAGTTCTCACAAGTGATATTCCTTTTCAACACCACTTTGTTAACACTGTGAGACAGTAGTCCTACAGCTCAGGCGTGTCAAATTTTATAAGAAAGACAAAATTGTGTATTTTTTTTCAAGGCTTGTGCTGTACAGCACTAGAGTGGCAGTGCCAATCCGGGGAATGTATAGCATCCGAAGACCTCTGTGATGGTATTCCAAATTGTTCGGATGGATCAGATGAAAGTGCAAACTCATGTATTCAACAGATTTGCCCAGGTTTCGCTTATCGATGCGCATACGGGGCCTGTGTGACGGGATCAGCTGAATGCAATGGCATCAAGGAATGTGCGGATAACTCGGATGAAACCGGCATTCAATGCGAACATACAGCAAAGTCGAGAAACACAACCTGCCAGTAAGTTTTATATTTTAAACAGGTTTACTAGGGGGATGTGCTTTTCCAATTCCCCATTTTATTTATTTGGTTTTGTTTGTCTAAAATATCTTTCCCTTGTTTTTAAACAATGCGTCATAAATAACGAGAAATTCGAATTACTGTGACGTTCTCGTCTTGTCATCAACATTAAAATGGCATTGTAAGAATAGATCGGTTTTTGATAACAGAAGCGGCTTATGAGGTGAATCGTTTCTGCCTGCATTTCCAATTATAAATTGATTTTTAATAACACTGAGTTGTTTGAAGTTGACACAAAACAACTACGATGTCGGCAGAAGATTCCACTCAAGAGAGTGGTTTGAACATTTAAAATACAGAGAGGGCATTGTTATTGTAACTTGGTTTATTTTTTATGGTTAATATTTAAAGACAGGTCTTCATTGTTTTATATTGATGTATGTATGTTTTAGAATATCACCAGACAAATTAGGTTAACTAAAGCAATTGGCACTAACACTTATTAATGACCTGAAAAATTGAATTTAACATTATTATTGAAAAATATATTTTATTTCCATCTCCCAATGAATTGACATTAAGTCTAAGCCAGTAAGTCGATCTTCACCAGTAGAGATTCTTAAAAAAGTTTTTAAGCGTTTCATCGTCGAAAACGTACTTTCTGGTGTACATGTCGATACTGGTAAGGTTGCCAAAATTTTTAAAAGTCGATGTATATTGGGAAAAAGATCTTTATTCTTAGAACGTTGTGCCTCTGGTTGTTCATGACATTTTGTCTGCCACAGTAGAAACTCAGCCTTCAATGTATCACAATTCAAAAATCATTTATAAAATTTAAAATTTTCTTCGCAAAATTTTGTTTTGCTTTTGCCAAGTATTGACGGAATCAAAAAATACAATGATGATAGTACGGTCTTATGGTCCTCGAACCGCATTTCGAGCTGAGCTATGAAGTCGTCCAAAACGGGAACCATAACGACTATTCTATAAAAGTTGTCGGGATCAGAGGCGTTTGCTTGCTGCTGCCTCGATAGTCCGACCGTGTTTTTTTTATTTTTTGTGGTATTCTTGTGTAGTATATAACGGCGCTTAGGTACTTTTGATTGAAAAAAGTCAATGCTATAGCTTGATTTGATTTGAATCTTTCTGCAATTAGATAGATGGGAAATTTGCATTTTACTGGAAATTCTTAGCACAAAATCGTGTTACCTACTGATTACTCTGTTCTCGTTTAAAATAAAATGCACTTCTTATAGGGTCTAACCCTTATAAACACCCCCCTAGTTACGGGCTTGCATATATGTATAATATATAATATGCTTGCCTTGTTTATTGTGATTTAAATCATTTTGTCTGTCTACCTTTATAGTAGTTTCAAATAATTGCTGTCAGTTATCAAGTCTAAGCTCACTTGTAACTTAGTACCATATATTTGAAGAAGAGATTTCGCTTTGAAAATTTAATCAGCTGCTCCGCCATTTTATATTATAATAATTTGTCTCCGTTTGGCGTCGCC
Source organism: Volucella inflata (assembly GCA_928272305.1). Taxonomy (NCBI): domain Eukaryota; kingdom Metazoa; phylum Arthropoda; class Insecta; order Diptera; family Syrphidae; genus Volucella; species Volucella inflata. Next base: position 47,730,624 of record OV743716.1, on the reverse strand, counting down.
GAAAGCACGAGCATTTGATACTTTCGCCGAATACAATGCAAGATGTTCTGAGTTAAAAATTCGGTCAACGCAAAAAAGCAAAAAAAGTATTCTCTTCTCTGACGTCACTTGTTTGTCCTTCGGCAAACAAAGGCAAGCTCCACAAAGTAAAATCTTCTGCTTATAAGAAGGTTTTTCACAAGTCCGCCGTTCAAAATAAAAATCGGAGTCACCTCCTTCAATAACAAAATTACCGTCCGAACAACCCACAGTTAATTTTCAATTGACATTATCGATTTTAAAGTTGCTAAAGTAGAAACGCTTAGGTGGCGCTACAGTTTGGGATGAATCCGATCTTCTCTAGTAAGCCCGTTCCTTAGCTTACCCAATCCAGCTGCCATGTAAGGTTATGGGTTTGGCAGAATTGATAGTAAAGTCAAGGTAGACAAGATCCCTTACTACCTGAATATTATGTTTCTTCTTGTTGACAGCATAAACTTTATTTTACCCTCATTTGTCGCTAGACCTATTCGATAACAGCTTACTGGGTTCTGCCAATTGTGCCAATATCAGTCTCGTACACTAGTGGTTGCGAATAATTTTGAAACTCTGCACAAACTCTTAATATCTTTGGTCGCGCTTCTAGTGCTCTTTCTCACTCTGAAGAATATAATATTCTTCTTGTCTTTTTTGCTCGTAGAGCTCTCTAGCAGCTATCATCGTTCGTTGATTTGTAGGGTTCTTGTTTAGCTGCATATGCTAAGCCCTGGTGGTGGTCTGATGAAACCCAGCATTTCAGTTGCGCCCTCTCGTGATTCCAGATTTTCTACGTTATATCTTCTTATAAAGCTTTTTTGTTGTAGTGCTTGAGAAATTCTTAGTCAGTCAATGTTGGATAGCCGGAAAACGTTACATGATTTACTTTGATCGAAAAATGATTAGTTGGGCTTAGAACTCTATGATCCAGGGTGCCTTGAAGACAAGAAGACATGACGGATGTGGTGCGCTATAGTAATATTTAACTCCCCCTCCCCCCAAATTTATAAGCCTAAGTCCACAAATTTGCTTTAAGTAACCGCGGCTTCGGTTCTCTATGCTCCGCCAATCAGATAGCATCACATAAATGGCATAAGTAGCATTTGCAGGATAACGGTGCTGCACATGAACTGCTAAGGATCCGTACTCTCCACGTGCAGATCCGTAAGAATTGTCCCTTTTTCGTTTGCTCGGTTTGTAAACAGAACGTCTTATGATTTTCGTGAGTACCTGTCGTCAAGACTCAATCTCACGGGATGCCCATACATCCATGGGATGGATAGGCCTTGCCATCGCTTATTTGCTACTTAACAAAATAATACCAATGCGGAAATGTGTTGAGGGTACAAATCCACCCTTGGTATGAGTCGACGCCTACCCAAAACCTCTTACTGATCTTAGGGTCTCAGTACCCAGCACTTATAACCACTCCACTCCGGGTATTGAGCCCTAGCAGGGTCACCCTCCATGCGATTTAGATTTAAACCACAGCCACCGTGACGCTCTCACAAGGGGGCCTACCTCTACAAGCTGGGCCGGACCGAAGTCCGGGGGGTTCCTTACTCCCACGGTACCATATTTTAAGTCCTGGTATGGACTACCGGTGGTCTTGCCACTCAACAAGACCTATGACCGGCAGCTTGTTACTAGACAAATCATAGCAACCATCAGAGGGGAAAGGTCTGATAATGTTTATGATAAGTCCAGTATTTACTGTACCCCCGCTTCTTATTAGACAACGTCTTTTATGGACGAAACTTTATAATTGGGCGGGAGCCCGCTCGGTTTGTTAACAGTAAGGTCATCCACATTTGAGGGTTCTATTTGTTTCGGAAATTCTTCCACCGAGGTAGGTGAGTGAGGTGCCATTTACATCCCCGGCCATGAATGAATATCACCGTAAGTTACACGATTTGCCAGACTTTCGTGAACAGCCCGAGGAATAGCCTATGTTCTGAATGACGTTCGCAGGATCTTCTAACATGTTCGGAACATGTTCCGTCTGCAGAAAAGTGTTAGACGAGAAGCGAGGAATGTGGTCGAGTCCTTGCTCATCCACCCCAATAATGTCCAACAAATGACGGCTACCCTAGACTTCCGTTTTGGACGTCCGGAATGTCTCATTCAAAGCCAACTGAGGTAAGGGCAATCCCACGGATTTCGGAGAATAAATTGGAGCAGATAGTGCCATTCGCCATAAAAGTGCATAATTTGTCTGAGTTTATGAAAGCATGTGGAATGCACCAGCATATTACTTATCGTACTTTATTAAATAAGCTGTTCGGAAAGGTTACAGTGGGCACAATACAGCGTTTGTATTGAGCCATACCTGACAATCAAACATTTAATTGATTAGTTGGGTCGAATAGCTCGATTAATCTGTGTCATAACTCCGACATTAATGCCTTCATCGAATCGGAGCGACTCACCAACAAGGCAAAGAAGGGGAAACGTGTTACATACTACCCAGACGATAAAGAAGGATGGAGAGAATAAATGTCGATACTGCAAAGGAAGATTGCTTCAGATAAAAGAATGCAACAGTTTCACCAAATTACAGACGCCTGTCAATGGAACTTTTTGTGAAAAAAAAACTATCTTTCTTTTGGATGCTTAAATTATGAACACAGTATTCGGAAATGTGGTAATGAAAGGTCGCGTGGTATTGCCAACTGCCAAAAGATGCATTACCATCTCTTCACGACATGCAATCTATTAGAATATTTAATGGTATTACTATGATACGAAAGTTCGTTCTGTTGGATAAAGGCTCATCTCTCACAATTATGTACTCAGACCTACCTAAACGATTAAGCCTCAACGGAAAACATGGGGACCTAAACTTGCGATGGATCAGAAGAAAAACAAGTCCAAAGAAGTCCTTCCTCGTTGACGTGACGATAAGCGCAGACCAGAAAGAAGCTGATAAATTCGAGTTACGTGGAGTTCAAACGGTCGAAGAACTTTGCCTGCCAACCCAGACTTTCTTCACCTCGGAGTCGATCCTGCGAAGATGATCTAAAATTTATCTGACAAATTATAATCAAGCCAAACCAGAGATACGATACTTATCCGGTTGGAAAATAGCCACCTCGGAGCACCAATAGACATTGTCGACTGTCTGGATGAGGGGCCTTTTATTGAGCTTACGAAGCTTGGATGGGTCGCATGTGGAAGGATGCCCTCTGGAGAAGAAGATGATTTGCGATGGAAAATCGTGCTCTGCAGCAGCCAGTCTTCGGAAGGGGATCTACGATTGAATCAGCTTCTCGATGATTTTTTCTGCATCGAAAGCTTTGGAGTTACCAAGCCAACGGAGAAGTTAATATCTGAAAAGACCAAAGAGCTTCCCAATTGTTATCCGATACCACTGTCAGGCTAAATAAATACTTTCAGACCGGATTGCTGTGGAAGGAAAATGGACTTCATTTGCCCAACAACTACAAACTGGCTTAGAAGAGACTTCCAAGTTAACAATCCAGAATGCGGAGGATCCCTGACATGTATAAGAACACCATCGTTAGTTATCTGGAGAAAGGTTATGCCGTAAAGTTGACGCCCACTGAAGACCTGATATCTACCTCATTTTGGGGTTAAAAATCCCAACAAGCCGGGGAAGATCCGGATAGTATTCGACGCTGCGGCGGAGGTTTGTGGTGTGTCGTTAAACTCCTTCTTGCTAAACGGACTGGACGACTATGTGCAATTGATGAAGGTTTTATGAAATTTTTGGATTCGACCCGTCGGAGTTACGGGTGATATAAAATAAATGTTTCAACAGGTGCTGATACGGCTAAAAGATCAGCACTTGCAGCGCTTTCTTTGGAGAGAGAGCGAAGGGACGCCGATCGACGTGTACATGGTGAAAGTAATGATCTTCGGAGCTTATGTCGACAGTTTTGCGGTTATGTCAGAAGCCGTCGCTGTTAGCAAAGCTGTTATTAGAATTCATTAAGATGCTGTATTCGAATTGCACAACTTCACATCAAACTCAAGGGTTGTACTGCAAAGTATATCGCATACAAAGGTACCGGTGAATCCAAATGAAATTATCAACATGAACATGGAATTCGCCATGACAATCGAGAAGATTCTGGGTCTCTGTTGGAGTAGTGACGAAGATGTGTTCGTGTTCCATTTGAATCTCCCTCGAGTAAGTCAAGATGTTATGATGGACGATAGATGCCCTACTTAGAGGGAATTCCTCGGCATAGCCATGTCCATTTTCGATCCCCTGGGAATGATAGCTAATTACACTCTTCCTTTAAAGTTTATTTTAAAATATTCTCGTCGATTACTTAACGCGATGAAGAGAATAAAAGTTGCTACTGTTGTACTTAGCACAGTTGAAGATCCCTAGATGCCACAAATGTTATTTAATAAAAATACAAGGCAGCCTAGTGGACCTTCACACGTTTGTCGACGCCAGCTAAGAAACTTTTAGCGCCGTATCATACCTTCCCATCGAATATAATTCGATAATTCGTATCATTTGTCTGTGATAAAACTAGGGAAAGCCCCCAGAAACTTTTTCCATACCCCGTCTGGAGCTGTCGGCAGCGATTCTGGAAGCGAGACTCTGTAACTTCGTTGTCAATTGTCACGACTTACTTATCGTCGAGCGAATCTTTTAGAGCGATTCAAAAATCGTGCTGCACAGGCTTCAATCAAAACTTGCCACCACAAAGAATTCGTGTCCGTTCGTCTTTCGTATGAATCCAGCGAATGAGGCACTTTGGCCAGTTACTTACAGTTCCGCAAGTGGGCCCGCATTCTTAGGGTTGCCGAAATCGGAGTGGCGGAAGTACGTGCTAATTGTAACTCCGCCAGCGAACCACTCTACGACGCATCGAGTTTCCCAAGCCTTCTGAAATTGCCTGGTCGACTCGATTTATTAACATGTGGCAGCGTAGGTCGATTGAACAAGGAGAACTACCCACAGATGAACTTAAGAACGCCGAAAAATTTTTATGCCGTCAAACACGCCGAAATTTTCCAGTGAAAGGGGAAACAAGCTCTTCAAAATTACCTTATCAAACTCGTTCGTGCATTTGGAAGCTTCCACGACACTGCCTTTCAAAACTTAAAGACCTTATCATCATGCCGAAAAACCACGTGGTGACAAAGCTGCTTGTAATGTAGTTCCATTGCCGCCTTCGCCATCAAAATGAATGATACTTTCGTCAACGAAATACGACAAAGATTCTAGGTGCCCAGCCTGCGTAACGCCGTTAAAGGTGTTAGAGTGAATACCAGTTATATCGAATCCGGCGCACCAGACCACTGTCGCCATAAATGGATCAGCTTTTCTTCAACATAATACTTGGAAAAATAATGCAAAACTCACACGCATACACAAGAGGCACAATCATTATCGGAAGAAAGCAGCGTGATGTTAAGGACGCCTCTGAAAGTACTGAGCCCTTTTAGGAAATAAGGACACCCAAAACCAACGTTTCGGACCGAATATCACTCTTATCAGATATAACTTTGCGGTAGTTAAGGGCTTCGTCTACCTAGGCGCCACTATAATCCTAGACCTAGGAGGAGATACAATGACGAACTGTACGGACTGTACAGAAGAGGAGTGAACCAACGACTGAAATTGCTGTGTAATGCAGAGCAGATGGACACCAATGCTCTGAAGGTGGAAGCAGCTAGAAAAACATCCAGCTGGCTGGGGCTCAGGTCCACCCCTAGCTGTGGCACACCTAAAGTAAAGTTAACCCTTACAATACTTATGTCACAATATTATGGAGAGTTGGAGGTGCTCTCAGTAGTTTTGCCCACTTCTTTGGCGATAAAGTACCCACCGTATCTTAACGATCGCGTTGGCGTCAGGTATAGGCTGAGTTTATAATTGTAAATTTACCGCAGTACTGCAGAATGTGCGTTCATTATTTCAGTCGATCTGCGTTATTAATGCATAAGTTTGGCAGCAGTGTTCATAAATGTGAAATGACAGAATATGTTCAGGGAACTTACGAATCGAAAAATTGCGCAAGCGAGGATACCAAACTGCTGGTAACGATTCGGCTGGCTATGGAGCCAGGTTTTTTGGCGGGAATAAAAAAGAAATCTGTTCTGTGGGGAAAACTTTTGGCGGATGTTTTAAAATCTTCCCGATGTTCCCTCATGACAAAGCAGATATTACAAAAATAATTTTGAACTTGATGGTGTCCTACAAAGGAAATAAGAAACTAACTGCAAAAAGAATTCTCTACAATTATGAACGACGATGCTAGCGCTGATTCATTGCTGCGATAGTGCAATTAAATTTGCGTTCATAAACATTTTCTGAAATTGATGTCGCATATTTACAGCAGCAACTTTAACAATTATGAACTCAGTCATACTTTCAAATGTAGTATTTCGTGCCCAGTTACTTAAAAACGTGGCCGACCGCAACGAAGCTATCGTCGTCCCACCCCAGAATTTGAGGTAGAAACCTCGCTTCGCTCGCTTACAAAAGTTCACCTTTTTACTCCGCAAGGTTTAGCCACTTACTCGACTTCGTCGGTCCTCTGAGGGTATATCAACAACTGTCAGGCAGACGTGCACAACTTTCCAGTAACTGTACTTTATATGTAATTGTAATTGATCGATTTGATATTGTACCGTTTATTTTAATCATTTTAAACATGATATGATGGAAATTAATTTTTATTAGGTAAGCAAACTTATAAACAATGAAAAATGAAATAAGGCCAATTTGGCATTTTTTCACTTTCACAAAATGAAATAAAGCCGAAGGCTAATATTCGGCCTTATGAATTTCACTTCTATAAAGCGAAATAGAGCCGAATTCTTGCATTTGACCTTTAGACTCAAGTAAATCTTGTAAAAAAAAATGCGAATTCAAACGTACATTCCTTTTTATAGCGCTGGATAAATCGATTTGTGCCCCCCGCAAATAAATGCCTTACAGAGATACCACAGAGCTTGAAAAGCTTACTCTAGATGACTTCAATATGTTACCTGTTCGCCTTACGAAGAATCATCTATGCTCACTGAGAATTTTGACTGCTAGAGTGGGCCACTTTCCAAACTACGAGTACTTCTGTAAGAATCTATCCTCTCGGATAGGATTTTACATTAGGCTCAGGCAAACAGCTAACCAAGAACCAAGAACCAGAAAACCAAGCCACTAAAGCCTATTGGCCTCTTGTGATGCTACGTGGAATGGAGATCATACTACTCTTGGAACCAATTTCTTTTTTTCTTTTTTTCTTTTTATAATAGGGGAGGGCACAACGGATTTTATGCACCCTTAAAATGTTTGCACATAGCTTGGGTGAAGGAAATTTAGGGAGGGAGAAAAAAGAGGGTCCGATGTACATATGTTGGTTTTAAATGTTTGAAGATTGTAATGTCTAGGAAATAAAAAGCTCGGCAGGGCATCCATGAACGAGTTCTTCGGCTTAGGAGGGTAATACTATATTTCAGGGTACATCCACATCTGAAAGTGGGCTTGAGGCTGTACTGATGAGCATTCATAGCGAGACGGGTATTACGGTTAGAAGTTTGAAGGTGCGGAATGCTTCTGGCAATTTCTATGGAGCATTGGTAGCAAAAATAGCGATAAAGGCAGAAAATATTAGATCGGTGGTCGAGGGTGTTTATCGACTATGCAATGTTGGCATCACCTTTAAGTTTTATCGCACGGTTTTGAATCCTATCTAGTAGGCAATGAAGTCTTAGGGGAACCTGAGCAGATGTGAGCATTGTACTCCAATTTTGGCCAGATGAAAGCCTTATATATTGAATCCAGATCAAGGAGGGTGATCATTCACATCGTAAGTTGTCGTTGATATACATACCGAGAATGGATGCAAATGCCATTCATAGATAATGGCTAGGTAATTGAACTTCGCTTTAACGACAACAGGTAGCATTAAATTCAACTCTGTTGATAGTACCCTAATTGGTTATGCTGTAAATATCGAAATTTAATTAGCATAACATAAACTGACATTTCCGTTCTACAGCCGAATAGCAGGGCCGTGAGTTCGGGAACGAATATGAAACGCAGAGAGTACTGTCATCAGCGAAGGAATATGTTGGATTAAAAGTAGAAGACAAGAGATCATTTATGAAACTTGCAAAGAGTGTTGGAGACAGAACGGAGCCCTGGGACGCACCAGCTTTTTTTTATATCAGACTTGAAACCATCCAAGGCAATTTGAATTGAACATTCCGATAGTTAATTCCTTATCCATTGTAGAAGAGAGTCATCGATCTCAAATACATGCATTTTCAACAAAAAAGCCTGATTTGGCATCAAATGAAATATCAAGTGCAACTGTCTTGCTTTCGCCAGATTGATTTAAACTGTTGATCTGTGGATCTGTCGGTAAGAAAACCGTACTGCCTTTCATAAAGAAGTTTTCGTGTTTCGAGATATTAGATGAGCTGACGGTTACTCTGCGTTTCATGACATTGGGAAGCAGGGACATAGTGCAATGGGTGTGTAAGAGTAAGAGAGAGAAGAAGATTCGTCTTTTTTAGGGACGGACAAATGTTTTTTTCATCCGCTCGCAAAGAGTCCTTAAGGGTAGGATTGATGAAAAAGCTTACGCAGTGGTTTGCCAGCGTAGAAGAACACCTCTTAAGAAGAAGAGGAGGTATGCCATCTGGACCGGCGGATTTGTGAATGTTAAAATCTTTAAATACTCTTGCTACGACACAAGTGGATTTGTCCCATTGAAGATTCGATGCATTCAAGTGAAGGCGGAGACATAGAACAATCTGGAAGTGCTGAGTTGACAGCAAAGTATGCAGCAAGCAGATTGACTTTATCCAGGGAGCTGACAGCTGAAATGTCAATATAAATAAGCGTTGGCCTGAAGGATGAGGCAGAATTTCTAATATTTTTGACGAACGACCAAAAGTTTTTACTTCTTTCGAGACATTGTAGTATTTTTTGCCTCAGTTTCCTGGATCGTTTGACCTCTTTCCAGTTTTCTTCTGTAGGGTTGGTCTTGAAAGACCGAAAAAACATTTCTATTCCCTTGACAGCCTCTTTACAGCTCAAGTTGTACCACGCCTTTTCCTTTGATATGATGCTCTTAATCATCTTAATTAATGCTGCTCATACCAAAAAGAGCCTAAAGTCGGTGTACGAGAATTTAGCTGATATGACACAATGGTCCGAGGAGCCTAGAGGTGAGAGCACATCAATAGTGTACTTATCAGGGTGAGAGGTTAGAAACAAGTCCGGGGTATTGGCGGTATGACTATCAACGTCTGGTATTCGCGTGGGCTCATTTACAAGTGAGGTCAAGTTGTTTTAAAATTGAATTCCGGATTGGAACATGGACTACATTGTGGTGGTCCTTCATCACTATGTACGTAAATGGGAAGCCGGCGGCGGTGAGAAAAGAATAATGGCACTAGTTCGTAGCAAGGTAGTTTCAAATTCAAATTCATTGTAGAAGAAGGCTTCTTTGTGGAATTTTCTTCCTCCTTCTCGGTCATGCAGCTTCTGCCGTCAAACACGCCGAAATTTTCCAGTGAAAGGGGAAACAAGCTCTTCAAAATTACCTTATCAAACTCGTTCGTGCATTTGGAAGCTTCCACGACACTGCCTTTCAAAACTTAAAGACCTTATCATCATGCCGAAAAACCACGTGGTGACAAAGCTGCTTGTAATGTAGTTCCATTGCCGCCTTCGCCATCAAAATGAATGATACTTTCGTCAACGAAATACGACAAAGATTCTAGGTGCCCAGCCTGCGTAACGCCGTTAAAGGTGTTAGAGTGAATACCAGTTATGTCGAATCCGGCGCACCAGACCACTGTCGCCATAAATGGATCAGCTTTTCTTCAACATAATACTTGGAAAAATAATGCAAAACTCACACGCATACACAAGAGGCACAATCATTATCGGAAGAAAGCAGCGTGATGTTAAGGACGCCTCTGAAAGTACTGAGCCCTTTTAGGAAATAAGGACACCCAAAACCAACGTTTCGGACCGAATATCACTCTTATCAGATATAACTTTGCGGTAGTTAAGGGCTTCGTCTACCTAGGCGCCACTATAATCCTAGACCTAGGAGGAGATACAATGACGAACTGTACGGACTGTACAGAAGAGGAGTGAACCAACGACTGAAATTGCTGTGTTATGCAGAGCAGATGGACACCAATGCTCTGAAGGTGGAAGCAGCTAGAAAAACATCCAGCTGGCTGGGGCTCAGGTCCACCCCTAGCTGTGGCACACCTAAAGTAAAGTTAACCCTTACAATACTTATGTCACAATATTATGGAGAGTTGGAGGTGCTCTCAGTAGTTTTGCCCACTTCTTTGGCGATAAAGTACCCACCGTATCTTAACGATCGCGTTGGCGTCAGGTATAGGCTGAGTTTATAATTGTAAATTTACCGCAGTACTGCAGAATGTGCGTTCATTATTTCAGTCGATCTGCGTTATTAATGCATAAGTTTGGCAGCAGTGTTCATAAATGTGAAATGACAGAATATGTTCAGGGAACTTACGAATCGAAAAATTGCGCAAGCGAGGATACCAAACTGCTGGTAACGATTCGGCTGGCTATGGAGCCAGGTTTTTTGGCGGGAATAAAAAAGAAATCTGTTCTGTGGGGAAAACTTTTGGCGGATGTTTTAAAATCTTCCCGATGTTCCCTCATGACAAAGCAGATATTACAAAAATAATTTTGAACTTGATGGTGTCCTACAAAGGAAATAAGAAACTAACTGCAAAAAGAATTCTCTACAATTATGAACAACGATGCTAGCGCTGATTCATTGCTGCGATAGTGCAATTAAATTTGCGTTCATAAACATTTTCTGAAATTGATGTCGCATATTTACAGCAGCAACTTTAACAATTATGAACTCAGTCATACTTTCAAATGTAGTATTTCGTGCCCAGTTACTTAAAAACGTGGCCGACCGCAACGAAGCTATCGTCGTCCCACCCCAGAATTTGAGGTAGAAACCTCGCTTCGCTCGCTTACAAAAGTTCACCTTTTTACTCCGCAAGGTTTAGCCACTTACTCGACTTCGTCGGTCCTCTGAGGGTATATCAACAACTGTCAGGCAGACGTGCACAACTTTCCAGTAACTGTACTTTATATGTAATTGTAATTGATCGATTTGATATTGTACCGTTTATTTTAATCATTTTAAACATGATATGATGGAAATTAATTTTTATTAGGTAAGCAAACTTATAAACAATGAAAAATGAAATAAGGCCAATTTGGCATTTTTTCACTTTCACAAAATGAAATAAAGCCGAAGGCTAATATTCGGCCTTATGAATTTCACTTCTATAAAGCGAAATAGAGCCGAATTCTTGCATTTGACCTTTAGACTCAAGTAAATCTTGTAAAAAAAATGCGAATTCAAACGTACATTCCTTTTTATAGCGCTGGATAAATCGATTTGTGCCCCCCGCAAATAAATGCCTTACAGAGATACCACAGAGCTTGAAAAGCTTACTCTAGATGACTTCAATATGTTACCTGTTCGCCTTACGAAGAATCATCTATGCTCACTGAGAATTTTGACTGCTAGAGTGGGCCACTTTCCAAACTACGAGTACTTCTGTAAGAATCTATCCTCTCGGATAGGATTTTACATTAGGCTCAGGCAAACAGCTAACCAAGAACCAAGAACCAGAAAACCAAGCCACTAAAGCCTATTGGCCTCTTGTGATGCTACGTGGAATGGAGATCATACTACTCTTGGAACCAATTTCTTTTTTTCTTTTTTTCTTTTTATAATAGGGGAGGGCACAACGGATTTTATGCACCCTTAAAATGTTTGCACATAGCTTGGGTGAAGGAAATTTAGGGAGGGAGAAAAAAGAGGGTCCGATGTACATATGTTGGTTTTAAATGTTTGAAGATTGTAATGTCTAGGAAATAAAAAGCTCGGCAGGGCATCCTAGGTAATTGAACTTCGCTTTAACGACAACAGGTAGCATTAAATTCAACTCTGTTGATAGTACCCTAATTGGTTATGCTGTAAATATCGAAATTTAATTAGCATAACATAAACTGACATTTCCGTTCTACAGCCGAATAGCAGGGCCGTGAGTTCGGGAACGAATATGAAACGCAGAGAGTACTGTCATCAGCGAAGGAATATGTTGGATTAAAAGTAGAAGACAAGAGATCATTTATGAAACTTGCAAAGAGTGTTGGAGACAGAACGGAGCCCTGGGACGCACCAGCTTTTTTTTATATCAGACTTGAAACCATCCAAGGCAATTTGAATTGAACATTCCGATAGTTAATTCCTTATCCATTGTAGAAGAGAGTCATCGATCTCAAATACATGCATTTTCAACAAAAAAGCCTGATTTGGCATCAAATGAAATATCAAGTGCAACTGTCTTGCTTTCGCCAGATTGATTTAAACTGTTGATCTGTGGATCTGTCGGTAGGAAAACCGTACTGCCTTTCATAAAGAAGTTTTCGTGTTTCGAGATATTAGATGAGCTGACGGTTACTCTGCGTTTCATGACATTGGGAAGCAGGGACATAGTGCAATGGGTGTGTAAGAGTAAGAGAGAGAAGAAGATTCGTCTTTTTTAGGGACGGACAAATGTTTTTTTCATCCGCTCGCAAAGAGTCCTTAAGGGTAGGATTGATGAAAAAGCTTACGCAGTGGTTTGCCAGCGTAGAAGAACACCTCTTAAGAAGAAGAGGAGGTATGCCATCTGGACCGGCGGATTTGTGAATGTTAAAATCTTTAAATACTCTTGCTACGACACAAGTGGATTTGTCCCATTGAAGATTCGATGCATTCAAGTGAAGGCGGAGACATAGAACAATCTGGAAGTGCTGAGTTGACAGCAAAGTATGCAGCAAGCAGATTGACTTTATCCAGGGAGCTGACAGCTGAAATGTCAATATAAATAAGCGTTGGCCTGAAGGATGAGGCAGAATTTCTAATATTTTTGACGAACGACCAAAAGTTTTTACTTCTTTCGAGACATTGTAGTATTTTTTGCCTCAGTTTCCTGGATCGTTTGACCTCTTTCCAGTTTTCTTCTGTAGGGTTGGTCTTGAAAGACCGAAAAAACATTTCTATTCCCTTGACAGCCTCTTTACAGCTCAAGTTGTACCACGCCTTTTCCTTTGATATGATGCTCTTAATCATCTTAATTAATGCTGCTCATACCAAAAAGAGCCTAAAGTCGGTGTACGAGAATTTAGCTGATATGACACAATGGTCCGAGGAGCCCAGAGGTGAGAGCACATCAATAGTGTACTTATCAGGGTGAGAGGTTAGAAACAAGTCCGGGGTATTGGCGGTATGACTATCAACGTCTGGTATTCGCGTGGGCTCATTTACAAGTGAGGTCAAGTTGTTTTAAAATTGAATTCCGGATTGGAACATGGACTACATTGTGGTGGTCCTTCATCACTATGTACGTAAATGGGAAGCCGGCGGCGGTGAGAAAAGAATAATGGCACTAGTTCGTAGCAAGGTAGTTTCAAATTCAAATTCATTGTAGAAGAAGGCTTCTTTGTGGAATTTTCTTCCTCCTTCTCGGTCATGCAGCTTCTGGAGAAGTCATTTGTAAAAATCGAAGAATTGCATTTAGTAATGAGGTTCATTTCTGGTTAAATGGCTTCGTCAACAAGCAAAATGCAAAATTGCCGTATAAGGAGTGAACACAATTCTCACGTTGTTTACGAATCACCATTACATCCATTAAAATTGACTGTTTGGTGCGGTTTACACGCTGGCGGCATCATCGGTCCTTATTGCTTTCGAAATGAGGAAGGAACTGTCGTTACGGTGAATTAATTAATCGACGACATTTGGTTCCAACAAGACGACGCAACTTGCCATACAGCGCGCTTAACCATCAATTTATTGCAAAATCAATTTGGTGTCAACTTTAATTCCAGAAGTGGTCTTATTAACTGGCCCCCTCGTTCATGCGACTTAATGCCTCTCGATTACATTTTATAGGGCTTTGTTACGTCATTTGTTTATGCTGACAAACCAGCAACTTTTGAAGCACTGGAAGCCAATATTCAAGCCACCATTGAGGCCATACGGCCATTGGAAAAAGTAGTGAAAAGTTTGACAGATCGAAGGATATTAAAGGAAATTATATTAAAACTGAATGCCGCAAAATTATCTACCAGATTATAGTACCAACAAATTTATTACAAAAACATTTCTGTCTTGTTTTATTATTTAAAATTTTTGAGCTCTTAAAAAAACACCCTTTAAAAAAAAAACACTGTGGCGCTGGCAGCCCGGTATGGGCCATGGCCTAGCTTCTTGACACTCATTTGTGTTGCTATTGTTTTCATTTTTGCCACATCTGAGCGGGGCCTAGGGTTTATCGCCGAGTCCGAACGGCACTCCTTAGAAGCAATTTTTCTTTTTTATAAAGAAAAAAAATACGAAGGAGGAACAGCACCTACATACATATAAATTGTATATAAAATTTATAAGAATGATATACGATATGTAAGATGATAACCAGTGAAGTTGAAGTTGCAGTACACCAAGGCAGTGTACAAAGTCTGTTGCTTTTTAATGTCGAACTAGATATCTTATGGAAGTAGCACCCAACGAGGCCTTGGGTAGATATTTAGAGTGGTAGTGAACTTGCTTCCAAATCAGAAATAACCAAAAATAAGCACTGAGCCCAAACATCTTTTCTTTTTTTTTCTCTGTCCAATTTTACACAAAAACTAGCACATACGTGCTAAGTGTATTACAAGTGTATTCCTACAAGTGGGTATGTTTAGTTCTATAAGAAAAAACGAGTCTGAAACAAGTTCTCTTCTTTTCGGCTATGATAGCACTATTGCTAAGACCGAATATCTTCATTGCCGTTTTTACAAACCAATAAACGCTACTCGTCCGATCTATTTAAAAGGGATTGTCTTGCCAAAGCGCACGGCTATGTTAAGGCCAATCATATCCTATGTGTCGATTGTCCGATGGAGCAAGCTTTCACAAAGTCTTCTAGAAATGGTCTATCTAGGCTGCCTATTCCTGTCACCACTCGTTCTGCGCAGGATGTTCCCCTTGATACCCATATCAAAGCCTGCAATTTGAAAGAGAATTTCCGATGAAAACTAATTTATCTTTGGTACAACACTCACTGAAGTTTTTATGACCATCTTTTGGTGCAATGACACCAAGAATCATGTTCCGGGAAAAATAGTAAATCGATTCTTCGTGTGCCCAGGAATGATTTCGGCCAAATTCTGAGCACGGGAAGGAACATAGTCGGGTCTTCATGAATGGCCCTATAAGAGATCTATCATGCATTAATGGTGACTTTCTGGAGGAACATAACGTTCTCTCATTGGCGAAGCTTGCATCTGTCTTTTAAACAGAATTATACGCAATCCTGTTGGCAACGAACCATATTGTAAGGAATCGGTGCGGTTAGCGAAATTAGTTCGAGAATGCAAGACTTCACTCAACGCAGTCGTTCCAGGTTCCATGTCAGAAATGATCACGGGAAATTAAATCACCGGAATGAAAAGCACAGAGAAGAAAAATTTATGTAAGGACTCTACGTCCTCGCTTAGGCCTTTCATTAACGGTTCGGTTTCATATGAATGTCTAAGAATTCAGCGCCTTTCCTGATATCACTTAGTAGAAAAAAGTGCAGGATTCTCTCTGGCGTCGTGGTGGATGGGTATTCTATGAAAGTCTCGCAGTATTCGTGATTTGTTAGGGGCAATAGTTAAGCATTTCGAAGGAAGTGAATCAGCAAACAGGTAAATCAATAAATGAACATACTCGGTACACACCAAAGCATCACTACTGTGAGCCAAACAGTTCAAAATTAGTCTTGCATACATAAGGATTTTAACGTTTAGTTTGCATGTTAAGGTTCAGCCGACAGCTAGTGTGAAAGTTTTCATTAGATTAAAGGCACATTTATCGTGAAATCAATGTAGAATTGATATATAAAGTTCGTTCTATGGCAATTATAAATGGAATACAAAACCGTTCATGTGCCCACCACGGCTTCAGTTGCAAGAGACCATTCGAAGGTAGAAATGATCGATGACTTTTGAAGAATATGTCGCTCTATGGCCGAATTTCAGTTTGAAATCTATCGAAAATATCACCCACATTGAATTTAGTAAATGACGGTAATCAAGAGCCAACATGCACGCCATCTGATGGCTCACCCATTATATCCGTATGAGATCCAAATGATATATTTTTCTTCAAAAATAGTCTTCTCTAATAAGCCCTGATGAGATGCGTCATGGAAACCTATTCACCAAAATCTAATGAATATCGAAAAAAGTTGTTATTTCCAATGCTTGGTGGCATCTCTGGGTCAGTTTTATGAAAATGAGACTATTACAGTAAATGCTAAATGGTGTCCATGTTCATATTTTGCTTAGGTAAACAGTTGATTGGCCACCAAACTTGTGTGATTTAACGTAGACCCCTTTTTATGTGATTTTTGTAAAGGACTAGGATGGCGTCAATAATTCAAGGGCAATTTACAAATTTAAACTTCTTCAAGAATTTATTTCATGAGCCCAGGTTCCATTAACTAGTCTCAGTGATCCACGTTAAGTAAAACTTGCTTTCATTTTATTACTATAGGGTTGATGAGTTTACCCAGCCTTATTCGGATTTTAAATACTGGAAATAGAATGGTAGGTAGGAAAAACTAGCCGACTAATCAATAAAACATTAGATTTAGCAAATTTAAGAACGCATTCCTGCTTCAAATTATTTAATATATATTTTATTAATAGAGAGGATGAATTTGGATGCGATTCTGGAGAATGTATCAGTCAAGATGACGCATGTGATGGAACTCCAAATTGTTTCGATCAGTCTGATGAAACGGTGCAGGCATGTGCATCAAATAATTGCCCCAGATATGCTTTTCGCTGTGGCTATGGTGCATGCATTAGTAATAGCAAAAAATGTGATGGAACACCAGATTGCAGGGATGGATCCGATGAAGCATTTAATTTGTGCGGATTAATGCCAACAGATAAACCACCGAAACCGCGACCACCTGTACCACCGCCTACACCACCTACAAAACCTGTGCCAGGAACCCTACCAAAACCAACTCCAACGTAAATGGATAATCTAACTTGTTGTTCTTGATTATATTTTGATATTTATTGTAGACCAACACCAGCACCGCCTATAGAAGGATGTGTTGCACCTGATATAACAAATTCGATACTGGTATATGAAGAAGATGAAAGTATTGTGATTAAACCCGGTGAAATCGTTCCAAATTCTATATCGATTATCTACAAATGTCAGAAAACCTACTTTCTTGATGGACCACAATATAACTTATGCTACAAATCGAAATGGAGGACCCCCATAAATCCTGAATGTATCAGTAAGAACCTTAGTTTTACTCTTCTAATTTTAGTTCTGAAATCATCAATTTGGTTTTTTAGAATACTGCCCTTCAAAACACCTCGAAGGTGTTACCTTTAATGCCGTATGTGAAAGAAATGGACAAGGTATCCCATGTGATGATCGCATTAAGCCCGGAACTATAGCAAAAATAAGTTGCCAACCTAGATATAGAAAACCAGCGGACAATAGAATAGAAGATTTGTATTGCGGAAATGACGGTGAATGGGATTATAACCCATTCACCTGCGAACCAGTTTGTGGAGAAGAACGTACACGCTCCACACCTTTTATCGTGAACGGTGTACCCACCAACATCACCTATCTACCATGGCATGTTGGCATTTATGAAAGTCTTAACTCAACATCCTATGGTCATGTTTGTGGTGGGACTATTGTTAGTGCTAAAGTCGTTGTATCAGGTAAGTGATAAATTATTCAAATTATAATATATTCAACCGAAAATTAGATATCTCTGTGAAGTCACACAACAGTCATTCTAAAATAACAAAATAGCCATTCAAAAAAGGCTTTTGTGCCCCTAGGTTTGTAAAAGCAACTCATTGCTGTATACACTCATTGTATCATTGCTTTGATCACAAAGATACAATGTCGAAACACTTTGGTTACAGATAGCAACACAATTCTCCTAGTCAACACCAGTTCACTCAAATTCTAAACCTTAACAGCGTTGCTAACTCTGAAGTACCGTGTGCATATGATCTTTAATGACTGATTAAAAACATTATACTTCATCAAACATATTATTCTCTTATTGATTACGTTATTCTTCTTCCGTGATCGGAATGTGAGTTTTCGTTCCGTTTCCTTTTGTCTTCGTTCCTGATACATATTCTCTTTGTCTGTGTCGTGAATTTATATTTTTATGGTCAAAAAGTAGGGTTTTTGTTCCAACTGCAAGATATGTATAACTGCCAAATAAGGCAATTTCATTTAAAAGATCTTTTGTACCGATTTGTCAGAACTGTGGTTAGGCTGTTAGGTTTTCGACCTTACGAATGAAGACCAACAGAATAATGTATTAGTTCAATATTCCGTCTAAGTCTGTTGAGGGCCGGACAATCACATAAAATGTGTTCAGTTGTTTCGTCTTCTTTAAGACAAAGTCGGCACTCCGAAAGGTCGACTAGTTCCATTTTGTGTAGGTGGTATCTTAAACCGTGATGTCATGTCAGGTAACCTACTAGGTTTCTGATATTTGCTTGACTATCCATAAATATATGTTATAGATATGGTTGGTGCAATCTTGGATTGCATGTAGTTCTGCCTGGAATACACTAGGACTTATTTTCATTGCTATTGCTACTCGTATGTTTGTATTTGGTCCGTGTATACCAGCTCTCACTCCCGATTCCATTTTAGAACCATTCGTGGGTTATTTCTAGCCCATGCTACTTTGCTGGAAATCTCCGCATATTCGAAGGTGTGTTACCGCGCAGACCATACCAAGTTTTGGTATTTCTGAGAGCAGGGTCTTTGGGTCAGGGTGATCACAAAGATCTAACTCTTCGGTTAGTATAATACTTGCTGAGTATTGCCACTTTCTTAATGCCAGGGTATTTCCGGACGCTGGACTCTTTTGAGCTTTAAAATAGCTATCTTTTCGTAGTTTAAGCTCACCATACTATAAAAGCACATGTTGTGATGGACCTGACCATTATTGTATATGTAAATTCAGTTAGTGATTTTTGGAATAATCCCCAAATAATGCCGACATGCGTCGGCAGCTCCATACAACGTTAATTGCTTAAATTATTTTATAATTTAAGTATAAGTTTTAATTAAGTCTCATTCAAGGATTAAACCCAGATATTTGACCTCGTCAGAGTACTCAATTGAAACTATGCCTAGGCTTAAATTTCTTCTCCTAGTGAAGGGAACTATAATAGCCTCGTTCGAATTTATTGAGAGGTTCTCGATGGTGCATTAATTTGGGACTATGTAAAGGATGTCTTGCATACATGCAGTTTAATACATGTTTTAAAGGATTTTCAATTTTCAAATGTCCTTTTCGTCCTTTCCAGTGGTTTGCGCCAAAAACCGTTTTGGATTTAACCTTCCTAAGTGGCAGACTATGTATAAAAAAATTTCAAGCAAATTGGAGGTGAGTACTTTTCGGAACTTTATCCAATTTTTTTTGTTGACTCGCTGTTCATATCTAATAACTTCTCGATTTAATTTTCTCCTTATTTCTGACGCATTAATTGCTCCAACAATAGTACGCAATGCTTGGTCGATTCTCTAAAAACAATTGAATAAGCACAGCACGCACAAGGACTTTTTGTATTGTATGAAATGTAACAAAATAAAATCTTAAGTTCGTATTCCTGTGAACTCTTTTTTTTCAATTGGTTTTCTGCTCGATATATTCTCAAGAATTATTTCTTCATCAATTTATCTACACACGGTGTGACTTAGGTACCGAACTAGGCTTACTGCCTATAGGTAGTTTGGGGATATTCTGTTGACCTCCCTTCAAGTACGTCGTATATAGCGCCAGTTAATACTGAACCTACATAGGGCTATTAGGGTTGGTACAAAAGCGAGGTTTAGACGCTTAGCTGCGGGAAAACAGCCGTCTCTTTCTGGTGCTTTGTATGGTTTAAATGAGCTACTAGCCCACTTCTTCCTATCCGGGCTGACGAGTTTTCCAGATTTACTGTTAAATGTGCTGAGGTTTCTTGGGAGGAAAACCTCCGTTAATTGTCCATAAGACATTCAATGTTAAAAGACCTTGTAAAATGAACTTGAAGTAAAGTATTCAGGATTTCTTCGCCGTCGCGTGTGATTGTGCCATACCATGATCCGCACCATTTTACAACAATTTGCTTTACTTTACAGCTATTTTTTGAAAGAGGAGAGGATGATGTCATTTAGCAAGGATTGTGGCTGGTCGGCATCGGCCGTTGTAAATGGTGTTAACGCCAGTATAGTGTACATGTGTGTCGTCCATAATATTATTTGATACCAATATTGTTTTCCCATACTTTATTTTATTGTTTGATTTTTGTCGTTTAATATCAATATTCCTTTCCCACAATTGTTCATGCGGGAACTGAACACCGCACACAGCGACTGCACTTGAGATCATCCAAGTGAGCAGCGTTATGCTGAATTAACAGATATGTAATATGGTATCCACACAAATGTACACTTCAACTCTTAATCTAGATACGCTGCGACTCGATACGTCGTAAAGAATATTTTTTAATTTTAAGAAGCAATCGGAAAGTAATCAAGACGGAGATTTCTTTTGTTATGACTAGTATGGTAATTTTAGCAGCAAGTCAGCTTTGATCGCTAAATGTTCGCGATATGTTGTCCAGTAGGTAGGTTTGGTGTCATATCGTCCTGGTGCGTGTTATGTGTTGCATCTGAACTTGAATTTAATGTCCATATAATTTGATAAAGATGCCTCCTCGGACACGTGCCGGTCTTCCACGATATTTTGTAGAAAATGAGAAGAGGGAAACGAGGTCTGATCGATCTAACGTCGTTCTCGTCTTATTTAGGATCGCTGGTTTAGAGCTTAGTTTGGCCGTCTTATCTGAGCTTTTCAGGATGGTCTGGCCAAAATTTGGCAAGATCAGTTCTTTAGATCTACCGGCAAATGTCACCCGTTGCCCCAAATCAAAGATAACTCTGGAATCAAACTATTCCACTTGTGGGTTCGTATAACTTACGGGTAGTGCTTTAATGGCAGCTACACCTGGGAAACATTGAAACAAAGATAAACGCCACGCGATTTTTTATTTTTTTAAAACAAAAAAGTTTTGATCCTTAAAAGAAGAAACTAAAGAAAGAAAAATCTTCTTCGAAGAAGAAAAACTGCAACATGAAAAAGAAAATAAAATACGGTGTTTTAACTACATTATAAAAGCTCCGTTGGGGCCCGAGAATTTTTTAAAATTCAATTAGCGGAACACTCGTCGGTAGAGTGACCCACTATTTCCGCAGTCCCGAAAACTAACACAGGATCGCGTATTCTTCTTTTCTTGAGAAATTAACTCATTACCAATCAATTACCAGAGGCTTAATGTCTAAGTCCAAAAACGATTTTCTACACTACACTCCACTCCGTCAATATACTTAGCTTTTATGGCGGTGCTACGCTCCTTTCTGGCATAATCTTCCTTCGTCTTATTACTCCTTTCCCTATAAAATCTTTGTCTTTCCTTTTTCCTTTTCCTTTTTCTTCCCGCAAAAAAAAAACTAACTTTCGACTTAATTAAAGAGCTCCTCTACTTTTGCTTGAAAAAAAAACCCTCTTTATTGCTGGTCATCACAAAAGTGACTTTCAGAGCCCTTGGAGAGACTATACCATGCTAAACGCAATCACTAACCCTGACAAGTATCTGCTACCATCGATCCCATGCCCGATGGGTTTTCGCAAAAATCAGCAATAACAATACCTTCTGCCCTCTTTCAATTTACACATACATATGTATGTGTTTCGGCCTTCGAAACGCAGACCCATACTCTTCAACGGTTCATGTACAATAGCCTTCAAAACGTGTATTTGGCGCAATTCACTACATTTCTTGGGATTTGAAATTTCAAATGAAAGAATTCAAACATGACAAGAACGAGTGGAGACATTAAATAACTTTTCCGATCCAAAATCGACTAAAAATCTTTCGCATGACGTGAAGGAGCATTGAAATAACGAGGTACCCTATCATCACTGACTTCTTCTACTCTGCCAATGAACCCTTACTAATTCTTGCTGTTCTCAACTTAACTCCTAACTCCATATTACTCACACGATTTTCATTAGGCTTCGCGAAAGTTGCGTCTTCTGACAAGTGCCGAAAAATCAAACAGTAGAACTAACAAGTTCATTTACACAGGATGGAGAATAACAGAAAATCATCGTCGCCTAACCATTACGATCAAGCCCAGAAAACTTTGTGGTTTTATTATGGTATATTGAAAAAAACGATTTGGGCTCTTAGATTTTAGGTCTGGCTTTTATAGCATTCTGTTACCCCAGCATGCAGAAGTAAAATCCTGCTAAGCCTCAAATAAGCGTATGGCCTCACTGCTTGCATAAATAACCATGTGATCCTAAGGCTACTACATCCAAGCATTGATAACGACTTTGTGTCGTTAACTAACATGAGCAACAATAAATCAACAAAACCAAACGAGATTTCAGAAGCCTATTGTGTAAACCCCTTTTGGAGATGTTCGAGGGCGCAGGGGTCACCTAATGGACAAATACTAACACTACAGCACCAGAATGTTTTGTTGCCCAACAGCAGTCAACGATGGAATAACAGTCATCTGTCTTCTACAATCTGGGAAAACAGATAAAAATACTGTGGAAATGTGGGAGAGCTGTTCTATCCACCAATGTCAAATGTCATTGAAACGATCAAAATGCTTTACGAACGATTGAGATGCACAACGGCAAGGACAAATTAGTTTTTAGACAAAATAATGCAGCACACACATCGCCATGACTAAAAACGGTAAAGGACTCAAAATGAAGACCATAGCCGAACGAAGAGATCCGAAACTCGAAACTTAAAACGCACGCAAAATGAGGAAAATATAGGTAAGGATCAAGCCTCTAAAGGCCCATAAACTGGCCACAAGTGAACCGACGCGACTGTGATGTTAATGACGGGGGAACTTTCCTAAGCAGTAAAACTCGGAAAGGGAATACCAAAACTCTGCGTTCTCGGTGAGTCGGTTACAA
Organism: Volucella inflata; assembly: GCA_928272305.1. NCBI lineage: Eukaryota > Metazoa > Arthropoda > Insecta > Diptera > Syrphidae > Volucella > Volucella inflata. The sequence goes on along the minus strand of OV743716.1, from coordinate 47,707,509 downwards.
ATATCAGACGAACGGAGGAGACAGTAGAAAAAACAGACAGAAAATATATTTTATAAAACCACTGGCAACTATGCAAATAACGAAAGCAATGGTCAATCAAACTCTTTTAGAAGAGAGGAAATGGAATCAGTCATCAAAATTACCTTCATGAGTAACTCCTTAATACGTAACACAGAATGGCGGGTCAACAAAGAATATACACACAGAGACCATCAGGCTATAAAAATTGATATTCAAGCAATGTCTAGTCTAAAACCCAGTAATAGCAACACAACCTGCAACTGGTGAAGCATAGAAATAAAAGCACCCATCGTTAAAAGAGGATAGGCAACACACCTGAAAAGAAAATAAGTTCTCACCATTTATTTTGTAGGTTATTCAAAAATATATTTTTTTACATCAAAATAATGGAAATTTTCATATTAAATACTAAACGTGTATCCTAAACTATTTTCTCATTGTCATATCAATGCTAAGGAAAATTAACAAAACGTGTTCTTAATTCTTATTTCTATTTCTATCTAAAATTAAGAATAAGTTTAAATGTTTCTACTCAATCCAAAAAAAGGGCGCACCAAATCTAATTACCTTGCTCGCGCATTAGATTTTCTCACAGTTTTCTCATGCTGTAATCAAACCTGGACAAATCAGATTATCAGATACTTGTTAATCGAAAGAATCAACATGTTGCCGAGTTCGCAGTAAGAAGTATTTAAGATCTAGTTTTACAAATGCTATATCTCAATTAGTTGTAATCAAGTAGGCAGAATCGTCGTCAAACACATAAAGTTTTTTTTTAATACAAATTTCAATGTAAATTTTCAATGTATGTGTCCATCGAATTTTATATCTTCCTATGTCTACGAAGTTTTTTGCTGTGTTTTTTTGTGAAAGCAAGAAAACCCAGAAAATAACAGACAAAATTTTCAGACCCACTTTTTGAGTTGCGAATAATAGTAATTTTTATCAAAATCGGTCAAAACAAAAAGCTTAAAATATCTCCTCTAGCTGGCAATATTTGTATTATAAATACAGGTGTTCGTGGAAAGAGTATACAGAGTTATCCGGTTTGGGATACACATATTTTGGGATCATGTTTTAAAAAAAAATCATTTGACAAAGATGAACAATATGGCGGCGCCTTAAATGCGAACAAACAAACAAACATCTTTTTTATATTAAATAGTCCACAAAAAAAAGCTTAAAATATTTTGTATATACATATGTATATAATATAGACCCACAGTAATTTTGGGGTGTGAATAATAATAAAAATAATTTGCATAATTAAATACCATAGATCTTCAGTAGTCATTTTTAAATGTAAGCGTCTTGCATGTTCTAGTGGGGACATTGGTGAATAATACTATATCAAAAATGCAGTTTTTTCGAAAGTTCAAATAACTTTTCAAATAACAACTTTACCATCATTTTAAAATGTAGAGTTAAGCGCCCTGAAAACAAATAACAAGGAGTTTTGCAGGCGGCCTTCTGCCTGGAAGAAGCGCTAATGGTAGTCTAGAAATCGTTTTGTGATAACAAAAGGCTTTATCTTTGTATACTTAAATACCTACTTTTCTTATTATGCATTTATTATTTTACTCGATCTTCTCAAATATCAAGAGTTTGAGATTAGTTATTCCTCTTATAACAATATACAAATGTTGTATTATATATGTAACTACATATATATTATGAAATAGGAGTTATTGTTGGCTCATTATTATGACTGAAAGCAGTTGTAACTGTACCATATGCAAAACAAAACTCTCAAAAAAAATAAAATTAAACTTAATACTTACTCGTACTTAGATAATTGACGTGTAGGTAGCTTGAGCTATATTTTTTGGTATAATCATGAGCGTTGTAGTTTGAAAAAAATATTCAAATAAAAACGCAACACACAAATTAGGCAATTTTCAGAAAACACTTTAAAGAAATATAGTGATATTTCAAAATGTCATAAAAATATGAAATATAAGTTTTCTTACATAAATCTTCCCAAATTGATTGAAAAAAAATCACAGCAGACCACCTAATTTTATAAAGGCTTTGAGAAATAGTTCTTTTAAAACAAAACTAAATGCATTTTTGGTCGGGGAATGATGTGAAGTGGAGCATTCCTATGTGTTTGGAGAAAAAAATATTTTCGTAACAAATGGTCACGAGTGTTTTTCATTTAAGAATAAAAATGGTCAAGTTGTTCGAGAAGTAGTGAAAGAGCTAATCAGTTTTCAGGAAGAAGTAGACACCCGCATGATTTTATATCTGTCAATTTTGCCCGTGGTGAAAAAGTCTTCTGACACGGACGTCTTAATTATACTTCTTTACTAAGAAGTAACGTTAAAGTATGGAACCTTACCTGGTTTTCACAGTATTACTGGATGTGATTATTCACATTATTTTCAATTCTTCAAAAAAAACCCGGAATTACAACTGGCATTATTAAAATTGGGGAATGAAACGACTGTTGCTGAAAAGATATCGACGAAATACAAAAATTCGTTTGTTGTACGTACTAAACCAGAGCCATCAATGTATATGAAGCAAGATATGAAATCTTTTACAAAACTTGCAAACCTACAACAAAGAATGCTTTTAAAACATCAGAAGTAAGTTCAGAGATACATATGGCACATATATCTGGCGAATATTGCCTAAACATTCGTTGAAGTTTTTTCAAAACAAAATGTTGGCTTTCACTTATTTGTAGGTTTTGAAGGAAGTCTTTTGCCTCCATATAAATCAGTTCTTCTACAGCAAGTAAGAAGAGGTAATTACTTTTGCAAGATTTCAAAAAATGCAGTGAAAAACGAACTAGTTCATTGCACACCTGCGGAAAGTGGGTGGATGCTTACCAATAGCATGTTGAAAATCAATTGGTTTGAAGCTCAAACTACACCGAACTAGTTAGAGGACATTGCTTAAAGTCCTATAATATGCGGATTTGATAGCGGCAGAAAGCCGCCTGCAAAACGTCTTGGACCACCATATTTGTTATCACGGCGCTTAACTCTACATTTTAAAATGATGGTAATGTTGTTATACCAATTATTTGAACTTTCAAAAAACTGCATTCTTGATATAGTCTTACTCACCATTGCCCCCACTAGAACATGCAAGACGCTAACATTTAAAAATAATTGCCTAAGATCTATGGTATCTAATTATGCGAATTATTTTTTGTTTCATTCGCACCCAAAAATTACTGTGGGCTCTCGGTCTAATAGTAAAAGTAAATTTTAATAATGACGACATATAGTACGAGGGCGGGTCAATAAGTCCGTGACTTTTGGATTGAAACACAGATTTTTTGATAAAAAAATAATTTTATTTTTCAACGTAGTCTCCCTTGAGCTCTATACACTTTGTCCAACGCTTCTCCAATTTTTTTATCCCTTCCAAAAAAAATGATTTGTCGAGGTCCTCAAAATAGGCCTTTGTTTGCGAGATGACTTCATCATTGGAGTCAAATCTTTTTCCACCAAGCCATTTCTTCAGGTTTGGGAACAAGAAGTAGTCGCTCGGAGCCAAATCTGGAGAATAGGGTGGATGAGGGAGCAATTCATAGCCCAATTCATGGATTTTTGCCATGGCAACTGCACATGTGTTTGTGGTCGACTGTGAGCAAACGCGGCACCCATCTTGCGGAAAGCTTTCTCATGCCCAAGTGATCATTCAAAATTGAAACCACTGAGCCATGCGAGATCCCTACGGCTTCCACAATCTCTCGCACTTTCAATCGGGTGTTTCGGGTGTAGAGACCTCAACTGGGCGTCCAGGACGTTCGGCATCTTCAGTGCTTGTACGGCCACAACGAAATTCAGTAAACCACTTTTTTACCATTGAAATCGATGGTGCAGAGTCCCCATAGTATTTATCAAGCTTAGCCTTGGTCTCGGTAATGGTTTTTTTTCGCAAGAAATAATGCTTAATAAGCACACGAAATTCACTTTTTTCCATTTTCTCCTCAAAGTAGTGAGTATTCTGATAAAAATAGCTGTCAAACACAAACTAACTGATGCAGCAAGTTTAAATTTTGACAGGAGTCAACTGACAGATGCCTGTTGACAGGAGCAGTGTTGCTGTTTCAGTAAAGAGGTCAGAAATTCAAAAAGTCACGGACTTATTGACCCGCCCTCGTATATCCGAAAATCATAAAATTATATTATACTCGTATATACATATATTAATACAGTTTATACTCATACATATATTAGCGAATCATCCGTCTTCTTAATACTTTAATTTTTTTTCCTCTCAGCTGCACATTGCTTCTGGGACTCAACAACTGGATCGGTAAAGGACAAATCTCGTTTCGTAGTTGGCGCTGGCAAATACCTTCGTGATTATAATGAGCGTGACATAAATGCTCAATTCCGAAACATATCTATACTCAACATACCATCGCAGTAAGTATCTAAACACATACATATGTTTATTGTTTTACGTGTATAACTATACATAGCAGATATTCTTTTTCAATACAAGTTCATTTCCAGATTTCACGCTGACATCGAAGACTACAGAGCTGATATAGCTGTCCTCGTGCTAATCAACTTCTTCAGATTTAATCCATATGTGGCGCAAGTCTGCATCGATTGGCAACAAGGTGCTGCGAAGTCGATTAGAACTAATGAATTAGGATTCATTGGCGGCTGGGGTATAGATGAAACTGGATATTATAGTTCGGTTCTTAAGACAGCAATTATTGAAACAACCAGCTATTCCGATTGCTTATCAACTTTTCCAGCACAAGCTAACGCTATTACCGAGGATAAATTTTGTGTTATCAATAATGTTGGTACGATTGTATGTCAAGGTGACAGTGGTGGCGGTTTAACACTTAAAAAGACAAGAGGCAATCGAAATTACTACTATTTATGGGGCATAGTAAGTGGAGGTGTGCCATTTGGCAGTAGATGTCTAGAATTTTCTTTCGTAAGTTTTACAAATATACAGGAATACAAATCACTTATACAGACAATAATCACCTCAAATCGACCAAAGTGAAAGTGATATTTAATGAAATACAAGATTAACGCTGAACACATAAGTAACTTAAGATATAATTTAGGAAAAATAAAACACAAAAAATATATACAAAAAACGCTGCATTTTTATTATTTGGAATTGCCACTTTTATCGCAATTTACGGGGATCTGTGCGGCAATTGATCGGGAGACTGTCCAATAACTAGGATTGAGCCAGCAGCACAATTATCAAGTACCTATAGTAGTGTAGTAGTGTAGTGCTTCTAATACCTTCAGTAATGGTTTTCGGTAAAGCGGCATATACATTGGTCAAATTCTCATCAAGCATGTGAGAGTGTATTAATAAATTCTGTTTGATGTTGCATATACTAGGTGGGGTGAAAAGTAAACTCCTTGGGAATGAAAAAAATTTGTTGTTTTTATGTTTTTTTATTTTATTCAATATAGTCCCCTTTTAGCTTGATACACTTATTCCAGCGATTTTCCAACTTCTTGATCTCGTCCGAAAAGTAATTTTCCGGAAAGTCTGCAAAATACTCCTCCGTGGCGTCGATGATTTCCTCGCGTGAGCTGAATTTTTTATTAATGAGCCATCTTTTGAGGTTTGGGAAGAGATAATACGAGTAGTTCGAGGGAGCCAAATCGGGCGAATACGGTGGATGCGACAGCAATTGGAGGCGTAAGTCATTTGTTGTCGGAGGCAGACTAAGACAAGAAGTCCTTAGCTTCTGGCATGTGAGCGAGCGCCTCGTAGCAATCCGCATCAAGGCTAAATTCGCCAACATAAGCCTCATATGCGCGCATGCCCCCACAGAGGAGAAAGATGACGACACCAAGGATGCCTTCTACGAGCTCCTCAACAAGACCTACGAGCAATGCCCTAGCTATGACATTAAAATTGTCCTCGGTGATTTTAATGCAAAGCTAGGAAGAGAGGGTATCTTTGGTGGAACAATCGGAAAATATAGCCTGCACAACACCACCTCCGATAACGGATTCAGGCTAATCGACTTTGCGGCGGGGCGAAACATTGTCGTGGTTAGAACTCGGTTCCCACATCTCGACATACACAAGGGGACTTGGAGAACTCCTGATCAATCAACAGTCAACCAGATTGATCACATTGCGATTGACGCAGGACACTCCTCCAGTATTATGGATGTCCGTACGTTCCGAGGAGCCAACATCGACTCGGACCATTACCTTGTTGTAGCCAAGGTACGGTTGCGGATATCCCAAACTACGCCAAGACAAACTAATGCTGTGAGAAAATTCGACGCCAAACAGCTACAATCGCAAGAGATCGCCAAGTCCTTTTCCGATCGAGTGTCTCTTAATATCTTAAGAGGTCCAATACCGCCAGCATCAAGCATCGAATAGCATTTGAAACACTGCCAAAACGCCATCAGACATGCCGCTTCTGATGTGCTAAGTTTCACTCAAAAACCTGATAGGTCCATATCAGTGTGGCTTCAGGCCAGGAGAGTCTACCATCGACCAGATATTCACACTACGGCAGATCTTGGAGAAGACCCATGAGCTTCAAATCGATACACACCACCTATTTATCGATTTTAAGGCCGTGTATGACAGCATCTATAGAGACGAGCTATACAGAGCAATGTCTAGTTTCGGCATCCCTGCCAAACTCGCCCGTCTGTGCAGGATGACGATGGCGAATGCACGCTGCTCCATCAAGGTCGGTAAAGATCTCACCGAGACCTTTGATGTCCAGAAAGGATTTAGACAAGGCGATGCGCTGTCATGCGATTTTTTCAACATCATACTTGAAAGAATAGTGCAAAACTCACGAGCAAACACAAGAGGCACTATCTTTCAAAAGTCCGTCCAACTACTCGCATACGCCGACGATATTGACATAATCGGGAGAAGCAGCGTGATGTCAGTGGCGCTTTCGCGAGTATTAAGACGGAAGCGGCGAAAATGGGTTTAGCGGTCAATGAGGGCAAGACCAATTACATGCTGTCAAGCAAAAAGGACAACCAACGGCGACGTCTCGGGCAGAACCTCACCCTCGACAGATATAACTTTGAGGTAGTTAAGGACTTTGTCTACCTAGGCTCCGCTATAAATACAGACAACGACACCAGCGCTGAGATCAAGCGAAGAATAACTCTTGCCAACCGCTGTTTCTTTGGGTTAAGAAGGCTATTGAGTAACAAAGCCCTCTCTCGGACAACAAAAGTCACGCTTTGTAAGACCTTAATAATCCCGTTCCTGCTCTATGGCGCAGAGGCATGGACATTATCAAAAATGGATGAGGGTGTTCTTGGTTGCTTCGAGAGAAAAATTCTTCGGGCGATCTTCGGTCCCGTCTGCATTGACGGTGAGTGGAGGAGGAGATAAAACGACGAACTGTATGGACTGTACAGCGACATGGACCTAGCCAGAAGAGTGAAGATCCAAAGACTGAGATGGCTGGCTCATGTAGAGCGCATGGACAACAATGCTCCGGTCCGAAAAGTCTTCGAATCCGCCCCCGAGGGACAGCGCAGTAGAGGAAGGCCAAGACTCAGGTGGCGCACGCAAGTGGAAGAGGACCTCGGCCAACTTAGCGTGCGAAACTGGAGGCAGCTAGCCAGGGATCGAGCTGGCTGGAGAAGCTTGTTGACTTAGGCCCAGGTCCAACCCGGACTGTAGCGCCATCTAAAAAACAAAAACAAAGTATGCGATAATTCAAATCCAATTATTTGTAAACCCCGACCATTGCTGTTTGCATGGAAAGACCAGGTTGAAAAGCAATTAAGAGATTTAGTTCAGAAAAGTGTGCTTTAGCAAGTTGATAGTTCTGAGAGGCCAACGCCTTTGGTTCCAATCCTGAAACCAAACTTGATTTGTTAAATGCATACAATCAACTCTTATTAAATCAAAAGTCACAGTTTCTATGTACCTGGACTACACACATCGGTCTATTAAAAATTAAGCCATTGCCATTCGGAGTAAAGACGGCAGCCGCAATTTTTCAAAAATCAATGGTAACGTTATTGCGAGGAATTCCATTTGTTGTTGTACGAGTATACGAGTATCAATATGATATAACGATAAGGAGAAAGGATATTCAACAACACAACGTTAAAGCTAGTTTTGAATTAGCTAAGATTAGCTTGACTTAGATTGAATGCGAAGAAGTGTGATATTTTTTAATTTGCTACTTGGGGTGTACTGTCGACAAACACGGATTGAGAAAAAAAATCGGATACCCCTAAAGATGTCTCTCACCTCAGAGGGTTTATCGGTGTGGTTACCTACTATTCGAAATTCATAAACAACTTCTCTAGTAAGATGTTCCCTTTGTATGAACCTTTACTCAAAGATAGTTCATTTTATTGGTCGGATGAATGCCAAAGATCCTATGAATTGATTAAATTTTAAGATCATATCAGATCAAGTCTTAGTACCTTTTAACCCCGATATACCAATTATTCTAACTACAGATGCCAGTAGCAATGCTATAGTTGGGATTCTTTCTCACAAATTCGATGATGGATCTTGGATGAGTGCTTTTGTTTTAAAAACACTAACAAAAAGTGAGAGTAATTAAAGTATTCTGGAAAAAGAAGCTCTCGCTATTATTTTTTGTTTCAAAATTGAAACAATATCTCGTGGGAAATAAATTCTTTTGGGAACCGACCTTAAACCTCTTTTGGAAATATTTGGTGAACATAAAGGATTTCCTCTTATGGCTTCTGCACGCATACAGAGGTGGGTGCTTATGTATATTGTCAGAATTTGATTATACTGTTGAGTATATTAAAGGTACATTAAATGATACGAGTACAGATCGAGTTAAGCGAATGCCACAAACATTTATTACGAATGAGTATGAAGAGATTAACTATGTAAACTATATTGAGTCAGAAAACAATTTAAATTGTAACCCTACCACTCATACGGGGTGCGTATGAACCCCATTGCATTTTAAAATTAAAAAGCCGTTGAAATGCCTCACATTTAGGTATAGTCGAGACTAAGATTTTGGCACGTTCTTGCGTTTGGTGCTCAGTAATCGGGGTAAAAGTTGAAAATTTAATTCAAAATTGTAATTCTTGTCAATAATTACTACCAAGTCTCGAAAAAAGTTCGTTTATACCATGGATTATTCTGCTACAATTGAAAATCATTATTTTTTTATTGCAATTGACTCATTCTCCAAATGGGTTGAACTATTCCAAATAAAGGAGATACTTCTTCATTTAGTAAATTGAGAGAATTATTTTGTCATTACGGATTAGCGGACGTCCTCGTCACTGATAACGGTCGACAATTGACGTTTAAAGAATTTCGTAAACTTACATCAAACAGTGATATTAAACATATATTCACCGCACCTGGACATCCGGCAACCAATGGTCAAGCCGAGAGTTTTGTCTAGACCTTAAAGAAATCAATACTGGCTAATCTTAAAAATAATAAAAAAGGCTGTATGGGCATTATTTTATAAAGCTTCCTAATTGAATATCGCAACACTAAACATAACTTGACTGGTGAATCACCAACAAAGATTTTCTTTGGACGCGTTCTGAAAACACGCTTTAGTTCTTTAAGGCCTCCAATGACTAGAGAAAAGATAATTGATAGTCAAAATAAAAGCATCTCAAATTATAAAGGCAAACGCAACACAGTGTTTTCCAAAGGACAGAAAATTATGATAAGAGACTATAGAAACATTAATAAACCAAGTTGGACTCAAGCAACAGTAAAAAAAACAACTTTGTCCTCGGACATATTCTTGCATCGTAACTCATAATAACAGAGAGATTAAAGGACACCTAGATCAAATAAGAAACCAAAGTCATACGGATTTGATCAAATATTCCTTCTGACAATAATGATCCATTAGTTCGTGGGGAAGGTAGATCTAAAGATGTTAGTGCCGGTAATGTTTCTGTATTGTCCGATCAGGCACCCCAATGTGGCGCTAAAAGAGAGTTGAGACTACGCATTACTAAAGTAAATTATCATGAATAATTATTTCCAACATTGTTAAACTTTACAATTTTCAAACCGTATTTCTATTATCTATATATGACGTAAGAACAAATGTAAATATGTATAGGTATATAAAATATTTTGAATTTCACATTATAGTAAGAATTTTCTTAGAGGACGTGTTGGGTATTGCCAAAATAATGAACAACGCAGTGGCAGAGGACTACGACAGAGGTGGCGCACGCAAGTGGAAGGAAACCTCAGCTAACTTAGCGTGTGAAACTGACGGCCACCAGCGAAAGATCGAGTTGTCTGGAGACGACTGTTGGCTGATGCCCAGGTTCTTTTAAGGCTGTAGCGCCTTGAATTAAAATTTGTACTGTTTAATTATTCCATCAAACCGTGTATCGTATCAATTGTTCAAAGTACAAATCATTGTTTGGAACGCACCCCAGGTCTCATCTTTAATGGCTATAACAATATCCATTCTTTCCAATTCTTTTCGGACCTCGCAATTTCTTCGTCAATCCTATGGTTTAAGTCCTACAATGAAGTTTTTTGATGCGTATGCAATGTCCTTCATCCGTCCTCATAAATAAAAGTCCATTGGGATCAGATCCATGTGAGTCTCTCAATGACTTCCGCGTTGTTCCTGACTCTCAACTAGAAAAATGTTCTTATAAATGACATACTAAAGCAGTCCTATCAGGGTATCATCTCAGATATTCCAATCTAGCTCTTTGACTACCACCGTTGCAGAAGCATACGTCTATCGCATGTTGCAGAAGACAACATCTATGACATGTCTACATAGTCTTGTGTTGAAAAATCCTTCATCTATTTTGTAGCAGACGTAATTTAAAAAGTTAGAATCGTTATGGAAGTAATTTTGCCATATTTTTATATTATCTAATTAGAGATCTTCGATGGCGATGGCGCGATAGTTAGCTCATTGGACTATCACGCAGAGAGTCTGGGTTCGATTCCTAGCTGGGTCACCAACAATTTTTTAAATCGCCATCACCCTTTCGGCGGGCAATGGCAAACTCCCGAAAGTAACTAATTGCCTACGAAAAAGCTTCTAAGCAGTGCCGTTCGGACTCGGCGATAAACCGTAGGCCCCGCTCAGATGTGACGAAAATGAAAACATGAGCAACACAAATGAGTGTCAAGAAGCTAGGCCATGGCCCATACCGGGCTGCCAGCGCCACAGTGTTTTTTTTTTGTTTTAATTAGAGATCTTCGTTTTCTTTTTCTTTTCTTTTTTCGCAATCAGAAACCTTTTGATCTTTAACAACTTTCGACGAATAAATTAATTATGTAATTATTAGTTATTTATACTTCGAATCCCTATTTTCCGAATATCCGATTATCCGGACTCTTTCGTCACGGCTCCAATTGCTTGTTTAAAATGTTTTTACTGCGCAACGAAACATGTTACGATGAGTTTATTTTCGCCTCCGACCGTGTAGATACTCCCGCTGTCATTTGTTTGCGCGATAGTATTAGTTATTGTTTCATTTTATTTAATACAGTTCAACCGATAGGGGTATCTTTTATTTTTATTTACGTTTTGCGTTGGAAATATGAAATGTCCAAACGAAAAAGAGTAGTGTTGTCTTTTCAAGACAAAGTGAAAATAATTGAGAATATAAAAAATGCTAAATCTGTCAGTAAATTGGCGCAAATATGTACATATATGGTGTATTAACTTCTACCATATCAGAAATTAAAAAAAATTCTTAATTGGAAAGCTCTACATATGTAAAATTAAGGCGACCACTTCTTGGTTGACCGTAAAGCACGAAAGAGGTTTATATTCAAAAAAATATTTTATTTTATATTGTCTATGGTTCTATGGTTCTTGTCTTGTCAAACTGTGTTGACATTTCTGTTCAGTAAGTTTTGGCAGTTCATCATGAATCGTTTAACGCCAGAACAACGCTTCCAAATTGTGGAAATTTGCCTTGAAAATATAAATCTGTTCGTGAAGATCATAGAGCACTTTGTCAATTTTTCGGTCGACATAATCGGCCTAGTGAGCAAGCAATTCAAGCAGTTATTGATCGTTTTCGCACTAATTTTACTCTTCTCGATTCAAAACCATCAACAAGACAAAGAAAAAAAGTGTTGAAGAATACGCCGAAATGTCGATTCGGCGCCGTTCCTAACTTGTTGTCCTTTGTCCTTCGACTACGTGGAAAATTTTACGAAAGGATCTTGGCTTATGTGCCTATAAAATACAGGTCGTGCAAGAATTAAAGCCAAATGACCATCGTTCACGTCGCATTTTTGATGATTGGGCTAATTCGAAACTGGCCGAAGATAAGCATTTTTATCGAAGAATTGTGTTTAGTGATGAAACAAGCAAAATTGCCGTATATGGAGCGAAGACAATTCTCAAGTTGTTAACGAATCACCATTACATCCATGAAAATTGACTGTTTGGTGCGGTTTACACGCTGGCGACATCATCGGTCCTTATCGAGCCATGCTGATTGATTTTTTGTTTCCAAAAATTAATCGACTACAGCCTTTATTGCGGTTCGTCGATCACATCGATTGTCGATCGTCGATTCGACTGATTTCATGTTTGGTATTGTGTAACTCAATCGACAAAGCATTCTATTATTGTGAATAAAAACTATAAAAGTGACTATTGTGAACACAATTTGTTTTGCCAGTTGTTTGCTTATTTATTCATTGCCGCAATATTTTTCAAACTTAATAAAACGAGCTCCATCGAATTGTTTAAGTTATTCAGACGATTTTTTTTAAATGGGCAGATAAAGAAAACGGAATAGGAGATGCCTCAATCACTTTAGAATTGGGGAAAAGAGTGTAAGTATTTCGTTCGAAAAATTACATACACACATACACACATACATTACTTCAATTTATGTTCTGCAGTTTTGTGAGATATTTCCATTTGTCTAAATAGAAACTAAGCAGAAGTCAACTGTTAGAAAATATTCTATTCCAAATATTTCGAAACTGAAAGTGTTGTATTGGCCACTTGCTTCGCCCTATGTTCAAATGATTGTTTTTCTTACATTAACTTCATGTTTTTTTATAAAAATCGTCACATTTTACTTTATTTGTCTGTAAACCACAGACCAACGATCAGGAAATTTCGATCGACTAAATACAGTAATCAAAACGACAATTGCCGATCACAATTGACACTCACAATACCGAAATTAAAAATCGACGATCGTCAACCGACAATACGGGCCTTGGTTCCAACAAGACGACGCAATTTGCCATACAAGCGCGCTTAAGCATCAATTTATTGCAAAATCAATTTGGTGTCAACTTAATTTCCAGAAGGGGTCCTGTTAACTGGCCTCCTTGTTCATGCGACTTAATGCCTCTCGATTACTTTTTATGGGGCTATTTTAAGTCATTGGTTTATGCTGCCAAACCAGCAACTCTTGAAGCATTAGAAGCCAATTTATTGGAAAAAGTAGTGAAAAATTGGACTGATCGAATGGACCATGTTAGTCGAAGCCGCGTCGGGCACATGCCAAAAATCATATTTAAGAATTAAATGCCATAAAATTATCTACCAGATTAGAATAATAAAAAATTAATTCCAATAACATTTCTGTCTTGTATTATTATTTAAAGTTTTCAAGCTCTTAAAAAAACACCCTTTATTTAGTTTTTTCTTCTGTTCGGGAAGACGAGAGATAGCGGCTCATTGTGAAGCGGTGTCCGATCCGTTTGTTCTTATCACCATTGCTGTTATTCAGAGTAATTTCCTTTTTTTTTATACCGCATTCCACATGGTGATATACCAAGTTCCAAGAAATAAATAACTCTTCTTATAACATACTTTCTTGGGTTTTTTTTTTATTTTTTTATTTCATCGGTGAATCGTTCCTAGTCTTTTCAAAGGTTTCGCAATTGCTTTTTAAAAAGATTGTGTGGCGCCTTAAGTTAAGTTCTGGTTAACATATTTTTTTTCTAACCATAAACCCAGCCCTAGCTGAGAGGTCGAAAGTGGCAGCATTCATCATGCTGCCTGTTGCAAATTTCCTCTTGGGTTTTTCTGGTTCGCGTTGCGATACGCCATTACCGATATAATCACCACCCGTGTGGTTCGCGTTCGTGTTTTTTCAAAAAAAGTTGCTTTGTTCCTGCCGGTATACCGGCTACCAATTATTAGATTCGAAGTTATTTAATTCGGGGAAGAAGTAAATCATATAATATATAAAGAATATAAGGGAGAAATTTTGCAACAATTTCCAATCAAAATTTTAAACTACAAAAATTACATTATCGTTATTGCTTGTATTGTTTTTATAACGGTTTGTCTAAACGACATAAGTAAAACCCATTATATAGTAAAAATTGGTGAAAATTGAAATATTGTTTAATTTTTTTTTTTTTATGTTTTATACGGATTCTCGATTATAACGAATACCTAGTTTTTAATCCGGATAATCGGGATTTTACTGTACGCATAAATTTTCAACACTCTTTGTACTCTGTATGATGTTTTCTTATTGAAAAACCTGTCCCAAAATAGAACCACCCTAGACACAAACCTTATGAAATGACGTCATATAATTTGACATTGTCCATAGCACAGCATGCATATTACAGTATTTTAAGTACAAATACATGACAGCTATGAAATGTCACTTATTAACTTCAAAATCCATCCAATTTCGATTAAAAGTTGAATCATTTGAGGGTTGTAACTTTTTTGCCTGCAATTTTTAATTAATTGAAACGAACTTATGGAAGCAGTAGATAATCGAGTTACTAATGACGAAGTCTGGAATGATTTATCACACATAAGTACTGACATTCCCCATCGACGTATAAAATGTGATAAGTGCAAGTAAGCCCATTTGATTGGTTCATCTAATTCTTTACTGACTTTTAATTTTATAAACTTCAAACTACAGACGACCAAAAACAGTCTGCTACTGTGAATCACTGCCGAATCCGCCACTAGATATAAAGTCTTCAATAGTAATTCTTCAGCATCCAGCTGAGGAAAAACGACCACTGCGAACTGCTCTTATGTTGCAATTGGGATTAGCAGCAGGAAAGTGCACTGTTTATAAGGGTAAACGTTTTCCTACACCTAAAAATCAATCGGAACTCGAAAATATATTCAATGAACCGAATTCTCTGCTGCTGTACCCAAGTACAAATGCAATTCCAATTGAGAAAGTCGATAGGAGTCGTGGCCCGTTCACTCTTATACTAATCGATGGGACATGGCCACAAGCGAAAGCAATTTATGCTAGCAGTCCCATTTTGCATAAACTGCAGCAAATCAAATTGATCACCTCAGGAACAAGTGACTATGTTATTCGAACACAACCCACGGAAGGCTGTTTGAGTACCTTAGAGACGGCTGCTGCGAGCTTAGCCATTTTGGAGGAACGCGTCGAGTACAAGTCTTTACTGGTTCAGCCTTTGCATACTCTTTGTAAATACCAATTACAAAATGGAGCCGTCGAGCATCAATCAAAAGAATACCGCATCAAAAATAATCAATATCCAAAGTTGATTGGCAGGAGACTCCATAAGTTATTAAATCGTACGGGCAGTGCCCTGAATGGACAAAGCGAAGCGCAAAACGAAATAGCGCAGGATAAATAGCAAGTGATCCTCCTGCATTATTTTAAGTTATTGTGTTTGTTTCACTTCTAAACACGTGTAGATAAGACTTTTATTAAACTTTAACATATTTTTATAATATTGACAATTGATTTGGTGGTTTTGTTTTGTTCGGAAACGGATCTATCAATTGAAAATTGAAGGGTGCACATTAAGTTAGAAAAGCCTGTCGTCGGTGGTAACTACAATAGTTAACTTTTTATTGTATTAGATTGCGATTTCCTTGTACTAAGATAAACATAAATGCATATAACAACAGTCTGTGATAAGTACCGCGTCCATTGCTTCTGAGAACATAAACAAAACTATGCGGATCTGTTTTTCGAAGTAGAAAAAAGTCATGAGTCTGAAATAGAAAGATGATTCTACTCGTCCTTAGCAATTGTAATGCAGAGCTGGAAAAAAAGTTATACATAACCTGACGCAGTTGGGTATCTTATCCTACATAATTTTGCCTGCCACTACATATCCTATTTCAATTTAGAAAGAAACATATTTAAATATATTTAACTTACCGTTTGCAAGCAAGATATGTCGCAAATGACCCAAAATATTTCACAAAGTGCGTAAGAAACTCACTCGCCGCCAAAGGTCGGATGCAGACTTATTTAATTAGGCAATCACAGGTAGTTTCAAAAAGATGACGTTATCTGACGTTATTACTGAGACCAACGGTTTGAGTAATCTAACCTCTAGCATATGCAGATGATGTACCTGTACTTTCTAATGGATCATGTTCGTCACAAAAGTGTTCAAAGGTGGGAGCACTAGGGATGGGTTTTCAGTAAATCGTCTGAAAATTTAAGTTGTTTTTTTTCGTAAGAAGAAAAAGCTGAGTAATCTGAGTCATCTTGTGCTTAAGGGCAAGACCATATGAAGCTAAATTTTTTTATTTCTAATCTAATCTGTCAATGGCGGAAGCACTGTGACCTAAAAGTTCCTTTGTACCATAAAACCAGTATAAGAATGCGCAGGGAGTCTCAAAACTTGATAAAATAGAGAAAATGAAATTCTTGAAAATTTTCCAAGGGATTGGGAATTCTTTGTGGAAGTGTCGTTTGCTTAAGGGATTAGATCCATCTGTTCAAATAAGATGTATTACGCATTTTCGTTCCGTATAGTTTCTTAACTAAGACCTATTATTTTTAGGCGATATCAAAAGCAGTGTCTGGTTAAAAATCCAAACTTTTATTCCAATATCTCTTTTTAAAATATGAGAAATTTTTTTCGTGAAAAGGTTTAATGTTATCCCAATGGGATATACATATTTTGTTTTTCCAACTGTTTATTGCTGAGTTCGGCTCAAGGGCGATATATGAATCATACGAGCCATTTATACCCAGTTCGTCTGCAAGTCAATTTCATTTCCGACAATACTATTATGACTAGGCACGCGGAAAAGTTTTACCTTGTTCTTATGTAAGAGATATTTGTGAGTATATTGAAGACTGATTTCGTGTCAATGGAGTTTGAGCCTAATGCTGTTTGTGATATTCTAGTGTTTGGACCAATTATGCTTGCACCTACCTCGGTGTCTACCACCTATACCACTTGATGCCTTTAAGATTTGAAGTTGGGTTTTTATACTTCTATGTATTTGGGCTTGGGATCACTATATTGACCCTTCTACAGTAGCATAGAGACTTAGGTAGCCGGTCGTTTACTCGGAGATTTCGGAGAGAATATTCATTTGAGTGGCCATGTGATTTGAGTGATGAATATTTACTATTTGTAGTAGGCTTAGTTAATTTATGCAAAAAACTTGCAACTTTGCAAACGTTGCGCTCATAATTGCATAAGGCCTGTATTATCCACGCAAAAGTTTGGCACCAGTTGCGTTCAAAAAAGTCAATTTACAGTCAATATGCCTTTCATGCGAAAATGAAACAAATGAAAATATCAACAATGCAGTACGGTTCGCGTTCATAAAAGTTTACCAAAATTGTTGCGGTATATTTCCTGCAAACTTGTTTACTTTTATGAACTCAGGCGTAGTCTGACTGTGCTGCGAATGGCCATATTTTTTATAAAGAGATGGCGTTAGTCCTATATATAAGAGCTTCTTTGGTTGCTGTAGCGCATGTGTTCATTCCGCTGGCGATGCGGAGGTAATCAAGTCTTTGTAGCCGCTACAGCTTTTATATGACAGTTTACTCTTTTGTTTTGCTCCATCAAACTACTGATGAATAGGTGATAATAGGTCGTATCATCATTGTATATATCCAGTGGGTGACCTTTGGGGTTAGTCCCCAGGTCTTACCATACATTGGACGGCAAGCCCATATGGATTTAGCTGGTTAAGTCAATTTATTGCAAATGTGCGGATTACAATTCTGTTTTTTTTTTTTTTCGAAAACTATTTGAAGGTATTTTACTTCGTTGAAATACATAATTTCTATACCATTAAATGAGATGTCACAATTATAGCTTTACAGTGGTTGTTTGAAAGATTTTCTACAACACACTAGTCGATTACTATCTTTACAGCAGTCTGTTTACCCTTCACTACTATAACTAAGCCCTCAGCATATCCTATTGTTTAATAGCCCAGATTACTAAGTTTTACTTACTATCATTGACCAGTGACCACAAGAGCGGTGAGAGAAAGCTTCTGGATAGCCTTTGATAAGCGGGGTAGAGATTTAAGTCTCACCCAAAGATGTGGAGATTTCCCGGTTAAAAAGTATTGCTCTAACCCAACAACCCAACGGTTAGTGGGATGGTTAATAAGCTTTTTTGACATGGCTTCCGCCAAAGTTAAGTATTTGGGCATTATCATATTGCAGGTGTCATCTTTGTGTTGGTTGTCTGTTACAAATGGGTTTCACGCAAATACACCACTGCTACTTTTTCTAGACTCCAAATGAACGATTTGTCTTGGCAGCATGTGAGTTTTTTATAGTTTACCTGACTCTACTCCAGATGCCCTTCATACCACGGGCTGCACTCTCAAGGCCATCTTGGATTAAAGAGAAATAGGTACATGATGTCTTACGCAATGACACCGAAATTCCCATTGTGGAAAAATATGTAATCAAAATTGGTGCAACGCAACAGCAAATCTTTCAAACGTGATTGAACTCGAGTACCAAGTACTTAAAAGTCTAATCCCAGCTTTCGTAATGTTATCATTTTATGAAACGTTATTTTGGGTCAAATATACACAATTCTGGATTGCCTCGACATTAATGAAGCAGTAAACTCAAGGACGATATCTTCAGATCTTGGCTGCGAAAAAAAATCCACCCGAATACTAGACGTTGACTTCGTATACTCAAAAGTCACCACTGTTCTTCTTTCTCTGTTCCGCTTTTCCAAAAGTCATTAAAACAGGTTTTGGCATTTAAGTGCATTCATTTGTACTTGAGTGTTACGAGTAAGTGTTTTTGTTACTCCAAATTTAAAGGTTTGGAGTAAACCTTTGTCTCCACTAACAAGTCCCTTCAGTTATCCCAATACTTAGCTAATGCCTTCAGTTGCTCACTCTAAGGCGGTTGAGGTCCCCTTCTACTTGCTCCCGTCAACTTGGACGAGGTCTTCATCTACTGCGTTGTCCTTTTCAGTAAGATCAGAAGAATCTGTAGGCCGGAGTATTTTCGTGCATTCTCTCTACATGTCTAGCCATCTTAGGCGACTGATGGGCAGTTTATTGACTAGGTCGGTATCGCCGTATAGCTCATATAATTTGTCGTTTAGTAATCTCCTCCAAACCCTATTAGCGCAATTGGAACCTAATATCTTATGAACGAATTTTCTTTGGAGTCCATGCTTCAGCGCCACAAAATAAAAATCGAATAATCTATATTATAGACCTTGATCTGTTGTTTTAAATTGGGCCTTTCTACTCAATTGCTTTGTTAACTTAAAGAAACAGCGAATCACAAGTCTTAACAGACCGAACGAACAAAGGAAAACTCCACAAAATTTCAAATGAGCCAGAAATAACTGCAACGCCTATCTTAAGAGTGTGAAATTCCAATGCCAACAGAAATTTCGGCTACAAATTACAATATTAATTATAAATAATAGTTCTTAAAAATTCGAAATGGTTATTTGTCAAAAGACCAGATCTGCTTACCGCACACTTTGCAGCCAGCTCAACACTTCCAGATTTTGCTACGTATTGTATGGGTGAAACAGTCTTATAGTATATGTAGTGTGTGCCAATGAAAACCTACCTTAGAATGATCCTATATGCAATGTTGCCAAAAATGCTAAGAAATGTATATGTTTTCTCAAGCGATATAAGAAATACTTGTACCTTACCTCTGATTTGACTTCAATATACCAGTCGTTTATCCTCCAAAACTCGAGAAGAATGCAATAAAATCTGATCAGGAGCTCCTGAAATTTTTCTTCTCCTGTCAGATGAGATTTAAAACCATGTGATAAGAATCCAAGGTAATGCCAATATCACTCAGTCAATTAATACCCGTATTCTACCTTTCCTTGTTCCATCGTTATTTTCACCATTAGTGTTCAATAGAAATTGCCATTAGCATTCCGCCCCTTTAGCCGTAATATGCGTTTTGCTATGAATGCACATCAGTTTATCTTTAAGCCCACCTTTTAAGCAAAAGGTGTACGTTATGACCGTAATGAATCGATTCGGAGTCGTTCTCAACAGATTGGCTTGTTGTATGAAACAATTTAGCGTATGTTACGTATAAGTTAAAATATATTTCGGCCGGTCGACCTTACATACTCGCACCATTTTAGAAATTGGGCTATAGAAAAGCATCAAGAAGATCCGTTGTTGTTCAGCGATGACGTCCTTTTCTTGTTTAATGGCTACGTTTATAAGTAAAATAGCCGTATTGGGGTGCGGAGAGTTTAAAGAGCAGAAAAAACAACGGTTTGGTGGAGTTTATGTCAAACACCACTCGTAAAGCTCAAACGTGTCATCAAAAATTGGAGCTTCAGAATGGAGCATCTTCGTCGCACTTGCGGCGCTACCTCAAACTAATAATTTTCAAAAAATAAATATCAAAAATATGTAGTTCTTTTGTATGATAACAGAGCTTGAAATTGAATTTGTTGATCGTTTTTAATTATTGAAATAAGAACCCTAAAAAAAAACATTCACTCCGCATGATGCAGAGAAGCCAGGCGAAACGACAACAGCTAAATAAATTGATTGTATTTCCACATATTGGATGGCAACGATTAGTATAAGGCCTCGTAGAAGTAGCATCTTCCGGCAGGTGGTGGTTCTTTAAATGACGAGAATGAGTCTCTGCAGCCGAACATCTTGCAGCTCTGTTAATAAGCCCTAGTTCACGCCTCCCCGTGGCGCCATCTGGGAATCTCACTAGAGATTGCGAAATGAAGGGGGCAAATGGCGAGTTTCCTGCGCCATAAATCAGGGCTACTCCGACATATTTGGAGCTCAGGCCGGTAAGGATTTCCAGGACTTAGTAAGGGTCTTGGAAAAGAGATGGTGGCGGATGACCCCTATATGGGCCAACGGCAGCGCTCACATCCCGGAACGGTTTACTGGCTTCGGTGTAACCGACCCCTCGTCCTAGGCGCATTACAAATGGAATTGATCCTCCAGGTTGGGGGTTGTGCTGCCGGGGTAACTGCCCGGCCATTAAAAAAAATTAAGTTACGAAGCATCAACAAGCCTCGGATATGGACGGATCTACTGTTGACAACCCACGCAAACGATTTAAGGACAATGAGCTTGGAAAGGCACGTGGAATGTTAGATACCTTAAAAAACTGCGATATATACTATGGCAATTGCTATCGAAGGCAAAAGCAGCGCTTATTTGGATGCGGATTTGTTGTCGGAGGCAGACTAAGACAAGAAGTCCTGCGCTTCCCGTATGTGAGCGAGCGCTTCGTAGCGATCCGCATCAATGCTAAATTCGCCAACATTAGCCTTATATGCGCGCACGCCCCCACAGAGGAGAGAGATGACGACACCAAGGATGCCTTCCATAAGCTCCTTAACAAGACCTACGAGCAATGCCCTAGCTAAGACATTAAAATTGTCCTCGGTGATTTTAATACAAAGCTAGGAAAAGAGGATATCTTTGGTGGAACAATCGGAAAATATAGCCTGCACAACACCACCTCCGATAACGGATTCAGGCTAACCGACTTTGCGGCGAGGCGAAACATTGTCGTGGCTAGCACGCGGTTCCCACATCTCGACATACACAAGGCGACTTGGAGAACTCCTGATCAATCAACAATCAACCAGATTGATCACGTTGCGATCGACGCAAGACACTCCTCCAGGATTATGGATGTCCGTACGTTCCGAGGAGCCAACATCGACTCGGGCCATTACCTTGTTGTAGCCAAGGTACGGTTGCGGATATCCCAAACTACGCCAAGACAAACAAATGCTGTGAGAAAATTCGACGTCAGACGGCTACAATCGCAAGAGATCGCCAAGTCCTTTTCCGATCGAGTGTTTCTTAATCTCCTAAGAGGTCCAATACCGCCAGCATCAAGCATCGTAGACCATTGGAAACATTGCCAAAATGCCATCAGAGATGCCGCTTCTGATGTGCTGCGTTTCACTCGTCCACCACAACGAAACCCCTGGTTCGATGATGAATGCCGGCAAGCACATGCAGCTAAGCAAAAAGCACGCAATGCGGCATTGCAAAAAAAAGACCAGAGCTGCTCATGAGCTCTATGAGCGGAAGAGGAGAGACGAACACCGGCTTCTCAGGAGGAAGAAGAAAGAGCATGAGAAGGGCGCGATCGAGGAAATTGAGAGATGCTGCTCCAGGAATGAGGTTCGGAAGTTTTACCAAAAGGTAAAAATAACATGTCGCGGAAACAAAACCCGAACCGAAGCCTGTAGAGATGAACAAGGGAACATCGTAGTAGAACCGCAGTCAATGCTGAGGATTTGGAAAGACCATTTTTGCAGACTGTATAACGGCGATGACGGACCAAATACCGCTGTCAGGCAGAATCAACCTTTCAACCTGGACGATGATGACCAACAATTCCGTCCACCCGTCCTGGATGAAGTGAAGATAGCTATATCGAAGCTTAAGTCCAACAAAGCTGCTGGAGCGGATGGCCTGACTGCCGAGCTCTTCAAAGCGGCAGGCGATGACTTGGTAAGGAGCATACACCAACTCATCTGTAAAATATGGTCGGACGAAAGTATGCCCGATGAATGGAACCTCAGCATTGTTTGTCCGATTCTCAAGAAAGGAGACCCTCTGAAGTGCGCCAATTGCAGAGGCATCAGTCTCCTTAACATCGCATACAAGATTTAATCTGCCATGTTGTGTGAACGCCTGAAGCCGTTCGTCAACAACATGATAGGTCCATATTATATATCATCTATAGAGATATACAGAGCAATGTCTAGTTTCGGCATCCCTACCAAACTCTTCCGTCTGTGCAGGATGACGATGGAGAATGCACGCTGCTCCATCAAAGTCTTTAAAGATCTTACCGACACCTTTGATGTCAATGAGGGAAAGCCCAAGTATATGCTGTCAAACAAAAAGGACAACCAACACCGACGTCTCGGACAGAACGTCACCCTCGACAGATATAACTTTGAGGTAGGCTCTGCTATAAATAGACAACGACACCAGGGCTGAGATCAAGCGAAAAATAATTCTTATTAACCGCTGTTTCTTTGGGACAACAAAAGTCACCCTTTATAAGAACTTAATAATCCCGGTCCTGCTCTATGGCGCAGAGACATGGACATTATCAAAAATGGATGAGGGTGTTCTTGGTTGTTTCGAGAGAAAAATTCTTCGATCTTCGGTCCCGTCCGCATTGACGGTGAATGGAGGAGGACATATAACGATGGATTGTACAGCGACGTGGACCTAGCCAGAAGAGTGAAAATCCAAAGACTGAGGTGGCCGGGTCATGTAGAGCGCATGGACACCAATACTCCGGTCCGAAAAGTCTTCGAATCCGCCCTCGAGGGACAGCGCAGTAGAGGAAGGCCGAGACTCAGGTGGCGCACGCAAGTGGAAGAGGACCTCAGCCAACTTAGCGTGCGAAACTGGAGGCAGCTAGTCATAGATCGAGCTGGCTGGAGAAGCTTGTTGACTGAGGCTCAGGTCCACCCCGGACTGTAGCGCCACCTAAATAATAATAATAATAATCTTCACATATTGTTTTAGATACAAGAGGAGAGACTAACTGAGAGACTGTAACATACAAAACACAAAGAAAACCAGATATTCAAACAAAATGAAGAAAACTTTACCAGGGCTGTATAAAAGGACATCCTCTGAGCATCAACGAAATCTCACTTGGAGTACGCACAAGTACCATGTTCTCAGTCTTGTTTGCTTCAAAAGAGACACTAATTATTAATTATTTTATCACAATAAGGTCGTTTTATGCCATTTAAAAATTGCCCTTTTCCTTCCCTTTTAATCAAAAATTGTTTCCTTTTTTTAAAATTAGAGTTTTTCTTACTTTAATACAACAAATAAATTTTGTATCTTTTATTATTCTCACTTTTTTTGTTTATATTTTACATGAATTGACATAAAATTAAGATAAAAAAAAACCTTTTACTTAAAATACAAATTTTCTTAACACACTACTAGCTTAGTGTTAATTGTTTTTTTTTTAGTTTCTCTTTTTTAATATTGATTTTCGATTTTTTTATTAATTTGAATTTGACATTTACACTTAGAATCATCTTATGGTAAATTAATCTACTTAAGCCAAGTGAATGTATTCATAAATATCCTATCTATGAATTTTATTATATTTTTGAATGTTACATAGGATTTTTGTTTTATTGTGTTTTCACACTTTTTTTTTTAAATTGAAATTCTGTTTCTTTCATATCCACTTAAGATAGATATGCTAAATACAAACACAAAGTGCTTTAAATTTTTGTTGCTTATTTGCTTCCTCTAGATTTTATTAAATTTCAATATAGTTTTGAGTTCCTTAGACTTTGAGTTCATATTCAGTCTTTAAAAAAGAAAAGTTTTAACTCCTCATAGGTATTTATTTACAAACATTTTATAATTCTTAATTAAAGTTTTTTTGTTTTTAATATTAATTATTTATAAATTTTAACAGTTTAAATAAAAATTTACATTCACATTTAGTGCGCGTTTGTTTCGTGGGTTATTTAAACTTGAAGGGGTCACTTTTAAGAAGGATATTCACAAGAGAGCGTAGACTTTATAGGATCAAAAAAAATATCCAATCTAGGATTTGAAACTTATGGAATTTAAAAAAGTTTTTTTCTTGTTTTTGTTTTTAATAAAAATTAAAAATATCACAGCTTTATGAGAAACAATTTATAGCTGGTCGAAAGATGAACAAACAAATGTTTCAAAATTTTTACAGTATTGAGTCTTCCTAAAAAATATGGGACATGTTTAAAAAGACAATAATATAAGTGCAGCTTCCTTCAATTAGTGAAAATATGTTAAAAAAAGAGTATGTTCTTAATTATATATGATAGCTTGTAGTACAGTGTGTTTCATTTGATCGATGATAATATAGGTAGTTTTAAGAATGCAGACAAGCATTTGCAGAGAAAGAACTCGCGAGGAAATTACGACGTTTTATCAAAAAGTAAAATGAATATTTTTTAAAAGCAACAAGACCCGACCAGAGGCTAGTAGAGATGAAAAGGAAAACGTAGTAAAAGATTCATTATGGGTACTGAGAATATGGTTAACCAATTGAAATTAAAGAGATCCATTCACCCGACCAAAGTGAAGTGAACATATTAATATCCAAACTTAACCACAGTCAGACTACTGGACCAGACTGTCTACCTGCGATGCGCTGTTATAAAGTTTTTCTTAAACTACGAGTATATTTGGCAACATTTTTCGAAACTTGCAACTTAACATCAATGAAAAATTTTTCAAAGCCTGTACAAATTCCTCCATTAGTCGTCTAAGATGACATGTAAAGCGAATGAACGCTAATGCTTCAGCCCAAAGAGTCTTCGATTCCAACCGTTAAAGGGGAGCACAGCCAACTCTAAGTGAGCAACTAAATGCAATTAAAGAACGTGCTATCTGGGGAGGCCTTAAGATTTAGGCCCAGGTCCACTCAGATAAGTAAGTAAGTAAGAAAGCTTAGCGAAGAAAAGAATCACAAGAGATTTAATAACCAAAATATAGTATACTTCTATATATCGATACCTTAAAACACAATGGTGCTATGTCCACTTGTCCACTTTGACCTTTTTGTGTTTTTGGATTTGTTTATTCATGTCCTCATTGAGAGCACACAAGTGCTTTGTCCGATCTGCAGTAAAAACATGATAAAATCCAATAATCCAAGAGGAACTTTGTCCTGAGGTGTGTATTTGATATCAGTAACTTTTACAAGACAAGATACGAGTTAAACCATATAAGTGGCAATAAGAATCTAGGGAGTGTAAGGGAGGAACAAATTCTTTACCAAATTTTACTGCTGGCTTAGAATATAAAAAAATTGAAATTAAGTCGAAACTTGTGCTCAAAATCCCGCACAGAAGAAGTAATTGATTTGTATTTGTCAGCAATAGTGTGTAGGATTGATTCCAGTATGAGCTATTAGTGTGTTAGGATTGACCGTGTAGCACAAAAGTGTCATTTATGGCTTTAGCCAAATTCTAAGGTTTACATCTCTGTCAAGCTTTCAAGGCCTAGAAGTCTTTGCATCTAGTTATTTTCTAATTCCAAGTTAGTACTCCATTTTGGACGCAAAGAGTATATCATTCTACCATCTACTGATTATTGCTAGGCTATCCATCCCCAATATTTTTAAAATAATCTTTTATCCTCCGTATAATCAGATTAACAACTATCGGCCTTATTGACTTTGTTTCTTTACGCTGTGTGTCGGAGGGGAAGGGAAAAATGTGGACGTGTCTCCTAGAGCAAGGTCTGTGGTAGAATTTCGCACTTGTTAATCATGTTTAAACCTAATAGTCTTGATTTCCAACTTGGCCTGATCTCTTGAATGAAATCCTATTTAAGTCTTCATACTCGTTTATTAAAAGAAACTTTGAGGGTTCCTCTATTCACCATTGCCATTTTTGCCCATTCATATTTACTTTGATGTTAACTGTCTAAGGAGGTGTCACCACTTTAAACGCTGTAACATCTAAACTAGTAGAGGTAAAAAAAATAGTTTTAGGCATTTCGAAAAGATAATTTAGTAGTGCATACTGCACACAAGTCTTAAATGCTTGGGTACATCTGTGCAGCAAAATTATGGCTCGTTAAACTCAAAATTATGAAAATTTTCGGTTCCATTTTTTTTTACCTTAAATGCATTTTTCCTAAAATTGTTATTTAATAAATTTACCGAAATTTTATGAAATTTTTATCCTTGCAAAATTTTCTAAAAATTATGTATAGAAACTTTTCTATGTACGATCAACAAAAATGGTCCAAAAAGTTCGGAAAAGATCCTTCTCGGGACCCCAAAAAAAAAATTTAAGAGATTTTATGAGTAATGTAGTAGGTACACTTCTTTTTGGCCATTTTGGTTTGACAAAAAATGGCTTCTACTACAAAATCAGTTGATCGTACGTAAATAAGTTTCTGAACATAATTTTTAGGAAATTTTGCAAGGATAAAAATTTCATAAAATGTCAGAAAATTTATTTATTTTTTTAACTGTACTAGTTTAGAAGTTATAGCGTTTAAAGTGGTGACACCTTCAAGTTAGAGGTCACCCACTTTGATGGGCTGTAATCTGATATGGAGTGAGAACAGACCCCCCCCCCCCAATTTTTTGTTCGGCAGAACTTCAGGAATATGCCCTCAAAGAATTATACTGCTTAACTGGGACAACCTGTATATACATACGAGTATACCAACTCAAGCTACGGCTTTAGACACCTCAATGTTGAATTTTAGCGTTATTTGTGATGCAGAACTCAATTGCTGCTTTCATATAAATTCCATAATTAGTAAAGCTAAATCTGGGCTCGCCTTTATTAAACGAAGAATTTTAATCATCTTATCGCTTAAAACATCTTTGATAGGACACTTCTGGAGTATGCCGAAAACCGTATTCCATGATCAAAAAGCTGTCCAACACAGATTTCAACGATTCACTGACCACATGCTACTCGGAAAAATGACGCGAATCGAAGATAAATTTATTCACCAACTGATTACCTACAACATCGATTGTCCTGCACTGACGCCTCAACTTTTGTTAAGTATCATTTAAAGTCTTACCCACCAATAACCACTGAGTTTGTTTAAATGTAGACCTTTTCTTCCGAAGAGCTTTCCAAAACCTTTACTTCCCTTTTAATAGATATCTAGACGTCCCTGACAAACATTTTTAATACTCAGGAGTTTATGAGGAGCCCCACTAATATTCTGTCCAATTATACTGCTAACCTTACACTACCAAAAACTATATTTCATTGATTTATAACTTAAAAACAATAATGGACGGTACGAGTATAAAACAATACTAAATTTTAATTAAAAAATAAGCTAACGAGACTAATTGAAATTGAGACTCACAAGCAAATTTGCACTCATAGGCCCAGATGCATGCGTAGTAATCATTTGATTGTTTATATTTATAACAAAAAAAAAATATTTAAAGTCTACTTTGTCTTGTGTCATCCCCACCCCTTAGAAATATAGCTATCCTTTGTCTTTTCCAGGCCCAACACTTACTCCAATTAAGTGCTCACCACTCATTAGTCCGGCTGGTTGGTGGGCATAGTTTCGAATTTGGTGTAAGGATATCAGCTGGTTTGGAAAGCTGTTCGCATTGTTCTGATTAACGTTTTTATTTTGAAAACTTATTGCGTCATAAAGGTAGGGTCGCTGTGCCATCGGATGATGGCTTAATGTATTCAAATGAGGTGTCATCGAGTTGATTGGTGTAAATGCTGAATTACTCGTTGCTTTTGTTATGCTTGCTGAATCATATGGTCCAATGGTGGATGGAGTTGATACTGTTTTAATAAAAAAAAAAAATTATTATTATTTAGTATTTTATATATTTGTTTGTTTTAAAAAGTTTTTTAAGCTCAAGGCATAGAATGACGCACTTTAACTAGATGTGGAGTGCGAAAGCGGGAGTATTCTTTTTTGACCTAATTGTTAAAGGACATTCCAACGTAACAAGGGAATTTAATGTCTTACTGTTGAGATGGACCATGGTTCCAAACTTACTCGTGGGATCGAAATACAAGTAGATAAATAAAAACTATCAACATGAATAAACCGAAAGAAAATACAGTCAACAATTCAAAAAGAACCATACCGTTGCTCAGCAAAGGTATACCTTACAGAAAAAGGGTGGACAGTGAGCAAGGTTCATGCTACTACGACCGATAAAGCAATGAAGATGGAAACAGGAATTTATTTTAAAATAGTAAAATTTCCAAACGAAACATTTGCTTTGTGTGCAATATCTCCAGAGGAAGTGCCCACCAGACTCATTGGGAGGCTCTAGGGTCCAGATGAGGAGGAGAATAAAATCGTGATCCTCGACTTCTTGCAGACTCAGAATTCAACAACGGATATGAAAACCTGTGAAATATTGAGTTCAAAGGAGGACAAAAATAGTCAAAAAGAATTTATTATGCTGGTAAATGAATCACCTAGGGCGCTAGCTGCAAGTGCAGCTGTCTCATAGTCTCATAAGCTATCCCAACCTATCGTAATTCAAGGCAAGACAACACAGTCAGCTCTTACAATCTGCGACTACTCCTAAAACAGGAGTTGCTAGATCAAGCCCTAGTTCAATAACTGTGGAGTCAGATCAATCGCGTAATTGACTGGAACCAAAGAAATATGAAGTATTAAAATCGCAATACAGGCAGTAAAAGCAATCGTGGGTAAGAAAACCTTTTATGAAGCATACCCTTATTTCATTGTTTAACAGGGACATGGACACCGCTGTGACTTAACGTGGCGGATATCGGAAAGTCATTATGTTCGCTCATATGGCAGAGGGATAACGCCTCCGCGGATCAAAAGGAAGTTACATTCTCGAGTCAATGTGTTGTGGAATACCTGTCAAGGACTGAATGGTGCGGGAAAAAAGATCTACGTAATGTCTCTATTAGACGTCAAGTTTCCTCTCATAGTAATCAACCTTACATCCGTGCGGCATCGGATAAAGAATAGTGCCGCAGTGCGTCCCAGCTTGTCGTAAGAGGCGACTAAATGGGACACCAATCATATACAGGCAACTATGACACCAAAAATGAGCCTGTGACACTTTAACACCTTAAAACTTTCCCACAAGTTTGTATGCAATCAGTGGGTTCCTACGTCTGGAGACTACCGGTGGTGTAAAAGAACAGTCAATCAATTCGAAATGAGCATACAAGTGTCAAACCACTCAAACTTTAAACTTCATGGAAATGATCGCAATTAATAGCACTACCCCGCTGGGCACCACGGTTGCAACGCACTCGGGTGATCCCAGAGCAAGCAGAAGTGCTTGTGTCAGAGCCCGACGGATTCCGGGGGCGGGCAAAATGAAGTTTCCAAAATATTTTCATAAACTTCGGTTTGCAAGTTGGAACGTCGGATCGATGACCTCAAAAAGTTTAGAACTGGAAGCGATTATGCGTCGCAGAACTCTACAAGTCCTGTGCGTACAGGAAACGAAGTGGTGTAATACAGGAAATAAAGCGCGTTTTCTAGATTTAAAGACTAAGGCATTTAAGATGTTCTACCATGGAACGGTCAATGGACGAAACGGTGTTGGAATCGTTGTTGCAGCGGATCTTCTAAACAACATCGTTGGTATCTTGAAAATAAGCGACCGCTTGATGAGTGTTAAACTCGTCATACACAATGAAACGTGGAACATTGTTAGCGCGTACGCTCCACAAAATGGATGCGACCAATCGGAAAAAGATACATTTTGGTCAGAGTTCGGTAATTTGCTTAGAAATATACCTATCGATGAGATGCTCTTCGTAGGCGGAGATTTAAATGGCCACGTCGGAGAAACAAATGTTGATTGTGAGGACTGCCACGGCGGTAAAGGCTTTGGAACCAGAAATTCAGCTGGCGAAGACATCCTTGTAGCGTGTAGGGCTTACGGCTTAACCATCTTAAATACAGTGTTTATTAAACATCAACGACATCTTATCACCTATAGCAGCGGAGGCCACGAAACGCAAATAGATTATCACCTCTGCAAAATGTCGATGAGAAACCGTGTTAAGGACTGTAAAGTAATACTTGGAGAATCGCTAGTAAGCCAACACTGTCTGCTCATTACAGAATTTTTCACAGCGGAACCACCGAAAACACGAGCATCGTTTGAAAAGCCAAAAATCCGGTGGTATAATCTATCGAAGGAACGAAGCGCAAGATTTATCGCACTGGCTAAAGAAGTACTTCAAAATATAAATGGTATAGCAGACTCACTTAGCCCGCAAGAAATGTGGAACAGCATGCACGAGGAATGCATAACACTCGCAAAGTCCCATCTGGGGACTATTTGGAAATACCATTACGTCGGCAAAGAAACATGGTGGTGGAATGACGAAACCAAACGAGCTGTGGCCGACAAGAAGAGTGCATTCCAAGCGTGGACAAAATGCGATCGGAGCGACGATATCGAAAAAGCTTGACTGGCTCTTGAATACGAGCGTCTTAAAAAGATCGCAAAGAAAGTCCAGGCTCCAACCCGAGCGGCAGCAGCGGAAAACCTGTACCAAGAGTTGGAACAAATATCCTCACGATCGGCAGATAGAAGACAAGCTATCCAAGAAGTTCAAACGTCGTACAATACTTAAATGCCAAATATTTTTAAGCTCAATGCACAGAGGCGAAAAAATTCAATGGAAATAACCTCGCCGAAATACATCAAAAACGCAGACGGTCGTTTACTAACAAATGAAAAGGCAATTTGTGATCGGTGGCTTGAATACTGCAAGGAGTTGCTTAACAAACAGTTTCCACGTGATATCGTGCAGACAGCTGGTCTATTCGAGGAGGAAGTTTCGGACTTTTCAATCGAAGAAATAAGTATAGTAATCGGAAAAATGAAGCGTGGGAAAGCGGTGGGACCAGACAGCATTCCATCAAAGTTTTGGTCGAAGATGGAGGGGATCGGCAGCGTTTGGCTATCGAAACTTTTAAATAAATTAAAATGTGGACAGTCTATGCCGAATCAATGGAGAAGTAGCTTCTTGGTTCCATTATACAAAGGAAAAGGCGACACTCGAGAATGCAACAACTACCGTTCAATCAAGCTTATGTCACACACAATGAAAATCGTCGAAAGAGTCTTAAACGAACGTCTTCGGCAAATAATACAGCTCGATAATAGCCAGTGTGGATTTGTTGAAGGAAGATCGACGGTGGACGCTATCCAAAGCCTGCGAATAATAATGGAAAAGCACCGAGATTCGTCTAAGGATTTACACATGGTATTTATCGACCTCGAGAAAGCATTCGATCGAGTGCCTAGGGATCTCATATGGGCCGCGCTGAGGTCCCAAAACGTACCGGAAACGTTTGTTAGAATAATACAAGACATGTACGGAAACGTGAAAACTGCGGTTAAAATCTCTGCTGGACTAACGAGAGAATTTCCAGTTAATGTCGGAGTGCATCAAGGAAGCGTACTTAGCCCTTTCCTCTTTAGCGTAGTATTCGACTATCTTTTAAAAGACTGCATGCGCGAAGCAAATGTAACGCCAATTCTCTTCGCTGACGACGCAGTTATACTTAGCGATAACGTCGAAGATTTACAGAACGCCTTAGATTCATGGAGAAATGCGCTAGAGAGAAACGGGTTTAAAATAAGTCGTTCAAAGACGGAGCATTTGACGTGCCCATTTGCGCATCCGGATATAATGTTAGACGGAATAGTTCTTCCGAAAAGCACTATCTTTGAGTACTTAGGATCAATCGTTAACATGGAAGTGAAATGTGACGACGACGTAAAGCACAGAGTGAGTGTGGGATTCATGAAATGGCGGGAAAATTCGGGAATCTTTTGCGACCGAAAATTTCCGCTTAAATTAAAGGGGAAACTCTACACCACGGTTGTTAGACCAGCTCTTATATACGGTTCACAGTGCTGGACAATGTACGAAGCGTTTAAAAACAAAATGACGGCAGCGGAAATGAAAATGTTAAGGATGTCTAGTGGAGTCACTAAACGCGATTGCATTAGATCTACGCGTATAAGAGGAAGTCTACATATAAAGAATTCGGTAACCGAACAGCTTGAGGCGAATAGAATAAGTTGGTATTGCCACGTTCAAAGAAGATCTGCGGAAAATCCGGTTAAAAAGGCACTATCAACTACGGTCACTCCAACTGTAAGAAAACGAGGTCGGAAAAAGAATTCCTGGATTTCTCAGATGGCAAATGCGCAACAACGTCTGGGGTTAACCACTGAAGCGATCCAGGACCGACCATTATGTAGACGCGTTCTGCGGTCTGCGACATTAGCCAACCCCATAAGCGGAGCAGCAGCGATGCAGTTACGCATAAGTTCGTATAACGAGGAAAGGGTTAATAAAAGGATAAGAAGAAGAAGAAGTAATCAACCTTACATCTGTATAGGAGGTCTGCGGGTGCTTTGCTCATGGTTTAAAAGAATAACCAAAAGCAAATATAAAAACAAAATAAAACATTTAATGTGCGTAGTCAAAAGAAGAATC
This sequence comes from Volucella inflata, assembly GCA_928272305.1. Classification (NCBI taxonomy): domain Eukaryota; kingdom Metazoa; phylum Arthropoda; class Insecta; order Diptera; family Syrphidae; genus Volucella; species Volucella inflata. Next base: position 47,674,321 of record OV743716.1, on the reverse strand, counting down.
TCTGCTACGGTTCCCATTATGAGTATCTTAGATTGAGTTGGAGAGAGAAGACGAGCCCCGACACTGCCAGAATACGTTCGAAAGAAAGCAATCATCACGGTTCACTCAGAAGCCAACAAGCGCTCTAATGAAGTTAAGAATGTGGATGTCCCATTAAGTGCAAACAAGTATGATACATCAGAATTATCCTACATTGATGGTACAGTCCAATGTAAAGTTGTCACCCAATATGCCTTCAATGAATCCCGAAGATTCGGTGACCGTTTAAGAGATCCAGAAAATCAAGAAATGCCTGCTGGTGGAGGTGGACAAATCAAACAAAAACGTTCTTTCCCTAAAATTGATTGCCATTTCAACTAAATAAAATAAAAATTGTTACCAAATGCGGACAGCACGATAATCGGAAAACTCGTGTCGTATATCTAATAAAACAGCCGATGAATCCGCATCAAAAATGACATCCCCAACGTGTTTGATGCCGGAAAACAGCCGCTAGATACTATCAACATTGACAGCACAGCCTTAATTCAATAAACATGGGCTTAAGCTACATTCAAATTAATCTCCAGCACTATAAGTCTGCATCGGCAGTTTTTAGTCAGATGTTTAACACGGATCACGTTGATTTAACTTTCATCCAGGAACCATCTTTTTAAAAGGAGCCGATAAAGGGCACATCAAGTGAGTTACTCTACAACTCTTATAAAGAAGAGCCTAAATTCTTTACAAAAGTCTTGAATTTGTTTGTGACAGCCTAACCACATCCAATACAGGTGGGCATCACCAATCTTACTCGGAAAAAAAACTAAAGCAGGCAATAACAACACCCCTTGGTGGTCTTTAAAAAAAACGCGAAACTGAGAATTAAGAACAGAAACTCTTGAGCAGAACGAAAAGAAACGGGGAATGGTTATAGGGATAGCCCCACTAAATACAGTTTTGAGATTAGAAGAGGTAGAAAAGAATCGTGTGAAAAACGTTTTGCCTAAATTTTTGCGAAATGTATAGCAGCGCACGCTCACAAAATCCTCTCCAATTAGCATACTAATCAAAGTGGGTTGTTTAAAAAGGCAAATGAAACTTTGGTGAAAAAAACAATCATGAGGCGATAAAGCTCTAACCTGAAACGCACTCCATTCTTAAGGAAACGATAATAAGAGCCTTTAGAAAGGATTGATTAAGGCCAAGAGAAATATGTCATAAAAACAATATGTAATGGGCAATTAGTTCGTTTAAGCCTTTCAAAGCCCTGATTGATGATGACACATCCTAAGACACATACCCAAAATTGGAGACCTACGGAACTGTTTTCATCCTATCAACCGATAGCTCTATCAAAACATTGAAAGAGGCACTTAAAAAACGAGGCTGTTCAGCAAAGCCCTCTTTATTCAATCAACGTGAGAAATCGCTTAAAAACAATAAAATTGCGGTTGGTTGCTTTCTAGATATCGGAAGCGTCCGACAACACAAATCAAGCACGTCCAAAAGGCGTACTAGATGTAAGTGGATACAAAATTTAATCGCTGCGAAATGCTTTCCCCAAGATGGACTTCTTTTCCTGATTTTTCTTAGCACCGACGCTTGTCATGTTCACGAATATGCCGATGACATCAGAGATAAGTTTGAAGAAATATTTAGATCTTATTCAAAAAGTTCACTGGTGGCAAAATGTTGAACTCAATGTCAACCCTAAAAAAACTACCAAAGAACCCTTCATCAAGAGAAATAGATTGGACTACCTAAAACCTTTGACGTTAGGCAAAAAGGTCTTAAGTCGGAAACTGCAGTTTTTCGTAAAATCAAATTGAACATAGTTTAATTATTTGCAAATCGGGATTGAATTTGTTTGGAAAAAAAAGAATGATGGTAAATAAGCTCTGAAATGAAGACCTATATAGTATACGAGGAACTATGTTAATACGTTTTTCAAAATTCATTAGTTTTTACCGTTTTTTCGATGACCTAAGTCCTTAAGATCTTCTTGTTTTGTATTATTTATAAAAGTTTGGTTTCTTCGTAAGACTTAAGCCAGGAAATAAAAGATTGTTTTTAAGTTTAAAATAGGAAATTTTTTAATTAATCAAAACCTTCAAACAATTTACAGTTAATACCATAAAAAATAAATGTTTATGTTGTTTCTGCTTCTTCTTCTTCATCTACCAAATCTGGATCACCATTTATTGCGGAGTTAGAAGTTTGTAAATGTTTATAAAAATCGTGAAACACAGGTGGCATTAAGCTTAAAACAGAGCACAAATCCCTTTTTTTCTCCTCAGATATTGGGACTAAAGTTTTGTACTTTGCTTGGAGTGGATGATCTTCGAAATATCTATTTTTTCCGCTTAAACTTCCGCTTAAATCTTAAACTCTAAGCCATTCTCCTGGTATATGCCAAGAAAACTGCTTATTAAAGGTATTTTTATTTCTACACACAAAAATTATCTTCAACAAAGCGGCAAAATCAAAGGATTCTTCTTGCTGCATTTCGTGTACCTGTAACTTCTTTTTTAAGCCTGTTGTTTGTACTACCTGGTACCAATCGTGGGGGTGGTAAACAGGTGTTTTTTTTTTTCAATCATGGAATGATTCACGTCACATTCCATATGTGTATGACCCGGAAAAAGGAACTTATGGTTTATAGTTAAATAGGGGAACTTAACTTGAAGCAGGAAGCTATTTCATTTCCCCCTCCAGCACTTACAGCTTCATGTCACATGTAGTGCGTTGTATGTCGGTTAGCATTATCATGAACAGTAACAGTGACTTTTCTTAAATGCCACCGAAGATCCAACAAACGGTGTTGGTAAGCATTGCTGAAGATCGAAGTTGAATCATTTCTTTTGCTCGCTATTTTGTGGTGCTAGCTTATCAGCTTTTTTGGCATCAAATGCTGCATTAGCCTGATCCTGATGGATTTGGAGATCGTTTTCTGCTTCCTGTTTTTCTTCCTGATTTGCAGAAACTAGAACGCGCATGTGAAGGCTGTCGGACTTGTACCAGGTGTCTACTTTCGGCTTCTTAAAGGCTAGTTTTAATTTATGAAATACCCTCTCCAATGACTAACAAAATTCTCTCGTCCTTCTTTGTATAAGTCGTACATAATGTGCAAGTTTAAATAGGAAGGTAAAAATTTTTTTTCATTTGTACGTCTGGTATAATGAGTTTCATAGCTTGGAAAAGATTTTATGTGAGCCAGGACTTCATTAAGCTCCTCTTCCGATTTTTTTGTTTTTCGAAGATTTCTTAACTCTTTGGTCGTCCACCGTAATGTCGAATGTGTTAAGCATTTTATTTTTGATGACGTTTAATATGAACCTTTCTTTTTCATTTAAAGTTCTGCTGAAGCAACCCTTACACACAGAAATTCCTGCACTGTTTACTCCAAGAAAGTATTCAAAAGTTACTTCCATGTTTTTTGAACTGCCAGCTTTTGTTTTGCGAGAAGCCTGTTTTTCTTTAACATTTATGAGATTTGCGATGAAGGTTACCCTTTTGTCGTGGGTGTCAAATACTCGTCAAAAATAACTTTCCTAATGTCCTCTTTAAGGAAAGAACTACATTTTTTCCTGCATTGTGTTGAATTTTTTAATTCCCTTGCTTGAACAACTTTTCTGCTTACGCTCACGTAACTTTTGCCGCTATGAATTTGTTTAGTTCGTTCTTTCCTTATGCGCCTGGACCACTTCTTATCATTATTTTCCATTTTCTCAACTGCTGTCTCTTCATTTACTTGAGTTCAACTAGTTAGGAATTCATTAATTTCGCTATCACTGGTTTCTTCTTCTGGGACAAAATCTTCATCTTTAATGCTATCATCGGAATCGAAAATGTTTGGCATATCAGCAGGTAACGATGGAGCTGGCGAAGACTCAGGTAAAGCTGGTTTTTCAGCAGCAGAAGCAAATTCAGCATTTTCTGATAAAAAGTTTATTGTACTCTTAATATTTCTTTCTATTATAACACACTTAATACGGTTTCCAGAATTTGCTACAGTTAAATTCAATAAATATCTACCCCTTTTACTCATTATAATGCACGACACTTAATATTATTGTTATAATAATTTTTTATTAAAAATAATGTCAATCGAAATCAAAAAACCAAAGATTTAGTGCATACTGAGATATGTATATTCAATTGGAACTCATTAAAAAAAACAGCGCGAGGTAACTAGATTAGACAGATGATGCAATAAACATTTATTTTTCTTCTTTCTTGTTTCGATTTTTGAATGTTTTTCTAAATGTGTCGTAACGAAAAAAAAAATCGAAATATACATAAGTATATTAACGCTATTCTCTTATTTAATTATTGAGTTCGGTATAAAAGACTTAAGTCGGTTACAAAGACTTACAGACGTTAAAACCAAATCAGAAATGAATTTTTCTGACTTATTCCCTAAAGACTAAATTATTACGATGAGAAGCACTTTTACTTGACTTAAGTCGTTAATACCAAACGAAAGAGAAAAAAAAAATTGAGTTGAGCCCAATCAAAAACCCAAAATGCAATTTTTTGACTTAAGATCCTTCTGCCTAACGTCAAAGATACTAAACATTTTAGTGAAACTATACAGCTTTTAAGTGAAGTGAAGTTCCTAGGGGTTTTTCTTGCTCAAAAACTCACTTGGAATGTACATAACAAAAAAAAAAACATAGAAAAAGTTAATATTTCACCATGGACCAGCAAAAGTCTACTTGATAAAACCGAGAGCTTTAACCCTAAAATGGTGCTGTGGATGTGCACAGCAATTGCTAGACTTGCCTGTGTGTTTAGAACGAGTGCAATGAGAACAGCAGCATTAGAGGATCTACTGCAGCCTAAAAGCTTAACACAATAAAAGAGACCAATTCAGAAATAGATCCCCCACAGCTTTGAGATTATGATGTTTTTCCTAGAAACAGAATAAACTCCTATTCAAAAAAATTCCCTGATGTGATACAGGGTGATACATTTAATTCGGCTTCTAAGGAGCTATATAGCTAAAGTCATTACTATGTCTTTAGAATAGTTGCATCATCTTCTAAGGCGATGCTCACCTGAACACAGGCGGGTGCGCTTAGACTTTTGACAGCATTCTGCTTGTTGATGAAGTATTTATCTGTCTGACTTGAAATTACACCAATATTGACCAAGTCAAAGCAACTCAACGGAGGTCATTGATGGTCTAAGGCATACACAGAAAAACATTCGATAAAATTAAAAACGATATCGCAATAAAAAGGGGTCGACCAACTCTGGATGCACACCTGAAAACTATTAGTTTAAAGCATAGTCTGACAGCAGTCCAAACGATGGAACCCAAATAGAGTTAGGAAACGGGGCCGGAGTACACTGAAACACTATATGTCAATCGTTAATTTAGAATTGGGAACGACTGTAGGGTTTTTCAGACTGCGCCATGAAAACTATTGTAAACAATAAAAATGTAAGCAAAGTTATTTCTACAATAGCTCTGTGTAAGGTTCACGAGAAGCGCGATATAGAAGATATTGAGAATGTGTACTAAAAGAATAAATTATGGAAATTTTACCAAAAGTTGAAAAAAACATGCGAGTGAAGACCAACACCCCGCCATCAGGCGAAGATAGCTAAAATTCCGTCCAATCGACCAAAACGAGTAACAATATCTTATTTTCCAAGCTGCTAGAAGTGACTTTGTGAATTACATACACTAACTTATTTCTCATATCTAGTCGGAAGAGTGTATGCCTCATGAATAATATCTCAGCATCGCTTGCCCGAAGAAGACCCTCTCAATTTTGCCAACTATAGAGAGATAGGTCACCTCAACATTGCGTACAAAATCTGATTGCCATACATTTCCATAGATTTGTTGAGGCGAACTTTACGCGTATAGAACCATGGCTAGTTTTGTCATCTCTACCCAACTTGTCTGTCAAGGTCGGTACAAACTTTACTGAGATATCAAAATATGTGACACGGCCTCCTGAGACTTTGTCTGGGTCGTTTTTTAAAAAATTCTACGTTCGCTGATGATATTGACATAATTGGCAGTGTTCAACAGGCTGTCATCGGTGTGTTCGCTGGTATTGAAACGGATGCTTCCAAAATGTTTTAAATGATCAATAAAGCCAAAAGCAAGTACAACAAGGACATCGACGAATTGAACAGAACGTCACAGTAGAAAGCTTTACCTTTAGGAAGCGAGAGAATTTGTGTACATTGCTAATGCTTTTAATTCTGCTAACAATACCTAACTCCTGCAAATCGCTGTTTCTTCAAATTAAGAAGGCAATTGAATGATAAGGCCCTTTCCCGGACAACCAAGGTGATTTTATATAAAACGTTATCACCACAGTTCTATTCTACAGCGCTGAAGCATGCTATCAAAAGTAGATGGGGTGGGGATATCCTGCGTTGATTCGGGACACAAAATCTTCTCATGATATTCGATCGTATTTGCGTCGACGTACTTCAGAGGAGGAGATGTTTACAAGCTGTATGGCGACGTCGACTTCGTAAGAAAACTGCACGTCAGTCACCTGAAATGACTAGGACATGTAGAGCGAATGGACGCACAAGTAAAAGACGATCTCAATCGACTTACGGCGCATGAGTTTAATGCGCATCTTTTGGTTATTTTCTTTTGAACTGTTATTCGATGATGGCCGCATTTTTACACGAGCCTTTTTTCTCATTCTTTAGTGTTGCATGTTATTTGACATCTATATTTTATTTTATGCGTTTCGTTATGCAAAACCAATACACTAGTAAGCTCTTTCGTCCATTTTACTTCCTCCGCGTTAATAAAACCACTGCGCTCATAACGCCAGACGAAGAGGTTATGAAGCAAATTCGAAAAAAAAGGAAAAAAAGCAATGTCAAAATGATGCAAGGAGAATCTTACCCACATGCAGTTTTTTTTTTGGTTCATTTTGCTTCATCATCCCTCTTTTTTGCACCTATTTGAATCCCTCGAAACATGTACCGCGTAATAGCGGACCTAACGACTGAGCTAACTGGAGAGGCTTGTGAGTTGAGGCCCAGGATCACCTTAGGAGGAGTGATCCTTGAACGAATAAGAAATATGATGCTGTAAGAAAATGGCTTACCTACATATCCACCACTCAAACATAGTTAATTGTAAAGATAGTTTAGGTTTGAAACTCAATGGAAAAGTTATTGAACTTCTCAATGCTTCAAATGCAAATATATTTTATTCGTATATACTCGTATTAGTGGATATATTTATGTTAAAAGGTAATATAATAAAAAAAAAAGGTAATTTAACAATACTTACCAATATCTTCTCTGCCATTTTCAGACATTCGATGATGAGCTTGTAGGTCCGTATGGCCGTTCGCCTGTGACGGCTGGTGCGTATTTATCGGTGGAAACTGATCTAAGTGCGACGGCTGTGTCTGCTGCGCCTGCTGTTGATGATGCTGGTGCTGATGATGGTGCATAACATCGGTTAGATTCGCCGCTGAATCAGGACTAACTTTCGGCCAGTATGGATGATCTCCCACAGACACCGGTGGCAGAGACGGTGGATTTAGGCCAATGTTTCTATTGATATTCCCACCATGTGAGGTGGTTGTTCCACCTCCACCTATACCACTTCCGCCCCCACCACCACAACCTCCACTACTACCCGCTGTTCCATTAGCACCTGATGTCGCTGACGATGTAATTGGCGGCCGTTTATCAGTTCGTTCTGCATGCTTTTGCATATGTTTAGTCAGATATGTCTCCTGGGTATAACTCTTGCCACAATACTGGCATATGTGTGTCTTCAGATGTTTAGACTCTTTATGCTTAGGTATGTGCTCCAAAAGTGAGGGCTCATCTGAAAAGCATTTATAGCACGAATTGCATTTGTATGGCTTATCCGTCTGGTGACATCGGGAATGCGACTGTAGATTCGATAATTGCGAGAACGCCTTTTGACAACCAGGATGACGACATTTGTACGGTTTATCACCCGTGTGTGTACGGATGTGCTGTTGCAGGTGGGACAATTGAGTAAATTTTCGCTGGCATATTTCACAACGATAGGGCTTGATGCCCAGATGTATTCGTGTATGTTGCGAGAGGTACGATGAATTTGCAAAAGCCTTCGAACATTGTGAGCACTTGTAGGGCTTAGCTTCACGCATATGAATTTGCGTATGCAATTGGAGATCCGCCTTCGAGCTGAATATCTAGAAAAAGAAAATAAGAATACAAAACTTTTAAGAAGAGAATTAATTAGAAAACAAAAAATGTAGGCCCATTGTCAAAAGCAGTGTTTATAATTAGCTCGTTTATGACGGAAATAGTATGTGTACACTTATAAAATCCAGATCGATAAGAGACTAGGTGTACCAACGTCTATGTTTAAAAGTTGGTAATTAATGCGCATAACGTTTTAATATGTTAATTGGGTAACAATAAAAGTTGTTCCAACCACAGGGGTTTGTGTATGAGTATGAAGCATATGAATTTCAATGCGAAAGTGATCCGAGAAATTAAAGATTACATCCGGCGACTGTGAGTCTGCGAGATAAGTTGAGATCTGAAGACCGCTAACAATTCTTTGATCTTTCTCATTTTATGGTACTGATTGGATTTAAAGTCATTGGGAAGCACAAACGAACTAATTAGCCGGATGTCTACTACTTGATGCCAAACAACTATAAATTCTTTTAACTGGTCATTCGTTTTGTATAAAAATAGAAACTGTGTGTTTCTATGCATGGATTAAAAAATACTCAAAACTAACTCATACCCAAATAATACAAAAATATTTTCGAAACAATTCATCGAAATGATAGACTGCCAAACAAAATTGCACCTTTTGATTGATAAATGATATATGTCGCAAGATATGTACTAATTTGACGTCACTGATTCCGAATATACACTCATTTTCTTTCTAGCACCTCTTGTTTAACAGTTAAAGCTTTCATTAGAAAATTCGTTGTCTTACCGTGTTTATTTGCTGCTTATTTAAAAATTATTAAGTTATCTTATTATAATTTGATATGGCATCGTCAAGAAGAGTGTGCGTGAATGATCCAAACAATTTTTGTTTCATTTGCGGTGAGTATATATTTAAAGAATACCGTTTAAATGTGACAACGTTTATAAAAGAGGCTAGAAAAAGTACTTTGGGCACCTGCTGGAAATAAAGAATAAGCCTTGGATTTCACAAAAACTATGCAAAACGTGCGTTGAGTTTCTACGTTTGTGAACAAATAAGAAAGGACATAGTTTCAGGTACGAAACTGCTATGATTTGGAATGAACCCGCGAACCACCATGACGACTGCTATTTTTGTTTGGTGAATATAACTGGCATTAACCGAAAAAATCGAGCCAAATGGGAATATCCTTCCATAGGATCGCCACTGAAACGTACACATGATGACTGACTATTGCTTATATACCCATATGAAGCCAAGCCGGTATCAAAGCTGTGTATTATTTCGACTACCATATCCTCCAAAACGCTACAGGAGTACCAGAATGAGCTTCCCCTCTAGGGCGAATGCTGTCGGTAAGAGCCCACATTCCATCCACTAAGAGCGGATTAAGAGACCGCTCACACATTGTGCAGAAGGCCAACCTCTAAGGCTTACTAACTGCGCCACAGCAAGTATGATATGGCCGACCTACGATAAAAAAGAACGCTCAGATATCGCCAGAATCACTATCCATTAGGCCAGCGCACACTGGACTAATTACCCCGGGGTTACCCGGGGGGAGATGAAGTGCGAAAAGAAAACGGGGTACAATTTTGAACCAGAGATGCAGCAGTTGAACATCGGGGTAAAACATATACACATATAAGTTGTCAATATTAAGGGTGAGAAAATTATCAGGAATACCACTACAAACAAAATCGGTTAATATGTATACACAATTTTACCCCGAAATATTCATCCCGTGTGCGATTGAAGTAAAATATCCCCCGGTTCAACCCCAGGGTAAAGTTAATCCAGTGTGCGCTGGCCCATTGGCCAATTGTAGACTATGCGGCCAAACTAGGCATTCGTATCCGTTACAACCCCTCACTGACGCAATTGGGGAAATAAAACCAGAAGAAAACTCTCTCATTTCCTCTGCCAATATCCGGCACTTACTCCATATGCTGGATCTAGACACCGACTGTCTTAAATCCTCAGCAATACAAATCATCAACCATGCCACACGAGTCGTGGTAGCAAAAAGGCACATTCTAATGCTACTTGGATTCATGTTGAACAGCCACCTTTACTTACCTATCTACCTAAAAACTTTTAACAAAAGAGAGAGAATTGGATGAAACAAATTCATTAGAACCCTGGGTATGTAATCCTCATTAGTTTTTTTCAAATTTTTGCTCAAAAGTAAAAAACATTAAATCTAGGCTAATGTTCTTTCGTCATTTAGATTTAAGTAGAAGGCCTTTACTGTTTTTGAAGAATGTGTTCGGAAATTTTACAATGTTTTACCTTAGCGAAACTTTTTGGTACATAGATAGTTCGCATAAATAAATTACATTGATTTTGCTATCACACGCAGTTTATATACAGAGATTTTATAACATTTTTTTTTTCTTCTGAAATATTAACTATTACAATATGATTGTAAGTTTTAGGAAAAGGACAGCAGTTGTATTTAAGAGGAAAATACAAAAAAACACTCTTATTCGAAAGAAAAGAAAAAAAAACAGAAAATATGGTTAGAACTTGGAATAAAATAATTTTGTTTTAACAAATGATAAATATAATTATACAAATTAAGAATAAATCAATAAATAAGAAGAAAAATAAATAAAATAAATTTTTAATAATTAAAAATAAATATGTTAAATTATTAAATAATTTAAAAATTTAACAAACAGTAGGTAAATAAATAAATAGAGTATATATTTATAAATTAAAAAATAACAGAATGTACAATGAGAATCAAAAGTATTGTATTTAAACAATTAGAGTAGCAGAAGGAGAAAAGTGCATAATTTATGATCAAAATTTTTTAAAGTTCTTGTACTTATACCGGAATACCGGAATAAGTTTTACAATTTTATTTAAAACCAGTTTAACATTGGCCAGGGTATGTAAATCGTAAGTTGAGTAATACCTGAAGTTTTTTCAAGTGGCATTCTGCATGAGTCACCCCATACTTGACACCCATTAAGTAGAATCGCCTGAGATATTACTTTATGTATTATTATTTTGTTGTTAGTGGTTAGAAGCGATTTTTTATTGGTAAATGGATAGAGAGTATTGAGACGGAAGCGGCGAAAATGGGTTTAGCGGTCAATGAGGACAAGATAGAGTATGTATATGCTGTCAAGCAAAAAGGACAACCAACACCGACGTCTCGGGCAGAACGTCAGCCTCGACAGATTTAACTTTGACGTAGTAAAGGAGTTTGTCTACCTAGGCTCTGCTATAAATACAGACAACGACACCAGCGCTGAGATCAAGCGAAGAATAACTCTTGCCAACCCCTGTTTCTTTGGGCTAAGAAGGCAACTGCCCTCTCGAAGCCCTCTCTCGGACAACAAAAGTTACCCTTTATAAGACCTTGATAATCCCGCTCCTGCTCTATGGTGCAGAGGCATGGACATTATTAAAAATGGATGAGGGTGTTCTTGGTTCCTTGGAGTCAAAAATTCTTTGGCTGGGTCGTGTAGAGCGTTGGACAGCAATGCTCCGCTCCGGAAAGTCCTCGAATCCGCTCCCGAGGAACAGCGCAGTAGAGGAAGGCCAAGACTCAGGTGGCGCACGCAACTGGAAGGGGACCTCAGCCAACTTAGCGTGCGAAACTGGAGACAGCTAGCCAGGGATCGAGCTGGCTGGAGACGTTTGTTGACTGAGGCCTAGGTCCACCCTAGACTGTAGCGCCACTTAAAGTAAGTAGTAAGTAAATGAATATAGCAACAGCAATTTTCTTTATTGAGCTTGCTAAAGGTAAGCTCCATATGTATATACCTACTCTGTCCAACATAAATTAGCAGTACACGTCTTATGGGGAAGCTTTTTTCAAGTCAGTAGCGTGCAATATTTCTGCACCATGCTAAACCCCCCATAAAAGTATTTATCCGCCACTGAATTTCCATTGCATTTGACATAGGTCCAACACGTCTGAGTGTACACTGTGCACTGATTGGCTGTGCCCTGTGGCTGCTGCTATTCAACCCCTATTAAATTGATGTGCATTCAGAGTTATCAACGTCCGTTTCGTTGGATTTCTGTTGAGGAGTTTTGGTTTTAGAGCTTTGAAAAAAGTTTTTAAGGATGAGTGTTATCGTGGATGTCTTGTTTTGTTCTTTTGCATTTCTTTAAATGTGTGGAAAAAACGTTAAAATGCAGTCACAGAATTGTAAGCTGTTTTCTTTAAGGAAAAAGTGTATTTGCGTAGGTTTTGTTGGCCCGCGGTAAGTTTATTGATATTAGGTGTAGTTTCCTAAATTTGGATTGTGATATTAATGTGAAGTTAAGTGTTTTTATGAAAATTTTATTTTTTATTTTTTTGAGTTTTGTGCAATTTGTGTTTTTAAGCCGCGCCTTTTATCGATAAAGAAAACAGATTACTTAAATGAAAATTTCAATCTAAAAAAAAGGACGGTAACCCTACGCACTATTCTTTCAGATTTTGGCTAATTAGAAATGCTTACTACGGAAACCCTGTAAGAGCTTTTGTGGGAATAGCACTTATGGAAAAGAAAAGAGTGCGAATGAGAGACAAACATCCCTGTCTTCCCTGTACTGCCAATTTATGTTGGACAGAGTATAGGTATCTAACAGACGGTTTCCACTTGATATTTGCTTTAACTTTCATTTTAACTTTAACAAACTATTTAAGTTTTGCAATATTTAAGTTACTCTCAATGACAAGGGCCAAATGAAATGAAATGAAAATAATGAAGTTTTGTCTGTATATATAGCAGCGTCACAATCAGGAAGATTTAAAAAGTCTGAAGTGAAAATGAAATATAAAATTGATCCAAGGACCGTCCCTTCTGTTTTAATGTCTTCTTATAAATTTTACTAAGTCTATTTAAGAATTTCCAGATGGCTTAACAACTTTGATCGTAAGTACTACCCTTGCAAGCTTCCAAGCTTCCAAGCATCAGGAAAATACGAGGGCGGGTCAATAAGTCCGTGACTTTTGGATTAAAACACAGATTTTTTGATAAAAAAATAATTTTATTTTTCAACGTAGTCTCCCTTGAGCTCTATACACTTTGTCCAACGCTTCTCCAATTTTTTTATCCCTTCCAAAAAAATGATTTGTCGAGGTCCTCAAAATAGGCCTTGTTTGCGAGATGACTTCATCATTGGAGTCAAATCTTTTCCACCAAGCCATTTCTCCAGGTTTGGGAACAAGAAGTAGTCGCTCGGAGCCAAATCTGGAGAATAGGGTGGATGAGGGAGCAATTTATAGCCCAATTCATGGATTTTTGCCATGGCAACTGCACATGTGTGCACCCTTGCATTGTCTTGGTGGAAAAGAACTTTTTTTTGCCAAATGAGGTCGTTTTTTTTTTCAAATCATCATTGAATCGGTCCAATAAGTTGGCATAATATTCCCCATTGATTGTTCTTCGCTTTTGAAGGTAGTCAATGTGGATTATCCCGCGTGCATCCCAAAAAACATTCGCCATAACTTTATTGGCTGACAAACCCACCTTGGCCTTCTTTGGCGCCGATTCACCCTTAGAAACCCACTGTTTTGACTGTTGTTTGTTCTCTGGTGTGTTGTGATGGATCCATGTTTCGTTCACGGTTACAAAACGGCGCAAAAACTCCTCCATATTGCGATTAAACAACGCCAAACCTTCCTGTGAAGTTGTTACACGATTGCGTTTGTGGTCGACTGTGAGCAAACGCGGCACCCATCTTGCGGAAAGCTTTCTCATGCCCAAGTGATCATTCAAAATTGAAACCACTGAGCCATGCGAGATCCCTACGGCTTCCACAATCTCTCGCACTTTCAATCTTCGGTCGGCCAACACCATATCGTGAATTTTTTCGATTGTTTCGGGTGTAGAGACCTCAACTGGGCGTCCAGGACGTTCGGCATCTTCAGTGCTTGTACGGCCACAACGAAATTCAGTAAACCACTTTTTTACCGTTGAAATCGATGGTGCAGAGTACCCATAGTATTTATCAAGCTTAGCCTTGGTCTCGTTAATGGTTTTTTTTTTCGCAAGAAATAATGCTTAATAAGCACACGAAACTCACTTTTTTCCATTTTCTCCTCAAATTAGTGAGTAGTCTGATAAAAATAGCTGTCAAACACAAACTAACTGACGCAGCAAGTTTAATTTTTGACAGGAGTCAACTGACAGATGCCTGTTGACAGGAGCAGTGTTGCTGTTTCAGTAAAGAGGTCAGAAATTCAAAAAGTCACGGACTTATTGACCCGCCCTCGTATTGAGTTTTTAAACAACCGTTTATTATAAACAATAAGAATTTAATTCCAATTTCAGGCAAATGTTTAATGTATAAATCTTTGAAGCAGTTAAAGCCTTCAGATACAAATTCGCTCGTAGATGTCTAAGAAGTTAGAATCGTAAAGGACTCGAAAGGGTTTTAACCAAATTATTTGTGTTTATGTCTTTTAAGTGGCGATGGCGATGGCGCGATAGCTAGCTCATTGGACTATCACGCAGAGAGTCTGGGTTCGATTCCTGGCTGGGTCACCAACAATTTTTAAAATTGCCATCACCCTTTCGGTGGGAATGCCAAACTCTCGAAAGTAAAAATTGCCCACGAAAAAGCTTCTAAGGAGTGCCGCTCGGAATCGGCGATAAACCGTAGGCCCCACTCAGATGTGACAAAAATTGACAACATGAGCAACACAAATGAGTGTCAAGAAGCTAGGCCATGGTCCATACCGGACTGCCAGCGCCACAGTGTTTTTTTTTTTTTTGTCGTTTAAGTGACATGAAACGTTATGACTTTTTGAAAAATGTTGCGCTTATACGTTTGCTTTTTCAATTTCCATTAAAAAGTTATTTTCTGAATTTTTCAAAAAGAAACCTGTATGTTTTATTTTTTACTATTTTAATAATATTCCAGAATAGTTTTGCATTTTTGTCAAGTGTGCAGAGTTTTTTAATCCAAAACAAAAATCTACTCAGAAATTATTTCATTTTAGGCTGAATCCAGGTGTTTATTAAAGGGTTGGCGTTACCTCTGCCAGTCTCTTCCAAGACACAGGAAGTATATATCTTTCTATAGAATATACTATTTCTTGGAATCTTCGGGACAGATTTTTCAACAACATTTAAGACATCTGCAGAGAAATGGTTTACACTGGCATCTTGGTCGTCTTTAGTTGAGACAGTATCGGAATGTTTCTTAAACTTGAATATCACGCAGACCCGACCAATGTGCATATTTTAAATCTTATATAGGTATATTGCACAATGTTTGCCCCTGATCGAAGAAGTTTACAAAACATAGGGTATTGATCGCAGATTAGTTCGTTTAAACATATTGGCTGTGTAAAAAGACACGGAACATTAGTAAAAAACATATCAAGAACAAAAGGGGACTCACGAGAAATACATGGAATATAGGGACATTTCAAAGAACATTTCCCCACGAATTTGTTTTTAGGCAACCCCAATCGACAATTAAGATCTCCGTCAAATAAGAAGTCGCCATTTAAGGTTAGCAATCTTCTCAGATCGTTTTTGAGGATACGGCTCTTCTCATTAGGTGCGTTTCCGCCTGGGAAATATACAAAAACAAAATTTAACGAGTTCGTGGTTTTCCAGTTTTATCTCTATACCCACATTTTCTACAAGTTTGGTTCTTAGAATAAATAAAGGCGAATGTTGAATAGAACTTTTTACAAGGATTGCGATACCCCCACTTCTTCCACCAATTCTATAATTTCTATAACATTTATAATTATTGTAGATGAAGACAAATTGTGTTTCTGTAACCAGAGCAATATGAATGTTACTCTCATTTAGATAATTTAAAAATTCTACTGTTTTGTTGCGAATACATCTAGACTTCCAAGTTATAATGTTTATTTATATATTAAATATTATATATTTATTATTTAGTACTAAAACACAAAAATTTAGTACCTATCGTATGAAAATATTTAGCTGTTCTACTTTAGTTTTACAAATTGATAATTTGTCTATCCATTGCAGGAGAATTAAGTTGTCCAGCTTTAAAGAGACGGTTGCGGGGACTGTTGATAGGAATGTTGTTGGAAATGTTGTTAGCAGTTTTGAGATCCGACTGGAAAGCTTATCCCATGCATTTTGTTATCGAGGCTGTGCATAAATGCAATAAGTACTCATTATACTCATTATACGTACCACAAATGCTGTTGACGGCGCTGCGGTAGTTCAGGAAATTCAGCTAGAGAGTTCAATAAAACCTATTCCTCAACAGCATGAGGTAGCGTTACTTTTTGTTATTAGTTTCGACTCTACATAGAAAGAGGTAACAAGCTTCCAATTTCTTAACAACGCTATCAGATTTGTTGATAAGGTCACTCAAACCCACTCAAACCAACACTTCGCTGCCATTGGTGAAGTGTGGGACACTTTTTTATTCGTCAATATAATGCCATGTACAAGCAAAGAACATATGTATGTACATATGTACTAATTGCAACTTAGCAACTCATTGATTTTCGAGGCCTTTCTCCATTTAGAATGTATGTACAATATATCCCAACAAACCGTAAAAATACGGAATTAAAATCATTTGAGTTTGTGATGTGAAGACAAAATACATGATTTAATGTTTGAC
Source organism: Volucella inflata (assembly GCA_928272305.1). Lineage (NCBI taxonomy): Eukaryota > Metazoa > Arthropoda > Insecta > Diptera > Syrphidae > Volucella > Volucella inflata. Next base: position 47,657,589 of record OV743716.1, on the reverse strand, counting down.
GAAAACTCTGTTTTATTCATATACGAATATCACGATAAGCAACTTGTTTAATGTTAAAATTTAAGAACTGTGCTATGAGCCACTTACAATTTTGTTTTGATAGGGAAAAGACGCTGGTATCATACAAAACTAAATAAAAAAACGATGCTATCCACAGTGCATCGAAATCCCACTGTCAAACAAAATTCTGGAAAACATGAGATACGAATAACGAAGCATATAATACGACTTAGGGTGCCGTTAATACGTTTGACCAGTTATGCAGTCACATTGAACACTTTGCCTATGTTATGGAATGTTTAATATGGCCAACATCAACGCATATGTTGTATGGTATATTATAACTATATCATATAATACGGCCAAATTCATAAATAGAAGAAATTTTGTATTGGAGTTACATAAAACTCTTATACAACCATGGTTGGTGACACATTCAAAAGTCATAAGTTTACGCCTCCCGATTCGTTTTCACATTCAGAATATTTTGTTGTCACCGCTGCTGCCTGTTGATAATGATCAAGCAAAACCAGGACCTTCGAATCGAAGCATGTGCTATGTTTGTGAATCAAAAGAACGACGCATGATTACGCATTGCTGCAACATTGTCGCAAGCGATATTGGGTTGAACATCAAGATTTGCAACCAACAACTGCATCAGATAAGTTTAATACTCGTATATTTTAAATATTGCCTTTTAAAATGGTTGAATAATAACCTTTTAATATAACTGCATAATTTAAACTTAATAAAATGTGTAAAGTTTAAGTTGTTGGTATCTTTTGGAAGGTCCGAAGTGTAGTTATTCGTAAAGGCTTTAATAAGTTAAAAAGAAAAATTAGAGTCCTGACCAAGACTGCTATTGTAGACTTGCCTCGAAAAAATTGGGACCCGGTTTAACCTGATTTTTATATTTATGTATAGGTAAGATAGTTATGTTTTTACTTAATAACATAAATAGTTATGCTTTTACTCAATCTTTTCAGTACAAGTGCTGAGATGGGTTTAAAATTATTACTTCTAGGACTTTAACGAATGGGTTAGATATTTGCTAGTGTCTATTTTGGGGAATTGGGGAAAACCCCCCAAGATATTGATGAAAGTACGTATGTATTATGAACGGAAGGAGGGTAAGATAACCTTATAAGAAAGAAAAGTTCCAACAACTTCGGTGCTGTCAATAAACGTAAAATAAAACAATTCCCCGAAAAAAGTATTTAATGCATCTGGTGATTCATCAATTTCTTTGTTTGTTGATGCGTTGGTTAGAATAGTCCTGAGGCTTGCGTTTAATGCGTTAACAGTAGTTTCGTTTTAACAAGTAGATTACTTTAAGCTTACTTTAAAAGCAAATCAAGCTTAATTTTCTTCCACCTGTTAGTACAGCGTCAATTGGGTGGAGTGAAAGAACGAACAACTTGCTTTTTTATTTTTACCGAGACAAGGATTTAGACAAGGCGATGCACAGTGCAATTTATTTAACATCATTGTTGAAAGAATAGTGCAAAACTCACGTGCCTACAACAAGAAGAAAAACAATCTTTCAACAGTCCGTCCAGTGCTTCTTTTGAATAAGAAGCCCTCTCTCGAAACCACAGTGACGCCATAAAAAAAATTCTTCGAGTGTTTTCGGTCCCGTCTACATAGACTGTGAGTGGAGGAGGGGTAACAACGAGAAACTTTATTGCCTGTACAGTGACATCGACTTACCAGGAGAGTCAAGATTCAACGATGAGATGACTCGGTCATGTAAAAGTTAGGGAAGAGGAGATACAACGACGAACTCTACGGAATGCGCAGCAACATCGACTTAGCCCGAAGAGTGAAAATCCAACGGCTGAGATGGCTGGGTCATGTAGGAGGGAAAGACACCAACGCTCCGGTCCGAAAAGTCTTCGAATCCGACCCCGAAAGACCGCGCAGGAGAGGAAGACCGAGACTCAGGTTGCGCACGCAAGTGGGAGGGGACCTCAGCCAACTAAGCGCGCAAAACTTGAGGAATCTGGCAATAGATCGAACTGTTCGAATGTATTAAAATAACTCTGAATCTTAAAAAAAGCTTGATATTTGGGTTCCATATAAATAAAAACAATATCCAAGTGGATGTTAAGTAACACAAAATGAATCGTCTACAAAAACTCAATCAGATTTATTTGATACTGCCTTTAACTCGCCGCTTCACTCGCATATGAGTAGATACTTTTGTTATGAATGATTAAGTAGTATTTAAGTGGAAATTGTAATCTTCTAAATTGAAAAGGCAAATCCATCGGTACAATTGGAATTCTTGGGATCAAAACACTTTCTCCTTTAGCTGGTCCACTGTCCCCTGACAATATTTCGGCCCAGACTTGTAACTTTTTAACATGTATCGTTACTTAATCTGAGGGGCAACCAATTTTTCAATAGACCAACCTTTGAACTTAGTTTATGCGAAGGCACTCCTGACATTTCCAAAGAGTTAATAAACTCTATTGGTTATGAGGTTACTTCTTTAGTATCCACATCATTTTCTTAAAACAAATATGTCAGAGTATCCCCTTTTACTTGTGACATAATCTGTTCAGTTATCGGTCCTGCATTGCTATTAGTCTACGCCAAATTTGCCTTTTATACTCGTACAACCATTCTTTATTTCCCATATTTGTTTGCAATTTCAAGAATGCATTGATTGATTGTCATTGCGCAGTTTTATTCGCATATTTGTTGTTAAGCTAATTTTTTTAAATTTTATATACTGCCATAAGGTTGACAGCTTTAAACATGCATTTCATGGTCCTATATAGTGCTTTGATTGCCCTATTGTCGAACATTGTACGTTCGTCCCAAACCAACAGCTTGGAATGCTGCAACATCTACCCACAATCACTGTTTTTACTATGTTTTAAAACTGAATACGCCATTAACTATAGTACAAGTGTTTCAGCGGAAGCTTCTCCAACAGCAACTTTTTTATCCTTCCGAATTTAAATTTAGACAAAATTTAACGAAAAGTCTCGCCGGTTTTTCCCGAAGAATCTAAAAAAAAAAAAAAATATTTTCTCTACTCTCAATTAGTTCCATAACATTGTTTGAAACAATTTTTTAATCTGGATTTAAATTATGAAGGTATTCAGTGAAATGTTGCTGCAATGACAGTGTATTATAACTCATTTCTCTTCTAACTACCCAAGTTCTAAATGGTCTACTCCACCCAAAGTCTGATAAATGTTTACAACTTAATATTGTTACGCAGCTTTCTACCTTTATAGCAGCTTTGTTGTAGGAAAAATTATTGCATGTATTGTAGTATTATGGTCTTGAAATCAGTGCAGTATATCATCCGCCAAATGAACTTTGTATTTAACACACATTTTGTGGGGATTCGAAAGCGTACAGATCGCTATTATTATTGTAAAGGCTTTTTCACTTTGGTCGCTTACCTGCAGTGCACGGCCTCTACCAGTATTACATTCTAATGAATATCATATTCTTTGGCCCCCGCCCCATAATACTGATATAGACTACATACCTAAAGCATCTTCGATTTGAATACCAGTCCAATTCTGAATAGATATACCTTGACTTGAACTTGACGTACCCATTCCTATCTTAATGTATTACAGGTATAATACCCGTATTTAGGCATCTCAGTATAAGACTTTTTCCAAAATCATCACTTGCGCAAAATTCAAAATATGAAGTCAGTGTTCTTTTTGGTTGGCTTGATATTTGGTCACGGAAGTTATTTTTGAAAAATATACAGTGTTCTACCATTCTCTAAGTGAAACTTAAGGTGTGTTACGGTGAAAAGTCTTTTGTGCAACAGAAAATCTTAAAGCCGCCACACAGCTACCTTGCTGCTGGCGTAATGGTCGGGCGTATATGTGCGTGATTTGCCTGGTTTTTGGCTCTGTTTATGTGTTTACATATTTTTAAAGCAGGGACTGAACTGCAAGCCTGCAAATTTATATGTAAACTAAACTATTAAAAAAAAAATACTTTTTTCAAAGATGTCGGACATCTGTCTTTTAGCGCTCTTTATCAGCACGTTTTCACTTTGTAAAAGCTATGTGAGGACTTTGTAGTGCATTCCCCATCTTTCGTGCAAGATGATTTGAGATTGTAAAAGCCACATGGAGCGTAGATCATATTTGTTACAATAAAAGGTCTCTCGTATTGTTTGTAGTTAAGTACATACATCAATTATTATTTTTTAAGCTGTCATGTCCTTTCTCAGTCCACAGCAAAATTCTTCAAAATCCATTCAGCGATTTGGTCAGACAGAGTTTCTTTAGCATTTATCATATTCTAGTATACAGTATATAGCATAGAGTACAGGTTTAATAATATAAAATTATATTAACAAGAGAATGTTAAGGAAAAAAAACCTATTCATGATCACCGGTTTGGATTCAGGAGCAGGTGGTTTGTTTGCTTGACCTGGTGCATAAAATGCCTGCCTTGGCAGAGAAATATTATTTTTTGCTGTCTTGTTCGCTTTATGACCAGCTATCCTCTGAACATCGCTATGAATATGTATTAAATACATTAAAATATATTATGTGTAAGTTGTTTATTTAATAGAAAATAAACGTTGAATAGTTCGCATATTACTACAACTTCAGATGAGAATATTTTCTTCTTTCGAACTTTTTAGAGCGTGACTTTTAGTAGTCGGGATTTAGTTTTTGAACTTAATTTTTATTTAAATTATTTTGGGAATATAATTTCGTGATAAAATATTTGTAGATCCGATAAACATTTTTTTCGTAAGGGCTTTATTGTTTTACATGTAATATAATAATGTACATAGGTAATAAACAGACTTATTGCTCCGATGAATTTCGCTAAGACTTTTAAAAGCTGCGACTCGAATCGCCTTTTTTTTAAAAAATGTACAACGCTAAAAAGTTTATTTTTGTCATCAAATATTTTAACATCATTGTTGTACTTCTTAATTAAAAAAGTATATTCTCACCCCTATAAACAAAGTTATTATATATTTGTTATCCTGTCTAGCACAACATTAATATATAAATTCTGATTTCAATAATTCGTACAAATTTGCTTTGATGTTACAACTTGTTATGAAATTGTTGAAATTGGCAGACAATTTATTTTCTTATTGCTTTAGGGCTTCCATAAATAACCTTGGTGGTCTGACTAAATGTGCATCGTCATCTTGCTCAAAGTCAATGAAAGTTAAAGAAGCGCCTTCTTCGTCAACTAATTTCAATTCAAAGCAATGGTATTCTTCATATTTTTTTGTAAAATTCAACCTCCAAAATGGTATTGTAGAAAGCATTAAATCCCCCAAAATCCATTGATCCAACTCAAAAATCCGAACGTATTTTCCAATGCATCCTAATTAATATTTCTAATAAGGACAAAACTAATATAATTAGCTTTTAAATCTTGTTGCAAGCTTACCAATGCAGAAATATTCTGCATCCATCCTTTAACGAATTTCACGGTAGTTAAAACATCTTGAATTTTGGAGATCGAAATTACTCGCACGTTTTTTAAAGTATTTTTAATTTTATTTAGCAATCTCTGGATCGCAGTTAAATTTCTATAAGGAAAAAATGATGATTGTTCTCCTTCTAACTCAGGCAAAATTAAATGGGATTTGGAATTTGAACTAAAACAATAGATCTGCGCTTTTTGAACTAATAAGACATTTTGTTGATTTTTTCTAAGTTGGGTGAATTTTCCCAATTTTCCCAAGAATTTTCTCTTGTTTTTACTATTCTTTGATCTGAAAGGGACAGTTGGTATACGGTGTCTCAGTTTCTCAGTTCTGACTAGATTATGTTTGGCGTGTGTCTGTGATAGGTGGTTTTGATATTAGTCCTCTAGAGGGCGCCATGTTCAATTTTTAAGTGACGTCACATAGCCCACAACCGGCGGACGATCAAAACACTTTCAACGCTACCTCATTGGTCAAGTTATGATAAATAGTTTAGGAGTTATGAGGAGACATATGAACATACACACATACGCACATACACACATACCAGCCAAACACATAACCCTCCTTTTGCTTCGCCGTAGTGGGGTAAAAAACTAAAATGCGTTCTGATTAATAGATGCTTCGCAGGTTATCTCTCCTTATAAATTTGATTATCATTTATTTTATAGATACAAACTGGGCTTAACACCTTAAAGTGACACTCACTCAATGATAAATTGGAATGGAAGTTGAAAAACGAAAACGAAGTTTAAACAATAAACCGAAATAAAAATAACATTAGACAACAGTGAAATGGTATTTGAAATATAACCAATCTTAACTTGTCTGATCATGCAGATTCATTTAAAAAAGCTATTTCTTGGTTCCGGTTTCCGCGAGCTTTCGTTTTGACCGAATTTATCGTAGTTTTCCTCATTCCCCAGTACTATTTTGTATAAATAAGTTGAATTAATAGAAGACAACTTTTTTTTTAAAAAAAAAATGTTTCATTTACCCAATCCACTTTTCTTACATTTTTGGTGAAGTAACGAAACAAGCAAAAGCCTCGGAAAAGCACGGATTTACTGTTGACGACCCCACTAAACGAAATAAGGACAGCGACGTTCGGATCTGTACGTGAAATGTTCGCACCCTGAACAGACCACGAGCAGCCGAACAACTAGCAGAGGCCTTCGACTGCTACAAAGCAGATATAACCGCCATCATGAAGTGAGTGGGATGGGCCGGGCAAAAGAGGGATGAACAACTGTGTTATTTACTACGGTAACTGTTACAAAGAGCAAAAACAGCGGTTATTTGGATACATGGCATGACAATCCGCATTAAGACGTGAACCAAGATAGGAAAGGAGGACATCTTTGGTAACACGATAGGGAAACACAGCCTACATAACACCACGTCTGGAAACGAACTCAGGCTTGTGAACTTTGCCGTGGGACGCAATGTCTCTATAGCAAGAACACGATTTCCTCATCTCAATATATGTACATAAGGGGACTTGGGGGTCTCCGGATCAACAAATCACCAACCAAATTGATCATATTGCGATCGACATGCGCCTCCTGTATTCTGGATGTCCGAACCTTCCTAGCCGGGAACGGTGACTCGGACCATTACCTTATTGTAGCCAAGGTTCGAATGCGGATATCCTCAAGGCCACAACAACGAAGTACAGTGAGAAAATATAATGTCGAAAAGCGCGCGATCGAGGATTTTGAGAGATGCTACTCCAGTAACAATGTAGGGAAGTTTTGCCAAAAAGTAAAGAGAGCGTGTGAGGGGGAAAAAATCCTGTACAGAGGCCTGTAGAGATAGCGATCGAAATCTCGTAGTAGAATCACAGTCGGTGCTGAGAATATGGAAGAACTACTTCTGCAAACTGTATAACGGCGAGAAGGACCAACACCTCGCTATCAGGCAGAATGAGCCATTCATCCCAGACGATTATAGCCAACATTTCCATTTTTGAAGCAGCTGGAGCTGACTTTGTAGAGAGCATACACAAACTCATCTCTTAAATTTGGTCAGATGAATGTATGCCTGACGAATGGAATCTCAGCTTTATTTACCCAGTCCACAAGAAGGGAGACCCCCTCAACTGCTCCAACTACAAAGGAATCCGTCTCCTTAACAAACAAACAAAAAACAAAAACACTGTGGCGCTGACAGTCCGGTATGGGCCATGGCCTAGCTTCTTTACACTCATTTGTGTTGCTCATGTTTTCATTTTTGTCACATCTGAGCAGGGCCTACGGTTTATTGCCGAGTCCGAACGGCTCTCCTTAGAAGCTTTTTCGTGGGAAATTTTTTACTTTCGGGAGTTTGCAATTGCCCATTGAAAGGGTGATGGCGATTTTGAAAAAATGTTGGTGACCCAGCCAGGAATCGGACCTAGACTCTCTGCGTGATAGTCCAATGAGCTAACTATCGCGCCATCGCCATCCTTCTCCTTAACATCGAGTACAAAATCCCATCTGCCATTTTGAGTGATCGCCTAAAATCCTTCGTCAACAACCTGATTGGTCCATATCAGAGTGGTTTTAGACCAGAAAAGTTCTCAATCCATTAAATTTTCACACTACGGCAGATCCTGGGAAAAAAAACCAAGAAGTCTAAATCGACACCCACCAACTTTTCGTCGCCTTTAAGGCCGCCTATGACAGCATCTGTAGAGACGAGCTATATCTAGTTTTGACCATGTCTAGTTTTGACCATGTCTAGTTTTGACATCCCTGCCAAACTCGTCCGCCTGTGCAGGATGACAATGGAGAATTATCGCTGCTCCATTAAGATCTGTGATGACCTCACCGAGTCCTTTGATGTCGAAAAAGGATTTAAACAAGGGGATGTGTTGTCATGCGATTTCTTTAACATTACCAAAGAATGGTGCGAAAATTCCAAGCCAACACAGGAGGTACTCGTACGATCTTCCAGAAATCCGTTCAACTACTCGCATATGCAGACGATGTAGACATAATTGGAAGAACACAGCGAGCTGTCACGGATTCTTTTGGGGGTATAGAAACGGAAGCGGCGATAAACGAAGGCAAAACCAAGTATTTGCTGTCAACAAAAAACGATACACAACACCGACGAATTGGACAGAGCGTCACAATAGACAGCTATAATTTTGAGTTGGTAAGGAACTTCACCTACATCGGCTCTGCTTTTAACTCCGATAACATCTCATCGGAGATCAGACGAAGGATTACTCTTGCCAATCGCTGTTTCTTTGGGCTTGGAAGGCAATTGAGTAGTAAAGCCCTCTTCCGAACGTCTAAGGAGACACACTATTATACACTTATCATCCCAGTCCTGTTGTATGGAGCGGAAGCATGGACCTTATCAAAAGCAGACGAAAACACCCTTGGTCGATTCGAAAGAAAAGTCCTTCACAAGATTCCCGGTCCCGTTTGCGTTGACGGACTTTGAAGGAGAAGATTCAACGACGAATTATATGAGCTGTACAGCGGCATAGACCTAATCAGGAGGCTTCGTATTGGCCGTCTAAGGTGGCTAGCACATGTAGAGCGAATGGACACCGAGCGAATGAATCCAATCCGGTGGGACAACGCAGTAAAGGAGGACCTCGCCTTACGTGAAGCTCACAAGTGGAAGATAACTTCAGAAAACTTGGCGTGCAAAACTGAAGGCAGTTAGCTAAAGACCGGGATAACTGGAGAGGAATATTGCTTGAGGCCCAGGTCCACTCCGGACTGTAGCGCCACCTAAGAAAATGAAGATTTTTAGGGAGAAGTGTTCCATAACACGATTAGTACAAAATGTGTATTCTACCAACTTCGGCACTAAAATTTAACAAGACAAAGTTGGGCTCCACATTCCTTCTCCAATCCTTGTGCTACAAGTCTAAGAAATTGGCAAAGACGTGCATTTTAAAAAGGAAAGCGTAATAGTATACCTTAACATACCAGCAGCTACATGCTACATATGTAGTCCATATGAAAGAATCATACGATAATTTGAATACTTTTTCTGGCATAAAATATACATATTTGTGGAGATTTAAAAATTGTGGTTCTATTGCTTGGACTTCAATGAGGTTGCAGAAAGTTCTGTGGTTTTATGTGAGAATTGGGCAGTCCTAATAGAAAAGATCATTTTAAAAAGAATGAATGGCCTCTTCGCAATTTACTCGAACCAGGACAAAGAAATGTTCAAAAAGTCCCTTTAGTTAACCCAAAAAAATAACTTCTCACACCCCTACAACTAACACTAAGGCTCGTGAAGAAGTTTATAAAAGCTATGAACTAAATTTCAAAGACTGAGCATCAGTCAAGGAGGAAATTTTTGTAGATTCCCAAATTGGAAATTTATTAAAAGATGAAAATTTTGATCTCGTTTTGGAAGGCAAAAAAAACATGTTAGACGGATTTCCGACTTGTGGCAAACAACTTCTCATAAAACAAAAGAAATAAAAAAAAGAAAACATGATATCGTCGTAGCATGGAGAACGTTTCCATCACCATATCGCTAACATGGAAAAGCGATATCGAATATAGAGTTTATCGAATATAGAGAAGACTTTCAAATTAAGCCCGAATTTGTGGTCTGTCTGGAAATACACATAATTTCCTCACCATTTCAGCCATTTACTGCCCACCGAAATCTTCAAACAGATATTAAATCACTTGCATCTGGCGATGCAAAATACCTGTCTGCGGCCCAAGACGCAACTCACAGAAATGACAAAGAATAATGCTATATGAAGCTGGTTTGGAGCACAATTGTGACTATCATTCGACGAGAAAACCGATATATTGGCCGACTGATACCACAAAAATACCCAACCTCATCGATTTCTTCGTTTTAAAAAGAATGTCTAACAATTTCTTAAATGTTGAAGAAAGTTTCGACCTTTCCTCTGATCATTCTCTGAGTCATTTAGATTTAGAGAATGAGTGAAACTATAAAAAAAAAAAAAACAGAATCAACAAGACTAACTAGCAGGAATACAAATTCGAAAGCTTTTGAAAGAAGAAGTTGATTACATGATCGAAAACGTTCAATATACCGTGGAAGAAACCAACAAACTACTGTACCTAAATTATCCGCTGGAGTTAAAAGAAACGGTTGGGGAAAAAAGAGAAGATCTTTACGCCCTTCAACGGTCGAGGACTCACCGAAAATATCATTGAAACGAAAAGAGCACCAGTCAATTATACAGTGACAAAGCAACGCTAACGGAACTTAGCACTGAAAAGTATAAATTTAACCAAAGAAAGCTGCTGGTTACGACTTAATAGTCGGAGAAGTGTTTTAAATGCTACACTAATGTTTGAATACGTTTTGAGTCAGTAGAAAGTTGATGAAGTTATAATGGTCGTAAGAGTAGAAAAACCTCAAAATAACAAGAAGTCTTATAGATCGACTTCAATTCTCCCATGAAGGCTTAAAGTTCAAATCACAGCCGGTCGTATCACTGAGCTTTTACTTATCTTACTAATCAGTACAAAAGATAATAGCCATGTTTTTTTTTTGCAAATCCGTTATCCCCGTCAAAGTAATTTGCGTAGTTTTACGTATTTACATAAATATATACGCTATCTACTAAATTCCAAATTCGATTTTCTTCGTTTGGGATGAAATTTTTCAATGAATTTTCTGAAATTTCAAATATTTGCCTGCAAGATTTTTTCAAAACAATTCAAATTTTTTCACCAACCAGCAAATGAACTGCCACTAAACGTCATAGACATGTCTGTGCTATCAAGTGTTTATGATAAACTCTTAAGCGGATTTGGGTATTTTTTTTGTGACAATCACCTGCAAAAAAACGCATTTAATATATTTTAAATTTTCCGTATCAGTATACGAAGTACTACAATGCAATGAGTGTACTTGGCCGCCTTGTACTTGTACTGTATCTCCTAAATACCCAAGACATACCCCAAGAAGAGGGGACCTTTCTAGCTACGTTTGCCGGTGACACTGCTATATTAGCCAAAGCTAAAACGATTGAAGAAACAACGGTAAAATTGCAAATTGCTCTCGGTAAAGTGACTTGTATGAATGGACAAGGATCTAATGAATAGCCCTCAATAAGACCAAATATGGTCATGTAAATTTTACATCTTACCTGTCATGGAATTACACTCGACAAAAAGTTAACAGGAGGTTAAAACAGGAAACTCAAAAACAAATACAGAGGAATGTATTGGGTTCTTGGCAAATATTCCAAGCTAAGTATCAAAAACAAGCTGCTGTTATACGTATTGGGTCTATAACTTAATTCGTGCGGTTTGCTAAGAGATGGCGTAACTTGTATTATTCCACTGTTATTATTCCATTGGAACATGCGTTGGAAAGCTACTGTCATTGTACGTGATTTCAGTATATGTCATTCATTTAAAGCGTAAGAAGAAAACTGCTGCCGAAAGTCATCGTATTTTGGTGGAAGTTCATGGTGAATATGCGCTAGCTGAGCGAACGTGCCAAATGTGGTTTGCACGATTTAAAAGTGGTGATTTTGACTTGGAAGACGATGAACGTCCTGGGCAGCCAAAAAAGTTTGAAGATGAAGAACTGGAAACATTACTCTATGAAGATTGTTGCCAAACACAAGAAGAGCTCGCAGAATCTTTGGGTGTCACTTAAGCAGCCATTTTAAAACATTTAAAACCAGCTGGATATATTCAAAAGCAAGGAAATTGGGTTCCACATGAACTCAAGCCGAGAGACGTCGAAAGGCGGTTTTGCATGTCCGAAATGCTGCTGGAACGCCACAAAAGGAAGTCATTTTTGCATCGGATTGTTACTGGTGATGAAAAATCGATCCATTACGACAACCCCAAGAGCAAAAAATCATATGTGAAACCCGGCCAACCAGCCATATCAACGGCAAAGCCGAATATCCATGGCGCGAAGGTAATGCTCTGTATTTGGTGGGATCAGATGGGTGTGCTGTATATGAGCTCCTAAAACCGGGTGAAACCATCAATGGACAACGCTACCGAACACAATTAATCCTTTTGAAGAGACCAGTAGCCGAAAAACGCCCGGAATATGCAACCAGACACAAGGCAATAATTTTCCATCATGACAACGCTCGGCCCCACTATTTGGAAAACAGTGGATGGGAAGTCTTACCCCACCCGCCTTATAGCCCAGACCTTGCCCCTTCTGACTACCATTTGTCCCGGTCGATGCAGAACGCCCTCATTGAAATACGGTTCACATCAGAGCAGAATATCAAAAATTGGCTTGATTCATTCTTGGCTGCCAAGCCGGCGCAGTTCTTTTGGGATGGGATCCACAAATTTCCAGAAAGATGGGAAAAAGTCAAAGCTTCAGATGGGCAATACTTTGAATAATACTATTGTACATGTTTCTCTTAAATAAACGTTCTAATTTTGAAAAAAAAAACCACACGAGTTATATACCCAATAAATGTAAGCAAATGCTAAAATCGGTGTTGTATACAATTTTGATGTTGTACCAAACAAAAAGGATTGCCAATATTTAACTAACTTTTGAAAACAAGGTTCAAAGAGAAACTGTCCATGAACTGTGGTACATAAACAATGACGAGGACCCAACACAATTAAATAAAATTGCGTTAAAAAGCGAAACATATAGGAATTTGCAAAAGAAAACTACTTGATAAGTCAAGACTTAGTAGGGAGATGATTTTACTGAGGAAGAATCTCACACTGCTATGAGCACGCGCTTGCGATCCTCGTAGCGTCTATTGGAAGATTATGATTTTACGATTTTAATGTTGTTTATTTCATTTTCAGGTTTTAAACCTCTAAAAAAAACTCTGTCGTTAACTACTCATTTCATATTACCTACCATGGAAATAGCGGTAAATTTGTACATGCTTTCCAAAATAAGGCTCTAACCGAATTTTCCCATTCATATAAGAAACTAAGTAAAGTTAAACACGTTAATAATAGACTTCTACAAACTTTGCATCACAGAAATTTATACGCCAATTTAATACACCGTTTAATGAGCAAGCCTACTTTGCATGACTAAGATTAACCGCGACTATATGGAGAGACGAGGACGAAATTTCGTTAGAAGGTATCCTGCTCATTTCGTAATAAAAAATTGCACACTTTATCTAACATAGTTGCAGAATAATTTTATTGGAATGGTAGTAGTGAAACGAAATTTTGAAACAGAATAAGATAAAAGGTGTTAAGTATATGGTGAGTATATATATATATATATATAGACATCAAAGGATTATTTTGTGAAAATAAAAATCCCGCAGTTCGAGTTCTAAACGTAAGCACCGTGACATACAATGGCAAAGTTGTGAACCATAAATCAAGACAACATTTGAAATTTTCAGTATACTCAATAATCATTTTATATTTTAAATATGAGATTGGATATTTGTTTAACAACAACGAGGCTTCAGTTCGAAAATTGAAGGGATCACACCATACTTAAATTACCAACAAAAATGATTATCTCACCTTGGAATCCTTTAAGTCGTGTCCATGTGGAGAATTTGAGCTGGACGACGTGTGATGATGATGGTGATTGTGATGATGTTGATGATTCTGCGATACTCTTTGACTATTACTATTTCCATGACAGACAGCATGTTGAAGTGTTGGCGGTCTGCCTTTTCGTGTAGTCCGTTGCTGTTGCTGATGTGGCTGCTGCTGTTGTTGTTGCTGTTGGTTCTGACCTCCATTAGCACATCTCATATGCAAATTTTCTCCATTTTGTGAATTAATCATACCACCACGTATCTCCTCCGAAGGACCTATATTAACGTTGCCAGTTCCACCGCCGGTACTTGACCCCATAATAACGTCGCCATGAAGCATGTCCTTCGAATCGTCTATGCAACCAGTATTATTAGCCTTGTGATGATGATCCACTGCAGTTGCTGCCGTCGAAGACCGATGCATATCATAATGGATTCTATTTTCACTGGCACCGCTAGGTACTGCTCCAGTTCCAGCACCAGTACCAGCTGACAAAGTCACATTATTTTGATGACTATTATACGACAAAACGGAATTTCTCAAGTCGGTTGTGTTTGAAAAAACACTTAATGGCCCCAATGTTACGCGCTCATTTATACTATTTCGTAATTGATCTATCGAACGATGCACCACATGACTATACTCTCCATTCGGAATCTCCCCAATCAATGGTGAATTATGGTGATAATCAAGCCCACCGCCAATAGGACGGTATTCAAGGAGACGTCCATCCATTTAAAACAAGAAAAAGAAACACCAACAATTCTCTCGTAATTCCTAAGTTTGTAAAACCGCACGACCCAAAAAAAATGTAAACAAAGCCAAACACTTGTAACAAAAAATTAAAAAACAAAATCACTTTCTTTATGTATTTGTGTAGGTATATCCCTGTGGGATATCCTAGATTTCACTTTGTTTTTGTTTGCTTTTGCCAGTCACAACTGCTTCTTCTCCTCTTCTCTACTCCTCCTCGTCGTCACGTCACACATTTTTTTCACTACCCATACACATAGGACACATTCACTCGCTGTTCTACACCGCTCGCCGGATGACTGTCAATAAGTAAAAATTAGGTTTTCTTCGGTGGTGTCCTTAAGACTGAAATCTTCTTCTAAAAAAAAAACAAGAAGCACCCCAAAGTTTCACCTTATTTACCCGGTCCCCCGTTGTAAGACATATATCCATACACACAACTTGCCGGAATTGTTAACGTGTGTGCAACAGGATACAAAGTGGGGTAGTCCGGAAGGTAGAAATGGTTGGCAAAGAAAACGAAAAGTTACTTCCTCCAACGACACACAGGCAGACATGAATGGTTCTTTTAAGATTTAAGCACTAGACGTTTGAGACATTTCCGGTTGGCGGCATTCGATTGTTACAAGTAACGACTTGAATGTCATGCAGCAGCCAAACAACGATTTCAAGAGTAGAAACATTCACGACACGAACCAGACTTACTCATATGATGAACGGCTAATTACTAAAGAATAATCTGAGTGAAATTTCAGATAAGATCTCAACCGATCGGATCAGTTTGATGAGTGCGTATGTGTCTAAGTAATCGATTATACGAAATTTTGAATACAAATACCGAACGCGTTACAGATAGGGTGCACTGATTTCGTTGACAATGAAGACATCTCCACCGATAATACAAGAGAGACAAAGTAACCACTTTCAAAGGAGGACAATATGCCAACAATAACAAACAGCACCAACAACAATAATAACAATAACAACATGCACAACGACGACAACGACGACGACGACGATGATGATGATGACGACAACCAAGCCGACAACGACAACAACGAGACGACGACGACGTCGATAAATGGAGCCAAGGTAGAAACGGCTCTTATGTCTACCATTATACTCGTAATGATGATGATTATGATTATTTTATAGGTCGGCTGGATGTTGGATGTATTGGGCTGGCATAGCCGCCCTTTTTTTTATACCTCAAGTACGATCCGTCACCAACGTGAGAAACCGACTAAAGCAGCAAGAAAAAATCTGAAACAATATATTTTTGGGGTGTCCGCCACTGCCGCCACTGCCGCCACTGCCGCCACTGCCTGCCTCTCCGGCTTCTTATAGTATCTTTCTATACACCCGCTTTGGTTCCTCTTTCTCTCTCTGTCTATCTACTTCTATCTATCGACGAGCGGGGTGAGGCTTGTTTATAGCTCTCTTAGTATGGTTCCTGCCGCCTTTCCCTCTTCCACCTCACACCCTCTTCAGGTTTTTTAAATTTTTTTGAATTTCTTCTTTTTTTCTACAGCGAAACTTTTTTATCCCGTTTGCCACCTTGGCCACTCTCACTCTTGCTTTGGCTTTCTCCAGTTACTCCCAACCTCTAAGTCCACCGGCAGGACGGTAGTGTGGTGGTGGTGGTGGTGGTGGTGGTGATGATGATGCTGAGAGGCAGCACAGTTAACACACAGAGATCTCGGTTCTCGTTTGTCGTTTCTTGCTTTAGGTCCTCGTGTCTATCAGTCTGAAGCAAGGCGACATGCCATGGTATGCAAACCGCTTCGCGCTGCTTGTGCCTTCTGCCCCGTCTTTCCGCCCCCTACCTACTTCACTGATTACTGGTAGTGACGTCCTTTTACCACTCCGCTTGCCGTTGCTTTGTGTGTACACAACTACTCCAACTGCCGTTAGTTCCTTTTTTAATTTTTTTTGTGTGTGTGTCTTTGCTCTCTCCCCTTTTTCGTTAGTGTTTTGTGGATTTTTTTTCTTTTCCAATCTGCCTTAGTCTTGTTGCAGGGTTAATTTTTATTTTTTCGCTTTTAGTTCGTTCCTTGTTTCCTACGAATACCATCATAAAGATCGAAACCGTTCGGTCCCGCGTATCTTGGTTACCATCACCTTTGGCGGCTGGTCGTCCTTGTTGTTGTTATTGTTCTTACCTTCCCATGAAGAGGAGTTAAGCACAAAATGAATTTGAAAAAAAGAAGAAAAAAATACGACGAAGCACCACAAAAAAATGCCGTATTTTTCCTTCTTCACTTCTATATTTTTTAACTTTGATTCTAGTTGTGAGTGTGTCCGTATGTAGATAGTATGTGCCTCCAACGGTGGAGCGCAAAGCACTAAGGGATGGTCTTTAGGAAAAAATGTTGCTCGGCAATGGAGTTGAACTGTGTGCTGCCGTGCCGTACTGTACTGTGCTGTGATGCTGTGGCGGCCGTCAAAATGAGGGGTGGCACAATCATCTACCACCTAACAGAGAAACCCCTTACAACCCCCCCAAAAAAATGTTTGTGCGCCTTTTTTAACGCTGCTTGTACTAAACAGTTTACATTTTTTTCTACGCCCCTGATAATGGAACATTATGTGAATGTGTGTAAGTTTGAGTGTTTATGTGTGTGTAGTGTACGCGCTTTTTTTCGTTTTTGGTTTTTTTTAAGTTATTTTTTCCTTTTTTTTTTAAATACATAACACGGCTGATGGGTTGGTTGGGGAATGGGTGCATTATCGCATATAGAATTTGAAGTTCCAACGTAGACTGGTTTTAGGGTTACCATGTTAATTGTGCTAGCTTTTCTTGGAATATAGAAATAAAAGTTGAAAAGGGAAACTCTATTCGCCATCATTACCGCCATACTTTAATGCTTTATGGCTATATAGGAAAGCTTAGGTGAACTTTCCATCCAGTTGGAAATAAAAATTGGTGTCCGTCAAGGATCCGTTTTGGGACTATTGTTATTTTTAATTTATGTCAATTCTTTGTTCTATCAAAATCTTGGCGAGTCATATAACAGCATTTGCTGATGATATGGCCTTAACATACGACAATAAAAGGATTTTTAGCTCTGCAATCAACCTACATAAGGACTTAAGTATCCTACGACAATGGTTCGCTAAGCGTGAGTCACTTATAAGTGATAAAACTAGACTTATGATATTTAGCCTTAGAGAAGCCTATACACTTGACTGTGATGCCGTCTTTCATTCGAGCTGTTGCACAAAATTATCGTTATCTCTTCATACATGTGGTAAAAGCAACTTTAATAAAGATTTAGTGTGTAGTGCAAGCTGCTTTAAAATAGGGGGTGTTAATAGCTATAAGTATCTACTTTAATTTAGTTAAATCTACAATCATATGATTTGCAGATTATGAAAGATATAAAGATACATTATACAATATACAATTTTAAATTCAGAAATTTATTAAATATTCACAACATTTGGTATAATAATTATCGATATTTTTATTATTATCATTATAATTGCTTTTATTAGAATGCTGGATTATATATAATAATTTATTCTTAAAAGAGCCCTGGATAAAAAAACATCTAATTCCAAACATTCAGTGCAATATAGTACATGTTGCATAGACTACAGCAATATGAAATAGGCTCATGTTGACCATATATCGTAATATGTCTCATTTCTGCAGGAAGGGGTCTTGGTCAAAGGGACCTTGAGGGCATGTATATGGGCATACTTGCAACCCAATTCTCAATGTCAATGGTTGAATCCAAGATATCCCAAACAAACATAACTGCGTACTTTTTTCTTCTCAATTCAAGTGTTTGGAAACCCAGTAATTGACATTTGGTTTGAAAAGAATGAAAAACAGTAGTCCCATTGAAATTTTCAGTAGGCAAACACCGCAAGGCAAAATTAAGAAAACGTTTTTAAATACTTATTTTTATTTGCTAGAGAAGTTGGACTCCATACAACACATGCATACTCCAATACAGGACGCACTAAACTACAAAAGCTGGATTTAAGTGTATAAGGGTCCCTAAAATCCAAAGAATTTCTTTTTAAAAATCCGAGAAGCGAGTTTGCTTTAGAAATAATTTTTATCAAAGGTAAACCTAGGGTCGAAAGTAACTCCAAGATCCCTGAAGTCAAAGACGTGCCTTATTGACACACGATCAAAATAATAGACGTATTAATAGATAAAGACATGACTTGGAAAGCGCGCCTTGAGGACTTAAGAAATATGTGCTATGTGTGACTCGTAAAATGTATCTTCTAAGAGATCAGTGTCCAAAAAAAGTTTTGCTTATATTTTATTACGGGTTAGTGCACTCCGAGCTCCAGTACGGAGCTTTATGTATATTTATTTTTTATGTTTTAATAAAAAACATATAGTTAGAATAATTTGTAAGAAAAACCGATTAGCTCACAGTTGACCACTATTCTTAAACCTAAGAATACTCTCAATAAAACATCTTTACATGTTCAAGGTTCTTGAAGTAGTTTTTTTTCATTCGAAGCGGATACAGTGCAAATCTGAGAAGTTCTAACATATACAGTTTAAGAATAAATAACTTGTCAATGTCTAACATTCCAAGATCTTTACTCAACGGCAGCACCAAGGTTACCAACCGAAATCAGACAGACAGTTCAACGCAGTATGTTTCTTAAAGAACTGAAAAATTCATCTTTAATGTGGATAGTTCAGAAGTCAAAGTTTTTGTTGACTCAAATCTCTAATATATTTTTCTTATTAAGTTAATGGTATATACGTATGTATGTAGTACAGTTTTTTATTTTTTTTGTCTCGTTATTTATTATTGTTATTATTATTACGTGATAGCTTATTGCTTTGCTTCAATGTTTTTTTATTCCTTATTACTTGTGAAAATATTGTATTTTCATGAGATAACTTCGTAGGAGGGATTGGTCCTGTTTAACAGCAATCCTTTCAATTTTTTGGAAAATTTCAAAACTGTCGACGGACCAAACACCAGTTGAACCAGTGGGTGTTCCGAACGAATCGGGACCGAAAAAGGCTAGCAAGGAACCAAATCAACGGCAAATATTAACCAACTTATTAGACAGACACCTTTAATCATGCTTAATCGGTTGACGGAAACAATGCACTGGTGTAAACATGAGTAGTCGCCATGCCCAAATTCATAGCTTAGACCATAAATATTGCCTAACCTCTGGATTAATGCCCAACTCACTATAGCTTGGCTTTTAGACCGAAAACTTTAAAAAAACGCTGCACTAAGTGTATTGAACTTATAGGAAACAATGTTGGGAAATAAAATATTTTCTACCGAAAAAAACCATCTTTCATTCGAAAAGTCACAGAAGCATTGATCTATCCTCTCATATATATATAATTATTGTAGGTAAAATTTGGCGGGCGAAAATGTTAGCATACTCTCCTAAAGCCTAGTTCGTAATTTAAGGTATACTTTAATCGTTGGAGCCGGTCGCATCAAGTAAGCCACTAGTTAAGCTTAATGTGCTGAACCAACGTGCAAGCATGGATTTAAAAGACAAATTATCTTCAAGCCTGTAAAATTGCTTATCTACGATTGCTACTATAAAATCACATTTCTTTTGGGCATTACCAGAGTGAATTTTATACTTTAGAGAATAGAGTTGAGGAATTAATCTTTGCAGCTTCAGTGAAAAAGAAGAGAAAAACTGTCAAGCCCGAGTACTCCAAAAAAAGAAAGAAACTTCAGCCACAAATTCTGACAGCGGATATGAGTGGTGATGAGAATTAAGTACACACTTCAGGAATATGCCCTTTAAGCAATATGGTATACTGCTGAACTGGGACACCCTGTATACGGGTCTCGCAACATAATTGAAATATTTAACACTACATTTATCAATCTGGACTCCAAGCTACATTGGCAGGATACGCAGAGTTTGTATATATAAAAATATCGGGAACGTTGATTGCAGTCTTGAGCAAAATTCTAAGTCAATCTGCGAAAATACTTCTTCTTTATGCACCGACTTTGTGAATGATTTCACGCAAGAATGCTAATAATTGAATTATCGTGACTATGCCGATTGGGCGCTTGAAATTTAAAAATGAAGAAAATCGAATCGCTATTATCAGTGGCGCCCGGTACGGACCCATGAACAATGAAGTTTGTTTCTTATTTGAGATCGTAAGACAGTAAGCAGGAGAAGACCTCTTTCGCACTTACGCATACATAAGTACTTACGGATCTTAAAATTGTTTAGAGGGAATAGATGTTATGTCCACATTGGAAAAACCAAAATCTATGTCTACTTTGGCTTTACACAAGACCTGGATCATCCCCGTCTTGCTGTAGGGCGCAGAAAGAAGCCCTTGGCCGTTTCGAGAGGAAAATACTATGTGCTTTTTTTGGTCCCGTTTGAATTGACGGAGAATAGAGGAAGAGATTTAATCACGAACAACGGCTTGCTCAGGCGTCTACGGATTCAACGCAGAGGGAATGGACACCACAGCTCCGACCCGAATAATTTTCAATTCCGAACCCCTGGGACTACGTAGCAGAGGACCTCAACAAACTTGGAGTCCATCACCAATGGAAGGAGCTGGCGATAGATCGTGCCAGCTGGAGAGGCTTGTTGGTTGAAGAACAGGTTTACCCCCGACCTTAAGAAGGAGAAGGTAAAACCACAGTCCGTCAGAGCCAATCTATTTTATCGTTATATAGCAATTGGTTAACGACAGAGCCTATATATAAAGTCTTAGTTCTATAATTATTTAGAGCTGCATCAAGGGATGTCACCTTTTTTTCTTTGATATCACTCTCTTTGGCAACAAGCAGATAAATTGTTCCAGACTTCATTAAAAGAGATAGGCTGTGTGCATTGCATTGATCTACTACAACTATAACTTTCAATTCCCCAGTAAAAATCAACCTACATATCGCGCAGTTCGAATATACATATAGTATAATCAAAAAGCTCATGCTCCATCGATTAAGCATTGAATATACTCGCGTGCCATGTGTAAACTCAGGATTTCCGATTGTCGCTTTCACTTCAATGGGAATGTTATCTGGTTCAATTGGATGCCATCGGTTTATTCTTTTTACAGCTTCGCTAACTTCAGCTTCTATTAAGTCTGCCGTTTGCTCTAGTTGCGCGATAGAAGAGGAAATGGTATTCCTCGTTTACTAAAAAAGTTTAAAGAGTCCTTTTTTCTACTATAACTTTCGTTGTTTTGCGTAAATTTTCACTGATTACCTTTAGCATGTTTCGACCACTGAACTGCAATCTAAGAAATGCTAGGTCGCTTACATGTAGTTCGAGGTTGCACTTCTTCTGCTGATTATCTGCTACGGCCCAACTAAAGACGCGTTTTAGTTGTACTTTGTCCTTGCTTTAAATGTTCGTCTTATTTTTTTTCGATTCACTGTTCCCCTATCATATTTACTTATTTATGTGGAGTCGGCCTTTTTAAATTCCGAGCAGAGTTTTCGTACTGCTCATTATTTTTTCTTCGAAGTTGTTTCACATACGCCTAGTTCTTCTTTATGGTTTACGGTACGGTACTTTGGAACCATTCTCTCAAGTTTAGGGCCCAGGGCTGGATTTTTTTCTGCTTATTTGTTTTTTCTCTTGATACCTGCTTTCGTTGGCTTTTCTCTGTTTTTTTCACATGCAGTTCTGTCAGCAAAAATCTGTGCTGACTTGCTAATTGTTCGGTAAAGAACGGTTTAGAATCGTTTACTCACCGTCTTCCGTTATTCTGGCAAAGGTGATAATGTATCTGCGATTGTTGCCAACCGCTGCAGAATGTAATCAAGTGCCATTCTTACTTAATAAACCAGGTATTTTGTATATATAAACCGTGCAATGTACACAAGCCTAGTATATCTTCTCCCGGTGCATTTCTCGTTTTCGGACCATTTTCCCCATGGCATTGTTCGTATTCGTAGTTCGCTGTTCCCTTTTAAATCTGCACCGATAGATAGCATTTTAGTCCGAAATATTTTATTTAGTATATCATAAAAATCACGCCAAAACATATATTCTTTCCATTGTTCTCTTACTATTCCATAACCGAGGGGTTCTTTTATTTAAATGTTGGTGACCCTAAACTTCATTCGAATTGCATACAACGGCAATAAGAGTTCTAAATTTTTCGTTCATATGGCAACCCTTTGTTACCCAATTTCTATATCTATGGCTTCACTCTTTCTACATTATACTCAACATCCTTTTTTTTCATCCCAACACTGACTCTGACTCCGAATACGCTTTGACTATATAGACCAAACAAGTCCTAAAAAAAACGGAAAAAATGAGCTTGCACTCTATGCCATCTATCTGTCTATATGCCATGTGCGTCGTCCTTCGTCGTGTTTTTTGACCGTCCCTTCCGGAAAACCCCACTTCAATTCTCAGTACACCACCCCTCGTTTCCGCTACATGACCGAATCCTTTCCATCTATCTATCCATCTGTACATACACATTTTTAGAGACTCATCACGATTTGAGCTTTTTGAAAAAATTCTCCCGCCCAAAAAAACGAAAAAAGCCAAAGCGGTTTGTTCTGTTTTTTAAGTTTTTTTTTCTATTTTTCTTCTTTTTTTTTGTATTCTCACGCTAAATAACATCAGCATGTACCAGTATAAGGGAGCATAACACATTGCGTGTGGATGTGTCGATGATGATTATGACGACGATGCTGCTAACGTGCGGGCACCATCGACATTTATGTAGGTGTGCGCTAAGCCGGAAGTAAAAATGCGTTAACCCAATCATTGAAGTAGGGGGGATTGTGAATGGTGTTACAAATGGGAATAGGAATATGTTTGTAGAAGTAGATGCAGGCGCGGATGCGGATCGGCATGTGTTAGCAAAAACTATTCAGGACCAAATTTGAAAGGAAACAAAAGGGACCACATCACGTGCTGTTGACAATCAATCTAGAAGCAATGTCAACAGCTTACAGGCCCAAGACTAGTTTCTTAGAAACGGTCTGCATCACACCGCCAAAACAGAAATCATTTCTCTGACGACCCACTTTTCAGATGTCCTGATAACAGGATGTCTGTGTCTAGTTGAGTACTAGTCGGAAAATGGGGCTGGCGTGTGTCTTTTTTTTCGTATACTTTACCATTGCCATCACTGGTATACAGTGACCGTGTGAAACACAGTGGCGTAGTTGTAGCGCCACCTGAAAGGAGTTGGGGTTGGATGGGAATTTTATTGGGTGTAGTTGTAGTTGTACACCTTTTTTGGGATTTTTTCTCGCTTTTAGATTTTTTTTTCTATTTTTTATTTTACACTTTTCTGGATTTTTTACTACTTTGCGCTGCCAAAGCTCTGACATGAGATAGAAAGAGCCAACAAGAGAGAGGATGGTAGAAAAAAAAATGTTTTATTTTTATTTTTATTTTTTTTCTGTTTTTAACACACATACTCATAGACAGGACAAAACAGAGTCATAGGAAACAGTTTGGAGTTTTGGACAGATTTTTTCTCTTCTAGCATCCTATGGGGCTATGAAAAAAAGCTTTCAGATCCTCATTTGCCAATAGTTAGGCGACCACACTTTTTTAGCAGTACTCCGAGTTAAGTAGAATGTATTTGTGTAGGTATGCATCAACAAAACATCAATACGTCGTCGTCCAACCCTTCTAGCTGGGAAAAGATGCCAGTTATTTTTTATTTGTATAATTTTCTTTTTTTTTGGTGGGCCTCGAAAATGTGGGTGGCAATGTGGTTGGTGGGAATACGGAGCACTCGTATATGGATTGCAGGCCGTTTTCTAAGTATTCGGATGTTGTGCCCACTGTGATGGCGATTGAAATAGGAAATGGGATGCCACTGTGTTAGTTTTGGGTGATTTTTTTCCACAAATTTTTCGTTGTCTTTTGACACTTTTGCATACTAACTTACAACGAGAAACGGGATCTAGATGTGTAAGTAAACCATTTTTTTTACAGTTGTGGTAGGATGATGGGGGTTTTCTATTTGTTTTTTTTCCTTCTTTTCCGTTGGTCTATGTAAAAAAAAACATTGCACATTTTTTTTGGCAAAATGTTTAAACGAATGAATAGCAAAAAAGGGGTAAAATTGTATCTAAAGTTTTGCGTGCTATTTAAAGTGTATAAAATGTGTTAAAGGGTTGCAATATGACTGGGCTCGTGGTGTGGTTATCATTTTAGTTCGTTAAGGTTTTTGAGTATTTAATATGTGGAGGGAATTGATTTTTATTTATATGGAGTTTTAAGGGCTGTAGAAAATGGAGAACACACTGACTCATGTTTTCACACGAAAATTAGTTTTGACATGTAAGGAAAAAGAATAACGTCGAAATTAAAAATTTGAAACCATTTACACTGGAGCGGACCTTAAGTTTTATATTAGGTTTTGGCAAAATTATGCAAAAGAATTCAGTGGCTCGTATTCGTAAAAATTGCTTTGTTTTGAGTTTGGAAAATAACCCTACTCTGGTATATAAGTGACTTCAGAGGGAGTTCATTGGAAACATGCAATGTTTGTTCTTTATCGATAAGTTAAAACTAACATCAGCATCAAATTCCTGAAAGAACATTCAGTGTTACTTATTTTTATCGTCCACAATCTGACCACAGACAATGTCATCGTAACTTTGATATTAGCTGTGTCTTTTTGGACGCATGTTAGCTATCGTCGCAAAAAAACGATCCATCACCGCTTAAGAGTTCATCATAAAAACTTGGTAGCACAGACATCTCTATCGCGTCGAGTGGTGGCTCAGTTGCCGGTTGGTGAACGAATTTAAATTTTTTTGAAAAAAATTATCAGGCGAATGTTTGACATTTTTATGAATTCAACGGAAAAATTAATCAGCAACGAAGAAAATATGATTTGGATGCACTGTTTTATATCCGCTTAACAGATAGCGGATATAAATTGACTTAGCGCTGATCACTTTTTTATTGTTGCAATAAACATGTTAATTTATTTTTGAGCAGAATTGCAAAAGCACGACTATTATAGACATATTTTAATGTCCATGCACGATATAACTAACCGCATTTAATCATGATATGGATGTACACAACTGAACGACAATGTCAAATGCCTTCGTGCTATATAGATAAATCGCTTACTTTTCCATCTCAACCATATGCTTCAGACTAACATCCCACGAAACAGAATCAGAAAAAGCTGAGTACGAAGACTTGGACAACACGCCACAGCGGTAAGCTTTTATCGGTTGTGGTAGAACGGCCATCAAATATCCTGTCGCTTCCTACGATGACTTTAAATGACCTGGTTTTTTTTGCGTTAAGGTGGCGCTACAGTCCGGGGTGGACCTGGGCCTCAGTCAACAAGCTTCTCCAGTCAGCTCGATCTATGACTAGCTGCCTCCAGTTTCGCACGCTAAGTTGGCTGAGTTCTTCTTCCACTTGCGTGCGCCACCTGAGTCTTGGCCTTCCTCTACTGCGCTGTCCCTCGGGAACGGATTCGAAGACTTTTCGGACCGGAGCATTGGTGTCCATGCGCTCTACATGACCCAGCCATCTCAGTCTTTGGATCTTCACTCTTCTGGCTAGGTCCATGTTGCTGTACAGTCCATACAGTTCGTCACTGTATCTCCTCTTCAACTCACCGTCAATGCAGACGGGACCGAAGATCGCCCGAAGAATTTTTCTCTCGAAGTAACCAAGAACACCCTCATCCATTTTTGATAATGTACATGCCTCTGCGCCATAGAGCAGGACCGGGATTATTAAAGTCTTATAAAGGGTGACTTTTGTTGTCCGAGAGAGGGCTTTGCTACTCAATTGCCTTCTTAACCCAAAGAAACAGCGGTTGGCAAGAGTTATTCTTCGCTTGATCTCAGCGCTGGTGTCGTTGTCTGTATTTATAGCGGAGCCTAGGTAGACAAAGTCCTTAACTACCTCAAAGTTATACCTGTCGAAGATGACGTTCTGTCCGAGACGTCGGTGTTCAGCGTCCTTTTTGCTTGACAGCATATACTTGGTTTTGCCCTCATTGACCGCTAAAACCATTTTCGCCGCTTCCGTCTCAATACTCGCGAAAGCGCCACTGACATCACGCTGCTTTCCCCGATTATGTCAATATCGTCGGCGTATGCGAGTAGTTGGACGGACTTTTGAAAGATAGTGCCTCTTGTGTTTGCTCGTGAGTTTTGCACTATTCTTTCAAGTACGATGTTGAAAAAATCACATGACAGCGCATCGCCTTGTCTTAATCCTTTCTGGACATCAAAGGTCTCAGTGAGATCTTTACCGACCTTGATGGAGCAGCGTGCATTATCCATCGTCATTCTGCACAGACGGACGAGTTTGGCAGGGATGACCTGATACCGATTGCATATTCCAGTTATGCTATCTCTGAAAAGGATTTTCACTCATAGCCTGGTACCGACAAACAAACCGAGATCCTAACGAACAGTTAATGTATGCTTTGTATCGAAAGTGGGAAAAGATTACTACACGCTCCCCAAAATCTGCATACCTGCATACCATATCAGTCTAACCTTATTCAAATCAAAGAGCATGAAGTGACTGTTTGATCTTCATGTACGTTTTGCGAATGCATCATCTGCTTAAAATGGCACATGGAGTAGAAGTACGTGCTTGGCGCTGACTGCTGTCAACATATGATGACAGGAGCACCGAGGGGTCCCCGCAAAGTGAGCGTACTGTCTCCACTGCCATAGAACATGTTGGTCGACTTACGGTTTAACGCTCTCAAAAGGTATGCTTTCTATGCAATAAAGTGCAGGCAAGCTAGACGTGATCGACGATTAAAGCACCAACGAAGATCATTGGGATTTATACGACTATGTTAAGGCCAATTATATATTATGCATCCTGGCTGCATGGGGCTTCTAATTAATTTCATTTCCCTTGATTTTTATTTCTTGGACTGGCTGCTATGTCACAGGTCACAAAGAGATTGCGGGAAATGAAATCGCAGATGGATTCGCTGGGCAAGGCTCATTTGAGAATTAACAAAGACACAAACTTAATTTTTTTTTTTTTGTCAACGTTTTCGGTTAGGGCTTGCTTCGACATTTGGATCTGGTACGGGCATAGTGAAGGAGGACATGACTCTCCCGATTGCCAGCAGACAAAAATAAAGCTTCCCGATGTCTCTGTGAGATCAGGAACCAATATAAAGGACTACATGATGATTTACAGCCATAGTAAGCACCTAAGTATACTCCATACTCGTTAGTGTCATAAGTGACACAATATATCTAAATTATCTCCACTGAAATAAAAGAAATCAACACACAAAGATGGCTAACTACAACGAAATAAAAGAAAAGCTGTATTCGATCGAGGTCCTGAAAAGAGTGCTTTGAACAAAACCAACTTAACTCCAAAATATCGTCAGAAATATTATAAACTCATGTGTTGACTACAGCGAATATGTTTATGTTACCAGCTAGAGTACTGAAATATTAAAATATAACACATATTAAGTTAAGTCCACAAGGATATTTAAGATGCAACTGCGGGCTTTCGCATTTTTGCTACACTCATCCGAATGTGTGGAATGACAATTAATATACGACTATGCACACAATAGGTAGCCACTAACATAGGGGAAAACCCATGGCGAAGCACCGTGTTGTATCGTTTTTTGAAACATTTAATTTAAATGAATTCTTTGAATTTCAATGGGGAATATAAAACATACGATTTTGAAAGGTTTGTCTAAATACTGGCGTACGTAGATAACACAGAATTTGTTGCCAAAATACAACGGACTGTTCACTTTGTATTAATAAATACAAAAACTTTTGTTAAACGTGACAAAAATAAGTATATGTATTTAAATAGAATGCAATACTTAAGATGGCCACCTCAAGTGACCTGCTGTCCTCAAGTGAAGACGATGAAGCTATTCAGTTTGAAAGGCTCGTTGGTCGAAATTCGAGTCATCCTGAACTGTCTGGAGTTATATACTAAGGATCAGTTGATCTTTACAAGAGTTGTATATTTGTGTCTGTATAGTCTCTTTAGTTCAGCTCGAAAGCCAAGTGCTGATCAACATTGGACAACAATGTTAAGAGAAGAACAAACAAAGAGACGAACGACACTGTCAAGAAGAAGTTTTCTTTTGAACCGACATTGCGCAGATCAGCATCTCAGAATCGCATTTTAGAACGTTTTCGAAGGGGTAGTCAGGAAGTGTATCCTCCTCTACATACGAACTGCCTTAAGAATTAATAAATGGCGCACAACCTAAACTCGTCTTGTTGTTGTGTGCACCGAGAGACCATTGATATTTACTGCCTGGGGATTGAGAGATTTTTCATAGGCATACATTTGCGCTAACATTGAAGAACAATACCATCATAACAAGATGTGCTTGATGTTCTTCACTAATTAACAAATGAAGAACACAGTTTTACATAAAATTGTAATATGTAGTCAATACGCGCCAGGTTATTGAACTAAAAGTGGCTAATTTAATTCGAAGCTTGAAAACAAGCGCGATCCAGTACAAGCAACAGCACACCTGCAGTCAGTTTTACATGCTTTTTTTCTGATCACTTCCCTCGAATCGCAAAGAATAAATACAACAAATATTGCGTTTATGGCTTCGTTTTTTTTTTTGATTCTATAAGCTATAAAAAAACAAAGAGGGCTAGAAAATACCTATGAATCACAAAACAGATATTGGGCAAATCATATGGCCCAACCCTGAAATGATATACTTGCCATACCATCAAATGGTGGAAATAATCATACTCTACCTTGCGGTAGTGTGGTGGGGAAAAACCTTAAAAAAGTCAATAACTATGAAACTGAAAATGAGTCAACAGCTTACGTAACTTTACTTTATACGGGCTTTGAGAATGACCGCAAATGCGGGCACAGAGACATTATTAGACCTATCTCCGCTTAATATAGCGATTTAAAGGGAAGCAGCCATACTAGCAATCAAGCTTCACTGTGGAAACCATTTTAAACAAGATAACCTCATTGATCACCTGGAAATGCTAAAGAAGACAGAAAACACCAAATCTAAGACACTAGTCTTTTGAGACCCTACCCTTTGCTTTAAAAGAGGTATAGAGTCTACTTTCCCAAAAGGGAGGGATGGTAGAGAAATCCTATATGGATGGCTGAACGATGATTCAGAAAGCGGTAAAGTAATGATTCGAAAACGTTTCAAAGAATAGGTCCCACCTCAAAACTACTACACATTTGTCTTAAAAAAAAATGTCATCATGATTTAAATGGAACTAAGTGCCTTATTGGAAGCTGAATGCAATCTACTAAATAAATAACTATACTCTCGGGTAGTCAATCGATGTTCAAAACAGCAAATATCTACCCGTACTCATCTCAAATAACTTCGTTGAGTGTCATAATATACCCAAATTGCCTCGCCACCCTGAACAAAGCCTCACTAGTATGTCTCCAGGGAATGAATAAAAAGGCGAACCATCAGACCAAAAAAGGTGTAGGAAGTCAATTCATCGAGCTGCCCAGGATTTAGCTCATAACAGAAAATTAAACAATCGAAGGGACTATGCCCGAGGATGATGTAGATTGTTGGCTTCTAGGCATAAACCAAGGACCTAACGTAACCCCATAAAGAAATTTCCAATGGCCATAAGTACGAGGAGCATTACCGAGGTGGAGTTTCGACCGTACCATTTCCCGAGATTAAACGATTACGGAACTTCAACTTCAATAGGTCGACCAGCTGTATGGCATCACCCTTGTTGTAACCACATATCAAGCCTACCCAATATCCAAGGCCAAAAATAGCATTCCAACATGGCACGATAGCGAACTCTAATGGAGGCAATATGACGATTATTTTCATTAACAAAAATCCACACCACGCGGTCAATTTCTGTAGATGCAACGGAGTCTCTTAATTCACAAAATGAGGGTTTTCTTCAAACTTTTGAAGACCCCAATCGGAGAAGTTTCGGCGCTGCAAATTATCAAAGGGCTTCAGTTTTGAATTAATATCGATTTTGTACGGGTGAAGGCCCTGATCCTTACGTAAAATTTGCCACAATGTGGATTGGGAAGTTCTCGATTCCTGTTAACGGTGTGGAATCAACTAATTTGGCCCATTTTGAACTGGAGAATAGACCCAGTCTCAGGTACATGAAAAAGCATTTCGGGATCAAAATCATTTTGCGCTGAAAGACTGAAAAAAAGTATTTTTGTTTCAGAACTAATCATACGTCTATGCACCGAAAATCACATTCTAAGCAGGTCCAAATCCGAATTGACATCAGCAATTACATGTAGAGGACATATCGAACTGTAGTTTAATCCTTTATCATCTTCAAAAGTAGTGAGACGGCATTTGAAACATAGATTAGATATTGAATTATTATAATGTAGATAAGTCAGAAAGGGAACCGGCCTCAGAACAGATCATTTATCCCAGGATTTGTAAGTTCTATTTCACTTTTTATGTATTCAATCTTTATCTTTACGTTCTATTCTGAATATATAGGTATGACTCGAACCACTTAAGTATGAAACCTCTAAACCCAGCGTTTTAAATCTTCCTCAGCAAATACTGCTGATGATTTACTATGTCCAATGCTTTGTTATATCGACAAATAGACTTGCTGTCCAATTTTTGTCATCTAAGCTACTCAGGATTTGTAAACAGATATTCAATAGAAACGATGAACGCTGATTTTGAATATGTAAAATGCTGCTTGCAAGGCATAAACGAACGGGTTTAATGCATCGTATAGTGATAGTGATGAAAAACGAATCCACTACAATAACCAAAAAAAAAGGACAATTATAGAAACCACGTGACCATGCTTCAAAATCAACAGCCAAGCCGAATATTCATGTAAAAAATTCATGTTCTGTAAAGGTATTTGGTGGGATCAGCTTGTTGTCATGTACAATAAATTGCTTAAACCAAACGAAACTATTATTCCTCTCTTTGCCAAACACATTTGATGAGATCAAGTCGAGCACTCAAGAAAAAAAGGTGCCCACCACTACTCCAGACACGACAATATTATTTTCCTCCATGATAATGCGTATACATATAGAGGGAAGAAGTCCTAACTCACCCAACTTATTCACCAGACATTGGCCCTTCACATGGCCTGTCTTAGCAGCACTGAAGATACCAAAAAATATGAAGCGTTCTTTCCACGCAGTATCCTTATATACCGTTCCTTCACAATAAATGCCTAATTTTTGATAAATGAAATGGAATCTAACGGAAGAATTAGATGCAGCAAAAATGTCTTGCCAAGACGTACTCGTAGCATAAAGAATAGATTTCAGTTAAGCGAAGTCAACTGCGGTGATATTTTTTTGAAAATAGTTTTTAAATAACTCTTTTTTTTTAATGGTCTGTTATCGCAACGTCTAGGGCACATTTTTGACAAAATTCAAGGGTAATGTTTGAAAAAAGATCTTTCAACATAACTCACATTTACCGAAAATTTTACAAAAATCGAGACAGAATAAAGTACTACCCACGATTTCGTATCGTAGGCATAGGGAGTTTAATGGATGATAGGTTTTGGTAAGATAAAAACAAAACAAATTCATGATAGTAGGTTTTATCTGCACCCCTTCCGAGTAGAACGTTTTCCAAGTATGTACTTAGTTTTACCAAAACCTTTCAACCTCAACTGCTCTTGCTTAACTTGTTTTTTCACTATTTTCGATTTAACTTGCCTCAAATTCTAATAGGATATGAAATATCAAAAACCATTGTAGATTACTACAAGTTGGCTTTATCAGGAAGTTCTGGGAATGATCCATAAGGCGCACCAATTTCGGCTAGTTACGTCTTTGCGCCGACTCACACTTAGCTTTCAGTGAATGCATGTTTCACCTTCATTAAAATTGTTCAAGAAATCTTTCTGGTTCAGTTTTAATAGCTTTCTGTAACACCGACTCATCATTTTCCAATAATCCTTATAATGAGACATATTAATGACTACATTAATTGTAAGGCGCTAGCTTTAGAAGATATACATATGTGTATGCTGGTTAATGCGGACTCATCTGTGTCTACCAATATTTAGAAGTAATCGGAGAACTACAATACATTAAATAAATCGACTACGGTGTCTTTACCACATATGTATGTGAAAGTAGCCAGCCTAGTGAGTTTTCGATTGTTAGTATCAAGGATCAGTGAGATAAAAAGAAGCGAACTTCTGTTTTAGCACCAAGGATCAGAAAGCTGTGACGCCACTTAATAAGAAATCATTACGAAAGACTACAGCAAGATGGAGGAATACATACTACGACTATATGCAAAGTTTTAATATAAACGATCGCTGTCGTCTCACTTGCATCTGTTAGAAATAATCTCCTGGATAATTTGCATCGTTTAATGGCTTCTCTATATCACAGCTGTCAATCACAGCCCGATTGGGGTTAAATATCACACAAAAGCTGTCGGTATTAACGTACTTATTTACCCATATTAATCAGAAATCAATCAACCGCATTTACTTACTCGTACATCGATTAAAGCCGATCATCGTCTTTTACTACATGCCACACTGCCGCAACAAAATTATGGGAAAACTGCTAAGAGTGACATACTGTACATGGAACTGGCAGATCATGGCGCTTGTTTTATATGACAAATTATATATTGATGCTGCAAAGTGTGTGGTCGCCATAGCGAGTACTCATATAAGCATTGAATGTCTTACGCTTGACAAGCTCTTTCCCACGCATTTCAACTGTCAAGCATAGGCACGTTGTCTTGACCAATAAAAATTTACCCACCTTACGCTGGTGCTTCTCCTTGCCATGCTGTTGTGTCATGTGTTGGTATTAGGTTTCAAATTTAACAAATTTACCATACAAAATTTGATAGTTGGTTGTTGGTGCTTACGTTTTTTGCTGCCTTAATCCGTTGATACCATAGTGTGGTAGGCATCCAGGTGTTTTAAGATCATACAATCGTATCGAAAGCATCGCAAGGGTGGGCCTTGTATTGAAATGTATCCTAAGTAATTTTGATGTTTGTTATGAAAATGAAAATCACTGCTTAGGTTTATACAATTGGATGCGTTTTTGTGTGATATTGGATAGTGAAAATGGTCTGTTTCATGTGATTCAAAATTTTATGAGACATCTGCAATCAAAGCTAATCTCAGGGGCTTGAAGTTATGAAGAAAGCAATTTGAAATAGTAACAATTTTTTTTGTGGTAAAGATGCATGTAGCCAAAATGCACAGAGAACTAGAAAGACAAAATCCTAGATGCAAGCTTGGGGAGAGATGTTTAAGATGCGACGAATATATTACGATTTGACCAATGTTAGAGTTTTGTTTGAGTTAATATTTAAAAAAAAAACAAAAGGCCAAAACTAAAAAAACCAGGAGCACTGTTAGCCTTTCCAACGTTTCGTCAACAAGATCTAACAATGCCGTTCTTAAGAATAGGGTTGTTACCGCGGTGATTAAGGTAACCAACTTCATCGTCTTTTCGAAGATGGGAGATGGCGAGCTTGAAAATTTAGGCGTCTTCTAAACATTGTAAGAGATGCGAGAGACGCCTTGAACTTCCGACAATCCCATGCAAAGGCGGATGCCATTAACCCTAGATGGTTGTTCTTTTTTTACGTACACTAAGGTTGTTCTTCGTCGAAACGACTATGACCGTTTTTAAATTTGCGCCGTTTGTTCCACTAAGTCAAAAATCTCAACTTTTACAGTTAGTTATATTAGATCGATAACAAAAACTGAAATGAACTAGCCTCAAATCGAAAAGGGGGCCTTAGCTATTCGATTCGCCTGCAGAAAATTTCATCCATACATATACGAAGAATATCTATTAATAGAGACCGGCCACAAGCCTTTAGAATCCATATAGACATTGTATTTAGCACTAGCACGTATAAAACGAATTTTGATGGAAACACACCAATATGCTCCCACCATTGGCTACAAAAGCACTATAAGACCAACAGTACGACACAAAATCAGACGGACATCTTGCAAGGTTGATGAATGTCTTATTTTAAATTTCGCGATGAAATCACAGACGATGACAGCATCATATACAGTAAACAGGCAGTAAAATCATAATCCCCAAAAAACAAAAACAACTAATCCTTGAGCAGGTGGACAAAGGCCACATAGGAATTCAGCGCACATTTGTTAGGGCAAGTGAAAACGTAATATGGATAGGGATGACAAGTGACATTATTAATTTCGTCGAACGATGTCACATATGCCAAAGTACTCAACGAAAACTAATGAAGCAGCCACTACTACAAAAGTCAATCCCTCAGTTTCCATATGAGATTGTACGCACCGATGTGCTTCATAAGTGAATACGTGACGGCACAGACTATTACCTGGCGCTGTTAAACTACCGTAATACGCCAAGAGGTAACCTTATGGGGTCTCCGAGTCAGTGCCTACCGAGTCGGCGAACAAGGTCAGTTATTTCAACTTCAAAACAGCTCCTACGTCCAAAAATCCAGCCGGGCATCTCTCGTGAAATAAAAACACC
Source organism: Volucella inflata (assembly GCA_928272305.1). Lineage (NCBI taxonomy): Eukaryota > Metazoa > Arthropoda > Insecta > Diptera > Syrphidae > Volucella > Volucella inflata. Next base: position 47,622,465 of record OV743716.1, on the reverse strand, counting down.
ATTCTCAAAGGGAAATACATTCCAAACATCGGAAGCGGAAAGGGGATAAAATATTTCGCGAAATAGAGTATCGAAGGTCAATGATAGTAGCAACGGAAGATGGGAAAACATACATACAGACTCAAATCCAAAGCACGAATGCAGAAATACCACACAACATAATAGCATATCCAGAAACCAAAAAATCACCCGAAATTGTCAAATCACATGAACACCATACAGAACAAAACAATGTGAAAACAAATATAATTATCACATCATTACAGATCTGTTTCTGTAGCTTGTAGATGCGAAAAGTCTCTCCATAGGATAATCCAGAAAAAGAATTAATATGTAAAAAGAGTTTTTTAAAATATTTTATTCATTTTGGAAATCATCTATTTTTTCGAAAAAGCCAACAAAAATCAGTAAGTTACAAGCATTAATCTTTTACCGACGGACAATTTTCGGCATAAGCATCCAAGATTGAGAACAAATCAATGTGGAAAGAATTATGTTCTCAGTTGGACTTCTTAGCGGCTGCAAACGTATTTCTTTGCCATTTAACCAAATGGGGGCTTGGAGCATAAACTTAGAGCATTCCAAGTCTCTTAACGATCTTCTCATTATATTCCGCTTTACAAGATTTCCTGCAATTATTAGTGCAACACGAACATTTTGTTTCAATTTTGACAATTTGATTCAAGAATATAATAAACCGAATACTTTTTATACATATACACAAATAACGAATGAAATTTGAATTTAGTTGTTTTGTTTTGTAATGACACGATTTTTCCAATGATATATGAAACCATTTATTGAAGTTTTCCACCTCAGTAACAGAAGCACTTTTTTCAGAGTCGAGAAACAGTGTAATTTTTTGTTTCATGTGTTCTCTGGATTTAATCCACTGACGGAATGGTCAACCTCAACATCTTTAAGCTAAAAAACCCTTCCCCTAGTCATAAAGGGGAAGAAGAAGATAGAAATGTCCTGTCATCAATAAGCATATCTTGAAACATAGAGCTTAAATATATAGAAGCCCATCAACCACGAATGTAGTACTCATGGCTCACCCACTGAGTTGGTTAATTCTCTTCCTAATAGGCGGAAACTAAGCTTAGAAATGCGTGGGATATCTACTAAAATACCTTACAGTATAGGGACACCACATGGTGGCATTCTAACCTACTTTTCTGGAACTTGTTAATTATAAATGCATATGCAGATGAAGTTGCTATTGTCGTCTTAGAAAACACTCAATTCATTCGAAAATCTCGGGCAATCAAAAGGTGGAACATAAACTTCTTACATTCACGAAGTCAATGGACAGGCATTTTACTAGATTGGAGCATAAAAAAAATCTGTTGGTTAGGAGTTGTAATATGTAAAATGTAATTGTTTTGCTTTATAAGTGGAAAAGACGCTTAGAGTTGACATAAGAAGAAAGTATCTTTTCGAACTTCGTCAGAAGTGATGTCAAAACCCTCATGAAACCAAACGAAAATTTGCATCAATTTATTTGGCTTGATATGAAGGCCTTCTCGTTGATCCGAAACCATAAAATTGGTTTTGGTAACGCCATCAATACAAACGGAATGGAGTTTGTCGTGCAAAAAGGCAAAGTAAAACCGAACATTTTCATAAATGAGATGGTATCTCAGACAAGACACTAACACTACATTACCTCTGTCATGGTTCACATCTGAGAATTGTTAAGTCAATTTGACATTGGGTTGAATGAGTGGGTCGTGGTATTTGGGGTAAGTATCGATGGAAGGAGTATTATAGGAACATGAAAAAGGGTCAAGATGGCAAGCACGTCGAATCTAGAATCTAGACTAGTGACAAGGGGTAGATCAGGGAGATTAATAGAGGAAGATAAGGTTGAGTTAAGTAAATATATGTACAATTAGGATATTTGTTCACCGATGCAACATCAATTAGATCTTGGTAAGAAAGCGCAGGAACAAGATAAAATGAAACTCTGTTTTGAAGTGATTTTAAAGGTATGGTGAGCGAAGAGTTGATGTCGGCAATGTGGTGTTCTTTATAAATCTAACAAAAAACTTCAGATTGAACTATGTTAGCTTCAATTGCGTCCACTGCTTAATCTTTGTGTCAATGCGAGTGTCGCAAAACGCTTAGTCAATACGTGCATACCCAGGTATGCAACCTAGATTCGTTGCGCTTCTTCTGCTTAAAGCAGTTGAATCAAGAAACCAAAGAATACAAATTATATATGACTTACAATAAAATAAATTTATTTTTATGTTTGCTTAAAATAAGTAATCACAAACAGTTTTGGCACGTAGTAAGATCGCGACTATGCCTATGCCAGACTGCCTTGTTACAAACTTGGCATTCCTTTCCAGTTGGCCGTTTCTTGGACTCATTATAACATATGGTATGGTACAGTTGGCTTTTTGTCCTATCACGTTTCTCTTGTGAAGACTGGTGGCTGGAAGTTGAGAGTTAAACTTTTACACACTGTTCGAACATTACTTCTATTCCATTCCTGGTGTTGAAGTTGCGGTTAATGTATGGGGATTTCGATCTAGTCCTTATAGATGGCATTACAAGGTTTCTTCCGAGATTCTGCAAATTTTTGCAACGCGCACTTGTAGATATTGAAAGTTCTGGTTTGTTGATTTTAAATATTATATGTGCTGCTAACGCAGCGACGTCTAAAATATTATAAAAAAAAACTTCCGGGCACCTTTTAATTCGGCGATTTGTGGAGTATTCACCAAGGATTTTTTCAAAAGTATCAACTCCGCATTTAGTGGAATAGTATTATCTTATGATTTCTGGTTTACTTTTTACACCAACAATTGTTCTATCGTAGTAAACTGTGGACTATAGAAAGATTGCTTTTTTGATACATACTCGTAGATACTCGTATACAATGTTGCATTATCAGGGAACCCAAATTCATTAGAAAAAACAGCACGTTCTTTCTGTGGTAGATACTGTGTTGGTATATATGGCTTATTTTTGTTTGTGTTCCAACTTGTCCCAAATTCGATCGCATTAGTTTTTTGGCTAGCTCAAGTGATGTGAAAAAATTGTTCGTCGAGTGTTTTTATAGGATTGCACTAACTGACTTACTACTTGTTCTCCTTGGCTTATCGCTCGAGGCTTATCTGGTTCTTCACCTTTACCTAGATATTGCCCTGTAGTGCATATCCAGTTTTTGCATCGCATAGCCACCAGATTTTAATACCATACTTAGCGGATTTCGAAGATATATACTCCGTAAATTTAGTCCTACCATGGAAAAGAAAGAGCGGATCGTCGACGGCAAGTTCCTCATATGGAATAAAATATTTACGGAAATTTCTATTAAGCATTTGAAATTTGGTGCCGATAATATTCAGCAAACGATAAACTACAGATGGTCCTGCCGGTTAAGTGTCTAAACAGAAAGGCACTACCATACATATTTAACATGAATAGACAGTGTAACTGTGAAAAACTTTTAATCTTGTAGGTATTTATCTTTTTATTTACTTTAAATTAAATGATATTTGTTGAGTTTCCATTTTTGGGAAGCTATTAGAAAATTTAGCCCGGTCTGATATGTTCATCACCATGATTTTTGCATTTGAAAATGCAAATACACACCCAGGTATGACGTATTGACATAAGGGTTAAGAGAAGGAGTCTTACCAAAATAAATTTAAAAAAATGGTTCCTTTGTATAATAATATATTTTTTTTTTTTTAAAAATGTACCTCTAAGAGAATCACCCTTTACAAAAAGCAATATGTTACAGTATGTGTTATGCATAGTACCATGATTATCAATGACACAGTAGTGCTGATTAAACCTTGTAGGAGAATACCTGTACGTGTACAGGGCCTTCTTAACTGCCAGAATAATGTGCGTCCCAGCCTTTTCTTAAAAACACACATAAGCGGTTTTTGATATACCCATATGTAAGGTCAAGTGTCGTCCATCAAAAAATGTGCCGATAATATGTTACTATTTTATAGATTGCATGTTTCACTCAATCATACGGTTTTCTTATTTTACGGCAACTAAAAAAAGCTTGTAGCTAAAAAGACTTTAAGGTTGTTCCGATTGCAACTTCTGATGCGTCAGCAAAGTTTGAGCCAAATCGGCGTTGATATTAAGGTGAGCCAAAAGCACAGAAGTCCTGCTTGAAGTATACAAAAGCTTCATCAAAACGTTCGTCTACTCGATTGGTAGCAGGCTGATCGCAATGCAACATTAGATGTAATAATATGCATTTTACGTTTTCTAAAAAAAAAAAAAAGGCGGCGCTGTATCGAGTCCCCGACTGCCTCCACTTTGTAATTTGAGTTTTGAAACTAAGTGCTAAACAATTGCTTAAAAAAAATTACCCATTTAAACGAACCAGAGACAGAACTAACGATTAGGATTCCAGTTCCAACTTCTCTGAAGTTTAAAACAAAACATTTATCAAATGGACTATTCAGGCATGTATACTTTTTCTTCTTTGGGGTCATAGGCGTACCTATGTAAGATTAATTATAGCGAATCTTTGATATAGTATAGCACGTCCACCTTATGCCAAATGTTATTCATCCGAGCCACTCCTGAGCAAGGTGAATCAATTTATCTGTTGTAAATGAGTCTTTTTTCTACCAAAGTCAAAACTTTCTGAACGGCAGTTCTCTCTCGTTGGGCTTCCTTTGATTTTTTGAAAGTCTGATAGGCATTCAAAAACTCTATGTGCAAACCGTCGTCGTGGGGATGGTGGAAAGTTGACTTAAAAAAACAGAAGACTACCTATTTTGTTTTAAGATATTATCTCCAAACACAATAATTACGCTGCAAAAACAAGTTCTTTGTCGAGCTAAATCTGGTCTTTGTTGATCTATCTATATTTAGTTTATGTAGGAATAGTAAAAATTCACTTACATCCATTCGTGTGGCGAAAGCTCAAGCCAAAATTTGTACTTTGAAGAGATTATTTAACTTTGAACAACACACAAAAAACCTTATGCCAATTTATACAAAAATATAATCTGGCTAAAATAGGTACAAGTTTCAGCCCTCGTGGTTGTTCTTATATGCTAAAATAAGTACAGTCCTCGAAAAAAATTGATAGTGTAGGTATTTTTTTTTTTTTTTTTTCAAATTCATTTTTCACTCGTCCTGACAGTGGGTAGTGAAAACAATTAAACGTCACTTACCTGTGGGCACATTTTACACTGATACTTCCTTCCGGTAGTACCACCGCCTGGCCCCAGACTTGCACTTATCTTCGTCGCATTGATTGGTTGTGGCACCACCAACAACGCTGATGCTACTGAACTGTGATGTACATGATTGGCAATGCCCACTCCGCCACCACCGCCACCACCCCCACCCGGTGAATTACTGTTCGAAGACGTTGTCCGAACCGTCCCACCCGGTCCATATATTGTCATTTGATTGCCTTGCGCTGTACTCGTATGATGATCCAATCTCCCATCGTCAAAAATATGTCCTACAAAAAAGGCAAACAAGAAAAAAAAAACAAAAACAATTTATTAAGAATTGTAACATTAAATGCATATGTCAAACACTCCTAACGAACACACCCCGAGCTATTGACAGCTTCGATTAACTGATCAGCGAACTCAAAAGGAGTTCATCTCATAGCGATTTATGCCACACGCACGCGATAATTAAACCGAATACAGTTGCAAAAAGATAATCGCGATCTTAAATGGAAGCAGAAAAAAGAAAAAGAAAAGAAAAACAATTGGAGGACAACAACGTATAACAACGAATGGATAAAACCTAATTAGAGAGAAAGGCCAGATCCAGAGCAACAGCCACAGGTACAGGTACGGGTACAATGATAGCCAGAGTAAGAGTCGTAAAAACCTGCTCCACCAGTACATGTGCCAATAATGACCGCAGAGCACAAAGTGATCAAGAATGCGCGAACATTGTGCGCTGGCGCTTAGTCGCATGGAATCTATGGATTTTAGAGACGCCAGTGCCTCCTGCAATTTATTAAATGTCCATCCTAAGCAATAATGATAATATTACAAGGCTAAGTCGTATGTTGTTGTATCCCTAGAAGGCGCTCGGGTGGCGCTTCGTGTAAATTACTTTGCGCTGCCGCATTAAAGGATTATAGCAACGATCGACGATCGAGAATGGTGGTTGTTCGACTTTGCCGAGTACGGCACCACAGAATCGAAGAATCTATCTAATGTCGATTAGAACTGAACTTGCCACTAATTGTTGTTGTCTGAGGTATTGGCTCCACTTGAGTGGCTATTACTACCAGCACCACAAGTACCGCCACCGCCGCCGCTAATACCACGCATCGCTGATGATTGCAGTTGTTGCCATTGTATCTATGTCGCTTTGGTCGTTGCTGTTGATGTATGTTCGCTCGGGACAAGTAGCAAATGTACTACAAGACAGTGCATGTAGCTGACAACATTTTTACCATGTAAGACATCCATGTTCCGCGATCCATTTTGAAGTCAATGGCGAAGGCGAATGCGAATGCGGGTCGTGTTTTGTTGGCTTTTTTGTGGCGCGTTTTGCCGCGAACGAGTACAAATACAAGTATTTACCAGTACGATTACAAGTAAAAATACGGGTACAAATATGTGTTTGTCAGTTAATCATTTATGCGGCGGCGGCGGCGGCGATATATACAATAGATAGACGATCATCCTATGTTACGAGTACTTCCGAATATTAATCGTCTCATTTATGGAAATCTTTACACCGAGAAAGTGCAATTGGAAAGCTCGGATGAATTAAACGGCATTTAAAAATAACCTATTAGAGGTCGGTAGAGAATTTTGTTTCCACAACAACGCATACATATACTTTTATTCATATACCATGCTGCATGCATCATGCCACTTTGTTTTCAGAATGAAATGGGTTGTAAACGTCTTTGAAATACCTCCTGAAATGTTGAAAGATTGCTATCGCTATTCCGATGACATTATCTCGATTTTCGATTCGCGATTCGCGACTTTAAACTCGATAGTTTCGATAGTGCAACATAATGTAAACATGTTGCCGGAACATTTTAACTTGGGTAGTTGTTCCACGATCTGCAACCCGGTGGGGCTTGTGGGAGTGATGTGAGACATATGCGCCCGAGATATAAAGATAACAAGTTACTCGTACTAAAGAAATTTATCACATTACGAGTACTCGTAGTTCGGTGTGTGTGGAGCTTGTTTTGGTCGATTACATTGAATGAATACTCAAGTCGAGTGCATTACCTTTTTGCAGGTTCCCATGGTGGTCGTTCATTTTGGCCTGAAATAAGAAAATAAGGATATTGATTCATTTTTGTTGTATGCGGTGTTGGTTTTAAAATTCTTCATGATTGTTCAAAGGATACATGAATAAAACTAAATCGAAAAAATCTAATAATGAACTATATGAAAAAGTTGAATGGCGTTTTATGACAGAAAGTCGATTTAAATGGTAAAATTAGTATTTGTACCTCATATCCTTGTTTCATGGACATGTGGTTCCTTGGTGTGGGCCAACCATTGTAATCAATATCTTTCGAATGCTGTCCGCATTGCTGGAAAGAGAAATATTTGAATTCCGCTAGCAAAGGAGGAGAACGTAACGTATATAACATATAAAATATTTTATGAATGTTTTATTTACATACAAAGGAAAAAGTTGTAAATACATACCAGTATACTCGCATCCATATTCATGGAAAAAAAATAATAACGAAACACACTAGCGCTTAATTTGCGTGGGTGTTTTCAATAGTGTCATTGGAAATTCGATTAAAAATGCTAGGTCATAGGAAATGTATACATATTGGCTATTCGCAATAAAATGAACTTATATACATACATAAACGGAAACGGGAAATGAACTATTTGAAATTGAAAACTCATAATCATCTGCCGACGTGAAAATCTTCAAAAATTGTCGTACTCATCTTTGTGTGCTTGTAATGTTTACTGAAGGTAATTGACTTTAAAAATATACAACCCATCTTATAAAAATAGACGACTTTCTTTAGAGATTCGCCTTTATAGAGATCCTGACAATAAACAATTCGACAAATATACAGGTAGGTTTGAAGCTGCTAAGAGAATAATAACATATACAAGGTGAAGCGAAACGAATCATCCAATTTTATTTTTGAATTACAGTTTTACTAAATAAAAAAAAAAGACTTTGAGTGATGGATATCTTTATTTGGACCTTAACAATTTTTTATGTTTAGAAGAAAAGATGAAATCTTTCCCTTTCGCGGAGCTATACGCCATTCAACACTAGACTAATGTTGTTCCACTTATATCTTTTAGTTGTGAAGTTTTTTGTTGCAACAGGGTACTTATTAATCGTAGTCTCCAGGTTGCATTCAACAATGTTACTCGTTACGTTTATGGACTTAAGCGTTTTTACCATGTTTCCGCCTACGCTAAAAATATTCTTGGTTGCTCACTTGACAAGTATCTAGACTTTTTTGCAGGCAAGTATTTACACAAGATCTTAAGCACCAAACAGCCTCAATATTTATATGAAAAATTACACTTTTCACAATTACATCGCTCCTTGAGCTTGATTCTGCCCCGTGTTACATATCAACAATTTTGGTGATATTCTTTTTCGTTACATTGCAGGTAACACATAAATACAGAAAATACCATTTTGAGTAAATTATTTGCATTTTAATTTAATTTTTTTTTTCTTTCTTCCTATTGTAATATTTATTTTTTCTTTTTTTCTTATATTCGCTGTTTGCTTAACGAATGTTAAGTTAGTTTAAATTAAAATATAATGTAGCATAGTAATGTTAATCTATTTTAAACTTCCGCATACATATACCATATAATCGCATTTATTACATATAGATGATGTAAGGTCTACCATAAATGCTGTTGAAATATTTAATAATAAACATAAACATAAAGTGACTGCCGCCAGTGTTGATATACATTTGTGCCGGCTTTATCGCATTTTCCATGACTTTTCGCAAGATGATAACGGTGATAACTGTTCGTATTCCTGTCAAATATTCTGTTTAGGGCTGCGATAGTCTGAGGCTTGTTGGCATAAGCCCGCGACTTTAAGTAGCCGCAAAGAAAGAAGTATGGGATGGTTAAATCGGGCGATCTTGCTGAATATGCCAAATCGCCAAAACGGGAGATTACGCGACCAGGAAACCCTTTCTTTACAACATCCATTGTGCCTCGTGCTGTGTATATGGTTGAACCGTCTTGTTGAAACGACATGTTCACCAAGCCCCGCTCATCCAATTCCGGCAGTAAGAAGTCGTTTTTCATGGCCCTATAGCGTTCGCCAGTAACAGAGGCCGTATTGCCAATGGCGTCCTCAAAAAAATACGGCCCAATCACTCCTCCCGCGTGAACGCCGTACCACACAATGGCTTTTATTAGATGTAATGACTCTTCGTGCATCACACGCGAATTTTCAGTGCCCCAGAAATGATGATTTTGCTTATTGACGTAACCGCTTAAGTGGAAACGCGCCTTGTCGCTCATGATGATTTTCGCTACAAAATCGTCTTCTTCGTTGTTGAGATTGAGGATGGCTTAACAGTTATTCACACGCAACTGACGGTCAGGAGGCATTAACTGATGCACTGTTTGCACTTTGTACGGGAACATGTGTTTCATTACACCTAAATGTAAACCAAGAATTGATCTACATTCTGCCGAACGAGAAAAAAGTATAGAATATGTTTAATGAACTGGGGGAAGTTGTATTAGATTTCTTGCATTTATAAATGCTAGGATTTGTACTATATATAGGTATATAGTACTGTTACTGCGAAAGTGGATTCCTCACTGAAGATTTGACGCATTCAAGTGGAAGCGAAAATAAGGCACAATCTGGAAGTGTTAAGCTAGCCGCAGGCACAAGCAGAATTGTCTTGTCCAGCTGACAGCTGAAACATCATGATAAATTAGGGTTGCGACGGACGATAAGCCAGAATTTTTCATGCTTTGACGAACGACCAACAGTTGTTGGTATCTTCGGGGCACTGTAGTATTTTTTGACTTAGTTTTTGGCCGCATTGCAATTTCACACACTCAAGAAAGACTTGAGTCACTCCTGGCTCGTTGAATTTTTTTTGATTTTCCTCTGTCGGTTTAGTCTTGTAGGACCGAAAAAACATTACCCTCATCCTGACAACCTCCTTATAGCTCGAATCGTACCATGCTTTTTACTTTTGGTGTGAGGATTTTTAATTTGTTGAGGGATCTCTTTTCGAAGGAAATGATTTCTATGATCATGTCAGCAGCGATATCAACGTCATGATTGGTAAAATATAGGTATAAAGAATATTCAAAATTTCTAAGCAAGTTGTTAAATTCGCTTCAATTGGCTTTCTCTTACTGGTATACGGTTAATTTAGAAATCTTTCTATAACTTATTACTGTGCGGTTAACGTTCTAGATATAAGCTGATATGATACAATTCTCTGACCAGCCTAGAGCTCAAAGCAGTATACTTAAAAGGATTTTCCACAGCAAACATCTCAACACACACTCCTCTAGGTGTTGTTTGTCCGGAATATCGAAGTCACCCAAAATTGTCTAAATTAGATACGCCCGCAATAGTAATTTCAGTGAAAGAATACAGGGCTACAATTTTTTGTATGAAGTTAGATAATGCAACAAACTCGTTAAAGGTCGAATTGCTGTTCAGTTGAGATCTTCTGTAAAGAAGGCAGTAGTGGCCAACGTATTATATTTACGGAGATGAAGTTAAAACTACATGAAATTGAATTCCAAATTGAACAGGGATTACATTGTGGTGGAGCTTGGTAAGCTACTTTATTGCGTGCGTAAATGGCAAGAATGCGGTCAGAAAACAAATAACGACACTAGCTTGTAGCCAGGTAATTTCAGATCTGAGTGATGGAGGGGGATCTAACTGTGCTTCACTAAGTGCCAAAACAGCTGGTCTGTATTTACAGATGTGTACTTACTCAGAGAAGTGATTATTTTTTAGCCTGCGTATATTTGCTACATCTACTCTGGACAATAGGCTTATTACTACCTCAAACACAAAAAATACAAATGCTGACGATAAGCAAAGGTGTGAAGTAAAAATTCTGGCGTTGCTTACCGAATCGAATAATTGTGGATGTTGTCGGCTGCATGACTGCATTAAATGATTCTAAAATTTCGACAGGTATTTCTGGTATAAATAAATGTGATCGACATCATGGAAAAGAGAAGAATTTATTACCGATTTATGGATATGATCTGAATCCCAATCAATCATCTGAGTATGACAAAGCGTGATTGAGGGAACCAAATCACTCTATAAGTGTTAAACTGTAGGGGAGACATCACCGCCCTTAGCTAGAAATTTTAAATGCTGCATATATTTCGAACCATTCGAGAGATATATTGGAGAATCTTGTACCATCATAGAATATTTTTAAAAATGGATTAATTGATTTACTACCACTTTTATTGAGAGATTGTAGAACCAGAAGGGATGGTTGGGTTCCGTAGATATAGTGTCGTAATTGTGAGGTACCATACCAGGCGATATCCAGTGTTGAAACTGTTTCTGCACATCAATCGTACTTATTTTACCTCCAGATTCGACTTACCAAACTTCTAGGAGCGAGTGCGGACCAGCAGACTAAAATCGCACCACTATAAACGGGACATCGGATGAATTCCCTAGATAAAATCATAAATAAAGTAAAATCCTGGAGAAACACAAATTAAACCTTGACTGGGCTATTTGGGGCTTGGAAAAGAGATCGTGGGGAATGAGCCCTAAATGGATCAATGGCCGCTCACATTCCCAAACGAGCTACTCGCTTCAGTCTACCCGAACCCTCGTCTTAGGGGTGTCGAAAATGGAACTGGCCCATCAGGTTTGGGGAATGTTTCGCCAGAGTAACTGCACGGCCATGGAATAAAGACGAAAGTTACAAAGCAACAATATCCCCCGGATACGGACGGATCTTCCGTGGAAAACCCTTCCAAACGAAATAAGGACAATGTACATTAGATATGCACGTGGAATGTAAGGGCCTTTAATGGGCCATGTACAGCCGGAGCAGGCCTTGAACTACCACATAATAAATATTACAGCCATCCAAGAAATGCGATGGGATGAACCGGACAAAAAGAAGATGAAGAACTGCGACATCTACTACGACGATTGTTATTGACGGCAATGAATCTGAAGTCAATACGATGCTGAGTCATTTAAACAGCAGAAAAGGCAATGGAGCAAATAATATGATAATATGTGTTTTACTCCCAAAAATACTAAGATTATAAACTGCAGTATATACCAGTGTTCCAAGCCGAATAAAAAACCTCGATCATTCGGCCAATATTTAAGGGAGGAATAAAAAACACTGACAATTACAAACTAATCGCAATACTGTCAGCTGGAATGCATGGAAGAAGCAATTGTTAGTTGACTTCATTATTTATTTATTATTCATTTTATTAACGGTTTTCAAAAAGGTAAGAGTACCGTGTCTGGCCGTAAATGCAGCCAAAACAAAAGAAGGCACCCACGTACACCATCCTAGCGAAAGGAAATTTTCTAGATATGTCATTGAAACTGCTGTTGTAAATTATCAGCCAAATATCTTCGAGTAGCCATCAACGAGAATTTTCGGACCATACATATCAGCTAAAGTGTACTATTATTGCCACGGTGTATGTCAAGCGATTACCCAGTTTAAAGGCAGGTGCACTACTCGCTTGCTGAGTCGCGCATAAGATACGAGATTTTTTCCTGGGGAAATACAACAAAAACTCATTTGGAGATATATCTAACCTGCAATAGCGTCTTTCACAATTTTCGGAAGCCATCCTGAATTTAAAGAAGCGAAAAAAGTGCTATAAATGTACTTACTTTATTTTCAAAGTAGAATTTATGATGAAACAACATAATGCACTTTTTTAAATTTACTTCGATCCCAAATCCCTAATCGAATGAGTTAGTACAGGAATCTAATTTTTCAATTTAAAAATTAAAATTTATAATAACCACCGCACTTTGCTTTTCGGGTACAAATGTAAAAGTGAAACAAATTTGCTAATAAAAAGCTTTCTAAAAATAAAACTGCATCTGTTAAGAGTCGGATTTATTGTTGAAAATAAACATTGGCTGCAGTTTCCAGCATGTGATCACAGGGCTTGCAACAATTCGTATAAATTTGCCAGCATTAGCCTTATTTGTAAAATCAAGCTGGCTGGAGATGTTTGTTAGCTGAGGCCCAGACTCACCCCTGATTGCAGTGCCACCTTAAGTAGATAAGTTAAGGGGTATGTGATTTATGAACTCTATTTAATAAAAGCCTTAATTTATTTTGTGGAAACCATGCATAGATATGGTTAAGATTTACAAATTTGTTGGCATGCAAAGGCAAACTTTACTCGCCAACGGTCCGAAGAATACAAGAAAAAGAAATTCATTCTCCTCAGTACCTTATATAAACTCGATAAAAGATTAATTCACAAATTGAGCACTTATTAAGTGTAGAGTAAATTTGTTGTATGTGTATATGTAGTAATAAGATAAGTTATTACATTAGAGGCGGTGAAATTTATTGTAAAAAAATGTCGCAATTCCTTTCCCTGCTTCGGCAAAAACTAAAGGGCGACTGGTATGATCTGACTGCCAGCAATGGCAGCAATGAACACGACTGTTAAAATCGACATCTGTTGTTACTTAGAAAACTTCATTTTCGACGCTTTGTCATCATTTTATTTTTAGCCTTCAATCTGTTATAACCTTAATCCCATCTTAAACTTCATATATGATAAATAAATTTTATATTTTATCTAACAAATCACAACATAGTTTTACAGAGTACGATTACGTATACGATTAAGGATGCAAGTACAAATAAACAACAGCAGCAGGCATGTATGAAAAAAGTTCTGATACCAAACGAGGGGCCAATGAAGGGAATTATTCATTTACTTCCACCTCTGTATCTGGTACAAAACCAGGTACAATATCTCAAACCTGGGAAATTATTTATTCCATCTAGAGTAGCATTTTAAAGCGAATGTGTTAGAAGGTGACAGCATAGGGGAGGCTCATTTTCTTTCAACTTGCGTATGTATCAAAGATGTCCTTTGAAAACTATTCGAGACGAATGATATGAGTATTCATACATTTAAGGATTAAACAACTAAATTTCCAAACAAACACACAAACAGCCTCGTTTCTAAACACAGTAAACGTATGTACATGTACTCGCATCAACTGCGAATTTTTACAGCAGAAAATGTGCCTTGAACAAACGTATAGCGGTTGGATAATTGACTATAATTGACGAGGACTTGGCAAAGGTTGCTAATTCGTCTGCGGTAAGGAAGGCTGTAGTACACCGTTTCAATGACAAGGGATATAATGGTCAACGATGGAACCCCACAACAGTCAATTCCAATAGCAACAACTCAACAAAAAAAACCGCAATACTTTTTAAAATAGAGGAATTGGTATCTGCTTTTGAGTCAAAGCAGACGATACCTGAAATATGTTATTAAAAGGAAATTATGTTTCAGCAGCACCATCAACTGTAAATCTAAACCAGCTAATTCATAAGGGTTTTCAGAAAATATAAAGTAAGTCAAACAAACGTTTTCTTGTAGTTTTATCCAGGTTCTTTAATCGTAATCAATGTGCATACATATTTAGACTTCATGAGTAACATTTGCAAAAGAAGTTGACACATATGTTAGTAGTGTGTGTATGTATTTATATCGCAACAATTTGCAACTTATGCAAATAATTTCATCGCCGACAAGAGAGAGCTATTCTCTGTATTTCGAAGGAAGTGCTCCATACGATCTTCAAATCACTGAGATGTAAGAAATCAATGGAAACCGATGGAATTCCAAACATTGTGCTTCAACATCTCCCAATAGATGCTGTGGACATACACACCATTCTGTTTAACAGTGGTATGAAGAATGTCCATCATCGAGTGCATTGGAAAACAGCGATGGCTCATCCGATTTCCATAATAAGACACATAAATGAAGACAGATAAAAACACGTCCGATCCAGCTAATCTTCGGTCAATACGTTTCCTTCCGAATATCAGCAATGTATTGGAAAAGAAAATCAACAGAGTCCTGGTCAGCATTGTTAACCGTTTTTTATTTTTAATTTTTCCCATAACGCGGGGCGGTTTTCCCTTTTTTACCAACCCAAACACAAAAAAAACTATAATTGATATAAAAAATCACAGTTCGACTACAGCTTAAGGTGATTTAATAGTTTAAACAATAATAAAATGGTTATAGTTCATATTATTAATTAATAAAAAAAACAAATCAATGTAAAATCAATACACGCTAAATATTAAAAGACGAGTACATTTTTTGGTTCATTAGTTTGAAATGCTTACTTGTGGGCTTGAAACTAACACAATTTATGCTATCCGTATTAAATAATGATCTTACATTGCATGTAGCGTTGAAAGATTCATTTCCCATGAAATTTCTTCTTTTGCTTTTACATCAGTCACTAACGAAAATATCCTTTCAGTCACGGCATTTGAATGAGGCAAACAAAGGCAATATTTTACAAGTTCGATTAGATTTGGAAAACAATATTTTCCATCAATTTGTTTTATATCAGATTCAGAGATTCTCCTTTTCTATTGAAAATTTAGAAAGAAAACATTTCCTTTCATCATCTACTTCAAGCTGATAAAGAATGTTACTATTTAGTGGAAGTCTTTCGATAATTTCCCCAATCGCTATAATATAAAATTGTTGCAATTAATGTTAATGTACTTACAGCTGCTAATAACATCAAACAAACATCCCTATCAAAAACGATAGGGGAACAAATTTAAATAAAACAACAACGGACTGAGATATAAAATTCTAGCTTTATATTAAAAGTGTGGAAAAGCGCATCATTCAAATGGCCGCCTCGGCTTTGCTGACAGTGGGTCAAGCGGTCGGTCCAATTTTGGATGACTCGGTCCAATATGCGAGGCTAGGTGGGTGAAAAGTAACCTCCTTGACCGCTAGAATGCGCTGTTACTGCAAAAAAGGTTATGGTGCATCAAAGTCCGTTCATATTTAGGCAGACATGCCAAATTTCAGTGCGATACTGTCTTTAGTTTTGTTTGACAGCTGATTGGCATCATGTTGAGTATGGACAAAAACGATTTTCGTTCCCCCATAAAACATTATATTCTGAGAGGCAAAACGGCGAAGGAAACAAAAGAAAAGTTGGACAAATATTATGGGGCTAATGCTCCGTCAGATTACACCGTTAAATATTGGTTTCGACAGTTTCGTGGTGGCCGCACCTCAAATACCGATCAAGTCCGCAGCGGCAGTCCCTCCGATGCGGTTACAGAGGACAATGTCAAAAAAATACATAAAATGGTGTTGGCTGACCGGAAAGTGAAGGTGCGCGAGCTAGCAGATATCACAAAGATTAGTACTGAGCGCACATGTCATATTTTGGGCAGTATTCTGCATATGAAAAAGTTAGCCTGCCTCTGGGTTCCGCGCATGCTCACCCCTGACCAAAAACACGAACGCGAGAGCACTTCGAAAGAGTGTTTGGACTTGCTGATGCGGAATCGGGCGGACTTTTGGCGTCGATTGGTAACTGCAACACACCAGAGAACAGGATGAGTGCCCGGCAATGGACTGAAGTCGGCACGAGTGCTCCGAAGCGGCCGAGGGAGGCTCAATGGGTCGGAAAGGTTATGGCGTCGGTTTTCTGGGATTGTCATGGCACACTCTTCGCGGACTACCTCGAAAAAGGAACAGCGGTTATTACTGTGCATTACTGTGTGGAGCGATTGAAGGCCGAAATTGCTGCAAAACGGCCTCACATGAAGCGAAAAAAATGCTGTTTTTGCAAGACAATGCGCCGGCGCATAAGAGCATCGCAACCACGGCTAAAATCAATGACTTACGGCTCCAATTGCTGTCGCATCCACCGTATTCGCCCTATTTGGCTCCCTCGGACTATTATCTCTTCCCAAACCTCAAAGATGGCTCATCAATAAAAAAATCAACTCACGCGAGGAAATTATCGACGCCACGGAGGAGTATTTTGCAGACCTTCCGGAAAATTACTTTTTGGACGGGATCAAGAAGTTGAAAAATCGCTGGAATCAGTGTATCAAGCTAAAAGGGGACTATATCGAATAAAATAAAAAAACATTTAAAAAACAATTTTTTTTCATTCCCAAGGAGGTTACTTTCATGTGGTGGTGAACGCTCGCAGTGAGATACCCAGTCGCCAAATTTTTCTTTCACAACTTCGAGCGCTACGTCGCTTGTATGGGATGTAGCGCCGCCTTGTTAGAGTCACAGCTCGGATATATCGATATTGTCGAGCTCTGACCACATGAAGTCGGTAAACATTGCTCTATACCTAAGAACATTGACGGATACGATTTCTCCTTCCTCCTTTCGTCCACTGATGCCGCCATGGCATAAACCGCAACAAACAGTCAATCTTTGTGGATGCATTGAGTCTTAGTCGTACACTTGTGGATTGTGTTCGCTGCAATAATGGGAATTTTGTTGCTGACATAGCTGCTGAGTCAAAAATGGGCCTCGTCCGAGATTATTTGTTGGCCAAAATCCGGATTTCCGGTCAGTATTTTCAGCGCCCAATAAGCAAACACAGGGCGTTAAGTCGGCGTCGAACCGACATTTCTGGGTCTTCATCGTTACTGGCCATTATCGTGCCTATGTTTTCTTTATTCCGCATCGATCTCTATCCGGTTGGTACTCGTAGCTTAAGATCCAAAAGAGTGTACTCAAATTTTTACACGGTGCGAAGAATTGCCTGCACACTGAAGCCATGATGACGACTGACCTCACAACGAAATTAACTTTGCGTATTAACAACTGAGATGGAATTTCGATAGTATTTTTTGAAAATTTCCGCACTTTCGGTAAGCGTAAAACAATGCATGATGAAGTGGCAAACCTCACTGAATATTTTGACAGCTGGATGTTATTGGTAACTTTAACATCTACTGAAACATAACAATTGGAAAAACTTGCGTTGCTATCTGGTCACCCTTGACTTGAATGTTTTTTTTTTTTTTTAAATCGGTATCAGATTGATTTTACGAGTTTTGCTTATGCTTTATTGCACAAACACCCACGAATTGGTACTAGGATTTTTTTATTTCCCGTTTTCCCTTTTGGCATCGAAAATTCCGACGAAAAGGGAGAAATCCCATGAGTTAGCAATACTGGGCCTGCCTTAGTGGGTTAAGAACAAAAATATAGTTCCAAATAATCAGTACATATGTACGTAAGGCACATGCCACGTCTGATATCTTATATAAACAAGAAATAGTGCCTGGGCTCCTTGCTGACCTGGAGAACGCCTTTGACAACCTATGGATGGTTAAGGGGAGTATTCTTCAAACTGAACAGGATAGGCATAAGAAGTCCACAATTGATCGTGAAATATGGCGATGCGACTTCCGCTGGAACATTTGATATTTAATATTGTCTGCAATAACGTGCGATTAATTTGCCGAACCTACTTAACAATCATCCGTTCGTATCTTATGGAATCATATGTTATTTTGTCTCTGACAGCTCTCATACGCTCAAAAAATGAACACAAACTCAGTATTATGTTTGCACGGTACGAAATGGATCGATTTACGCTTTTACAATGTTGGAAAATATTACAACTTAATTTCCAATGTGGATGCTGTCAAAATAGTGTAAATTTTGAAAAAAATTAAGAGGTTAAAAATCTGCCCCAACTAGCAGTCACGAAAGTTCGTAAAACTGGTTTGCTGACTGAAAGCCGGGCATATTCCCGTCTTCTTCCAGTATATTCAAAGGATAATATTGCAACCGTTGCTGCCAAAAGTGAGCAAATAAGCCGAAGAAAATCAACGCCCTAAAGATCAGAGCATCTGAACAGCAATCGCACGAGTCTGATTAGAATTTAGCATAACGATTTCGAATTATTTGCTTTAAGAAATTGAAGCAAATTGACCACCCGCTTCGCTATTGCTTCTCTGTTTGGGCTTTAGAGCAACAAAAAGCCATATTTTCAGATGAGGCGCATTTTCGTTTTACAGGCTACGAGTACGTAAGTAAACAGCAAAATTGTTATATTACGGGCTCGGCAATCAACAACGAAGTCATAGAGAAGCCAATGCATCCTTAACGTGTGACTTTTTGGTGTGGTTTTTGGAGAGGCAGCAGTATTGGTTTATTTTACTCACAAAGAGACAATGGAAGAAACGTTACAGTCAAAGGAGAGCGCTATCCAGGCATGATAACCGAATTTTTATGGCCAGGAATTTCTGATTTGGACTTGCGTGAGCTATACTCAAGGGGAGCTACGTTCCATACAAGCCGTCCATCAATCGATTTATTGTACACAAAGTAAATTTATCGTTAATTAATAGTTTTTGCTTGGCTGTCACGGAACTGCGCCGTTGGACTTGGACTTTTGGGCACCATAAAAAATCGATGCTGATCAATCTGGCGACGATTCAGGCACCCCACAATAGTAGGGGCAGTTATCATCAAACATGAATTAAGAAATTGATTTTATAGGATGGTCTACTACCAAGCCAGCTGCAGAGGTCATTTGAATGAACCAATACTTCAAAATTAATCGAAAGGTTTACTGTGTCTAATCAAGTAACAATTGTCGAAAAATATTGAATAGTGTTATAGCCTTTCTAAAAAACACTATCAATAGATGGCCCACTTTTTACAGAAGTGTGTTGTCAGTTCATATCACCATACCGACGACTTGCGTCCAAAAATCTATGCAACTAAAATTAAGCGATATTGCGATGAAGCCCATTCTTTTTAGTACCCCTTTACCTCGGGCATCTGTAGATACCAAAAAGAACTAGCGAAAGTTCCGATTGTGGGACAACACGGACAGCTACTTGTTTGTTGAAATGTAGACAGATATCTTGTTATCTGCCTATGTCAATATCTTTGTATATATGAACCAGCATGTTGCTCAAGTCAGAATAAAAAGTGCTTTTCCCCTTACAGAGAGACAGTTTTATAGCACCTAACTCGATACGAAGGTAAAGGTTATCTGCTGCATGGCCCTTATCAGAAATAGAAAATATTCGGGTGTTTGAGAGGACCTGCCTGAAAGCATACCTTCATTGTACAACATTGTACATAGTCGCAGTGGTTCTGCAGTGGTTCTTTTCTAATGAAGTCTTTTATAATAGGGCGAACCTAGTGAGAGTAAATAATTTCTGTGATTCACAAATAACGACTTCATGACTTTATTTCCCCAGAGGCGTCCCTCTATTTTGATAGGAAAAACATTGCTGGCCACACTGCCTAAAAAGACTCCAGAAATGCTGTCTCTGATGTGCTGGGTTTTACTTGTCCCCAACAATGAAACTGGTTGTCTGACGACGAACACCGGATTCTCAGGAGGAAAAAGATGTAGCGTGAGAAAGGCACGGTGAAGGAAACTGAGAGATGCTACTCCAGGTATGAGATTCGGAAGTTTTACTAAAATGTAAAAAAAACAGGTCACGGATACAAGTCAGCAAAGCTGCTGGGGCGGACGGTCTGACTGCCGAGCTCTTCAAAGTCACAGGCGATGTCTTTTTAAGAAGCATATACTAACTCATCTGTAAAATATGATGTGAAGAAAGTATACCCGATGAATAACACCTCAGCATTGTTTGACTGATCCGCAAGAAAAAAGACCTTCTGAACTGCGCCAACAACAAAGGATTCAGTCTTTTTAACTACTTTTCCACAATCGACCAAATATTCACACTGCGGCAGATCTTGGAGTAAACCCAAGAGCTTCAGATCGATACACATCACCTATTTATCGATTTTAAGGCCGCGTAAAACAGCATTTATTGAGACGAGCTATACAGAGCAATTGCGAGTTTTATCGTATTGATTTAACCGTAGGAAAGGAGCTTTCTTCAAATGAATCTCTTAATTAGCTCCTAAGTTCACATGAAGGCATTGATGTATGCGAATAACTCAGGAACTATTGAAAACTTGAAAGTCAATATTGTGAGTATTATTGGCGATGTATGAACCAATTTATTCGAATACAATAGTTATCAAAAATTGTACTGAAAGGATGACGTTTTGTATTTCCAGCTTAGGCTGTCGAATAGTAAAAATCAAGTCAGTAACAGCCTTATTGATACTGTTGATATTCAAAAAGTATAAAGATATTGGCGCTCTATTTTTCCCAACAAAATGTTTGAATAATATTTGCGAAACTCCCAAGCCAAACATTTTTCTTCCTTATTATCTCATTTTGGGACGAGTTTCCAACGATCCTGCGATATTTTCTTAAACATTAACAATTTATAAAATTAATATGATTTCCAAACTCTGTAAAGCGAGTTTATGGCTCTGTCTCGCGGATGACCTGTTGGTTTAAGTTCAATACTTTAAGTACGAGCAACGTTTTCATGTTGGGAATCAAAAAAGAATTACTGAGGACTTGGTCGGGTGAGTACAGTTAATGCGGCAGCAATTAATCCCGTAATTCACTTAATTTGGCCACGTTGATTCTGGATGAGTGAGCTAGCGCTTTACGTGGTGACACTGAGATTTTTTTCGACAAATGTGATTGTATCTTTATCAAATTCTTATTAAATCAATCCAATTATTCATTATACTCGTAGTATTGCTCTGTAATTGTCTCTGCTGTTCAGCGATGTGACTACTCGACACAATAACTGCTGCAGCTACATTTATGTTAAAGAACTCCAAGGTCCAAGAACTCCAAGGTCCAAGAACTCCAAGGTCCAAGAACTCCTTCAAAATCTTCAACCGTTTTCGCGTCACCCATTGGGCTGATTACTTCTCACACTTAGCTTTTCGTATAACATGTTGACTGCTGTTCTGTGTCATGCATCATTGCAACAGCTGCTTTGCACACTTTACGCGTAATTCGGTTTTCAGCTAGAATCATGTCACAAAACTTTTCAAAGATCTCTTCAGTAATCACGTCTGACAGGCGGTTACGCGCTCCACATTATAAGTAGATGCTGATGAGCTCTTTCAAATTCGTTGCGATGATTCTCATGCTTGAAATATATGTTGAAAGATCCCCAAAGGGAGCTGAGTAATTATCCAATCCTTCGAGTGGCATTTACTCGTAGGATTCATCAAAAGCTGACGAGGATCATTTAAAGAAAAATATTCGTCCGAAAATATTTGAACATCAGGCACAACTATGAGAGAGGGACATCTCTGTAGATGGTGTGCTTAAGAAAAAAAGTGATATTATTATGGTATCGCTGTACAGCTTGCGAGCTTGTGGTTAGTTTCCATTCCACTTCAATGTCACCCACATACATAAGTAATTGTACGAAGTTAAAACTTAATCGTGCTTCTTTTGTTATTTGATGAGTTCTGCACGACTCTTTCTAAAACGATGTTGAAAAAGTCACATGACGGTAAGTCGCCTTATCTTAAACCTTTCTTGATATTGAAGATTTCAGTTTATCCATTACCGATCCCGATGAAACGAGTTCAGCATGGATGACAAGAATGCTGAACGATTGTTTAGCCTTGATCGCAGAATGATAAATCTGATTGATGGTTGATTAACTAAGTGGTGCCGAAGCACCTTTTTGGATGTTGAGATGAAAAAAAATTAATTTGCGAAGGTTATTGTGAAAGAACAGGCTTCAAAATAAGTGCATATGAACATATCTTAATGAGTGTAGCAATGATTTTTGAGTTACAATTTTATGTTTGTTGTACGATCATGATAATCATAATCATGATTTTTGTTAATGTAATCGGTGAATTGGCTTTCGTCTTCTGGTCAATTATGTGCCGTATTTGTCACCCGTACGACATCCCATCACCCAAATAAACCTTATTTAACTGGCATACTAACACTATGAACATAACCATTTCAACGTTCGATCAACCTAGATAAAATTCCTTTTTCTTTAGATTTTCAACCTTTCTTCGATACCAGTTTCAACTACGAGTAGTAAGGCAAGAACAAAATATCAGTAACCGGACAAGGCACTACAAGCAAACGGAAAAGAAATCATCCCTTTGTGTTTAGGCGGGAGAAAATCTCTTTGTATCACCGTGAACCAGCAGCTATTCACCAGTTCATCATGTCAGTAAAATACTATTCATCTTCACTTCCCGGACCATTGTCACTCATCCCATAAGTGGCATGTCCTGCCTGACCGGCTTCATTGTTTCTCTCTTTCATCGCCCTTTTCTATGTACTGCCTCTTCAGATGAATTAAGCTCCACACTCATCCTAGCCACACTATTCCTTCATACATATACATAGGCGAAAATAAAAACTATACACTCAGGAAAGCTTTAAATGCATAAAAAAGAACAAAACAAAAAAGTAAATTTGTGTGCAGTTTATCCTTTTTTTTGGTTTCGCTTTGCTTTGTTTTGTTTGCATAAATTTTTTTTGTTCGTCTGGTTCTATTGATTTTTCAATCAGCCGACCATTTCTGGGATAACTAGCAAGGGCAGGGAGATAGATACAAGTAAAAAAATTTTAAATACAGAAAAAAGAAACGCGAAAATTGGAAACTTCTAAATAAGCGGTTTGAAAATTTCACAAAGGATTCTTCTCCTCTGGGTACTCAGCTCACTGCTCAGTGGTTCTCACCCAACAACTTCATAATGATTTACATAATGTGGCCGTTCATTTAAATCAATTTTGCCGCAAATACTAATCCCTCCGAATAAGACGAGGGGAGCCAAGGGAGGACTTTGGCCGGGTCGAAAGGGTTCAACAGTTCAACCGCCCACCCCAACCGCAGCTTTAAAGCTTTTTCTTTTTTTCCTCCATACAAATGGAACACAAAAAATCCACGAAAAAAAATTTTGTTTTTTTTTTCTAGCAAAACATTTACAACAACAACGAATGTGAAAAAAAGGTTTTAGTCGCTGCGCATTGGGTCACATTCGCATCACATGATCCATAGGAAATCCAAAGGCAACTACCTTAGCTGATTCGTTTATGTTCAAAGTCCACCCGGGACCGCCCGGACCCGCATCTGGTCAGAATGCAAATTACAAGAGTTACCAATATTACAGGTTAAGGACTCATTAAATTATATGAACATGCTGGTATACTTACATCGACATTGCCATTCCACATGTAGTGCATACCGACTGCAGCCGTTGGGTCGTGATGCGTCTGTCCCGTCATATGCTCGGCCATCACTGCACTCATCCAGTGCACAAGGCCCTGAGTTGGATTTTGGCCTTGCACCCCACCGATTGGCATACTGTTGCTGGAAGGTGTTATCCTGTTATTCGGTGAACTAATTCCGAGTTGCTGCGTAGCTGCGGGTGATGATGATGGTGCTCCTCCTTCGTTGGATGCTAGATGAGACTTGGATATGATTCCTTGTTCTTGATTGTTGCTTTCGCCTGCACTTGCCACCACACTGGGATGATGATTGTTGTGATGTTGCTGTGATGCTGAGTTGATTTGATTATCTAGCGTACTGGGTGATGCTGTCGACGAACCAAGGATCTGGCTGTCAGAGGGCCAACCAAAATTTGAGGGTTTCTGAAATTCAAAAAAAAGAGAACTCAAATTAGTTTCGAAATACCTAAAGAAGGGAAGGTAAACGAATATTTATATGGGAGGAGTTTCAGCAATTTCTTTGTAAAATGAGTTCATTAACGAAGTTTTTCAACAAACTACTTAATTTTTTGAGAATTCAAGCGCAGAGGACAGGTTGATCGAACAGCTTACAATATATAAGTAAGAGATGAATATTATGCCTACAATCAAGGCCTCCCAATCTTTGACTTTGATGTGATTTGATGGTTAAGAATTTGATTTGCCCATATCAGTCCGACTTCAAGCCGATTTTAGAGCGTTACCTTAGAAAACAAACAAGCAGACTTTGCACCGGTTTCAAAGTCGGTTTTGGTTCATTTATATAGACGAGCTAAAAAAAATTGTGCCTTTGCTCCGCGACAAAGTTGTAAAGTTGAAACAAGTTGAGGAAGGTTAAGTCAAACAAATTTAGTACAGACGCCAAACGAAGATATACCATACTATACCCAAAAGCTGTTTTTTTTTTTTTTTTTTTTTTTATTAAGGACAATATGAAGTGACAAAGCTTTATTTACAGGGTGAATTCGTATAAGGCCCTCGGATATTTATTTCTTCTTTAAAGGTAGGAATTGGTGTCTTTTAAATCAGTATATTGGCTAACATTAGGCCTAGTAGACTTCTTCTTAAAGAAGTTGGTTTGTGAAATAACGAAATACGAGGGTTAGGTAAAAACCTGATAAAATGATTTCATTTTGATACATAATCTCCTGTGACTTCAACACATTTGGTCTAGCATTCCTCGAACAACAGTATTCCTTCCCGGAAGTGAGAATCTGGAAAGCTGCGAAAATATTCATCTATGGCCTTCTCAAATTCTTGATTGGATGCGAAGAGCTTCTTAGAAACAAATTTCTTCAAGTTTTGGAACAGATGCAAGTCAGAAGAATAGGGGCGATGGCCGAGAGAAACGCCAACGTACCCTTGTGAACAGGTGCATTGTCCTGGTGAGAGATGATTTTTTTCATCTTCAAGTCAAGCCTCTTCTAGCGAATTTTGGCACCGAGTTGGTCAGGAAGATTGGAGTAATATTCGTCTGTAATTGCTCTGCCTTTTTCAGTGTAATCAATTGACAGGATCCTTTTCGAATCCCAAAACACGCTGGCCATGACCTTTCCGGCAAATGCGACCAACCTCTCTTGTTTGTCGCTGAACCTCTGGCTTTCACCCACTGCTTCATCTGCTGTTTCGTTTCTGGCTTGTTTCATGGTAAGAAATCGCTGCACAAAATCGGTCGGATCATACTCAATTTCACTCGCATATTATCCACCTCGATATCATGAATTTTTTCGATGGTTTCTCGTATGGTTGCGGTTTTTGGCCGTCCTTCACATGGGTCATCTTCGAGGGACGTGCGACCACGTTTAACCTTCCGATGGCAAGGTTTTTTTTCTACGTAAACAGAAACTGGGGTTGTTCATCACTCATCATCACCGACAGCAAGAAGCAACCTAATATCTTGGAAATCATGCAGTGACCGAATATTAATGGACAGACTGAGGGCGAATAGGACAACTTTTACCTACCACTTCACCCTAAAAATGGGACATTGTTATCGTAAAGGGAGATTTCAAGGGTAAGCTAGGCAACGACAGCACTCGAATGGATTATAAAAGTTCACTGCCTTAGAAAGGATAATGGAGAATGTAAATTTCTGCAATACCAATCGGCTAGTCATTGGAGTATAAGGCCTGCTACAAGATCAGGTGGGTATCATCTGAAAGGCAATGAACATCAAACTAAATCGATTACTTTCGATGAGTCGACGTTTCAGAAATTGTATCTAAGACGTTCGAGACAGACGTGGAACCGATATCGGAATGTTTCCACATCATCTTATGTTGTCTACTAAGCACCTCCGTTCTGCATCCGTCAACACCAACCGTTCGAACTGGCTTCAAGTTAACAGGTACAATCCCGACAGACTTCGGGATTCCATAGTGCACCAACAATTCAATGCCTCTCCCAAAAGCAGAAGCAATAACCTGCTCAAGTGGATGACCATTGGAAATGTTTTTGTGTCTGTAGCAGTTGCTTACTTCGGTATAAAGCAGTAAGGTCACAGCACATGGTTATCAGGAGGTACCTTGAGAGGGATCGATGAGTATACATATTTCACTTAAGGTTTGGATTGCAGCGGCATCAATAGTTGAGAAACTTTATATAAAAGCCCAATATCCTGCATCTAAACTCAATACTGGATGCCGAACAGGCGGGATCTCGAAGTGGATACTCCTGTGTAGATCATATAACATCTTGCGAATCATCCTTGAGCGATGCGTCGAGGACAGGTCTCTGCTATATTTACTGTACATCGACATTGAAAAGACCTCTGACAGATTGGACAGAGATGCTTTCTGGATAGCTTATTATTATATTATTATATAAGCTACTTACGAGGATAGTGAGTGCCACATTCTGCAGAGTAGTAAGGTGTTGGATGACTTTGTGGATTACGATGGTAGTAATTAGGGAAGTGCTTCGGGCAACACTAACTTAAGAAACAAAGAATTGAGGTGCACAATGACAACTTACCTCAAACACCTTGACTACGCTGATGATGTTTGCCTCCTTGCACATAAAATAATAGATCTGCATCTAACATCACAAAATGTACAAAAGGAACCTTTTTTCTAGACCGAATAGTTATTTGAGGAACGGTCAAACAATGATGAGACTCCATTAATCGCGCACACGTTGTCCCACTATATTTTACAGATGAATCGATTAATCGATTACTCTTTGACAAGTCATTACCTGTCGATTTGAAGAGCTTGGCAGTCAGGCCGTTTGCTGTGGCGCCTTGTTGGATTTTAGCTAAAATATGGCTATCTTCACTCCATACAGATCGTGTAGACATATCTCGTGTTTCGGGTGAACGACTGTCGTGGAGACACGGGGTGCCCATACATTTATGGCAGCAAGGATATGCCTTGCGATCGCAACCTACATTAGATTATAACAGTACGGAACTGTGTTGAGGGCACAGCTCTACCCTTGGTATGAGTCGAGGCCTACCTAAAACCTTTTACTGATCTTAGGGTCTCAGTATCCCGCACTTATAGCTATTCCACTCCAGGTATGACGCTACCACATGCGGGCCTACCTCATCAAGTTAGGCGCGGGCCGAAGTCCGTCAGCCATCATTTGCGTAAAGGTCCGATGATGAGTCCAGTTTTGGGGAAGACCCCCGTTTTTTATTAGACAACGTCATTGATGGAAGAAGCCGCTACACAGATCGTGTAGACGATGAAGTTGGCAAATTTAGCCTTGATAATGATACGAGGCTCTCATATACATGCCGAAAAACTCATTTTTCTTACCTAAGTCATACAAATCTGCAAATATCCATATCTGACAATTTGTGTCTCTTTGCGTGTTTCCGCAGGAGACACTGTCAGAGACACTCTTAGGATTCCTACTATTATTCTGAGCTCATTTCTGTTTAATTTTATTAACTCCCTAGATCTTTCTCCGTCAAAGAGTGGACGGAGAGCCTTGGATATCCTGTGTTCTTCAAGACTTGAGCACCTTATGTTGGCAGTCCTTATGACTTTTCTTCTCGATAGTGCTTCTTACTATGCAAAGGGGTGGTTTGATGTTAGCAAGTTCACTATTATCGAGTAAACTTGCTTTTCTTGCAAACCCATCCACTTGTTCATTGCCCTCTATACTACAGTGTCCTCGCATTAAGCACAGTCTCATACCGACCATTACCTCTAGTGCGGCTTGACTATCGATATAGATAGCGATATCTCTTCCGGATAGCGATCCCATCTGTATAAGCTCAGCCGCCCTGAGGACAGCCAGAACATTTGATTGAAGACACTGCTTGCGTACGGTAGTCTTATAGATAGTTCTGGGTCTTCTGTTCCTTCCTCTATTTTCGTCAGTAAAAATTGCATTTTTATTTGGCCTGATAATTGAATTTTCTTGCCAGTCCTCCCTCTCCGGATATATTATATCATACGAAATGTCGAAGTCGACCAAGGAAAGAATTTCATCCGTTAGAATTGGAATACTCGCAATAGCTCCGCTAGGATCTTGCCGCCGAAACTACTGCTCTTGAAGTGACTCGAATAGGTGAGTTGTATCGCAATTTTGTCAGAAAGTTTTTTGATCTGCACCTAAATCAAGCGGCGTTAGGTCTAGAAAGGTCTCCAATACTGCCGTAGGGGTGGTACGGAGCGCACCTGTAATGGCTATAGAAGCCGTTCTTTGAACATTCGCTAGTTTTCCGTAAACCGTTTTCTTATTTGTTGCTTTCTACCATACTAGCCCACCAAAGCTAGTGCGCCATAGCAAGTTTTAAGTTTTCCCTTACGGGCTTTTGCAGATAAAAAGAGAATTGCATACCTTTTTATTTCTTTCTGCTACGTTAAGACTCCAGTTCAGTTTTTTTGTTCAGAATAACACCTAGATACTTGTCGCTGTCTGAGAGGGACGATTCTACTCAATTGGGTTTCGGGAGTTTGAATTGCGGTATCTCGTGCTTTCCGGTAAAAAGAACCAGTTTCATTTTGGAAAAGTTGGCATTGAGACCACTGCCTTTTGCCCAAATGCCGATCTTCTTCAGTGCAAAATCCATAATCTTGCTTAAAATATTTGAGTATTTTTCCTGCACTATTATGACCAAACCATCTGTTTATGTCGTAGCACTTATACCCATTTTACCAAGTCTCTTAAGGATGCCATTGATATCCAGCACCCACAGGAGTGGCGATATGACTCTGCCTTGAGGGGCTGAGGCGCTGCTTTTGCCGTCGATTACAATCGCCTTAGTAAATGCGCATACTAGTAAATGTGCATACTATTTTTGACCGGCCCATCCCATTGTATTTCTTGGCCGGCTAAAATATCTGTCCTACGGGATGCCAGAGCGTTGATTTTAGAAGTGACTATCTTAGTTAATATACTCGTATGACCAGCATAATTTTGCATGGTCTTTCAGTCTTAGAGTTGTTCCTATATTTTGCAGAGTACCATGCAACAATACCTAAAAGAAAACTAAACGTTTAGCAGTTTTTGAACACCTCTAATTTCTGTTACAATAAAATAAATATATAAATAGTTGTGCCACTAACGATAAGAGTGTAATTAAAAGTGGTGGTTGACGACAATAACGAGCGGCATGCTGTGTTCTTCTCTCGTGGTGGCTCCGTAAAGTTCAGTCTATGATCTGTGAAGCGCTTGTCTTGGCATAACATAAATAAATAGGGGCAAGCATGACGTTAAGACCATCCACAAAAAAAGGCATTCAACCTCTCTGTGCCCTGAGACTGCAAACCTGCGCGAGTTGTCAATACACCTATTTTGTGTTCCACAAACCCCTGATTAAAAAGGCGATAAATTGAAGTCTAGTATTCGGCTTCAGACGAAATAATTGACTCGTTGCAGCTAAAGCTGCGAAGATGTGTGCGACTTCAAAATACAGAGTCTGTATTATCACAAGATAATATATTAAAATCCTAAGATCAAAGGCGATTGTTACAGACTACTCCAAGAAGGTCTCCAATACCTCACGAGGACTGCATCAACGAAAAATAACTACAAAAACTTTTTAATTCGCAAGCAAATGAGGAAACATAAAAAAATACGTAACAGATGGGCAATGTTGAGGCAGATAAGTTGGCTAGGCGTTGACTACAAGGACAAGAAATAACTATAGTTGTGATCAATTGGAAGTGTATACAAAGGGTATATTGTCTAAATTATATTCCGAAATTTATCAGAAGAAGAAATATACCAAAGGTGCAAAGCTTAAACAGAATTCTTCAGGGATAAACTTAGTAAGGCAGGATTGTCGTGCTGGAAAACACGAATAATTACTTTTATAGACTGTCTGGCAGGATATCCTTTTCAAACAACAACTAATTCCTTAAATATTATAGACTAATAGTATGCCAAGTGAAAAAAATTCCAATAAATACAATCCAATGTCTTGTTCAAAGCAAACGAAGCCTTTTGAGCTCCGCCAATTACCGGATGTCTCAAAATTCTTGAACATGTTGTACATGTTTTATTGATACATAAAGTACGCGGGTTGTATGATAAGTACCTGTGCTATTTATTCTCAGTATAGTCTGCTTTCAGCTTGACAAGTCATTCAAAAAATATGATTTGTCGAACTCCGCAAAAACGCCTCTGTTTCGGTAATGATTCAGATTCAGTCATGTTCGGAAACAAAAAGAAATCACATGGGGCACAATCTGGAGAATAGGGTGGGTGAGGCAGCAATTCGTAGCGTAATTCGACCAGTTTTGCTGTGGCGATTGCAGAGGAGTGAGCAGGTGCGTTGTCATGGTGAAAAAAAACTTTTTTTTGCCAAGTGGGCCCGTTTTTTTAATAATTCAGCATTGAACCGGTCCAATAAATCAGCCCCGTGATTGTCCTTAATTTCTTTAAATAGTCGGTGAAGATGATGCCTTACGAATCCCAAAAAGCGGTGGCCATGACTTTTTCGGCCGATGGAACCGTTTTCTCCTTCTTTGGAGCAATTTCGCCGGGTTAAATCCACTGTTTTGACTATTCTTTCATATCTGGCGTGTAGTGATGGATCCATGTTTCGTCAACAGCCACGAAACTCTGTAGAAACTCTTTCAGATTGCGCTTAAACATGTCCAAACAGTGTTCCGAAGTTGTCATGCGATTTCGTGTTTGCTCCACTGTCAGCAAACGCGGCATTCTCATGCCCAATTTTTCGTGTCGGATATTTTGTATGCATTCAATTGGAATGTTAACTATGTCAGCAATCACTCTGAACTTCACCCGGCGTAGTCACCTAAATCTGACGGCCTGGTGTTTTGAAACAAAGTTAAATAACGAAAACAAGAAGAGAATGACTCACTGAAGATAATTTTGTTCCAAAAAATCAGCATCCATTTGTTGTTGTTTCATAATACATTCAAAGAATTCTCTTCTCTGCACTTTGTATACTTCAAGTATAAGTGAGAATACTATGTAAAGAGTTTTTCGAACAAATTCTTGACCAGTGTGCAGAATTGATATTCCTGATTTTTCTGCAACATTCTTAAGAACTGTTTCGATATTTTGGATCGAAAGACCACTTGTCAGCTGTTTTTTTTGTTTGTCATTTGCAAAACTTTACCACACAAATGGCGCAAAATTCAAATCGTGAGTGATAGACCTAGACTTTTTCCAAATCACGGTCAAGATTCTATATACTCGTACATATAACGAATATATATAGTGAACGCTTAAATGCTTTTCTCTTTTAACTTTTAGGTCCTTGTAAGCGTAGTGTTATGCCATTAAGGTTCAGTATCGATTATTGAATTCAGGGCACATGCTGGAGTAAACTTAGGAACTCTGAACTGGCTGCACACAATCGAATTCATGTAGAACATCTTTTTAGAGTCATGCAATCTTTTGATATTTCTGCCGATATCATCCTTCTGCAAGACGGCAAAAAAGTGCGCGCCATATAAATATTTAGCTTTCTAAGGATCCTTCTATTCAATCCCGCAGACGAGCGAGAAAAACTACAGACCTTTAAATGAAGCACGAAGACATGGTGAAGTCGAGTTGTTGAGCAGCGCCGGTGTATAGCTATATGTTTGGGCAGAAGGGTTGTATTGTCTTAACGAGAAGATAGATGGCGGTTGTGAAAAACAATTAATAACTAAATAGAGGGCGTACTGTTAGAAACAGGGCAGGAGGATGGTTCTTCCCCAAATTACAATTTGAAATATTCAAATAGTTTTTAAGAAATAAGTTTAATAAAATATGTGCAAAAATTGTGGACAAAGTAATGCGCTGAATTGTTTCTTATGTCGGAGTATATGTCTCACGCCTTTGGCAGTTTTTGCAGTTCTTATGCACTCAACATATCGGTTTCAAATTGTGTGAAAAATATCATGATAAGTAGCTGTAACTTCATGGAAGTAAATGATTTTATCTTGGTTCCGCTAACAAAACCCACAAAATACCAGCGCGGAAGTTACAGAAAGAAGCACTCTTTTCTGATTACTGCTTTTTAGGGCTTAGAAGGTAACTAGGCAAGGTCTTTACAAGCCCGTCACCGGGCAAACAAAAAGATTTTATACAAGACACTGATCGTTCCAACCCTGCTCTAGTCATATAGAACTAAAATGCATGGCCAAAGGTTTGATTAAATCAATTGTCAGATTCCTTGTCATTGTCATTTTTATTCAGTAGCTTTTGCATTTTTATCTTGATGATATCGCGCTTCAACAACGTTCGGAAATTTGGTTCCAAGAATCATGGTTCTGTTCGCCAAACTTAAAGAGCACTTGCACCATATTACAACTGACATAATCCACAATCTGAGGCATTTTCTTTGGAAGATGCAATGGCACCGAAACGCATAAGAAGAGTACGTATTGAGGCGATTATTACATCCGCTCAGGAAAGTGTGAGAAAAGATACAAAGATTCGACATCGTTTACAACAGCTTAGTCTTTGTCTGTCAACTTTATGGAAAACTCAAATATCTTAGCTTAGATAAAAGTCGTGCAAAAATTGAAACCGATTGACCTTCTGTTGAATACAAAATACCGGTGAGTGCGTCCGCTTATCCGCGAAGATAATCCACATAAAATTAACGAAACGCCTTTATACCTCGAAAAATGCGCTGGTGGAATCAGAGGACCAATTTTTTTCAAAAAAGAAGCTAATTAGTTTGTTATAGTCAAGCCGTGATTATTGATTTTTCGCTCCACGATTGAATAGCATGAATGAGTAAGAAATGTGGTTCCAGCAGGACTGCGCTACGTGCCAAACAGCAAACAAAACAATCAACTTACTGAAGGAAACATTCGATAAACGTATAATTTCGCGTAATGGACTGGTCATTGACCTCTAAGATCTTGTGATTTGACGCCTCTTGATTATTTTCTTTGATTATACGTAATGTCGTTAGTCTATGCTGACAATCCAACAACAATCGACGGATTGGAAACCAAAACAAGGCAACAAGTGGTCGAAAAATTTGTCTCTCGGAAGACATTCATCAGATCCGGCCGTAGTGGGCATATGCCTGGAGTTATTTTTAAAAATTAATTACAGAATGTATTCTCTTGATTGAACACAAATAAATGGCTATTTAATGAAACTTTATGTGCTTTGTTCAAAATCAAAGGTAATACTGGCTCTACAAACCACCCTTTACATAATGTCCTTCGTAACATGGCATGTTGTTGTAAAAAAAATATAATTAATTTGCTCTTGCTTGTTATTAGAAGTCAATTCGGGGGAAAGCCATAATTCAATTGACTTTTTTAGCTATGACTGGAGAAAAAGGTACAAGCGGGTCTATCTATATAGAGACTTCAAAGTAGCGTCTTTGTGTAAACAGACTTTATGTCTGTTGCTGAAGATAAATGATTACTTATACATAAGAGTATTTTAATTCGCTAAAAAGAGTTTGAAAGTATGTGTTAAACTTCAAAAGATATATGAATAAGAATTGGTCCAAGCCATTGGATATAATTAAACTTATATCTCATTGTCTCGCTCTCCACAATCTTCTGTAGCCTGCATTGTAGCCCCACCAAAAGGTTTTGAATTTCCTAGGCGCGAATAAGAAATAAAGATGTAAGGTCTTGCTATAAATTTACACCAGATAATAGAAATGAAATTGAATTTAGTTTCAACATACATATAAGTACGTATACATATAATATTTAGATATTCCAAAACCGCGCTCTACACAAAAATGTATCTTTAACCCAGGAAACAATTGAAAAATTGAAACCAAAAACAAACAATAAAATATTTGTGTAACTTAGTACATATCTGTGTATCTGACTACTAACACTTGAATCCAAATCATTTGAAGACGAATCCGTCTGCTTGGTCACATCGGGACAAGAGAACAACAAATTTCTTGGAAAATGCGCAACAGCTCCCTTCTCTTCCTCATTTTCATATTCGTGCATTTTATATTGTTGTTGTTTCTGTTGTAGAACTGCATTTGCAAACAAACTCTTGTAAATCTCAGCTGGCAACAAAAATGGTGACTTGATTTTCGCATGACAGTAGCCCGGGTGAAATCCTACCGCCAAACGATGTGACCCCCGAGCCATGCTACCAGTCGTGCTCATTCCAAACGGCGCTTCACCTGAAAGAGGCTTTATATCCAAATCATGTTGTTGCTCATCAACAACACTTATCGGGCTAATTGAACCCGGACGACAACTGTTGCGCTCTGCATCATCTTCTTCAGTACCGTCACTACTTTTAGTTCTTTTGGCTGAAATACCAACACTGCATTGAGCTGCCGTTGTCAATTGCTCCATAAGTGGTCAAAACACCCAACACCGACCAACGACTTATTCATATGAATTGTGTGCTTTCACACATAAACTTTTTTTTTATCACTTCACATAGGCAGACTTGCAACAGGGTGGAATAAGAAATAAACTTTCTCTATCGAACGCCAAACGCTGAACACTGAGCACCGCACGCTGAACACCGAACTTTAAGCAAAACAACACTTTTACTTTCGCAAACAAAAAAGTTTTTTTTCGTCCCCACGTCCCACAACACTGAAGATACTTGTCCCACAATTTGCGAATTGTGCTGTATGAATTTGTATGTGATTAGTTTTGCTTTAGTTTAGTACCCGCCAAGTGGCAATTAACTGCTGCGATTTAAATGAACACTTAGCACTACATTAACTATAACTACTTTTGTGTAAATAGGATTTAGCTATACGAATAGGACTTAGATATAAAAATTTTACTTGCACTTGAAATAGGAACTTTCGTTGAGGTTAGGTTAAGGGAAATTAGCTTTACATTTTGCTTTTCACATTTTTATCACTGAATTTTGTTGTTGTTTTTTTTTTTTTTTTTTTCGTTTTAGGAACTTGTTGGTTTTCGGTTAGGCAAAGATCGTTTTGGACATGATTTTGAAGGCTAATATGGCGGTGCCTTTGGGTTTGAACCCTTGCATTGTACAAGTACTTATTGCACGACACGGATACTATCTGATGGTAAAGTCCGCGCGCCAATACGTACACGTATCCTTTTCAAGGAAAACTGGTTTCCGAGTGAGGATTGATTTTTTCTTAAGGTGCATTTTCTTTTTTCTATATGTGAGTTTCGTTTGTATGTTTTTTTCTTTCCTTCGTTTCGTTTTAGTTTTCTTTTCTGTTTTTTTTTTTATTATTTTTTTTTAGTAATAATACTACACATACATGAGAGGATATAGAGGAGGATAGTGGAGCTGTATGTGCAGTGCACTACCGAAGAAACGATAGAGACCAGACACGAAAACGAAGACGAAACAAACCGTACCGAAGGACGACGACAACGATTGTGAATGCAATGATATTATTACTGTTTTTCTAACAAAAAAAAAAAAAAAAAATGAATATAAAAAAACAAGGAAGAAAAAAAGAAAACCTAACATGCTTTCAAGAAAGGATACATGCTAGCATTCATCCCTTCGCCTTTACCGCC
Organism: Volucella inflata; assembly: GCA_928272305.1. Lineage (NCBI taxonomy): Eukaryota > Metazoa > Arthropoda > Insecta > Diptera > Syrphidae > Volucella > Volucella inflata. The sequence goes on along the minus strand of OV743716.1, from coordinate 47,586,454 downwards.
CCCTCACTATACGATTTACCTTCCTATTTTTTTTCTTTATTCTTATTTTTGTTTTTTTTTTTATTCTTTACGTTTTTCCCAGTTTTTCCATGCATTTGTATTCCTTTTTTGGTTTTGTTATTTTGCGATTGCTTTCTTTCGCTGTTTTTTTATTCTTTCGATTCTCAATCCCGACCAACAAGCAAACGGCGAGGAGCACACATATCCTTTGCTTGGTTTGCTTGCAATAGCAGGCGACGGCAATGCACACATACAGTGGGTTACAGAGCTTTTCATAGCGCGAATGCTGGAGATACTAGAGAAAATATTCCCATAAAATAACAAGAATGTTTAAGGTACTTTTTGATAAGCCGCTTTATTTTACGTTTCTAAGCAAGAAATGGCTTAACCCCGTGTGGATAAGAAGCGCTGTACCCAATAATAGATGGAGATGGCGTTAGGAATTAGTCTTTTAGAATGTGACAAACAAATATATATCCTTAAACCGTGGACATTTCAATAAAATGGTTCAAAAGTTTCAATCTGTCTCGATCAATGCAAAGCGTGATTTTGACTAGCAATTGTTAAATCGATTCAGAAATCTTAAAAGCTGCCGGTTAGCGGCAGCGACAGAACTTAGCCTATAAGGTGATGGAAATGCATCAAAACTTTGTTGAGCACGAGGCTAAATTGGACAAAATTTCATTGAAAATGAAACGGGTGTGGCTGTTACTGTGACTGGATTGCTCTATGAGTATCTGACTATAATAAATTGTTATTGCCAAAACTTCAAACGGATGTGGACAATGGTGATTTTGGCAAGAAGATTAAATGTACGCAATAGTACATAAGTGGCAAAACTACTGCTCTTTTGCAATTACAAATTACTATTCTCGAAATAGTTTCTTTTGATCATGTGAAGAGAACATTCCAACGCTGCCAATTAAATTTCTCAAAGCCACAATCAGGCATCAATGTTGTTATCTACAAATGTTAAAAAATGTGATGAATAAGTTTATTTAATTAGCCTGGATATGCAACAGAGATCGCAAAGTCATTTGGCTGATATTATTATTAATTATAAGTGGTAAACTTTTTTCTATCGACTTAAGTAAAAATCAAAACTCATCATAAAAATATGTGTTTTGTTTGCTATATTATAAATGGAACCTCTTATTGGAAAGCATTTTAGTATCAGTCAAGCTTTTTAAAAAGCGTTCATTGATAAACACTAAACGAATGTATGTTTTGTCGTTTTGGAAATGCTACTCGTATTAAGCCAAAAAAGTTTGCAATTTTCTTTATAGATAACGATTGCAAAATGCATCAGCGTTATAGGTATGAGAAATGTTTTTTCTGCTCCGCACCGATCTCAACAACTTGGCTTGTCGTGTGCAACAACTTTACGTATTTTACTTGAGGATTTTGGTTTAAAGGCATCCAGAAAAAAACAGCGATTTAGTGCGGTTTATGACTATTTATTTACAACTACGGCCGCCCGAAACATTACTATGAATTTGTTGCCCTAAATTAAAGCCAATGGTTTGGACGATATTTGGTTACAAAAAATGTTTCAATAGATAGTTAATTGCACGCTTTGTGCCGCCATCATGACATCACACATTTTGAATTATTCCTTAGGGGTAGGTTAAGTCCTAAGACTACATATTCATGTAGACGGCTACGATCGGGGATATGGAGGCCAATATTACGCAAGTCATTGGTAAAACACAACTGTAATGCTCGAACATGTTATCAACAATTGTAACTTTGGCATAGACCCTTTTAACCTCAATACGGTCAAAATTTAAAATAAGCAATTTCCAAAAAATAAATATAAAGACCTATTCCTCTGCATAATTGAATTTGTTGACCGGATTCCATTTTGAAAAAAGGACCTCTAAAAGAATCACTTTTTATACAGGTGGGCAAAAGTAATGTCACAATTGGCCAATATGAAAATGAAATGAAGTTGGAAAAATTATATCGGTCAAATGACCACATCCTGAGTTGAGTTTTAATTACAGCTCGCAAAATATCTCGTTCTGAATTGATATCTTTTCCATTGTTGGCTTTCAGGACTTGCAATATTTGTGGTTTGTTATGGTAAATGCGAATTTTTAAGAAACCTTAAAGGAAGAAGTTGGACGCCGTGAAGGGGAAATTATTCGGCTTAGAAATCGGTGATTCAAAATCTCCATCGTTAAGCGAGCTATTGCTCCATCCTGCTAGAGCCAATAAGAATTTCGTCATGAAATATTTCATCCTCAGTCATTAATAAGTTTATTCATACAAAGGCAAAATGTGTTAAAACTTATCGAGATCAATTATGAAAATGGCCATTCATAAAAAATTCACAACAACGCGCTTTATGTGATCGACCAACTGAACCTATCATTTTGAATGTGATGCACAAATTCTAAAAATCTGTTGAAAGCAGATGTGAAATCTTCCAATTCGTACAGCCTGTTTAGTCGAAAACAGTTGATGTTCGTGAAAGTGTGGCCAAGAGCTCAAGCACAGTTTCTCATAGTTTTATTGCATGAGAAGTTTCCAAAACCCATCTTATCGCTAAATACCAATGTTAATTGCCCTTGGGTGTCATGTGATTTGAAACCCTTGTTCTTCTTACTTTGGAGTAATCTTAAAAGAACATCAACAATTTAAAAGCTAAAGAGAGAGGCTGTAAGAGATATTGGTGGAAAAGAGGAGCCATGATGTAAGGATGTCATTCTAAATTTGGACAAACGGATTAACTCGAGTATATGCCGCCGAAGCAGTGATGAACTTGTGACTAATATCATCTTTCACAAATAATTGTTATTGAAAAAAAATTCTTATTGACACACCCTGTAAAAGGACACCCTCTTAAATATCGCACACTATTTTTTTACTCATATTCAGAGTTGAAATTTATTTCAAGCAATATTATTTTATAGCAATTAAGTTCTCGTGGTTCCCAACATCGTGAAAGGTTTGTATGTCAGTCAGCTTACTATTTCTGTTCAACTGCCATTACGCTGGGTAGCAGCATCAGAAAGCTCCTTTAAAGAGGTAAGAGCTCGGTGCCAAGCATTTTGACCGCAATGTATAATAGTATAAAAACGTCAAAGACAGTTCTCGGCCCTAGTTTAGGAGGTACAATATATTGTTGGTCTAATTCATAAGCGTAATATTACCTACAGCCATTGGAAGCGATATAAGCTCGATGCACTCTATGAAAGTTATCGTTCACTACGCTACTTAGTTGTGCTGCAAATAAACATAGAAAAAAGAAGCTTTTGTGAGAATTTGTTAAAACAATGGTTGGAAGCACCGACGTACTATAGATTGCAACTATCTTAATTCTTAGTTCGTATCCGCGTTAATCAGGTTAGCAAATGGCGTGATTATTAGCCCCTTGACCATTTGTGCCATCTTATATAGGAAGAAACTTCCACTAATGGACTGCATCAATTAAGTTTAACTCGGTTTACCGATGAGGATATAGTTGAAGCAGTGCTGTCAGTCAAATTCGATGTGACTGGTCTGGATGAAAGAAATCCAAAATTTTTGAACATCTTTCTACCTTTAATTCTTAAATTTCTGACTCACATTTTTAATCCAGTCCTAACCTTCAGTGAGTATCCGAGCTCATGGAAAATCGCTAAAATACACCCGTTTAAAAAAAAAGAGGAATACCGACCTATTGCAATCTTGCCAAAAGATGCTGCAAAACTGCGATTCTTCTTGTAGTAGACGACTTTTACAAAGCTATGAATAATAAATGTGCAACGTTTTCAACATTATTAAACTTCACAAAAGCATTCGACATTGTTGATCCTTTGGTACTCCTTAACAAACTGCCTTCATATTATCTTTGTTTACAACTATTAAGTAAGTCGTCAGCAATGTGTGTCTGTAAGAAATCACCTTTCCTTCCTTCTTGCAGTTCCTACAGGAGTGCCCCAGGGATCGATCCTTAGATCTCTGTTATTCTCGCTGTATGTTAATCAGCTTCATTGGCTGGTTTATTATTTATTTACTATATTTACTATTTATTAAACATATAATAAATTACAAATTATATAGGAGTACAAAACATATAGCTCTACCTACCAGGGCATAAATTAAATTAAATACTTTTCTAATGTTTGTTTCAAAAGGAACCACAAGTACATCCCAAAGGTTAGTGTTATGAAAAATTGTTTTTGCTATTTGTTGTATTTTTGGGCAATCCTACGAGTATATTAGGTGTCTTATTATTAGTTGGACATCGATTTGGCAAATATGACGGTTTGGTAGGTTATTCTTGTTAATGATGTGGTTGTTTGTTATGAAAGTGTTTCCGAGCTTTAGTTGGAGAAAGCATTTTACCATTCTTTTTGATGTTGTTGTTGGATATACGAGTATGATCCATTGTCCTTTAGGAATAAAGGCAGAGTAATGATATTGTCTCCAGTCTAATTTGATTTTTTTTAACACCAGAACATTTTGATTTTCCTTTCGATGTCTGTTTTGTTGTTCATAAAAAATGTGATATGAGGTTCTTTAAAGGCATATTTTGCTGCGGTAGCTTCAAGTTAATTTTTGGTGATACCTGCATGACCAGGAGCCCAGATAAGTTTGAGCTTACTTTTATTAAATATTAACTTGTCTTGCCCTGCCCACTTCGCTTTTAGAACCATCTGTAAAGGCAATATTCCAATGAGGATGTTTTTTTTCGATTTCTCTGAACTTTTGGTTGTAAACAGGTTATGTTTTCCGGAAGCACTACAAGTTCAGTGTTAATACTCATATATTCTTTAAGCAACAACCATGGCGGACATTTTTTGATTGGTAGCGTTGACATGACTGTTTTACAAATGAGATTTCCATTGTTTTTAAAAAATGGACTGAGTTTTAAATTGCGTGGTGTCTGCCAATCTGTTTACGGGTTAATAATTTGTCGACATCGAACAGTCTGGGCAACTCTGGCGATGTTGCAATTTTGTAAATAAGGAGTGAGGTCAGATATTTGACCGGTGCTGAATCGATGGAGGGCCACTTTCTGTGAGGGGTAGTCCTGCTTTAAGGTTAAATCTTGTAGCGACATGGTATGGTGTCGAGATTCCTTGCAAGTTTAATTTAAAGCATTTGCCGTAGATTACAAGTTCATAGTCAATCTTTGAGGGAACTATTGATTTTGTAACATTAATAAGTAAGTTGACATGAGAGAAACCATTCATAGATGCTAGTATTTTAACAATATTCAACCTGGCGGCTAGGCTTTTCTTAAGCTCTAGATAATGGTTCTTTAAACTACAGTTTGATTCGAAGTATATACATAAGATTTTAAGATAATTAATGTTATTTATGTTAGTATAATTAAAGATTAGAGAAATATGCTAAGTAAAACTAATTTTTTTTGCAAATGTGTAGAATAGAGCCTTTTTCTACGGAGACTCTGAAGCCTGATGTATTACACAAAGTTTCGAGTTCCTCGAAAATCTTTAAAAACAAGGTTGTAACCATTCCATTTTCTTTCACTTGGTGGAAATGATGAGTTCATCAACAATAACTAACTGGCTTGATATTTCCCAAAATACTGGAGAACAATATACAACTAGAACAAATAAAATTACTGAAAGGGGAGATTCCCAGGGAATACCATTTTCTAAGTTTTAAACGCTTGAGAAAACTATGTTTATTTTGGCTTGAAATTTTCTGTTGTTTAGGAGCGTCCTTATAATTTTAAAAATTTTGGACCAGTTTTCCATTTTGCTTACTTGTATAGTGTGACATAGACACCAATGCGATCAAATGCCTTTTCAAAATCAATTGAAAGGATCGAGCCATGGTTATTACTTGATATAGCTGTAGTAACATAGTTGTCAACAGCAACATATCAGTTGTCCCTCGACCATGTCTAAACGCTACTTGATTAATATCTTATAAGTTTTTCTTCCCAAGAAGCCAAGACATTCCTTTAGATATAATTTTTTCGAAGATTTTTCCTTTGCATGGGAGAAGGGATATTGGACAGTATCCTTTGATAGAGGTGGATATTTTTTTTTTGTCTTAGAGATAGGTGTCACAGTTGCAGTTTTCCAGACCTAAGCAATGATCCTTGTCATAAATATATTAATAAACAAATTAAGCTATCGTTGTTTAAGAACTAGTGAGCAATCTTTTAGCATTTTGTTATCAATTCTATCGAAACCAGGGGTTTTTCCCTTAGCACCACTTAGTTCGATCATGTTGATGGGGAGTTCCATGAGTTCAGTTTTGTTGGGAATAGTTTTTCTGCATAGCCGTCTTAGTTTTCCTAGCGCAGAAGTAAGGGTGAAAATTAGAGTCATTTGAATACATTGACCAGGTTTGGGAAAAGTGCTCTGCAATTTGGTAAGGACATTTTATGATTTGAAGTCCGAGTATAATAGTTTTAATTGAGTATGGTGTATAGTTTCCTGTCAATGTTTTTATATCACTCCAGAGTTCTTTTGGAATTTGGCTTGTTAAATTTTGCAGCATTCACAAGTTCGCTGATGATCTCCAATTGCACTTGAGCTCTAAGTTAGAATGTATAGAAAATTCTATTGATCAGGTAAATAAGGATCTTCTCATCATTCAGTAGTGGGCGCAAAAGCAGGATTTATCATTTAATCCGAAAAAATCCAAAACCTTATGCATCTGCAAACACAAGTTAGATACATTTATCTTCCATCCAATCAATTCGGGCAGGTCAATTATTGATTACGCCCTTTCAGCTAGAAATCCGAGTCTTACCTTTAATGAGACATTAACTTGTACTGACCATGCAGCTGCAATATTCAGTAAAATATACAAAACTCTGTGTCAGTTATGGCCAACTCAAAAGTATCTGCCTCTTAAATCCAACGATATAAAAAAAAACACTGTGGCGCTGGCAGCCCGGTATGGGCCATGGCCTAGCTTCTTGACACTCATTTGTGTTGCTCATGTTTTCATTTTCGTCACATCTGAGCGGGGCCTACGGTTTATCGCCGAGTCCGAACGGCACTCCTTAGAAGCTTTTTCGTAGGCAATTTTTTACTTTCGGGAGTTTGCCATTACACACCGAAAGGGTGATGGCGAATTGAAAAATTGTTAGTGACCCAGCCAGGAATCGAACCCAGACTCTCTGCGTGATAGTCAAATGAGCTAACTATCGCGCAATCGCCATCGCCAACGATATATAAAATATAATACACGGTAAATAATAATAAAATGAAAATAGGAATAAACATCTGAGACATTGTATTGAAAATGATGTTTGTATTGATTTATTTTATCTTATTGCACATCCTTAACTCTTATGTACTTGTCACTAAATTAAACTATCGTAAGCTATCATAAATATCTTTAAATTTATTTAAGCTTTCACAACCAGTGAGATTGTCATCTAAATACAAATACAAATACCTTTAATTGGAAGCCTGTGTTTCAATTCAAAGTACTACATACCATATATTAAGAAAATCCGACACAAATTTCACACTTAATTCATCAATTGGTGTTTTCGGCATTCCTGGGCGAGAGTCATCCTTTATGCTTTCACGGCCTGCACAGTCTCAACTGTGTGAGAGTACCTGAAACACCTGATAGGACTATATGTATGATCAGGCAAAACAGTTTTGTTGAACTAGACATGAGAGAATTTGTATTTAGATTGCATATCCACTTATCAGTGTTGTACATATGTTCACATAAAATCGATGTGAACGGGTCTAACAGGCTCTAGCAGTATAGGGCCACGTGTCTTATATTCAACCAAAAGTTTGGTTAGAGAATGATTTTAAAATTGGGTTATGTGAATTAAAATCCAAAATTTGCAAACAAAAATGTTAAACTACAAACAATTATATTTTAAATTTATTTCCAAACTTACAGAGCGCTTCACCCATTTACCCGTCTTTCTGGGTAAGATATTCTTCAAATCATCCATAAATTGACATTCAAACCCTGTACGCACCAATACGAAATTGCAACTCGAATTTATTAAGTTGTCGCCATTGTCAACAAATAAGCATTGGCTAGCTGGCAGTTATGACGGACTGAAATTGGCCTATTTTTGTATAAGACCCATAATGATAGCCTATAGATTGTAGAACGCGCTGTTCGTTTGCTGATTGGGCTCTGGGGCAGTTAGAAGTATGCTGGCTTTCGAGAACATGTTATTTGACATCTTAAGGCATTTTTCTTCGAGGTCCAGCATTGATTTATGCGGATAAGTCAGTAGCTAAGCTATTAATCATTCTACTCAAAAAAGTGATTAAAAATTGGTCTCAGGATGGATGATCAGAACCAGGATGATTTTTATAAACGAGGTGGTCATATGGCCAAACCATAATTGCCAAAAATGGTTCAATCAAATAGAAAAAACTCTTTTTTTGTTGATATGCTGGCAAAGATGGTTCTCGTTTAAAATTGCGCTATCGAGGTGTATCTTATGTATTGTGCCTCCGAGCATAATCAGCCAAACAAAAAGTTTAGTTACTCGTAGTAGTGCTGCAAATATGCAGTAACATAAATAACATAGCTTCAGATAGCAGAATTTACATCTTATGTGGGGCATTCGAGTTGAAGAGAAGCTTAAAGCCCAACCGAGTCCAATGTGACTGATTAATATCTTTTTTAAGGCAAGGGGAGCAGGACACGATACAAAGTTTTCAGCTTAAGCTGATAACAAGCGATTTGATTTTGTATTCTAAAAAAATTAGTACGATCTTTAATTGAGATTTATTCCCATTGTTGATATCCACGAAACATGCTAGGTATCCCTGATAAGCTGTAGTTGGTCATTGATCGAAGTCATCCTGATCAATGATATCGGACTCAAATTTGACCGATTTTCTTGGAAATTAGCTGCACATTTTCAATAGTTACAGAGTCGATAGAAATGTGCCTAATAGAGATCGATTAAAGAAATCTCTTTTGCATATACAAGAAAACTTCTACGATCCGTGATATCTTTTTTAGGAATTCCATAGTTCTATGTCGTTAGTCACTGTATAGAGGTAGCTCACTATATGTACATAGAAATCTATAATTTTTCTTTATGTGGAAAATGCAAGAAAAATGTAAACCCGTTATTTCCTTCTTTCCACTGCTCCATTTTTTTCTTCGAGACTATTTTTTGTGCTTCTATTTTTATTTTTTTTTCATCCTTCGTTGCTTTTTATTTTGATGTTGCTCTTACTTCTTTTTGCCAGGAGTACAAGTGTATGAAGGGATGAATGTTCGTATATATATATATATATATGTGTGTACGGTGTTGCCTTCATTTTTCTTAAAGCATCCTCTGTAGTCGTCGTCATCGTCGTCGCGGCCCTCGTCCGCGCTTCGGAATAGTAGAGGAATAGGAGTACGAGTATTATGTGTATGTGGATAATGTTTTTCTTTATCCAACGTTTCTTTTGAAATGTTTAGTTGGAGTTTTCCTTTTTTTCGTTATTTTTTTCTTGTTTTTTTTTTATTTTTTCTTTTCCTTTGCACTTTTGTTTTTCTTCGTTTCCCAGTCATTTCTCAATAATTTTTTCTCAACGTCCTTTCTTGGATGAGAGTGCTCCTTTTCTTGATGGAGTTGTGGGGGTTTAAGGTCGAAATGTATGTATGCTTGTCATTGCATGCGATACGTTGGCTCTAACTGCAATGGGTAGTGGATGGAGAAAGGATATAGGACAATGGCTTCCATTCAAGAAAGGTGGCACGAATGAATGGCAAGGTTGTGGGGTGGAGGTGGATATAGGACGTTTTGTCAGAGTTCAATTAGGTGACAACCGCAATGAAAGATTATCACTGCATAAAGCAACGGAAATGATAAAATTTAACTTTCAAGGCTAAAATAAATCTACGAGAAGGTTTGCTGGAACAATTTCCAAAGTCATATAACTTTGCAAACAATGAGTACACTAGGTTAAAGAACTCAAAATGGCATGGAGATTAACAGCCACCTGTTGCTCTGAAGTCAAGTGACAAAAGCTTCAGCTATTTTATGTTCTTTGTGAATAATAAACTTACGATTTGAATTTAATTTATGTAGTTCTTATAGAACTCAGGAAAGGAGCAGACCATAAAATGATAGTTTTTCAACGTACAGCTTGAAGGATCATGTGTCCAGTTTGTCATGTTATTTTAAACTCATCTGGTGATCATTAATAAAAACTTCGATAAGGAAACGACTTTGAATTGGCTAATCGTAACAAAATGATGATGGTTATCAGTTTAACTCCCAGTTATTTCGAAACCACTGCAGTACTTTTTGTTGGTCTTAAAATTCTGTGTCATAAAAGATCTGGTGCTTGTACTGAGAACCCTAACACCTTCTTTGTTCACATTTATACTTGATTAAACCATTAGTTAATCCAACTTTAAGAAAGTTATGGTTTTGAATTACTTGATACAATTTGAACTTTAATAATCAATAAAAGTCTGCATTGATTTCACAATATGGCTCACCCTCTTACATATATAGTCATGTTCAATGCAGAAAGCATATCCGGTATACAAATTCGGTATTTATTCAGGCCACAAGCACAAAACTTTAAGCCAATAAGCGACGCATAAAATGCTGTTATAAAATGGTAATACTCCTACTGTCATCAAGGACTACCATCATTTTCAAAGACTTCTTGACCACCAAGGCAAACTCATTGCTTGTTTGCATCTTGGCTTATTAATTGGAACAAGCTTAGAGAATGCCATCCATATGCAGAGGGATAAGGTCAATCTTGTTTTCTATTCAGCGTATACACGCAAGATTAAGCATGACACTGTTCGAAGTCTTTATTCTCTAGGGCATTGTACAGTTTGGCGCTCGACTCGCGTCCAAACTGCTTCAACCTATACACGGCTTTCTTCAATTTACTAACCTTCTCTTTTTTGGCTTCACCATCGAATGGTCTGTCTATCCCCTATTAGTTCTTCATAGAAGTGAGTTGCTGTCTCGTCGATCTGATGTATCTTGAGACTTTGTTCAGCAGCAAGCGTCAATATTTATCTCAATACGAGTAATTAAAAACGAATTTCAGCTGAGAAAGTCTCGGTGTGATCCATTCCGAACTTCTAGTTACAACCCTTTTTAGCGATCTACACTCTCGCACTTCTTGATGATTGAAAACTTATTAATATTATATGAATTGTTGGATAGCTGGTGGCCCAACTACAATAGGTCCCAGACATCGTAAGTCAATAATCAGTTGTTTTAACAATCTTTGACACCCCCTCCAATTTAATACCCCCTTCACTTGTAATTGGTTTGAGTGAAACTGATTTGAATCACTTACGTGTAATAAAGCCGGTAAGCCCTTAGTGTGATCGCATGAAGTATGTTTGCAGTTTCCCACCAATCTAGCGCTACCACTTATAGGTATACGATCGGCACCCTTGTAAGAACTTTCAATACAACAAATCATGATCCAGTTCGTCAGCAGTATCAGCAACATTTTCAACAGATAGCACAACAGCAAAATCATTAAAAAAAAAACTCCTCTCGGGGATGTAAGAACTTCTTCAAAAGAAGGGAAGAGATACCATCTAGACTAGCAGATTTGTGCATGTTAAAATCTTTATGTACCCTTGTCACTACTACACACAAGCGTGAAAGTGGATTTTTCACAATGAAGATTCAGATTGACCCTTTCAATAGAGCTGACAATAGAATGCTATTATAAATGATCTTGGGATGGAGAATAAGGTAGAATTTCTGATGTTTTTGATCCAACAAACTTTACTACTCTTGGGGCATTGTGGTACTTTTTGTCTCAGTTTTTGATCTTATTGTAATTTCAAGTTCAAGCACCACAACAAAGAACTTATGTATCATTACATTATCACGTAGAAAAGCTGCAATTGCAAGAGATGTCCAATATCTTCGGCGAACGCGTATCACGAAATCTTTCAACAACTCCTTTGCCATCAGAATCAAGTGCCGAAGACCACATTAAGCTCAACAACAAAAACAAAAAGCATATACAGCGGTACTGCAACGCTCGTGAGCTCTACGAGCAGAAAATACAAAAAACCACGGACTTCTCCAGAGGAAGAAAACAGAGCACGAGTAGCTTGAGAAGTTGTACACCCAGGAATAACGTACGGAAGTGTTACCAACAGGTAAAAGCAAGAAGACTAATATTGAAGCCTGTAAAGCTGAAGAAGAAAGCCGTGTAGTAGAATCACAATCGATACTGAGAATGTGGAAGCCTAACAACTGGCCGTCAGGCACAATAAACCACTCAAACTAAACGATAGTCGCCAAACTAAAGTCAAGTAAAGATACAATATTTAATCTGAAATTAAAAAAAAGAACAGGTCGATCTGAAGGCTTACCAGCCGCAGTATTCAGAGCTGCTGGAAATGACTTTATAGAAAGCACACACCAACTCATTTCTCAAATCTGGTCAAAAGAATGTATGTCTGATGAATGGAACCTCAGCATCGTCTCAGCATCCAAAAAAAATGAGACCTCCTCAACTTTGAGAGTTATAAGTCTTTTTCGAAAGTCTGTGCAATTGCTAGCGTAAGCAATTGAAAAAATACATCGGCCTGTCACAGGTACGTTGGCTAGTATTGTACAATATTGACGAATTGAAAAGAACGTCACAGACGACAGCTGTAATTTGGAGGTAGTAAGGCACTTTGTCCACATTAGCTCTGCTGTAAGTTCCACCAACAACACCCCAGCAGAAATAGAATGAAGAATCACTCTTGCAAATTGATGTTTCATTGGGCTAAGAGCCAATGGAGTATTAAAGCGATTGGATACTGGAGCTCCGGCACGCAGAGTCTTCGAAACTAGTCCGGAGTGAGAACGCATTAGAAAAATACCTCACCTCAGGTGGTGTGCATAAGAAGTAGGTGAACCTAAGCAGACATTTAGTGCGCAACTCAAAGCAGTTAGCTAAAAAGCGGTTTAATTAGAGAGGCTTGTTAGTTTGGACCCAGGTTCACCTTCTTCCACCACAGAACTGACAAATAGGATATAATTGGCCTTATTATAGCCATGAAGATCCAGAGGACCTTTCTCGCCCATTCTTTGACACACTTAAACATAGCTTTCCTTCATTGATGGCATGATGCTGTTTCGGTTCATTGGGTGTTGGAAAATTAAGGCAGCATATCAATATACTTTAATCAAATTTGCATCACACTGCAAGAATTCTAGGACATCCACAGGATTTTATCTTTCAACAGCACAATGATACGAAATACTCGCCCTTGGATACTGTATAACAATCTGAAATTTAAAAACTCCACCTCAAAGCTCTGAAAAGGGCAGAAGTATTACGATAGATAGATAGATAGATTTATTTTTACGTATAATAGTTTACATTTGGCTTATTACCGCACACTTTACAATACAGGGATTCGATATACTACCTTTCCACTAAATTAATTTAATTTTTAACAACAAAAAAAACTTAACAAATATAAGAATTTTAGAAGAAAACACCACTAAAACCTTCCCTAAAAGAAAAAAAAAAAATAAATAATAAATAAAAAAATAACAGAAAGAGCACATTAATATGCAAATGATATATAAATAATTAAATAAATAAATAAATAAATAAAACAAATTAAGCAAATAAATAAATATAAGTATATATTTATTCGCATTTAATTAGCGCATAATTCATTTATGAGAGGGTTATCAGCAAAACTATTGTACATCGTTCTACAAATTTCAATTTTAGTTTTCTAATTCTTTCATAAATCAGTTCAACATTCGCTTTAATGTGCAGATCTAGGGTAGAATGATGCCAGGGTAATTTAAGCATCATTTTTCAAATTTTGTTTTAGCATAATTGTAGTTTTTTTATGTGGCATATCGCACAATCGCCCCAGACTTGGCTTCCATATAACAGAATCGCTTGAAATATTACTTTATAGATTATTACCTTGTTTTCTGTTGAAAGGGATGATTTTCTATTTATGAATGGATACAACATTTTGATGGAAATGCCTATTTTCGTTACTGTTCTACTTATGTGTTCGTTAAATGTTAGTTTTGTATCTAGATGAATCCCGAAATATATAAGACACGTCGCCCAAGGAATTTTTACTCCATTAACTTGTAATTGAGTGGATGGTTAAAAGCAATACTTTCTTTTTCTGGTAAAAAAAGATAGCTTGCATTTTATCTTTATTCAATTTAATTTTCCACTTTGAATAATATTTCCTTAATACTTCAATCTCATTTTTGAGGCTGCTTTCAATATTGGAAGCGAGATCATGTGCAGAATATATTGCTGTATCATCAGCACAAATGGCTGCTTCACAATTAAGTAAGTAAGGGAAATCAGAAGTGTAGAGATTATATAGAACAGGACCTAGGACAGAACCTTGGGGAACACCAGAATCGAAAGATATTAAATTTGAGACGCCACAGTTAACATGAACTTTAAAACAACGACCAGATAGAAAACTTTGGACCATTCCACAAATATATGATGGAAAGTTGAAATTTATCATTTTAAATATCAGGCCGTTGTGCCACATAGTATCGAATACCTTTTCAATGTCTAATAGTACCAATCCAGTTGATTTGCCTGCGGAGCGATTTGCTTTCACATAATTACAAATTCTAAGAACTTGATGCGAGGTGCTATGATATTGCCTAAAACCAAATTGTTCATTAATAAATATATTATTATCACAGATATGCTTGAGAATATGATATTTCAGAACTTTTACCAGTATTTTGCTGAGGCTACTAAGCAAACTTATTGGTCTGTAACTTTCAGGACTTTCGGGTGGCTTGCCGCCTTTGAACACTGGAACAATTTTGGCTAACTTCCAAGAGTCAGGAAAATACTCCATTTTTAAACAAGCATTACTAAGGAATGCTAGATACTTTATTCCGGACTTGGGTAAATTTTTGATGTATATGTTTTTAATACAGTCAGTGCCGCCTGTTTTTCTTATTTTTAGATCTTTGACTATTACATTGAACATCTTCGTGTGAAACACAGAAGAAAATCGTTGTATTGTGGTATTTCCAATATTTTCGGTTTCCATATCACTTAAATTTGTTGCTAGGTTGTGGTTTTTTACAAGGCTCGAAGTAGGAGCATTTGCTTTTTCAACATCCGAAAAATATGTGTTATTCGAGTTTTTTAAGAAAGGCAATTGTTTTCTTTTATTTTTTATTACCTTAACTACATTCCAAAAAGGTCTGGCATTTTGCCCAGTGACTTAAGTTTATTATTCCAGTCTTTAAGGCGAACGTGCAGTATATTTGAGGATATAAGTTTGCTGAGATATGATACCTCATATTTGTAAAAGGGGTCCCGATATCTCTGCCAGTTTTTCCAATACCGGTTCCTTAATTTTATAAGCTCCAAAATGTAAGGAGGAAGCTTAATGTAAACTTCATTTATCGTTTTTTTAGAAACACTGTTTTCAGCAGCACTCAAGGGCTGAAACAAGCAATAAGGACAGAATGGAAAAAAATTCAAACGACGTTGACTAAAAAACTGGTGGAAACGCTATCAACTAGGTTAAAAGCAGTTCAAAGGGGATACGAGATTTGTTTAGTTTTAAATACAATTTTTTCGCTTTATTTATAATATGTTAAGAACAAAATATTAAGTTTTCTACTAAGTATTTATATTTTCATTATTATGGCTTAAATTTTGAGAGATATTTGATTTGTATTGCCTTAAAATTAACGTTTTTCTGAAACATATCAGGATGTATGTGCCAGTCGGCTTAAAATCATCAAAGAAAGCAAAAGTCTGTTTAACGGCCTCACCCATCACCAAAACCGATCAAATATACCAGTTACGGCGTGTTGTGTTAATCAGCTCACTAGCAGCATCATTAATAGGAGCTGGTTGTGAGCTGATTTTGATTGAATGAGCGTCAAGAATGAGAAGGATAGTCTCTATTTTCGAGTCAGTGGAAGTATCATACAATTTTTTGGGTGGTTCCAGTTTAGTTGATCTTCGTAAAAATCTTTATAAGAGGCACGCCTCGAAATCTGAATAAGCTTTCTATATTCTTTTTGCATCGATCTGTTAGAATTGCAGTCTTCCTCCAAATAAGTCATAAGTGACCTGCTACAGGTTTCTTGTATTTCTTCAGGAAGAGGCTGCAGATTTGCATTCCATCAACGGAACGGGCGATCAAGAGGATTGTTTCAAAACACTTGGCGAGCGTTTCGTTCAGTTTCTCAACAGCTTCCTCTAACTTTTGTTTGACCTGATCGTAGGGGGAGCACTGTGTAGTGAGTTCGGCACATACAGACAAGTTCTCGGTCTTTCCGCTCATTTGTCGTATAGTGATATGAAACTACTTTAACACCCGAAACTACACATGCGTTCATTCCACACTGGTTCCAGAAAGATATTGTGCGAGTGCAATAGGTAATAGGAAAATATTTTAACACTCGTCAGAAAAACACAAAAAGTATCTGAAGAACGATTTAAGGCAAACAATGGTTCGTTTATTTAGTTTAATAGAGGACTGGTGAATCAAATCAATTACAGGGTATCAAATCAGCATAGGTATCGGACAAACAGTCGGACTAAAATGTGAATCGGAAAAAGCTAAAGTAAAAACACGCGAACAAACAGATAATTGCAAGTTACAAAAACATTTAATTGGAATTTTTGCAGGTTAACTAGGACAAAAGGGGAAAAAAAGGTCCGATCGGCTTGACAGAGTTGTAACGAAAATCGTAAGACAAATTAATTTGTTTCCAAATAATTTGTTAAACTATGAATGAGAGCATGTCCAAGAATAAAAGTATGTTACACACACAAGTATTCATTCTCATCGCTCTTTACCAATTGACCAGAATGCATCAGGACACTCGTCGCATATTTCTTCTGCACAAAATCACCTTTTTAAAATAATTCGTTGGTCTTTATGGAATTATATTCTTTTTATAACTTTGACGATTATTCAAACCCTTCCATCCACCGCCCCAAAAATGTTTGAATAATTAACTGCACTCACAGTCCGCACATCAACAGGTATGCTCGTTGCCGTCATCTGTAGCATACTCGTATGGCTACATATTTTTTTTTTCACCACTTCTTCACAGACGAACAAAAGGACCATTCGAAGGGATGGTCGATCTAAATATAATTCCCAACGAAATATGAAATATCCCCACAAGCGCAGATTCAACCCTGAGAGAAAAAGGCTTTTTTCCAGTAGTAAAGACACAAACACGGAGTGGAGAAAGTTTCTGCAAAGGATAAAAGTTTTCGAATTTCTTTTCGGGTACCTACATGTGGAACGTGATAAAAATCAAACTACATGTTGTCCTGGAACATAGGGTTCACAGTGGATCGTAAGTTGATGTCTCTGTCCCCTCGATTGTCAGCGTTGTCTGTCTGTTTCTTTCTGGCAAAGGCAGTTTGAAACAGTTTGAAGAAGCAACGCCCCCATTATCTTGTTTTTTTGTGCATTTTGCATTCTCTTTTAGTGTACAATCCTGCTATTGGCTATAGCTAAGAGAGAACGAATGAGTGGAGTGAGAGTAATTTCGATTTGAGTGGAATTTAGCTTCTCGAATTTGATGTGAATGGATTATTATGGATCTGACAGCATAATCAGATGTCAATCAAAATGACAATTCATTACTTTAGTTTAATGTTATTTTAATCAAGTTAGTTTATGACTTAGTAGGTACATGAACTTCATAGTAGCAGAGGTGTTGGAAAAGTGTTTGACAAAAGACACGAATCTTTCAGCAATGGAATGTGGAAAAATGATAGAAAAGAATCAATCCAGGAAAAGTTACAAAGATACCTTTAAAGATTCTTTGGAATTAATACAGCAAAAAGAAGTACATATGTACTTGCTTACTTACTTAGGTACCGTTGAAGTTCGGGTTTGGATTATAAGCTAACTCTTTCGTTGTTCCTCCCTGTTTTGATTCGACAGGAAATGATTGGCTTTGCCTCTGTTTACCGCTTAACCCATTCTAGCAGATTCCCTTTCAATACCGAAAACAGCCCACTAAATTCTACTTTTTATGTCAACTTCATATGCGTACGCTGTAGTTAGATCTACAAACTTGTGAGTTGTTGACTTGTGAGTTCCGCAGAGGTCTTTCAAATATTGTGTGAAAGAAGTCACATATTAGCACTTTGTCTGAAACCTATACTGATATCATAGGTATCGAGCCTTTGAACCTTTGACCTATCAACCCTAGAATGGTAAACATCGCCTGCGAGGCGAAGCAATTGTTTTTTGCGATATTTCCCAATCGCTTACTCGTATCAAAGCGTGCGCTCTACCAACTCAGTTGAGTGTTATAAGTAATAATAAATACCTACGTTTTTCTTTCTGTTTTGAAATTTTGTTTTGTTTTTTAACGGTGAAATTGCGTTTTTTTTATAAAAGTCGCCTCACAGGCGAAGACTGGGTGTTCGGCGTTCGCTTAAATTCCAGAAAACAACAACAATTCCATTCTGTTGATTTTTCTCCAACCGGAATTCAGTGAGCTTAACATACACTGCTATTCTACAGCCGAATAGCAAGGAACAAATATGAAAAGCAGGGAGTACTGTCGTCAGCAAATGAATATACATATGTATTGGATTATAAGTAGCAGGCAAGAGATCATACATAAATGAAGATTAAGAAGAGTGTCGGAGAAGGAAAGGAGCTCTGATTCACACCAACATATATTTTGTGAATATCAGACTGGAAACCATCCAAGATAATTTGAATTAAACGTTCCGAATTTCTCATCCATTGAAGAAGAGATTTATCGATTTCAAATGCACGCTTTTAGACAAAGGAACCAGATGCCAAATTTTGTCAAATGCGTAAGAAATATCAAGTGCAACTATCTTGCTCTCACCAGATTGATCTATGTTTTGGATTCCACCTTTCGGTGAAACATGCCATCATATCATCAGTTTCTACGAAAACCGTACTGTACTATATTTTCGAAGTACGAAATGAACCGACTTACGCTTGAACAGCGTTGGGAAAAATTGCAAGGTGCATACTGTATTGCCGAAACAGTGCGAATTTTAGAAAGAAATTTCCGAGAACCTCAATTTCAATTTCAAGCCGAATTGCCATGTTTGGGGTGCGGAAAACCCACGCGTAGTCGCAGAGAGCCCAATCAGTGGCGTAGCTACCGGGGGTGTTACAGGTGGCAATCACCGGGCCCCTCAAGCTCAGGGGGCTCCAAACTCGTCGGTAGTTTAATTTCCAAGTCGACGATAAATGAATCCTCTTTGAAATTAATTCAAAATTAAAGTGAAGGGTTGATTCTTGTCACAGCATGTTTGCGCACAACGTGGCGCTTCGTTTCAAGGATTTAGGTCGCAGGTCCCTTTATCACAGTCCGATGTGCATTATGGGCCACGGAAGGATAATCGAATGATATCGGCTCCTTCTCATTGTGCATTATTTCTTTGCGCCGTGTGAAACGGTTTTTGTTTGTTCCAGTCGCTACGAAGGATATTTTACCTGCAATAGGCCATAGCGTTGTCCTGATTGCTCTTGTGCCAACCTTCATATTGCTTGCTTGCTGGGGATATGCTCGAGTTACTGTTTCTATACCTTATTTAAATAAAAAATTTTAAATAAAAATTTGATTTTGAACCAATGCCTTAACGTAGCCCCACAGAAAATAGTCAAGCGGCGTTAAATCGCACGAACGAGTCGGCCAATCGACTGGCCCATTTCTTGAGATAACACGCTCACCATACTTACTCTTCAATATATCGATTGTAACGTGTGCTGTATGAATTGTGGCACCATCCTGGTTTCAATTCTTGAGTCAGCTTGATCTAGTATGGGTGTAAACCAAGATCCTTACGCAAAATACGCCATAATGTGGTTTGAGCGATGCCCAATTCTTGATAACCCCGTGGAATTGACTGATTTGGATCGTTTGCTACGTACGCCTGAACGGCAGTGATTTTTTCGACACTTCGACCAACCCGTTGTCTCACTGACACGGCAACATCACACAACGAATATGTAGACTCGAATTTTTGCACTAAACGTGTTATTGCCTATCTACTAGGACGAGAATTACGACCGAAAATTAGAATTAACGCTCTTAAGGTTGTAGTCATCGACTCCGAATTTCGGTAGAAAATTTTTATAATTTGCAAACGTTGCTCGTTCGTGTACTTTACCATGATGACAAATGTTGAGTTTACTGAATAAATTGATAGTGACAGTTTAATCACTTATGATGTGAGTGCGTTCACAAATTAAATTCAAATTTGTTAAGTTCCTATTGGAAAACCCAATACAAGGTGGCGCAAAATTAATCGTCCAATTTTGTTTTTGAATTATATTTATACTAAATAAAAAAATGATTTTAATTGATGGAAGTCTTTACTTGGACCTTTACAATTGTTTGTGTTAAGTGAATAAGATGATATCTGCCAAGTGACTGCCGCAAGTGTTGATACACATTTGTGCCCATTTTATCGCATATTCCATGACTTTCCGCAAGATTTCCGGTGATAACTGTTCGCATTCCTGTCGAATATTCTTCTAAACCTTCGGAGGTGATTTTTTCACCTTGAAACCGTAAGTTGCGGTCATATAGACCACAAGCTCTTCCATACATTTAGTATGGAAAGGCAAATAAAAACAAGAAAATTTTGATAACATTTTTAAGAATTCTATTGAGAGCTCAAAATAAAGCGGCGAAACATTTCGGAATCCTCATCATCTTCAGTGGCAGCATTACACAAACTGCATATCATTTGTAAATGTTCCTTACACGTATGCTTTTTACATGAGGAAAATGCTGTACTGGCTTTATTATCTTTTGATCGTGGGCAAACTGCGCACCGGGCGCTTTAAAGTTTTCCGTCTACCGGCACCTGGACTTCCAAAATTGAGTATTCCATGTTTTTTATGGCTTGAGCGGTAGCTCCGTATATGTTTTTGCCACGACCAATTCTTTCCATGATTTGTGGATGGACCAATTCTTCGCCGAATTTTCGAAGGAAAGTGCGACGTCTATACGTATGAAAATTGAATACAATACACTCAACTTCGAGGATACTGAAAAATAAAATCAATGGCCAGCAGGTTGGCTTCCTTTTACATGTGTAATTCTTTACTATTTTATCCATTGAGTCGACTCCATCCTAGTCGAGAATAATCACTGGCGCTGGCAGCCCTAGCTTCTTAACACTCATTTGTGTTGCTCATGTTGTCATTTTTGTTACATCTGAGCGGGTCCTACCGTTTATCGCTGAGTCCGAACGGCACTCTTTAGAAGCTTCTTCGTAGGCAATTTTACTTTCGGGAGTTTGCTATTTCCCGCCGAAAGGGTGATGGCGATTTGAAAAATTGTTGGTGACCCAGCCAGGAATCGAACCCTGACTCTCTGTGTGATAGTCCAATGAGCTAACTATCGCGCCATCGCCATCGCCATCGCCATCGCCACAAATACAATAATGCATATTTAAAATAATCAACATTTTATAGCCCTGGGCTCATATAGTTCCCAACTTACAGTCACAAGGTTAAGGGCTGCGAATGTCTGAGGCTTGTTGGTATAAGCCCGCGACTTTAAGTAGCCCCAAAGAAACAAGTCTGGGATGATTAAGTCCGGCGATCTTGCTGTCCATGCCAAATCGCCAAAACGGGAGATTACCCGACCAGGAAACGCTTCCTTCACAATATCTATTGTGGCTCGTGCCGTGTGTGCGGTTGCAACGTCTTGTTGTTCACAAGACACCAAGCACCACATGTTCAACAAACCCCGCTTATCCAATTTCGGCTGTAAGAAGACGTTTATCATGGCCCTGTAGCGTCCGCCAGTAACAGTGACCATATTGCCGATGGCGTCCTCAAAAAAATACGGTCCAATCACTCCTCCCGCGTGAACGCCGCACCACAGTATGGCTTTGAGTGGATGTAATGGTTTTCGTGCATCACATGCGGATTTTCAGTGCCCCAGAAACGAAGATTGTGCTTATTGACGTGTAACCGTTTAAGTGGAAATGCGCCCATCGCTCATGATGATTTTCGACACAAAATCGTCCTCTTCATTGTTAAAAGATTGAGGATGACTTGACAGCGCAATATGGCGCTCCATTGCTTGTCTGTTTGTGTTCTGCAGCTGTCTAGTTCACAAATGTCAAATATGATTGACGTACGACGCCATTTGCAAAAATTATAACATCTTTCGATATGATGATTAATTTTGCGCCACCTTACACATTTTATAAATATGTATGTTCATATATAGGAAATAGGAAACTTATAGATTTGCAAAGGTGATCCTGGGAGCGGATGTACAACGGACTCTAATTATTTAGTTTGCTCGAAATTGATATTTGAAACTTAGGCTATTACTTCATTTCATGTGGAATGTGCGTGAGATTTTTAAATTTTTGTTTTTTTTTGGTGCATAGTATGTTGGATTCGTAAATTACGCGCTGCAACATTTTGCTGCAGCGTACATACATATTCGGTTCTAGACAAGTTCTAATAATGAAGTAAGTTCTTTTTTTTTGACTCGTTGATTCTTATTCCCTTTCACTTTTTGTTCCAAAAAATTTTTTTGATTTGTATGTAGGTACCTATCTACTGTTTTTCAATTAGCTTTAAAAAATGAGTTCAATAAAACGCAAATCTCTTTTGAGTTGGGTAAGGCGGCCACTGAGCCCAATACATCCTAATTGTGTACTGTTAAGTGTGGTTTTTGGTTTAATTTCTTTCGAAGTAAATGTTGACTTAAAATTAATGTGTATAAAGTTTTTGAAAATCAAAAGAAATTTCTTTGATTATTTCATCTCCACTTTTTGCAACTTTGAAACGTGTCGAACATTTTAATCGACTTGAACATGTACAGTTGTCAATAATGACTTGACATAGACTTATACGAGATGTATACATGGTCGAATCTCGCTTCATTTCGAAATGGGTTTTAGCGGGACACTAAGAGAGCAACATTAGCGTCTTGTGGATATTGTCACTTCAGTCGTAAATGCTCAGTTTCTTATGCAAATTAGAACATTTGTAAGACTTCTACTGACCGTTGTATGATCAAGAATACTAGTTTATCATGCGCCTTATGCTTAAGATATCACTCTTTACGACATGTCATTTTAAGAATGAATGGGCTTTGTATTTAAATTTACCTGATGACTTTCAATCATAGGCAACCAGTCTATACCGGTCTGACAAATTAACCAATGACCTTCTGATCTATAACAGAACATGAACTGTTTTACATATTATGACTGTGTTGTTGTATGAGTAATTTTTGAATAGCAGTTAGTCATATCATGACGGATGCATATCCGCTCAAACAGACTTAATTTTCCCGCCTAAATATGAAACTCAGTACGACAACCTACTATAATACAATGCAATACTAGTTCTATTCCACTCTTATGAAGAGATGAGCCTCTTTTTGAATCAGATTTACAGGTTTCTTTTATTTATGGTTGGAGTAGCGTTTTCTGATCTCAAGACCAAATATGACGTACAAAACTTGTATTCAATTTAGTAGAAGTAGTATCTGTCGAGGCTGTAGGTTCGCTAAATAATAAAATGGGCCTCTATGACACATTTCAAAATAAGCGCTATTCTTAAACTCTCCGCACTAAAGCGATATGCCAACATCCTTCTAGACTGCAAAGATATAGCCTAAATTCACAAAAAAAAAAAAAAAAAAATGTAGACTAGCCGTGCTTCATTTGAGGAAAACAAGACCGTTCAATGACCCAGATTTCATTCCAAGTTTTCAGACTATACAATTATATCTTTTTCGCCGGTTGTGTGGTAGAACAAGCCCACTCCAAGTAGGTTAAGGTTCACCTTCTACTTGTATGTGCCACCTATGGTGTGGACTTCCTCTAATGCGTTTACGCTCCAGGTTAGATTCGAAAGCGAACCGGAGCATTAGTATCCATTCGCTCATTTCAAGCGCCTGATGCACAGATCTATGTCGCTGTACCTATATAGTTCGTCATTGTCTGTCGTCATTAAATCTTCTACTACAAAGCCCGTTAATTCAAACAGGACCGAATAAATTTCTAGATGTAACTGAGAATATCTCAATCTGCACATAAGTCAGTGCCATAAAATATAACTAGGATGAACGTCTTATGTAGAGTATCTAGCCCAAAGAAAACCGATTGGCATGAGTTATTCTTGGTTTTATTTCTGCTAAGGTGTTATTGTTAGAATTAATAGAAGGGCCAAGGCAGACAAAGCCCCTTACTACCTCGAAATTGTAACTGTCAACTGTGACGTAATGTCCAATTCGTCTTAAAATCGATGAAAAAATCGGGTAGTTGTTGAGAATTATTGCGATACGTGATCAGCAAAGATTATGGCTGTATCTCTCTATTGCGGCTTTTCTACGTTATACCTTCTGAAAATTGTTCTTCTTTGCTGTGACGCTTGCGAAATCTACATTCGCACCTTGGCTTCAACTAGATGGTGAGCCAACATTGAGGCTGCCCGGAACTTTTGGACGCCCGGGATACTGGAAGCTTGGCTTACGTCTATAACAATATGATCAATGTGATTTAGGTTTTCATAATCCGAAGACCGACATGTCTCCTCATGTATGCCGAAGAAGCCGTGTGATATTTCCCGCAGGAAAGTCAATAAATATTAGACTATAAAGAAGACTATGCTTACCAACTGTCTCTATTCTGACTTCGGACATGCTTTGCTGGCATCGTGCTTGTGTTATGTTTATGTCGAGCCCATCCCGAGTGTTCTTACGTAGTTACCAGCAATCACCAGGAAGAAGTTAGGCAAGTTCCTCGCTATAGGCCCGAACGCAAGTTAGGTCTGTCTACGTCCTCTTTAGGGAGTTGAATTAATAGTTGGATTTCATATTAAGACCAAATGAATGCTCCCGATATCTCTAAGAGGTCAGCGGTTTTCATGCTGTTCCTTAGTTGGAAAGTTTGCTGGCTGTTTACTGGCATTGTGACGGGGCACTGTGTTTCCGCTAAGCACTAAAGTGTGGTGAGCACAAGTGATATAACATCCTGCAATGGTTGCTGTGGAAGTGCTGATGAAACTCCGGGCACTGAGAATGGCCGGCTAACGCTCGTACCAGGCTGCAGGTTCTTGGCGTGTACGTGGTGGAGCTGTAGGCACTTTATCACTTAGTTCCCCACCAAAAGCATCCATCTCTTTTCTTTTCAAAACGCATTTTAAAAGGAATTTACCTACTCGGATGTTTTAAAGGAGCAGATTAATAAATAGGATCCTATGTCACGCCTATGCACGTGGAATGTTAGATCCCTTAATAGACCACGTGCAGCGGAGCAACTAGCGGAGGCCCTAGACTGCTGCAAAGCAGACATAACCGCCATCCAAGAAATGCGATGGGATGGACCGGACAAAAAGAAGATGAAAAACTGCGACATCTACTACGGCAATTGCTATCGACGACAAAAGCAGCGCTTATTTGGATGCGAATTTCTTGTCGGAGGCAGACTAAGACAAGAAGTCCTCAGCTTCCGGCATGTGAGCGAGCGCCTCGTAGCAATCCGCTTCAAGGCTAAATTCACCAACATTAGCCTCATATGCGCGCATGCCCCCACAGAGGAGAAAGATGACGACACCAAGGATGCCTTCTATGAGCTCCTTAACAAGACCTACGAGCAATGCCCTAGCTATAACATTCAAATTGTCCTTGGCGATTTTAATGCAAAGCTAGGAAGAGAGGGTATCTTTGGTGGAACAATCGGAAAATATAGCCTGCACAACACCACCTCCGATAACGGATTCAGGCTAATCGACTTTGCGGCGGGGCGAAACATTGTCGTGGCTAGCACACGGTTCCCACATCTCGACATACACAAGGGGACTTGGAGAACTCCTGATCAATCAACAGTCAACCAGATTGATCACATTGCGATCGACACAAGACACTCCTCCAGTGTTATGGATGTCCGTACGTTCCGAGGAACCAACATCGACTCGGACCATTACCTTGTTGTAGCCAAGGTACGGTTGCGGATATCCCAAACAACGCCAAGACAAACTAATGCTGTGAGAAAACTCGACGTCAGACGGCTACAATCGCAAGAGATCGCCAAGACCTTTCCGATCGAGTGTCTCTTAATCTCTTAAAAGGTCCAATGCCGCCAGCATCAAGCATCGAAGACCACTGGAAACACTGCCAAAACGCCATTAGAGATGCCGCTTCTGATGTGCTGGGTTTCACTCGTCCACCACAACGAAACCCCTGGTTCGATGATGAATGCCGGCAAGCACATGCAGCTAAGCAAGATGCATACAACGCGGCGCTGCTTAGAAAGACCAGAGCTGCTCATGAGCTCTATGAGCGGAAGAGGAGAGACGAGTACCGGCTTCTAAGGAGGAAGAAGAAAGAGCATGAGAAGCGCGCGATCGAGGAAATTGAGAGATGCTACTCCAGGAATGAGGTTCGGAAGTTTTACCAAAAGGTAAAAATAACATGCCACGGAACCAAACCCCGAATCGAAGCCTGTAGAGATGAACAAGGGAACATCGTAGTAGAACCGCAATCGATGCTGAGGATTTGGAAAGACCATTTCTGCAGACTGTATGATGACGGACCAAATACCGCTGTCAGGCAGAATCAACCTTTCAACCTGGACGATGATGACCAACAATTCCGTCCACCCGAACTGGATGAAGTGAAGATAGCCATATCGAAGGTTAAGTCCAACAAAGCTGCTGGAGCGGATGGCCTGACTGCCGAGCTCTTCAAAGCGGCAGGCGATGACTTGGTAAGGAGCATACACCAACTCATCTGTAAAATATGGTCGGACGAAAGTATGCCCGATGAACGGAACCTCAGCATTGTTTGTCCAATTCTCAAGAAAGGAGACCCTCTGAACTGCGCCAACTACAGAGGCATCAGTCTCCTTAACATCGCATATAAGATCTTATCCGCCGTATTGTATTCACACTACGGCAGATCTTGGAGAAGACCCATGAACTTCAGATCGATACCCACCACCTATTCATCGATTTTAAGGCCGCGTATGACAGCATCTATAGAGACGAGCTATATAGAGCAATGTCTAGTTTTGGCATCCCTGCCAAACTCGTCCGTCTGTGCTGACAAACGATGGACAGAACGTCACCCTCGACAGATATAACTTTGAGGTAGTTAAGGACTTTGTCTACCTAGGCTCTGCTTTAAATATAGACAACGACACCAGCGCTGAGATCAAGCGAAGAATAACTCTTGCCAACCGCTGTTTCTTTGGGTTAAGAAGGCAATTGAGTAGCAAAGCCCTCTCTCGGACAACAAAAGTCACCCTTTATAAGACTTTAATAATCCCGGTCCTGCTCTATGGCGCAGAGGCATGGACATTATCAAAAACGGATGAGGGTGTTCTTGGTTGCTTCGAGAGAAAAATTCTTTGGGCGATCTTCGGTCCCGTCTGCATTGACGGTGAGTGGAGGAGAATATACAACGACGAACTGTATGGACTGTACAGCGACATGGGTACAGGCCCAGGTCCACCACGGACTGTAGCGCCACCTAAAGTAAAAGTAAGTATGTCACGCCTTTTAAAAATATGTGTAGTAGGACTTTGTAAATAGATGCATTTAAATGAACAGGAAGAACGAACGTCCCTTAAAATGGTTCTGAGAAATAATTAGATACGAATACCATAAATTCCATCAACCATAGATATTTCTAGATATACATAACATACGAAGGTAACGTACATATCTTATCAAATTAATTATTGCTCCTTAACCATATTAGAAAACAAAAGCACCCCTTTAACCTGTACTTCTGTCGGGTATGGTCGCATTACGGCAAATCTAAATGCCACCTGTGTTCAACTCATCGTCATCGAACAGATACAAACGTCCATTCATAGTTCCATAGAACATTCATTCATAAATAGTGGGTGGCTAATATCATCCCTTAAATCCCGTGATGAAAGTAACAAATGATTTGAAAAATTGCGCATTAGATGCCAGCCAGAAGCTACATCTTTCCGAGTGTAATGGATGACAGACAATTTAGCCAATTGGCTATACAAATGATTTTGCTTTTGAACATGACTACGGGATGATATTTTGCGTTCCGACAAGATTACGAAATTGATGTCCAGATGTGAAGGAAGATTAACCGAGATAATCAGGGACCACAAGGAAAGGATATGTAAAGAATAAATTTCGATTGACCTAGAAAATATTTTCTTCTTAAAATGAATAAACTGGCTCGGTTGAGGAGTTCTTACTCTAATTTGCTTCTGTACTGAAAAGTTCTAAATTTGAGAATTATAATAATCAGAAAAAATATTGTAATGATGGCCCTTTTCAGATGAGATGTATCGATGCAAATAATTCACTCATAATTTGAAATATTGTAGAACACCAGATCTTAGTGGGGACTACATCGTCTAGAAAACTTTACAGGATAGGTGTACACAGGAACTTCACTTTTTTCTTATTTAATTGAAAAGGACAATACATGAATGCATTTCTACCGTGATTAGTTTATTCTGATGAGGTTACTTGGAAAGAGGTAACTCAACTCTGTTGAGGTGGCTCTGTTTGCCACATTTTGGAGCAAAGGGTCTTAAAAATTATATTTAAAACTTAATGCAAACAAAAATTCTGTTTTTTTTTTATAAGCATCCAAATAAAAATGGCCTGGAGAAAACTGACATTTATATTTCGGAAAGTGAAAAAAAAAATATTAAATAAAATATTATTTTAAGTCAAAGTCTTCTAAAAATCTTGAATCGCATTGCAGAAGCAATTGATGTTCTGCCTCTATACTTCCAGGCTGGAACATGCATGACATGCATATTGGAATCCCTGGAACCCTAATTGCGATGGGCTTTCAGTTAATTCTTCCAAAGCTGAAACTATTTTCCCTTATAACAGCGAAAACTCACTCATCTTGTGCCTAAAGGTATCACCATCAATTTACTTATCGAAGCTAAATATTTCGGTATGACTCTTGATATTAAACATATTTGGATGAAAAATATCGCGTCAAAAATATCCAAGGCACCGTTGGCTCTTTGTCAGTGTAAAGAAGCCTACGACAAGACTTTGGTCTTGTCTCTATGGGATTGCTTTAGATCTTCTATACTTTACTCCGCTTTCTTTAGATTTCAATGAAAGATATGTTTTGACTTCAGAAACGGCCTTCTCAGCTGTCCTTCTTCTGCTTTTTAAATTGATACTCGTACAATAACCTGCAATCTGTATGCAATCTTACTTTTATGACGGAAGCGGTCTTTGTTGGAACACACACTGTAATTTTGGTGACCTTGGGTGGAGACTTTTCACTCTCGTCTTATGAACACGTCATCTTTAGGTTGTGCCCCAAATGGTCGGCTATTGGGCTTAAATTTGGAAAGTTCGGCGACTGAATCCCGACCGGATTCTTAGGACATAATGATTTTGGGTAATTAAAAGCCATGTGTAATGAGTAGTTGGCCAGACTAATATAATCATCGAGCTCAAACGTCTTTCTTCCTTCTTGTATCCTACATTTCCATAACGTAAATAAATGAATTTTGAACATGGAGGTCAGTCAATTTTGGAGGGCAAATTAAAATTTAAAAAAAAATGTTGGTGGTACAAACATGTCAAATCGATGTAGCAAAAGGTGTATGGATAATCTCAAAGGCAAAAAAAATTTGTTTTTATAAAAGATGAATAACGTTTTAACTTGTTTTTTGTTTGTCGAAAATTAAGTTTCAAGGCCTATCAATACTTGTACCAGTTTATATGGGCAGGAATGCACTTAGCACACAAATAAATTCTCTATGCTATGCCATGCAGTTTGAGATGCATTCAGCAATCAACATTGAAAACTGTACCGTGTGGCGTATCAAAAATTATAGGGCTTGCTGTCAGGGCGCCTAAATATATATATATATAAATATGTATACATCTCCACTTGCACTTGATTGTCAGCAATAAATGTTACGAGTATTAAAAGTCTTATTTTCCTTTTACCAAAAAGCTTTTAAATGAATGCTGTCTGGGTTTGAGACTAAATGACGACGGTTACTCTCTCTCTCATGGGGTCCCGAGGAGAAGATTATCAACTTATTTACTAAATTAAGGCCATGGCCTGGGTTAACCCTGCACCTCCACCAACAAGCCTCTGATACAGCTCATCTCGACAGATGATGTAGTACAGGCTGCACAGATCATGGTTAGATCCTCCCTTCATTCCACGTCAATACCAAAAAAATCAAAAATGACACGCAGGTTCTTTCTCTAGAAACCGCCAATTGTTGCCTTATCTGCTTTCGACAAGGTTCAAATAACGGAGCCATGAAACAGAACTGGCATGCTAAGGCCCTTTTATACATCCAGTTTAGTGCTGCGTATGGGCTCTATTGCTCAATTGCCTCCAGAGCCTAAAGAAACAGAGTTGATATCGTTGCTGCTTTTTAATGTGGAATCAATGCTCACGAAGTCTTTAACTATTTCGAATGGTGGCGTTTTGGCCAATCCGTCAGTGATATATAGTCACTACATGTACTTTATTGTGTCCTCGTCTACATTCCGTCCTATTTTGCTCGAATCCGCCTTGTGCTCAAAAGAGGTTAGGACTTATAAAGATCGTGTGTCTTTTGTTGGGTACATGAGCAATGTTAAAGAGTCAACATCGGCATAGATCTCAGAAAAGAATAGGGGCTCCAACTTAAAGGAACATTGTACCTAAAATATCTACAAAGATTTATCTATTTTATTTTATTTTATTCACAGGAACGAACACCCGATCTACAAAGATGTATTTGCAAAAATTTGTGGTACAAACATATCAAATCGATGTAGCAAAAAAATGTTGTTTTTATAATAGATTCATAAGGTTTTAGCTTGTTTGTCAAAAAATTTATTTTCAAGGCCTATCAATACTTGTACCAGTTTATATGGGCAAGAATGCGCCTGGAACCCACATAAATTCTCTTTGCTATGTAATGCAGTTTGAGATGCATCCAGCAATCTACATTGCTGTTTTTGAAAAGCTTTTGATATTCTCTTAGACAAAGTTATTGAATCGAAGTACGGCTGACCATTTAAGAAAATTTCTATAACATCAGGTCGAAGAAATCAGCAACTGTTGACGTGTGCAAAACAGAAAAAAATCCACCCAAGGTTGTGTTCAATTAAAATATGCAGAAACGAATTTAATTCTGTCGTTTACTTGCAAATGCAAATTTCGCACAATTTTTTTAAGTATGATGTTAAAAATTTACGAGAGAATAGTTGGGCATAACTACAACTTTTTTATGGTAAAGGTTACAGTGATGGAAAATACCACCCCGTTTTCTCTTCACTCTTCATCTCCCTCTTCTATATAACCAGTTTCACCCCGGGGTAGCCCCGGTGTAATTAGTCCAGTGTGCGCCAGCCCATTGAGTTATGTTTCCCAGTATAAATATCTTGGGTGGTCTTCTATCCAATGAACTGGGCTCAAAAAAATATGCAAACTTGTTTTTATTTTCTTCTAACCATTTTTTAGGGTGGTGGCGATGGCGCGATGGCTAGCTCAATGCATCACCTACAAGTTTTTCGAATCGTCATCACGCGTTTGGCGGGCAATGGCTAACTCCCGAAAGTAAAATTGCCTATGAAAAAGCTTCTAAGGATTGCCGGATCCGGCGATAAACCGTAGACCCCGCTCAGATGTGACAAAAATGACAACATGAGCAACATATATGAGTGTCAAAAAGCCAAGCCATGGGCAAACACCGGGCTGCCAGCGCCAGTGTTTTTTTAACCATTTTTTTTAGAATTGAGTTATTATACTTACTCTATCGATTTATCTACTGGTGGTTTAAAGGGCTTTTCAAGTAATCCGTCTAAATGCCAACCTGGAAGTTTTTGTCAATAAGACATCCTGAAACTAAAGTTTTCAACAGAAGAAGTTTTTTTGAGTGTGCTTCTAGTACAAGATATCCCTTTTCATCTATTTCGTTTATCATTCATTTCAATTGGCTTGAAATTATCTGTAGGAGAACATAACGTCTTAAGTACTCGTAGCATCACTCATCTTATCGATTGAGCGTCTTTCATACTTTATCATTTTGTGGCAGAAAACCGGTATTTTTACGGTAATTTCCAGCTCATTGTCCTTGGAGTATGACTTGATATGGTGCTTGGGTCATTACAAACGTATGTCTGAATTGAACATTACTTCATTGGTTGCGTCATTTCTGATAGCATAGTGGCAGTGAAGTCATTGGTCCTCGTTACTTAATAGAAAGTTTTCGGAATGATCAATTCGAAAATATTCTGACTGTGCCTTGCAATGGCAGGATCTTCACCATCAACTTTTCACAGTACTTCTTCTTCTCCTATGTTGACAGTTTGATGAATTTGGATTCAGATTCTTTTACAAAAAGCATGAGCTTTCTGTTGGTTTGTTTTTAAA
This sequence comes from Volucella inflata, assembly GCA_928272305.1. Lineage (NCBI taxonomy): Eukaryota > Metazoa > Arthropoda > Insecta > Diptera > Syrphidae > Volucella > Volucella inflata. The sequence goes on along the minus strand of OV743716.1, from coordinate 47,554,149 downwards.
AAAGCTATAAAACAATCTATGTTCAATATTCTCCAACGATTGTTGTTTTAATCTTTAATAGCACCTCAAAAGCCAAGTTCAACGGCGTCAAATCGCAGCTCCACGACGGCAAAGCAACATTACCAAAATGACTGATAATTCTTTTATTTAACTTAGTATGGTATAAATCGATTGTTGGGCGACTTGTGTGGGACGTAGCCTCATCTTGCTAGAACCATAGCTTGTCTAAGTCCAAGTGCTCAATTTCCGGTAAAGAAAAACATTATATGGAGCGCTCTCTATTGATTTTAACGTTTCGGAAGAAATAATACCGACACTCTAAAAACCACACCAAGTATTGAAACGTTCAGGATACATTAGCTTCTATATGAATAGGTGCGGATTTTCCGAGCTCCAAATCTGGGCTGTTTATGTCGCAGCCGAGATGAAAATGGGCCTTTTCTGAAGAAGCTGTTTTAAGGTCCAAACAGAGAAGCAATAACGAACAGGTTGATCATTTTGCTTCAACTGCTGAATTAATTGAAACTTGTGCGAAGCTTTGGGCAGAAGCTACAATATTCTTCGTTGGGCACACAAGATAAACACGTGAATATGTTCGGATATCAATCGACAAACCATCATCACGAACTTTGATGTGCTTTATTTTGACCCCAATTAATTACTAAAATTCGTACTATTTGACAGCACAGCATCCACTTTGGAAGTTACATTGTAGTATTTTCCATTATGGTTCAAACGTCAATCGATCCATTTCGTTGCGCAAAAACATAATACTGAGTTTCTGTCAATTTATTGAACGCATAAGAGCTAGCAGTTTCAAAATAACATATGTATAATTCAAGAGAAAGCAACAGATGACTCACACTTTATAACGAGTTGTTTTAAATAATTTTATTTCGCTCTAATGCAAGTCTGTTTGCGCTAATCTTAACCTGACATAACCTCCTAATCTGTAAACATCGACCTAAGAGGTAAGTACGGTCAGGAAAATTGTGAATTGTTTAAAACCAAATTAGTGTAATTGTATACATTTTCAATTCAACAATTGCCGTCTTCCTGGAAAAAAATCCATGCTTAGTTTCTAGTAAACTTTGAAAAGTCTGTCGATAATGCCATAGTTTGGAGTGTAATTTAGAAATGAAAGCACGCATTGCTTTCTCTTTAATAAGTTCTACCGTTTATATCCAAATTCTCATAATTGTCCTGACTAATGGTAAAGTATAAAAAGAAAATACAAAATATGTTTAATAAATAAATTCAACTTATAAGTGCGAGTTAAACACAAATATCTGTACTTGATTGACAATCTAGCACTTTTGATAGAAATGAGCCCAATAATTAAACTATGTAGTTACACGAAGAATGTCCATTTGATCAGCATTGGCTTTTCTTAAGGATTTTCTGTCACTGAATTCCGAAATCAAGATTAACATTTTCTATGGTATAATTTTTGAGGTATTGTATTTTTAACTTTGATAGCCATATCTCGAGCAAGAATTTTGAACTGAATCGAACTGTCCGATTTCGATGCCCTTGGTGCCAAATGAAAGACATCTATTTAGTGAAGAAAAATATATAATGTGATATTAAATTAATTAAACAATTCAGAAGATATCGATGAAAATACGTCAAACTAAAAAGAAAATAATTTGATACTTTTACGCAAAAATAAGATTAGCTAGGAGAAAATCGGCTGAAAAATGAAAAATTTATAAGCAATTGCGTCAATACGAGTAAATTCAAATCCCACACTTTCTGAATAAATTTTTCTTTCGAAAAAATATACAAAATATAGAAACAGAATTTCGATTGTGAAGAAAGTCTGTTAAAATATTTAAGGAACCGTTTTGGCTCTTGCTGTGTTTCCAGTAGTTTTAAAGAGATACGTTTCTCTCGTGATGAACCATAGGTAATATAGTCTCCTAACATCGCTGCATCCCACAATCCCAGATAGCGCCACTAAAATTTTTGGTGAAATCTCTCGCCGTGTTCATTATTTACGTCACCAGAATGTTCAGTAAGAAATTCAAATATGGACGCAAAAACTGGATTTTCAGAGGCATGTTTACGCCTATTTGAAATCAATAAAACCGTTAAAAGAATACAATGGAAAATAAACCCATATCGTTGTAGTTCTCCAGAAAATCGGTATTACTGTTCTTAAGAAAATGGATAAGAACCATTTGATATTGACAACTCTGTGTTTTCAAGAAATTTTTATTTCTGTAGACTTCGATAGTCCTTAACTTTTCTGTAGAAAGCTGCGGGTAGAGGGTTCTCAAATAGCAGAATATTTGGCCTTCCCTTCACAAAATGTCTAATGAGGCCAAGTTTAATGTGCAGTTTTGGAAAAATTATATTTTTTATCTTGACAAGAGGCGTGTATTAAATGTTGTCTTTGCCTGCTGTATTATTCTCCCTTACTGGTCAGTTTTTTTTCCATATTGATGATCGCGAGTATGGCTATTCCAAAGGCAAGAAAAGCAGTGAATGATTCTCATCATTGATGGAATGCGTAATGGGTATAGGTTTTTTATTTGCAATATGCAACTGTTAATAAACAAGCTCCAGTCATTTTGATCATAAGGCTCTCCGAGTTGCGCCATCAAAGCAGGAATATCGGTGCAGCAGCCTGTTATACCCATGTCGTTTTTCTTTGTAAAATGTTATGCTTAAGATTCCATTGACGCCCGGACTCAAAAGCTTCCATTCCTTCAGGCGAGATGCAAGTTACTCCGCTTGACAACTCGAAAGCTATCCTCATATCATTCAGTTAAGGTACTTAACCACTTTAGGAGGCTAAAAAATACCACGTTTTCAATAATATTAGATATTACAATGATTTTATTTTTAAACTTTTATTTGAAGCTTATAGAATACAAAAATACTTGATAACGAGTTTAACGTTTTTACTCGCTGAGTCATCAAGTATGGAATGCGCGCACACTTCCACTAATTTCACTATGTGAGAATTAGAACTCTAACAACATTTTTTTTGTAGGTGATTTTTATAGGTTAAGAAAATGCAAGACCGCTGATAGCAGCGGCGACTTCTCATCATTTCCACCGCTTGTGCTTGTGTCTTGCGGTGATCCCGAAGATTCCGCGAATTAAATTGGCTCACTTACGATGAGAAAATTCTCGTGAATGTGAGTCTACTTATAAGCCCATTTGGGACTATTTTCAGAACCAGCCGATTTGCTCGGGAAAAGTAATAAAGAAAAAATTAATGCACATTTGCATTTACTCATTTAATCTGTAAAACTTTGTCATTTTTCAGTCGATTTTCATCTAGCTAATATTAATTTTTAAGTAAAAGTATCAAACTTATATTAATATAAAGAAACCAGACGTTTTCCAGCGATTCCTATTTTTCCGTGGCCATAGAACCATTTTTAAAATTTAATGTTTTTTTAACGATTATTTTAAACAGCTTAAACAATTAAATATCCCATTATATTCGTATGAATTCATGCACTATTTTAATGAGTGGTATTGTTTATTCCGTACCGCACTCATTCCACACTCTTTCCGTGCGGAAAAAAATTGTTGCATTGTTGTTTCCTAAACGCAAAACTACCTTACCTACTCATTTTTCGCACATACATATCTCTGTATTGTTGATTCCGCATTATCATCGATATTTTTGTTTACTTTCTCCCCGTGACAGTTTTTCTGCGGAAATTTTTTCGAAATGCTTGCTTTTTAAAAACAAAAATTGAGGTTTTCACAGGAATAAAATAAATGTTTAAAAAAATTATTAAACCATAGCATTACCTTAGGTGTGGAGCGATGTAAAAAGCGGCACAAAAAGAATATCTAAAAATAAGCAGTACATAAGTGGTACCGCCGGAGTAACATTTAAAGAGATCTCCTTAAGGGACATAGAGGAGATCATAAGTCAGATACTCAATTTGAAGCACGTGGTCGACGGTATCCCAAATGTCGCCTGCTTCGGAAATGTGGCCTCTTTATCTATAGCATATTCCGCCGCTAATGTTTCGGCAAACACTTCAATGGCACACACCTCCACACTATCTTTTAAAAGACTGCATGCGAGGAGCAAATGTAACGCCAAATCTCTTCGCTGACGACGCAGTTATACTAAGCGATAACGTCGAAGATTTGCAGAACGTCTTAGATTCATGGAAAAATGCGCTAGAGAGAAACGGGCTTAAAATAAGTCGTTCAAAGACGGAGTATTTGACATGCCCATTTGCGCATCCATTGCGACCTGTTCGGGATATATTTTTAGACGGAATACGAGTAGTTCTTCCGAAAAGCACTATCTTTAAGTACTTAGGATCAATCATTAACGTGGAAGCGAAATGTGACAACGACGTGGGGTCGATGAAATGGCGGGAAAATTCAGGAATATCTAGCGACCGAAAATTTATTAAAAGGAAACTCTACACTACGGTTGTTAGAACAGCTGTTATATACGAAATCAACAATAGGACCCAATATCTTTCATTTGGTATCCAGGACAACTAAGTCAGACATTTTTAGATATTTTAGAGATATGGCTTTTAAAGTGAAAACAGATCGGAAAAATTAAAAAATCAGAAAATGCTTAATTTAATTTTCGAATTCGACAGCAGTAAATAAATTTGAATAAATTTTGAAAGCTAGTGTTATAAAGCCTCTTGAATCTAAAATTAGGTAATCAAGAAAAGGGCAAGGAAACAAATAATAAAATCCGTAACGAATAAATAAGTCTTTTTCATCTAGCAGCCATCTGTTAAATTCAGCTCACTCACTGGCTACTTTAGTTTCCACGGTAGACATATTGGATATCTGTTATCTCATGTGATAACAAGACAGTATTATCCTGCGTTGACCCAAATTCATATGGTATTCCATAAATAGCACAGTTTTAAAGAACACGTTGCTGCTTTTAACGCCCAATTTATTTAAGTATGATGTTCGTACACAACCCGTAGACAAGAAGTCTTGGAGTTTTTCGTCTCTTGTCAATTTAAAGGAGTCTTCAAAAAGCCAGTTGCATTGCTTATAATCACGAGTCAGCGTTTTCCGCTGCGGTGGTTAAATTTTTCAATGTTTTACAAAGTTAGTAGTGATAAAATTAGGACAGAAATGAATTTGTCTGTAGATTAACCATACAACCGTTTAAATGGAGACGATTTTACTTAGAACGTCTAATAATCACGAGTACTCGTATGATATAATAGAAATCATTTAAGAAGAGTCTATCTTATGAATTCCTTTGCAACGATAACTATTCCGTGCATTACTGCATAAATTATAGTAAAGCACGTCACCTGACAAAAGGGTCAATGCTCTTTATATTGCAGTTAACATCGTTTCATTAACAGTTAACATTTTTTTTATTTAATTAAATTAATTAAAAAATTACATTGTAATAGAGATGCTGGAATGAGATAATGAGTTGCATGCTTTAAAGCTGTTGAACATTCCTTACAAATAGATGTCGGTAGTTTTTATCTCACACTCTAATGAGTTTATAGATTCATGAGTTCATGTCTTGTTAACCTGCCTGTCTATGAGAAATTGGAAATATTTGTAGTGTTTGATGAAAATATTGTAGCGCAGAACAAGTGTGAGCATAAACATATAAATGCTAATAATAACAAAATAAACGAATTTTATACGAAGATAGATTAAGACCATTGAGTTATCGAAGAAATAAGATTGAACATATAACAGAAGGTAGAAGCTAGATTCTTAGTATTAGGAACCTCGATCGAGTCACATTTTTGAAATATTAATATGTTCCATTCATTGTATTTAAAGTTCAAATATCATATATGTATATTCTACTTGTAGTTAGCGTAACTGTCATAATTGTAGTAGCAACGCTTTTTTTTCAAGAATACCAAACGGGAGATTCAGGTCTTTGAGTCTAAGTCGCTCTAAGTATGTTGTTGAACCTGCTTGTAACAGAAAAATTCAGTAGCACAATGAGAAGGCATTTCTTCCTTAGGTTAAGTTTAGCATAGCAAATCCCACTATACACCCTGGAGAAGTTGCTAGGCACATACGGCCAGATAGGCGATTGCAAAGTCCTTGGAGTTAAAAGCATCCCGAATAAACCAAAAAAGGTTGCTGTCAAAAGGAGACCGGACATCTTCATAGAAACAATCCAGAAGTGTCTGAAAGAAAAAACCTTTCCTGAGAGATGGAAATAGCCCGATATACCTTGGACATGGATAATAGATTTCTAACAATAGCAGATGAGAAGGAAGCCTCACAGCCATCCAATTTGGCTTTAACAAAGAGTTGTTTGCGCAACAGTCGACTTGACAGTTCCCGTAGAATTTATTTTTCTTAAGACCACCCAACTACAATTCTGATCGCGCTCGAACTCAAAGTATAGAAGGGACAAGTTTAGAACTTATAACACGACGCCCATCCTTGTTTTTCATGCAAGTCCTAACAAAGAGATCTAGTTAATTAAGCTTAAAATGATCTTGAAGAATCTCTAGACTCAAGTATTGTTCAATTGGCAGGCATATCAATAGGCTTATTCAGGAGATCGTGTTGAAAATAAAATGGAACCAAATTTCGTTTTCTATCCTATTGTCAGGCTCCCCACCTGGAGAATCTTTCAAATTTATATAAACACATCTTCCGGCATGTGAGCGAGCGCCTCGTAGCAATCCGCATCAAGGCTAAATTCGCCAACATTAGCCTCATATGCGCGCATGCCCCCACAGAGGAGAAAGATTACGAGCAATGCCCTAGCTATGACATTAAAATTGTCCTCGGTGATTTTAATGCAAAGCTAGGAAGAGAGGGTATCTTTGGTGGAACAATCGGAAAATATAGCCTGCACAACATCACCTCCGATAACGGATTCAGGCTAATCGACTTTGCGGCGGGGCGAAACATTGTCGTGGCTAGCACGCGGTTCCCACATCTCGACATACACAAGGGGACTTGGAGAACTCCTGATCAATCAACAGTCAACCAGATTGATCACATTACGATCGACGCAAGACACTCCTCCAGTGTTATGGATGTCCGTACGTTCCGAGGAGCCAACATCGACTCGGACCATTACCTTGTTGTAGCCAAGGTACGGTTGCGGATATCCCAAACTACGCCAAGACAAACTAATGCTGTGAGAAAATTCGACGTCAGACGGCTACAATCGCAAGAGGTCGCCAAGTCCTTTTCCGATCGAGTGTCTCTTAATCTCTTAAGAGGTCCAATGCTGCCAGCATCAAGCATCGAAGACCATTGGAAACACTGCCAAAACGCCATCAGAGATGCCGCTTCTGATGTGCTGGGTTTCACTCGTCCACCACAACGAAACCCCTGGTTCGATGATGAATGCCGGCAAGCATATGCAGCTAAACAAGATGCATACAACGCGGCGCTGCTTAGAAAGACCAGAGCTGCTCATGAGCTCTATGAGCGGAAGAGGAGAGACGAGCACCGGCTTGTCAGGAGGAAGAAGAAAGAGCATGAAAAGCGCGCGATCGAGGAAATTGAGAGATGCTACTCTAGGAATGAGGTTCGGAAGTTTTAACAAAAGGTAAAAATAACATGCCACGGAAACAAACCCCGAATCGAAGCCTGTAGAGATGAACAAGGGAACATCGTAGTAGAACCGCAATCGATGCTGAGGATTTGGAAAGACCATTTCTGCAGACTGTATAACGGCGATGACGGACCAAATACCGCTGTTAGTCAGAATCAACCTTTCAACCTGGACGATGATGACCAACAATTCCGTCCACCCGACCTGGATGAAGTGAAGATAGCCATATTGAAGCTTAAGTCCAACAAAGCTGCTGGAGCGGATGGCCTGACTGCCGAGTTCTTCAAAGCGGCAGGCGATGACTTGGTAAGGAGCATACACCAACTCATCTGTAAAATATGGTCGGACGAAAGTATGCCCGATGAATGGAACCTCAGCATTGTTTGTCCAATTCTCAAGAAAGGAGATCCTCTGAACTGCGCCAACTAGAGAGGCATCAGTCTCCTTAACATCGCATATAAGATTTTATTTGCCATATTGTGTGAACGCCTGAAGCCGTTCGTCAACAACCTGATAGGTAAATATCAGTGTGGCTTCAGGCCAGGAAAGTCCACCATCGACCAGATATTCACACTACGGCAGATCTTGGAGAAGACCCATGAACTTCAGATCGATACCCACCACCTATTCATCGATTTTAAGGCCGCGTATGACAGCATCTATAGAGACGAGCTATATAGAGCAATGTCTAGTTTTGGCATCCCTGCCAAACTCGTCCGTCTGTGCAGGATGACGATGGAGAATGCACGCTGCTCCATCAAGGTCGGTAAAGATCTCACCGAGACCTTTGATGTCCAGAAAGGATTAAGACAAGGCGATGCGCTGTAATGCGATTTTTTCAACATCGTACTTGAAAGAATAGTGCAAAACTCACGAGCAAACACAAGAGGCACTATCTTTCAAAAGTCCGTCCAACTACTCGCATACGCCGACGATATTGACATAATCGGGAGAAAACAGCGTGATGTCAGTGGCGCTTTCGCGAGTATTGAGACGGAAGTGGCGAAAATGGGCTTAGCGGTCACTGAGGGCAAGACCAAGTATATGCTGTCAAGCAAAAAGGACAACCAACACCGACGTCTCGGACAGAACGTCACCCTCGACAGATATAACTTTGAGGTAGTTAAGGACTTTGTCTACCTAGGCTCCGCTATAAATACAGACAACGACACCAGCGCTGAGATCAAGCGAAGAATAACTCTTGCCAACCGCTGTTTCTTTGGGTTAAGAAGGCAATTGAGTAGCAAAGCCCATTCTCGGACAACAAAAGTCACCCTTTATAAAGTCACCTAAAGTAAGTAAGTAAGTCTTCTTCAAGAGGAAAACAGGATCTTATATCCTAATGGAACCTATACCTCCGCAAGTCCTTCAATTCTCTGTGAAAAATAGCCTTAGTTCAATTTGACCGCGTACGTCCTGTAGTCTGCTCATAACAACTGCAAGACGTACGAGTACAGGGGTCTTATAAAGTGTGGGCCATCTGTTGGTATCTTTTGGAATCATATGTTATTTTGACACTGATAGTTCTTATGCGCTCACAAAATTGACAGAAACTTAGTATCATATTTTCGGAGTATTAAACAACAACGAACAACATTGAGAAATATTCTAAAGTGGATACTGTGTTTCAGAAACCCTGTGAATTTAGGTCAAAATAATGTACAAACTGCAGATGGTGTACGAAAATTTCTGAAAGAAGTTCATGGGGCTGGTTTGCTGATTAAAGATTTTCCCGTGTGAATATTGTAGCTGCTGCCAAAGGTGTACGGCCCAACTAAACAACTTTAAACGGCCAAAGATCTCAGCAATTTAATATCAATCACACTAGCCTGAGCAGAATTTTTTATAATGATCTCGGATAATACGCTTACAAGGTCCAATTAAATCAGGAATTTAAGCAAAATGACCACTCGTTTCGTTCTTGCTATTCTGGTTGGACTTTAAAGCAGCTCGAAATTGACGAAAATTTTCTCAGATGAGGCGAACTTCCATCTCGTCGGGTTCGTAAACTGGCAACATTGTCATATTCGGGGGTTTGAAATTCCAAACATACTTATAAAGAAGGTAATGCCGTCCAACAGGCGATTGAATGTACTTTAAATTAGACATATTTTGTTGGGGGTGTCATTCAAGACTGATGCTATGAGAATAAGAAAGATTTAGGCACCCAAGAGTAGAAGTAGTCAAACTATTAATAAAGTAGAGGCCAAAACCAACGGAAATGTATTGAGAAATTGGGTTCACAGTATGACCTACTGCAAAATCTTCAAGGCAGTCATTTAAATAAAATAATATTTCATAATTAAGAAATCATTGAACAGTGTTTTTTTTTATCGCATTTTTGAAAAGATACTTATAGGTGGCCCTCCCTTTATATTTTCCTAAGTTCACTATGTCTTTTCAAAATTTGTTTCTTTCCCAGAAATTCAATCGAGTTTCTCTTATGTGAGACACCAATTTTCTTTATCACTTAAAATTATTTGTAGTTACCTACCGGTATGAACAATAGCATTGAGCGAAGCAAAACATTGAAAGGGACACGAATACCCAGATTGACATTTTTGTTACAACAAATTGTCCAAATCAATCAAATTTATCTATTAGCTCGTATATTAATTGCTGTCATCTACGCTCAGCTAGATTCAGTCAAATGAGTTCCAATCGAAACCTTATATATCACGATATAATGCAACCGGATTTTCTTTTTTCTTTAGTTAGGGAATTTTATTCTATTATACCATAGTCTATGAATTCGTTATATTTTCTGATTATACTTTGTTTACTTCATTGATACATATGCTTACAGATTTCCGATCGCTTCATTCACCAATATGGGTTTTTTCAAGCTCAATCAAATTTGAAATCTCATAATTTTTATTGAAGTATTCTTTTTTCTTTAAGACTAGAACCGAAGTATACAAGTTTTTGGTACTTTTTCAAGAAGTTTTGGCTTCATGTCAAGATTGACATTGACAACGCTAGCTTTCACGGATTCAATTTTCCTAATTTACCAGCATGAAAATAAATCCTGTCATTCAATTCAGATATTTACTTCTTAATAATGTTAAGCTTCCTTGTGTCTTTGCTCGATGAAGTCTTTATAAACACAAAACCTTGATTTTTAGGATGCATGTTACATAAAAATTCAAATACATTTCTCTTCTGGTTCAATTGAAATGTTTCCGAAATATTTTGTTTGCGTTTTTTATCTAATGTTGCGCTTAAGATGCGCAGCTATCGCATAGCGTACAACATTTGAAAATTATGGAAAGAAATATTTGACATTGCTGGAACATTATTTCGAATAAAAAAAAATTCTATTTTAAAGGATTCGGTATTGCTACTTATTTCCATAGCACCATTCTAACGTTACAACCTGTGATTTCGACACCTTACAGGAAAAAGTGGATGGCCAGGAGCCGACGGACTGTAAGTAAATATTGTTGGCACATATATATGTATATGTATATGTATATGTAGGTGCTTTAAACGCTTCAAAGTTCGTCGAAATTATATTTTTTAAGTGAAGGGATTTAAATATCCACAAAACTCAAAAACAAAACAGCAAGGCAAAAACTTCATATGCAAAATGAAGACCAATTTAAAATTGCAAGAATAATGCAAAAGCGCTGAACTTTTAGAAATCTGTTTTAATTTTGTTTCCAGGTGCGGAGAAGTCTGTAGAATAAATACAATATGTGTTTCTAGTAAGCGATCTGGAACTGGATTGAGAGATTGCAGAGTTTTGATATAACGCCAAAACCCAGATTTGGTCTTCAATATCAATTTTCATAATCGATTTCCTTAATCATTTTACCTAGCGTCAGTAAACCCTTTTGACAATAAATCACTATATACGGATTAAAAAAGTATTTACTGAGTGACTAAGGAATAGTGTAATTATATTAATAACACCTAGAACCAAATTTCGGTAACATATTGGTTAAAAATTCTTGACGAGTATCTGAAGGGTGTCTTAGCAGGTTTTTCTCAATATACCAACACTCAAACGGCTGATAGTTAATCTGACATAATTTGTTCAGTGGTATTTAGCAAATTATTATGCAAAGACCTACTTCTGAATACCATTAACAATTACAATAGTAGAAATTTATTTTCAAAATCACTGTTAGCAAAAAATGTTTACAAATCGCTACGCCAATTTTACAGTCAACATGATCGACAATGTTGCTATTGGCAACACCATTCTAGAATTTCACACTTCAATTTCGCTCTTGTACTCGAAGCCATTGACAAGAGCAGGCAAAGTGGGCACAGATGAAATTGATGTCGCCGTGACGACGACGTAAACCACTGATGAAATGGCGGGAAAATTCGGGAATCTTTTGCGACCGTAGTCGCAGTAAAAATGGGAAACTCGTTACGCATAAGTTCGTATAGCGAGGAAAGGGTTAATAAAAGGATAAGATGAAGAAGTTAAGACCTATGTTGAAACGGTTGCTACAATATTTCATCGATTCGTCATTGTGCGCAAGAATTTTGCCTGCGTCTATCAAATTTGTGAAAAAATTTGCGCAAGGATCTTGGCGTTCTTGCTTACAACATTCAATTGCTGCAAGAATCGAGGCCATGCAATTATTATTCGCATAGCGCCGTCAATGATTGGATGCAAGAACAGTTAGAGGTTGATCCAATTTTTTTACCATTTTTCAAGCAATTGTGGCCGCATGCAATCTGTAACATGACAACGTTTTGGATTCCAATGCGTCGATTGTTGTAACTCTATCAGTATAGACTTAACATACACCCAACGAAAGTAACCAAGAAGCGTCAAATCACAAGATCTTGGAGGACAATTCACAGGTTCATCACCATTTTTTCATCAATAAATTGATTGCCGCGCTCACTGTATGGCACATAGCGCCATCCTGCTGCAACCACATCTTCTCATACTCATACCATTTTACCGAGGAACGAACAAATCATTAATCATGGCTATAAAAGGAATACCCTTGACCGTTACACGATGATTACCTTCAGTTGTGAAAAAATAAAAAATATGGTTCGATGACTCCACGATGACAGACCACATTAAACTGTGCATTTTATGCGATATAATGGCGTTTCGATAATCTCATGTGGATTATTTTTACCCCAATTGCGAAAATTTTGCTTATTGACATGCTCGTTGAGCCAAAAATGAGCCTCAATTTTTACACAATTTTCCAATAAAACAGCGGACCCAATACCAGTTGATTTCGACGCAAACGATAGTCATTCGGCTTCAATTCTTGCACAAACTGAAGCTTGTAAACCTTCAAAACAAAGTCTTTGCGGAAAATCTTCCATAAAGTGGATGGACAAAGAGCCGTCTGTTGTAAAATACGTCGAATCGATAAATTTGTATCTTCTCCAACACTCTCCTGAACGGGTGTAATATTTTCCTCAATATGCATTCTCATGCTTCTCGATGTCACTGCATCTTCCAAAGAAAATGTTGTGCGAAAGCGGTCAACAATATGGCGAACAGCGGTCGCAGATAGTAGTTTATATCGAGTGTAGTATGGTGCACGTGCTCAATAAATTTTGGAGCACAGAACCATAATATTGGAATCGAATTTCTTAAAATAAATAAAAGTGACACTGACAGTTTGCAATCCGACAATTGGTTTGACATATAAAAATTTCCTTAGTTATTGCAGCGTTTAATAGACAAACTCATCTCAGAAAAGATAGGAAGTCTAATAAGCATTAATGATGTGGGTCGCATTGCGAGAAAGTTGATTAGAACATACGAGGAAAAAAAATTACGAAAATACAGACAGCAAGGTAATTGAAGCTGCTTCGTAAAATACAAAGCCGATACTTCTTGCAAGATAATAAAGCAAATTATTCCCCACCGTTCATTATATACGATTAAAAATTTTGAAGCAGATCCCAACATAGCTTGTGACAGAATTTGAGACTCCAAATGCCGTATGACTTGATTCCACCTTCTGGTGAATGTCGTAAGAATTTGCTGTTAAATCCTATCTAAGATTTTGAAAATTGCCCAAAAGCATTGTGAGATTAGAGGCTAATACAATGAAATTCGTACCACCAAAAAATTTAAACGGCAAATTTTGACTATTCTCAAATGTACGGAGACATCTTAATAAATAAATAAATAAATATATATATATAGGTATGAAGCAAAACAGTGCTAGAATGCCAAACAGATATTTCTTGGTCGTTTACAATAGGATCCATTCTTCTTCGCATTCATCCGGATCCAGTTTTAGGACTATGTATTACTATGAACTGCAAAAATCGCATACAAATTTTTGACATGATTATACTTTTTAAGCTCCCTGTATAGATAATTTTGCTTTGGTGAATTAAGATCTCCACAAAATACCCAATTGGTTAAAAGACAATCAAGAGAATATTGTGTTATTCTTTTCAGAAGGTTTTTCACCAGTTGTCTGCCACGGCAATCCTATTACTGTTGCGAATTTTGCTATATCTCTTGACTTTCACTGATCTGTTGTAATACTACAATAGACGCTTTGGAAGAAGTTTCATGTGGAATCCGCAGATTATAATATTTTTTTATTTACAAACTGCCGAATAGTTAATCGGGCCACACTTATTTGGGATCAGAAGTCAAACATGAATGCTAAAGCGTATATAATTATCCAGACGACTCGAATTTACGGCGCCGTACGTTCACCGACTGGTACCGATAGAAAACACAATTTTTGCTTTTCTAACCATCTGTTAGACGAAGATTTTTTAAAGGAAGTCATGTTCAGTGACGAGGCCTATTTTCATCTCAGAGGATATTTCAATAGGCAATACCATAGTTTCGCATTTATTAATTTTTTTTTATTTTTTTAAGTGGCGGTATAGTCCGGAGTGGAGCTGGGCTCCACTCAGCAAGCGTCTCCAGCCAGCTGGATTCTTGTCTCCTTCCACTTGCATGCGCCACCTGAGTCTTGGCCTTCTTCTACTGCGCTGTCCCTCGATAGCGGATTCGAAGACTTTTCGGACCGGAGCATTGGTGTCCATACGCTCTAAATGACCCAGCCATCTCAGTCTTTGGATCTTCACTCTTCTGGTTAGGTCGATGTCGCTGTACAGTCTGTAGAGTTAATTGTTGTATCTCCTCCTCCTTCAGGCGTTCACACAATACGGCAGATAAGATCTTCTATGCGATGTTAAGGAGACTGATGCCTCTGTAGTTGGCGCAGTTCAGAGGGTATCCTTTCTTGAGAATTGGACGAACAATGCTGAGGTTCCATTTAACGGGCATACTTTCGTCTGACCATATTTTACAGATGAGTTGGTGTATGCTCCTTACCAAGTCATCGCCTGCCGCTTTGAAGAGCTCGGCAGTCAGGCCGTCCGTACCAGCAGTTTTGTTGGACTTAAGCTCAGGTCGGGTGGACGGAATTGTTGGTCATCATCGTCCAGATTGAAAGGTTGATTCTGCCTGACAGTGGCATTTGGATCGTCATCGCCGTTATACAGTCTGCAGAAATGGTCTTTCCAAATCCTCAGCATCGATTGCGGTTCTACTACGATGTTCCCTTGTTCATCTCTACAGGCTTCGATTCGGGGTTTGTTTCCATGGCATGTTATTTTTACCTTTTGGTAAGACTTCCGAACCTCATTCCTGGAGTAGCATCTCCCAATTTCCTCAACCGCGCGCTTCACATGCTCTTTTTTCTTCCTCCTGAGAAGCCGGAGCTCATGAGCAGCTCTGGTCCTTCTATGCAGCGCCGCTTTATATGCAACTTGCTTAGCTGCATGTGCTTGCTGGCATTCATCATTGAACCAGGGGTTTGGTTGTGGTGGACAAGTGAAACCCAGCACATCAAAAGCGGCATCTCTGATGGCGTTTTGGCAGTGTTTCCAATGGTCGATGCGTGATTAGTATTAGATTTCTTAAGAGATTAAGAGACACTCGATCGGAAAATGACTTGGCGATCTCTTGCGATTATAGCCATCTGACGTCGAATTTCCTCACAGTACTAGTTTGTCTTGGCGCAGTTTGGGATATCCACAACCGTACCTTGGCTACAATAAGGTAATGGTCCGAAGCAATGTTGGCTCCTCGGAATACTGGAGGAGTGTCTTGCGTCTTGGTGTCGTCATCTTTCTCCTCTGTGGGGGCGTGGGCCTACGCTAGTTGTTCGGCTGCGCGTGGTCTATTAAGGGACCTGACATTCCACATGCATATTCTTAGCTCATTGTCCTTAAATCTTTTGCGTGGGTTGTCAACAGCAAATCCTTCCGTATCCGAGGCTTGTTGATGCTTCATAACTTAATTTTTTTTTAAATGGCCGGGCAGTTACCCCGGCGGCAAAACCCACAACCTGGGGAACAGGTTCCATTTTTAATGCCCCTAGGACGAATGGTCGGTTACACCGAAGCCAGTAACCCTTTTCGGGATGTGAGCGCTGCCGTTGGACCATATAGGGCTCGTCCGCCACCATCTCTTTTTAAGACCCTGACTAAGTCTTGGAAATCCTTACCGGGCTGAGCTCGAAAATTATCGGAGTAGCCCGGATAAGGTCTTGTATTGTTTTTCCGACGCTAATCCTGATTTATTGCGCAGGAAACTCGCCATTTGTCCCTTCACTTCGCAATCTCCAATGAGATTCCCAGATGGCGCCACGGGGAGGCGTGAAGTAGGACTTATTAGTTGAGCTGCAAGATGTTCGGCTGCGGAGGCTCATTCTCGTTATTTAAAGAACCAGCACCTGTCGGAAGATGCCATTTCCACGAGGCCTAATACTAATCGTTTCGCATTTACATAAATGAAAATATAAGAGAAATTGTAGAGAGACCAAATAGTCATTATTTGATGTGGGTTTTTGGACCGGAGGAAATATTGGACTGTTATGATATGTCGGTCATTCTGTTACAATAGAAAATTTACACTATCGTACCATGTTAATTAACTTTAAATAGCCCATAGAGGAGCAATCATGCCAGAATGTCATCGTCAATTTAGACAAACGGATTAATTCATGTACGAATCGTAGTAAATATTTGGTCGATATAGTCTCTCAAATGTGAGAGTGACCTACCACACTTGACAAGTCATTAAAGAATTACTAGTAAAAGGTACATATGTATATATACTACTATTAAGTAGTGAATGTTTTCTAAACCCTACATTTTTATGTCATCTTTGACATTTGTAAAGTAGACACATGGGATATTTTAACCATGGATAGTTACACGCTAGAACAATGCATTCAAGTTATTCAAACTTATTATAAAAATGTCTTTAAAAAAGACATATCGTAAGATTCGTAATTTTTTTGTGGTAAATAATCGTCTAAGTGAGTCAACAATTCAAAGGTAAGTAAAAAAAATTAAAGAAACTGCTTCTGCAGGGGAACGAGAAGGGTCTGGTAGACCAAAAAGTTGACGCTTTGCTGAGGTCATTGCTGCTTTAACACAAAATTTCGTTGAAGAACATTCAACATCGACAAAATGTTCTCAGGCATATTGCAATCGTCTATTGACTGTTTGGCGTATTTAACATAAGAATTTGCATTAGAATTCTTACAAAATCCAATTTAACAAGCTTAAATGTCGAATCCTCGAATAATTTCAAAAAAAAATCATTACATTCACAAAAATATACTGTTTAAGATGGTTTTTATACTGGTCAGTTTTTCTTCAAAAATGCATATGAAAAAGCTGTAACTGTCAATAAAGAGCGCTATAGTCAAATGATTGAAGATTTTTTGTGGCCTCAAACTGAAGAAATAGACAAAGATGATCTTACTTTTCAGCAGGATGGAGCTACGAATTACACAAAACGTGCAAACATTGAGCTATTGCGGTCAATAAATATCACGTAGATAATGGTAACATAAACTGGCCACCTAAAACATGCGATTAAACACCATTACATTCCTTTCTTTGAAGTCTTTTGAAAAGTAAAGTCTACGAGTATGTGGATATGTCAATAAAAAATACACTGCTGAAAAATAACATTCAGACTTAAACGAGCCTTGAATATTTCGAAGTTCGTTTAAGAGCCTGTAGACATGCTCATTGTGTATTGGAATGATGTTATTTTTCGCATATAATTATTAAGATCCATATTTTTATAAAAACGAAAGCACCAGAAAAAAACTGTATTTGCATGTTTTATTTAAAGAAGACATCTAGGCGCGGCTTCTGAAAGGCCCCTAATAATGTATTTGTCCTCTTGCATTTTCAAATAAATTCGATATCAATTTTATTAAGCCAACTATGGATGTGTTTACAGAGTAACTAATACAATTTTAACTAATAAAACCCCTATCCTTTTGCCCTATTATAACACCACATAAACAACGACTGATTATTCATTCTTTGAGGGCCCATTTTGATAGAGTCAAGACTTACGACTTAGGTTCCTTCGCATCTTTGTTTCAGTTCGAATATCACCTTTCAATGTCGTATTATGTGTTAAATCGGCAGCAAATGATAAGCTTAACTTACAATATTGATGTCGTTCGAATATGGCTATTTTCGAAAACAGCACTTAATTGTCATTTTGATCGCCAATTTGATCGTCATTGCAGTATTTAATGGTAGAGAACATCAAACTGCTATCGTTGATCTTTGTCATCTGCATGATTTTCTTCCTACAATCGCATTTGACGTTTTTAAATAAAGCAAAACGTTTCCATAACCAGTTTTAGGCGGTGTAGTTAAATAAAAATAGTATTTAGTTAAAAGAAATAAGATAAAAGATTTAATGTATGTGCTTACTGTTCACAAGATTCCTCTGACTGAGTAATCCAATTCAGTCACTTTTAAATTCATGTTATTGTGCAGCGTAAATTTCTGGCCAGCAAATACTGCAGTATCGAACATGCTGCAAATACATTGTGATTTATAATGTCGTTTTCGGACAAATGAATTTCGCTTGCGTTTATGAACATTTTCCAGAAGCAATTTGATGCTGATGATGTTTCCGAAAACGGCCTATGATACAATGGGCCTATCCTTATTATCTGACTTTTTCCTGAATTTATAGACGTAAACAAGGACCAAACTATAGGATGTTGTAGTCGCTCTGAATCAAGAACTTTTCCATGTCCGTCCTTTTCTAATAAGCAGACATAAGAGAACATTCTTCAGAAATGCATACACAAATACCAATATGTATCAGATTGGAAATCAAACTTAAAAGCAAATAGAAGTAAAGGAAGTGGATATCGACCAAAAATAAGCGGAAGAAATAATAATTTAAATTTATTGTTATTCCATAGTACTACAGTACTTCACTTGAATTTGCGTACGCCGGCCACCCGAAGGTAGATTGGATAAGACTGATCTTTATGCGATATTTTTGAAAATAACTCCACCGTAAAATAATCGCAGATATAACTAAGAATTTTATTCATCTATCTATAGCCACTTGCATTTATCATACATACAAAGATAAATGGACTTGCTTTTATAATATTTAAAGATATACGGTCATCCAAATTGTGGTCCAAATTTGACATCCCCGTTTCAGTTTTCGTTTAGTTTCAGATTTGCCGTTTTACAATATGAATCTATAACAATCGCTGAATATGTTGAAATAGTGAAAACTTACTGCAAAAATATTCGTCCCTCTGAGGGCACCATAAACAAAACAGTTATAAAATTCAAAAGGAGACTGGCTCTGTTACAAATGTCTTAAGGACTATCCACCATCGAATACAGAATTTGAGCTTTTTTTACATTTTCTTTCTTTTTTGCATTTGCTTTTGCATCCTTATTAAGTTCAACTCACTCAACAATTGAAGCCAACTGTCCACGGAATGCGTAGAACATACGCCGATTGTGTGTTTGAACATAAGCGTTTGGATGACCAATTTTTACACGACATTTTTTTAGTGATAAAACTCATTTCCCTCGGTGGATACGTTAACAAACTTAATTGTCGCATATGGGAAAGTGGAAAAATCTTCGAAAGTGAGGAAGGTGTAATCGTCGCTGTTAATTCTTATCGCCATACCCAATTGTTAATTTATTTATTATAACGCAACAAACATAACATTCATTTCCTGGACAAGTTATTTGAACTTGCCACCAAGATCATGTGATTTGTTGTCGTGGGTCTATGCTACCTTGTTAAAATCAAGTTCTACAAGAACTCCCGTGGAAGACATTTGAATTATGTTATATTTAATTTGTAATGGCAAGATTTAAGCAGTATATCGAAATAAAAATTCGATCGAAATCTTAATCATAAATGTGTTTTATTTGAATTTACTTTCGAAACAACAAAATGGATGACCTTGTATCATAAATTGAACAAGCATTTTTGAGAAAAGATGAAAGAAAGAGTTATATTCGTCTCTGAAATATAAGAGAATACAAAACACCGAGGGCTTTTCAAGGTCTGAAATGGATATGGAATATCTCTGGGGCGATGTTTCAAATACAAATTATTAAATCTATCTTTCACCAAAATCCTTTTCATCATTCTGTAGGCAGATATACGAGTATGAAAAATAGGCTAATAGATGTATACTAGTGCTTTAGTTAGCATTTGCAATCTTCCTAAATCCAAATGAAAACACTTCCTTTTGCAATTCCTCAATTGCAAAAGAGTATGGCATATGTATACTCAGAAAGGTTCAAACATTGACTGGCATCACAAAGCAAACAACAATCCTCCTAAAGCTTCATCAGCGAGTCTAGTCACTGAAAAATTGGTAAAAGGGTTCTAAGAATTTACATACACATGTTCATCCACAGCCCGGGGAATGAAATAACAACGGATTGATGGACAGAATGTGTTATCATAAAAACGTGTCATTTCCCTTAATTCAGAACAACATAAGATATTGTGCCGACTAATTGTCGTAATTGGTAAAGACCGAATCTAACTTTATTAATTTTAAAAAGCGATTTTCCGGCGGACGGAAAACTATGGAGAATATTTTGTATAAATGTATCTTGAGCTTTCATACACGTAACCAAATCAGTAAACGATGTATTGTCGTAGGAGAACATATCTAACACAAATTTATGTTAAAGAAATTATTCAATTACATTGGGAATTCTGGGAACTGCGGAAAACTGAATCATTTTTAACAACACGCTGGCTGAACTACCAACAGCAAATTACACACCTTAGGCCACACTTAAGTACAAGCCGAATTAAACTTCAAGCAATGTCTTAAATCAAATCCTCAACAAATTCGGGGTTATATGAAAATCCATCACAGTAATACCTTCATTTGGTAAAACAACTAAAAAAGGAGATTACACAAGAGTGCTTTAATAATCCTTCTGAAATCCCACAACAAGTGATGACTTGTAAAAATCAAAGAACGTAATCAACTTCAGGTGATTTCCTTATAATGTCACAAAGGAAAGTAGGTACATTCTTTATCACTTTCATGCTCCAAAAGCCATTGCACTCTATCCTAGTACAAGATTTTTTTAACAGAAATACTTCAAGAGAGCTTATAATTAAGAAGTTTAAATGGCTCGCAATTCCTTATGTACTCAAAGAACACTCAAAACTCACCTTAAACGGTGATGCACACTCGAAAGCTAGGTAGTTCTCATTGTATCCAGTTTCTAGCTTGATCGGTGGCGGCGGTGCAGCAACTGCCAGAGGATGACGAAAGTGTTTCTGATGAAACTGAGGCCCTTTGTACCATGAATGCATGCTCTATGCCAGAGCCATTTGCTCTTCTCGAAAGCACTTGATAAATTCTAAACAAAATTACACTATTATGCCAAAGTTGACAAGATCACTTCTTCACTTTGATCATCCGATCACATCACATCACATCACCAAACAATAATTGGCTAGGCAACGCCACTCTAATGGGAATTGCATTTTCTGGGACTCATTCATAAACCTCTCTTTTCGAATACCTAGTGTAGGCAGGTAGGGTAGATAAAATGTATCCCGATTCCGTATCCCGTATCACGTATCCCGAAATCAAATGCAAAATCACTGAAAAAAAATCGTCACAAACGATGTCACAATTATTCACTTTCGCTGAGCGGAAGTGGGTGTCAGCCAGCAATCTCTGGCCTGTGCCAAATCAATTCCCATGAACGGGTGGCTAATTAAAAATCGCGCGCAAATCACTCGCGTCACGATACACGGCACAACAAACAAATAAACAAACAAAAAAAAGCCCGCAACAAGAGCGAAAAACGCACAAAACAATTTTGTTTGTCTTTTTTGCGACCTGCTTCTTCTTCAATTGAAATTAATTTGAGTTTAACGCGTGTTTACACTTTTTTCCGTTAATATTTTTTTTTTTGTATTTTGCTTCGTTTTGTTATTGGTTTTTGGTTGCGTGGAAAACGCGGACCATACTTACTCGTACAAACACATAAATGCGATGCGGGGGAAAAGAAAAGTATTGGAAACACGATTTGCGCTTCGAAATACCAGTTTTTCGTTAATTTTTAGGCCAAAAGACATTCAGTGACTGCCTTGTGGCTGTTTGGCGAAAAGGAATCTCGCCCCGTCAAATAAACGGACGGTAGTCCAGTTGGAAAATACACACGGACGCAATGTACTATGGTAGCGCAGTAATAGCAACAGTAGCAGGAGCAGCAAAAAGCAGCTTCCAACTCGCTGGAATTCCGAACTCGAATGCTTGCGCTGAGCAGCATCCACAAAAAACGAGAATGCTGCCTGGTGTTAGCTTGGTTGTGTGCGGATGTGGATGACTGGATGCCACTGCCGATACAGCAGTGATGACGTGTGACAATAACAATTGGCTCGCATACATGCGAAGAAAGTTGCCGCATTGGTCGAATCAAGTTTGCGTTTGATACAAGGAGATGGATGACAGGTTATGCTCACAGGTGGAACAGAGAAGGCAGAATTAGTTTAGGTGTGTGTTGTGTAGTGGAAGCATTTCTGTAGAAGCCACTCATGTGTGGAATGTAAGAAGTGCTCAGTCCGGGAAATACTCAGAGCCAGTAATTGAGTGAGTATATTTTATAAGAATAGAAGTGTTGCCAATAAATTTTATTGATGCGACTTAAGCCTTTAACATATAATAAAATTAATTTATTGCGTCTTTTTTTAATACATTCTTATTCCATCGATGTTTTTTGTTGCTTCAGGTTCCTACATGAATTATTATTATTGTTTGTAAACTGAATAAAGTTTATACAATACTTTACTTCTGCTTTAAAAAGCCACGTGACTAGCGAAGCCTATTTCGCGACGATATTTTGATCTATTTCAGCTTAAAGGTTATTTTCATGACTAACTAGCTGCAGATGCGATGGGCTGCTGGTATGTTGTTGTTGTTCTGTTAAAAGTTTTTATGCAGCGACTGCTTTAGACTGAATATTTGAACTTACAGATAATGCAAGATGAGTGAGGTTCGTATGACAGAAACCAGAACACACCATTTTAACTGGGATTAATTGAGAATATCTTTAACAAAAGCATAAGATCTTTTTTCTTTAATTGATTGATTGATTTTATTTAAAATAATTAACACGGGCCATTTCAATTGCAAACGTATCTTATCGTTCTAATTTCGGCACATTTTCATGTAGTGCCAACCTCAAAACACAAAAGCTCAGTTGGTAAGTTACGAGAACTAAACAAATTTCAAAATCTTCTATGCTTTTCATGTGTTATTCCTCCTGAAGTCTATTTATGATTGTTTATTGATCAAGGGGTAACATAAATGTTGCAGTTTGCGTCTCAAAGGTACTGTATAGACCTGCGGCAATACAACAAAGTACCAAACTTTCTACGATGCTCCTGTAGAAAGTAGCGGAATCATAAAAGAAAATATATGTACGTATGAATAACCTTCCCGGCGTTGTAAACTTTGAAAATGAATATTAAGGAACTTAACAATCAAATTGGTATGGTGATCTCTTTAGTTGTCCGGGATAGGGCCTTTCTAGTCAAATGTCTTCTTAGCCCAAAGAAACAATGATCTTCGTTTTGAAGTATTATTTCCAGAATTGATGTAAGGTAAACATTTAAACTGAATAACTTAGGATTTTCTGGGAACCACTACTGGGAGGAAAGGCGCTACGAACATGATTGTTGCGCTACTGGCCCAGACCAAGTTTTATAGTAAGCAGTCTTTCTTATAATCGCCGCGCAGATTTTTTACTATTAATATTTCGTTCATTTGCAGATTTAGTGAATGAAATCAAATTTAAATGTCCAACAAATAACTATCGCGAGTCTTCTTATTTGACAATGCTATTCAGCAGCCGTGCGATGTGAAAAAACTAGCGCTTTTAGTGGAATTTGTAGATAGGCGAAAAAGTTAGTTGAGTATGCTGTATGTATAATTCTGTTCGCGTACTAAAAAAATCAGCAAAAAGTTATTCCAAAACAGTTTTTAAGCGACTTTGTTGTTTTTTGCATTTTTTTTAACTTTACAGCAAGTGTGTATAGAAACCCTGATCCACATCCCAGGCTAGGTATTTTTTATGGCATAGTCTGAATTGGTTGGGGACAAAGCAGTTATTCAGGTTTTCCAACGTGTTTAAGAACTTTGCATAACTGGCTCTTTCAACTACACCTCTACACACAATCAGTCCAGAACTGCAAAAAGGCCATACCTATATGAAAGTCTTACCATAAGTCATATTTTGATAGCATGGAAGTCAGGAATCTAGCGCACTTCGATTCTAGGCCTAGTTATAGAGTAAGGAGCTAGGCTCTTTTGTGGAAGCACCATAGTAGCTTCTGTTAAAACCTTAATCATTAAAATCATTGAGAATCTGCTGATTTTTCAGTTCTCATGACCCTTAGATTCGTGAAGGTTTTATTAAGGACTCAACTCATAAACAAAGAGAGAACCTTACATACAATTTCGACTTTGCCTTAAGACCTATGCCTTGATTACCAAAAGTCGCATCGGGCCAACCAATGGGGCTCAACTAATATTTTATTTCATTAGATGCACGATAGAGTACCTTGGGCTTTGCCAGATACGCCAAAAGACATTTTTCATGTATTTAGAAGCTCAGTAGGATGCATCCTTTTGAATGCGAACAAAGTTAACACTATTTGCTATTCTAGACTTCTTCGATTTCCCACATTTGAGTCCTTCTTCTTTTGCTCATGCTCTCAATTAAGGAAAATTCTCAACTTCCATTTGAGTTTGAGTGGAATTTAAATCTACTCTCACTGCACATGTTACATTATGTGTGTATGTGGTATCCGATATGAAACCATCTAGTCAACTGGATAGGATTCAAGGTGCATTTCGGTTAATAACTGAAAGAGACAGCAAATAATTTCATCGTGTAGTTTTTACTCAAGGACCTCCAATCCCTGTCCAGCAGATATCAACTTGTATATTTGTATAACAATTACCAAATGCTACCATAACAATAATTACAAACTGTGCGAAAAGGGCGGGAGGCATCCAATTCGAATTCGAATTCTTTTTGCTCGTACTTGTATTTGTAAGCAAAACAAAAAGAGTAAAACCAAAAATTTTGTGTAGTATCAACAATCGGCCTCCATGTTGTCCGCTTGTTTGCAAGTAATCAATTAATTCAACTCCAACCGTTTCTTGCGATTTATATTCTACTCCCATACATCGCTAGTTGCACTCACATGGACAGCACACTTTGCAAATTATTCGAGTAGGTACAACTATGAGTGCGAGTATCACCGAATGGACAACTTTTCCCAAGTCAGTTGGCTCCTCGAATAGAACTAATCAGAGATTGGACTTTTTGTTTTGTACTGGATGCGGTCATTTTAATTTGGAGATCGCGATCAGAATCGCGCGATTACAGCCATTACACTAATTTAGCGTAATCGCCATTTGTTATATGAAAATTTTGCGCGCCCACAGTAAAATTGATGAGCGGGACAAGCGTTCTATCATGTGCTGTGCAATTAGAATTAGTTTTTGGATGAATGTTTTTTGTATCATTTGTTTTGGGTCGTTTGTTGTAATTGGATTTAGAGTTCCTGTAATTCGCTCAGATGCGGTTATAATTGGTAAGCTAATCAATTTTTTGTGAAACAAAATGCATTTGACATTGTAGGTATAGGTAAATATACAGTCATATATGGACGAACAGACAGACGTACAGGTAGTCAGAATCGGACGGTGTTGCAATAAATTTGTCGTAGACTTGTAATGATGTATGTTAGCTGATTATTATTCATAGAGGGCGTCACGCTGAATTCTTTTCATATGTGTATCTACCTAAGAGGTGATGCGATGATATCGTGACTTCATGGGAATTATACTTCGTTGTGGGCTTGTAGACGAAGGTTTTTGTTTTACTTTCTATCTTCACCAAGAAACCCACTTGAGTTCTTAGTTTGAATAGCTTTCTTAAACGCTATCAAAATAGTTCGCCATTTTAAAAAGATACACTAGCTATAGTAGTTATAAATGTGGGCTCTTAAGACATCCGATTTAGAGAAGGAAATTGCATGCATCGGTGGGAACAATGTATCACACATGAATTATTACTAATTAAGTTCCTTTTAAATCTTTGAGGATTTTCTCCATCGGACTAAGGTATCACTAGCTTAGGGAATGTGAACAAAATATCAAGTAACCAGGAAGGATATCATATTCGCAGTTGCTCTAAGACCAGCTAACCCTTAAGAGTGCAGCACACAGATGATGTCTGCTTTAGTCGATTTTAATTATAAAATCGCATAATTCTCTCCCTCAGGCTATACATAAGTAAGAGCTATGAAATGCAGGCCTAGCTAAGACTATTGTAAAGAAGTGTTCTATGGTTTTATTTGCGATTAAGTTTATCCTCACTTCTACAAGGTACACCTCAGTCAACAAGCGTCTCTAGCCAGCTCGATACTTTGCCAGCTGCCTCAAGTTTTGCAAAGCTAAGCTACTAAGGTCCCCTTCCACTTGCGTGCGCCACCTCAGTACCGGTCTTCTTCTACTGCGATGTCCCTCGGGGGCAGATTCGAAGACTTGCCAGACCGAAGTGTTTGTGTCCATCCGCTCTACATGACTCAGCCATCTTCGTTGAAACTTCACTCTTATGGCTAGGTCGATGTCGCTGTACAGTCCATACAGTTCGTCGTTGTATCTCCTCTTCAGCTTACATCTCATCCATTTTTGTAAATGTCCATGCGTCTACACCATAGAGCAGGACCGGGATTATTAAGATCTTATGTAGGGCAACTTTTGTTGTTAGAGAGAGGATTTTGCTAGTCAATTGCGTTCCTTACCCAAAGAAGCAGCGATTGGCAACAGTTATTCTTCGTTTTATCTCAGTGCTGCAGTCGTTGTCGGAATTTATAGCAGACCCTAGATAGACAAAGTCCTTAACTCCCTCAAAGTCATACCTGTCGACGGTGATGTTCTGTCCTAGACGACAGTGTTGAGTGTCCGTTTTGCTTGACAGCATATACTCGTACTTAGTGTGTCCCTCTTTGACCGGTAAACCTATTTTCGCCGCTTCCGTCTCATTACTCGCGAAAGCGTCACTGATATCATGCTGCTTTCTCCCGATTATGTCAATATCGTCGGCGTATGCGAGTAGTTGGACGGACTTTTGAAAGATAGTGCCTCTTGTGTTTGCTCGTGAGTTTTGCACTATTCTTTCAAGTACGATGTTGAAAAAATC
Organism: Volucella inflata; assembly: GCA_928272305.1. Classification (NCBI taxonomy): domain Eukaryota; kingdom Metazoa; phylum Arthropoda; class Insecta; order Diptera; family Syrphidae; genus Volucella; species Volucella inflata. The sequence continues at coordinate 47,527,073 of OV743716.1, read as the reverse complement.
GCATGACAGCGCATCGCCTTGTCTAAATCCTTTCTGGACGTCAAAGGTCTCGGTGAGATCTTTACCGACCTTGATGGAGCAGCGTGCATTCTCCATCGTCATCCTGCACAGACGGACGAGTTTGGCAGGGATGCCAAAACTAGACATTGCTCTAAATAGCTCGTCTCTAGAGATGCTGTCATACGCGGCCTTGAAATCGATGAATAGGTGGTGGGTATCGATCTGAAGCTCATGGGTCTTCTCCAAGATCTGCCGTAGTGTGAATATCCGGTCCATGGTGGACTTTCCAGGGATGAAACCACACTGATATAGACCTATCAAGCTGTTGACGAACGGCTTCAGGCGTTCACACAATACGGCGGATAAGATCTTATATGCGATGTTAAGGAGACTGATGCCTCTGTAGTTGGCGCAGTTCAGAGGGTCTCCTTTCTTGAGAATCGGACATACAATGCTGAGGTTCCATTCATCGGGCATACTTTCGTCCGACCATATTTTACAGATGAGCTGGTGTATGCTCCTTACCAAGTCATCGCCTGCCGCTTTGAAGAGCTCGGCAGTCAGGCCATCCGCTCCAGCAGCTTTGTTGGACTTAAGCTTCGATATGGCTATCTTCACTTCATCCAGGTCGGGTGGACGGAATTGTTGGTCATCATCGTCCAGGTTGAAAGGTTGATTCTGCCTGACAGCGGTATTTGGTCCGTCATCGCCGTTATACAGTCTGCAGAAATGATCTTTCCAAATCCTCAGCATCGACTGCGATTCTACTACGATGTTCCCTTGTTCATCTCTACAGGCTTCGGTTCGGGGTTTGTTTCCGTGGCATGTTATTTTTAGCTTTTGGTAAAACTTCCGAACCTCATTCCCGGAGCAGCATCTCTCAATTTCCACAACCGCGCTTCTCATGCTCTTTCTTCTGCCCCCTGAGAAGCCGGTGCTCGTCTCTCCTCTTCCGCTCATAGAGCTCATGAGCAGCTCTGGTCTTTCTAAGCAGCGCCGCGTTGTATGCATCTTGCTTAGCTGCATGTGCTTGCCGGCATTCATCATCGAACCAGGGGTTTCGTTGTAATGGACGAGTGAAACCCAGCACATCAGAAGCGGCATCTCTAATGGCGTTTTGGCAGTGTTTCCAGTGGTCTTCGATGCTTGATGCTGGCGGCATTGGACCTTTTAAGAGATTAAGAGACACTCGATCGGAAAAGGACTTGGCGATCTCTTGCGATTGTAGCCGTCTGACGTCGAATTTTCTCACAGCATTAGTTTGTCTTGGCGTAGTTTGGGATATCCGCAACCGTACCTTGGCTACAACAAGGTAATGGTCCGAGTCGATGTTGGCTCCTCGGAACGTACAGACATCCATAATGCTGGAGGAGTGTCTTGCGTCGATCGCAATATGATCAATCTAATTGGCTGTTGATTGATCAGGAGTTCTCCAAGTCCCCTTGTGTATAACGAGATGTGGGAACCGCGTGCTAGCCATGACAATGTTTCGCCCCGCCGCAAAGTCGATTAGCCTGAATCCGTTATCGGAGGTGGTGTTGTGCAGGCTATATTTTCCGATTATTCCACCAAAGATACGAGGGCGGGTCAATAAGTCCGTGACTTTTTGAATTTCTGACCTCTTTACTGAAACAGCAACACTGCTCCTGTCAACAGGCATCTGTCAGTTGACTCCTGTCAAAATTTGAACTTGCTGCGTCAGTTAGTTTGTGTTTGACAGCTATTTTTATCAGACTACTCACTAATTTGAGGAGAAAATGGAAAAAAGTGAATTTCGTGTGCTTATTAAGCATTATTTCTTGCGAAAAAAAACCATTACCGAGACCAAGGCTAAGCTTGAAAAATACTATGGGGACTCTGCACCATCGATTTCAATGGTAAAAAAGTGGTTTACTGAATTTCGTTGTGGCCGTACAAGCACTGAAGATGCCGAACGTCCTGGACGCCCAGGACAATCGAAACCCGAAACAATCGAAAAAATTCACGATATGGTGTTGGCCGACCGAAGATTGAAAGTGCGAGAGATTGTGGAAGCCGTAGGGATCTCATCTCGCATGGCTCAGTGGTTTCAATTTTGAATGATCACTTGGGCATGAGAAAGCTTTCCGCAAGATGGGTGCCGCGTTTGCTCACAGTCGACCACAAACACATGTGCAGTTGCCATGGCAAAAATCCATGAATTGGGCTATGAATTGCTCCCTCATCCACCCTATTCTCCAGATTTGGCTCCGAGCGACTACTTCTTGTTCCCAAACCTGAAGAAATGGCTTGGTGGAAAAAGATTTGACTCCAATGATGAAGTCATCTCGCAAACAAAGGCTTATTTTGAGGACCTCGACAAATCATTTTTTTTGGAAGGGATAAAAAAATTGGAGAAGCGTTGGACAAAGTGTATAGAGCTCAAGGGAGACTACGTTGAAAAATAAAATTATTTTTTTATCAAAAAATCTGTGTTTTAATCCAAAAGTCACGGACTTATTGACCCGCCCTCGTACCATCTCTTCCTAGCTTTGCATTAAAATCACCGAGGACAATTTTAATGTCATTTTCTTTCACTACTCGTAACAAAAACTTGCCTCTGTCGCCCATGCGGAGGTGTCTACAATCATGATAGTAATCGACTACACTTTGAATCGGTGCTGAATCCTCTTACGACTTCCAAGCTAGTTCGTGAATGCAAGGCAGTGAGTCTTGTCTGGGATCTTCAGAATGGAATAACGGGAATAGAAATTATCGATGAAATGGTTAAACAAGTCTCAGAGGAGAGAGCTTAAGGAGGTCTGCCTGCGTCCTCGCTAAAGGCTTATATTTTTATTATACGACATCTCGAGGAGGTCAGCAGCTGTCCAATACAACACCCTGTAACTTTTAGATTTGAGTTCTGTTTTTTTTGTTAAGTTGGTACATCTGTTGTTGATATTCCCACTAAATATTGGCGTCATTGCTTGACATTTGCAAAAGTAACGTAGGCAAGGGAACATCTATCTCTGTCTGTGTTGGCGAACTCAATCGGAACAAGGGGAGCCCCACACGGTGGTTATTCCGGGAACTTTTTGATCAAGGTAATAAGTAATTCTCAAAGCACTTCCTTGAAATAAAATATAATACATGTCTCTCAAGCCTTCTTGAGATGTATTCAAACTGGATGTTAAGTTGAAAAATAAAAATCAATGCTTCTAGTTTTGCCTTAAACCTAAGTAGCAAAGTAGGAAAATTTATTCTTTTTTTCGGGGAATCCGATTGAGTTAATTGCAGATGCAGAAGCTAATTTTCATCCACAACACCATATTTGTTATGTAGTTATTCTCCACAAGAAAACCAAGTGCGGCCCTTAGAGGAATAACTTGAAGTAACTAGCTTCAGACATAGCTCTTTATAACGGATTGCTTTATAGCAAGTTAGGTAGCGAATTGTTATGGGGCTTTATGTTACGACTATGCTCATGTATTGTATTTAAAACAACGAAAGTATAGTAATTGAATCAATACTTAGACTTTTGCCCAAATAAAGATATATACAATAGTATTCTTCAAAACCATTAGCTAATACTTTCACTGTGCGGTATTATATTTCTTGATTACATCAATTCTACTCGTTCTTGCTTCTAGTGCAAGGTCACATCTATTTCAGACTGGGCAAAGATTGTCGAACAAAAGTACAGAGTTACCTGCAAGCTGAAAGCTCAATAGGTATAATATAATTGTTTCTAATTGATTTCTCTCAAATTTTTTTTAAAACTTTTTTTCGTTAATGGAAAAGTCTTGTAAAAATTAAGGAAACTACCTTGGATCGTCATTAAAAGGTTTTTTTAGTTTACTAGGCAGCATTAATGGAGAAGTTATAGCAATCAACCCTTAACTGGCTAGCTAAACGTTCACCTGATGATCGCATTTTATTTTTGAACGTTTTTGCATATATTCACTTATGAGTGGTAGATGCATTTAAAGAGGAATATTGCATTGAAATCTGCCTTCTGCACGTTATGTTCCTTATTGCACAGAGATTAATGTTTTTACAACCACAGAATGGTTCAAATTATTCGCGGCATTTGAAAATAACACAAAATATGTGAAGTACCAGAAATGTTGACTTGGATCATTTTAATTAACGAAAACTGCCAGTTAGAGAAGGCTTTTCCTTTAACTAAAGGCAGACGAAGCTCACGATTGAGGAAATGAAAAGAAGTTAAAAAGTTTCATCGGAAAATAAAACGATCTTGCCAGAACTATAAAACAAGAATGCCTACACTGATGAATCACAGTCGTAGTCCAACTATAATCTATTTGACCTGAACCAAGATGACAGCTATTAGTTCCCAAAACTAGAAGAAGTAAAGGTGGCAATATCGAAGTTAAAGTTTTATAAGGCTGAAGTTATAGACCGACAGCCTGCTGAGCTCTGAAGACATCTGGAAGAAATGATCAGAGGAAAGCTTGCCCGACCCTTTCGACTGTGCCATCTATAGAGGAATAAGTTTCCGAAATACCGTATACATAATCTTTTTGAACTTATTATGAACAATCTTTTTGGTTCATGCAAGTACGCTTTAAAGCCAGGAAAGTCTACCATCGACCATATATTCACACTACGGCAAATCTTAGAGATCCATACACACCACCTATTCATCGAGTTTTAAAACTCGTCCGTCTGTGAAGGATGACGATGGAGAACGCACGCTGCTCCGTCAATGTCGGTAAAGATCTCACCGGGACCTTTGATGTCCAGATAAGATTTAGACAAGGCGATGCGCTGTCATGCGACTTTTTCAACATCGTACTTGAAGGAATAGTGCAAAACTCACGAGCAAACACAAGAGGCACTTTCTTTCAAAAGTCCGTCCAACTACTCGCATACGCCGAAGATATTGACATACTCGGAGAAAGCAGCGTGATGTCAGTGGCGCTTTCGCGAGTATTGAGACGGAAGTGGCGAAAATGGGTTTAGCGGTCAATGAGGGCAATACCAAGTATATGCTGTCAAGCAAGAAGGACAAGAAGGACAACACCGACGTCTCGGGCAGAACGTCACCCTCGACAGATATAACTTTGAGGTAGTTAAGGACTTTGTCTACCTAGGCTCTGCTATAAATACAGACAATGACACCGGCGCTGAGATCAAGCGAAGAATAACTCTTGCCAACCGCTGTTTCTTTGGGTTAAGAAGGCAACTGAGTAGCAAAGCCCTCTCTCGGACAACAAAAGTCGCCCTTCATAAGACTTTAATAATCCCGGTCCTGCTCTATGGCGCAGAGGCATGGACATTATCAAAAATGGATGAGGGTGTTCTTGGTTGCTTCGGGAGAAAAATTCTTCGGGCGATCTTCGGTCCCGTCTGCATTGACGGTGAGTGGAGGAGGAGATACAACGACGAGCTGTATGGACTGTACAGCGACATGGACCTAGCCAGAAGAGGGAAGATCCAAAGACTGAGATGGCTGGGTCATGTAGAGCGCATGGACACCAATGTTCCGGTCCGAAAAGTCTTCGAATCTGCTCCCGAGGGACAGCGCAGTAGAGGAAGGCCAAGACTCAGGTGGCGCACGCAAGTGGAAGAGGACCTCAGTCAACTGATTTAACTTTCAATTTCTGTTTAAAAGTCTGACACTGCAAAGTAACATCCATTACCTCCCTTTCTTTTTTTGGCCAGTATTGTAGTTACCGACTATGAAGTTAGTTCATCTTTTGACCCTATCTTTGTACATAACTTGAATGTCTTTTACTTGATTGTCGGCAGTTAAGCCGATGTTCCATATTCCTATTCCCAAAAAGGCAAAAGGCATTTTTGGTTTTTCTCCAGGATATGCATTGCGCAAATATTTGGACGTTTGTGAACTCAGTCGTAAAGTAAATTTGTACAGATATGGCTCAATCAGATAGTTTGCAATGTGGTAGTCAATCTAGTTCAAATCTTGTTAGTATAATGATGCCACTATAGTAAAAATACAAAAGTATATGTATGTATGTACATAAAAATTACAGTGCGATTCCATTCATCAGTCAAAATATCCTGCGAATATATCATGAAAATAAGTTGATAAGATAAGTTGAGTATGTTCTCTACTAAATTACTTCATATTGGCAAAGATAGCTCGGCAGGTTAACTGACCAGTCCAGGAGCTCGGCAATCATAGGATCTTAAAAATAGAAATATACTTTTTAATCAGTGAGATAAATTTGGGCATTTCCTATTACTTCATCTAAAGACAGGCCCTAGAAATGGGAATATTATCTTTCAGATTAAATTCTTTCATTTCACGATAGAATAGTAAAGCTATATTAAGTTTGCAAATAGCTACATTCACTTTTTTAGATGAGAAAACTCAATGTGACAAAAACTTAATGTTCGAATGGGTTGAGTCGTGTATGGAGACCAAAAGGCGAAAAAATAATCCTTATTTGAATTTGAGGTACAAATGAATATTAAGGAGAAAGTGTGAAGTTATTAGATATATTTTTGTGATAGGTATATAATAAATGGGTGATTGTGTTTATTAGAAGATAAACCGATATTTTATGCTGCCATATGCACCAACACAATAACGATCCATGGAATATCGCTTAGGCGGTAAGAGGGGATTTGCGGAAACACTTATCTAATCTGCTCAACCACCGGATAACACGTAGATTTTTTTGAAATTGTACATCAAAAATTGAGCTGGATACAACGTTGAGCCTGAGAAAGTATCCCACTGAGGTAATAGTCAACTTGTTTGGTTCGATTCCCCTAAGATGTCCAGCAATATTCAAAACTATAGGCTCACCACAAAATATTAAAGTGTAGTTTGAAAAAGTCAATGTTGATGATGTGAGATTGACTGCTTGGAGGCTTATAGATCTGAAGTTGATTTGCAATCGACTTAAGACATGACATTGAAAGCTTAGTTCCCTGTTTGATAAGAACGTACTACGTTTTATATTATTGACTTGTCTTTACTTGTTTTATGTCTAGCAAAAACTAATTTGGAGAGCATTTTGTGGAAAACACATAGCTACAGTCTTGAATCAAAAGAAGTAATGGATTTTTAGAAAGGTTTCGAATGAAAGCATTTTGGCTTCTGAGGGAGATTTAAATCAGCTCAAAATTTTTCTAATCTAGCGGATAGTAATAGTTTAAAATAGCACAAAAAGTGAAGCGAATATTGAAAAAAAATCTACCTCGAACTTTGCAACATTCAAAACATGCTTGCACCAAGACGGGATGCCCATACATCCATGGGAGCAAGGATACGCCTTGCCATCGCTTATTTGCTACTTAACAGTATAATACCAATGCGGAAATGTGTCGAGGGCACAAATCCAGCCTTGGTATGAGTCGAGGCCCACTTAAAACCTCTTACTGATCTTAGGGTCTCAGTACCCAGCACTTATAGCCACTCCACTCCGGGTATTGAGCCCTAGCAGGGCCACCCTCCCTGCGATTTAGGTTTAAACCACAGCCACCACAACGCTCCCACTAGGGGGCGTGTTTTAAGTCCTGGTGTGGACTACCGGTGGTCTTGCCACTCAACAAGACCTATGACCCGCAGCTTGTTACTCTGTTCTTATGATAACAGACACTATTGTCTTTTGAATGAGATTCCTTATCCCACATCGAATGAAGAGTACCAAACCAACAAAAAAGATGTGATACGACTCGAGTTGCAGAGAAACTGCCAGCTTAGAAAAATTCTTTGTTGGTCCTACAAGGCCAATCGCTCAGAGGACAACCGAAAGAAGTTCAAACAAGGCAGGAAGGACTGAAACGCCTTCCTTAAGCGAGTGAGATTTAAATATGTCTAAAACTGAGGCAAGGTCCCAAAAGTAGTAAAACTTGTTGGTCGTTCAAAAACGAAATTCTGCCTCATCTTTCACCCTAATGCTCATTTATAAGGACATTCTAGCCTTCAGCTCTTTTAACAAGGCCAATCTGCTCTCTGCACCCTTTGCGGCTATCTCAACACTTCCAGGTTTTATTATGTCCCCACCTTTTCTTGAGTGCGTTGCTGATTAGACTGAACAGGGATAAGTTTAGGACCTTAATAGGAATCCTGACAGGACACTGCCTCATGCTGAAACGCGCAAAAAGACTCAAAATGACAGATACAGACATTTGTAGATTCTGAGGCTATCTACAAGGGGTCGGGGACATAACATAAATACTGTGTGAATGTGAGGCAATATCGCGTAGCCGAAGGAAATTCTAAGGAAAATATTTCTTTGAAAACTTAGAGGAAATAAACGGCACAGATTTTAAAGGTTTTCTTGGCTTTTGTAAAAAAAATCGGGTGTTTTACAACGGAGATTGTTTTAGGTTTTTGCCATCTGAAGTTAAATTCAACTGGTTACACAGCGATCGCGATGGGCTCGTTTACTCGTAGTAGTAAGAGTACCTAAATATCTAAACATACACAAATCCGCAGGACAAATGGTATATCCTCCCTTCTTTTGAAGAGATGTTCTTTCACGCTGACAAAACCATTGCGTAACCTTTTTTTTATCAATCCTACTATTTCGGACTCTTTCCGAGGAGTTTGAAAACAGCACTTGTGCAGCCCGTCAATAAAACGGTAAAAGTTATTTTATCTCATCCTACAGAACCATTGCATTTACGTCCCTTCTTGCTTAGGTAATAGAAATGCTCATAAAACATGTTTCTTACTTAAGGTAGCCCTACAGTCCAAGCTGGACCTTGGCCTCAGTCAAGAAGCGACAACAGCCAGCTCGATCTTTTGCTAGCTGCCTCCAGTTACGCACACTAACCTGGCTGGGGTTCCCTTCCACTTGAATGCGTCCCCTTAGTTTGCGTCTTCCTCTACTGGGCTGTCCCTCGGGGGCGGATTCGAAGACTTTTCGGACCGGAGCGTTGGTGTTCATCCTCTCTACATCACCCAGCCATCTCAGAAGTCAATTGCCTTTTTAGCCCAACGAAGCAGCGATTGGCAAGAGTTATTCTTCGTTTAATCTCAGCACTAGTGTCATTGTCCGAGATTATAGCGGAGCCTAGGTAGATAAAGTTCTTAGCTACCTCAAAGTTATATCTGTCAAAGGTGACGTTCTGTCCGATACGTCGGTGTTGAGTGCCCTTTTTGCTTGGCAACATATACTCGTACTTGGTGTTGCCCTCATCGACCGCTAAACCCATTTTCGCCGCTTCCGTCTCAATAACCGCGAAAGCGCCACTGACATCACGCTGTTTTCTCCCGATTATGTCAATATCGTCGGCGTATGCGAGTAGTTGGACGGACTTTTGAAAGATAGTGCCTCTTGTGTTTGCTCGTGAGTTTTGCACTATTCTTTCAAGTACGATGTTGAAAAAATCGCATGACAGCGCATCGCCTTGTCTAAATCCTTTCTGGACATCAAAGGTATCGGTGAGATCTTTACCGACCTTGATGGAGCAGCGTGCGTTTTCCATCGTCATCCTGCACAGACGGACGAGTTTGGCAGGGATGGCAAAACTAGACATTGCTCTATATAGCTCGTCTCTATAGATGCTGTCATACGCGGCCTTAAAATCGATGAATAGGTGGTGGGTATCGATCTGAAGCTCATGGGTCTTCTCCAAGATCTGCCGTCGTGTGAATATCTGGTCGATGGTGGACTTTCCTGGCCTGAAGCCACACTGATATGGACCTATCAAGCTGTTGACGAACGGCTTCAGGCGTTCACACAATACGGCGGATAAGATCTTATATGCGATGTTAAGGAGATTGATGCCTTTGCAGTTGGCGCAGTTCAAAAAGTCTCCTTTCTTAAGGATCGAACAAACAATGCTGAGATTCCATTCATCGGACATACTTTCGTCCGACCATATTTTACAGATGAGTTCCGTATCCGTTTCACTAAGTCATCGCCTACGGCTTTGAGGAGCTGGGAAGTCAGGCCGTTCGCTCCAGCAGCTTTGTTGGACTTAAACTTAGATATTGCTATCTTTTCTTCGTGCAGGTTGGTCTACATCGTCAAAGTTGTAAGATTCATTCTACTTTGCAGCGGTATTTGTTTCGTCGCCGTCGCAAAAACTTTGGAATCTCATTCCTGGAGTAGCATCTCTCAATGTCCTCGACCGCGCGCTTTTCATTTTCCTTCTTTTTCTCCTGAGAAGCCGGTTTTCGTCTCTCTTCTTTTGCTCATAGAGTTCATGAACAGCTGTAGTCTTTCTTTGAGGTGCCACTTTGTATGCGTCTTGCTTAGCTGCATGTGCTTGCCCGAGTTCGTTATCAAACCAGAGGTTTCATTGTGGTGGTCTTCGTTGTTTGATGCTGGTGGCACTGGCGCTTTAAGAGATTAAGAGGGACTCGATCGGAAAATGATTTGGCGATAATGATCGCTGCAGTAGATATCGCAGTGTTTCATCCTCTTTTTGCACGGCCCATCCCTTCGCATTACTTAGATGGCGATAATGTCTCCATTGCAGCAGTCTAGGGCCTCCGCTAGTTGTTCGGCTGCACGTAGTCTACTGAGGAACCTAACATTCCACGTGCACATCCTCGTTGTTTGTATCCGAGGCTTGTTTTTGCTTAGGAACCATCATTTTTGTTCCATGGCCGGGCAGATACCCCGATGTGGCATAAGCTCCAACCAGGAGAGCCTGTTCCATTTTTGATACCTCTAGGATGAGGGGTCGGTTAGACCAAAGCCAGTAACCCGTTCAGGGGTGTGACTGCTGTCGTAGGTCCATGAAGGGCTCATCCGTCACCATCTCTTTTCTAAGGCCCTGGCTTAGTCTCGGAGATCCTTACCGCCATGAGCTCCAAGTATGTCGGAGTAGCCCGGCTTATCACCGTTGATTCAGTCTGAGGAATTTATCACTGAGAAAACATCAACTCAGAAAATATCTTGAAACACAGTCTGACGAGCACACTTGATATTTCTAAGAAATTTCACAGAGTTTGCCATTATGCTCTTTTGTCGAATATGAGTGTATTTGGGATCGACGATTAGATATTACCTTTCGAAACGTTTAATTCAAGTAGTTTTGAATGGTTTCAAAACTGATATTCACAAAACAAATGCTGATGTGCCCCAGGGCTCCCTTATATTTCTAACACTCTTCTAAACATTCATTAATAATCTCGTGTCCAATATATCTCTTTGCCGACGACAGTACTCGCTGTCTTTCATATTCTTTCTCGGACTTATGTCAATGCTTTTCGGCACTTATAGGTTATGCCAGGCAATATAACTCAGTTAATTGAAAGCATCGAACACCGATGTGAAGTCTCCTGTCTGACTTTGCTCTATAGCTATTTCCACAACCAGTTCTTTGTAGAAATCGCCAATGATGTTCCGTACCCTTCAAAACTTCAACCGTCGTAACACCCGTCTCGATATGCATGCTCATCAGTATACCCTTACGCCCACTTTCGGACGTACTATAAAATAACGTAATTTTTTCTAAGCCGAACAATTCGCTTATGGAATGCACTGCCGAGCTTTTTATTTCCTGGTTATTATAACTTACAAATATTTACGACCAACGTACACCGGGATCTCTCTTTTATTTTTCCCTCAATTTCCTTCACCAGCAACGCTGTGTGCAAACATTTCAATGTTACCTACCAAATGCCCCTCAAGCGTGCGCTAATTATAAAAAAAGGGTTGATAATGACACCTAAAAAAGTGAGATTGATGAGTTTTTTGGAGGAACAGTTTTTGAACAGTTAGATTGGCACAACTTTTTTGAGTTAGCTGGTAATAAATAATAATAATTAAAATAATAAAAACTTGCTCTATACATAATTTTAAAGTTAATCCACTACTTAAGGGATTGCTTACCAACAGATGGTTTCTTAAAGATCCCGGTTTCAAATCTATGATTTTTTTTAATACACATACATAAATCAATAGATAGTCTAGTCTAATGTAGCGCTTTGAGCTACTAAGAAGAAGGATTAATGATTGAAACTATCATTAAAAATCCAGCCAATATCAAATATATAATAGCCAATTGGAGCAAAGGACTTTGATTTCACTTCCAGTTATGCAATCATTTAGTTTACTTAGTACCTATAATAGTTCCACAAACCAATCATTATCTGCATTGATGACTAGCACTCGGAACTTTGATTTCCTCAAGTGGAGCTATTGCAGCAGCCTACCTCAACACAAAACCAGTTGTGTGGCATTTACTTTAAAATACCTGCGAATCGAACTGATTTTTCCAATTTCCAGTTCTATATTAGACATTTTTGTTTGCTTAAGCACGTTCCTTGGGAACTTTAATTATGAAGTAGCCACCCAGACATCCCTCGGATAGATAGAAGTTAATAATACGCATTAACGACAAGAAAAACTCGTTATAACAGTTTCGCGGCAACTTTTTCCAACTATTCTGGCGTGAGACTGTCTGCTGTTTTTTCGGATCCAATTCTCTTTCCCAACCCTCCATCGTTAACAGTCGTGAAGTAAGTATCACTTATGATACAAATAAAGTAACAAGTATCTGGAACTGAGTATGGTTGGTTTCGTATCTATATTATTGACGTTGCTAATCGATTTCAATCGATAATTTGTTTACTCACAAGATGCATTAACTAATCCAAATCACAGGTCTTGGTAGCACGCTCGCGCAACTGAAAGCGATGCTTACAATGTTCGCAGATACGTAGAATGCCATTTGGCAAATGAAGCAATTTTTCAATTATCCATCTGCTTAAGGTGGTACGAAGACTGTATTGAGACGAATGAAACAACCCTGTTGTGTGTAGGATCAGGAATAAAAAAATAAAAAAAAATTGCACACGAGCGAACGCATATCTATTGCAACTCAAAAATTCGAACAATGTGAGTTTTATGGTGTAAAGTTTTAGCTTAATTAAATGTTTTCCATAGTCCGCCGCCGCTCTGTATCTTTCCACAGCCGAAACTTCACTTCTTTCACCTCTTAACCTTACGTTAAGAAGACATAAGGACATCAGTATATCTTCTCATATATGTATATATACAATTTTTATGCAATACTCGAGTCTAACTTCTACCCATGTGCGATTGGATGTCTATGTATTAGGAGCTGAAGTTTGTGTTCTGAGATACTTTCATATCATGCTGCACCCTAGCTTTCTGTCCAGCAGCAGCACCAGCACCTACAGTCTGCCGTCTGTATATACAAAGTGTCAGTGTCACAATTGGTTGGGGAGCATATAACGCGCAATCGCTTAGTCCGATTCCCCGCCTTCTTTTACAATCGCTGGCTGTTTTGACTGTTTCAACTCCCATTGGCCGCCCACTGAGTATAAATCTATCCACAAAAGTGTGAAAAAGATAAAAAAAAAAACGATCTGCAAGTAGGTGGCATTCCCTCCAATTGATGGTATCAAGCACTAACACATTAAACAGTTTGCCACTGGAAAACTGGTTAGACAAGCCGGCAAATTCCATATTTACAAATACTAAGATTTCCACTCAAACTATTGAGTGAGTTTTTTTGTTTTGTTGTCTACATTAAATGTCGCTGTAAAAAGTCATCTTCAGTTTGCTGACCTACACTATGTTTTACGGATTTCAGGAGTGTTCTACAATTAATTGGATTTTCTACTGAAAGAAAGATAGCTACTCGCAAACTTTTTGTCTACGTTTAATTTTTTTGTCTGAAAGTACGAGCATCTAGTCGTACTTTAGGCGCGTGCTGCGATTACAATGAAATTTATTTTGAGTGAAAAATGTGGCAGCAATTATTTGACACGCCTTTGAAATGATAAGTCACAGGTAAGATACTTAAATACCTATATGTATTGTACATACCATACCTTGACTTTGCTATGTGGTAGCCATGCATTTATGTGGGGGTGGACATGGTTGTTTCCCATTGAAATCAAGGTACCGACCTTATTTATGTTTTAATTTAATTTTTTTACATTTTCTGAGTGCGATGAGATTCCCTGGTTGGTTTTTATTTTTATTTCTTTTTTTTCTTATACAGAACTTTAAATATTGTTGAAATAGCGATTGAGAAGCTTGTTTTCCGACTAGGTACTTAAGTAGGTACACCTGACTGAAGCTGCGTTCATAGGTAGACGCATGTAGGTTTCATCCGACGGACCTTCTGATATGGTGAAAACAGATAATTGAGCAATTTAAAAACTAATAAAACATTTTAGTTTGAGCTACAGAAAATAATTTCCTTTTTTTGCAAATTTCACTTTTGTTTTTGGATTTTATACTAGGCGAATTGCGATTCAGTGGTGGTAACGAATAAGGCCTCGGCATCCATATATATATTGATAATCTACAGTTTACATATTTACAAGAATCCTAATAGAGTACCTACCTATGTACTGCGCCATTAATGGGTAGGCGTAGTGCCTATAACTTATGCAACACTTAGTGTGAGAAGTGAGTGCTGTTTTTCTACCAGATTCTAACTATTTCACAGTGTCTTCTCCATTGAAAGACTCGATGTTACGTTTGTTTTAAAGTTTGTTCGCTTAAATCTTTGAGCTGCTGGAGAATGTTATTGGTTTCGATAAATATACATTTAAATGGATAGATTTTCTTTATCAGTTTTCGCAATTCGCAAAACTGTAAAACTTTTGTTGAAGCAAATATAAAGTTGTTTTAGGTTTTTGTTCAAACACATTTTCTAGCTTCGACTACATCTCAAAAGCTTTGTAGCAGCTCATGATGAGTAATAAGGGCTCTTTTCCCAGGGTCACAATGTTTCTTTGGACTCGACCGTCGGATTAAAGCCAACGCTGTAATAATTTGGTGACGGCTGATGCAGTCCGTCTTCACCATTGGCTTCTTTGATGTACCAGTTAGAATTTCCTACAGATCATAGCCTTTTGGATTTACTTACTATTACTGATCGCTGTCTTGTACAACTGCAATTTCTACATATGACTTGGCGTAGATTTTAAAATTGTTGACGGAGAGTCGACTCACATGTATCAAAGCCGTGATTTGTCTGCGAGTTGTCTAGCCAAGTTGCACATGCCATCGAAAGTAAGGTTCTGAAAGGCTCCTTCTTGTCGAAAGCATTTTAATTCTGCCCCGAGGTTTCGTAGGCATGTTAAACCTTGGGTAGGGGATGCATTTTTATAGCAAATCTTCGTAAAAAAAAACTATTCTTCCCGTGCTCTTCAATATAAATGAGGTGTAGTCATCTTTTTCTATTTTCGATGCAAAAGCTACTTTTAGACAGACCGTGTATGCCAGTGCCGAGAATACATGGAAGACTCTCTATATATCTTAAGTCTTAATCTTTTTGTTTCAATGTCGAATATTTTGCACCAATTTCCTGAGGGCTTGAAGCCATCCAAGCTCGCAACACGGTATTTAATGCCCTTATACTTCACCCCGGCCAATAGCAGATACAAGCAACGGTATATTGTATTACATAGTTCACTTGCCGCTTCATCGATAAGAGCCAATTGAGAACCCGGTCTTAAACAGTTACCGTGGACGTTGGTCCATGCTTCCAGATTTTCTGGTTGCTTTCAGTTGCCCTTTTTGATGGGCTTCAACAGTCCTTTTTGAGATGAAGTCTTTCAAATTAGATTAACCATTTTATATAATTCTTTCACCAATATGTCTTCGGAGTGACCGAGCTAGATTATGTACAGCCTAATCTACCTGTTCTGTTATGAGCTTAGCAGAAGCATTGATACCCCGATGGTTGGATTCAGAGTTAGATGAACCTTTGTTCCGACTGTGAACGGCCCCATGAGCAAACAATGTTGACGACCTGATCAGACGATAGTATAGAGTATTGGTAGACTACAGATGAGATCCGCTTCTATACCCATGATTTCTTTTTTTTTTTTAGAAATGAAGCGTAATTTTCTTAAGGCACCAGTAACCTAGACGAGTGGCCTACACGATTTGCAAACTTGAATACGTTGTGTCACGATTATACCACCATTAGGTATTATTTCGTGGGTTTTGGAAAGCATTTATGTCTTGTGTTCATTTAAGGTATTCGTTGTAAGTGAGCCTTCTATCTATCAAGATACCTAAATGCTTCATGCCCTAACTTGCTGTTGTATTATGATAGCCTGGCTTGATCGTGATTGTTATTTATCGTTGGACTGCCAACTGAAACTGCTTCTGTTCTATGTATTCCGGGCTATAACGCTAAACTGTACAACAGCTGAACTAAATCATACCGTTGCCCTCCAAATATGATTCTTTCTTTACTTTAGGTGGCGCTACAGTCCGGGGACGGACCTCGGACCCCTTTCACCTGCGTTAGCCATCTGGGTCCCGTTCTTCCTCTGTTGCGCTGTCCCTCGGGGGCGGAGCATTGGTGTTCTTTCGATCAACATGACCCATCCATCTCATTCGTTGGATCTTCACTCTTCTGGCTAGGTCGATGTCGCCTTAAAGTCCATACAGTCCGTCGCTGTATCTCCTCTTCCACTTACCGTCAACT
The DNA here is from genome assembly GCA_928272305.1 of Volucella inflata. Lineage (NCBI taxonomy): Eukaryota > Metazoa > Arthropoda > Insecta > Diptera > Syrphidae > Volucella > Volucella inflata. The sequence goes on along the minus strand of OV743716.1, from coordinate 47,510,726 downwards.
CGAAGACTTTTCCTCTCAAAGCAGCCAAGAGAACTTTCATATATTTTAGATAATGTTCATGCCTCTGCGCCATAGAGCAGGACTGGGATTAATAAGGTCTTATATAGGGTAACTTTTGTTGTTCGAGAGACGGCTTTAATAGTCAATTACCTTCTTAGCCCAAAGCAGCAGCAATTGGCAGGAGTTATTCCTCGTTTGATCTCAGCGCTTGTTGTCTGAATTCATAGCGGAGCCTAGGTAGAGCTTAGAGAAGAGGAGAGTATCGTTACGCTCTACTAGGTCGGTGCGTTACTGTTGTCCTCGTAACAAACTTCCCTTAGTTTTAAGTTAGGTTTAGGTTAGGTAGGGGGTTTTCGCGGAGAGGCCGGGCTGGTTGGCATGGGACGGCACCTCTGAGAAGTGACTGATGCTTCACGGCATCGGTTACGTCTCGGTGGTGTGTGTGCACGGTGCTGACGAACCCGAGGGGACGAATCTGCAATTGGGATGGTGACCACTCGAAGCAAAAGGCCACGAGTGCTCACCATGCCGATTATAATTAAGTTAGGCTAAGTAGTTTAGGTAGGTTTAAGTAGCATAGGTAGTCTTAAGTTTTAATTAAAGCATAAAAATTATGGTTCCAAATCTAAGTTTTTTTTCAAAAATTTTCTTAGAAATCTATATTTAATATGATAGGTCCATCGTTGGATAGACCTAAGGCTGAAAAGCATTAGTAGTACATTTAGTGTTAAGCTTAGAGTGCTCGGTAAGAGCCAGTAAGCTAAATTTAATAACTAACATTGGTCAATTAGATTTAAGCATTTTTGTCTAGTATGTAAGTTTATATGGATAGAAGAAATAAAAATGAATTGAAAAGTAAGTAAAAAGTCATTTGCATGGGTTGCCAACAGTAGATTCGTCCGTATCCGAGGCTTGTTGTTGCTTCGAAACTTTTGTATTTTTTTCCATGGCCGAGCAGTTACCCCGGTGGCACAACCCCCAACCTGGAGGGCCAGTTCCGTTTTATGGTACCCCTAGGACGACGCGTCGGTTGGACCGAATGCCAGTAACCCGTTCTGGGATGTGAGGGCTACCCTTGGCCCATTAAGGACTCTTTCGCCACCATCTCTTCTGCAGGACCCTGACTTAGTCTCGGAAATCCTTATCGGCCTGAGCTCAAAATAAGTCAGAGTAGCTCGGATAAGGTCTCATTTGTTTTGGGATTGTTTCCAGCGTTGATACCATCTGAGGAATTCATCCGTTGTCCCGTTTATAGTGCTACTATTTTTGTCTGCTGGTCAGCACTCGCACTTATAAGTTTAGTAGGTCCAGTCCGGATGGATATTGACCAGTACCTGGCGGTTATCACGTGGAGGTATTATAAGCACAATTGATGTGTAGAAGATAGTTGTAACACTGGATATCGTCAGGTTGACATCTCTCCGTGCCTACCCTATTTTTACCCTATTCAACAGCACCAAGCAAATATCATTCATCGATGTAAATACCAATGTCAAAAAAGTGATCATTTAAAAGCCAATAGTTGTCCAGAGCTGCTTGGAAATCTCTTCTACCCCCTACTATGAATCGTTTTCCTTATCAAACGTGACCACAATAGACAAAGTGTACCATCTGACCACAATGGAAGCCGGAAACTGTGATTATGTCCGTGATAGTGCCAGTCAAATACAAAGTTAGCACTCCACTCCTCCTTGTGTTAACGATTTTTTTTCTTGGGATGACCCTCTTCTATTATTTTGTTAAGGAGGAGGCCAGAATTTCATACATATATCCATACGTGTAGTGTATGATGTAAGGGACAAACCATAAATCACGTCGGAACTTTTTTTTACCAAAAAACCAGAATCCAGATGCAAGTGGGACAAGTGTTGCTCCACTCTGGGTTTGGCGTAGATTATGCAGAGTCTAGGAGTAGTTTTTGGTTGAGTGTGGGACATCGACTACTCTATGGATGTGGATTTATTAAATATTTAGAAGATGACCATGTGGCTGACCAGCAAATCACACAAACAGATGGTGAGCCACATGATGTTGAGTAAGGGTTTGGTTTAATTTTTTTTCCTTTACCAGTGTGGCTGCTTGTAATAATAAAACAGCGATTATGTAAGTTTTTGAAATAATTTTTTTTCTTTTCTTTTATTCATTAACACGTGGAAAGCACACAGATGCTGAAAAAGAAAAAGAAAAACTGAACGAATAGAACGTGACGAAATTGTTAAATGACAAAGAGGCATGGCAACATATTGCTTTTTAGGAAGTGAAGACAAGCAGAATATTCTTTTGTGAAGCTAATAACGATTACAAAACGCATTATGGATATTTCAAGACCGATTGAGAGTTTGTAGAGTTGTATGTGGCACAGCACAGTGTAAGGTCAGTTTTGAATCCAGCTGAGTTTAATTTTGAATAAAAAAAAAAAACATTGCATATTTTAACAGACATATTCAAGACACCGCTATAGCTAGGCTCAAGTAAAAAGGCTTAAGGGCTTTAAGACAAAACTGCATTAGTAGTAGGTTTATGTCCATCGATGCAAAGAAGAGTTTTAGACACCTATCTATCTTTGCTTCCTCTGAAGAGTAGTTCCTTCACACTGGCAATGTATAGGCTTTTTCATCGATTATACTACTTGTGACTCATTTCGAGTGGAAATTTCTCAATGACCTGCAACACCGTTTTCACAACAAAAGGTCCGCTGGTGCTTCAATGGCATATTTTGCCTAAAAGTCGGAAGCATACTCTTCTCTGGCAAAAGCAAGTAAGTTACACATTGTTTCTAAAGTTCCACAGGGTTCGGTTACCACTCCGATATTATTTCCAATTTTTATAAATAATCTACTGTCTGGCATTTTTTTCTTTATTACTTTAATGACGCTACAGTTTAGGGTGGACCAGAACCTCAGCTAACACGTCTCTCTAGCTAGAAGAAATTATCTAAGTCGGCGAACACTCCCACTCCTGTGGGTTAACTAGGATGAGGTCATCTTCTACTGTGTTGGCACTGTGGCAACCCACAAAAAACTTTCCAGCCCAGCACGGTGGTATCTACTCAAGGCAACATACCCATCTAAGCCGAGTTTTCCGAGCGTTTATGATGAGCTCAGCATCACTATGTAGTAACACGAACAGTTCGCTATTGAAACACCTCCTCCATTTTCTATTAAAACAAACAAATCTGAAAATTACTTAAAGAACTTTTCTCTTAATGGTTCTGAAAGCATTTCGTCAATGTCAAAGCAGGACTGGAATGGCCAGCATTTAGAATAACGTCTTTTTGGGTATTCTAAAGTGGCTTCGCACGATTTCTGTGCTGATACCGAGGCTTCGATGTTGTGTTGTGCTGTTTATTGACAGCATTAAGTTTGTTTTTTCTTCGTTTACCGTTAAACGCATCTTTGCCACTTTTCCATCAAAAGTTGCGACTATCCATTAGTAACTTGCTGTGTTCTCCCCATTACGTCTATGCTATCTGCGAATGCGAGTGCATGATAAGACTTTTGAAAAATTGTGCCTCTGGAGCTGACTTGCCAGTTTCGCACAATTCCTTCAAGGGATAGCAAAACTAGACATAGATCTATATATTGGTTTCAGTAGAACATTGTCATGTAGGGCATTCAAATCGATGAAGAGTTGGTGCTTATCGGTTTTTAACTCCCTAAAGTCACACAGATAGTCGGGCTGAAAGTTAAATGATATTTAATCACTATTCGCTGCTTTAAACAGTTAGGCAAATTGCTGTCCTGAAATAATCGGTCTGGGGAGCGGGAATGTTATCTGTTATTTAAATAAATTATTTATTAGTTAATTGTAGAACTTCATACCTCTGGTAGCACCTATCTAATGCCTTGATCAAGCCTTTCTAGTGCTACAATATTTCTGTATTCTTTGAGGCGCCTATGTTCCTCTCAGTTTTTCTACTCAAGCCAGGGGTTTCTTTGTTGGGCTGGGTTGAAAACCACCCAGGTAATCTTCGTTCGATGCTGGCGACAAAAGACTCCTCGAGAAGTTAAGCCAAAGTCGACTTGAAACGCCGATTCGACGAACAGACATTTAACTTTCTCACAAATGTTTACTGGCTTTGTCTTATCAGATATTGGTAATTATATTTTGGGTCCAAGAAGATAGTAATCCCTATTCATGTTAGTTACTCAGAACGTGCGTACACTGTTCGTGGCTTGCAGTGATGTAATCGATTTGCCTGACGGTTTGTTGATTAGGTGTCAGTTAGGTCCCTCTATGGACATTAACTTGTTGAAACTGTGTAATGGCTATAGTGAAATTACTTCCCGCGGCAAAATCAATTAGCCTGGGTCCGTTTCCGTAAGTAATATCATGAAAGCTGTACTTTTCGATCGTGTTACCAAAAATGGCCTCCTTGCCTAGTTTTACATTAACATCCCCAAGGATGTTTATCACGTCGTACGAATATAAAGCAAACAATAGTTTTTCTTATTCTCACTGATCAAGCCTATAGAAGTCATTAATCCAACCCAAATTGGACATCACATCTGTTGATGTGCAGAACACTAGATGCTAAGCAAAAATAAAGCAACCCGTCACAACCGCAAGCAGTTCACAGTCTTTCTTACCGAGAAGCAGCAGGAAAACTTCGACTTCTTAAAAATATCCCGTGGTCTGCTAATAACATGGATAGTTAATGGACAAAGATTCGGGCTTTAACAAACTCTCGTCTTAATCTTGGGTTTGAAGTTCATTAAAGCTTTCATTTTTCGCAGATGCAGATCCGAATCATTCCTCTACGCCGTATTTTCTAACTGAGTTACTCATGTCGTCAAAAGTTTCACTGTCGAAAGCACTCTCAATGTCGACGAAAATGTACAGCGTGTGCTCCTTCTTGTGGATTAAGCTTTCAAGTATTGCAGCACTCAATGAGTTCGGCTATTAACTTTTTATGTTGTCTGTAGTACCGATAAGCTGACGTATGAGCGGATTTGTGTCATTCTTCATTCGTTTCGTAGCTTCTTACTGCTGTTACAAAATCCAGGGAAGAAAATGGTGAGATCCATTTAGACCTTAAAAGACATGTTTTTTTATTTCGGATCGTTTGTCATATATTGGTGTGAAACCCATGTATATTTGGTAAGTTTTTGTATTTAACAAGGTGGGCTTCCTACAAAGGGAAGAATGAGCAGACCTAGAATATTTCTTTTTTTCTGTCTGAACTGAGCACTTAAATAGAGAACTAGTTCATATTACAATATTAAGCATATATCTGAGTGAATATTATAAAAAAATTTCGGTATGGTCGTCTCTTATCTGAGCTATTTCAGAAATAAAGTGAGAATTTACCCTTTCAGAGTTCAGATAGCGACATAACTTGTACCTTGACGCTTACGAAAGAAGAAAGAGAAGAGCCGTCCTTGTTTTGCCGATTCTTGGTCACACCCCGAGAAAAGGTTTTTAGTTTAGAATTTAGGGTTGAAAAGCACTTATCAGTGTTCCAAATTCACGCTTATAGAAGAACAGGGTGGTGACATTAACGTACACGCACCAGATAAAGGTATTCCTCTTTGAATGCCAATAAAACCAGAGCCGCAGAAAGATGAAAATAAATCGGGTTTCTATGTCAATAATGTCTGGAATAAATAAAAATGTAGTAAATGCAAGCGGATGTCTTTAAAGACTTCAGAAAATTGGAATTGGAATCTTCGAGAATAAAAACCTGTAACTGTCTTTAAGCTGCTTGTTTTCATTGTAACACTTATAGTAACTTGTTTCAAATTTTTTCTTGTTTTTCCAAGTAGACAAAGGAGGCTACCTTGAAGCTTATTCCACACTATCTAGCTCAAGTAACTAATTACAATTTTGAACAATTGACGTCATGAATTAAAAAAGGTCGGCCTTAGAAAAAATCAGTCCTTCGACCTAGTCTAATAGAAAAAACTTTTTATCGCTGATATTGAATGAATTATCAATTTTACGAGTAACACTCAAATGCGTGATTTTAATTTAATCTTTCTAATTATCTCATTGTTGAATGGTAATTGAAAGATTGAGCATTTAAGTGACGAAAAAAAGTTGTTGAAACAAAGTAGGTATCAACAGACAAGATAACCCTGTAAGAATTTCAATTGGCGCAGGGTACGCGTGCACACCTCATTATAATGTAAGTGATTTGATTGCAATAAGCGCTATTTGCTAAGCTTAAGTATGTGGCAAAGACGCGCAAACTGTCATTAGCTACTTAATAGACAATTGCTAATCAATTTGCAGTAAACAACAATTAGTTATGTTAGCACTAGATTGCAGTTTTTATTTGCATTTGATCGATTGATTGTTCAAAAGTCGAGAAACCAACTAGGCAAAGTTGGGTTGTTAAATGGTTTTGGTTGCCAGAAAGCCGATTCAACGTAGTCCAACCAATCAGGATTACGCCTTTGAAACTATCCGTACTGGCAGAGTTCTGCTGCTCTTTTAGATATTCATTGCAATATTATTGATTTACATAGCAAAATTTAAAAAAGGATGTGAGTTGACACGGCCATAGGAACTGAACAAGTCGCATTCACCAAAATTATCTAACTGAGAATTGCCAACTGCGGAATCGATGAAAAGGAGAAAGATAGGCAAACAGTTGAACAAAGCGACTGTTCAACTTCCCGCAATAGAAATGTAATTAGCTCATAACGTCTTAATAGTTTACTTGTTAAAGCCAAGAAACAAACTATTCGGGGATTGGTCTAAGGTTGATTTCTCTCACGATGTGTTGTAGAACCATTACACTAGTTACTGTTACTAGTTCTCACTATAGATAAAGTTAACATTCCAATCTTGCAGGTCCTTCAGTGCCAATTGTACCGAAGACTTCTAATACTTAAACGGTAGATGGCTCTGAATGCAGCCCATGGTATAAATATAAAGGGGAGTCATTCTTATTTGGGAAAACCTTAATCTCACCAAATAAGACAAACTAAATATTTTTTCCATTTGCGTGCGCTACCTACGAAGGTCCCGTCCTCTTGTTATCCGAGTGTTGGCCATGCAGCTGCTGCTTTACCGGACAGAAATAGAATCGGGACGTTTTGAACCGCGAACCCCGCCATCAACAAGGTTTGCCGGTTAATTGACAGATAAACGAAGAGCATTCGGTCTTTCTTAATCGAATTTTCTCATCGACTGGACGCAGGAAAAACAGGTGGCAAGTAGCAAAGATACCAATTTTGTAACCTTACGTCAGGACTATTAATAAAGTGAATTAAAATTTAACGAGTTTTAATTTCTGACGGTTTGACAAAATCTCCCCTAACACCGAGCTTTTCTGTCAAGATTTAGATAACTGTACAGCCCGCTGTCTCCTCCATTTTCCATTGATGCAAACGGGATCGAAAATTACCCGAAGAACTTTTCTCTTGAAGTGCTTGAGAGTATTTTAATCCGCTTTCATCAAGCTTGAACACGCTTCTGGGTAAAACGTAAAGCAGGATGATTAGTTACTTGTATAATGTTTTTTTTTGTTTCTCTAGAAAGTACTTTACTACTACTAAATTGTCGTCTAAGCCAAATAAACAGCCGTTAGCAAGAGTGCTTCTATGCATGATTTCCGTGCTGAAAGAGTTGTCGAAGTTGATAGGCTAGCCGACGTAAATAAGGTCCCTTACCTCAAAGTTGTTGCTGCCTATTGTGCTGTTTTGTCCGATGTTGTTTGTCCCTCTTTCCTAACAGCATACACTGTGTTTTTCCTTCGTTGACCGCTAAATCTATCTTCTCCGCTTCTGTTTCAAAAGCAGCAGACGCTCCATTGATAGCTTACTCTGTTCTTCAAACTATGTCCACGTCTGCGTATGGGTGTATCTAACCAGACCGACTGACGTGTTATTTTAAGATGGCAATGCATTGCTTCGTAGTCATCCTGCATAGTCGAAGATGCTGTCAAATCTGGCTTTGAAATCGATCAAGATATGTACAATGATTTAGTTTTTTTTTTCCAAAGTTTGCCATTATATGAAAATTTGATTTATGGAGGTCCTTCCTGGCATAAAATTACACTGATTAAGCTCGATCAGACTGTTCGCGAAGTATTCTTCTAAGCAGACTATGTTCTTTCCTTCTTCTATGATCCGAGAGATTACAAGCATTTCTAGAATTCCGTACGTCCGAATGAAAAACGGAGCCCTTATAGGGTCACTCGTGTGTCTGTCTGTCACCAATTTTCTCCGAATCTAGGATTGCGGTGATTATAACGCACCGCATCATTGAAGGCTACTTGCAATTTACGATGAGATAGCGAATCGAGGTTGCAGTAGATAACCTCAGCAAAGGTTATTAATTGTAGCACTAACGCTCTTACAAGTTTTCGTCACGTTTGCAGTGGAGTAAGTTAGGAACTAGGCCATAATTTTTGAAGGCATCCATAGATACGACCAATGACCATGTTGGTGTGGTTGTATCCAGTTAAATTACAATTTATTATGTAGCCAAGACTAGTGACAGACTCAACAATTTTAATTTTGTTCTCGTAAAGGTATAAAGCAGGTAGTAGATTAAATTTTAATTTTTTCTTGGAATAGGACACTTTGTTGGATTTAGTATTAATCCATTGGTTTCTGACCAGTTTTGAATGCTTTTTAGGTCTTCGTTCATAATGGCAGCGGGTTCAGGAAGTCTATTGTGGGGTTAAGCTAGGTGTAAATGGACATCATCTGCATAAAGGTAGACAGAAGTATGTTAGCACACGGATGGAAGGTCATTAATATACATGCAGAATAGTAATGGTCCTAAAATTGAACCCTGTGGTACACTTTTTTGAGATCTTTGATGGATGAGCAACGCTCACCGCAAATAACCATTCGCAACCTAACTTAACTGCCATATCACTAAACCCAAAATAATTTTCCAGCTGCCAGCACAATATAAAATGATTAACATTATCAAATGCCTTCGAGAAATCTAGCACACAAAGAAATGAAACATAACCGTTATAAAAATCCTGTCTTATTTCTTAAAGAAAGTTAACCATAGCTGTTGACTAGCTGTGGTTTGACCCAAAACCAGACTGGTGATCGCTTAGAAACATATTGAGTGATAACTGCTAAGATATTTGTTATGGTATTATTTTCTCTTACACCTTTGATAAAAAAGGTAGAATGCTAATAGGTCTGAAATCAGCAGGAGAGTGCATTCGCTTTCTTTGCTATGGGTGTAAAGCGAACCGTAGACACTCGAACATGGTGCGGGTAAACTTGGTTCGAGTAAGCCCCGCACAAAGCGAGACCAATTTACTCGAACTTCATTTTTTCTTGCATCTTCATCATCATAACTTCTACTACGCCTCACACTACACAAAAGTTCAAATTCAAACTAAAATGAAGTGTTCAAGTAAACTACTCCGCAGACACTCGAACTTGGTGTGACAAACATGTAGCTCCGCTCTCGAACAATGAAAAATATCAAAGTACTATTAATTTTGGTGAGACTAAATTTTTAGTTTACTCGAACCACGAAATTGGTACTCGAACCAGCCCGCAGACATGAAAAATTAACTCGAGTTAATTGCGAGTAAACTTGGTACGCACACCATGTTCGAGTGTTCGAGTCTCTACGGCTCTCTTTACTTTCGCCATTTTCCAAACTTGAGGAAAAGTCGATGTTGTTATACCTACGCCAGTTAATTATTTGATTGACGTGAGATATGGTTTGTGGTAAGATCAGTTTAATGAAGCGCATTGAAACGTTGTCTACACCTGCTGAGTTTGACTTAATACCTGAAATACATTCAAAGATTTCCCTTTCGGTTGCTACTTCAAAATCGTTCAGTCGAGGTGTCTGGTCTATTTGACCGCCCAATTGTGATCAAAATTACACTCTGTGGAATCATTCCCAATAAAAGAATTATTTAGTTCATCAGCGTCGAAGGAATATTTAACATCATTAGATATCTAGATACTCATATGCCAATCTTACGTAGGTTGTTCCAGAGTTTGTTTTTTGGCAGGGAGGTGTTTAATTTAACTGCGTAATAGTTTCTCTTGGATCTACGTATAGCGGCGCTCACATTGTACGACAAATTGTTCGACCGATCAAAAACTGCCTTGCGTTCACAGTGTACTAGACGGTCGTCAGACTTCATTGGAGAATGAAGAGAAATAGAGAAAAAAAACACTTTTTACCTAAAATGGACATAATTTCCTTTCTTCCGTACCGATGCTCACTCGTTGTAATCATAAACGAAAATGAAAAATGCTCTGAAGTCGTCCACAGATAACAACATGTCGTCCGACCAAGCGAAAAATTTGAAAAAGTCAAAATTCCATAGGACCCATCGGGTCGACCGTCGTAAGAGCGTTCACGCTGTACAACGTAGTACAGCGACGAAGTCGAAAGAACCCGTCGAACGATTTGTCGTGCAATGTGAATGGGCCAGCGCACACTAGACTAACTTTACCCCGGGGTCAAACCGGGGTATCTGTTACTTCAATCGCACACGGGATGAACATTTTGGGGTAAAATTGTGTATACATTTTAATCGTTTTGTTAGAGTAGCATTTCTGATAATTTCCTTACACTTACAATTGAAAACTTATGTGTGTATTGGTTTTACCCCGATGTTCAACCACTTCATCTCTGGATGAAAATTTTACCCCGTTTTCGCTTCACACTTCATCTCCCTCTTTTATAAAACCAGCTTTACCCCGGGGTAATTAGTCCAGTGTGCGCTGGCCCAATGTCGCTTATAACAGACGTTGCAAACTTACGCGCCGCATTGAGCTCAGAAAAGTCTGCAGTGGAGTGGTGCAGTGGACATACTTTATTTGGATCAGATTTAAAAAAAAACATGGTAACGTATTTAACGTACGGAACCTTCACCACGCGAGGTCAACTTGCACTTGTCAGCTTTTTTTTCTGCATCGCCGCACTGTACATCCATTGTTTTTCCTCCACGAGAGGTTATGGAAAAATCAATAGGAAAGGCCCTGGCAGTCTTTGATTTAGCTTCGAGTAGAATCTGAATTTCTGCATGAGTACAGAGTCCTCAGAATGGCCACCGACATCAAAAGAGAGCTCCAAACATTCTCGAAATATTTTCATGCCAGGATGTTGCGAATGTCGTTTTTTTTTAATTTAACAGAAAAAATTTTACTGGATGGCCATTATGTTGGCTACAAAACTTCTATGATAATGTCTCGCCTTACCCACATCTTCTGATAATTAGAAAAAGCTTTCTGAAGTAGCGTTATTCAAAGGATCAGCCCCTAAGATGTGATATTCAATGGACGTAATCCAATTCAGAAGACACTGTTAATATTTTGTAGATTTCAAATTTACTTCATTATGAAAACGATTTCAAAAAAGGCTTAAAAATCGCATCTGTAAGACACATACGTTCCCCATCATCAAAAAGACAACTGAAAAGAAAATGAAAAGAAATGGCAAAAAAAATTCTCTGTAATCACACCATGAGCCTCTTTAAGAAAGTCTTGGATTAAACTTGAATTTAATTCCCTGGATGCGATTATGCAGCAGTATACGTAATTGCCCTTTAAAGTGGTCTGGTGTAAACTCCAGAGCCAAGGAAACGGGCGAAATTCTCCTCATCCATTGTTTACTCAACATTATAGATGAGAGATTACATGTGCTCCTTTAGCACTTAATCTTACCCGCTAAGACGTTACTTTGACTAAAGCTAATTCGAAGGCGACAACGACAACGACAACGACAACGACAACGGCAACGGCAACGGCAACGGCAATGGCAGAGAGAATCCGACTAATTTACAACAAAAACAGTTATCTTAATAAACATTTTATGGAAATGCGTATCGTATGCCGAGTGTTGGAAACCCTTACGGCAAAGATCCGAAAGATTATCGCCCAAGTAACCCGCGTTTCGGCAAACACTTCAAGACACCGAAACCAGTAAACAAGGGTTGGAAACCCATGCAAAGAAGGGTTCGCTTTTCACTTCAAATGCCATGTGCTAAATCACCCCTTGGTTGTGCCCGATGCCAGTACCAGTGCCAGTGCAAGTGGTAGTCTTCGTCACCACTTTGTCTGGTCAATGGCATTTATGCAAATCCGAGTACGAGCATGGCTACGTCCGAAAACTGGAAAAAAGATAGTTCAACTAAACGGCCCATTAGAGCGGTTATACTAAGAAGGGGTAGTTATGTACGCCTCATATTGACGCCATCCACTACAGTAATCAGCAACTGGTTGGAGGTCTTTCGAAACACCCAGAACACATGCTCATCCAAGTCCGAGTGAGTGCCGAGGTATTAATTTTTAAATTCCGGTGATTATAGTGCCACGGTGCTGGCTGGTAATTTCCTATTTTAATGGTCCGTTCGGTGAGGGGTAATTTAATGTGAGTGCCTCCGCAGTACATACATTATCTTATTTCGGACTGCAATCGAGGCATAAATTGGCGCGCTACTTTGCCACGTCGGATTTTTCCAGACGACGCGACGAGGTGGATTCATCGAACCAGTGTACAAGTATTCATTTGATCATTATTACTATTTTCATTTTAACCAGTGGTACAAATACTCGTACTCGTAAGACCATCTCGTACTTGTAAGACCATCTCGAAAGTGTTTGCGAGTGGAACATACTCGTACCTATCTCTTTTGTTGGTTACCTACAGCGAGGCAGACACCATTTAGTCGATTATTGACTCAAGGTTGCCGGTGGAACTGATGATTTGCAATTGGTCAAAGCATCAATGACAATTCAACGCACATGAATATACACATTCATATCTATAATTGCAGATTTTCATGTGTTCACACCGTGTGATGTGAAATTATCGTGAGCTCAGTCGCTATTACAAAGGCCGACACTTGTGCCTCTGGCATCTGTGATGCGTTACGAGGTTTTAATTTACCAACAATGGATTTTGTATCGCATCCGTCCCTGTTGTCTGACACCACGGACTGAACTGCTGTTGTTGATACTGGTGCTGGTGCGTGTATTAGTTCAATTGCAAATGACAGTAGAAATTGGGATTAGCTCCCTCTGACCTAGTCATTGGTGTTCGTGTTACATTTCCGGAATTTTACTTTCTTTTGAAGAAAATTGTGCTGAACGTATCCACAGTTATTGACCATGGTAATGATGATTGTGAAATGATGGTAAGGTTCTGCTACATTTTGAACGTGTGATTAGAGAGTAATTTGAGCCCGTGTCGATTCTTTTAATGATTAATGCTCTTACAGTTTCAGTAATCGGGTAAATGGGGTTTGTTTGGCGACATGTGGAACACGACTGAACTTATAGTTCGGCCCATCCATATAAACAATAACCAAAAATCGACCAGATGGACTTTCTTACAGGAAGCGAATAAGTCTTTAAGAAATTGGATCTTTGCATTTCAATTTAGTTTAACAATGAACTTAGACATATGTCGAAATCAGTTAAAAGTACCAGCCTAAAGGGAACAAACCAAATGGAGAACTATTGAGTGGGTTATCATAGGCGAGATTTCCAAGGTCCCATACTCTACTCTAAGGAATATTCGCTTGAGGCTTCAGAAGCTAAAACAGAACGCCCTTCTCTTCGAAGGAGTTACCCCTTTAGTTTTCGGATAGGTGGCATACGACCATGGCTATCCTCTGAATATCGCTATCAATATGCATCAAATACTTTAAAATATACTATGGGTAAGTTGTTTATTTAATACGCAATAAACATTGAATAGTTTGTACATAACAATTTCAGATGAGAACATTTTTCTGTTTCATTCTTTGTAGAGCGTGACTTTTAGTGGTCGGGTTTTAGTTTTTGAACTTAATTTATATTTAAATTATTTTGGGGATAAAATTTCGTTATAAAGTATTTGCAGATCCGCTTAACTTTTTTTTTGTTAAGGTTTTATTGCTTTACATGTAATATAATAATGTACATGGATAGTAAACAAACTTATTGCTCCGATGAAATTCGATAAGACTTTAAAAGGCTGCGACTCGACTTTTTTTTTAATGAATGTACAACACTTAAAAGGTTATTTTTCTCATTAAATATTTTAACATCTTTGTTGCACTTCTTAATTAAAAAGTTATATTCTCACCCCTATAAACAAAGTTATAGTATATTTGTTATCCTGTCTAGCACAACATTAATATAAGAATTCTGATTTCAATAGCTCGTACAGATTTGCTTGTTATGAAATTGTTGAAATTGAAAGAAAATTTATTTTCTAATTGCTTGAGAGGCTTCATAAATAACCTTGGTCGTCTGACTAAATGTGCATTGTCATCTTGCTTAAAGTCAATGAAAGTTAAGGAAGCACCTTCTTCATCAGCTAATTTCAATTCACAGTCATTTTTATTTTTATTTCTATTAAGGACAAAACCAGTATTGTTGTATAAACTTTTCAATCTTGTTGGAAGGTAACCAATCTATAAATATTTTGTATCCATTCGTAAACGAATTTCATGGTATTTGTAACATCTTGAATTTTACTTAGCGATCTTTGGATTACAATTAAATTTCTGTAAGGAAAAAATGATGGGTAGATAATTGTTCTCATTCTAACTCAGGCAAAATTAGATGTGATTTGGAATTCGAATCAAAACAATAAATCTGTGCTCTTTGATCTAATGAGACGTAGTTGTTGGGTTTTTCCAGGTTGGGTGGATTTTTTTTACTCAAAGAAGGAGTGATTCTCCTTGTTATTACGTACGATTCTTTGATCTGATAGAGACAGGTGGGATGTAGTGTCTCAGTCTTCTGATTAGATTATGTTTGGTGTGTGTCTGTGATAGGTGGTTTTCATATTAGTTTCTTTATTTTATGCTGTGTTACCATCAGATGGAGCTTTATGAAGTTTTATGTCCTGTAGATGTCATGTTCAATTTTAAGTGACGTAACATAGCCTATAACTAGCGGGCGATTAGATCGATTCCAACAATACCTCATTTGTCAAATTATGATAAGTAGTTTAGAAGCTATGAGGGAATAGATGAATAGACATATATGCCGGTCAAACACATAACCCTCCTTTTGCTTCGTCGTAGTCGGGTAAAAGTGGTAAAAAAGAAAAACATTTTGCTTTTAACATACTTTGTTTTGGTGGTGCTACAGTCCATAGTGGACTTATTGGTATGAGTGGCTTTGCACCTTTTGTATCAACATCAAGTTGTTGTACACACTTTCCATTTGGGCGTGCCACCTTTGGTTTGTTGACGTTCGTAATTTTGCCGACGGTTGTTTGGATTCTGGATTAGAACTTTGGTATTGGTTTGCTTAATACGTCACTAGAAATCCCCCTTTCAAAGTCGATGTGGCTAAGTATTTTACACAGCTAATTGCTGTATCATTTCATCCGTAACCAAAAAATGTAAACTCAAGCAAACACCATGATCAATACATTCGACATGCTCTATGGCTCCAGACCATCCAACAGAATCGGAATAAAAGAGGTCCTGCAAAGATCCTGCTTCAAAAATGTGCTGGCAAGCACATATAGCTGTATAGTGGGACAAGAGCTGACCATGAGCTCTACGAGCAGAAGAGCAAGGACCGGCTTCTCAGAAGCAAAAAGGAAGGAGCATGAGAAGCGAGCGGTTCTTTCTGAAAGGGGTATCTGCTATTAGTAGCTCAACCATATTCCTCTGGCGTTGTTTGTTTTGAGTTATAGTGATTAGCCCAACTCTAGTCTGAATGACTCGAATTATAACGACGAATTCTACTTGTTGACAACTTTTAATACCACATAGTAAAAAAATTTGTAACACATCAATTTCAATTTCAATGATGTATCATATAGTGAATCAAATTAACGCGCGGATTTCTTTGCTTCTATACATTTCTATTTGAACGTCAAATTTATATTTCGTTAACGCTAAATATTCGGTGATTGGGTGCTGTAGAAATAGGGTTGGCACTGAGAGATGTCAACCTGGAGATATCTAGTGTTGCAGCTATTTTCCACACTCGTCTTGCAAAATTTATAAATGCGAGTGTTGACAAGCAGACAAATATAGCAGCACTATAAACGGGACAGCGGATGAATTCCCCACATGGAATCAACGGTGGAAATAATCCCGAAACAAATAAGACCTTATCCGGGCTACTCCGACATATTTGGAACTCAGACCGATAAGGATTTCCGAGACTAAGTCAGGGTCTTGGAAAAGAGATGCTGGTAGAAGAGCCGTTAATGGACAAACGGTAGCACTCACATCCCAGAACGGGTTACTGGCTTTCGGTCCAACCGACCTCTTGTCCTAGGGGTATCAAAAAACTGGCTATCGGAATTGAATATACAATTTTGTGACTATGCTGATCAACGTTGAGGAGTTCCTCACTGAGAGTAACCCTAAGTCCAGAAGCCATCAGAAAGCAGAAAACTTAATCCGTTATCTTGGAGCTGTTTCCATATTGAATTTTGTCTGATGTAACTTACTTTATCTTTTCTACTCTTCAAGTCGTTTCATTTGATACCCATATTAAGGGGGTTAAAAAAATAATTTAATCTGCCATCTTTTGACGGCGGCCATTTTGAAAATATTACAATATGAAACTAAAAGAGCTGCAAAATTTCAGCTCGATCGGATGTTAAGAAGTGGTTCTAATTCAGCTTGCAGGATTTGCCCAAAATAATCTAACATACATTGCGAGTTAAATAAAAGCTTGTAAAAAGGACACTCAACACCGACGTCTCGGACAGAACGACACCTTTAACAGATAAAACTTTGAGGTAGTTAAGGACTTTGTCTATATACATTTAGGCTTTGTTTGCTATAAATTCAGACAACGACACCTGTGCTGAGATCAAACGTAGAATAACTCTTGCCAATCGCCGCTTCTTTTGGCTAAGAAGGGTATTGACTACCACAGAATAACAAAAGTTACCCTATGTAAGACCTTTCAATGAATTAGGAAGGAAGGAAGGAGACTTTTCTTTAGATCCAAGGGTCTTTGCTTTAATTGTCTTCGCGAAATCACGATTCTGCTCGCTGTCACTCAAGGTTTCACAACAAAACCTACAAATCACGACATCGTACCTTGGTGCACCTTGACATAGCTACTTATGGGAATTGGCCGTCTGAACCAACCTCAACACTTTTCGTCCAATCTTTTACTTCAAATCATAATGTTACATCCTCGCACCAAAATCCACTTGATACTAATCGTTCGGTTAACTTTACCCAGTTTGTGCCACAATCTTTGTTGCCCACTGCTGTATGTAAAGTAATTGATAACAATGTAAATAGTCAGCTAGTTCGTATTTTGACAGACTCCGGCTCACAAGTCTCTTTTGTAACTGAGTCGTGTGTCCAGAGATTTGGCTTAAAACGATAAAATGCACGCATACTGATTAAGAGAATTGGTACAACTTGTGCAGGACAATCAAGAGGGTTGGCGTCACATCTCATCATGCTAAAACTCAAATAGTATGTGGTGGCCGTGGTGAAGTGGTACTAGCCATCGCTTCTCACTCGCTTCTTATCCTGGAAGCTGAAAAGTCTCTACCGCTTTGGTGACAGTACAGGAAAGCTAATTAGTAGTTTTCTATCTGACAGATTCCAGAGAGTTGTTACATGTGATTATTATTCAGTTTTTTTTGCCAGTAAATTAAGGCGTTCCACAAGAATCAATACTTGGTCCGATTCTTTTCTGTATGTTCGTTAATGAGCTTCGTTATGTTTGTAAGCACTTCTCAACCACACTAATGCCGTTGATGTCCAGCTACATGCTGCAAAACCAACTAAAATCATAGCTGAACTGGTTAGTTATCTCAACGAGGATCTTCCCAGTATTTTCTGTTAGTCTGTAAACAAGGGATTGCTTTTGAATCCAAATAAATATCAGGATGTTTCTAGGATACGAATCGCCATAAAAACAGTATGTCTATCAAAGTATGGAGCTCTCTACCAATAAATTTAAGAACAATTTCTAATGCCACACGCTTTAAAGTGCAGTCTCTTCTTATTTAATATATATACCACTCTCCCTTCCTCCTTTCTTTAACTAAAATATTTTATGTTTATCTATTTCTAAATGCTGAATTTTGGTTATTCAAAACCTATAAAAGACCTACATCTTCGAATAAATTGAATTTGAATCGAATTAAATTAATATTTAAGTACATCATATCCTTGTAGACATTGATTAAATTTTACAGACCTATTGGACATTCGAGGAAGTCGAACTGAAATCTACTATTTCCCAAGAACCAAAACACATTGAAAAACATTTTTGCAAAACCCATCGAAGGGACAAGGATGGAAAATATGTCGTCAACCTTCCGTTGAAAATTCGTCCGTGATTCGCCGACGCGATTCGTCCGTGGGTGCCTTTTCTCGTTTGATGTCTGTGGAAAAAGTTTTTCAAAACAATGAATGAACTCTTTAAACTTTACTCTCAGTTTTCGCTTTAAATACGTTCGTCTAAAATCAATAAATCCAACGTATTTTACATTCCAGATCATGCAGTACTCAAACCCGATAGTACTACAATTACGATTCGCTTTTGATGGGCCCACCAATCCAGCGTAATCTGTTTCCAATGTGCTTGAGGTTTCATCGACACAAATACTTGTTTGATGCAGGCATTGTTAAAACGTTTCGTCGGTTTCGGATTGCAGATGAAAATACTGACATCCAACGAATTTTCGGCGCCAATCACAAACAGACCCACCAGAACATTATCGTCTATGTACGATGGTTGCTTTTTCGTGGTTATCGTGCCTTCTCGTTGTTGGGACATCTTCGATGGAAACCCAACATCCGAAATCCTAAATACTGCTCTCAGAAATCGCCGATTTTATATGAAATTAGAACAAAATCCTCCGACATGTGCTTCGCGCGGTATATTGCAGTCGTTTCTCGTCGGCTCTTAAAGTTTGTGGACGGGCCCTTGTTGGGTAAGAAAACGTAATGATACTTGGCCAATCGATAAGCGTTTCGAAGAACACTCAGAGTGCAAGCAGACGAAGAAGATGTCATATAAACTGTCTTGTTTGACAAATACTACAGATCACCCTTTTGAGCTTCTTTCATCGCGTGTATCGTTATGGAATCGTTTAATTCGTATAGTTGCATTCGTTCTCCGTTTCATTAACAAGTGTAGGAAGCTTACACAGCCTGCTAGTCACCAACTGCTTCCTGATACAATTTATGAGGAGAAAATAAAAATCGTAACATGGCTTCAGCATGTCTACTTCGGAAAGGATTTTAAGTATGTATTTTCAGGAAAATTGGCACTTTAGCAGAAAATCCGAGATCGCTTACCTTAATTCTTTTTCAGATGATAAGTAATTACTACGCGTAGGATAAAGAATCCAAGAAGCAGATATCTCATTCAGAACAAAATATCCGATAATTATTCTGTAGGCAAAAGTAAAAAGAAAATATACAAATCATAAAAAAATATAAGAAAGCACCCTGTGCAAAAAAAAGTTTTCGAACATTCAGTCAACGACTTCTATTAACAAAACTAATAATATTCGGACCACCTGATCAGGTTATTGACCCGAAGTTCACTTTGTTATAAATAGAAGCAGAATGCAGTTTTTTTGCTCTTCTCCTCGTTTACCAAATAAAGATAACATCGCTGTCAAAACAAGTGTTTCTTTTTGCGCCCACCTCCACCCTCTTTTTACAATTTCAGAAGTGGGACTCGGTTAATCGATCTACTGTACAGTCGAGTGTACATCCCAATTTAATACTGCGGTTCAATTCGAAGTCAATTTCGCGAGTGAAAAGTGAAAATTTAATAATGTCTGAGAAGTTTATAGAGATTCTGGATTTTTCGACGGTATCCAGACTCAAGTGTATTCTCAGATCACTAAAATTTCCTACTAATAGTACCAAGGCAGAACTTAAACTTCGAGTTAAAGAAGCAGTGCTAGATTTTGCGGATGACGACTTTACCAGGTTGATCAACGAGTTTTCTTCAGACACCATAGAACAGTGTGCTGACGACTCAACACCACCGGATAACGACGTGCCTGATAAAAGCAGTGAGGACGAGGAACAACTAAATGAGGAGATAGCAAAACTTCAACGAATATGCAAGAAGAAAGAAGAGATTCGACAATTGAAACAGAAACTGCGAGAATTACAAATTGATGAAGTTCAATCTATTCCCAGGTCGACTCCAACTTACAACTTCAAGGACGTCGAGGACTCGATACCCGTTTTTAGTGGAGATGAAAATTTCTCCGTTAACCGCTGGATTGAGCAGTTTGAGGAGTACTCAGAAGTTTTGGAACTGGATGACAGGAACAAATTCATCTTCGGTAAGCGGTTTCTCAGGGGAACAGCAAGACTTTTCGTCAGGACCGTTAGCCTTCGCAGTTGGACTCAATTTAAAAACGCATTGAAGAACGAATTCCAAAAAAAAGTTACCACATCAGACGTTTACAATGAGCTGCGAAGTCGGAAAAAGTTGAGCAACGAAACAATGCAACAGTACGTGCTTCATATGCAAGAAATTGCAACACATGGAACTGTCGAAGAGGAGGACTTAATCCAGTACATTATTAGAGGAATTCCTGATTCTGAGACGTATAAAAGTATCCTGTACAATGCTAACTGCCTTGTGGAGTTAAAAGAAGTGCTGCGGAAATATGAGAAACTAAAGAACAATCACCGGGAGCATAACACCGACAAAGTGACTAGAGTTAATTCCACTGTTTCTCAAAATCGTCGTAGTACTGCTGCTAAACACTCTGATTCCAGTAGCAACAAGAAGGAAGTCACTTGCTTCAAGTGTGGAAAATCTGGCCACATATCCCCTAACTGCGACAACATAAATCAAGTCATGACACTACAAAAAAATCAGAAAGTGAACATTTCTGCGGCCGCTGAAAGCAACGATGCGAACTCTTTGAAGGGCACTTTGTTATCAGAAGCTGAGGATGGCCTGATGAACGATTTTGAGTGCTGTATTCGTTACGAATGGATAAACCAACATATGGGGATCTCGTTAAGATTGCTGACGCTGCTTGACTCAGGGAGTCCAACAAGTTTTGTGCAGGAGAGGTATTTACCAACAGTCTTACTGGCAACACTCGAGAGGACGAGCCAGGCTTGTTGCGGAGTCAACAACAGCCCACTTCAGGTGGTAGGAAGTATCAACAGCCGTATTTGGTTTCAAAATTCCATTATACAAATAAATTTCTTAGTAGTGAAAATTTTTTCTATGATATATCCTGTTATTCTAGGTCGTGATTTCATTGTGAAAATAGGTTTGGCTTTTTGACGTATCAACGAGGACGAAAATCGAGATTCACCAGTGGTTTCAAGCTCCTTCAACCCTGAAATTTCATATGCATCTCCTAGTGCCGATACAATTGAAGATAATGACCTACAGCTGATTATGAACATCGATGTAGCGGCAGATTCTGGTGAGTTTCAACTATACATTAATAAAAGTTTGTGTGAAAATGTTAAGGGAAAAATATAAAGGAGATAGTTAGGCCCGCTTATTTGCGTCCGAAAGACCGCTTGTCGCAAACAGATTTTAAAATGGAGATAATCTTGTCCAAACATATCCCATTTCGGTGTCCACCTAGGAGACTTCCGTATGCACACAAAGTAGAGCTCGAGAAAATTTTAGATGATTTGTTGTAAAAAGATATAATTCGTGAATCCAATTCACCATACGCTTCGCCAATTGTACTTGTGCAAAAGAAAAATAAAGAGCTCCGACTGTGTGTAGATTTCAGGGAGCTGAACAAAATCACTTTATGTGATAACTTCCCTTTACCCCTCATAGAAGATCACCTTGATCGACTTCGGGATAAATTGTTTTTTACCACATTGGATCTTAAGAATGGCTTTCATCATGTCCAATTGACAGATGACTCGATGAAGTTTACTTCTTTTATAACGCCGCTAGGGCAATTCGAATATACGCGGATGCCATTTGGGCTTAAGAACGCCCCCTCCGTTTTCGAAAGATTCATGAAGCATGTTTTCGGAAATCTTATTTCAAAGGCTAAAATACTTACCTATTTGGATGACATTCTCATTGCGACACAGTCCATTGAAGAACATCTTAATATTTTACGCGAAGTAATTAATATCATAACTGATCATTCGTTACAGCTCAGGTTTGACAAATGTAGTTTTCTGCAAACCGAAATCGTCTATCTCGGATATAAAGTACCTAAAGATGATATCCGACCAAATGACAGTAATTTAAACGCGATTAAAAGTTTTCCTATACCTTCCTCTACTAAGAATGTGCATAGCTTCCTGGGACTCTGTTCCTATTTCCGAAAATTTTTTAAAGGTTTTGCGAATGTGGCTAAACCACTTTATGACCTTTTGAAAAAGGACACGCCATTCATATTCGGTGTGAAGGAAATGGAAGCTTTTGAGGTGTTAAAATCTAAGCTTATAGCATCTCCCGTCTTAGCTTTATTCAGCCCTCATAACGCCATAGAACTTCATTGTGATGCAAGTTCGGTTGGCTACGGTTCAATTTTCATGCAGAAACAGGTCGATGGAAAATTCCACCCTGTATTTTTCTTTTCGAAACGCGCCACTGAAACGGAGAGCAAATATCATAGCTATAAGCTAGAGATGCTTTCGATTATATACGCTCTTAGGAGGTTTAGAATTTATCTCATAGGCGTAACTTTTAAAATCGTAACCGACTGCCAGGCCTTAGCATTGACACTAGAGAAAAAATCATTAAATCCTCGGATTTCACGATGGGCCCTGGAGTTGTAAAGCTTCGACTACATCGTTGAGCATAGGAAAGGGGATAGGATGTCACACGTTGACGCTTTAAGTCGCTCATTTAATGTTTCATATGTAGAGAATGAATCTTTTGAGTTTGCCTTGGCGGCTGCCCAGAAGCACGACCCTAAAATTAAGTCCATTGTATCTGAGTTAGAAAAGAGCGAAAGCCCCATTTATGAGATGATAGACGGTCTTATATACCGGAAGTGCAAAGGCAAGGTCAACTTTTACGTTCCATCAAATATGGAAACCCAAGTAATACGTACGCATCATGAAGCGATGTGTCACGTTGGGGTAGAAAAGTGTTTTCAGCATCTATCGGGGTGCTATTAGTTTCCTAATATGAAGGCAAAAATCAAAGAATACATAAGAGGCTGTTTGAAGTGCATATATTTCTCTCCCCACTCAGGTAAAGTTGAAGGGAATTTGCATTCCATACCCAAAGGAGACGTTCCATTTCATACACTTCATATCGACCATCTTGGTCCCTTGCCTAGTTCACAGTCGCGTAGAAAACACGTTCTCCTCGTAATTGATGTTTTCACTAAATTTATAAAACTTTATCCTGTTAAGTCCACCCAAAGTAGCGAAGCGATAAGGTGTTTGACATCGTTCTTTGATAATTATTCGTGGCCCGATCGCATTGTATCAGATCGTGGAACCTGTTTCACGTCAACGGAGTTCACAGACTTTCTACGCGAAAATAATATTCAGCACGTGAAAATTGTCACAACGTCTCCTCAATCAAACGGACAGGTAGAGCGTATAAATCGTATACTTGCGCCGATGTTGTCCAAAGAATGCGATTCTAAGACTACCAGTGATTGGGATAAGCGCTTGGTTAAGGCAGAATTCGCGCTAAACAATACTATCAATAGGAGTACAGGTTTTACGCCAAGTGTTTTATTGTTTGGGGTGCATCAGAAAGGAGAGCTTTGTGACCGTGTAAAGGAGTTCCTTGAAAGTAGGATAAAGTCAAAACAAGCTAACCTTAAAGATATTAGGACCCAAGCGCATGAAAAAACTGAAAAAACTTATGTCCTTATGAGGTCAAGAAAGTCTTACCCAATGATCGGTACTTGATTATGGATATCGATGGGTTGCAAGTATCGCGATTGCCGTACAAAAGTATATTTTCTCCAGATAACATGAGGCCTTATGAAGTTCAGCAGAGATGTTCATAAGACGGTGAAGAGGCAGTTGGGGACAACTTGGAAAATCTCGATTCTCGGTCCGAATATTGATATTCACATTTACAAATTTATTATTATTATATCGCGTTATCCAAACCTATTTTCACTGAGTTACCATTGTATCATTTTTAGCATTGCATTGTATGTTTTTTCCTTTTGTTTATTGAATTGAATTAAATTATTAAATAGCTTCTCTATTTTTTTTAAGAACTGAATTTTGTTATTTTGTACTAATATTCTTATCTATTGTATCTATTATCATATATTCATACCTTTGTAGTATTAGTAAACATATATTGAAAAAATGCTTTATGTAATCGGGGCGATTACTTGATCAGGATGGCCGAATTGTAGGCAAAAGTAAAAAGAAAATATACAAATCATAAAAAAATATAAGAAAGCACCCTGTGTAAAAAAAAAGTTTTCGAACATTCAGTCAACGACATCTATTAAAAAAAATAATAATATTCGGACCGCCCGATCATGTTATTGACCCGAAGTTCACTTTGATATAAATAGAAGCAGAATGCAGTTTTTTTGCTCTTCTCCTCGTTTACCAAATAAAGATAACATTGCTGTTATCAAGTGTTTCTTTTTCCGCCCACCTACACCCTCTTTCTACAATTCAAAGGGGGCATAAGGTGACCCAACTTATTGCGCTTTCACAAGAACATGTTGCATCCTTGAGGTTTTCACTGATTCGCTAGGAGTATTGGATCATCGGTTGCAGAAATTTATTACGTAAAATAACGAAGTTCCACCACACGTCGCAAATCATGTAAAACGTCCCAGCTCAACGGATTCAGACAAGCAAACTCTTTTCTCACTGGGGGAGTGACTATGCGGGACCAGGCATAGGACGGACATGTAAGGGTAGTCACCCTTAAAACTGTGAGCGGCACTCCGTCCAAACTGAAAAGTTGTTTCATGGGCGGCGGAGTGTTTAAGAATCTTTTCATTCAATATCATTGCTTAATTAATTTTGCCTTGTTAACATAATAGCGTCCAAAATTCGAATGTTTGATAACTTATAACAAAGCCAAAAATTTGAAGTTCAATCATGCATCATGTCATAATTAATATCGTAACTTAATCACTTCTCTTGATTTCTCTCCTAAATATTTATTCTGATTGTCATTTAAATCGCGGTGCAAGACCGAACACACGTTCACTTAGATTTTGCAATCCGGCAATCAAACTTCTAAATTCCTACTTAACGGACCGTCAGCAATATGTAGCAGTGGGAAACCAAAAGTCTAATTTTCTGGGAGTACCTGTCGGTGTCCCGCAGGGTTCTATTCTCGGTCCATTACTTTTTTCACTTTATGTGAACGAACTCCCACAAGTTACTAAACATTGTTCCATTCACATGTTCGCTGATGACGTCCAAATATTCTTGTCCTGTCCGTTGGATACGGTGCGGATCTAGATATCATTCAACGGTACGCCATTAAACATAATCTGTTACTAAATCCAACTAAGTCTAGGACCATCTTTATTTATAAGCATAGGTTAGATACATCCACTTTTCCACTAATAAAATTAGGTCAATCATCCATAGAATATGTAGCTAAATGTCGAAATTTGGGGATAGTATTTAATGATACTCTCACTCCACTCAAAGTTTCTTTACAGAACACTTATCATTTTTTACCATATAATGCAGTCCCATCAGCCTGAGTATTTGCACAGCAGACTTAATTTTGCAACCTCACAAAGAACAGCTGCAATGATTCGGCCCAGATTCCATTGCTTGCAATTTGAGCGCTCATTTTTCATCCACGCCGCTCTCCTATGGAACTCACTACCCATTACACTTAGGAGAACCACAAACACAAACACATTTAAAAATAGTCTTTTCAAACACTTGGCCGGTATTACATTAATCTAAATCTAAGAGATATACATAGATATTTACTTATTCTTATTAATATTGTTATGAAATTGTTAAATTATGTTCTCTATTAGTTTATTGTCGTAATTCTCTTTGTGTTTTTATCTAGGTATTATATGTTCTTAAATTGAAAACTCTTGAACTAACTATGTAATGCAATCTTTTTAAAGCCTTCACTAAACTTAAGATGCAATCTTACTGTGAAACTATTCTTTGAAATAAATTTGAATTTGAATTTGAAAAAAAAAAAAAAATTGTAAGTACTATACCAATAAATTTTATACTAACGTCCTTCCTATTTTTCGTCGTTATTATTCGAACCGTTCATTCCTGAACACCTAACATGATACTGTCGCCCGGGAAGGTGATCCGGGATTTGCTAAGAATATATAACGTCCTATCCCTCTTGTCTTGCAACAGGTCTTGTGACAATATATAAAACTGTAAAAGGTATTCCTAACAACCAAGATATCAACAATTCCAAAAAAATAAACTTATGCTAAAGCTTTGCAAGTGTATTCATACCTACTTATGTGTTAAGTTCTTTTGCTGATTGATTACTATTTTTTGTCGAGTTGCTTCAAATCGTTTCATGAAAAAAGGTTAGAATGTTAGAATTTAACTAAGTATAACAGAAACTTCACAGTCCAAAACATGAAATCTCCTACTACCATCACTATGTTTTCCTGGATACCTAAGTTTTTAGAGAGCATCATTTTCCCGAAATCAGCATGGATTTCTAAAAGTTCGACCAAAGTTAATAGGATAGCTACCGATTTCAGCAAAGTTTTTGTTTAATTATCCATTTAATAATTTCGCTTAACCTTAAATCATGTTTTAAAATATGGATTGATAGTTAGCTCATTGGACTATCACGCAGAGAGACTGGTTGGATTCCTGGCTGGGTCACCAACAATTTTTCAAATTGCCATCACCCTTTCGGAGGGCAATGCCAAACTCCCGAAAGAAAAATTGCCTACGAAAAAGCTTCTAAGGAGACTCGGCGGACTCGGCGATAAACCGTAGGCCCCGCACAGATGTGACAAAAATGACATGAGCAACACAAATGAGTGTCAAGAAGCTAGGCCATGGCCCATACCGGGCTGCCAGCGCAACAGTGTTATTGTTTGTTGAATCCTATTTAGAAAACACAATGTTCTTTTTAAGTACGTTGGTTACAAACCCATTAAAGCCTCTTCTAGAATAGCTCAAAGAAGCTATACGAGCCCATGTCTTAAGGCATGTTATAAGGCTTGTCCTACTATTATGAGCTTACATAGAATTTTTCTGCCTTCTTCTTGAATACGTCAGCCGAGTTTGGTGACCTTATAACAACAAACACATTTTCTGAGTAAAAGCTGTACAAAACAAGTTTCTGCTATTCTTTTTACTAGGACTTTCTAACAGTAAGAGACTTACAACCTCTCTCTGTACGCTAAGAAGTTTTCGAACACCAGATCTTAGCTAGTAACATTGATAACACTTCTTTACTCCATTTTTTACGAGTATCTTTCGGCACTAAACCCTTTATCCTAGGTTGATCTGGGCTTCAAATTAAAATAAAGTCTATTGTCGTACCTAATGCCAACAGAAAATGTTTCATTGTGATTACAACATAAGGCTAGCGACCAAGGATCGATGAGGCGCTGATGTTCAGATGCCCATTTGACCCATTAGCCGATTTCTCATGTGTACCTACCTCCAACTTGGATGAATTAGTAGTCGACAAATTCTACAAAACTGCACAATACATTATATAAATGTACTGATGATTGTCACTCGTGAGACATTTGATGTCCGTTGTTGAATTACTCCATAAAACAATACAAGAAACTCCAATGGCATGTTGCTCTATTCAGAATCCAACGAAGACTGCCTGGAGCATAGAAAGTGGGATGTTCAGTCAGTGCATTACTTTTCGAAGAAGGAAATAACCTTCTTAACTCGTATAAAGGATCGGATTAAGGAATATTTTAAGAGTATATATTCGACTAAATGTATACAAGGTTTTACTAAAGAATATACAAAATTCACAAAGCTACAGATTTTTCCTTCATGGATAAAAAAAAAATTTCTCTGTCTTAACTATATCTTGTTGAACTGTTTGAAATTGAGAAATCTAATTTTTTTTAGAATCCGTATGAGCGTATGAGGTGGTTGGGTGTTGTAGAAATAGGGTAGACACTGAGAGATGTCAACCTGACGATATCCAGTGTTGCAACTATCTTCTTCACATCAATTGTGCTTATAATAGCTCCACGCAGGGTACTGGTCAATGTCCATCCGGACTGGACCCGCCAAACTTATAAGTGCGTGTGCTAACCAGCAGAAAAAATAGCAGCACCATTAACGGGACAGTGGATGAATTTCCCAAAAGGAATCAACGGTGGAAATCATCCCGAGACAAATGACAAACAAATCCGGGCTATTCCGACATATTTGGAACTCAGGCCGGTAAGGATTTTATGAGACTTGGAAAAGAATGGACCAACGGTAGCACTCATATTCCAGAACGGGTTACTGGTTTTCGGTCCAACCGACCCCGCGTCCTAGGGGCATCAAAGAATGGAACTGACCCTCCAAGTTGGGGGTTGTGCCGCCGGGGTAACTGCCCGGCCATTTAAAGAAAACATAAGTTACGAAGCATTAGATAGGGACGAATATGCTGTTGACAACCCATGCAAACGAACCAAGGACAACGAACTTCGGATATACAAGTGGAATGTAAGGTCGCTTAATAGGCCACGAGCAGCCATAGCTGAGGGCCTAGACTGCTGCAAAGCAGACATAACCGCCATCTATAAAATGCGATGGAATGGGCCGGGCAAAAAGAGTATGAGAAACTGCGACATCTACTACGGCGATTGCTATCGTTGGCAAAGCCAGTGGCTATTTAGATGCGGATTTGTAGTTGGAGGCAGACAGCATGTGAACGAGCGCCCCGTAACAATCCGAATCAAGGCTAAATTTACCAACATTAGCCTGATATGCGCACTTGCCCCCACAGAGGAGAAAGATGACGACACCAAAGACGTCTTATATGAGCTCTTGAAAAAGACCTACGAGCACTGCCCTAGATATGACATTAAAATTGTTTTTGGCGATCTCAATGCAAAACTAGCATTACCGGGAGATATAGCCTGAACGACACCACCACCGATAACGGATTCAGGCTAATTGACTTTGCAGCGGGACGAAACATTGTCGTAACTAGCACGCGGTTACTTCATCTCGATATTCAAAAAGGGACTTGGAGGACTCCTAATCAATCAACTGTCAACCAGATTGACCACATTGCGATCGACACAAGACACGCTTTCAGTATTATGGATGTCCGCACTTTCCGAGGAGCCAACATCGACTCAGCCCACTACCTTGCATTTGCCAAGGTACGTTGCGGACATCCCGAGCAACGCCAAGACAAGCTAGTACTGTGAGGAATTTCGAAGTCAGAAGGCTACAATCGCAAGAGGTCGCCAAATCCTTTTCCGATCTAGTCTCCCTTAATCTCTTAAGAGGTCCCTTGCCGCCAGCATCACGCATCGAAGACCAGTAGCAGCACTGCCAGAAAGCCATCAGGAATGCCGCTCGACCACCACAACGAAACCCCTGGTTTGTGCCGGCAAGAACATGCAGCTAAGCAAAAAGCACGCAATGTGGCACTGCAAATAAACATTAGAACTACTCACGAGCTCTATGAGCAGGAGAGGATAGACGAACACCGGCTTCTCAGGAGGAAAAGAAACAGCATAAGAAGCGCGCGGTCGAGGAAATTGAGAGATGCTACTACTGGAATGAGATTCCGAAGTTTTACCAAAAGGTAAAGCAGAGGGCGATGACTTGATAAGGAGCATACACCAACTCATCTGTAAAATATGGTCGGACGAAAGTATGCCCGATGAACGGAACCTCAGCATTGTTTGTCCGATTCTCAAGAAAGGAGACCCTCTGAACTGCGCCAACTACAGAGGCATCAGTCTCCTTAACATCGCATATATGATCTTATCCGCCGTATTGTGTGAAGGCCTGAAGCCGTTCGTCAACAACGTGATAGGTCCATATCAGTGTGGCTTCAGGCTAGAAAAGCCCACCATCGACCAAATATTCACACTACAGCAGATCTTGGAGAAGACCCAAGAGCAATGTCTAGTTTCGGCATCCCTGCCAAACTCGTCCGTCTGTGCAGGATGACTACGGAGAATGCACGCTGCTCCATCAAGGTCGGTAAAGATCTCACCGAGACCTTTAATGTCCAGAAAGGATTTAGACAAGACGATGCGCTGTCATGCGATTTTTTCAACATCGTACTTGAAAGAATAGTGCAAAACTCACGAGCAAACACAAGAGGCACTTTCTTTCAAAAGTCCGTCCAACTTCTCGCATACGCCGACGATATTGACATAATCGGGAGAAAGCATCGTGATGTCAGTGGCGCTTTCGCGAGTATTGAGACGGAAGCGGCGAAAATGGGTTTAGCGGTCAATTAGGGCAAGACCAAGTATACACTGTCAAGGAAAAGGACAACCAACACCGACGTCTCGGGCAGAACGTCACTCTCGATAGATATAAGTTCCAGGTAGTTAAGGCCTTTGTCTACCTCGGCTCTGCTCTAAATACAGACAACGACACCAGCGCTGAGATCAAGCGAAGGGTAACTCTTGCCAACCGCTGTTTCTTTGGACTAAGAAGGCAATTGGCCCTCTCTCGGAAAACAAAAGTCACCCTTTATAAAACCTTAATAATCCCGGTCCTGCTCTATGGAACAGAGGCATGGACATTATCGAAAATGGATGAGGGTGTTCTTGGTTACTTAGAGAGAAAAATGGCGCACGCAAGTGGATAGGGACCTCAGGCAATTTAGCGTGCGAAACTGGAGGCAGCTAGCACAGATCGAGCCAACTGAAGACGCTTGTTGATTGAGGCCCATGTCCACCCCAGACTGTAGCGCCACCTAAAGTAAAGTAAGTTAATGAGCGTAACTATCCTTTTTTTTATTTTGCGAAGTGGCGGCGTTGTAAATTTTTTGTTTTGAAATGTTGATCTTTTTTTTCAATGGTAATATAAGGAAGTAAAAACTATTAAAAACAGCTTTCAAATCAATTCACCGGTCTTGGAGATGTCGATCGGACAAGTTCAGAAAAAGCCGTTTTAAGAAAAACGCATCAAAAGCTTTTTTTTCGCATTGAAAAGACCAAATTTTCAAACTGCATCTGTTCAACATCAAAATTGTTAACCAAGGAAAAGTTTTCTGATTTATTATCTATTGCCAGCAATGGTATCTGGCTTCGCTACCTGACCTATCCGCACTACGCTAGTGTGCTAACTAAACTCACAAAAAAAAAACCTTGATGACTTTACCCGTCATAGTGGTGTTTACATTTAATTGATCTCCCATACGTCAGAAAATACGAAACTTGGTCTATCGCATTAAGTTATTTCTTCTTTCCATTTTTCCAAGAGAACTATATCTAGCAGTGACTCGTGTATCACGTCACCCAATTTTATGCAAATTTGTAAGCTATAGTGAATTATCTTAGGAAGGAATCAAAAACTGGCAATATAACATTACTGATGTAAAATTTAATGAAAAAATTGTAAGCAGTGACAAAGTCCTTATCTTGCTTCATCTTAATTTTAATTTTCACGAAGGGTTTCGCTGTTATATAGTAGTAATCGAGCTTTGTTTATTGTTCATTGACTCATTAATTAGTATAAAAATGCATGTCGTTCCATGATTATCTGGGATCCATTTGGCAAGTGAAATTGGCAGTGATGTAGACCAAATAATGACTTTGGCTTAGTGTTAAAATGAAGCTGACATTTCAATCTCTTGGCTGTCGAAAAACAAGAGGAACCTCAAACGTCTCGTAGCAAACTAACTCCACTGATGTAAGCGTAAACTTATACTTTGGACCTTGAGCTACTCTTTCTCCAGCCTACTGCATATTTGATCTGCAAGCGTGACTCTGCAACTCGACTGGGTTACTTCAATCCCTTTGTTATTGGAAGCTTGAAGACAGCTCAATATCGTTGGAATTGAAATAGGCTACACTGCAGAAACGTGGCATGATATTCGAATTCAAATGGAAATGGAATTTGGTAAATCATTGCGTTTTCACTGATGAACGCAATCTCAGGTTTGTGGCATATGGCATATGCTGAACTAAGATTTGAATAACGGCGGCAGTGTGCATCGAATCCGTGAAGGAATTCCTTGTTTTAGGAGTCTTTACTGATTTTCGCAATTTAAATTGGCTAGGTATCTTGCCCAAGTTGCAGAACCTTCTAGTGATAGGGTTAGTTTAGAAGTAAAGTTCATTTGAGGTCATTTACTTGGAACATTACGGTGAATCCACTTATTACAAAATTATCAGACGGTGCAAGCAGCCCTTTCGAATTCGGCTTCACAATATGCCAGAATGGTGTTAACTTTTGGTATGCGACAGTAGTTAATTATCTTGGCAAAACAATAGGTGAGCGAATGAATTTCCTTCCAAGCCTTATCTAGATGAGAGAACGACTGCTGAGTTCAGTTGACCAGGTAAGGTCTGGGAATTCACCAGACTTCCTGTTCGTACTGTGTACGATGGCTTATTTGTTGCCTTTCCAAACTTTGGGTAAACGCCCCAGTATAAGAAAGTGATGTTAAAGTGGAGTCGTCAGCAGATGATGGTCAGTTACATCTGCTGTTGGGTTTGCCTCCCTTGATTTAGTATCGGCACCAAGATCAGGACGGAACACCCGGAAAGAAATGTTGATTGGGTTTCCTTGATGGAGGTGGAAGATTTGTTACGTAGGTTTACGTAGATGGCAATCTAGATAGGACATGAGTGATAGAGGCAGGGTTACTTATAACTTTCTTCCGGATGTGTTGACCTCAGTCTGGGCCTTCTGCTATCTGAGTATAGCTGCTAAAATGCGTTTTGCATAAGAGAGGTCTTAGCGAGAAAGTTGATTTTTCACGCGGAGCTCATCTTGAGGACTGGATGCATGTTGTGTGTTAATGTATGTATAATCTACTCTGATGATAGGGATTTGCAAGCTTTGGACATCATCTACACATGATGTGACCTGCAAAGTTAGCGGTGACAGAGCGAAATTTGATAGAATTTGCAAATGAAATTTTCCATCGTAGACGGCATAGATTGTTAGCTGGTTGATTAGTTTAAATTTAAACTAAATGCCACCAGTCCTGAGCGCAAAGGTGGCTACTAGAAATGACCACAGGGTTACGAAACTCGACCTGAGTCTATATTATGACATAACGGGAGGTCAGGAGCCCCTCTAGTTCAGGCCTGCCATGAGCTGTAGGTCATACCTAAAATCACGGGAAGAGTAGGATGACTGGCGCTTGGACATCCCATGGTTCAACATATTTTGAAAAGTGCTACGGCTTGTGTTCAACCATTTGATGGCTTATGGTACTGGATGTGAAGTTCCTCTGTAACCGTATGCAATGATCCATAGAATGACTGCGGTAAGAGATAAATGGGCCTCAACCCTTTGTGCCTTACATACGACTTCGAGTCTAGTGCAGCTTGTACTACTCGAAAGGCGTCGGTCAACACATTGCTTTGAGCTCTGGTACGAAGACGTCGCATTCTGCGTCTCGATGGATAACGAATTTAACGATTAAGATTCAAATAAACAATTCGAATATTAAATATCCAAATATTATTAAATATTAATTTTAAAATACAAAACGGAAATCAATCGCCAGCGTTGTGCGCAAACACTTTTAGGCTATTCATAACCCCGCATAGGGATCAATATTATAAAAAATAATATATCTGCAGTCGTACGAAAAGTCCCTTCCCATTTGGTCGGTATGTAAATGGTCAATGAGGTAGATTCAAGAAATTCGCGCAGAATGCGAATGACCGCACAACAAAGGGAATGGAAGAATTAGACTGTATTCACATCAAATTGGCTTACATTAGACATTTAAAAAGAATTACATACACACACACAATGATGACTTCCTTTTAAATAAAGCAATTTCCAAAGCATTTTAGAAGCAAAGCTATACGTCACATTATGTATATCCAAATGTGATCCAGTTTATTTTTTTACTTCCTTTTCTGCTTGCGCTGTTTTTAAGCTGATTTGTAAGTTCAAGTCCCAGGAGCAAGCTTCTCTAAAAAAAAAAACTCAGCAAACAGCTGGGTTTGTGATAATGAGCATTGACTTGACCAACGATTTCCCATTAAATTAAATTCAAATATGGCATATCTTTCCTCCTGAGGTTTGCGTTCTGTTGTTAATTCTTTTGGGGAGGTCCTATGTACGAGTATGTTAACCTTTTGTTCTTTAGATTTACTTCCTTACCTAAATGGGAATACGCTTTGTTTTACTGTATCTTTGACTGAAGGATAGGGTTTTTTTTTCCCCAGTTGTTGCTAAATGGGGATATAAAAATCAAACTAGGATATTACAGGCTATGGGACGATATCAATACAACGTTTGGTCAACGTAGAGACTCTTGTGTTCTTTTCATTACTTGCTTCTTGCGTACAACACATGTCGCTTATATAAAACATTCTCGAATTGGCTCGAGTAAAGCGCAATCTGGAAATACAGATTTAAGTCATCCATCGTTTTTGATTTATTGGCGAACTCTGGCGACTTTACATATCGGTTTACAATGCTGAACGCCAATTACGGATATTCGAATTAATAACTCAAATGGACATAACTAAAAAAAACATTCTAAACACCTGTATTTGATTGAAGGGGTGTGTTGTGATAGAAAATGTCATTTTGGTGAAAATAGCGCCGATAAAAGGTTATTCAGGAAATGGACCTGGTGTCCACCGGCAGTACATGATCCATTCATCTCAGTCGTTGGCCGTACACTCTTCTGGCTAAGTCGATGTCGCTGTTCGGCATTGTACACCAGTAATTGGCGAGAGTTATTCTTCGTTTGATCACAGCGCTGGTGTCTTTGTGTGACTTAATAGGCGAAATATTGAAAGATTATGCCTCTTATGTTGCGCGTTATTTTTGTGCTATTCTTTCAAGTATGATGTCGAAGAAATCGAATGAAGGCGCATCGCCTTCTCTAAATCCTTTTCTGACTTTAATGGTCTCGATGAGACGTTTACGGAGCAGGGTGCATCCTCTATCGTCATTCTGAAAATATGGACTAGTTTGGCAGGGCTGCCAAAAGTAGGCATTCCTCTGTAAAGCTCATCTCTGTATATTCCGTCAGATGCGGCCTTAAAATCGGTTGTGTGTATAGACTTAAAGCTCAAGGGTTTTCTTCAAGATCTGTCGTAGTGTGAATATTTAGTCGATGGTAGACTTTCCTGGCCTTAAGCCACACTGATATGAATCAGTCAGGTTGTTGATGAAGGGCTTTAGGTTTTCACACAATACGGCAGATGTAGTTGGCGGCAGTTCATAGGGTCTTCTTTCTTGTGGATCGGACAAACTTACGTCCGACGTTATTCTTCAGATCAGTTGGTGTATGCTCCTTACCAAGTAATTGCCCGTCGCTTTGAAGAGCTCGGCGTTCAGAACGTCCGAATCAGCTTTATTGGACTTAGATATTGCTATCTTCACTTCATCCAAATTGGGTAGGCGGAGTTGAGCAGATCATTCAAATTCTTTTCAAATCCTCAGCATCGATTGTGACTTTATCAACTATGTTCCTTTGTTTGTCTCTATAGGCTTTTTGGAGCAGAGAAGGGCTTGAAAAATAAAAAGTATAAAACATTGAACCAGTCTGAGAAACTAGGCTTTTCATCTAAGCATCCTAGTACATGGGCGAAATTTCGAATGAATCAAAAGTTGACCGTCTTTCTTTTCAACACTTCAATAGTATTACCTAGCATCAGGATTGTAGACGTATAATAGTTGGCGTATTAGGCATATTTTTTAGCTGGAAAAAAGTGTGTATTATACATCTGAAAAATATTGCTGATGTATAAAAGTGTATAAAAGCAAGGAATAGGTATAAAACTGAAAAAAATGTATAAATGTCATAAAGATCCTAAAATAAGCATTTGAGAAATAAAACAATAAAACATTTTGATTTTTAATACAGCTGCTATTTATTCGAGTCCTTTATTTTAAGTGAATAGTAAATGTTAAGTAACATTTTGGACTTGTTGAAATCCAAACGATCAGTGTGCTGATGATGACTTGACTATAAACCGTGCAAAGAGGAAATTGAAACAGCTGAATCAAACATGAGCAAACGCGAACCAAAAAAAAGAAGTTTTTCCAGTAAAAATTCGGTATTTCACGATTTGGTTAGGTACCCTGTTTCCTGGCATCTGTTTGTTGCTCTTGCTGAGAAAGAGAATAGACACTTATACTTATAAAATTGCATACACTTCTAGATACTTTTTTACACTTTTATACACTTTTATACAATTTTATAGCATTTTATACATTTAAATACAGTTTAATACATTTAAATACAATTTCTTACGCTTTTTTATGGTAAAATGTATGAAAAACCAAAAAGTGTGACATTTAACAACCCTGCCCAGCATACTTACTTACTTACTTAAGGTGGCGCTACAGACCGGGGTGGACCTGGGCCTCAGTCAACAAGCTTCTCCAGCCAGCTCGATCCCTGGCTAGCTGCCTCCAGTTTCCTACGCTAAGTTGGCTGAGGTCCTCTTCCACTTGCGTGCGCCACCTGAGCCTTTCTCTACTGCGCTGTCCCTCGGGGGCGGATTCGAAGACTTTTCGGACAGGAGCATTGGTGTCCATGCGCTCTACATGACCCAGCCATCTCAGTCTTTGGATCTTCTTTCTTCTGGCTAAGTCCATGTCGCTGTACAGTCCATACAGTTCGTCGTTGTATCTCCTCCTCCACTCACCGTCAATGCAGACGGGACCGAAGATCACCAGAAATTTTTCTCTCGAAGCAACCAAGAACACCCTCATCCATTTTTGATAATGTCCATGCCTCTGCGCCATAGAGCAGGACCGGGATTATTAAAGTCTTATAAAGGGTGACTTTTGTTGTCCGAAAGAGGGCTTTGCTACTCAATTGCCTTCTTAACCCAAAGAAACAGCGGTTGGCAAGAGTTATTCTTCGCTTGATCTCAGCGCTGGTGTCGTTGTCTGTATTTATAGCGGAGCCTATGTAGACAAAGTCCTTTACTACCTCAAAGTTATATCTGTCGAGGGTGAGGTTCTCCCCGAGACGTCGCCGTTGGTTGTCCTTTTTGCTTGACAGCATATACTTGGTTTTGCCCTCATTGACCGCTAAACCCATTTTCGCCGCTTCCATCTCAATACTCGCGAAAGCGTCACTGACATCACGCTGTTTTCTTCCGATTACGTCAATATCATCGGCGTATGCGAGTAGTTGGACGGACTTTTGAAAGATAGTGCCTCTTGTGTTTGCTCGTGAGTTTTGCACTATTCTGTCAAGTACGATGTTGAAAAAATCGCATGACAGCGCATCGCCTTGTCTAAATCCTTTCTGGACATCAAAGGTCTTGGTGAGATCTTTACCGACCTTGATGGAGCAGCGTGCATTCTCCATCGTCATCCTGCACAGACGGACGAGTTTGGCAGGGATGCCCAAACTAGACATTGCTCTATACAGCTCGTCTCTATAGACACTGTCATACGCGGCCTTAAAATCGATGAATAGGTGGTGGATATCGATCTGGAGCTCATGGGTCTTCTCCAAGATCTGTCGTAGTGTGACTTTCCCTGCCTAAAGCCACACTGATATGGACCTATCAGGTTGTTGACGAACGGCTTCAGGTGTTCACACAATACGGCGGATAAGATCTTATATGCGATGTTAAGGAGACTGATGCCTCTGTAGTTGTCGCAGTTCAGAGGGTCTCCTTTCTTGAGAATCGGACAAACAATGCTGAAGTTCCATTCATCGGGCATACTTTCGTCCGACCATATTTTACAGATGAGTTGGTGTATGCTCCTTACTAAGTCATCGCCTGCCGCTTTGAAGAACTCGGCAGTCAGGTCATCCGCTCCAGCAACTTTGTTGGACTTAAGCTTCGATATAGCTATATTCACTTCATCCAGGTCGGGTGGACGGAATTGTTGGTCATTATCGTCCAAGTTGAAAGGTTCATTCTGCCTGACAGCGGTATTTGGTTCGTCGTCGCCGTTATACATCCTCAGCATCGACTGCGATTCTACTACGATGTTCCCTTGTTCATCTCTACAGGCTTCGATTCGGGGTTTGTTTCCGTGACATGTTATTTTTACCTTTTGGTAAAACTTTCGGACCTCATTCCTGGAGTAGCATCTCTCAATTTCCTCGATGCGCCCGTCGATCGGAATGTGATCAATCTGGCTGACTGTTGATTGATCAGGAGTTCTCCAAGTTCCCTTGTGTATGTCGAGTTGTGGGAACCGCGTTCTAGCTACGACAATATTTCGCCCCGCCGCAAAGTCGATTAGCCTGAATCCGTTATCGGAGGTGGTGTTGTGCAGGCTATATTTTCCGATTGTTCCACCAAAGATACCCTCTCTTCCTAGCATTGCATTAAAATCACCGAGGACTATTTTAATGTCAAAGCTAGGGCATTGCTCGTAGGTCTTGTTAAGGAGCTTATAGAAGGCACCCTTGGTGCCGTCATCTCTCTCGTCTGTGGGGGCATGCGCGCATATGAGGCTAATGTTGGCGAATTTAGCCTCAATGAGGATTGCTACGAGGCGCTCGCTCACATGCCGGAAGCTGAGGACGTCTTGTCTTAGTCTGCCTCCATCAACAAATCCGCATCCAAATAAGCGCTATTTTTGCCGTCGATAACAATCGCCGTAGTAGATGTCGCAGTTTTCATCCTCTTTTTGTCCGGCCCATCCCTTCACATTTCTTGGATGGCGGTTATGTCTGCTTTGCAGCAGTCTAGGGCCTCCGCTAGTTGCTCGGCTGCACGTGGTCTATTAAAGGATCTATCATTCCACGTGCACATCCGAAGCTCATTGTCCTTAAATCGTTTGCGTGGGTGGTCAACAGTAGTTCCGTCCATATCCGGATATGGCTTGTTCATGCTTCGTAACTATGGTTTTTTTTTTTTAAATGGCCGGGCAGTTATCCCGGCGGCACAACCTCCAACATGGAGGACCAGTTCCATTTTTAATGCCCCTAGGGCGAGGGGTCGGTTACACAGAAGCCAGTAACCCGTTCCGGGTTGTGAACGCTGCCGTTGGCCCATATAGGGCTCGTCCGCAATCATCTCTTTTCCAAGACCATGACTAAGTCTTGGAAATCCTTACCGGCCTGAGCTCCAAATATGTCGGAGTAGCCCGGATAAGGTCTTGTTTTGGTTTTCCGACACTAACCCTGATTTATGGCGCAGAAAACTCGCCATTTGCCCCCTTCACTTCGCAATCTCTTGTGAGACTCCCAGATGGCGCCACGGGGATTCGTGAAGTAGGGCTTATTAGCAGAGCTGCAAGATGTTCGGCTGCAGAGGCTCATTCTCGTCATTTAAAGAACCAGCACCTGCCGCTAGATGCTATTTCTACGAGGCCTTATACTAATCGTTGCCATCTACACGAAGGTTATAATGTGCCCTATAATGCTTCCATAGTCCATTTAGAAGTTTAAACAAAAGTTGACTTTCACCACCGAGAGCTGAACGCTGATCCTCTGAATAGCGTTCAATCAACAGACATCTGTAATAAAAATATTGTTAAATTTGATTCTTTTTGCTGTCAAATATATACTCAAAAAAGCCTTTTCTACTCAAACTCTAAAGGCATTATAAATTCAAGGCTCTTTGCTTGACCAGTAACAAAAATAAATCAGACCCCAATGATGGCACTGGAGGAAAGAAAAAGAAGAAAAAATAAAAATCAGTAACTATTGAACCATAAGGCCACAACTTCTCAGGTGACCCAATGTGTTAATGAAGAAGCAAATGAAATGAATTCAATGCAAAGCGCAAAATGCAATCATTTCCATAGAAACTTTAAGTGGACGAAAATCAAAGACAATACTTTCTCTGCTGCTAGTTTTATAATACATTTGACCACTGACATGCTCTGTTTAAATCATATTCAAGAATTCAGTATAGGACCATACAAAAACATGATGTCATATTTACTTTTCATCTGTCCATACTATCAGTTTCTCAAGTTAAAGTTATATGACTTCGAATGAAGTTTAACTGATGAAAAAGCGAGCAGTTCTTACAAAAATCACTGTTAAGCTAGATATAGAGAAGCAGGTGTACCATCAACCTAGATTTAGTCGGAGGCTCTGTAGAGATTTCAACTTTTCATTCTATTTAACGCTTTAACTTTCCTACCTTATACTTCAGCAACAGATTCCTTAACTGCCTCTTACTTATTTGAAAGAAAAGAAGGCGTAGAAATCTTTGTGACCATGTTATTAAGTCGAATTGAAAATTTATCGATTGAAAAGAAACGACATATTACCTTTCTGTGGAGCCATTCATTAACGAGGCACAAGATTGCAAAGACTCTGCAGTCTTTTGATCGCTAATAGACCTGATTCTAGCCTAACGACTAAGAGCATGTCTTCAGTCTGGTTATTTATCTAAGTTAATTACTATAAGTCTATTTTTTTGAACCATTACATTTCTTTACGTATTTTCCAGCTGAAAACATGGCTTAATATACGTCAAGGCCAAAGTCGAACTAAAAGCTGCACCAATACTAGTTAACGCCTGACTAAGGAGTTGAAGATATCATCGTACCCCGCTTTCTGAAGTGCTTTCGATCTAATTAGGATATGGTCTATTTCAGGAGATATCACAACAAATCTATCAAAAATATCCCAAATCTGGGCCAAGACCTAAGCAACACACACCAGCCGCTGATATGTCATCAATTTATCGCTTTAAATGCTTGACGATTTGTTATCCTACTCATTCTTCAAGTTGAGGATATCTGTCATTAGCATTGATTAATTCCTTCAGCTATTTACATATAAAAACAATCAATCACCTTCTTAACGGAGAGTTAGAGCGCATCAACCCAGGGATTTTGCGTTTGAAACATCTTCAGAGGTAGTTTCATCACCATCATCATCATCAGCATCCGCACTAAAATCCCGGAAACATAAAAGTCTATTTTCATAGTACTTCCTTTCTCAACATTCCCTTCGGATGTAAACAAAGACAAGAAACGTACCGTACCAACTAAAAATGCCTCTGCCACTTTCTAAAAAAAAAAAAAAAACAAGCGAACACTGAATGCTCCCCTTCAACCACCAAAAACAACAACAATTCAAGCAGAAAAAATAGAAGGAACAACATGAAAATAAAAACAATCAACTTAGAGAAGAAATTAGGAAAAAGGATATAATTAAGGCCATCATCGTTAAGTATCCAGAAAACTAATGATAGCAAAGCCAATTGTCCCACAGACCAGAACACCCACCTCATCCAGCCGAGCATGGAGCAGCTAATTTTTATGCGTATCCATCATTGCCTTGTAGTCCTTGTTCTAGCCGTCGAGTATCCCTTGATTGTTTGTCAGGAGAAGGGCGATTGGTTGCCATAGCACGTGGAGCTCAATGCAGACGGCTGAAAAGACGAACCTTTGTGGGAACTTTTCGAGAAACGTTTCAATTAGCTCTCTATCCCTAGTCATGTATCCTGTGGTGGTGGCGGCGCATACTGACCAATGTTTTTGGCTCTGGGTGACCTTTTTACGGAACTTCATTTTATTACGTGGAAACAGAAGCGTTAATGGCTCTGACATCAGGATACACGTCATTCAGCGTACAAGGGATGTTGGAGATGATGATTTTTCTGGGTTTTGTTTCTTTTTCGCCCAATCTGGGGTGGCAAACTCCTATACCGGAGTTCAGGTTGAATTTTCGTTGTCGTCGTTCGTTGTTCTAATGGAAGGCATTGTAAGCTTTGTGCGGAGGCAGCAAGGACACTGTAAAGGAGGTGGAGAAGATTATTTTGATAAATTATCTTGCAGTAAATATCCTTGGTGCTGTACGATTACTTGGAATTTTTGAAATTGCTGAAGCTGACTACCGTTAAGAGCCGGAAATGCCACTGATATTATCGAGTTTTGGCAAACAATCATCAAAAAACAATGCACAGTGGGGTCCAACGCAAAGTGGTAATTATTCCTTGGATATTTTGTCCTATATAGCAGTACTTTTGTTTTTACTGCTGTGTATTGTGAGTGATCAATAAAATACCTTGAATCGTTTTCTAACTCCTGCAATTTTAATAGGCCGATGAGGGTTTTCCAATTGAATATTCCTAATCGTCTTGGGAAGCCACCAAATGTGCTGGATTTTATTAGGCAATTGCAATGAGTTTATTTTGTTAGTATTCTGACCAGCATCTGACAATCCGCATCAAGGCTAAATTCACAACATAAGCCTAATACGCCACCCTGCCCCTGCGGAAGACAAGGACATATCAGCAATGTCTGAAGTAAGATGTTAAATTGTACTAGGTGATTTTAACGTCAGGATAGTGAAGGAGGTAGGAAAGACGGTAAGCATAGCCTTCACAACACCACGTCAGGAAACGGACATAGGCTTATTGACTTCTCGGAGGGGCGAAATACAGTCGAACCTGTCGAGTTGGACCTGGTTAAGCGGAATACCTCTATTACTGGGCCAAATTGTGGCGCACCTGCATTTCGCTCTAAAAAATAGTGCGTAAGTGAAACTTGTTCTACCTTAGTGAGTGAAACTGAAATTTTATTTGTATTTGCTCTACCTTGTTAATTGAGAATCTGGGTAACAGGGAAACTGGGTCAAATGGCCCAAGGGATTCCACTTAGCCAGGTTCGACTGTATTAATATACCAAGCACATCTCAATATATACGAGGGGACATGAAGGTCCCTAAATCAACAAACGCTGAGCCAAATAGATCACATTACAATGGACGTACGGCTTGCCTCCAGTATTGTGGACGTTTGAACGTTCCGAGCAGCAAACATTGATTTGGATAACCGCATTTTGACACCCAAGGTTGGAATGCGGGTTTCTCAAGCGCCACAACCCTTACTGTAGGAAGAAGACATAACGTAGAAGGGCTGCAATTAAGGGAGACCGCCAGAATCTTCGCTAAACACGAACAACTCCTATGCCGTCAGCATTAAGTACCAAAGACCAGTGGTATTGCTACCAGCGTTCCATCAGGGACGCTTCGCTCGCCCGAGACAAACGAATCGCTTGTTTGATGAAGAAAAAGAGCATTAGAAGCAGAGATTGTAGATGTTGAGGGGTTGTAGTACAGGAATAATATGCAAAGGTTTACCAACAGGTAAACAGAACAAGAAAACTCGTAC
The DNA here is from genome assembly GCA_928272305.1 of Volucella inflata. Classification (NCBI taxonomy): domain Eukaryota; kingdom Metazoa; phylum Arthropoda; class Insecta; order Diptera; family Syrphidae; genus Volucella; species Volucella inflata. The sequence goes on along the minus strand of OV743716.1, from coordinate 47,467,739 downwards.
AGAAGCCTCTAGAGATGAAGAAGGAATATCTTGTAGTAGAATCACAGTTGGTGCTGATAATATGGAAAACACAATTTCTGCGGACTATATAAATGCCAAGAAGTGCAGCATCCTGCCGTAGGGCAGTTGTTCGGTAACGACAATGTCTTTTGATGTGATGTCGTGTGACTTCTTTAACTCCATACTTAAAAGAAGGCACAATCTTTCAAAAGTCACTAGCTTACACCGATGATATTGGAACAAGATAGCAGGCTGTCACCGGTGCGTTTGCTAGTATTGAAATGGGTTTTGACAAAATGGGCTTAGCGGTAAATAAGGGCTACACTAAGTATATGCCGTCAAGTAGAAGGGACATACAACATCGACGGATTTGAACAATACGTCACAACCGACAGCTTTCGCTTTGAGCTTGTAAGGTACTTTGTCTGCCTTGACGCTTCTATTAATTCTGCCAAAAATACCTAAGTACATAGATATAAAAAGAAGTCTAGCTCTTGTCCATCTCTGTTTCTTTACGTTAAGAATTGAGAAGTAAAGCCCTATCAGGAATAACTAAGGAGACTCTACTATACGACCTCGATGATCCTAGTATTGCTTTAAGGCGCAGAAGCATGGGCTCATGCGTATTAATCGCATGAGATGGGTGGGACATGTAGTGAGAATAGACACCAATACTCCGAGCCGTCGAGTCTTCGAATCTAGCCCGGAGGGACAACGCAGCAGAGGAAGAGCTAGTTGGTTAAGGTTCAAGTTCACCCCGATCTGTAGCTACAGCTAAGTAAGTAAGTAAGTATGTACTAATAGGTAGATAGTACCCCTTCTCTATTACTCGTACGATGGAGGTGACTTTTTGAACCTTGTAAATTACGAAGAGCATAGTGTTTTGAATATCGTAAAAAAAGTCCTACGCGTATGTGGCGTCTTTGAGTACACTATATACTAAAAATTTTTATTTACAATCTGTTAAGTTCTTATCATGACTGTTAAATGGGAAAGGTAACACTGACTACTTCATAAACATTGGTAATAACATCATGAACACCTCCAATGTTTAAAGGGTTTTGAAAAAGTGCTTTCTTTAACCGTCATGCTTAAAATATATATGCCAAGCTTGAAGAAGAAATCGAGTGCGTTTAGGTAATTGAAACAGAAACGCTTAAGATGATTTAGGCGAGGTATAAACTATTTGAAGAGATGTTGAAACAAGGAGATATCATTAAGAGTTGGGTGCAGTTTGTGACTACATAGTCTCTGCTTTCATATAACGACACTACATTAGAAATTAAACAAAGACGTTTTATTTGGACTTATATGGCAACTGGAAAATATAGTCAGCGGACATGTTGAATTCGGTTCTTTAAGACCCCTTCGTCACTGTCCTTCTGTATGATGTAATGCAGGAAACAAACTCAAGCTGCACTGCCCGTGAAGCGACTATCCTCTTGTAAGGATCATGTCAGTTCTCAAAAGCACTCTAAATGCCGATAAGCATGAAGAGGGCATGCTTTTAGAGCGTGTGTCCTCCATTATGTAAACAGCTTTTCCATAGTATGTTAATCGGATTTGGACGAATGTCATCTGCTGTCACCTTTAGACAGAAGTGCTGGACCAAACGATCCTAATGATTTGTAGTGTTACAATGAGTTGACTGCGATTTTCCAACACTACTGTGCTTATTGATTTAGTGCTATAAACCAATCCTGCATCAGGAAAGTGGATTCGCAGAAAAAACTCTTATATTTCCTTGAAAGTGCCTTTAAGTCGACCTCACGTTCTGCGGCGCCCTTGGATGTGGAAAGCTGTATTTATGGATTTTTTAGGTCCGGTGTCTAGTACGAGTATTTAAAGTATTTTTTATCAACATCAGTTTCTAATTTCTTATGTTTCTTTCTTTGTGTGCAGTGATTTTATCGTGTGATTTTGAGGCGCAATGAGCTATGAATAAAATTTATCATAGTGTGTGTCCGAGAAAAGTAACATATATCTTTCGAATATTCATGGAACTTTTATAAGTAACTGCACATTGCTGACAAATTGCTTACCTAATAATATCCCTGGTCGAAACTAATTACTGAAATCGTGAAGGCAAAATTATTTAGACAGGGCTTTATGAATTCAGACTAACTCAAAACCTTTTCAAAATACGATTTTATATTTTAAAATCCCCCATTTGACCCCACTGGTTTCGACCGGTCCAATTGAAAAGGCCACGTTTGGGGACAGTGTCATCATTAATATTTATGACAGGGCAACTGGCTATAGATCTATTCTGCGGTCTGTCGGATATTTTCATTGTGTTTTACATTCCCCCGTGTCATTCCAAGGTTGGCTGGGTATGAAGGAATCCTTAGTTTCAAATTGAATATTAACTCTGACGAAAGGATAACAACAGCAATACATTTGTGAAATTATTCCAGAAAAGTCAAAACACACCTGATGGCTGACGATAGTGATGGTCGTGATGATGGCACCAACAAATGGTGATGGCAACGAGTCAAAGTTCTCTCCCCAAGCAACACTACATTCATACAATCACCTGTCGCTCGTCGAATTAAATTGATTGAAATTCATATTTTATCGGCAGTGCACATCTCTTTGTTGTTTTACATTTAGTTAGCTATTCAAATTTAATGATTCAGTAGAATTCGAATGGATTCAGTTTTATGGAACTTTAAGTAGTGTACTGTGTGCGTTGTAGGCGTAGAATTAAATCGCAGAACTTAACTTCATCAATCACGCAAAATGACAAACAATTCACACCATTGAAACGATTCGATGGATGCGATACTGCTCGTCTGTACCGTCTGTATCGACCGTCCATGCGTCAACCCCTCGTTTCGTTGAATAATCATTTTTCTTTTTTCCTCTTATATGTATTTGTGTATGGCAATGGCAAAGAGTGTTTGCAACTGTCAGGAGGATTTTCACAGCGTATCATCTTCATCATCATCATCAGCAGCAGCATCCCTCCTACTTGGATTCGTTTAAGAAAAGAAAACTGCTGATGCGTTTGCGAATGAAAGCAAGACGGTCTGGGACAAAATGGAAGTTTCGTATGCGTCTGGTAATCTTCTTACTCATCATTGTTGTCATTATCGATTTCTCAATAATCATTTGACAGTAATTGGATAATAATTGCATTAAAGGTGTCAGAGCAATGCATAGCTATCGAGTCGAGATACCTTAATGCTAAATTAGCAATAGCGCTGTAGAAGATGAATGTACATATCTTAAAGTGAGCACGATAGCCTCTTTATTATGTAGTGACGATAATTTAACTCTATGCTATTGGGTTGTGGAGTTATCAGTTACAATTGCGGTTTTTTAAAGGCTCAATTCAAAAATGTGATCTTATATCGACTTCAGTTTGAAAAACATATATATATGAGTATGCATAAGCGGAGCATAAGAAACAGTCAGATAGTGGTGATATGAAGCCCATAGTGTTTTTAATTTAAATGTATAAGCTCTTCGGCGGAGTAACTAAAAGGAATATCAATTCTTTTCTAAGATTGGACAGCGTAGATACATATTAGGTTACCGAGCCTTCGAACTCCTTTCTAACCCTACAGCTCTACAGAGGTCAATGCGTTCAATGTAAATGTCGGTGTTTAGGTCAGAGAAGATTTTCTGGACTTTAAACTAACTAAATCAAATTAAAACTACACTATAACTTTAACCAAGGATTGGAAGGACCAGGACGAGAGGAAGTAACGGACATTTTGGGGTACAAATTTTTGAGGTTGAAGTCACTGACTTCCCGTAGCACTGTTGACCAGAGGTTTCCAATTCTTTTCGGCCACGGAACCCTAAATGATCAAAAAAATTTTGATTCAAGTTTCAGCAGAAAAGCATTATCAATGCAAGGTGACCATGGACTTTAAATAATAAGTCTTTTTAGTTAGTCGGATCCTTAGCTAACTGCCTCCAAATGCACACTCCAAGTCTGTTGAGGTCCCCTTTACTTGGGCGCACCACATACGCCCTTCTCTGCTGTGTTTTTCATCAGGGTTAGAATCGAGGATTCTTCTTTAGCGTCCATTTCAGATGATGTATGCGCGGTTTTCTGACTAGGTCGATATTGTCGTACAGCTCGCATAGTTCTCCTCCAAGGCACGTCAACGCAAACGAGACCGAATATGTTTCGAAGGACTTTTCTTTCGAAACGACCGAAAATCTCTTCATGCGCTTTTGAAAAAGTCTATGACTAGCGCCACAAAGTAGGAATGAGATAGTCGAGGTCTTATATAGAGACTCGTCAACAATGAGGAATTGCTAGACTTCGTTTTATTTCAACTTAGGTATTTTAAACCGAATTGATAGCAGCTTTAAAGTAGACAAAGTTCTTTACTACCTTAAGTTAAAGTTTTCGGCTGTAACGTTCAATCAAATTCTTCGATATAGCGTGTGTCATCTTGGTAATCAGGTGTATCTTATTTAGGGCCTCTTTTGTCGCTTAACTCATTTGGAAGCTTCCGTTTCATTAGCAATGGACGCCCCGACGTCAGCTCGCTGATTTCTGCCAATTAAGTAAATATACTTACCTTTCGCAATTAGTTGCACTTACTTTGAAGGACTATGCCTCTGATGTTGGCTTGTGAGTTCTGCACAATTCTTTTAAGAATGAAGTTACATTTTCTAAAATCGTTTTTGACATCGAACGTCTAGGTTAAATTGTAACCTACCTTAATGGAGCAGTTAGCGCGTCATGCCTTCATTCTAAACAGACGGACGAGTTAGATAGGAATGCCAAACTCATGACTCGATATACTATTGCCCTCCAAAAAGTTATTGTCAGCAGCTTCGAAAACTTAGGCCATCAAGCCATTAGGTCCAGCAGCTTTGCTGGGTTTATATACTGCTGTCGTTACTTCGTTTTGGTCAAGTGGGCGGTAATCTTGACTATTATAAGCCAACTTCAATCTTCTGTTCTAACTGACGACGGGATGTTGGTCTTTGTCATCATAATGAGATTTATTCCACATTTAAGCATCGATTGTGAGTCTACTGAAAGTAACTCTGAAGGCAAGTGTGCAGCGTTGCCACTTCTTTTCGGTGGTTGATGTTGGTGGGGTAGAAGTTGTTGGGATATTTCGAAATATCGCGTTCCCCAAGGACTCTGGGGATATCTTGCGACTGCACCTTTTCAAAGTTATATCTTCCCACAATAGTTTTTCTTTGTTGGTGCGCGGTGGGAAATCCGCATTCGTACCTTGGCTATAAGAATGTGGTAATCTGTGTCAATACTGACTGACGGGAGGTTTGTCCAGAAATTGTATATGCAGTTCTTTTGTGACATAAGGGTTGGAAGATTCCTTAGATCAACGTTTGGGAAAACGTGGGTCTGAAATTTAATGAATTCCCTATCACGGATTACACCTAAACTACTCACTTTCGTTGCCAAGGGGCCTGTGATATGTTGGAAGGCTTTTTCTTACGTTGGTCAGAGGGACTTGAAATATGTCTTAAGATAAGATAAGGTGTCAAATCATGGTTGATACGAATTCGGTAAACTTTGTAGTTGTTGGTCGACCTTTAAGAAATTTATGTCGATTTTGGGATGATATTCTTACATTGACAACGTTGTTTTTAGACAGCTTAGGTATGAAGGAAGGCTTAGTTATGAGTCGACAGTTATAAATTTAATCCTTTATGTATTTTTGTAGAGAGGAAATATGTTAAAATTTTTTTAAATCATGGGAAAGGATCCTCGAGAGATGGAGAAAGAAAATGAACTGGAAGTGGCTTAGTTTAGAAAGCTTAAGGAAGTAGTTATATACCCCTTTTTTAATGGATATTAATGGTTTAGAGATAAGCAAACTTCAGAGAATTAGATTTAGTGGTAGGAGATTTCTTCTTTGGGAGAGAGGACATGTACAGAGGAGGTAAGGGATTGTCTCCTCTTCCTCCTCATGCAGCTTCTGCAAAAGTCGTTAGTTAACATGCCAAGCCTTCTTACTTACCTAAAAGGCAGTGTCCAGTGATGACATCTATGATGGTGCTAAGATGTTTTCTATTTAGAGGGATTAAACTCTTGGAGCGATTTAGATCTAGAATAAAGCTACGAAGGGTTTCTTTACTTTTTCTTGAATATTATTTTCCAGTCGAAAATTAGACTCAGATATTTCGCTGTGTCAGAGAAGACCAAGTTGGTACCATGGACTGAGGGAGGGTCTAGAGACGGTATTTTGTATTTCCTAGAGAAGAGGACAAGATCGGTTTTATGGGGGCTTATTCCTAATCCACAGCGATCCGCCCAACGTGTTAGTATGTTGAGATTATGCTGTAGGAGATCTTTAATACTCGTAGTATGAAGATGTTTTCCTGAGACGATTGTAGCAACCACCCTGCTGCCACCCGCTTGCAGGTATATCAGCAGTTCGTTTACCACAAAGTTCCAGAGATGTGGTAAGAGGACACCGCCTTGCGGCGTACCTCTGCTGACACATCTTTTGACAGAGGACCCAGTTTGTAAGCCTATTCAGCATGAGACTAATCATGTCCCCATGTGAGTCATCTACTTTCAGAGCTGACAACGCCAACGTGATTGCGGATGTGTTGACGTTATTAAAGGCCCTCTTTGTCCAGGAAAGCTACCATTGTACATTCTCTATAATGTAGGGATCATTTGATGTGGCTAGTTAATGAATGTAAAGCCATTTTTAGTGACTTTCCTTTACAGAAGGCATGTTGTGCCGTGGATAGGAGTCTAGGATTAAGACTTGACATAACAGAGAGATGTGAGATAGTTCTACGCAGTACCTCATGATATTATCAAGCGATGTCAAGACTATATCAGAAGATCTTTCTAGCTCGGCAGGAATTATACCGTCCGGCCCAGCAGACTTGTATGGTTTGAAGCTATGCAGCACCCAAAGCAATTTTTCTCTTGTGATAAGACCAATAGTTTTTGTCGCGGCTGCAGCATTCGTGTTGAAATTTTTCCTTGCCGTGAAAGGGAATCTACCTGGAAAGTGAGTATCCAGTCGCAGGTTGAGTGATGCATCACTTGAGGTAGTCCAAGAGGACGAAGGAGGACTAAGTCCCAGATGAAAATTACCACAGTTTCCAATGTCAACATATAAGTGAACTGTACATTATTGGATTTTATTGGAATAAGGAACAGAAGGAAGGCTAAGTCTGTAAATTTAAATTGGCACTTCCTGTCGTTGGCGTATTTTCGTCAATTACAACCCAATTAATCTTATGTAATATGTGATTTATTCAGCGTTTGGTTTTTAATTGTGAAAAAAACAACTTTTATTTGAGTTTATAAATAGATGCTTGTCATTTACGTTGCAAAGATTATTTCATGTAAATGTTGATCCTGACCACATTCTAAGTAGTTCGTATGGGGAGGTCCGTTTTGAGCTACTTTTTCGAGCATACTGGCTGGCATCTCGCTAATAACACGTGCAGTGTTGTCTTCCGAGTTTGCTATTGACGCTGGCTTATCGGCACAGACGACTGATTTGACGCATGTCTATAAAAAATAGTCTAAAGGTGTCAAATCGCAAGATATAGTCGGTAAACTCACTGGTGTAAAACGACAGATAAATCGCTCACCGAACTCATTTCACAATTGGTCTATCAATTCGCGCGCTGAGTGGCATGTTGCGGCGCCTTGGTGGAATAACATGTCGACCAGGTTTAGCTCGTGCATTTTGGGCAGAATAAATTTCAAATCATTGAACGATTGACGCTATTGATGGTAACGTTGTTGACCGTGAATCTTTGAAAAAATACGGAGCCAATGATTCCGCAGGACCATTATCCTTACCAAACAGTGCATTTTTTCGAGTGCATTAGCAGCTCTCGTATTGCCTGAAGTTGCTTATCGGTCTATTGTTTATTAACATTCTCATTCAACAAGTGAGCTTCGTCGCTGAAGATAATTTTTCGATAAAAAAGCTGTGGCAGGCCATTTGGGTTGAGTTCCGGCAAGAGCTGTATTTTGTAGAGCTTAAGACCAAGATTCTTGCGTAAAATCTTTCACATAATCGAGTTACACAATCCCAATTGCTGCGATCGGCGACGAATGGACGAATTACGGTCTTCATTAACACTGGTGGATACAGCAGTAATATTTTCGGTACACACTCTTCGCATACGCTCAGTTGGCTTGATTTTCAATAGCGTGAGATTGATGCATAATTTGTTCACTATGACTTGAATTGCTTTTTCAAAATTCAAAAATTTGTACAAGATGTTCGGGTAAGTCTTTCCATGTTTGACTTTGATTCATGTCATATCAATTGAATTCGGTGAATACAACGCACCACATCGTGAAAGGCTATTCGAAATTTACGATTAAAACGCGAATCAGGGCTGTAATAGTCAAACAGCGGAATGCTAATGATTTTAACAACTTTCGTCATGTTTTCAGTGGAGTAACCGAAGTACTTAGCCTCTGTTACAGATGTCTTAAGGCTTATCCATCATCGAAATGCACGTTCTATAGAAAATATGGCTGTCGTTAGTGAAAGTGTTGAAGAAGATCCAAATTTTTCGATTTCCCAGCAAGCAGAGAATTTGAGCTTTTCTTATGGTACATTCTGGCATATTTTTTATTTGGACTTACATCTACATCCTTATAAAGTTCAGTTCACTCAAAAATTGAAGCCATCTTACTACGGAATGCGTAGAACATTCGTCGATTCGATTCTCGAACATCAGCATTTGCATGATTAATTTTCCCACAACATTTTCTTAAGCAGAGGGGATCATTTTTGCACTCGCTGGATACATTTATAAACAAAATTGTCGCATATGGGGAAGAGAAAATCCACATGTAACTGTTGAAAAACAATCGCATTCACAATTTGGGCTTGTTGTGCCACTTGTTCATACTTCTTCGAAAATGAGAAGGTGTAACCGTCATGGTCAATTCTAGTCGCTATAGCCTATGGATGTGGAGGACATGTGATACGACCCCTTTTGGCTTTATTGCAAGAAAAATTTCCTGAGCCAGTTATTTCGCGTTTTAGTGATAATAATTGGCCACCAACATTGTGAGATTTATCGTATAGACTTATTTTTATGGAACGTACAAAAAATTGTTTTTATGCACACAATCCGCAAGTTCTGCCGAGTTATTGTCCGATATGTGTCGAAAAGTCATCGAAAATTATCTTTCCAGAAACAAGTCCTGCCGGAATTCCTGTGGGGGACATATGAAAATTCTTAAATTTCATTCATAATGGCAAGATCTAAGCAATGTTTTATAAAAAAATTTCATCTAAATCTAAATCATAAATGTGTTTCATTTCTTTCGGAAGCACAAAATGAATGAAATAAAATAGACTCTACGTTGATAGCTTTTTGAAAGTGTGGAAATTGCTGTATATTTTGAGGGTTTGTTTCAGGTCGTGGGAAGTTAAGAGAAGTGTCGATGTTTCTAGGAACATGTTGTGCTCTCCAAGTTCCGGTATACTGGCTAAATGTTTTGTGAGAATCGAACTAAAAATCATGTAACGGGCTTATTACCATTCTTTTGCTTGCTCACAACTTTGGCATCACAACCTTGTCCATACCAATACTTAAAGAAACCCATTTGGAAGAGTGCACAGTCTATACCTGATTAATTGATATGCTTCTCTTTGTTTCCTTTAGGTTTTATTATGGTACCTAAAATAATCCCTACGAGTAGGTATGGTGTTAACCTAGATAATTTAAGATCATTCTAGCTGAATCTTTTGGATTATACTTAATTTTCCCCCAGTAGTTAAGCACATTGTCCTTTAAAATTACCAGGATCTTCTAATATGATATAAAGCTAGTGAATAAAACCTATGAATGGAGAAGGATACTTTAAACTGTTCATTTAAACAATAATTATAAAATTCAACTTGAGAAAAGTCTGAAGTTCCGTGTTAAGGATTACATTTTCTTAAGAACAACTAAAAAACATTTTACACCATTTTTCCAAGGTTCCAGGTTCCGTGCTCCATTTCAAAGCTTTTAAATGGCAGATTCGATGGATAATGACTACAGAAACTATCATAGCTTGATTAAGGGCATCGTGATTTGACACTGAATTAGTAATTTTCTCAATAAGTTCGTTAACATGTTCTAGCTATTGCGTGGAATAGGATGTCCAAGAATAAACAAAAACATGAGAACTGGGCTTAAACAGAGAATTCTTTTTAATTAACGTTTGAATTCTGTCGAAACAATTTCAGTGTTGGGGGCCTTGAACTCATCTAGCATCGAAAGTCCTCAGAAATGCATTGAAAGTTAAAATACGCGAACAAGTATTAAACAAAGCGGAAAACCGATTGCTTAGGTCTACCAATTTGTATTATTTTTTACCTACCTACATACATTGAATACCAATGAAGCGGGGGAAAGCGGCGGGACCAGATAGCATTCCAACAGAGTTTTGGTCGAAGATGGAGGGGATCGGCAGCGTTTGGCTATCGAAACTTTTAAATAAATTATAATGTGGACAACCCATGCCGAATCAATGGAGAAGCAGCTTCTTGGTTTTATTATACAAAGGAAAAGGCGACACACACACAATGAAAATCGTCGAAAGAGTCTTAAACGAACGTCTTCGGCAAATAATAAAGCTCGATAATAGCCAGTGTAGATTTGTTGAAGGAAGATCAACGGTGGACGCTATCCAAAGCCTACGAATAATAATGGAAAAGCACCGAGATTCGTCTAAGGATTTACACATGGTATTTATCGACCTCGAGAAAGCATTCGATCGAGTGCCTAGGGATCTCATATGGGCCGCGCTGAGGTCTCAAAACGTACCGGAAACGTATGTTGGAATAATACAAGACATGTACGGAAACGTGAAAACTGCGGTTAAAAGCTCTGCTGGACTAACGAGAGAATTTCCAGTTAATGTCGGAGTGCATCAAGGAAGCGTACTTAGCCCTTTCCTCTTTAACGTAGTATTCGACTTTTTTTTTTAAAGGCTGCATGCGCGAAGCAAATGTAACGCCAATTCTCTTCGCTGACGACGCAGTTATACTTAGCGATAACGTCGAAGATTTACAGAACGCCTTAGATTCATGGAGAAATGCGCTAGAGAGAAACGGGTTAAAAATAAGTCGTTCAAAGACGGAGCATTTGACGTGCCCATTTGCGCATGCGTTGCGACCTGTTCCGGATATAATGTTAGACGGAATAGTTCTTCCGAAAAGCACTATCTTTAAGTACTTAGGATCAATCGTTAACATGGAAGCGAAATGTGACGACGACGTAAACCACAGAGTGAGTGTAGGATGGATGAAATGGCGGGAAAAATTCGGGAATCTTTTGCGACCGAAAATTTCCACTTAAATTAAAGGGGAAGCTCTACACCACGGTTGTTAGACCAGCTCTTATATACGGTTCACAGTGCTGGACAATGTACGAAGCGTTTAAAAACAAAATGACGGCAGCGGAAATGAAAATGTTAAGGATGTCTAGTGGAGTCACTAAACGCGATTGCATTAGATCTACGCGTATAAGAGGAAGTCTACATAAAAAGAATTCGGTAACCGAACAGCTTGAGGCGAATAGAATAAGCTGGTATTGCCACGTTCAAAGGAGATCTGCGGAAAATCCGGTTAAAAAGGCACTATCAACTACGGTCACTCCAACTGTAAGAAAACGAGGTCGGAAAAAGAATTCCTGGATTTCTGAGATGGCAAATGCGCAACAACGCCTGGGGCTTACCACTGAAGCGATCCAGGACCGAGCATTATGTAGACGCGTTCTGCGGTCTGCGACATTAGCCAAACCCATAAGCGGAGCAGCAGCGATGCAGTTAAAATGGGAAACTCGTTACACATAAGTTCGTATAACGAGGAAAGGGTTAATAAAAGGATAAGAAGAAGAAGATACATTGAATACCTTTTACTTATGACTGCTCAGTTTTCACTATTCACTGATATGGAGGCTTAGCGTGATTAACAATCTTGCACATTTGTAAAAATAGATCCAGACGAAGTTAGAGCCTTCTCTGATCCTTACAGGTAAAACAGTTGTTGGACGAATTTCCTTCTGTCGGAGGACAGATACTCGTATTATATTCAGCAGAAAAACGAGTCAATGCTTTTGCTCTATGCCAAAACTATCTCTGCTAGTTTAGCAGATAAAACGTCTTTGATCGAGATGCAATCTTCAAGCACTTTTAAATTACATTGAATTGACGAAAAGTGGCTAACAAAGGCTCTTTTAGTATTGTAGTAAAGCTGACAATGTATAAAGATTCTGGAATCCGAACTTCGAGTTCAAAACTACCTGAAGTGTGCATATTTTTAGTGTAATCCTCAGAGCAATCTTTTGTTAATATAGGAAGAACCTTTGGTGTACTATAATCTATTTTGAAGTTTGTTGGTATTAAGCGCTGACTGCATTTTGAATAGTCACCCAACGACAACTTATTTATCACCAGCTGAATAAACCTCCCTTCTGCGATTTAAAACCCAATTTTGGTCTACTTATAAACAGCATAGTAGAGCTAAATTGTCATCATCTATTATCTTAATATAACTTGTCCTAAGTTAATCTTTCAATACGATAACCGATTAGGCGTACTTCCATCCAGAAAGGTTGGGCTTCTTCAACAGGTTTTATCTGGCCATACTTATACACAAATTGTTTAAATTTGCTGCAAATTATTTTTCTTTACTTCAATCTTTGTTACCTCTTTTCGGTCTTTAGGGACCTCTTAATGATGTGGTATATTTAGCCATACATGTTTTCGTGTATTAAAATTACGAGTCCTCAAACTCAGTCTGAAATGGGACTGTCATCACAGCATACTTTCAATCACTTGACCCCTATAAAAACCATAAAGAACAACCTACAACGGCATAGTAAACAAAAACCAATCCCATATCCGTATCCACATACTCATACACATTTTTACAAGTAAGAAATTGCCAATCTCACACCTAGTGTCTGCTCAAATTAAACTTCACTTAAAGAATGACACTGTTTCAAAGCCCAACCCCCGCGAATGTGTTTAAAAAAAAATCTTGAAGAAAAAAAACAAATCCACTTCAATGCGTTAAATTCCCATGGCAATAAAAACATCGGCAGTCAGATTAAACCAATTTTCCCTGGCATTAGCAGCAAAAAAGGTCCCCCACACTCTCTTGTTCGTACGCTGGATTCCGACTCTGACTAAGAGTCAAATGGAGAAAAAAACATAAAGAAACCAAACCCCTCTCGGCTCGATTATGGCCTTCTTTTTTGTGTCTTTGCACAGCAAAAGAAAAAATTCCCACACGACTTTTTGTGGCCGGTTAAAGATTTTCCTAGTCCCGGTCCTGCTATCCGTCGCATCCACTGCGACGTTTAGTCCATACGTACGCGCCGCAGGGAGAATGACGGGCAACGGGGCAAAAAAAAAAATATTTGTCTGGAGCAATAAATCCTTTCATTTTTTTTTCGGAAGGCAAGAATGTTGCGAAGGATCGGTCATATTTGTAAAACAAATGCGGCCAAATAAAGAAACCACTTAAAGCGATGAGTTTAACCAGGAGCCATGCATGGATGTATGTATGTTTTCAGTGGCACTGGGATGCCATTGATATTTGTAGAGCAAGTGGAGCTGGTGAAACTGGAGCTTTGGAAGATGAAGAAGCCGCGGAGAATCAGGAAGAAGAATGAACCCGTCGAGGGTACATTATGGTTTTAGAAGCTACATATGGCATATGGCAGCCAAAAGAGAACAAATGGAATCAAATAACCAAAATTGAGGGATTGAGTGCGCATTTTTCTTTTGCGTTTTTTTTTTGTATTTCTTGTCGTTCTTTAGTGATGCTAATTGGGGTAAAACTGGAGGAAATAGAAGGATGTTATAGAGAAAAATATGTCCTTGGCAATGAATCGGCCCCAATGCAAATTGGGTGTTGAGTGATTAAGTCTTCACAGTTGCTTAATGAAATTGATAACCTTCAATTTAGAGCCTATAAAGGTCTTCATAAGTTGAGACTAAGTTTTATTTTTAGATAAATTAGCATTGGTTGCATGTACATATATTCACACGAATTCCTGCCACTGGTGCCTATCAGACGATCTTAAACCGTAGGTACATTAGTGTAAGAGTTCAATATTTCCTCTGGAATACCTTATCCCTTGCTAATGGGAAAATAAAACGTCGATTACTTGTAATAGAGTAAGAGGTAAGAAGCTACCTGTAATTAAACATTATCCTAAAAAATTTCCATTACTACTCGTATCTCTTTACCCCGGTGGAAGTAGACTCACGGAGGGTAATCTGCATTGCATTATTGCAATGAAATGCTTGAAAATATGAATTGAACAGCACTTCCCTTTTCATCTGTATCTCTGTATGTATCGCTAATGCTTTATTTAAACCACAACGGACCTTTGCAAGATCTTTGTTTACCTTGTCGATTGAATAATTATTTATGTAACTCAATCAATTAAATTGGATATAAATATCCTCGCTGAGGAGTCCAGTGGACAAACGTTACGTCGCACTAAAACTATTCACGAGGAAACGGAAATAGTGCATTGATGAGATATCAGAATCTACTATGTATTTACTAATCAGCAGTAAGCTCGTCCTTGGGCTCGGCGAGCTCGCACTATGCGCAATTAACAGTGCAAAAAATACAGAATAAAGATGAGTAAGGGATTCAGTGATAAGTGCCTACAGTGCCAGAACCTGCAACCCGATTCCAGCGTAAGCCGGACACTCAAAGGAGTAGCGCAAGCATCGCAGGATATTGCCCACTACATCTAAGTGCTTAGCAAGTGTAGTGCGTCGTCGCAACCGACGGCAGCTAGCAGCCCTCAGTCTTTCTCACAGAGGGACAGCAGTAAGGCCGCCGACTTTTGTTTTTTTTTTTGGTTTATCTGCACCTAGAGAGTCATGCCATCTTCAGTTATGCTCATAAGAAACTTAACTGTCAATGAAAACCTTAACCGAGAACGCAGGCAGACTTAACGTAAGTTCAGGTCCTGAGGAAATCTTGTCTGAGCCTTGCTTGCCATATCATTTCCTGTAATCCTATTGTGACTTAAGACCCAGATAATATGTAAAGAATCCAGCCTTCCGACTCTGTTCAGTGATGTCTTGCTTTCTCGAACTAGAAATTCGAAATTCGCTGCCGATAGCAATACTTCACCACCTACCACGGTTCATTAGAATAAAGTTCATTGTCATCAAGATTGTTAGACAGACACAAAGTTTCTTAACGACGGGTCAATTCATTTACGGTACGAGTTTACCTTCGCTGAAATTGGTTGAATTAAGCGCGATCCCTTCAATGCACTCTGCACATTCACATGCTGATATTTAACACCTTCCAATTGGTGTGCTAAAATCTATTGTTGGACGGCTTTTGTGGCACGTAGCCTCATCCTGCTAGAAAAAAAACCCGCCAAAGTCCAAGCCCTTAAAAATCCGTCATCATGCTTCGGTAGTACTCTCCATTGTCGTCTTGGAAAAAATATGGATAATAATGCCGCCAGTCAAAAATCACACCTAACAATAGACCATTCAGGATGCATTGGCTTCTCTATGACTACGGATTTTCCAAGCCTCAAATACGGTAATTTTGCTTCTTTACGTAGCTTCCGAGATCAAAATTCACGTCATCTGGAATGATTTTGAGCAAAATTGTCTTCAATTTCGAACTGCTCTTCAGTCCAAACAGAGAAGTGATAACGAAGGGGGTGGTCAGTTTGCTCCAATTCTTGTGTCAATCAAACCTTGTGTTTGGGATTCAAATAACGTTGTATTTTAAATTTGCTATCTAGACCAACAAAGTATCTCTATCATTATTACTAGATAACCCGATTCTGTTCCGCAGCATTACTTGATATATTAGAATTGATAGATAATTTAGTTGTTTTGAATATTTCCTTTATTTTCTGGGTTATGAATTAAGAAAAAAAGTTCATATGGGGTACCCTCCTCTTTTGTAGGCAAAAGTTCTTACGTTGCATCCTTTGATCTCAGGTTCCACTCCAGACCTATAAACAGAATGTATTACTTCCAAGAGGAGTGCATCAGATCTTTCTCAAACATCCTCGAGAGACTTGTGCTTCGTACGTAGAACGTAGACCGTTCTCATTACTTAGAGATAACACCCTGGGTCTAATCCTACAAAGAGTAAATCATGAATAATATGGCCAGAACCAAAGTCAGTAATTGTATCATTATTTTCCCTATGAACTCGAAACATATGTTTAGGAAATAGGTCACTTGCACTTTGAAGTTCAGCATGTCAACCTTTCTGCCCATTAATAACTATCACACGCTTATAATCACTAACGCTGCAAATATTTTGTTCATAATAGTACGTTTACACCAACCCGAAATTCAGCATTTTGGACAAATTCAACATTTCAGCCGAAATGTTGCATATAATTTCCAGCATTTAGAAATGATGAATTTCAGCGAAATACTGCATTTCGTCTCTGCATTTAGAAGGTATTCGAATCGAACAAACCTTTTTAATTATTTTGCACGCCATTCAGCACACGTCATAGCGCTTACAAAAACAATTTTGAAAGAAGTCAGATATTCCAAACGCTAACGGCGTTTTAGACAAACTCAATGAACTAGTGTTATTCCTCAGTATCAATGATATTGATGTTTGTTTAATTTCCGAAACTCACTTAAAAAATGTGTCGCGCGAAAGAATAAGGGTTTTTAAGGATTACTACGCAAAACAACGATCGAGCATAACGAAGATATAAAAACAAAGCTCGAGCCTGTGCAACTAATTGCCGTACGCTTAAAAACCGAATGCAATTCCTTTATCATTTTAGCCATTTATTTCCCTCCACTATCCAAGGTCACAAAAAATATTATCAAGAATATATTTATTTCGCTTGGATCTGCTTTTATAATTGGCGGTGACTTTAATGCTAAATACACTTTTTTGGGCTCAAGATGTGTTTCCCAAAAAGGTAAATTGGTCTATGAAGTTCGTATGGAAAACAACTGTGACCTTCATTTGACGTGTTAGCCGATTTCTTGTCCGACAGACACAATGAAAATACCCGATCTTGCCGATTTTTCATTTCTAAAGGAATCTACAACAATTATATAAAAGTTGATGAAAGCTTAGATCTTTCCACCGACCATTCTCCAGTCATACCGACAATGAGTGACACGCTTATTAAGAAGCAAGTACCGCTTCGACTAACTGGAAGAAATACCAATTGGGAAGGATTCAGGACAGAAATCGAAGATAACGTGAAATTAAACGTATCAGTAAGATCACCACTTGAACTTAAAATCGAAGTTGACTCTTTCGTGGAAATCGTTCAATGTGCTGCATGGAGCAATACACCTCATCAACGACAAAAATGGCGAAGAAAAGCATAAATTACCCGCCAGAGATAAAGGAAATGGTAAGGGAAAAGAGAAAAGCACTCAAAAAATGGCAACTTACTCGAGCTCCGCGGGATAAAAGACATCTAAATAAACTTTTTAACCTGCTCAAGGAGACTCTTAAAAACCACAAAAATTGCGTAGTAAATACGTATGTCGAAAACTTGACGGCAGGAAAAGAAACCAATTATTCGCTTTGGAAAGCATTCAAAGACTTCAAAAGGCGCAAAACCCCAGCGCCATTAAAATGGATAACAACGAATGGGCGAAGGAGGATAAGGAGAAAGCGGAGATATTCGCGGATTATCTATTGTAGAAAAAACTTTTAAGCCCTTTGGTAGGCAAACATTAGTACACTATTCTAGTATATCAGAAAGGGTGTCTGATAACTTTACAATAGCAATAAGAAGAATATTATCTTCTTCTTATCCTTTTATTAACCCTTTCCTCGTTATACGAACTTATGCGTAACGAGTTTCCCATTTTTACTGCATCGCTGCTGCTCCGCTTATGGGGTTGGCTAATGTCGCAGACCGCAGAACGCGTCTACATAATGCTCGGTCCTGGATCGCTTCAGTGGTTAACCCCAGACGTTGTTGCGCATTTGCCATCTGAGAAATCCAGGAATTCTTTTTCCGACCTCGTTTTCTTACAGTTGGAGTGACCGTAGTTGATAGTGCCTTTTTAACCGGATTTTCCGCAGATCTTCTTTGAACGTGGCAATACCAACTTATTCTATTCGCCTCAAGCTGTTCGGTTACCGAATTCTTTATATGTAGACTTCCTCTTATACGCGTAGATCTAATGCAATCGCGTTTAGTGACTCCAGTAGACATCCTTAACATTTTCATTTCCGCTGCCGTCATTTTGTTTTTAAACGCTTCGTACATTGTCCAGCACTGTGAACCGTATATAAGAGCTGGTCTAACAACCGTGGTGTAGAGTTTCCCCTTTAATTTAAGTGGAAATTTTCGGTCGCAAAAGATTCCCGAATTTTCCCGCCATTTCATCCATCCCACACTCACTCTGTGGTTTACGTCGTCGTCACATTTCGCTTCCACGTTAACGATTGATCCTGAGTACTTAAGGATAGTGCTTTTCGGAAGAACTATTCCGTCTAACATTATATCCGGAACAGGTCGCAACGGATGCGCAAATGGGCATGTCAAATGCTCCGTCTTTGAACGACTTATTTTAAACCCGTTCCTCTCTAGCGCATTTCTCCATGAATCTAAGGCGTTCTGTAAATCTTCGACGTTATCGCTAAGTATAACTGCGTCGTCAGCGAAGAGAATAAGAAGAATATTATAATGAACTTAATACCGAAAAAGCTCCCGGTTACGACCTGATAACCAGAGAAGTCCATAAAATGTTGCCCTTAAAAGCACTCACTAAGTTTTACATATTATTAACACAGCTTGTAGGCTAGAATTCGTTCCGTTCCAATGGAAAGTTGCAGAAGTAATTATGGTGTTAAAGCCAGGTAAACCTCCGTTTGATAAAAAATCGTATAGACCGATATCTCTCCTTCCGGTCTTGTCAAAAAATTTTATGAGGATCCTGCTTAAACGTTTAATACCAATTAAACCATCAGTTTAAATTTCGGACTAAGCATTCGACTATTGATCAGGTACATAGAATTACCGATGTAATTGAAAAAGCTCTGGAAGAGAAAAAGATTTGCGCAAGCGTATTTCTTGACGTCTCTCAAGCCTTTAACAGGGTTTGGCATGAAGGTTTAAAGTTAAAATTACGGCAAACTTTGCAACATTTTGACTAAATATCTTGAAATAGAATTTTTCGTGTTAGATACAGAAATAACGTGTCGCAGTTTAAGGATATATTGGCCGGTGTACCGCAGGGAAGTGTGCTCGGTCCACACCTATATATACTGTCATTTTAGCTGTCGGAAGAACAATAGAAGAAACTGCAAAGCGCTCTAAATAATATATATGACTGGACAAAGATCTGGTGAATCGCTCTCAACGAGACCAAATCTGTGCAAGTAAACTTTACTTACAGAAAAATAAGTCACCTACCCATCCACATAAATTCGGTCTGCATTCCGTTTGCTAATGAGGCTAAATATTTGGGCATGACACTCGATGCAAAGCTGAAACGGAAACGGAAGACGCACGTGAAAAAGAAACTTAAAGAACTAGAAAATAAATACAGAGAAATGTACTGGCTACTCGGTAAACGTCCCAAGCTTAGCGTAGAAACCTACGAGAAATTGTACATGCACCGTGGTTTATAAGAAATAATGACCTGCATCGTGATCTTGGAGTTACTTCTGTCGAAGATGAAGCATGAAAATTCCCAAGAAAACATAAGATCCGGTTAAACGGGCATATGGATAATACAGTTCTGGACGAACACAATTTATTGCGCCGTCTTCAAAGAACTAATCCTCTGGACCGGCACGATAAATTGAAACCGCGTTAAAAAAGCGGAACATGTAGGATCTTCCAATGGAAAGTCACCTACCAAACGAGATTATATTGTGATGAAAATGCTGCTTGATAAGTTTTACTTAGTTGCGGTTTCAAACATAATTATCGAAGGGAGGTGTTTTTAGTGAGTACGAGCTCGCGATCCTCATAGTGTCTGATGGAAGATTTTCACCTGCCCTCGCCGGCAAAAAAAAAAAAAAAACAAATTAACGACTATGTGCCTCAACCAAACGGACCAAAAAGAGTATTAAAAAAGGAGGAAGTAGGAAGACAGCAGATTTCATATAAATGTTTTGCATTCAATGTAAACGGTGAAATGAAATTCCGAAATTTGACTTTGAAATGTTTAATTTTGGATCGGTGCAAACGTACTATAAGACTCATCTCTTAACAATATTATCAACAACAACTAAGCGTATCTTAGTATGCCTATCTTCATTTTCTATATAAACAATAAGAAATTGTCCGGAATAAACAATTCCCATCACCAATAATTGAAATTACCTCAAAATCTTCATTCACCTTACCCACAGTAGAGAGTTGTTTTTTTTTGGAACTTGAAGAAATACACGTCATTTCATAATACTCATTCACAGAAATTCATCTCTTCTTGGTAGTTGAAGGACTACACGTTTTCAAATTGGCACTTATTTCTCATACACTTTCTTTCTCTTCTCATACTCGTACATTTTCACTGTACGCTATGTTTTCCTACCAAGCCCCATAATCAACAATACTTGAATACACAAACTACTCACACACACAAAAAGTAAAAAGAACTGAAGAAATTTACTAAGTCGCAAAATTAAAACAAAGGATAACAGTCTGATGGACACTGATAATCAGGATCGGCGATAAAGAACATGAAGGCGCTGAGACAAAAAGTTACCAGATTGTGTGGAATTCCCCATTTCGTGGGGATTTTAATGTCAATGTCATTTTCCTCTGTGTTTATCAAAATCATGATAAATGTTCAGCAAGCACTTGTACTACAGAGCGCGATCTTGGCAGCAACTCGAGTAAAATACAAACTATTGGCTTCATCTAAAAAATACTAATCGTGACTTTTTTGATCACCGTCTCTTTCGCCCTGTGTCAGGTGTTTACAAATTATATCAGGTTCTTATCTTAACTGAAAACTAAACAAAGATCAGCGGATAAGGAAGGCACATTGAGTTGTCTATGGACAGATACTTTGGAAGAAGATATGGCCTCAAGCCAAAATTGACTCTGTGGATGCAAGTTGCGGTATCACTATCGATTCTTAAATATAGTACATGGCTCTAGTGGCGAGTATTTTTAAAGTCTGGGTAGACTTAAATTTGCAACACGCCATGGTAGGCTGCAACAACTTTGAGCTCTAAACCAAGTCTAAAACGAAAATCATGCCCAGAATTAACCTAATCTAATCGTCTTTACTTCGATCTAAGAAGCCAATTGAGTAGTAAAACCCTCTCTCGGGTAACCAAAATGACACTTTTGAAGACACTGACATCCCAGTTCTTCTTTATTGGGCAAGAACTTTGAAACTGAAAACAGCAATGTCGACCTCATCAGAAAAACTCGGATAAGCCAGCTTAGATGGCTAGATCACTTTGAGCGCATATACACTAGACTCTCGGCTCGAAAACATTCTGATCCGAATCACATGGACAACGCGGTAAAAAATGACCCCATCTAAGGTGGCACACACAAGTGGAAGGAGACGTCAGTCAACTTCCTGTGGGCAACTGGTCACTCCTGACAAAAGACAGCGCAAACTGGAGAGAAATATTATAATACAAAGTCATTGTCCCACCACCTCTGACTAAAGTGCCGTCTAAGCAAGTAGCAGCAAAAACTGAATGTTAAGACATACGAGTATTTAACTAGCGGTCAGCGGCAGCTCCAAGGATGAAACCGGCGATGTCAATTTAACTGCAATTCTGGAATTATGGGAAGGATTTGATTGCCAAGTCCCTAATGGAACCTGTGGAAAAGATTTTTGTGTGCTTAACACACATATTACTACAATATGGCTGAACAGATTTGAATACGGCTTTATTCTTCGATTATTACATTTCCTGGTGAAGGGATTGATGTACGAGTATCAGTCATTATTCTGTGATTCTTATAACAGAAGTAATAAGCAAAAATGTAGGTCATTGCAATCAACAGCCCACCAGTGGAGTGCGGGCATATCCATATTTACGAAAAAAAAAAATTATTTTTTTTTCTTTCTTTGAACTATTTTAGGTTTCTTTTGTAATTATTATTTGTCTTATAAAGGGTGTCCCATATTTCATGCAAAATTCGAATTTTGCGCCATTTAATAGTATAGTTATGACAACGGAAAAAAAGATAACAATGTGAAAGCTGACATTTCAGGGTTAGTAAAAATAGAGCGCTATACGAAAGAGCAAAGCATTTTCATTGTTGAGCAATATTTAAAAAATAATGAAGTTTTGTCAGCTACAGTCGAACAAAGTTATCACCAGTGATAAAGCTCATTTTCATCTTGATGGCTTCGTTAATCGTCAAAATTGTCGCACAAATGCATCCACAACGCGTGACTGTTTGGGGCGGATTTTGGGCTGAAGGCATTATCGGATCATTCTTCTTCGAAAATGCGGCTGGTCAGGCAGTAACGATTAATGGTGTTTCTTATCGTGACATGATAACCCAGTTTTTAGTGCCTTAATTACAAAAATTGTGTTTGAAATTGTGCCGTGGGTAGGCGCTTTACAGTAGGATCAGTTGGGGTAAATGGACCAGCGCACACTAGACTATTTTTATCAGGGGATACAACGTTGCCACATGTAGATTGTTGAGTGGCAGAAACGTGGGTTGCCACATGTCCAACTGCCGGTATGGTTAGTGACTAAAATTATGCCGGATAAAAACCTTTAAACGGAGGAAACAAGGTCCCTTGTCCAGTTCCAGGTCCAGTTGAAGGTTTCCCTGGAGTCTAGAGAAACTGATGCTCTTGGGAGGGTCTATGGAGTTCATCCCAACAATAGTGAATGTTTTCACTTGAGAATGCTACTTCACAAGGAGTAACTAATAACACCTATAAAGCAGCAAGCAAAGCGATGGGTCTCTTGGAAGACGACTCTTAATGGGACAACACATTAGCGGAAGATATAATTTGCAGTTCATCGAGGTCACTAACGTGTTTGTTTGCCATTATTATAGGGTTTTGACAAGTGACCGATATTGTATCTCTCTGGAACAAGCATAGGCAAAATATGGCCGAAGATATACTGAATCGACGACGGAGATAGTTAATGTCAGATTATGTCCAATATGATCAAAATATTCTTGACGAAGCGTTGTTTAAATTGAATAAGGTAGTAGAAGAACTTTCGGGTAAATCCATTTCAGATTTTGGACTGCCGATGCCTACAAATATAACGAACCCTGAATTAACTTACGCCGAATACACAAGAGAAAACTGTTACGAATTGTAGCTCAATACTGAAAAATTAATACGTGACTGCCCATTAATTGTTTTCAATTCGCGCAGTACGAATTCACCCATGGATAGATGCACGGTATTGTTCTACGCATTGCGAATCTTTTGGCAAGTCTTACCAATGGTAACAAGAGGGGCACGTGCTGATGAAATCAATGCAACGATTGAAAAGAACTTTTCTCTGGCCGTTTGTGAATAGATGCGAACTCAAAACAAATATGAGAAATGCGTTGTCGGCACACGAAAACCGGCATTGTTCCGAGTTGTTGCTCAAAATAGGAAATAGACAGATGTCACAAAACAATGGAAGAGTTAATCTAGATAATCAAAAACTTTGTAATTGTTTCCAGAATTTAATAATATAAGTTCTAAGACTATGACTTGGTTCAAGGAGAGAACTATTTTGTCATCTACTAACGATCAAGTTTTATGTGTAAAATTAATACCTATACACAGCCGGAACATATTACTCTGTAGACACCGTGTTGGACCAAGAAGAGGCTGTACATTTCCCTACAGGATTTCTCAATTGCTTGCAGCCTTCTGGATTGCCCCCACATAAATTGATCTTAAAAGAAGGGTGTCCTGTCGTTTTATTGCGAAACCTTAATCCACCCAAAATGTGCAATGGTACACGTCTCCAGGTTAAGCGTCTCAAAATTTTTACTATAGAGTGCAAAATTCTGACAGGATGTGGAACTGGAGAAACCGTCCTTATTCCCCGGATTCCACTGATACCAACGCATCTTCCATTCCAATTCAATAGATTGCAGTGTCCAAAAACAATTGTCATTTTCAAATAACAAATGACTAGGTCAGACATTCAACGTTGCGGACTTAGACCTAAGCGTTAAGTGCTTTTCACATGAAGAGCTAAACGTAGCTCTTTCGCGTGTCACTTCCAAACAAAATTTGTCGGTAATCAAAATTCAGGTACAAAAATTGTTTTTTAGGAAATTTTATAATCAAAGCCAGTACTGCACATTTTTCACGTCTTTTGTTTTCTAAATTACACCCGTGCGAAGCCGGGGCAGGTCGCTAGTAGACTTACTTTACTTACTTTAGGTGGCGCTACAGTCCGGGGTGGACCTGGGCCTCAGTCAACAAGCTTCTCCAGCCAGCTCGATCCTTGGCTAGCTGCCTCCAGTTTCGGACGCTAAGTTGGCTGAGGTCCTCTTCCACTTGCGTGCGCCACCTGAGTCTTGGCCTTCCTCTACTGCGCTGTCCCTCGGGGACGGATTCGAAGACTTTTCGGACCGGAGCATTGGTGTCCATGCGCTCTACATGACCCAGCCATCTCAGTCTTTAGATCTTCACTCTTCTGGCTAGGTCCGTGTCGCTGTACAGTCCATACAGTTCGTCGCTGTATCTCCTCCTCCACTCACCGTCAATGCAGACGGGACCGAAGATCGCCCGAAGAATTTTTCTCTCGAAGCAACCAAGAACACCCTCATCCATTTTTGATTTAGAATTACGAATGAAATTAAGAAAGCCCTAGAGGGGAAAAAGATATGTTCTAGCGTGTTTCTTGACTTGTCTCAAGCCTTCGATAAGGTATGGCAGGAAGGCTTAAATTTTAAGCTAAGTCAGGCTACTAGGAAGACATTCCAAGTTAAGCATACATAACAAACTGCTCATCTATAAGCAAGTGCTTAAGCCCGTTTGGACGTACGGTGTACAACTTTGGGGTTGTACTAAACCAAGCAACCGAAATATTCTCCAAGGTTATCAAAACAAAGTTCTAAGACAAATCGTGAACGCCCCATGGAATATCAGAAACAGTGATATCCACAGAGACTTAGGAATAGTTACCGTCGAGGACGAAATAATTAACTTTGCTCGCAAACTCCATATTCGTCTTCATGGTCATTGTAATAATAAAACACTCCAAATTCTGGACGAGACAAACTTAGTGCGTCGATTACAAAGAATGAGACCATTCGATCTGGCGCGATAAGGACTATCCGCATATAATAGGTACTAACAGGTGCTTTTGCTGGAAAGCTACCTGCCCCACGCGAACATTATTTGAAACGGAAACTACTTGATAAGGTTACTTAGTAGTAGTCGATAAGAAGGGAGGCGTGTTTTTAGTGAGTAAGAATCTCACACTACTATGAGCAACGGGTTCATAGTGTCTATGAAGATTTTCACACCTACCCACCAAAAAAAAAAAATCCATTTTCAATAATGTCCATGCCTCTGCGCCATAGAGCAGGATCGGGATTATTAAAGTCTTATAAAGGGTGACTTTTGTTGTCCGAGAGAGGGCTTTGCTACTCAATTGCCCTCTTAACTCAAAGAAACAGCGGTTGGCAAGAGTTATTCTTCGCTTGATCTCAGCGCTGGTGTCATTGTCTGTATTTGAAGCAGAGCCTAGGTAGACAAAGTCCTTAACTACCTCAAAGTTATATCTGTCGAGGGTGACGTTCTGTCCGAGACGTCGGTGTTGGTTGTCCTTCTTGCTTGACAGCATATACTTGGTCTTGCCCTCATTGATCGCTAAACCCATTTTCGCCGCTTCCGTCTCAATACTCACGAAAGCGCCGCTGACATCACGCTGTTTTCTCAAGATTATGTCAATATCGTCGGCGTATGCGAGCATTTGGACGGACTTTTGAAAGATAGTGCCTCTTGTGTTTGCTCGTGAGTTTTGCACTATTCTGTCAAGTACGATGTTGAAAAAATCGCACGACAGCGCATCGCCTTGTCTAAATCCTTTCTGGACATCAAAGGTCTCGGTGAGATCTTTACCGACCTTGATGGAGAAGCGTGCATTCTCCATCATCATCCTGCACAGACGGACGAGTTTGGCAGGGATGCCAAAACTAGCTCGTTTCTATAAATGCTGTCATACGCGGCCTTAAAATCGATGAATAGGTGGTGGGTATCGATCTGAAGCTCATGGGTCTTCTCCAAGATCTGCTGTAGTGTGAATATCTGGTCGATGGTGGACTTTCCTGGCCTGAAGCCACACTGATATGGACCTATCAGGTTGTTGACGAACGGCTTCAGGCGTTCATACAATACGGCAGAAAAGATCTCGTATGCGATGTTAAGGAGACTGATGCCTCTGTAGTTGGCGCAGTTCAGAGGGTCTCCTTTCTTGAGAATCGGACAAACAGTGCTGAGGTTCCATTCATCGGGCATACTTTCGTCCGACCATATTTTACAGATGAGTTGGTGTATGCTCCTTACCAAGTCATTGCTGTCGCTTTGAAGAGCTAGGCAGTCAGGCCATCCGCTCCATCAGCTTTGTTAGACTTAAGCTTCGATATAGCTTTCTTCACTTCATCCAGGTCGGGTGGACGGAATTGTTGGTCATCATCGTCCAAGTTGAAAGGTTGATTCTGCTTGACAGCGGTATTTGGTCCGTCATCGCCGTTATACAGTCTGCAGAAATGGTCTTTCCAAATTCTCAGCATCGACTGCGATTCTACTACGATGTTCCCTTGTTCGTATCTACAGGTTTCGGTTCGGGGTTTGTGTCCATAACATATTATTTTTACCTTTTGGTAAAACTTTCGAACCTCATTCCTGGAGTAGCATCTCTCAATTTCCTCGTTAGTAGATTACTATTTTGTAATTTAAGGTAGCAATTAAGACGTTCTCAGACCACATATTGCTGGAAGTTACGTCTTACCTGTACAGAAATCTGATTAATAAGAGCAGAACACAGTTAAGGTTCTTACCAAAACTATTATGGAAAGACAGTTTTCAGACAGACATTTGTGTCAGGCAAAACTCAACAAAGAGGTCGTAGCGTTGACTAAAGCGAAAAATAATAAAAAGAGCGACACCCCGAAGCACTGCAGTAAAATACTCGTATGTCAACGCAACGTGCAAGTAAAAGCCAGCAAGAGATGTGTCTCTTGCATTTCTTAGGCTAGTAAAACAAGCAACACCAATACGTTGAAAGTTCTATACCCAAAAGCAAATAAGCACTTTACAAGAAAAGTAAGTGTTCAACGAGCAAAATATTACCCTTCTAAACAGAACGAAGTGCTCAACAATTTTTGGAATGTTGTTAAACTTATTAATGAGAGAAAAGGTTCTATTGCCTTAAGTTTGCAAGCGAAACAACTAGAGAACCACTTTCAAATCTGCTCAACGCAACACAAATCTCACAGCCGTTTCAAAATGCAACATTATAGATTGTCGATGATTTAATAGATGTTTCGATAACTATAGATATGGTACAAAATGTAATCGAGAATGTTAAAAATAAAGAAGCCCCAAAAGGCGCCTGTATTTAATGCCAATTGATTATATTTTCTTTGGACAAGAAAGGTGACTATAATGAATTGATAGACTATAGAGGTAACAAATATCGCACAGATATATACGAGTATTATACCAAGCTTTTTGGAGACGTGTTCTCTGGGTCGATAAAAAACTTATTGTATCTTCCATAAATTTTGATCGATCAGATATTTATGATAACAACCATTGAAGGAATCTGCAAGAAGAAACACAAAAAGGCTTACGTATTTTTTTGTAGATTTCCGAGTAGCCATGATTCTGTTTCTATTAGCTATTTAGATGTTAAATAACTACAAAAGTGATAAACGTATTACGAGCAGTATACGCAAATAACATATGTAGTTTTCATTTGGGAAGAAAAATAATAAACTTGTTTGAAGATCTTGACCCTGCATTGGGTTTCACACCCTGCACACTACTGTATATAGAGAATGTTACTCTTTATAAATATTATATGATATATAGTATAAAAACATGAGGGACACTGTTAAATGTGGGATTGAAGTATACTGAACAAATATTCCCGCTCTCATGTTTGCAAATGATATTGTTTTTCTCGCAGATACTGTCGACTAAATAAAGCTCATGATAAACAGCTTGATAGTGACTGCATAATAATCTACCAAAGTCGAAGATGATGATACTTAAAAATGATAGAAGGTCGATGTGAAAAGTGGGCGTTTCAAGGTGAGACTGCTGAAATTATACGAGACTAAAGTACTTATTTACTTAAATTCCTCTACTCCGCTGGTGTCGTTGTCTGCGTTAACAGCGCAGCATAGGTAGACAAAGTCCTTAACTACGACAAAGTTACACTATCGGACAAAATAAAGTGCACAAGCAGCTGATTCATCCTGTTAAGTCCTGTAAGTTAAAAGCAAAGGGCATTTATGCCTCAATTGTTATATGCTGACATCATACACATGTATGTTCACAGTTTTGTAAAAAATAACTGTTAATTGCTTTTGTTTATTTGCTATCAGTTATGGAAACTCTGCAGCAGCTGTATTGAAGCCGCGACAAAATAAAGTGGATACTGTGTTTTGTGTGCGGTGTGCTGGAATATTCCCAAAAGTTTTCAAATTTTTCAGAACAGATCTTTACAATCAACAAAAAACTAACAGGTAGATACATTAAATTAAAATTTAGAATTACATTTTCAGTCCTAAGTTTTGTTTTGGACCATCAAAGTGGATTGACGTTTCATAAACTTGCTGAAAAATATGGACTATCAATCTCTGAAGCAAGGAAGATCTGCCTTAACTTTAAACAACGAGGAACAGTTGCCAGTCTTAAAAGTTCTTGCGGAAGGAAGCGGAAGACTACTGCAACTGTTGACTGGAGAATCAAAATTGAGGCCAGGAAAAACCCGTTATCTTCGACCAGGAGTATCGCGGAAGACCTGGAATTGAATATCACACCAAGGACAGTACAAAGGCGACTCCACGAAAGCGGCTTAAAAAACTTTTTTGCGAAGAAAAAGCCTAAGCTTCGTTTTATTAACATCAAAAAAGGCCTCGCTTTCGCAAGAAAGTTTTTACTAAAGTCCCCAACATTCAGGCAAAATGTAATTTGGTCCGACGAGTTCAAATTTGAATTGAAAACCCGTAAAACAAGAAAGCGAGTCTGGTGTAGACCATCCGAAAGGCTAAGCCAAAGGTGCATTCAAGAAACCGTGAAACACGGATGGTCTGGGGATGTTTCTCCTTTAGCAGCGTTGGAAATCTTGTCAAAATCGACACCAAAATGACGGGTCCAACGTACGTCAAAATTATAACGACAATTCCACTGGCTAAGCGTCCGAATTTAACATCTTTTTGGGAAAGTCTTCAAAATGAATGGGAGAAAATTCCAGGGGACATGTTAAAGAATCTGGTGTCCAGCATGCACAAGCATCTTGCGGCAGTGATACAAAATAAAGGAGGAGCCACTAGTGATTAAGTTTTTTTTCATTTCTCAAGCCGAATTTTGAGAATTTGTTTTGTTTTTGTTAATTTTTTTTTGAATTTACATTTTATTTTGTCCTCTTACATGAATTTCCTTTTTTTTTTTTAATATTGCTGTATCTTTTTATGTTTCAAATGAATTTTGTAAATAATTTAAATAGTTCAACAGTTATGAATAACAAAGTTTTGAAAAATAAAAAAATCAGGGTTGTAACGCTTTTACAACTAAGAAATGTTTCTGAGTTTGCTTTTGCACTTTATCTTGTCCGACAGTGTATATGTGTAAAAGGTAACGCTCTGTCCGAGACGTCGGCGTTGAGTGTCCTTTTTGCTTGGCAGCATTTACTAGGTTTTGCCCTCGTTGATCGCTTAGTCCATTTTCGCCATTTCCGTCTCAATACTCGTGAAAGCGCCACTGACATCATGCTGCTTTCTTCCAATTATGTGAATATCATCGGCGTATGCGAGTTATTGGACTGGCTTTTGAAACATTGTGCCTCATGTGTTTGCGAGTGAGCTTTGCCCTATTCTTTTTAGTACATATGATGTTGAAGAAGTCGCACGACAGCGCGTCGCCTTGTCTAAATCCCTTTTTGACATCAAAGGAATTGGGGAGATTTTTACTCAGGAAACAAACAACACAGAAAAAGTAAATACAATTAAATTCGTCCAGGAAGGCTTTCTTGCAATTAAGCCGAAACGAAATGTGGCACCGTCTTGTTGTAACCACATGTCCTTTACATCCGT
The DNA here is from genome assembly GCA_928272305.1 of Volucella inflata. Taxonomy (NCBI): domain Eukaryota; kingdom Metazoa; phylum Arthropoda; class Insecta; order Diptera; family Syrphidae; genus Volucella; species Volucella inflata. Next base: position 47,437,553 of record OV743716.1, on the reverse strand, counting down.
ACACATGTTCGATGATCCATTTTGAAAAATGGCATAACCGGAACAGAGTCCGTAAAAGCAAAACATATCAAAAAAATGTTCAATATTTATTTTGTCTCTTTTAAAATAGGCTCCATTTGAACAGGTACGTTTGTCCCAACAAAAATGCAGTCATCTTGAAGGATCACCTTCATTTGGCTTCTTCCATTATCTGAACTAAACCATTTCAAAAAAGATATCTGCCTTTGCTTTGCAGGCAGTAAACAGTTTTTGACTTTTTTTTTTCAATCTCGATCTGAGCAATTTCATTAAATCTAGGTTTGACTCCAAATAAACACTCGGAGGATCGGGGAATGAAACTCCGTTCTGTCGTTTAAATCATAACTGACCATGAATTGTTCATCTACTTCCTGGCTTTCCCCACCTTTGACCTGCGTAATAAGACCGAAAAAGGCCTCAAAAGTCGTGGCACACCTGCCCTATAAATTTAAACAGCATGATTATGGTTCACCTCTTTTTTATGGTCGAGACTTCTGTTTCGTATGAATGTACTTACAAGATTTGGATGGAATTACCCTGATGGTCATGCCATGGTTGAAGGTAATGGTCGACGAAAATGTTGGCCAATCCATCGTAAGTTCCACAAACGTCGTTTTTCTTATAGTCGTCATCATCGTTATCATCATCATTATCATCATCATCGTAAGTCTCGTAGTCTGTCGTTGTAGCCGTTGTATTAGTCGTTTTCACCGTCTTCGTCCTTTTACACAAACCATCCTCTCGAAAACAAACGGCATAAATTTAAATTTTAATTTACTACAGTCAAGCATCGAGCTCATTTCGCCACCGCCTTTCCACCTTTACGCCACCACCTTCTACATGGCCATAGTCCGAATGGATGGATCGATGGTGTGTACGAGTATTCCTGCTTGGATGGATGGATACCTAGCTGACTGGATGGATGGATGGATGGATGGATGGATGGCTGGTATTTTATACACGTACACACAGATATATATTTTTATTTACCTACTACTTGCGAAATAATTGAATAAATACATATTTTAGAGGTTAGCTCATTGCGTTCCCGTTCGCGTTCGTGTTTGGGCTCGGGTTTTGGTTCTACTTCTCCCAGCAGTAGTTGAGATACCCGTGTGGTTCATTCATGCCGCGGTCAGGTACACTTGTACAAACTTGGTGGTGCTGCTCCCCTCCTGGGAGTAGTACACACAGTAAGTTGGTTTTCATAATGAAGGAGGTGAAGGTGGTGCTTGACGGTGGTTAGTGGCTAGTGGCTGGTTGCTGGTTGCTACCGACTGGTGGCTAGTCGCTGGTCCGATTCAAATCGCAGGAAGGGAACATGTTAACATACTCGGAATACATATTCGGCGAACTTGGACTTGGCGAAAAGGTGATGTCTGTGTTCCCTTAATTTGTTGAATTTTGATTACAATCTGTCTTTTCGTTGCGTGGAGCACTTTTAGCCTATTATTTTGACATTTCATCTCATGTCCTGTTTGACTTTATCGCGCTGCTGTATTTCCTTACCTTCTGGATACCAAAACACTGGTGCATACTGCAGTGAATTGTGACTCGAATAAAGATTGCATGGCAGTGTAGGAAAGATTTTTGGAGACACACATAAATTTATGTTAATCTTGTAGATGCACTTTGATTGGAGCACTATAATTATTTAATGATGGTGGGTGAATCCTTATAAATTCGGTCTGCTGACAGGAATTGATAGCAATTCAGTGATCAATTGGAAGAGAAGCTAATTGATTTTACGGCCTCAGGAAATACCCAGATACTTCAACTGATCTCAGTGTTTGAAAACTCTGTATGGACTCGTATAGTATCGTGTAGGTCTTTTTTCTTTCAGGAGCAAATGAATTTCTTGTCGAAGTCCGCAAATTCCTTAAAAAGTTTTAAGATGATTGCACACACTTTTATCACTGTTACTGGTATCTGTGCAGTTCTCATATCACTTTTACTTTATCTGGAACCATTTGCAGTATTTTCTTTCAAAATTTTTACAAAGTTTACCCGTTGATTTGTTGTCTTAAGAAATTACTTGAGGTAATGAGATTCCTTACAAACGCATACGTCTCACTATGGCACCGAGACAACATTCGTAACAATGGATGGATCAAGTTAGATTTAGTTTTTGGTAAGAGATGAAACTTGATTCTCTGATCAGTGCGGGCTCTAATCGGCCTACCTATTGGCCGAATTAGAACAAATACATGATCCAAGATGCCTGCCTTGTCAGCTTGGACTTACGTTGAACTAAAGGAAGATGCAGTCAAGGTTTCTATGAAAAAGAACTCCCTACACGAGCATAGAGCAGGACTGGGATTATTAAGGTCTGATATAGGGTAACGCCGCTTCCGTTTCGATACTTGCAAAGGCGTCACTGACATCACGCTGTTTTCTTCCGATTACGTCAATATCATTGGCGTATGCGAGTAGTTGGACGGACTTTTGAAAGATAGTACCTCTTGTGTATGCCCGTGAGTTTTGCACAATTCTTTCAAGTACGATGTTGAAAACATCGCATGACAGCGCATCGCCTTGTCTAAATCCTTTCTGGACATCAAAGGTCTCGGTGAGATCTTTACCGACCTTGATGGAGCAGCGTGCATTCTCCATCGTCATCCTGCACAGACGGACGAGTTTGGCAGGGATGCCAAAACTAGACATTGCTCTAAATAGCTCGTCTCTATAGATGTTGTCATACGCGGCCTTAAAATCGATGAATAGGTGGTGTGTATCGATCTGAAGCTCATGGATCTTCTCTAAGATCTACCGCAGTGTGAATATCTGGTCGATGGTGAACTTTCCTGGCCTGAAGCCACACTGATATGGACCTATCAGGTTGTTGACGAACGGCTTCAGGCGTTCACACAATACGGCGGATAAGATCATATATGCGATGTTAAGGAGACTGATGCCTCTGTAGTTGGCGCAGTTCAGAGGGTCTCCTTTCTTGATCGGACAAACAATGCTGAGGTTCCATTCATCGGGCATACTTTCGTCCGACCATATTTTACAAATGAGTTGGTGTATGCTCCTTACCAAGTCATCGCCTGCCGCTTTGAAGAGCTCGCCAGTCAGGCCATCCGCTCCAGTAGCTTTGCTGGACTTAAGCTTCGATATTGCTATCTTCACTTCATCCAGGTCGGGGGGACGGAATTTTTGGTTATCTTCGTCCAGGTTGAAAGGTTCATTCTTTCATTTGCTTCGTCGTCGCCGTTATACAGTCTACAAAAGTAATCTTTCCACATTCTTAGCATCGACTGCGACTCCACTACGATGTTCCCTTGTTCGTCTCGACAGGTTTCGGTTCGGGGCTTGTGTCCTTCGCATGTTTTTTTTACCTTTTGGTAAAACTTCCGAATTTCATTCCTGGAGTAGCATCTCTCAATTTCCTCGACCGTACGCTTCTCATGCTCCTTCTTTTTCCTCCTGAGGAGCCGATGTTCGTCTCTTCTCTTCTGCTCATATAGACGACTTAGCCGTTACAAATTGTTGAAAAATGAATGAAGTTATGAAGACAAACTATTATTTACCCTATCTGAAGTATTGTATTTATGAAATGTATTATCTATCGTTATCCTTTTCTTTCATCTCGATCTCTTTCTTGTAACATTTAAATTTGTATGAATTAACCCTTTTTCCCACTTGGCTTTTAAACTCTCAACGGATTGGACGGAACAATAAAATTACAAACTTTCTTTCAAGTCTTGGCATTTCTTTAACGTTTAAAACGGGTTATTTTTTTCTATATGGTGCCGAAACCCGGGAGATTGGTGAACGGAGACTAAGAATAATAAAAGTGTTTCGTATACAATTCGTTAAAAATGGAATTATCTGCGCGAACAGCATACAGAGGGCAAGTAACCAAAATTGTCAAAAGTGCAATTGAATTTTTAGATAGCCCAAACTCTCAACCCAATAAAGCGACTGATTTGGATGCTATGGAGGAGGATCTTTCCGTCTTCATCCAACGACTTACGGCAGCACTGGAAACCCTCACTGTAACCGATCAGGAGATTCAGAAGAAAGGTCTTCTCAAGGATGAAGAGTTGGACAAGGGGCTGGAGAAGGTAGCAGAGTATCAAGATGTAGCAATTAGTGCGCTATCCCGCCTGAAAACTCGCATAAAAAAGGTTCAACGGAAATTAACTCCTACAACTCCTGTAAATCCACCAGGCAGGGCATCTCTTGATACGTCAATGGTAAATTGTAGTCTTAAGTTACCAAAGTTACAGCTCAAAAAATTCGACGGAAATTTTCAAGATTGGCTGCCTTTTTGGGAGCAGTTCCGAAGTGCAATTCATGAGAATGATAGCTTAACATCGACTGATAAATTCAGTTATTTGGAATCGGTTCTAGTAGGCAGTGCAAAGAAAATCATTGCCGGTTTTACCGCTTCAAGCATGTGCTACGATGCTGCCATTTCACTCTTGCAGGAGCAGTTCGGCGATCCCGAACGGTTGATAGACAAAAATAGGCAACAATTGGTCTCTCTCCGTTCAGTGCAATCCCGAACAGACATAGCTGGTCTTCGTAATTTGTACAATTCGATAACCTCATGCTGTCGCACTTTGACCGCTCTGCAAATTCCTACTACGTTATGCTAAAATCTATATTGCTTGGTTGCTTACCAGCTGAACTCCGAGTTGATTATTTTCGGTTGGGAGAAAAGGATGATCATACGGAAAAACCGAATGAAACAGAAAACGAAAGTTCATCAACATCATTGCAAATTGGTGACACACAAGTGAAAAGCATAATGAGGTTTCTAAAGCGAGAAGTGGAGTCTTTAGAGAGAAGTAGAGCGATCTCTTTTACGCCGTCCACTGTGCAATCCAGACATACTCCTTCCACTCTTACAACCGCAGCATGTTTAATATCACTAAAAGAGAAGAGCACATGCGCATTTTGCAACTCAAACCAACACTTAACCAAGGATTGTGATTGCAAACTGTCAATCACAGAAAAAAAAGGAGATGTTAAGGAAAAATAATTGCTGCTTTCGTTGTGCCAAGCGAGGACATTCTTCTAAGAAATGTCGGAGCGCTTAATGGATTTGCTGTGACAAGTGCAAAGGAAGAAATATCACATCACTGTGCGATCCTTCCTACAATAGAGAAAAGACTTTTGTTATATCGTCATCGCTACCGAAAAATGCTGATAGAGAACATGTTATTAATCTATGTGCTGGTAAAATTTCAACGCCACAAATGTCTCAGCCAGATTCGATTCAACAAAGTGCTACAAATTTATGTGCGTACAACTCTTTGTTTGACAATACAAACGTCTTTTTGAAGACGGCTCGGGGAATAGCCGTCTCCCCGAGTAAAAATAAATCTCTACTCATTCGTTTTGTTATCGACGGTGGAAGCCAGTACTCATACATTCGAGAAGATCTTGCAACTAAACTCAACCTTCAATCATTGGGTGAAGTGAACTTTTCTTTAATTCCGTTTGGCTGCAAAGAACAAGCTCCCTTTAGAAAATTCAAGAAAGTGAAGGTGCATATAAGAAGCCAATATTCCAACGAGAGTGTAAACCTGGAAGCAGTTGTCGTCCCGGATATATGTGTGGATGTTTTGCACGCACCTGATTCATCTTGCGCTCTAGTTCAAAACCTCCAGTTAGCGGATTCATGTCACACAAGCGAAGAAGCAATTAATGGGCTAAGTGTACTCATTGGCTCGAACTACTACTGGTCGGTGGTTACGGGTAAGCAGCGTCGAATTTCAAAAGGATTAAGAGCAGTACACACAATATTCGGCTGGACGTTGCAAGGAGCACATTTCACTGGTAAGCAGTTTGTTTCGAACGAAAACTCATTTTCTCCATCCATCCGTAGCACGACATTACATCTGCCTGCACTCAGCACTAACGACTTCACATCGTTCTGGTCCCTAGAAGCTATCGGAATTCGTGGTGAAGATGAAGAAAATAAACATCTAGCCGATGAACTAGCTGCTCAGTGCATTGCTAAAAATGGTCTACGATACGAAGCATCTCTTCCGTGGAAGAATCCGGATGTTGAAATAAAAAGCAACAGAGAATGTGCTCTAAAGCGACTTGAATCACTTGGTTCACGATTGTCAAGATATCCAGAAAAATACAAGGAATATGATGCTGGTATTCGGCAATTACTTACAGATGGGTTTGCTGAGTCTGTTCCACCCCAAAACAAGGAGAATGTACACCGAGTGTTTTACTTACCTCACCGACCAGTATATAAAGAGGATAGTACAACGACTAAGATGCGTATCGTTTTCGATGCCTCGTCACGTAGCCAAGATTCTCCATCGTTAAATGATTTGCTTCATGTAGGAGCTAATCTCTTGCCCGATGTCCTGAAAATATTGTTAAACTTTCGACTGGGACCTTATGGGATCGTGGCAGACGTGGAGAAAGCATTTCTACAAATTAAGCTTAACGAGAAGGATCGTGACACACATAGATTCCTTTGGTACGCTTCTCAGAAAACACCCACATGCCTACCTGAAATACTGGAGTATCGGATGACCAGAGTCACTTTCGGTGTGAATTGCAGCCCCTTCTTATTAACAGCAACTCTGCAATTACATTTCAAGAACGAAAAGGGAAAGTTGCAGTCCACTTGCCGAAAGCTAATGGAAAGCTTTTACATGGACGATTTGGCGATGAGTGTCGACACCGAAGTGATGAAAGGTGCGAATATGAACCTAAGGAAGTGGAATTCAAATAGCAATCTCGTTCGTCAGGCTAATTGCTCCGATGAGCTACCAAGTGAGCAAAAAGTTTTGGGGCTATTGTGGTTCGTGCACACGGATGAAATTGGAGTACCTTTGAAATCAATTGAAGATTTGTTCTCTTCTAAACTAGTGAAGGGAACGAAACGGAATGTCTTGCAAATGATCGCACGAGTGTATGATCCTCTTGGCATGCTTGGTCCTGTGGTAATTGCATTGAAAATACTTTTTCAAGCTATCTGGCGGGAAAAACTGTCATGGGATGAGATGCTAACGCGAGAGCTTTTACTACAGTGGGAAACTTGGGTGGAAAATTTCAAACCTTTGAAGAATTATGCTATTCCTCGTGCAGCGATTAATTGTTCACCTCCAAAGGCTATACACATTCACATATTTGCGGATGCAAGTTTAAAGGCATATGGCACAGTTGCATTTATTAAAAGTTTTGATGAAGCTGGGAGAAATAATGTTTCTTCTCTATGTGCGAAAAGTCGCGTAGCTCCACTTAAAACTGAGAAGATAAAAGAACTTTCACTTCCGAAGTTGGAACTTACAGCAGCGTTGTTGGCGGCGCGAATATCTTCGTATTTACAAAAGTCCCTAAAGATTCCTATTCAGAAATTCTTCCTGTGGACGGATTCGAAAATTGCGCTTGGTTGGATCCAGGGCGACGCACATCGTTGGAAACCATACGTTCAGAGTCGAGTTACTGAAGTACGTCATCTAACGTCCATATCGGACTGGCGACATTGCAGGGAAAAAGAAAACCCAGCTGACCTTCTTACGAGAGGAATTACGGCAAACAGTTTGTTGAATTCTGATCTATGGGTTCACGGGCCAGCCTGGCTTCAAGATGATGCGTTCTTGAGTGAAGATGTCAAAAATATCGTTCCGGATAAATTGGCATTGGCGTTATTAGCACCAGTCTCGACTCCCACTCCGTTAATGTCTGAACCGTTATTGGACTACAAGAAATTTAGTTCATGGAGTTTTTTGCTACGCTGTACATGCTTTGTATTGCGTTTTGTGAAGCTGTGCAGGAAGGAGAAGAAATATGAATTTTCTCAACCCTCTACCAGTGAGGTCGATGCAGCAGAAACATATTGGCTCAGGTACATGCAATATGTTTCCTTTAATAATGAAATTTATCTTTTGCAGAAAGGAAAGTCTATACCTAAAACTTCAAAGATAGCTGAGTTGTGTCCGTTTTTGGGAGAAAATGGTCTGTTGCGGCTTGGTGGTCGCTTTCAATCCTTGAATGTTGATTTAAATCGAAAGCATCCCATCATTCTTTCATCGGATTTGTATCTAGTCAAACTTTTGATTGATTATTATTATCAAAGAACCTTGCATGGAGGCGTTAATGTGGTACTGTGCCAGCTACGTGAACGTTACTGGGTTATTAGGGCACGCCCTTTAGTGAAAAGTAGAATCAAAGGGTGCATTGTCTGCCAAAGACTTTTTGGAAAGCCTGCATCACAACAATTTGGACAACTTCCAATCGAACGTATAACCCTGTCAAGACCTTTCGATTGCGTCGGAGTTGATTTTGCCGGAACCCTCTACTACCATGACACTTCCACAGATCAAATGTTGAAAAGTTATCTGATGGTCTTCACCTGTGCCGCCGTTCGATGTATACATCTAGAAACAGTTCAAAATTTGTCAACTGAGAGCTGTATAATGGGAATGAGGCGTTTTATGGCTCAACGAGGCGCTCCTTCTGTTATTTATTCAGATAATGCCAAATCGTTTCGTAGAGCGGCTCTAGAGCTCGGTGCCATGAGTTCCACGCCGAATGACGAGCTTATGCAAGGATTTCTATCGAGTAAACGTATCAAGTGGAAGTTTATAGTTGAACGAGCGCCATGGTGGGGAGGATTCTGGGAGCGGCTTATAAGGACTATTAAAAATGTACTAAAGGTTGTAATCGGTAAAGCGAAGCTAACGTTCGAGCAATTGCGCACAGTGATCGCAGAAGCAGAGGGTATGGTAAATCTTCGTCCGTTAACATATGTAAGCAGTGACCCGATGGATATTTCGCCACTTACGCCATCACACTTTATACATGGGGAAAGTCGCTCGTTTAACCCAAAAAAAACGGTGCTTTCATCAGGTGATTTGCAGCAATTATGGGCGCAGCGTTTGAAACAAACTGGTATACTGTGGAAACGGTGGCGCGTCGAATATTTGCAACAACTTCGATCGTTTCATCACAGCCAAGGCTATTCATCTTCTCAACTTAAGCCGAACGACGTTGTACTAGTTTTTGATTCTGCGAAGCCACGGATTGCTTGGAAACTAGCAATTGTTGAAAGCGCGTTTACTGGTCGAGATCAGAAAGTTCGAGCGTGTGAGATTCGATATGCTGATGGAACGAGGACACGAAGACCCGTGCAGCTGTTATATCCACTGGAACTTTCATTGATTGCCCGCCCGGAGGATGTTGAAAAATGAATGAAGTTATGAAGACAAACTATTATTTACCCTATCTGAAGTATTGTATTTATGAAATGTATTATCTATCGTTATCCTTTTCTTTCATCTCGATCTCTTTCTTGTAACATTTAAATTTGTATGAATTAACCCTTTTTCCCACTTGGCTTTTAAACTCTCAACGGATTGGACGGAACAATAAAATTACAAACTTTCTTTCAAGTCTTGGCCTTTCTTTAACGTTTAAAACGGGTTATTTTTTTCTATACAAATAAACACCGACTAAAACAATAAAAAGTAGAACCACCGCTTCGTTTTAGTCGAAGATGGCAGTGATGAAGATGGCAAGTGATTGTCCAGATATCACCCTACCTACTACTTAAATAGATTCCATTTAAAACCTGCTGCTTAACAAAATAATAACAGATGAAACTGGGAGCAAAGCCAGCCTTGTTAAGTTCTGATAGCATGTCAGTATGTACATATATCTCGAATTCCATTGTAAGCCGAACCATAAGTGAACTATGGGTTTTCTTATTTTGGCACGTTTTGTTTTCCGGCGCAGCGGCATAAGTCCCAAAATTTTTTTCGAGACCTATGTCACACCCCAATCAAATTAGGGACTTACATATGTCCACCCTAATTATGTATGTATTTTTTTTCCACCTATTTCAAACTTGAACTGAACTAAATTTCTGGATGGGTGGCTCACTACGCTTGCTAGGTCCAGTTGGGATGCGTTGGTCTGCCGCATATTGCAACTCCATATCAGCGTCAAAGATTAAGTGTTGTGGCCAATAGAAGAGGGCGTATATTCCGGTTGGCAGCATACCGAAAATGTATTATAAATTTAATGTAGAATGGCAATAGACGATAGAAGAACGTCAAACAATAGTCACGGTATTTTTGATGAACAATTCGACAGTGATTTTGACGCCACTTGGATTTCGTACTCGTTTTCCTGGCCGCTCAGCTCCCACTGCAACATTTAGCCGGACAACTCTCAGGAACTGGCATAGGACGATATCGAGCAAGCTCTGTATGGCATCCCCGAGGATTTCAATACCAAAACGGACGTCGTTCAAAGACGGAGCATTAGACGTGCCCATTTACGCATCCGTTGCGACCTGTTCCGGATATAATGTTAGACGGAATAGTTCTTCCGAAAAGCACTATCCTTAAGTACTCAGGATCAATCGTTAACGTGGAAGCGAAATGTGACGACGAATTTAACCACAGAGTGAGTGTAGGATGGATGAAATGGCGGGAAAATTCGGGAATCTTCTGCGACCGAAAATTTCCACTTGAATTAAAGGGGAAACTCTACACCACAGTTGTTAGACCAGCTATATACGGTTCACAGTGCTGGACGATGTACGAAATGACGGCAGCTGAAATGAAAATGTTAAGAATGTCTAGAGACGCGTATAAGAGGAAGTCTACATATTAAGTATTCGGTAACCGAACAGCTTGAGGCGAATAGAATAAACTGGTTTTGCCACATTCAAAAAAGATCTGCGGAAAATCCAGTTAAAAAGGCACTATCAACTATGGTCACTGCAACTGTAAGAAAACGAGGTCGGAAAAAGAATTCCTGGATTTCTCAGTTGGCAAATGCGCAACAACGCCTGGGGCTAACCACTGAAGTGATCCAGGACCGAGTTCTGCGGTCTGCGACATTAGCCAACCCTATAAGCGGAGCAGCAGCGATGCAGTAAAAATGGGAAACTCGTTACACATAAGTTCGTATAAAGAGGAAACGGTTAATAAAAGGATAAGAAGAAGCGCCGAAGATGAGTTCAATGGTAAATGGGGGTAACACAAACTACGTATTTTTTATAAGAAAGGACACCTAATACCTATGACTCGAACAACATGCCACAAAGGCAAACTATTACTAAAGTAAACAGTGCTGCAACTGTGACTAAGGAGGCAACTCCAAAATAAGTTCCTCTACAGAAATTCTTAAAGAACAAGACCCTTATCATCCGAGTCTACTGTATTGCTTATAAATATGGACTTATGGGAGGAAAATTTTCGTAGTTGCTTCGAATGAAATATTCTTCAAATAATCTTGGAAGCATTTCGATAAAGCGAAATTTGGGGAGGAAATACAACGATGAACTATATAAGCCTAACAGCAATAATGCATCAGAAGTGCGAATTAATACCAATGCTCCGACTTGGAATATTTTCAAATCCACTCCGAAAGAATAGTGGAGTAAACGAAGACCTCGTCTCACTAAAAACAGAATTGATTACAGCCAACAAGATGTGCAACTAAAATTGGTCGGCGCAAGATCGCTTTGAAAGGAGATGCTAAGCGAGATCAAGTCCAACCATAACTTAGAATTAAATATAAATGTTGATATGTCAACTTGCAAGATTTAGTTATACATCTGCGCCCTTAAGATCATACCCTAAAAGAAGAGCCACAGAGTGGAATCGTTTCTTCCTTGGTCATGGCTTAAATAATTAGTAAATTCCTAAATGTGAAACACAAAAATGTTAGAATGAAGTTAAAGCTGTGTTTCGCACTGATGAGATTGTATCTCTTCCAATGTACTACTTTTTTCGACTTCAAAATAAGTAGAAGAAACTTTAAAAACTGTCAAATTTTTAAGATTTCTTAGCACATTTCAATGGACATCGCGCCTACATAGTAAGTACCTACCTCTACAACACCCATTGAGATGAAAGAAAGAGTGATCGCAAAACGAATCCTACCCATATCGGATGTCAGAAAAAGTTTCTTAAGTTTAGTGTCTTCCTCAGCTTCCAAGTTCCAAAATCGGCGGAGTTCCATATAGGCCACCATCTCATCATCACAACCAATTACTCGCCCCAATCTTCCCAAATTTGTACATTTAGCACGTTTTTTATTTTGAATCTTAAGTACCACTAATTACAAATGGTAAATATACATTTGAAGGCTACCGATTGCCCCTTACCATTGCCTTGTGCAGACGCATCACAGTAATGGTCAATTCTGTAATTCTGTTTTCAATCGCAAAGTGGGAACTGTGCATTTTATTATCAGTATCTTGGGCTGTTAAAAATTCCCATTTGCTTGCGAAATGTACTCGTTCATACATACAATATATACCTCTAACGTGGTGCTGCATCATTGGACGGAAATTCCGCGCATTTACAAATAAAACACACATACATATCGTACTTCCTAAATACTCGTACGTACTCGTATCTGCAACTCTCCGACGTCGACGTTAATAATAATGATGATGATCATGGAGATACTGCGATCGTTATCATTATTTGTTTCTCAGTTTCGCGAGCACGATTGTGTGTACCTCCGTTGTGCTGCAAGTTATGACCAGTTTGGTCAGGACCCGAATTCGGTGCTAAAAAGGCGCATCTCTGTTCTGTCCGGTTTGGAACTGATCAATCGCCATGGTCCAGAATTGATCGTCCATTAACGCTAACTTCTCTTCAATTTGGGGCATTTATAGCTCTATGTTTATACGAGTATGTGTGGGGCAAACAGAATGAATGCATCTGCAATCGAGATCATCATAGAATTCGAATATCACGTTTATCTGCGGCATGGCATGGAGTACTCATATAAATACGAGTACGAATACGAGTACATCGTTCTATTGTATCTGCAGCAGTACAGTCATTGCCTAAGCGATCTGGGCAATTTACCTCGATCGGTTCATTTGCATTTGCATTTCTGTCAGCGATCAGCGACTCTCGATCGTTGTCGTAACGACGGATACCAGTGAAACGGAGATTTCTTCAACTGCTTCAGTTGTGATCTTGTTACGACCAGCGTCATTCAAGCGCAACCGATTTTCGATCCGAGTGCGTTAACTTTTGGGGCGGATGCTGGTAGATCAGCGATGATCAGCACCAGATTACTGCTGATTCCTTTTCGATTTACGTCTCCATCTCGTTATCGTTAGCCAGCAACGTCTTCAGAAGTGATTGTGCATTAAGCGTTAAGCCAACAAAATCCAACTTTCAATGATGGTCGGCAGGTAGTAACGGTGGTGGTGCAGAAGGTGAGGATAATTTCCCTTCTGTTTACATTCAACTAAATGATTGGCTTACAAATGTAAACTGTCTCTGACTCTGTGGGCGAATTCGTTCAGCCACAAAATTTGCACAATCGCAGAGGAAATTGCTTTTAGCGGTTTACGTGTAGAGTAATCGGGTACAATGTTTGTGGCACAAGCAATTCCAAGTGACAGGTGTAACAGCGTATTCAGCATTGGGTGGTTATTTGGAACAGGGAGCCTTTGGTTTTTCTTCTTTTTTTTTTTTGTTGTGTGTTGAGTGGTGATGGCTTAAGAGATGGTATACGTAGTGAATGGATATACATAGATTCACTGGCTACTGTTAGAAATGGTCGCCCTGCACATGGTGCTGCTACCACCAATTAAAATCAAATTTCTTTGACATTTGACGTACAAAAGTGTGGCACTCCATCTGTGGTTGTGCCTCCTCACCCCCGACAGTGGGCTACTTGATGGAACTTTAATTGGTGACGATGATGACGATGATGAAATTTTCGGACAGAATGTCATCATTTTAGCTAAAATTGTATCCTCATTGTTACTGTGGTTGTATGATGAAGCAGATGTCGCCTTGTTGGGGTTGGAATAATTGCGACAAACACGATTTGCATTTGTTGCTTCGTGGAATGGTGACGATGTGGAATCAGGAGATTAGTGCGGATAACATCTGAGCGCTCATTTTGCATTATATTATGTGTTCATGTTCTGATTAGGACATGTACATCTGTACGGGTGTATTCAGTTGGTGATAACATTTGGATCCATGACTATTTGTAAGCCCTTTGTTTCGTATACGATGTAGAGTTTAGTGGAGAAATTAAGAAACTAATAGTTTTTCTTAGAGGGAAATCGGACCTATTCTTCCAAGACATCCGGCAATTCTTAAAAAGTCAGAGTTAAGTTAATTTTGACGTTGGACGTTGTAGTTACGAGGGCGGGTCAATAAGTCCGTGACTTTTTGAATTTCTGACCTCTTTACTGAAACAGCAACACTGCTCCTGTCAACAGGCATCTGTCAGTTGACTCCTGTCAAAATTTAAACTTGCTGCGTCAGTTAGTTTGTGTTTGACAGCTATTTTTATCAGACTACTCACTAATTTGAGGAGAAAATGAAAAAAAGTGAATTTCGTTTGCTTATTAAGCATTATTTCTTGCGAAAAAAAACCATTACCGAGACCAAGGCTAAGCTTGATAAATACTATGGGGACTCTGCACCATCGATTTCAATGGTAAAGAAGTGGTTTACCGAATTTCGTTGTGGCCGTACAAGCACTGAAGATGCCGAACGTCCTGGACGCCCAGTTGAGGTCTCTACACCCGAAACAATCGAAAAAATTCACGATATGGTGTTGGCCGACCGAAGATTGAAAGTGCGAGAGATTGTGGAAGCCGTAGGGATCTCGCATGGCTCAGTGGTTTCAATTTTGAATGATCACTTGGGCATGAGAAAGCTTTCCGCAAGATGGGTGCCGCGTTTGCTCACGGTCGACCACAAATGCAATCGTGTAACAACTTCATGAAATCCATGAATTGGGCTATGAATTGCTCCCTCATCCACCCTATTCTCCAGATTTGGCTCCGAGCGACTACTTCTTGTTCCCAAACCTGAAGAAATGGCTTGGTGGAAAAAGATTTGACTCCAATGATGAAGTCATCTCGCAAACAAAGGCCTATTTTGAGGACCTCGACAAACCATTTTTTTTGGAAGGGATACAAAAATTGGAGACGCGTTGGACAAAGTGTATAGAGCTCAAGGGAGACTACGTTGAAAAATAAAATTATTTTTTTATCAAAAAATCTGTGTTTTAATCCAAAAGTCACGGACTTATTGACCCGCCCTCGTATCTCTCAAACCTTCGGTGTGGAGGTGGCGCAAACTGGCAGAAATTCCTTATCTGAATGGATATTGGTCATAAATCTTGTGAAAATTGTCAAAATAAATTGAAATCTTGAGAGAAAATTTGTCATACCCTTATGATTAACCGTGAACGGTTTGATATTAATTCGATGAGAAGCGATCACAAAGCAACCGTTAAATGTTGGGGTCATTTAACGTAGAAGAGAGGCAAAAATAAATTAGTTAGCATTGTTTTCATTCTGGTTGAGGTTAGTCTTAGAATTTTGTGACTAACTTTCCCTGGACTGAAAGAAACATTAGTGCGCCTAAGAGGGGCTGAAATTTTGGTTGGCAAAATGTCAAAATACATACATATCATTGTAGTATATTTTCAGTAACACTTTATGGTGTAGTGTCCCCTGAATTTTTTCGAATCCTTTCCTTCGGACTTCACCCATGGAACACGGCTCAGTTCCTTTATTTCACTTTAGGCTTAGACTAAGCTTGATAGAAGCTCGTTCATCATCTTTCTCTGTCTGATGAGTTTTCTGTTACTTCTTTATTCACATAACAGACACTTCGATTCTCCGAAGCGTATGAGCAGAGTCTGGGGCGAGTAATGCATTAAAACTTAAAATTTGAATCTGACTTTATTTTATTTTTCAAAACTCCAGACAGTGATCACATTTTTTTTGTCAACAAGTTTGACTCCAATGGCATGTGACAGATTTTACGTTGATATTTTGAATTATGCATTAGTTTCAGCTGATAGGTGATACTCATCTATTGTTATTTGTGTCTAGCAAACTTTTTTAGCGGATACGGCCTTATAATGCAATTGCCTTCTTAGCTCCAAGAAACATCCATTGGGAGGAGTGATTCTTTAATTTAATAAATTTCTATAGAAGTATTGTTGGTGGAAATTATAGCAGAGCCAAGGTAGACAAAGATCCTTAACACCTGGAAGTTATAGCTGTCGACTGAGATGTTCTTTCCAATTCCTCGTAGTAGTATGACTCTCCTTGTTGAGGCCATTAAGGCAGCTTTTGTTTCAATACTAGCAAACGCACTGGTGACAGCCCGCTGTGATCTCCAATTATAGCGATACAATCGGCGTAGGCTAGTAGTTGCACAGACTTTTACACGGTGTTCACTTGTGAGTTTAGCAGAAATCGTTCTGTTAAAGAAAAGTTACTTGACAGCGCATCACCTTAACTAAAACCATTTTTTACACGAAAGATTTCGATTAAGTCGTTTGACGCAGCAGCGCCGTATTATGATTGGCAGAAATGACATAACTAAATAGGCATACAGCTCGTCTAGATATAGTTAATGCTATCATATTCGTATGCGGCCTGAAAATCGATTAAAAATATAGTATGTATCCATTTGGACACGCAGTCGATGCTGAGGATTGGAAAAAGCATTTCTGTAGACTGTATAACGGCGATGATGGACTAAATATCGCTTTCAGGCAGAATGAACCTATCGATTTGGACGTTGTAGGCCATGGATAAAGTAAAGATAGCAATATATAAGCTAAAGTCCAACCTAGCTACCGGAGCGGATTTGGATTTGGAGAGGAGCACACAGCAACTCATCTCTAACATATGATCAAACGAAAGTATGCCCAATGAATAGAACCTCAGTATTGTCTGTCCTATCCTCAAGAAACGAGACCCTCTGATTTGCGCCAGCTAGAGAGTCATCAGTCTTATTAATATCGCTTACAAGATCTTATCTCCCATACTGTGTGAACACCTATAGCCGTTAGTCAATAACCTGATACGATAGTGAGGCTTTAGGTCAGGAAAGTCCACCATCGACCAAATGTTCACATTGCGTTAGATCTTGGAGAAAACTCATGAGCTTCAGATCGATACACACTATCTATTTAACGTTTCTTAGGCCGCGTATTACAGCATCTATAGAGACGAGCTATACAGAGCAATGTCTTATTTTGGCATCCCTATCCAATTACTCGTATACGCCGATTGGTATTGACATGATTGGAAGAAAGCAGCATGATGTCAGGCTTGCTCTTGGTTGCTCTGAGAGAAAAATTCTTCGAGAGATCTTCGGTCCCATCTTCATTGACGGTGAGTGAAGGAGGAGAAATAACAACGAACTGTATGGACTGCACAGCGACATCGACTTAGCCAAAAGAGTATAGATCCAACGACTGGATCAGACTTTTCTTGTCGAGGTAGAGAAACGCTTCTTGAGAAATAAAGTCATCAAAGCGAACACTCTCATGTGATTGGGGTAATAAGTCCCGGAGATCAGGTTGTTCAACGAGGTCATTGCTCTTACGCCGTGCCTTCGAATCAACTTAATAACAAAATTGTCTTATTAGATTCGCCCTATTGTACAAGACCTCGTTAGGATACAGTTTTATGTATTCAGACTCTGGTGTTCTGTATAAGCGTAAGCAAGTCTTCTCAAACACCTGAATCTTTTTCAAAAGATTTTCTCTCACGTTACACTACACGAGACAACTAAATACAAGCAAGTATAAGGGCTATGTAGCAGATCACCTTTACACTCGCATCGAGTTGCCTGCTATAAAACAGTCTCTTAGTAAGGGCAAAAGCACCTTTGGCTCTGGCCAGAGCAACATCTATACTTTTGTTAAAATATAAATATTGATCTGGCCAAATCCCAAGATATTTGACTACATTGATGCGATGTTAAGGAGACTTAGACCACTGTAGTTAGCACATTAGAAAAAATCTCCTCCTTTGTGAACCGAACAAAAAGTAGTGTTGCATTCATCAGGCATACACTCTTCTCACCAGTTTTTACATATTAGTTCGTGTATGCTCTCTGCAAAGTTATTTTCAGCAGCCTTGAATACCTCGGCCTGTAATCCGTCAGGTCCAGCTGCTTTGTTTGATTTCAGATTAGGTATTGCTATCCTTACTTCATTACCTTCAAGAGGGCGATCATCGCCTAAGTTGAATGGTCTATTCTGCTTGACGACAGGATGTTGGTCTTCTTCGCCGTTACATAGTCTACAAAAAAAAAATTTCTCATAAAAATATAATGAATAAATCGATTCTGAGTTCAGTTGGGTAAATGATCAGAAGAACTTACTTTTTTTATAAATGGAATTCGTTTAAAGTAAAAAATGCATTTGATTAAATCCAATCATTGGCTTCTGCATCCTTACGGTACATTGAATTAGACCATAAAATGTCCATTAATAAACCAATTCACCCCACGAAGATTAAATTTCAGAGTTTTTACCTCAATTAGCGTTCGGACCTAAAGGTTAATCTAGTCCACAGTCCAAGTCATCATAAATTTTTAATACAGGGCTTCGCAGAAATCATTTGCTCTGGCCAAAGCCAGTCTTCAAAAATTTGCATAAGTATATAGGTAAACAACCAAAGCAGTGGAAAAAAACAAAACAGCCGCCAGTAGCATTTTAGAAAAAAGTTACACCGCTCCGAACGTTTATAGTTTTCCTACACTATTGCTGTCCCTTGGTCGAAAATTCCTTTTAACGAATTTCATAAACCGTTACTTGTTCATTATGGTAATCACTTTGTTTTAGAAATTTCAGACTTAATCTAGTGATTTGCATGGACTGGTCAAAAATTCATCATTAACCTGTCTGTCGAACAAACCAGTAGCTCTCGATGCACGAATGCCGGCAAAGTTTTGCGTGACGCCTAATTGACGAATTAGGCGCGCAGCCGAATGGTTGGTTGTGGCAAAGAAGACGCTCATGCCGCTTTGCCAACTTACTCTGACGGCATCGTCTGCAGATCCAATGTCCATTTATATGCACATGCGTGCTTATCGCTATGAGGTAGAATTATGTTATGATCTTTATGAAAACGAGAGTGAGCTGCAATGTCTTGTTGGTTGTTGGTTGCATGTTGCTTGTATGGTTACTAATTTAAGCTGAAATTTATCCTTGAGATGTCAAAAGTAGCAAATCAAGCCGACACCAGCATAACTATGTATGTTTTAAGTGCCCCGTGAGTAAGGATTAAACACACATATAGTCGGGTGTGAACATGGCCTTAAATTAAACTTTATATAAATTTTCTGTTTTTGCTGGTACAAAGTACTTAAGTAAAGAACTTGTATTCGCACAAAGAGCTTAAATATTCTCTCCATACTCGTTAGCAAGGAATAAGTAAAACTGATAGGACTAAAGCTCTTGGCGAATCTTCAGAACAAAAGCCAGTTTCATGCTTTGACTCGGTGCTCGGTGTAGCAATGCCAGATACCAGTCTTGCTATGTTGTCCATTTACTTCATTTGAAGATATAGGAGCTAATTGTGAACAGGTTCCGATCTACTTACTTGAGAAATAAATGTATAGTTTTACGCTAACTGTAGATCCTTCAAATTTTCCTAGTTTTTCTAGCATATCTTACATCTAGCTCTATATTCGGTTCACATTTATTATAGTATGAGGCCTCAGCTAAAGTCGTTGGTAATCTTGTCAGGCGATAGCATGAAGTCCAAGGGGAGATTTCTTCTTACTTGCCCTGTGAGAAATGAATATTGTATTCTGTATATGAGGACTCCTCAGGATATCATCCTTGTTCCGAATTGTGTTGGGATCTAGCTGATCAGTGCATGCCAACTTATATCCTTTCGCCACTGAATTGTTTTTTTATTCATCGATTTGTTGCGAAATCGTTTAACCCGAAGGGTTTATTTTTATTTTTGAACCCAAGCATTTTGAACCCACAAGCCCCACTTCTATTCGATTTGTTTAAGGTGGACGGAAAGGTGATAATTTCGTGTAAAAGAAGTTGACTGGGTTTTACTGGTAAATTTTTCACTAACTGGCTAATGTGGCAACGATTAGTATAAGACCTCGTAGAAGTAGCATTTTCCTACTGGTGCTGGTTCTTTAAATAACGAGAATGGGTCTCTGCAGCCGAACATCTTGCAGCTCTGCTTATAAGTCCTACTTCACGCTTCCCCGTAGCGTCATCTGGGAATCTCACTGAAGATTGCGAAGTGAAGGGGACAAATGGCGAGTTTCCTGCTCCATAAATCAGGATAAGTGTCGGAAAAACAAAATAAGACCTTATCCGGGCTACTCCGACATATTTGGAGCTCAGGCCGATAGGGATTTCCGAGACTTAGTCAGGGTCTGGGAAAAGGGATGGTGGTGGACGAGCCCTATATGGACCAACGGCCATCACGGAACGGGTTACTGGCTTCGGTGTAACCGACCCCTCGTCCTAGGGGCATTGAAAATGCAAAATCACATTGAAACATATATGAGGATACCCAATAAAATCTATTATATTCTTCAAATCAACTTTTAGACACTAAGAGCAATAAAAGTGTGTGACTGGTGTATCTAGTTTTAGCCAAGGAAAATAATATTGGCATGAAGTGAGAGCCTTGCGAACTTAACTAATTAATAATTCACTTCATACTAATGTACTTAAGAAATCGGCTTCCGATTTAGGCAAATTGGATTCCAATGAGTTCTTCGTTCTTCAAAACGTTCAGTAAATGAGTGGGTAGATTAAAGAAGGTATTTTATGCTACGGTGAAAGCTCATCAGCATAAGTTGGATAAAGTGCTCCAAATATGTGTCGAAAAATTTGATGAAGTCTATAGGATCAAGTCTATATGGCACATGCAGCCCTAGTCCCGATCGACAGTTGGTGCACTACGAAAGTGTTTTCAGTCAATTCTCTCAAAACTGAAATTGTTTTTCTATGAGAAGGTGGATGCCGACTAGTCTGACTTGTCTAATGTTTTAAAGTGTCGACGTAAGAAGAGACTATTCATCTCATGCCTGAGGCTCAGGAAGCTGCTTATAAGCTAAATAACACAACACTTTGTAGCTGAAATTTCTCACAAGCTGTGGTGAGAGATGAATCCTGTAAACATTGTGTTATAGTAGGTGTATTTTATTATGGTCACATGATCTACATAGATCATTGGTCGTAATAACACCGTCCCGATCAACGAAAAAATTTAGTTCTGTGTTCCGGTAATAGTGTGAAACATACTCCTGTCAAAGATTTGATATTCTAAGAAAAGAAAAACATTGAAAATGGATTGGATTCTGCATTTGAAATAAATTCTTGATTTATTTATTTATATTTATTTATTGAACTTAACATTTGTTTATTATAGTGATTATTCGATAGGGATGATGACAGCGAAAGTAACTCATCTGGAAGTTTTTTTTACTTGAAGAGGATACAGATTCATCGGTGGAAAGTTTTCCAAAAGAGCACGAAAAGTTAAGCAACTTCGAACAAGTTGTAAAAAAGTACAGCAACTCGGACAAATGTTAATAGGTAATTTGCACAGACAACAACGAAGAACTAGTTGATGAAGTCTTCGTCGATCCTGACAATTTTCCAGCAGCTGAAACGAATAACAGAACAGCAAACGGCAGCAGACGACAACTCTTACTCGAGGAACTAATAAATAAAAACATAATTGTGTAAAATTCAAAGTTTGATAAAATAAATTTACCTCAGCCTTTAAAAAAACTAAAAGTAAATACATAATTATTGCTTATTAACTAATACATAACACAGTTAACTCATTTTTTTAACAATTCTTTTATGATTTCACATTTCTATTTATATTGGTCTTTTTTATTTTGTTCTTTTTCTTCCATTAATTTTATTTTTGTGCTTGTATACTTTTCTAAAATTTTGATTTTGGCTTCACGCATTTTGCTTTTGCTTTCGATTTCTTCTTTCAAAAGCTTATCTTTGAATGAAATTCTGTTTCTAATGCGGATGATTGATGCGCTTGTTGAAGGACATTAAGACGGAGACCATTGGATATTTATCTGGTCTGTAACATGAAAACAGTTTAATATCAGAGTTTTATATTTTGAATAAAAAAGATTCCCTATAGGTATAATACTGGAATCGGTGATCCACCGCTCACTTCTGGGCCAAGCGCCTCCGATATTGGCAAGGCACTTATGCACAATCGCCTCCATCTCTTCCTCGAACGGAGCTTTGGTTAATGACGCCCCAGTTCTTTTGTTGGAGTCTGATGTCGCTTTGTATGCTCAAAGCAAGTTTTTCAACTTTACTTCGAGCATTTCCACTGTAGTTGCCTGACTATAAAAAAAATAAATATTATTTATTAAGAAATATATTATGATTTCAACTCGTCAAAACATTTTTTGCAAGTAAGTCTTCCAACACATTTTGCATAGCATATTTTTTTCTTCTGAAATGCCTGAATTCAGCGTGTCTATTTTCATATGCCACCAGGAACGCCTTCGTCCCCGCCACCGTCCAATTCCTCCTTAAGCAAGAGAAAAATCAATCAAAAATCATTTTTAAATTTATGGGTCCTATTGTTGCGGGAAACTTTCCGTGCGGAAAGGTATATCGATCGATATATTTTTTAGTATTGTTGATTCCGGCCTTATAATTTAATTTACCGACACTTTTGACACTTCCTGCGGAAGAAATAACGTTATCGACGTTTGAATTTTAAAAATTGCGGTTTTTGTAAAAACGAAAGAAATTTTAAGAATTCAAATAATAAAATAAAACAAAATGGAAGTGATAGGGTATTTAGATTCAGATAGTGATAGTGATATTGGTGACTATGCTTTAAGATGTGAGCGAAGGGTTTTGAGATGCAGTGCAGCTGATATTTTGCAATTGAACGACAAAGATTGAATTTAATACAAAAAATGTATTTCCACCGGTCCAAGCTCAGTTTAAGTTTTCATGTCAAATGCTCTGTCTTTGAACGACTTATTTTAAACCCGTTCTGCAAATCTTCGACGTTATCGGTTAGTATAACTGCGTCGTCAGCGAAGAGAATTGGCATTACATTTGCTTCGCGCATGCAGTCTTTTAAAAGATAGTGTGGAAGTGTGTGCAATTAAAGTGTTGGCCGAAACATTAGCGGCGGAATATGATGTGGATGAAGACGGCACATATCCGAAGCAGGCGACATTTGGGATACCGTCGACCACGTGCTTCAAATTGAGCATCTCACTTATGATCTCCTCTATGTCGCTTAAGGGGATTTCTTTAAATGGTGTTCCGTCGGTACCCCTTATGTACTGCTTATTTTTAGAATTTTTTTTTTGTGCCGCTTTTAAAATCGGTACACACTTGAAGTAATGCTGTGCTGAATTTTTTAAACATTTATATGAATCAAATGTCTGCTTTTACCTTTTTCCATCCTGCAACGCCTTTAACAGGAGGACCACATATGTACAATACATTCAACTTTTATCGCAGTTCGCACCAAAAGTCTTGCACCTTCGGCGGATTCCGTTGACTGAAGCCTTGTGATATCAGGATTTTTTTTAGCTCCCTTACCATTATGTTCAACTGGGATTTATTGGTATATTTTTCCCTTTTATTCCTGTTAAAACCTAAATTTTTATTTCTAAAAACCAAGTAAATCACAAATACATTTCGAAAAAGTTTCCGCAGCGAAACTCTCACGGAAAGAAAGTAAACAAAAATATCGATAATGCGGAATCAACAATACATAGATATGTATGTGCAAAAATGAGTAGGTAAGCTAGTTTTTCGTGTAGGAAACAACAATGCGAAAAATTTTTTCCGCACGGAACGAGTGTGGTACGGAATCAACCTATATTTTCGAATATTTACTTTTTTTCCTTCCTGCCTTTTCCATTTTCACAATTTTTGCAATTTAATTATTTTTGACATTTGTGCGTGCAGTTTCCATGTCAACGAAAATAATTCCTCGCACAATAATTTTGTTTTTTTTTGTGCCGATGATTGAAACGTTTACCTGTTTACACCAAATATGGTAAACATACGAGTAATACAAGTATACTAGGATTTCACTCAAATATATTGAACAATTAAATCAATTCGAAAATATTAAATTATTATTCGTAAAATATTCCTGCGTTCGAAAACAATGATTTGTTTAAAAAAATATTTCATATTGCTTATCAGACAATGCCGTGGACGAGAAATCGGTTTCAGTTGTACCAAAGGCATATACGAACAAAATTAAAAACCAGTGGAGAGTAGTAAAACTAATTTTCCGTATACTCCGTACTCCCGCTGTGCATTTTCACCGACATTGAAAGTGCGTTTTGATAACACAATTTTTGACATTTGCCTGGCAACAAACTATATCGTGAATATCTGGTGGAGTGAAAGAAGCTGTTGCGACAGCCAATAAATTTAAAAAAGCAAGACTTTACCGAACACAGGCGCAGGGCTGAATCCACTAATCCCTCAGAGAGTGTCAAAGCCTCAGACTGTTTGCTGTGCATTGACCATCAACCAGGCTCACGACATCATTAAAGAGGCCTACGCAGTCTCCTAGCCACAAAGTAGAGCCCGCAGTAGAAGCAGTAGAAAAAAACAGCTTTTAAGAAAGCTTAACGGCTGGCAGCTGAATTGAAGTCAGGAACGCACGCTCTTCGAAACGGGAAAGTATGCCTAATTACCGAATTCCAAGGAGTAGGAAGCGACACTTCCAACAGCTATCTACTTAATGGGCATCAGGTAGAGAGAGTGGGCCTGTTCATGCTTTAGTAGAGTGCAAATTATAAATCAGGTAGAAGTAGACAAAGTAACGGCCGATGACTTAAATATTAGCTCTACATGCCCCATCTTCAAGAAAGACTCAGCAGTATTGCATGACGCTCATAAACACACAGTGCAATATGCAATATGAAAATAATTATCTCAAACTATTCCAAACCTGTACCGAATTTCAGCAAAGAGATGCTGCTGTTATGTGATTTTTTTTTAACAAAGTGCTGGGCATGTATTAACATGGAAAACAATATACGAGTATTCCACAAATTTGTCCAGCTATTGGTATACGCAGACGACATCGATAACAACGGTCACTCACAGCACGCCTTCATACAAGCTATTACGGACTCCTTTGATATGAGAAGTCTATGTTCTGTCAGAAGTTGTCAAACTTGTTGTTTAAGACCAAGCTTAATACGTTATACTGTAGCACCACCTATTCCCGGATGATTAGTGGGAAAGACTGTTTCATACATAAAGATTATGGAAAGCAAATCGTTGCCTTAAGCACATTTGAAAACAACGCCGCACGAGCCTTAGAACTCTGAAAAATAGCAAAGCCGGTCAGAGCCATTACTAAATGTCCTGCAAAGTCTGTAAGGGGGATACATAAATAGAGACTTTGGAAAGGAAAACATAAACAGAAACCATTTTGTTGTATCCCGCATAGCACAGCAAATGCATCTTATGTCAACTCTAAAAACTACAGCCTAATGGAGGTTAGACGACATTGTACGAAAGAGTGTTATATAACAGATTGCTCATTGCTGAGTCAAACACTGGACGAGAAACATAAATATTGAACTGATTCTTAACTTATTTTAAGGAATGGTGCTGAATATAATACTCGTATAAGGAATGGAGCGACCTTCGTCATTTTAAGCCTTAAACCAAACACTGTATTTTTTTTTCTGTAAATTTAACTAACCAATATGAATATTGTATTTCAAATCTATAACTTCTTCATCACTTCTTTACAGAACCATAACTTTTTGTCTAGTCTAGTCCTTTTGCGAAGCAATTGCTTTCTTAAACGGTCACCAAATTCTAACCTAATAAGAAAGACACAGAAGCGAAAGGGGTTCAGCAACTTCCCTAAGGGAATTTGTCCGATTGCGTAAATATCTGTGAGCAAAATCAAAAGACCGCATTTTACTCTGGATTTAAGTCAAACGAAACTTTGCCGCTTTACTGCCGAATAAGGTTCTGCTCATCTCCTCAGTCTAGGGCACAAGTCGGCAAAATCATCTCAAAAAGGCTTTGTCGCGGCGGCATTGTGCAATTCTTTGATCCACCGCACTCATAATTACTTATGCCATTTGGAATTATGGTGTACCCGAATCCGGAATACCATCTCGATGAGGTCAGCAAGTATAACTGTTTAATTGACCTCATACTGGTATGGACGCAGATAGGGTATTCGGTCCTGGCTCAAGTGATATGTTGTAGCCTAATTGCTGATTCTACACTTGTTTGTCACCTTTTCTCAGCAAGCATTCCTCAATGAGACGAGACGATGCACAGCCCAAAGATATCTTGAAGATGGCTCCAGTCGTGAACATTTTTGGGTCATGCATTTTTCCGTTTTTAAAAGCGGTGGCGGTTAAGGCAACTGAGACGGTGACGGTGACGGTAACGGCGACGACATGGCTCCTTCTACCTGTACGCACAGTGGTCAATAACAACCAGTCTATAGACAGTAACCAGCCGGACATCACCACGTAACGCGTTTGATTTCTATTAAATCAATCAAATCAATTTCGTTGCGAAAGTGATGAATTGTATCAAAGAAGAGCCGACGGCACCGCTCTGTGCTGTGCTCTTTGTTACTCTTTGCCCCTCCCTAAAACCCTAAAAGCAAGGTTCAGCTGACTGAGCCAAGAAATTCACTTTTCTATATCTTTTTCTGTGTCTCGAGTTGTATCGCTTTTTCATCTGGAGACAAAACGCACACATCCCAGAGGTGCTTTCGATGCAGACTTTTGATGATGCGCAGTTAAAATGATCGCGGGGGCCATGTCGCTCGTATCTAATTCTTATTTAGCAATCCTTTTCGTGATGATGTAGACAATGATGAGAACGATGATGATGATGGGGGCCAGCCTACGTAGTAGCCTACTTAAAAAATCACTCACATACCTAGCTGCGGTACAAATATTTTTTGGCAAAAATACGGATAACATTTTTCGTCATACACATATGAGGAGCACTGACTGGCTAGCTGGCGACAAAGAGGAACAGAAAGACGGGTCTAATGCATGTGTGCTCGAGTGGATGATGGCCTTTGACGCTGCTGTCGTGAAAGTGAAACGCTGCTGTCATGTGGCCATAACAGGTACCACGATGACTGGAATATAATTGCAGTCAATGGTACTGGTGCTGGTGCTGTTAATGTGATTGCTATGGTAGAGGTAGTTACAGATAGTTGTGCTACCAGTGCCGCTTGACAGGCTTCATACAATTGATGTTGCATCATTTCCTTTGGTCGGTCGGTGAGTTCTAATTGATTTCACAGCCGCAACACCAGTTGACACATTTAAATTATTAAAATCGCTTTTTCCAAGCCCGCTAATTTGTTGCTGCGTGAGATTGTTTCCGCTCCATATACCCATAGCCACTAGTGGTATGACAAGGTCGGGAATCGGGAATCACCTGCTTTCCTAATAGGTGTGCTGGCTCGTATGAGTAAATAGATGGGCTGTTAATACAGACTAGTTTACCATGAGAGTGAATTTTATTTTAATGAGTGGTCGCACACTAATCGTGCGCAATGGAGCAAAAGTGAAATTTTATGAGTAAAAAATATTTGCGGTCGACCGCGTCAACGAGATGATAATGACAGATTAGGAAAATGACTCCGTCAAAGTGGGGTAATTCAAGAGTACCAGAGCTGCTGCTTAATTGAAGTTTGATGGAAACAAGTTATAAACCAAAGCACAGCAGTAAAATGTTGGCATATAGAGTAATGGAAATAAAGGAATTGTTCACATCTCAGAACTTTAGTCAGTCAGCCAACCAATATCGGCTCCTGTTTCGAATTGACTAGTCCGGAAACAAAATAAAAGATCTCTTCTTGCTGGAACTGCGAGTTCCATACTCATGTACTCAATATGGTCAAGTGCCGCAAAGGTTAAGCCCAACGTATGTAAATTGCTGATGAAAGTGAAATTTTTTAAAATGGCTTGGTAAGCGATGAAATAACGAAATACGAATACGAAATTATAGAATCACAACTTGATAACAACAATGAAACGTATCCTTTAAAGGAAAGTGGACACATCGTTTTATACCAGTGATAGAGTGAACGCCCAAAGATACTTTTTAGGAATTAGTGAGGACTCGTGACGGTAATGTTTTCCAATAGAGAGAAGGTTCTTTTAATCGATATTCTATATAATTGAACTGGATTGCCAAGGATGCCTTAAATGGACATAGGCATGTATAGTAGCTTGCCATCTGGAAAAACCATCATAAATAACCTTAAACCTGATTAAAAAGTGGTTGGTTTTGAGTTCAGATACTTGAGTTTTCTAACAAGATCTTCTCTAAATTTGTTAATATTTCATTGACGGTCTATCTACATAATGGGCCTAAAACTGTACTTACGTGAATGTGTCTGATTGTTGACGATCATTTTAGAAGTTCACACAATACAGTCCAATCCGCATTTATATTTTGGCTGCAGCAAGGGACGGATCCGCGTCAATCTCAGAAGGTCGATTGCAAAATAATCAATTTGGTTAGACGTCCCATGGCTATACACTATCCCGCATTTTATATAACCTGATGAGAAAACCTTATATCAGGTGGCTGATGAAACGTGCTACCAAAATAAACGAAAGAACTTTTTCTCTGTGTAATTAATCGATCCGATTTTTTTTTTCTTAGAGATTAACATTTAGATTTGACAAAAATGGACATTTGGGACGATGAGATTAGAACCTGGATAGTGCGTCACTAGAGTCACTTCAGAGTCTGACAGTTTAGACGGACGTTTGGCGGCACTCCTCCGGCCAAACTGGGACAGTTACAAAAAGATCCTTCAGTTCGGACACAGAATACATTGCTACCATAGCTGCTGTCTAACAAAACAATCCCAGCGTTTCGACCCAGAGCTTATCTGCTCAAATGGAAATAAGCAGACAATCACTTTTTATGTCTGGCGAGGCTCATTTTCATTTGAACGGCAATGTAAGCAAGCAGAATTGTTGGATATTGAGTGACTCCATAAGACGGAACAGAATTCAGCTAGAGTCACATCAATCTGCATTGCCGGGCCATACTTTTTTGAAGAAAACGGTGACACTGTTATGGTCAATGGAGACCATTTTTTAAAGATGTTGAAGGAGTTTTTCTTTCCAGAGCTTAGTCAAAAGAGAATCTCCTTCAGCTATATGTGGTTTCAGCAAGATGGTGAAACTTTACACATAGCCAGGCCGAATTGCAGCGAAAATTCCCCTGTAAATTAATTTCCATGAATTTCGTATTCCATTGGCCGCCAAGATCTCCTGAATTGACTGTATTTAAAGCTATTGTAAACAGAACTCTACACAATGAAACCCACAAATTTGAATGATTTGAAGCAATCGATTGCTCCAACAACTCTTCAGCCAGTAATCAATAACTTTGATTAAGATGTCGTACATATATCTAGGGTTCGGAACTTTTATATTTTTCCATGGCCAGGCAGTTACCCCGACGGCACAACCCCCAACCTAGAGGGCCAGTTCCATTTTTGATACCCCTAGGACGAGGGGCCAGTTAGACCGAAAGCCAGTAACCCGTTCTGGGGTTTGAGTGCTGCCGTTGGTTATTTAAGGGCTCTTCGGCCACCATCTCTTTTACAAGACCCTGACTTATTCCCGGAAGTCCTTACCGGAATAAGCTCCTAATATGTCGAAGTAGCCCGGATATAGTCGCATTTGTTCCGGGATTTTTTGCCACCGTTGATTCCATCAGGGGAATTCATCAGCTGTTTCATTAATTGTGCTGCTATTTTTGTCGCTGGTCAGCACTCACGCTTATAGTATAAGTTAAGTAAGTCCAGTCCGGATGCACATTGATCAGTGCCCGACGGTTAACACGTGAAGGTATTATAAGTACAATTGATGTGGAAAAGATACCCTGAATATCACCAGGTTGACATCTCTCAGTGCCTTCTTTATATTTACAGCGCCCAACCCAACTTCATACTTGAAAGAATTGTGCAAGACTCGCGCGCAAACACATAAGCAGAATCCTTCAAAAGTCTGTTAAAATGCCTGCATACGTGGCGCCTTTGCCAGTATTGAGACGAAAGTTGCGAAAATGGGTTAAGCGGTCAACAAGGGCAAGACCAAGTATATGCTGTTAAGCAAAATGGACACTCAACATCGACGTCTCGGACAGAACGTCACCTTCGAGAGGTATAACTTCGAAGTAGTTAAGGACTTTATCTACCCAGGCTCCGCTATAAATTGAGAGCTGGTGTCGCGCTGAGATCAAATGAAGAATAGCCCTTGTTGCTGCTTCTTAAACAATATCAAAACTGGATGAGGGTGCTCTTGGCTGCTTTGAGCGGAAAATTCCTCGAGTGCATTGACGTGAGTGGATGAGGAGATATAACGATGAACTGTATGGACTGTACAGCGACATCGACCTAGCTAGAAGGGTGAAGATCCAACCAATGAGAAGGCTGACTTATTTAGAGCGGATGGACACCAACGCTCCGGTTCGAAAAGTCTTTGAACCCGCCTCCGAGTTGAACGGGACCTCAGTTAGCTTAGCGTGCGAAACTGGAGGCAGCTAGCAAAGGATCGAGCTGGCTGGAGGCGCTTGTTGACAGGGGCCAAGGTACACCCCAGTCGCACATGTGTCAGGGAGTGCGGAAACCATTTCAATTATTTGATTTTAAAAGCCAATGAAAGACATATTCAAAATGAAATATTTTTAAAATGGCCTTAAATTATATGAATAGAAAAGAAAGTTATTTTAGTTTCTAAATGAAATAATTTTCATCAGCAAAGTGTGCTTGTTATGGTGGTATTCCATCCGGCCGAAAAGTCAACAATCCAATTTCTGTTGCCAGTCGTGGAGCGTTCAATCTGGGCTGGGCTTTGGCCTATTAATGATATCATCCTTTCCTATCCTGGCGTATGCTTTATGCCTAGTATGATTTAGACGTCATATTAGAACATAACTTATGTATATTTCTTGTGAAGAAGCTCGTAGAAACATTCCTTTTTTCGGGTCATCTTTTGCATCTGCATCGGTATTGTTCATAGTATTTTGCTAAAAGTGCCTTCGTTTGGTAGGGTTGTTAGATCGATTTTGAGAGAGAAACGCATTAGACAAAGGCAAAATGAATACAAGTTCAACATTGTATAAAAATATGCGCAGTCCGATCAGCGAACTTATTATATTGTAAGTGCTAAAACCGTAGCAACAATTTAACTTTCAGACATCTCATATCAATCGTTGAATAGTGCATACATATGAATGAAGTGACCTCTCATTCTTGGTACTGATGGCTGCTTTCGCTTAAAATAAAAGGTGGGTCGTCTGTAGGCTACAAAAAAAAACACTGTTTAATATTCTTCAACGATTTCTGCTTTGTTGAAAAAAGTTAACTTTCCTTAATTATGGAGGATTATTTTTTATTTTTTTTAAATAACTCGGTCCTTATTTCATGAATAGCTTGACCAATATTATTCCTGGGTGTTTGAATCGTCTCTGGATTATTAGCATCGATCTTTAATGGCACCCAAAAAAAAAAACTTGGCAACTGATTACACGATTACTGAACTTAGTGTACTGTTGTGTCAAGTAGCTCCATATGATTCCTAGTCACCCAATAGTCTAAAAATTCAAGTTTTATGCCTCATAGCTTTCTACATTCACTGAAAAGTTTCATCCATTGTCGTCATAAAAAACAATTGGCCAATAACACCGGCACTCTTAACACCACCCCAAAGAGTCATACATTCAGATCACATTCTCTATGATTACGTCTGGATTTTCTAAACCTCCAAGATGGCAATCTTATTTGTCTAAGTAGCCGCACAAGTAGAAATGCGCTGCATTTAAAAAAATTATTTTTTGAGCAAAATCCTTGTCAATTTCGAGCAAAGAAAACAAAGAAGCGTTAACGAAGCGGGTGCTAGTCATTTTGTGTCAATTCCAGAGTTAATTTGACCTTGCAAGTAAATAATCTGAGATCTTTATGTGAAATTCTGCTCAGGCTGGTGCCACTTATGTTCAATTGTTGAGATCTTTGGCGCCTTAAGGTTTGACGCACTCTTTCTGCGATAATTTAGACATTTGCAACAATTTTAAAATTAGTGTCTTGAGTACACCAGCTAAAGTTGGTGCATTATTTCGACCGAAATTTCTTTTTAAAATTTGCACAGCATCCACTTTAGAATAGCTCTGCAATATTTCCCAAAGTCGTTCAAGTGTAAACTGATCCATTTCATACCGCGAAAACACAATATCGTGTTTTTGTCAACATTTTTTGAGAGTAAGAGCTGTCAGTGTCAAAGTAGCATATGATTTAATAAATACTAACAGGTGACAACGATAAGTATAAGGCCCCGTAGAAGTAGCATCTTCCGACAGGTGCTGGTTCTTTAAATAACGAGAATGAACCTCTGCAACCGAACATCTTGCAGCTCTGCTAAAAAGAGCTACTTCACGCCTCCCCGTGGCGCCATCTGGGAATCTCACAGGAGAATGCGAAGTGAAGGGGACAAATGGCGAGTTTCTTGCGCCATAAATCAGGATTAGTGCTGGAGCTCAGCACGGTAAGAATTTCCAGGACTTAGTCAGGGTTTCGGAAAAGAGATGGTGGCGGACGAGCCCTATATGGGCCAACGACAGCGCTCACATCCCAGAACGGGTTACTGGCCTCCGTATAACCGTCCCCTCGTCCTAGGGGCACATAAAATGGAACTGGTCCTCCAGGTTGGGGGTTGTGCCGCCGGGGTAACTGCCCGGCCATTTAAAAAAATTAAGTTATGAAGCATCAACAAGCCTCGGATATGGACGGATTTACTGTTGACAACCCACGCAAACGATTTAAGGACAATGAGCTTCGGATATGCACGTGGAATGTTAGATCCCTTAATAGACCACGTACAGCCGAGCAACTAGCGGAGACCCTAGTCTGCTGCAAAGCAGACATAACTGCCATTCAAGAAATTCGATGGGATGGGCCGGACAAAAAGAAGATGAAAAACAGCGACATCTACTATGGCAATTGCTATCGACGGCAAAAGCAGCGTTTATTTGGATGCGGATTTGTTGTCGGAGACAGACTAAGGCAAGAAGTCCTGAACTCTCGGCATGTGAGAGAGCGCCTCGTAGCAATCGGCATCAAGGCTAAATTCGCCAACATTAGCCTGATATGCGCGCATGCCCCCACAGAGGAGAAAGATGACGACACCGAGGATGCCTTCTACGAGCTCCTTAACAAGACCTACGAGCAATGCCCTAGCTATGACATTAAAATTGTCCTCGGTGATTTTAATGCAAAGCTAGTAAGAGAGGGTATCTTTGGTGGAACAATCGGAAAATACAGCCTGCACAACACCACCTCCGATAACGGATTCAGGGTAATCGACTTTGGGGCGGGGCGAAACATTGTCGTGGCTAGCACGCGGTTCCCACATCTCGACATACACAAGGGGACTTGGAGAACTCCTGATCAATCAACAGTCAACCAGATTGATCACATTGCGATCGACGCAAGACACTCCTCCAGCATTATGGATGTCCGTACGTTCCGAGGAGCCAACATCGATCGGACCATTACCTTGTTGTAGCCAAGGTACGGTTGCGGATATCCCAAACTACGCCAAAACAAACTAATGCTGTGGGGAGATTCGACGTCAGACGGCTACAATCGCAAGAGAACGCCAAGTCCTTTTCAGATCGAGTGTCTCTTAATCTCTTAAGGGGTCCAATACCGCCAGCATCAAACATCGAAGACCACTGGAAACACTGCCAAAACGCCATCGGAGATGCCGCTCCTGATATGATGGGTTTCACTCGTCCACCACAATGAAACCCCTGGATTGATGATAAATGCCGGCAAGCACATATAGCTTAGCAAGATGCATATAAAGCGGCACTGCTTAGAATGACCAGAGCTGCACATGAGCTCTATGAGCGGAAGTGGAGAGACGAACACTGGTTTCTCAGAAGGAAGAAGAAAGAGCATGAGAAGCGCGAGTTCAAGGAAATTGAGAGATGCTACTCCAGGAATGAGGTTCGGAAGTTTTACCAAAAGGTAAAAATAATATGTTATGGACACAAACCCCGAACCGAAACCTGTAGAGATGAACAAGGGAACATCGTAGTAGAATCGCAGTCGATACTGAGAATCTGAAAAGATTACTTCTGTAGACTGTATAACGGCGACATCGAAACAAATACCGCTGTCAGGCAGAATGAACCTTTCAACCTGGACGATAATGACCAACAATTCAATCCACCCGACCTGGATGAAGTGAAGAAAGCTATATCGAAGCTTAAGTCTAACAAAGCTGATGGAGCGGATGGCCTGACTGCCGAGGTCTTCAAAGCGGCAAGCTATGACTTGGTAAGGAGCATACACCAACTCATCTGTAAAATATGTTCGGACGAGAATATGCCCGATGAATGGAACCTCAGCATTATTTGTCCGATTTTCAAGAAGGGAGACCCTCTGAACTGCGCCAACTACAGAGGTGTCAGTCTCCTTAACATCGCATGCAAGATCTTATCTGCCGTATTGTGTGAACGCCTGAAGCCGTTCGTCAACAACTTGATAGGTCCATATCCAGGCCAGGAAAGCCCACCATCGACCAAATATTCACACTACGGTAGATCTTGGAGAAGACCCATGAGCTTCAGATC
The DNA here is from genome assembly GCA_928272305.1 of Volucella inflata. Lineage (NCBI taxonomy): Eukaryota > Metazoa > Arthropoda > Insecta > Diptera > Syrphidae > Volucella > Volucella inflata. The sequence continues at coordinate 47,403,107 of OV743716.1, read as the reverse complement.
GATACACACCACCTATTCATCGATTTTAAGACCGCGTATGACAGCATCTTTAGAGACGAGCTATATAGAGCAATGTCTAGTTTCGGTATCCCTGCCAAACTCTTCCGGCTGTGCAGGATGACTATGGAGAATGCACGCTGCTCCATCAAGGTCGGTAAAGATCTCACCGAGACCTTTGATGTCCAGAAAGGATTTAGACAAGGCGATGCGCTGTCATACGATTTTTTCAACATCGTACTTGAAAGAATAGTGAAAAACTCAGCAAAAAGACGACCAACACCGACGTCCCGGGCAGAACGTCACCCTCAACAGATATAGCTTTGAGGTAGTTAAGGACTTTGTCTACCTAGGCTCCGCTATAAATATAGACAACGACAACAGGGCTGAGATTACTCGAAGAATAACTCTTGCCAACCGCTGTTTCGTTGGGCTAAGAAGGCAATTAAGTAGCAAAGCCCTCTCTCGGACAACAAAAGTCACCCTTTAAAAGACCTTCCTTATCCCGGGTTCTGCTCTATGGAGCAGAGACATGGACATTATCAAAAATGGATGAGGGTGTTCTTGGTTGCTTCGAGAGGAAAAAAAAAAATTCGGTCCCGTCTGCATTGACGGAGAATGGAAGAGGAGATACAACAATGAACTCTACGGACTGTACAGCGACATCGACCTTACCAGAAGAGTAAAGATCCAAAGACTGAGATGGCTGGGTCATGTAGAGCTTATAGACACCAATGCTTCAGTCCGAAAAGTTTTCGAATCTGCTCCCGAGGGACAGCGCAGTAGAGGAAGGCCAAGACTCAGGTGGCGCACGCAAGTGGAAGGGGACCTCAGTCAACTTAGCGTTCGAAACTGGAGTCAGCTAGCTAGGGATCGAGCTGGCTGGAGACGATTGTTGACTGAGGCCCAGGTCTACCCCGGACTGTAGCGCCACTTAAAGTAAAGTAAGTAAGTAACAGATGGGCCGCTCCTTTCAATATCTCCTTAATTTTTGACACACTAAGGCGTCCTCTTTTCGTAATCCGCTTGATTTGATGCTTTAGCCATGTTTTCGCTGTGTAGTGATATGCTATTTTATAATTTTCTCAAAAGAAATCTAAATTTCTTTCAATTCTTTAATATCACGAATTTGGAAATCTTTAAATTATTCAGTACTAATAGAGCAGAGCATCAAAAAGAAAATCAAAATTATTTAGCATCATTCAAAGGGAGATTAAGGAATTTGTATACTTATATACCTACCCTTCTCGTACTCGTACTTCCAGTAATATGTCAAATAATTATTTTTATAAATCCTTTCACTCTATATACAAATTTCTGGCTCATATGTAGTAAAGGACACTTCTCCTAAACCATTAAAACACCTCCAAATAAGAGTTGTAGCTTGAAATGTCCACTCATCCTCATTACATTTAGCAGAAAAACTTAAAATCTAATTTGTTAAGGTGTTGGGAACACATTTGTTACAAATTACTATCGATGCCACTGAAGAATCCTTCAACGTAGTTAACTGCTGTATGTCGGCACTTTAGCCCTAGAAGAAGTCAATTTCGCTTAGCACATCATACACTACCATCGCACACCAAGATCCGACTAACCTTTGGTGATGAGTTTATTAGATGCCTCCATGAAATTATCACCATGTCTTAGCGCGGCTCATAATCATTTGTTTTCTTCGACCTCAGAGCTCTGGCATCGGTGCGGCTCAATAAGACAGAGCACACAATCCACTATCATCATCATCATCACTAACAGCTACGGCAGCATCTTCAATTCTTCACATCCTCAGATCTACAGATTAACAGGTCTTAAGTTCTTTACGTCTCTCGCAGATTGGTGGTATGCCGTTCAGCAGTATTCTTAGGCCTAATCCAGGTCTCTGGCAACATTGACTAATGCGATGTGGCAAATATGCATTCTCCATTTATCTTCGTTGGATGTCAGGCAAAGTGCTACTGCAAAGTGCTACCTAAAGGGCCGACGGCATTTTGCGGTAATTGTGCAAGGGCCGGGTAATTAAGAGCGATTACACATTAAGAACGCAAGTGAACAACACCGCAAGTGATTTTCCACAGCGCCGCGGCTGTGTGGTGGAAAAACGATTTTGTTCCAGTCTGGTCTCCCAACTGGCCAACAGACTCAGGCCCGGATGACCTTTTCAAGTCATGTGATGTGTGTGATTTATACAAGCATATGGCATTATGTGTGGCAGGACGAGATAATTTGTAGCGTTTGGCATTGCCCCTAGAAAATACTGAGAATGTTGATCGACAAAAATTAAGTAAAAGAAAGTTCAATGTGACATTGTTTTTTTTTAAAAAAAAAAAACTTGGCGGGAATGTTATGCAATACAAATACCAAGCAGAAGTCCAATATTCTCCAAGTGACCTGGTGATGATGGAACTTTTAAGTGATTAGAATCTGTGAACGCTACCTAAACCACAACAAAATTGGTAAAGCATATAATTAGGATGAAGACTTAATGGTTGGGCAATTGATTACTCAAGTCTAAGACTTGCATTTTTCAGTCAACAAAAATCAATTGAGATGTTAGTTGACAAGAATACAACAATAAGCCAGCTCTCACTTAAAATTCATTCTCCCATTAAATGTTGAACGCCACCCATGGAATAAAATAACCACTGAGCTCAAACATCTTTCTTCTCTCTCTGTCCAATTTTCCAAAAAACTTAACACATGCTGAGGCATTATAAGTGTATTCACACAAAGACGTGAAGAATGTGAAGTACTGCCTTTTATTATAGAATTTCTTTATAAACAATGTTTGCGGCTGACTTTTGGTTCCACAATACGAACAAATTTTGTTTGAAAGTGACGCACGAAAGAGCTACGTCTAGCTGTCCATTGGATAAGCACTCAAGGCTTAGGTCTAAGCCAGCAACGTTGAATGTGTGACCTTGTGATTTGTTAATAGTAGTTGAAGATGACAATTTTATTGGAAACTGCAGTATTTTGAGTTGGAATAGAAGATCCATTGGTATCAATGGAATGCGGGGAATTAACAAAGTTTCTCCAGTTCCACATCCGAACAGAATAGTGCTCTCTATAGTAACAGTTTTAAGACGTTTAACCTGGAGACGTGTACCGTTGCATGATTTAGGTGGATTAAATAAAATAACAGGACACCCTACTTTTAAAACCAATTTATGGGGGGGCAATTCTGAAGGCTGCAAGCAATTGAGAAATTCTGTTGGGAAATGTATAGCCATTAAGACATGGCCCAGCACGGTTTTGTTTGTGCTTGTGACCTCAGTAGCATTCGTTAGTGGGAGTTTGAATGTTGCATGAGCTGTTCGGTTTCCTTCCAAAAGTATAGCTGCAATTCCGGATGAAGCTACAGCTAATGCAATTTCACGAGTAGATCTTGCTTTTTCAAGAAGCAAGTTGATGTAATATGTTTCTCCTGTACCTCCAGGAGCACCAAAAAATATAACTTTCATCCGTTAATAACGCATTGTATTGTTTTTTATTTATGTTCATGCGATGTTTATCTTGAACTACAAACTGTTTAAATAGTTTAAATTGATCGTAGGAAGCTACTCTTGTGTATTCGGCGTAAGTTAATTCAGGGTTCGTTATATTTGTAGGCATCGGCAGTCCAAAATCTGAAATGGATTTACCCTATTTCTTCTATTACCTTATTCAATTCAAACAACGCTTCGTCAAGAATATTTTGATCATATTGGACATAATCTGACATTAACTCTCGCCGTCGTCGATTCAGTATATCTTCGGCCATATTTTACCTATGCTTGTTTCAGAGAGATACAATATCGGTCACTTGACAAAACGCTATAATAATGGAAAACAAACACGTTAATGATCTCGATGAACTGCATATAATACGAGTAGCTTCCGTTAATGTGTTGTCCCATTAAGAGTCGTCTTCCACGAGACCCATCGCCTTGCATGCTGCTTTATAGGTATTATTATTTTTAGTTACTGCTTGTATGATGGGCTTTTTACAATGTGAAGTAGCATTCTCAAATGAAAACATTCACTGTTGTTGGGATGAACTACATAGACCGTCGCAAGAGCATCAGTTTTTCTAAACTCCAGGGAAACCTTCAACTGGCGTCCCTTCTTTCATCCGTTGAAAGGTTTTGATCCGACCTAATTTTGCTCTCTAACCATACCGGCAGATGGACATGTGGCAACCCACTCTTCTGCCACTCAACAGTGTGCGTTGAACGTTGTACAACGTTCTATTACGGGATAAAAATAGTCTAGTGTTCGCCAACTGACCCGACTGTAAGACGCCTGCAAACGGGCCAATTTTAGACACAATTTTTGTAAATCAGACACTAAAAACTGGGTTATCATGTTATTATAACGAACAGCCGCATTTTCGAAGAAGAATGGTCTGATAATGCCTCCAGCCCAAAATCCGCACCAAACAGCCACGCGATATGGATGCATTTCTTTTCCAACAATTACTCGTGGGTTTTCTGAACCCTAAATGCGACAATTTTGACGATTAACGAAGCTATCAAGATGATTTATCACTGATGATGATTTTGTTTGACTGTAGCTGACAAAACTACATTATTTTTAAAATATTGCTCAACAATGAAAATGCTTTGCTCTTTAGTATAGCGCTCTATTTTTACTAACCCCGAAATGTCATTTTTCACGTTGTTATCTTTTTGTCTGTTGTCATAAATGTACTATTAAATGGTGCAAAATTCAAATTTTGCGTGAATTATGGGACACCCTGTATAAGACAAAGAAAAAAAAATTTTTTTTTTCATAAACATTGATATACCCGCACTCACTGGTGCGCTGTTGCAATGACCTACGCATATCTGTGATTTATGTAAATCTCAAATGCTTGAATTGTTGCTTATAGTATTTCTTCCGTTGTAAGAATCACAGAATAATAATTGATACATCAATCTCTTCATCAGGAAATGTAGTAAGCGACGAATAAAGTCATATTGAAATCTGTTTAACCATTTTGTAGTTATGTGTTCGTAAAGCATTAAAAATGCGAAAAAATCATATAAAATGGGTTTAAAGGCCCAATAGCGGACTTAGGATACTAAAAATCATCTAATAGCGCTACTCACTAAAAATCGATCGATATATATATTGTTGAGGTATCGTTAAGTACCTACTCCCTACTCGCGGGCAAACAGGAAAATGTTCGCTGCTCCATCAAGCTCGATAACGACCTAACTTAGACTTTTGATGTCAAAAAAGTTTTTAAACAAGATGCGCTGTCATGTGACTTAACATCAGAATTGTGCGGAAAATAAAAACTAGCGCATATTATCGGGACAACAGAGGGGAATGCCACAATTTCGAGGTGCTTTGTCTGCCTTGCCTCTCCTATAAATTCTGCCAACAACACCTTAGCAGATATAAAACGAAGAATGACTCTTGCCAGAAGTTGTTTCTTTGGGCTAAGAAGCCAATTTAGTAGTAAGACCCTATCCCTATCCCAATCCCTATCCTAAACTAAGCAAACCTTATATGAGATCAACCCAGTCCTGATTAATGGCGCTGAAGCATCGAAAGAGAATGAAGATATCATCAGACGTTTAGAGAGAAAAATCCTTCGAAATATGTTAAGTCTCGTTTGAGTTGACGGGCTTTGGAGTTAAGGATTTAACGGCGAATTATACGAGCTAACGACATCCACCTAGTTAGAGAGTCTCCTGAGATGGTTAGAACATGTTAAGTGAATGAACACCAATGACTTGACCCGTAGAATCTTCGCATCCAACCCGAAGAGACAACGCAACACAGAAATACCTCACCTTAGGTGGCGCGCTTCAGTAGAAAGGGAACTTTCTAGGTTGTAGGTTGCATGGACACACATAGCGAATATGGATTGTTTTCTGGTTTCGACGATGCAGGTGCCATTCATGAATAAATTTAAATTCCGCCTTAACGACAGCAGTACCAAAAATTGGATTTCAGAAGGATTAAATTCCGACCTATCGTTACGGGTTTTCGGCTAAAGATTAGGGACGTGAGTCTAAAAAGGGATATAAAAGGGTACTGTCATCTGCAAATGAATGTATTGATACAAATGCTCTATATCCCCTACCGGTCCTTTACTGTTGGAAAATAGATGCAAGTTCAATAAAACCAGAGTAAAGAGAAGAGTAAGGTCATTGAAATTCCAGTGCCTGTTGTATCAAGACCACTTATTTTAAATAGGAAATGGTTTTGAGAGTTCAGCCCAGGATTCATAAGTGCGTCTACAGAAGAGCCGTGATGCGGATGTGGGATGCAGTTGAGACATGTCGTTGTTTGGAGTTTGGTAAAAGCAACAGTGACGAATTTTCGTAAAAGCTTCTTCCACAACCAGGATATGACTGGCTATTGTGAAACCGCTTCTTTGTAAAGGCCCTTCTCGGTGACAAGCGCCCTTTCTGGCCATTATACTGCCATAAGGACGAAAATGCTTTCGAGGCTTTCGACGCGACATCTTTAATGCCAAGAAGTTGTTATCCAGAAAGAAACCCAAGTATTTAGCTTCGCTCGAGAAACGGATGGTGATGTTTTAAGTACTAAATGAGTCGGGCTTGTCGGCTTCCTCTTTCTCGTAATGATAAGTACCTTAGTTTTGAAAGGATTGATTGGAAGCAAAATTTTAGAGTACTAATCGTCGATCACATCAAGGGTTGCTTGCATTGCATAAACAGTACAGCCAAATCAACTAGATATGAATGAGTATGTCGAAAGGGACAACCAGTGAGTCACATATTGACCACAATCAACATCTAAAATCAGAGTTCTATTCACAAACATTGCTTTTATTCACAAAACTAGTAGTTCCTCTACGCCTAGTTATCCGGCTGAGATACACATATGGTATAATCAAAGGTAGCGTTACCGAAAATACCCCCTGTCTCTGCTTTCGACGCAGCGTAAAAACCATTAAATTTGGCTTTTTCCTTTTCAGGACTTTTCCTAGCCTGCTGACTTCACCGACCGTTTCGATATTTTGGCAAAACTCTAGATAAAATGCTTTAAATCTACATTAAGTTTTTATTTTCTTTTTGCTTCCATCTGTACATATTCCAAATTAGTCTTAAGTGATTTGTTTAGAAGTATTTTAGCTGGCTTATATATAAGCTTCAAATCTGCATTCCACCATAGGTATGACAGCGTACAAGTACTTAGAACTTATCAAGGAAATGGCCAAATTCAAACGCCACATAAAAACGTAGTTAAAAAGTAAACAAGGATATGAATATCTTCAACAAATCTGTTCAGCTGCTGAGTTATGCAGACAATATGTATAGAAACTTAGGCACTTTTCAAGTGAACCTACCTTAAATATAGTGGAGTTTATTTTCTAAATATAAGAAATCTAAACAAAATACTCACTCCCAACGGGCGAACAATTTTTCACTCACCATTCCGATCACCATCAACAGATAAAATTTCAAGGCGCTGGAAGTGGAGATCTTGCTCTTTTCCTTTGTCGAAGAAAATGTTCCTATTTATTCTTTAAATAACATTTTAATACAGATCGAAGATTAGTTGTCAGTTTACAATAACAACTCTCGAATGGAAAGACTTATGACATGACATTCGACATTCAATATTGTAGAAAACGTTTGATGAGTTGCAATTTTCTAGATCGCCAATTTAAATTTAAAAATTAATGCATTTACACAAAAATATAATATAATATAATATCATATTTTACAAAAAAAAAAAAAAATATTATGAAGTGTGAATACACGAAGTGCATTAAGTGAATGCGTAGCGTATCAACAACCATACTTCAAAAATGTTATTAATCTGTTATTAGCTAATAGAAAATAACTATTTTTGGTTATGTTATGTGGTTAAAAATTGAATTCATTTGAAGACAATACGCGTCCCGAGAAAATGGTAAAATTTACTCCTTTTTATTTTCGCTTAAACCAAGCTAGTTTCTCAGCAGGCCCAGATGGATTCATTCATTCATTTTTATTCGGATTAATTCAGGAATTCTTACAAGCTAAACAAAAAAACGCTTAAAAATTAGCTTAAATAAATTAATACTATCTTATTGTAACTAACTGGCCCCATGCGGGCACTCTAATTTAAACATAATTCTTAATCTATGGCTTTCGACGCTTCTTACAATATATATTTTTTCTTAAATCTCTATGAGTCGAGCTGGGCGTCAGTCAACAAGCGTCTCCAGCCAGCTCGATCCCTAGCTAGCTGCCTCCAGTTTCGGACGCTTAGTTGGCTGAGGTCCCCTTCCACTTGCGTGCGCCACCGTATTGTTGGCCTTCCTCTACTGCGCTGTCCCTCGGGAGCGGATTCGCAGACTTTAAGGACCGGAGCATTGGTGTCCATACGCTCTACATGACCCAACCATCTCAGTCTTTGGGTCTTAACTCTTCTGGGTAGGTCGATTTCGCTGTACAGTCCATGGAGTTAATGGTTGTATCTCCTCCTCCATTCACAGTCAAAACAGACGGGACCGAAGATCGCCCGAAGAATTTTTCTCTCGAAGCAACCAAGAACACCCTCATCCATTTTTGATGATGTCCATGCCTCTGCGCCATAGAGCAAGACCGGGATTATTAAGAGAGGGCTTTGCTTTGCTACTCAATTGCCTTCTTAGCCCAAAGAAACAGCGGCTGGAAAGAGTTATTCTTCGCTTGATCTCAGCGCTGTTGTCTTTGTCTGTATTTATAGCGGAGCCTAGGTAGACAAAGTTCTGCCCGAGACGTCGGTGTTGGTTGTCCTTTTTGCTTGACAGCATATACTTGGTCCTGCCCTCGTTGACCGCTAAACCGATTTTCGCCGCTTCCGTCTCAACACTCGTGAAGGCGCCACTGACATCGCGCTGCTTTCATTCGGGGCTTGTTTCCGTGGCATGTTATTTTTACCTTTTGGTAAAACTTCCGAACCTCATTCCGAGGCTTGTTGACGCTTGGTAACTTATGTTTTTTGTTTTAATGGACGGGCAGTTACCCCCGCGGCACAACCCCCAACCTAGAGGACCAGATCCATTTTAAATGCTCCTAGGACGAGGGGTCAGTTACACCGGAGCCAGTAACCCGTTGCGTGGTGTGAGTGCTGCCGTTGGCCCGTGTTGGGCTCGTCCACCACCATCTCTTTTCCAAGACCCAGACTAAGTCTTGGAAATCCTTACCGGCCTGAGCTCTTAATATGTCGGAGTAGCCCGGGTAAGGTCTTGTTTTGTTTTACCGACACTTATCCTGATTTATGGCGCAACAATCTCCAGTGAGATTTCCAGATGGCGCCACGGGGAGGCGTGAAGTAGGGCTTATTAGTAGAGCTGCAAGATGTTCGGCTGCAGAGAAAATAAATTTCATTAAATAAAAAACTTAGTAAATGAACAATTTTTTCATAAAATTTTATAATAAAACTTAAAACTAAACTTAAAAAATACCTAAATATAAATCTTTATTTACCTACTTAACCTACTTAGCCTTAAGCTATCTTATACATAGGTATTATTTAATTTTTTTTGAGGGACATCACCCGAAGGCTACCTATCTCTTAGTTAAAAAAAAAAAAAAAACACTGTGGCGCTGGCAGCCCGGTATGGGCCATGGCCTAGCTTCTTGACACTCATTTGTGTTGCTCATGTTGTCATTTTTAGTCACATCTGAGCGGGGCCTACGGTTTATCGCCGAGTCCGAACGGCACTCCTTAGAAGCTTTTTCGTAGGCAATTTTACTTTCGGGAGTTTGCCATTGCCCGCCGAAAGGGTGATGGCGATTTGAAAAATTGTTGGTGACCCAGCCAGAATTCGAACCCAGACTGTCTGCGTGATAGTTCAATGAGCTACGAGTAACTATCGCGCCATCGCCATCGCGTTATTAATTTTTTTTTTTGGGTTTTTTATTTATTTATTTTTTGTTTTCTTTTATTCTTTAAGCTACCTTCACACTACCTAAACCTATGTAAGTCGGCCATGACTGAAAATAAAGCAGATCCACTCTGCTCCCTAATGAAGCTAACTATTGTGGTACTAGAGAAATTTGACGACGACTCAGATTCCTCTCCTTCAACAAGCCACCAAAATTGTTGGTACTCCCGAGCAACATCCCTCATGTCGCGACACCCGTGTGCGACGTCTCTGTCGTAGTTGAGTCGCCTGTCTGCAGCTGTTCGAGCAACGTGGTAGATTAACGGCACTGCTAATCTGCCCTGGATCAGACCTTTCATATCGAGGTAGAGGAACGATTCTGGAGGAATAAAGCAGTCAAAGCGAACTATCCCACGATACATGTAATTGGGGTAGTAAGCCCCAAATATCAGGTTGTTCGACGACATCATTGAACTTACAATGTGCGTTCAAGTCAAGTTAATAACAAAATTGTCTACTTTTATTGTGTTCGCCCTACTGTATAAGACCTCATTAGGATAGTATTTTATGTACTCAGACTCTGGCGTTCTGTATAGGCGAAGACCTCTCAAAGAACCGAATATTTTTCAACAGACTTGCTGTTACGTTGTACCACACGGAACAACCAAATACAAGCATAGGCCGGATAAGGGCCAGAACCAGATAGAGGCAACAAAAATGTTCAAATCGCGATATGAAGTATTATGGCAGTCTTAACGTATATGCAACAATCGACGGGTAGCAGATAAACCAACGAGCTAGTCTAGTGACAGCATTCATTTATCACCTTTACGTGCGTAGTGATGCACATAGCTTGTCAATCTCCATCAAAAATTGTATCACTGTCTATTCACACCAAAATTGTTATTACGGGCTTAACTTAATCTCCACGTCAACGCGAATTCCGGACGCTGAAATTCATACCGCCAACATTATGGACTTGTTTCTAACCTCATACCTCGATAAGTACATCTTCGATGTTCTCGATTGAAGCGGGCTAATCAGCTTCTTTAGGAATATTATTTGGTCGTTTTATTTCCTCGATTACGACGTGGATGCCGCTGCTAATATTATCACAAATCCACATCGAATGAAGAGTATTAAGCCAAAGTGCTACAACTCGAGCTGTAAAGAGTGTGTCAGGATAAAGGAAATGTAAGAAGATTCAATAACATCGAAAAAAAAATTCAAAAAATTAAGGAACCACAGCAAAGTCTTCCTTAAGAGAGTGAAATTTTAAAACCACGAGTAAATTAGGCAAGAGATGCAAGAATGTCCCAAAGATAGTAAAAGTGGTTCGTTACTCCAAAACATTAAAAATGCTGCTTCATCGTCCATTCCAACGCTCATTTACAATGACATTCCAGTTGTCAGCTCTTTTGGCAAGGCAAATCTGCATGTTGCACACATTGCGGCTAGTTAATTTTATCCAAATTGTATTCATATTTTTGTAAGTACTTAAAAGCGCCTAATCTTCAGTGAGACGAGTCCAATTTCTCAAGTCGCGTATTGAAAGATGTTTTTATACCCAATTCCGTGCTCTTATTGGGATTATTCCCCTTGTTCTAAATAAACCTAAATAAGAAGAAACCTCTACGTAAGCTTGTTCATCAATCACAATCGTAAGACTCTTTCCGAGTTGACGGAAATCATTATTTGGGCAGTCTATTCCTCAGAATGAGGTATCTTGTTTACTGTCTTCTGTTCTACTTACGTCCCTTCTTCCACGATCATGGAAATGTTGACAAACTATTAGCCCATCAAATGTCTTGAAACACGAAATACTTCTTAATGACGGGAAGAAAGTTTTCGTAGCAACAGATCCACTGGTGATTTAATGGCATGTCTTACTAAAAATTACAACTAAATTACAACTAATTACAATCTGGCGAAAGCAAAATAGTTGCTCTTGATATTTCAAAGCCATTTGACAAACTTGGGCAGCAGACTCTTTTGTCGATCGACGAATCTCTTCTTCACTGGATTTGAAGTTACCTTTTGAAACGTTCGATTCATGTTGTCTTGACCTGTTTCAAACTCGATATCCACAAACTTAATGCTTATGTAGTCCAGGGTTCCCCTTTGACACCCTCTTTAACGGAAACCGATAACTCAGACAACATATCATAACGCCGTCTTAAATGAGCCCTTATTCCAAACTCATAAACACATACAAACAAAATTGATAAATATTAAAGTAAAAGAAATGAATAGAACTAGGATGGGACAACAGTTAATCAGCAACGAATCTCTCGTGGAAAATATAAGACTTATTTTAGCGGACTCAAGTATATTGAATTTTTTCAAACATCATTGGAAGAATGATGTATTATTTAGAAGGGGACATATTAGAAATTAATAAATAGACTTGACATTTTCTACAGCAACAACTCCAATAAACTAAGAGAGGTGGTTTTACGGGAGACGATAGAGAAACAGAGCTAGAAAACGATCGTTTAATCACAATACTGTCATCCATAAATTTTTATGGAGTTTCGGTATTATGCATATGCTAACCTTATGCTGTTGATATTTTTGATTTCACTAGAGCCTTTGATGCGCTTGATTTTAATAGACTTGTTATACACGAATAAACTTATACAGTATTTCAAAATCTCGGCCCATTTTTGTATCTCCTATATACTCAAGACACACCACAAGAAAAAGGGGACCGACTTGCCGATGATACTGCTATATTAGTAATCAAAACGATACTACGGTGAAACTGCAAAGTGTTCTTGATAAAGTATATGAATGGACAATGGCCAGGTGTCATGAAAATTTTGCACACAGAAAAACGAGTCGGCTGCCTATCCTTTTAAACTCAGTTTGTATTCAATTTGCAAACAAGGCTTAATACCTCGGAATGATACTCGACGCAAAGTGAAAATGGAAATCGCACGTTAAAAAAACGCAAGGAACTTGAAAGCAAATACCTATACCTATGTATTGGTTGCTTGGTGAAGATTCCAAGCCGAGTATCAATAGCTACTCTTAGATAAGCAAGTGCTTCAGCCGGTGGGAACCTATGTTATACAACTCTGGCGCTGTACCAAGAAAACGAATGCTAATATTTTAAAAAACTTTTGAATAAGGAAGTGCTAAGAGAAATGGTCCATGCACCGTGGTACATAAGAAAGGACGACTTACACTGAGACCTCGGAGTTCCTTTTAACAGAGATGAAGATAAAATCTTAGCGAGAAAACAGAAAACGACTAAATGGACATATTCACAAAACAGTTCTAGAAATTTTGGACGAAATTAACCTATTGCGTTATCTCTACAGAACTAAACCTTTGGACCTAGTGCGATAAAATGAAACCGGATTTAAAAGCGAAATATCAGGACCTTTCATTAGAAACTCACGTCCAATCCATTCTATTTCCGTGATAATAAAACTGCTTGATGAATCGAAACTTAATTGCGGGTATATAAACAATAATATCTTAGGGAGGTGTTTTTAGTAAGTTAGAATCTTACACTACTATGCGCACGCGCTTGCAATCCTCATATTGTCTAATGGAAGATTTTCACCTGCTCTTGTCAAGGGAAGGGAAAAAAAGGGGAATATGTATACCATATGCAAATAACTATGACATCATTGCGTCTCACCAATCGTCAGAAGAAGTTACGAGAACAATGCAAGTAGGGTTCAATAAAGCGAGCAAATAGTGCCATATTAACGCGCCTGTCATAAATAATTTATTATTATTCTTATAATTTATTACCAAACAAAAAAAAACACTGTGGCGCTGGCAGCCCGGCATGGACCATGGCCTAGCTTCTTGACACTCATTTGTGTTGCTCATGTTGTCATTTTTTGTCACATCTGAGCGGGGCCTACGGTTTATCGCCGAATCCAAAAGGCACTCCTTAGAAGCTCTTTCATACCGCCGAAATGGTGATGACGATTCGAAAAATTGTTGGTGATGCCGGGGATCGAACCAGGGACCCTCTGCGTCATCCCCACCACCATGTAATTTAAATTACAATGTTAACAGGCAAACGAACACAAGGGACTTTCGGCTTAAATAATTTCAAAACAAAAGCCATGCATATTCGCATCCCAAGATAGCCAAAATCCCAAAGTGTTCTGAGGCTATGTATATAGACGAGAAAAAATATAACCATCGACAGTTACTATCTTTTGGGACTACATATAATAAGTTTCAGAAACAAGTTTATAGATTCTTTATTGGCGCTTGCATTTATTTAATTGAAATTGTCAATTTGTGTTCAAAAACTTGTTGACCACATACTTGTATATTTAAGATTGAGGTATGAAATCTTAACATGGGGGAGTCCAGCGCAAACACACATCAAGAAGCTACAAAATATTGTATTCAGGACAAAGCTAGGAAGCTAATATCAAAACACAAAACGGCCAACTTGATACTGGTATAGTATCTCTCTTTCTTTTCTCCCTAACTTTCCATAGACCGCGCTGCGTGCAAACATTTTAAGGATACTCAAAATCCCCTTAGCGCGAGCCTATGTAAACAAAAAAATATATTCGCTTAAAATTACCCTATAGGTACGGAATACATTAAGGTCATCGCATATGACTTACGAGGGCGGGTCAATAAGTCCGTGACTTTTTGAATTTCTGACCTCTTTACTGAAACAGCAACACTGCTCCTGTCAACAGGCATCTGTCAGTTGACTCCTGTCAAAATTTAAACTTACTGCGTCAGTTAGTTTGTGTTTGACAGCTATTTTTATCAGACTACTCACTTATTTGAGGAGAAAATGGAAAAAAGTGAATTTCGTGTGCTTATTAAGCATTATTTCTTGCGAAAAAAAACCATTACCGAGACCAAGGCTAAGCTTGATAAATACTATGGGGACTCTGCACCATCGATTTCAATGGTAAAAAAGTGGTTTACTGAATTTCGTTGTGGCCGTACAAGCACTGAAGATGCCGAACGCCCTGGACGCCCAGTTGAGGTCTCTACACCCGAAACAATCGAAAAAATTCACGATATGGTGTTGGCCGACCGAAGATTGAAAGTGCGAGAGATTGTGGAAGCCGTAGGGATCTCGCATGGCTCAGTGGTTTCAATTTTGAATGATCACTTGGGCATGAGAAAGCTTTCCGCAAGATGGGTGCCGCGTTTGCTCACAGTCGACCACAAACGCATGTGCAGTTGCCATGGCAAAAATCCATGAATTGGGCTATAAATTGCTTCCTCATCCACCCTATTCTCCAGATTTGGCTCCGAGCGACTACTTCTTGTTCCCAAACCTGAAGAAATGGCTTGGTGGAAAAAGATTTGACTCCAATGATGAAGTCATCTCGCAAACAAAGGCCTATTTTGAGGACCTCGACAAATCATTTTTTTGGAAGGGATAAAAAAATTGGAGAAGCGTTGGACAAAGTGTATAGAGTTCAAGGGAGACTTCGTTGAAAAACAAAATTATTTTTTTATCAAAAAATCTGTGTTTTAATTCAAAAGTCACGGACTTATTGACCCGCCCTCGTAGCATGACATTTTAGCCGACTAACAAACATTGTTTACGTGTAAAGTACGAGATTTTATGTCATGTTAAGTCATATGCGTAAACATAAACATAAAGTCTCGCACTTTACATTTAAAAAATGTTTGTTAGTCGGCTAAAATGTCATGCTAAGTCATTTGCGGCATTAAAGAATAGGTCGGGAATTTTTATATTTTCGTTTTAATAAAGAGCTTAATAAACATTCCAAATCACAAGAATTATTACACAGCCTTTATTTGTATTTCTAAATGGAATAAAAGTTGACCAAATGTCGAGTATTACTACATCCGTCCTTACGATATTTCCCTCACTTTGATGTCATTTATCGATAACATCTAATATAGTTCGTATACTCATTTTTCTTCCAACGACTAATCACCCTACATCTAATTATGACACATAAAAATAAAATCTAACCTAATGGCACGTCATAACCACTATACCAAAACGGATTGACGCTCATCTTTAAATCAATACACAACCGGAACGCAAGTAAGCAAGTCTTTGGTGGCTTACTATCTGTACGAGTACTCCTGGTCCAAATAAATCACACTGCACATTGATTTGGATTTCCTTTCCACTTGTGCGTCCGTTTCACTCATCTGCCAGAAGAATGATGAAGAATAAGGACCATCACGAACGAAAATCAGAGAACACGAAACTCAGTATCTTTCCTTCGATTCGAATGTGTCAGAGAGCAACACAAAGACGCCGCCGCCGCCAACTGACTGGGTTCTGACTTCTCTGTACTATGTAATGAAATAAATCGAAAATTTGTCACTGTCGAAGGGCTCGACATCAAGTCGCCGTCCCGCTTCCGACGTGTGCAAAAATTTGTTGGGGTTTTATTAAAATTTCTCCCAAAGAGATCGAAAATGAAAGTTCTCAAACGTCCTGCCATCCACCCACCACCCAACGTAACACTGGAATATTTTTCATCTCTCCCGTCACCCTCATACCGATTCCATAGCCGTCCCGGGCTACCAGGAATGTGTACATTTTCATTTTTTGGAATTTAAGGAACGTTTTGAATTGAATTGGCTTTAAGTTCACATTTTGTACCCCTTCTGGAATTCACAGGGTGCTAGAATAGCCTCTAAGCTCGGGGTGGTTTTCCCTGAAGACAAACACAAACAATGACCCTTGCTGATGACGACTGACGACGGTGTGTGTAGGTGGATTGAAAAGAATGTTCCACCTGGGTGTACACTGTACATATGCTTTTGTTCGTTGGCTTCTTCTTTGCTTTGCCATGGCATTCTCAATCTCCAAGCTATAGTCGTTCTCTATTCTACCAGTCAACCAACTCATTCTTGAGTTATTATCCAAGAGAGCAGCGATTTATGCTTTAAACACTCCCGCCTAGGATGCATACAGTCGTATATCAACTTTTCTGGTGGCACTCTACAACAACATACTTACTAGCTAACCATTTCATGGATAGACTTGGTGTAGGAGTTAGGGGTGGGTGCTCATTTTGCATAAACAACATTCTTGCGGATAATTTAGTGTCGCATATGAAATAAGTTTATCTGGCGGAAATACATTTCCCACATTCGGAAGGAGGCACACCATTGTATGTATTCGTATCATGGGATCGTGGGTATTCGTCTTTGCCATCATGACTTGGTGTTTAGTTGTTTCTACCTCTTAAGCTGTCGTTAGGTTAGTCTTTTTTATTCTCCCCTTTTAACTCCCTTCAAGGGTAACACCACACGATTAACTTAAAATGTTAACTGCATTTTTGAGAGGTTTCATCGAAATAAATTGGGGTATCAGTACCTCAAGGATTTTTGCTATAAAAAAAAGGACATATACTCGAGATACAAAATTGGTATGAGTGCCTTAACCGCTATTAAAGATAAACAGAATATAGAAATCTAAGAACTAAGTATTTGGCAAACAGTTTTTCGACTTTGAGAAAAATAGTGAATATCTCATCATCATCATCATTTTTGTTGGCTTATTCTTTTCCCGGGGTTTTTCATACAAAATATCCAGTAGATTGTCGTCTACCCCAAACTAACTCTTTCCACAAAATCATTAGAAAATTAGGGGTCCATTCCTCATTAGGTCTGTGTAGAGCTATTGTGATGTCAGGGTGAGAAAACCGAAGAGGGATGGGGAATTTGATTGCGTTTCCTAGTTCTGGTTTCCGCTTTCCATTTCGTGTTGGTTGTCGCTTGATCCCTGAGCGGGTATGAAACATCTTGTTGCATTAGTGAATCTAAAAAGAGATGTTATGAAGCAGCAGATAGTTTTAAGATCTTGTAGAAGATCTACGTGCGTCCCCAGAAGATTATGGCATGAGATCGTAGCGTAGATCGTTGAACTCTGCTCTTGAAGAGAATCTTACTTGTTCTATATCTGCTAATTTTCGGCCATAATTGTGTTTAGATTCCGATGATTGAAGGTTTTTCCACCTTCTACGAGCTTTTATTTTTATGTTTACCGTATGCTGATAAGTTGCGTAAGCCTCGATTTGATTTTGATTGCAACGATGACCTTAATGATATTCGGCTATCAATAAATATAGTTTCTCGTATATCCCCGTGAGTTATTGCCTTTATTGGCATAAACCAATATTTCAACTTGGAAGTGCGGCACTGCTGTAGTCCGGTAGGTATCGTAGGCACCGTTGGTTGCCTGGTTTCTCGCAAACTTTTCAGTGGAAAAGTTATCAAGGTAACAGGTGCTAGTAATATGAGTGTGTCAAGGATCAACACTGCTGTTTGCCCAGAAGTAAGGTGCAAAGGCATTTAAAACATTTACCCGCTGAAAATGATTCTGCTAGATATATTTTCAATTAAAATATGGCTCTAGAGTTCTTGCATGAAAAAGAATCTATTCCTTTGTTGATGCATACATTCATCATTCTACTCCGACATATAATCTGTCGTCCACCAAATCATCTTATTTAACTTTGAATAATTCAGCGTACTCTGTGTACTCCACTTTTTAGTCACAGTTCCCTTCTATGTGGCTTTATGCCAGGCATATTGTTTCCCTGTGAATTTTATGTACGATTAATGGCTAGCATCAGGTGATGACCCCTTAGATACTAGTTTAACACCGAAGCACTTAGAATGTCCCTGAAGCTGCCTTTGCTGACAAATCCTACTCCACCGCACCTCTCTGTACTAAAGTCTGCGAACTTCTTCGAACATTTAGAAACCGGAAAGGGAAAATGTCGAGTCTACGGTCTTATTCTATGCATGAAAACCAATTGGTCGCGCTTGTGTATTTGGCGTTGGACTCATGCACAACAAGTTTTCCTT
Source organism: Volucella inflata (assembly GCA_928272305.1). Lineage (NCBI taxonomy): Eukaryota > Metazoa > Arthropoda > Insecta > Diptera > Syrphidae > Volucella > Volucella inflata. The sequence goes on along the minus strand of OV743716.1, from coordinate 47,384,470 downwards.
AGGATCCATCTTGCTCTAAGAGCGGAGAACTAACAAGATGTGATTATCAGCAGACATTCGGCGACAAATCGAAGAATGTATTGCAGTAAGGATCCGAACTCCAAAGATGTTCGTTATACGCACGAGCAAGCGAAGCAAGATCCGCAATATCAAAAAGCTGGCAGGAGAAGTTGGGTTCAAACAGCACCTTAAGAAAAGTTTTGACTGCCCGTTTCATGATAATCAACTGGAAAAATGAAGAGAACACATTGCAATGATGTTTTGACATGTGAACGAGAATCCAGTGGTCTTAAGCTCAACTAATTCATCAAAGGCAAAAGCTCATCATGCTTTGATGAAATTCCTTTTTTAACTATTTTAAATGGTACCAAGCAAATCAACATAGATAATATACCCAATCATAAGGAGTTAACAACAAAGTTTTACCGAGAAGTGGAATATTGGAGTGGCGGTAGTTTCTTGTTTTTTCCAAATGATCTCAAAGCTATGCCAAGGCTACTTTTGAAAATCCTAGATACCGCGTTACATCCCATTTTGATGGATGTCACTCGAGCAAAAAATCACTAAGACCGAGATAGTCCTTTGGTCCCTTTAAAAAAAAAGTCAGAATAAGTCTTCGTTTTATGTCTTTGGAGGTATTGTTGGCAGTCTAAATAGCAGACCCAAGGTAAACAAAGTTAAAAGTTATAGCTTCCGATATTGTGAGTCTCTTCTTGTTGAAAACATGTATTTTTGTCCTTATTCACTGCTAAATTCAATTTGGCAGAGCCGGTTACAATACTAGCAAACCCACTGCTGACAGCCCCCATCGACGTGCACTACAGACTTTTAAAAGAACTTACCTCCATTGTTGGTTTGTATTATGGTACTCGTAAGTATGATACACAGCAGCGCATTAAAGGTCTTTGTTGAGTCATTACTGAATTCGAAGGAGCAGCTAGCGATTCGGACTTCTTAGGTTTTTTTCGAAAACGGCCGAAGTCTAGGAATTTTGTTCCATAAACGTAAATCGGATAAACGATGCTAATTCACCAGGCATACCAGAGCTGACCAAATCTTAGAAATAAGCTAAAGAAGAGATATTTCCAGCCGTTCTTGGGCGACGACTTTTAAATTTTCAATCTGTTTCAGCTGGAAAAGTGGGGGCACTATCCCCTGTCTATGGAGCAGGGCGACAAAATACTAGAAAATAATCTGAACACAAGATATCGTCTGAGAGCAACGCGTTCTCATAGCTCCAACTTGAAGTGAATTTCATCGTCGAGTTGCTAACGTTCTCTTATGATAGTAATGTATGTTAATTCAAATATATGAAGCGATATATGATTCAAAGAACATACTCAAATAAAAACAGAATGGACAGTTTGATCAACCCGCAACCCGAAATGTCCTTTTTATTTATTTATCTTTTTTTTGGCATCTGAAAAAAGTACCAATTGGTCATTTAAGTCATCCTGACCAGCAATCCAGATAAACAGACAAGGTAACCTATTCCCCCCATGTTTACTCGTACCTTTGAGTGTATCATTTTGTTGAGCGGATAACCTCAAGTGACAACAAAGGTTAACTTTCTGGTCAAAGTTTTTAAATACCACCCCTTAGGGCAGACCGTAATGTGCATGGACTGTGTTACCTGTGTTTCTACACGCATTCTTAAAAGGTAATCCTAACAACCCCCACATGTTAAATGACCCATATGTTGCGGGGATTATGTTAAATCCTCCAGTGTGCCGTCATCAACAGAATCGTTGTCGTTCGCAATGATGATGATGAAGATGGACAAGTTAGATTGTCCACTGGGGAATTATCGCATTAAACATTTTTCTAGTCGAAGAAAATCTGTTAGGGGAAGGGGGCTGAATTTCCTTGTATTTAAACAGGACAGCCAGACCCTCAAATTGTTGGGTTTTGTATAAATGACAAAAAATTATTTAGATAGATACTCGTTACGAAAAAAAAAGTAAATGGGACTGTGACGGATATTTGTAGGAGGCGTCATGGATAAATTGTTTTCTACAGCTTTAAGGTTTTTTTGTTCTTTTCATTGAAAGACTTTAAATTGAAGCTTAATATAATCTCTTGATTTTCTTTCGGATTTATCAAGCGTTCTCAACATAATTAAAGAAAAAGTTTAAGTGTTTTATGTGACATCAGTGGATAATGTCTGTAAAGCAAAACCTTTCCCAAGATATGTAGCAAGCTCCAGAGGATGGGCAATCTAAAAAGGTGTGAAAATTGAACTGGAATTGTAAAAATAATAGTCAGGCTCACAATGTGGATCTTCGTGATCACATTAACAGCTTATTCACTGAGCAAATGTCTTTACCATATCTGCTATTCATTTAAATTAGTGAATCTTAGTAAAGCAAGCTTTAAACATATGAAGTGTTGCCTAGAGGAATTTTTCGAGAAGAATTCGAGATGCAACTTTTTTTTTATGGTTATTGGTGTTTATGTTGTGTAAGAGGTTAACTCGAAGGGAGTTCCCAGTCTAAAAATTTGTGTTAACATTTTAGAAGAAGAGATTCAATCTTTGTTAACTCTCATTTCCCAGCAAATATTGTACTGATGGAGTTTCAAGCCAAGACGTTAACTACCACATATTGAAAAGTAAAGTGTGTTTTCGAAAACATGGATAACATTTCCAGTTAGTTTTAACACCATGTTCTGTAATTTTCTTGGGTACTACTATAAAGCAGGAAAGTCAAAGTCACAAATAATTTTTATAAATCCATGCCAGCGGCAATATTCCGCCCAAACCATATTTCCAACAATTAACTTTTTGAGAAAAGAGCAGAAGAATTGATTTTGACGAAATAATCGCTTCGTGATGATAGGTGTCTGCTATCCAAATGTTCCAAAACAATGTTTAAGGCATCACACAACAGTGCATACCATTGAAAAAATCCGCGGTAATTCTAAAAGAGGTCGAAGATTTCACTTCCAAATTGAATGGTTTACATCATTTTTCCAAGTCAGACCCGTACCACCTTTTCGTAGATGTCGAAGTCGAACATTTTTAATCGAGATCTGAACTCAAATATTTGGTCGATGAAAAGATGAAAAGTTGAATATCGATTTAAGACTCACTGATGTTTCGATGTTATACTTGGTTTAGTGTGTTGATTTAACGGGTCGGCCTAAGAGTTATCGCAGTTCTCGCAAAGCGTAAGATCGATTTTATTGTACATCCTATTGTAGAAATAAAGAAAAAGTCCGATTGGCCAGTGTACAATCGCTTGAAATCTCAACAAACCGTCAAACCTTTCGCGATTTTATGTTCCTCAACATTTTATCGGTGATTCTGTACCGATGACAAGAAGCTTTCATAAATGTCTAGTGCTCGTAGTGTAGGCAAGCAGTGCAACTGCGGAGCAACTCAAAAAAGAATCAGAACATGTGAAGTGCGCGACGAGGAAAAATAATTTGAAAACTTAACGGAAATGGTAAAAAGAACGTAGTAGACCAACAGAACGTGAGCAGAAATTTACACAGTTGATTTTAAGGGGCATGTTTATATTTGGAGTCTCTGTCAAACCCGACACAGTACCGCTGCTGCGTAAAGGTCAGAAGCAATCTCACCAAGGCATTTGGTTTCAATACAGGACTTATACTAGATAATTCTTACTTATTTACTTCAGGTGGTGCTACTGTCTGGGGTGGACTTGTACCTTAGACAACAAGGGTCTGCAGCCAGCTCAATCCTTCGCTAGCTACCTCCAGTTTCATAATCTCAGTTGGCTAAGGTCATAGGAAAAGAATTCTTTGCATACCATATTATTTCACACAATTTAAACTTTATGGGAAGTAAGAACAGCACCTACGCTTCAACCATTACTCTCCAAATTTTGAGTGATTCATCGATCAAGTCGTTGTCGCTTGGCAAAATCTACTTACTATTGTAGGCCGTAGATTTTAGCACATTTTCCTTTCTTGTTGACAACATACCCTCTGCTTTTCGATCTTTTACAGTTAAACCAATCCAAAAATGATTTAATTTTTTACGAAATTTCTATATACATAATTCTGGTCCTAAAATATACAGACTATTAGGATTGTAAAGTTAAGAGCAAGCAACGTACAGTTGACCGTGCGAAAAAACTGGGGCTCTCACTTGAACACCGTCAGATTTTAGCGACTTATTTATCGTCATGGCAAAGCAAACGCTCACAGGAATCTATACTTGTTTAAATTGAAATGGAAAATTATTGTTGTTGTTTCATCTACACCACAATCCGTTAAAATGTCCACCTCAACTTTGCAATTTGATCACTGTAAATCGGGATCCATTGCGTAATTTCGATGAATTTGAGGACCAAAGATGCATTATCGTAACACCGACTTAAAAAGTAATCCGATGTAGACGAAGATCGTTGGCAATTAAAGAATTTAGAAACTCTCCCGGATAATTATTGGCACAATTTTGCTTCACTATTGTGATAATCAGCGTGTATATCAGTAGCTCGTTCACTCCTTTAGGAACTATTTGATCTGTACAATACCTATATGTATGTAGACGAAGCGAAGAAGTTCCCTTCACGTAGAAATAATTTTTCCGTGCTTTTCTAATAGGTACGCTTGAAGATTCATTTCTGCTAGAGTTCCTTCACTCACGTTCAACAACATGGTAGAATCGGTGAACGGTGAAAGAGAGGATCATTTTGGTGAGGCATATACCTCGTCAGCTTGCGTACCTTGGGCAAAAGAAAAGTGTAGGCTTGCCCATAAACTGATTGGTTTGGCGGGTGTTCTACAGCTTCTATTGCTTTCTTTCACTCATTCCATACAATTATATAGCAGTTCTGAAACACGTTTGCCCTATCACTCATTGTGAGACACGGCAAAAACGAGAGTTTTATTGCTGTTCATGTCTTTAGAGTTTTAAGCGTTACGAGCTGGTAATCCGGCAGTCATTGATGGACCCAAAGTCTGTAATCTGTTTTTACCACCGATATCCTGACAATTTATGCCGATATTTGACCTACAACTCTACTGGGTTTGAAAATTCACAGAACATCAATGTTGCAGGAAGCAAATGTCGCCTTCTACTGGAACTGTAGCTCACGAAAACATCCGCGAAAATTTGGTCCCCGTCGCAGTAAAGTAATTCACCCGTTCTTCAGCCTGCAAGAAACTTTGGGTACACTAAGTCATCAAATATCAAGTAATAGGCACAAATAAAAGCATTGTCTGTTATTACAGTGCACCGTGTATATCCTACCCAATGTAGATATTGGCCTTAATATAAGTGGATATTGTAGAGAATTTTAGGGGCGATTGGTATTGTTAATCTTTTGGAGACGACCATCACACGTGTGCGAGACAATGTTTTTTTTTATCACATCTGTAACTTACAGATGACAACAGAGTCTTAGCTCCTTATGTTTGCTTGCTAAACGTAGTCAGCTTTGAAATATTTCAGGGATCCGATGAGATGGTACACTCGGTAGATCTTCAATTATATCAATGTACAATGGTGTGGAATCTGTCTGTTATCTAGTGGTACTGCTGGTCATATTCCTTCCGACTTTCGATAGCTTAATGTTGCCAGCTACATCAAAAGACTTGTCTCATTGAGTGTGAAAAGTAAGATAGCAGTTAAATATGTTTTTTAAGGTGCTAATGGTGGACTATAAGCTATGACTCCTAGGCTCTATCTTTGGAGTAGGTTAAAAAGAAAATGCATTTTTTAATGTTTATTTGACCATTTAAGTTTTTTGTTGATTACCATTTGTGCTCATTTCGTGGCATTTTCCATGGTTTTCCTCAGAAATTCAGGTTCTTTACTTCTTAACGGATGTTCTCCTTGAAGATTGTCAACTTAAAATTGTCAAATCGGACGATCTTGCGGGTCAGTAGCGATCGCCAAAACGCGATATTTAAAGGAATACGGCTGTTTTAGAATGTTGGTTGTGGCTCGTGCACTTGCTTCATTTTGCCAGCACCACATGTCCTTCAGTTCCAACTCATCCAATTGAGGAATAAACATGAATAAATCATTGATCAGAGCCATGATCAGTAGGGCTCATAATCCACAGTGATCCAATGACTTATCCAGCGCAAACAGTGACTTTGATTGGATATAACGGTTCTTCGTACATGACTCGCAATTTTTCAGTGTCCCACAAGTTTTGTTTGTTCACGTATCCACATATGTAGGTGGAACCGGGTTCGTCAATCATGATTATTTTTGACACAAAATTGTCTACTGTATTAATGTTGTTTTAGCATATGTTTGCTTCACTTATATAAAAACCGAATTTCATTAGCAACTTTCGCTTCAATACTCAAAACAGAATGATTCACGAATTTTCGTGATCGTTCAATCTCACCAATGTCAGCCACGTGTGCATCCTTTGTGCGAGTTTTGTACAAATCTTTTTAGGCGGATTGTTAAAAAGTCACAAGACAATGAAACAGGAACCTTTCCTGAGATTGAACGTTTCGGTAAATTCATTGCCCACAAGCGGCAAAATTCTCTATAGTCAACTTTAACAACCTGACAATTAGCAGGGATGTCAAAACTTAAAATTGCATTGTTTAGCTCATCCCATGCAAGCTGGCATATGTGACTTAAAAGTCGTTCTAAAATATAAATTCCCAAATTCCTGAGTTTTCTGTGGTGCTTAGTGTAAATATTTAATCTATGTTGGACTCTCGTTACCCGAAACCACACTGATATGAACTAAACAGATTGTTCATGAATGGTGTCAGAAACCAATACAATAAGACAGAAAGATCTCTTAGCCGATATTACTCGTAAGGAGTGTTATTTCTCTTTAGTTGGGGTAGTCTATAGGATCAGACAAACGATGCTAAGTTGTTGCTTCCTCTGGCCATATCTTAGAGATAAGCTGGTATATGGTGCCAGCCAGTTCATCTTTAGCTGTTTTATGCAGTAGAAGGAATCCGTTTGCGCCAGCAACTTTACTAGAAATAAATTTGGATAATGGTACCTTAACTACGTCTAAGGAGGTATAATTCCCTGCCGTTTTCGCACTCTATCAATAATGAATTCTGCGTGAAAGCTGTGTTTTGACCATCATTGCCGTTATTAAGTCTGCCATATTCTCAGCCACTCTACGCCTACATGTTCATCTGCATCTGGATAAGCTTCCTTTCTGGCTTTGAAATCATACAAAAAATTCGAATAAAACAGATAAACTGATAAAACCTTCGAATGTTATTTCTGCACTAGTATTTTTTCATTTTCTCGATCGTCCTCTTCTGAATACTCCCAAAAATATTTCACATCGAAACCGATCATTCGATAACAATTACCATCAATGATAGGTACGTATGTACCCAGAAAAAAATATTTTCCCTTTTGACCAAACGCAACTTATTCAAAACGCGCTTCACTTTCAAAAAACTTAATTTTTTCAAAGATACTCGCATGCGCATGCAATTTCCAGCAGCCCCGCGCTTTAATTGAACCCACCCACAGTCTTCCCATCGTATACTCTATCTACAATATGTATTTACACATACCCGCATGTATATATATTGTAAAATTTAAAACCTTTCAACACACTTATCACTCTTTCGTCAGCTGTCTAATGACAAAATTTAATTGCAATTCTTGCAACGAACTCGGCATTTATCACACTTCAGTTTCCAACTGTGCCGGCGTGCTGAAGTTTAAAGTTTCTGCCTGTATGTTCGATGCCATTTTAGTGTCACGACCTACATCGGACATATTCTTGAAATGTCGCCCCGACAGCCCAGTGTAACGAGCATTTACCACATTCTCCACCATTGTTGTGGCACACCTCACTGCTGCTATAGTCTCAACCTGTTTAATATTCGACACGTCATTCAGGAGCAATCCACTCGAACCGCCATCGGCAAGGGTGTGTGTTATGCAGCGTGTATACGAATGCTATCTATGCATGCACAAACGATAACCAAAAATGAACTAGAGTCCATGTAAGGACTTCCATTCAAAAGTGGAATGCATATTCCCCGAAATGTCGCCTATATACGATGTCTACACTGTATTTTGTCGCCTGAAAGTATGTATAGTCGTGGTAGCTTGGGTTTGTTTACAGTGGGCGTTGCACGGCAGAGCAACCATCCATGACACTTGGTAATGCGCAAGGGAAGAATGCGCTTTGCCACCAGCCACCATCGAAAGTCAATCCATTATTGCCAAATTTGCCAGACCACGCCCTGACACATCTTCCAGGAGTACATAGGTTCCATCCACATGGCATACGAGTACGAGTTTACTCTAAAGCACCCATGATTTACTCCGAATGACTATTAATAACAAACACGCACAAATAAGCACAAATACAACTAAAAATGCAGATGTGCGTCAACTTGTTGGCGAACTCAAATCCTTTTTGAAGACTTCGATCCTTCGAGCACATACGACTTAGCCATATAAGGGAGCTAAATAAATTCTTCGGTAATCAGGTGATACCATCATCGTGGAGCGAGGATATTGCTGAATTTTCATTGCACCTTCGGATTCCTATATTTCACCTGTGCAGACGGAAAACAAGAGACTCGTTCCTTTTGGCCGTCGGATGTCGGATATCGTCAAACTGACGACATGGCATATCCCCTTTTTGGGGGATAGCGCAAAGCTATTAAGACTACCGCCGTGCCGTAGGGATATCATTGCTAAATAGCTCAACGCGACGAATTAGTAAAATCTTTAAAAATTACATTATGCCCGAAAAGGTTCTGAAAATTCTCAGCTACCTTGCATTTTAGATACAAACGTGCATGGAGCCTGTCGAATAAAGTCTCCTCTTTTCCTTTTTAATTTTTTTTTTTGTTGGTTGATGCCAACCAGATCCCTATCGGGTATACTCGTATCTACTGTGCTCGCAGAGACAGATACAGACCGACCGACCAACCAACCGACCGCGACGTGTGGTTGACGATGAAATTATGGAGGAATCTCTAATTCCGATGCCAATTTACAAAATAAATATATTCCCGCATCTTGACGAGGATTTATTTATTCGCACTGCCAATTTACTTTTTTGATAGTGTAGGGAGAAGAAACAGTGGTAAGCAAAAGTTTCTGTTCTATTAGTGACAATTTTTTTTATACCAAAATTTGACTTTAAGGGACATTTAGTATTGCTTTATTAGTACGAGGAGCTTCATAATGGAGAATATTAACAATGTATACAGGTATTATTATTATTATTGTTTTTTTTTTGCCTATTCACGAGTAACTTAACCCTCAAGAGGTTTTGACTACTCTTAAAATGACCACAAGTTCAAGGTGACTTCGATAAAACCAAATGATATTGCAATAACCGAAAGTTAAAGATAAATTTTCAGAATGAGAGTTCCCTGATAGGGACCTGGGTATCACCTTTCATGGTGGGAACGATGATTTCAAAGGAGTTTCACTGACAATGTATGGTTTGAAAGCAACCATGCCTTTGAAAATGAATTGCTTAAAAGAAGACGCAATAGATATGTTTCGGATTGATTGAAAGGGATGCAATTTTAACGATAAATACGTTTATATCTGTAAATGTAGATGCGGGTTAAGTTTTACAATTTTAATTTTGTGGCGAACTTACCGCAGTTTACTCCGTTTCACTTTGAAAGCCAAATGACAATTAATTGAACGAAAGGCAGCTCGATCGAAAGAGACAGCCAAAGGAAACTAAACAAATGTCAGTCAAAGAAGAATGGGAATAAGACTGCGTTCACAAGTAAAGTATGTATTGATGTTACTATTTCGGAGGGCATTCTGCGACAAGACAAATAGCGGGTGGCAATCTGAGGGAGCTAAAGGCCGTCAATTCTGATCAGTAAGATGCCGAACTGCAAGTTTTATGGTCGATTGCGAGGCTCGATCGAATTGACCTACTGATGTTAAGTCGTTTGACGCTATAGAACTGATCAGTCTGCTCGGTATGTAGTTGTCCTGCAACCGGGTGCCGTGACTCACAGAATGAGGAAAGTATTAGTTAACCCTCGACCCTTCATCAAAGAAAAAGTTCGTACCTCACACACGACTTTGAATCTGGAATGTGCCTGAGCCTTAACAGAATGTACCAACGTTAAACAATAGTAATATCTGTTCGGAACATGGGGGCCTTTGCCCAACTATCAAGACTTTGCCATTCAGTGGCATAGGATACAACAAGTCTGGTCTTATTGCAAAGGCAAAATCCCAACAGGACTTACAATTCGGTATCATGGGCTACGTCTTTTTAATACGTCGATATAAGGGATCATTTGTGACCCGTCGGAAATCTAATATTGTACCATGGGAGTGGAAGCTCCTGAAACCTCGATTTTAATAGATGCAGGATGTAAAGGCAAATAGAAAATAAAAATAGCAGGGCAAATTTAAATGCAAGCAATGGATTCAACAAAAAAATATCATTGTCTAGATTTCAATTTAAAAATAACAAGTTTGCCAAGTTCTTTTATCCACCCGACTCCCAAATTTTAATTATCGTCAGTTTTTTCTGCACCATTTCAGACATGACTGATCTTAACCAGATTCCTCACACTCACACTCGTAACATTCTAAAATTCTTCGGTTATTCTTCATACCAGATAAAAGTGCAGCTGCGAAGCAATTTTTCGTAACCACTTCCGGCTTCTTATTCTGACAGTCCCTTTGGAGCAGAAATCAACATCAAGAAATAAGATAAATCGTCAGAATTGAAAGTTCTTTAGTTGCAATTTCGTTAAAAAGTAAAACAATTTTCAAATTGAAATTGAAACTTTAAAAAAAAATATATGTAAAAAGAAAAAAAAAAACGTCATAAGCAAACGCGCTAATATTCTTAAAATTACTTTTCAATGATGGAAAACTCGTGAGACTTAATCTACAAATTAAAAATTACTTGTGCTTAGCCGCTTTTTGTTTTCTGGCTAGATCGATGTAGCAGTAAAGCTCTTATAGTCCTTCTACAAAGCCTGTCAATGCAAACGTGACCGAATTCCTTACGAAGAATTTTTCTCTCGAAACGGCAGCAAATATCCTTATCCGCTTTCGATAATGCTTCAGGACCATGGGTTGATCGAGATCTTACTAGAGTTATTTTAGTTGTTCGGGATAGGTTCTTCATTTTCCAAAGCGGTTGGCAAGAGTTATTCTTAGTTTTATTTTTGCTGAATTTGGCAAAATTGATAGCAGTGCCAATGTAGACAGAGTTTGGACACAGAAGACAAAGTTAATGGCTTGAAACAACTCTAATACAGGTCAATCAGGTTGTTTGCGAAGGGTATCACAGGGGACTTGTACCTCTATAGCAACTGCAGTTAAGGAGAGTCCGTTTTTGTGAATCGGGCAGACGATACTTGGATTCTATTCTTAAGCCATACACTCTCCTGACCAGATATAAAAAATGATTTAGCGGGTGCTCTCCATAAACTCAAGTCAAGTTTTTGGTCAATTCTGTCAATATAAATTTTATAACTCTACTTTTTATCTTAGATCGCGCGCTTCTCGTGCTCTCTTTCTTTTTCTGAAGTAGCCGATGTTCTTTTTGGTTCTTTTGCTCGGAGCGGCCCTCTGTTTTATTTTTAAGATGCATGTTCTTGGCGGCATTTTTTTCCAAACCAGGGCCTTATTGCGGTATCTGATGACACGTTGGCAACGATGCGACTGGTCTTTGGTACTTGATGCTGGTGGCATAGGGGTTGTTGAAGGATTTCTGGGGAAAATTCTAGCAGTCTCTTGTGATTAGAACTCTTTTTTGGTGTGGCGCTTGGGAAATCCGCATTCACACCTTGACTGTAAAAATCAATGTTGGCTGTCCGGAACGTTCAAACTTCTATAATAATGGAGACATTTCTTACGTTTACTGCAATATTATCAATTTTATTTAGCGTTTCATGACCATTATTTAGGGTTCCATTATACTTTTGTCTTGTCAAAGAGCGCGTAGAAATATTCTTTGGTGGCTTTGTCTTTGCGTTAGCTTAAAGGCTTGTGTCAGCAAACTTAACCTTGGTGCGGATAGTCGCAAGTCGCTTGCTCATGTGTCTTAAGTTCAAGACTTCTTGCCTTAGTTTGCCGCAAATGTCACATAGTATAGTTTATCATCTTCCTTATATCCATCTCATCCCATCACTCTTCCTGGATGGCAGTGATATCTGTATGATAGCAGTCAAGGGCCTCTGTTAATTGCTTTGCTGCACGTAATCATATAAGGTTTCGAATATTCCACGTATAGATCCAAAGGTCATTGTCGACCGAAAAAGCGCTGTTAAAGCACCCTATAGTAATTACATACCAGTAGATAGAAAGAAAATATAGGTACTATAGAAGATATCACAATTTTTAGAAGTCATGGGCCTCTGCACGTGAATCCGAACATTCCAGGCGGGGATCCGAGGGTTGCTGTCCCCATTTAATTTCTGTTTCATAGCTTTGTTTTGTTTCTTTTTCGTAGTTAGAAAGTTACCTCGACACTAAACTAAACTAAACACTTAACCTATTTCAAGTCCTTGCCTCATTCTTGAAAGAGCCTTATTATACTGAGCCCCAAATATGTCGAAGTAGGTTCGATAAAACTTCCTTTCAAACAGCTTTGGACCACACTGTTGGTTCCATTGAAGGGAACTTCTTTGTTTAATGTCCCTCTGTTAGATATTTGGGGGCACTTGTCCATCAAGTCAGCATGAAATGGCTCGTCTGGCATACAACTGCTGAAATTCACCCGGCTGAACTTGGGTTATTTCGAATGTTCGGGAATCTTTTTACAATCAGACTCAGCATTCGCTCATTGTTGGTTCACTATTAGATTTCTATCCAATTGGCACCATTTTAAGATGCTGGTGCGGTTTCCCAGCATAGAAGTCTTAAAGTTAAGGTAAATCCTATTGATAGCACCGATAGCAAGTTGATGAACATTTTCGAATGAAGAATGCTTAATTTCAAACTTCTCATTAAAACAATTATCCAAAATGTAGTACATAACTACACAATCACAATGCACGGCTTAAAGTTGACAAGCAAATCCATAATCTGTCAGACATTAATCGTTTTAAGTAATTATGTATGAATGGTCTAAAGTGTCAAAACCAATAACTTTTCTGCAACGTAATAAAGCATTTATTGAACCAAAATTATTTTACTTTATCATGGTTACCATCACTCTTAAGTCAATGGCCTTAAACTCAAGAAATTTAAAAAAGAAAAACTTTAAAATTGCGAAACGTCACAATGACAAGCAGAATTGTTCAAATTGAATTTGTTCAGCAAACACAAGGAACATACCAACGTTAAAGAACCCTTTTATTTAATTACGAAAATTCACAGATGGAGATGGTTAATGGTGGTAGTGGTGGTGTGGTGTTGGCAGAATAAAGAATTTGGATTACACCCTTAAAATTTTTTGTCAATTCATCCCCACGAAGAATATTCCTTCTCCGACGGTACGTCTGCGAAACAAGTGCCCATTGCATACGAAAATGGGTCAAAATAAGAGAAACCTCATCACAACTATTTATATACGGTAACATCAACAGCAAAGGCAACGTTAAATGCTAAGCATTAAACGGCTCTTAAAGCGGTACATCCAGTCGAAGGCAAATTATAGACCATTTACATGATAAATGCAATGGAACGAGTAATTAATGAACACATCCCTTAACAGTCAAATTACCCATGCACTACATTTCTTCAACTTTGATTGAAGAGCCTCAGGGCTGCCGGAGTGGGCAAAAACTACACACAACTCCGAGGTGACATAATTATCATCGTTCCCCCTATGGCTGATCAACTGGCTACTTGACTAAGTGTCATAATCCTCTCAGCTGCCGTGGCTTAAGAGTTTCTTGTTTTTTTTCTTCTGTTTTTTCGATTTTTATTCTGTCTTTCGGTTGTGTATCTTTTTTGTAAGTTGTTTCCAGTCCGGTCAATAAAAATACTTCCTGTGCAACAACTGTGTAGCAGAAGCAAATGCGCGAGGCATTAGCGATTGGCTCCCAAGGAACTATGGTGGGCCCAGTGCTGTTTGTTGTTGCCTTCTGAGTGATCTGACTGTGAGAATAGAAAATGGAGGTCTTATCCAACATTTGCTGTCTGTACTGTGTAGTTGGGCTGGATATACTTGCATTCAAAGTTAGAGTCGAAGTCAGAGTCAGAGTCAGAGTCAGACTCAGTGACCGATCGACCGCACGTTGTGTGTGATTGCTGAACTGGAATGACTTTGAATGATACTACTGCTCGCAGCCAACGACGCCGATAACTACCAATGGATGAAGGCTTACAGCGATGATGTTGATGATGATGATATTTGACTTCGATGTTCATCAGTTTGCCCTAATCACCTTGGCAATTAAATTCCCCCCGGGCTGATCCCTCAATAAATCTTTAACTTCTGAATGTGGATGCCACTATGGACGCGCTTATGGGTTGCTCAGTGCGGAATGGAATTTCTCCGTCATGAGATAGTGATAATATAGGCATTGATTAGTGTGAATATGTGAAAGAGCGGTGGTCTTTCATTGTGAAAGGATAGGGTATGGGTCATTACTAATTAACGGTGTAGAAAGTGTCACGCAAATATGACAAAAACTCGTAACTACTTCCCAAAGGCATTAAATATATTCCAGTCACTTGTCCAAGAATGAAAGAATCTTCCAACAGAGTTGAGAACGAATTTCTTACCGGGCGTGGGGAGACATCATAGCCACTATTTAATCTTGAAGGATCAGAACGTTCGTTCACGAATAATTTCTGTCACACTGACTTTTTAAGCTTTGGTCCAACATCTCTGCGATTATCTACTTCTTAAGCTATATGTTTGGTTTCCTAACTTGGTTTACTCAGATATTCTGAGATATTTCGATCTTAACTTTGAATTAGCAAGCTATCAACCAGATATACTTACTTACTTTAGGTGGCGCTACAGTCCGAGGTGAACCTGGTCCTCAATCAAAAAGCGTCTCAGCCAGCTCAATCTCCTGCCTCCAGTTTTGCACCGCAAGTTGGCTGAGGGCCCTTGTCATTTACGTGCGCCACCTGAGTCTTGGTCTTCCTCTGCTGCGCTGTCCCTTGGGGGCGGATTCGAAGACTTTTCGGACCGGAGCATTGGTGTTCGTCCGTTATACATGACCTTCTTAGTCGTTGGATCTTCACTCTTTTAGCTAGGTCGACGTCGCTGTACAGTCCATACAGTTCGTCGTTGCATCTCCTCCTCCACTCACCGTCAATGCAGACGGGACCGAAAATCACTCGAAGAATTTTCCTCTCGAAGCAGCCGAAAGCTGCTCTACTGTTTTTAATAATGTCCGTACCTTTGCGCCGTAGAGCAGGACTGGGATTATTAAGGTCTTATATATAGTAACTTTTGATGTTCGGGAGGGGGCTTCTTCGTCTAAAGAAGCAGAGATTGGCAAGAGGTATTCTTCGTTTGACGAAGTTTGCGCGTGAGCTTTGCACTATTCATTCAAGTATGATGCTAAAGATATCGCATGACAGCGTTACGCCTTGTCTCAATCCTTTATTGACATCAAAAATCTCGGTGAGATCTTTACAGACGGACGAGTTTGGCAGTGATGCCGAAACTACATTGCTCTATATAGCTCGTCTCTATAGATGCTGTCATACGAGGCCTTTAATTCGATGAATAGGTGGTGTGTATCGATCTGAAGTTCATGGGTCTTCTCCAAGATTTGCAATAGTGTGAGTATTTGGTCGATGGTGAACTTTCCCTGCCTGAAGCCACACTGATATGGACCTATTAGGTTGTTGACGAACGGCTTCAATCACTCACACAAATATGCAGATAAGATCTTGTACGCGATGTCAAGAGGACTGGTGCCTCTGTAGTTGGCGCAGTTCAGAAGGTCTCCTTCCTTGAGGATCGGACGAATAATGCTGAGGTTTCATTCATTGGGCATACTTTCGTCCGTCCATATTTTAGAGATGAGTTGGTGTATGCTCCTTACCAAGTCATCGCCTGCTGGTTTGAATAGTTCGGCGGTCAGGCCGTCCGCTTCGTCTCTGACGTCTCTGACGCTGGCCTGGCAACTACATTACGAGAATATTGCTGCAGTAAGAGAAAAAAATCGTTTCGTCTCTCCTCTTCCGCTCATAGAGCTCGGGAGCAGCTCTAGTCTCTCTTTGCAGTGCCGCATTGTGTGCTTTTTGGTTAGCTGCATGTGCTTGGTCGTGCAAAACCCTTCACATCAGAAGCGGCATCTCTGATGGCTAGTTAGCTGCTAGTTGTTCGGCTGCTCGTGGCCTGTAAAGGGATCTAACATTCCACGTGCATATCCGAAGTTCATTGCCCTTAAATTGTTTGCATGGGCTGTCAACAGTAGATCCGTCCGTATGCGAGGCTTGTTATTGCTTCGTATTTTTTGTATTCTTTCTATGGTCGGGTAGTTACTCCGGCGGCACAACCCCCAACCTGGGCGGCCAGTTCCATTTCTTGGTACCCCTTGGACGAGAGCTCGGTTGGACCGAAAGCCAGTAGCCCGTTCTGGGATGTGAGTGCTACCGTTGGTCCATTGAGGGCTCTTTGCCCATCATCTCTTCTCCAAGACCCTGACTTAGTCTCGGAAATCCTTACCGGCCTGAGATCCAAATATGTCGGAGAAGCCCGGGTAAGGCCTCATTTGTTTCGGGATTGTTACCAGTGTGGATTTCATCTGGGGAATTCATCCCCTGTCCCGTTTATAGTACCAGATATACCGAATTAACAATGGAGGAGCAAGGTCTGGGAAACATGATGGGTGCTGAAGGATTTCCCATTTTAACTCTTTCAGTTTTTGCAAGGTTTGTCAGACAACGTGGCCTGGCGTTGTCATGATGGTAGATGAAGCCTTTCGATAAGCCAAAACCAAGAGAGAGAGTTGCTCACAGTACTTATTCGCCATGATTGTTTCGCCAGGTGATAGAAGTTTAAAAAAATTACACCCCTGATAGCTTTTGCCATGGCTTCAATGCACCGTCACCTGCTATTTCGTTGCTTCTAGTCGATTATTACGACTAAATCAAAGAAAGGTGATATAGCCACGAAGATGTGATCCAGGCTTGTTTTTTGATAAACAATGAGGCTCCCACGTGTCGAGCTTAAGGTGAATTCAAATTTCGAAAAATAAAGAAATGCTACCTTTTTCATTAAGGCGGGTAATGAAATGAACTCAAGAACTTGTTAGAGTAATTACTTCATCTCCATATATGTACGTGCCTCAAATAATTTTGACGCTGGCCTGGCAACTACATTACGAGAATATTGCTGCAGTAAGAGAAAAAAATCGTTTCGTTATGTACGCCAATGTCAGGCTAGTGATACTCTTCATAGTTACCAGAAGCTGGTCAATAATTTGGTTGCAATGTAGCTGCGTGGGAGAGAGAGAGGCAGATTTGAAAATGTTTTATCCTTTAAGTCATAACTCAAAAATGTATGTATTCTAAGCTGCCTATTTTTGCTTAGATAATGACCCACGGTCGAAAACAAACAAAGGTCGTAACCCGTTCCCAAGTTATCAAACACGACAGATGGCAGGAGACAGATAAATAAAAACTGCTAAGGTATACCAGCTATCGCATACATTGCGTCGATTATGGTACTGACTTTATTAAAAATATAAATTTATATTATATATTTATTGCTTTAATAAGATTTCGGGAACATGAGCGCGCGACTAGGTCGAATTAACCGCAGCCTTGAGCTCCTATTTTTATACCGTACATCTGTGGATAAGATGGCGTCTCAATTGTGGACTTTCTTCGTTTATAATGCGCCAATTTCGCATGCTGACACAACCGTCTAAGTGAACCTCATCACGAACAATCTCGTTTTACCAAACGCACAACACACATGGTCTTCAATGGGTTTTAATTCTTACACGAGCTGGATCTTAAAGTTTCAAAGAACCTAGATCTTTTCACAAAATATACGATAAAGTGGATGCACCTTACTTCACTTGATGTACACGATAACGAATCGACTCATTCGGGACATTTTAAATAAAACGCCCCACAGGAGTAGCAATAGCTTCTTGGGTGTACACTGCACTATGTCTCCGTGGATGCATATTTCGAGAACGATCCATAGTTTTTGTAATTAATTATTCTATAAGTTAAATTTTTGACCAGTTTTTTATACAATTGGAGGCGTTTGTCGCTTAAACCATCAATCGTTGCTGATTTATTCACTTGATGTAGCCCCACAGAAAATAATCCAACGGTGTCATGTCGGTATCATGACCGATATCTCCGTTGATGGAATTAGGCTGAGTACGATCCTGTTGGAACCAAAGTGTCTTACAATGATGTCATGCAAATTCGGGAACGAAAATTGGTTGATCTTCCCATTTCGTCGGTGTCTATGAACAGTAGATAACTTGTGCGCCTCGTTTTTGAAGAAATGAACACCGAGGATGCCGCCAAGATACATTGTTCTAAATACAGTAGCATCTGGTAAACTTTTTGAGGATTGTCCTCGCTACAAATACGGTAATCTTGCATGTTTAATTAGACGTTTAACAAAAAATTATAATTAAACAAACAAACAATTTCTAGTTCATTTAGAGGCAAATCACTAAGCACCCGCACAACCGTCGGTGTGTGAGAATTCAAAACCGTCAATTGGGTGTATATTTTTACAATTATTCAAAATATATTATTTTCAGATGGCTAAAGGAGAAGAGTAGAACTTGTTGTTGTAGATTTTACCTTAATCGAGGCTCTGTTTGCGAAACGTATAGAGCAATTCATGAAATTAACCGTACACGTTACACGTTAATTTCATGAATTGCTCTATACGTTTCGCAAACAGAGCCTCGATTAAGGTAAAATCTACAACAACAAGTTCTACTCTTCTCCTTTTATTTTGGTTTTTACTCGTCCACATTCCTCAATGAAAATAGTCAAGAGGCGTCAAATTATAAGATCTTAGAGGCTCATTTACAGGTCAATTAAGCATCATTATGCGTTAACGGAAGTTGGTTGTAGCTTTATTAGGCTAGAACAACATCTCTTCCATATTCATGCCATTCAATCGGAAAAGGAAAGTCAGTAGTCATTAATATATACTCTATAGCGAAAACCCTTGGCCATAACACGTTGATAAGCTTCCTTGTTTTTTTTAAAAAAAAAATACGGTCTTATGACTCTACCAGCCCGCAGATCGCACGTAGCTGTGCATTTTCCGGGATATTAAACCGTTTTGATAATCTCATGTTGATTACCTTCGTTCTAAATGCCACAATTTTGCATATTGGCATACCCATTGTACAGAAAATAAGCCTTATAGCTACACAGTTTTTTTTCATAGAACAGCGGATCCAATGTCAGTTGATTTGGGGCCAATTCACTCAAATTTCGACGCAAACGATGTCATTCGGCACGAGCTGGTTTGTAAGCTGTCAAACCAAGATCATTGCGTAGAATATTTCAAAGACTACTGCCTACTACTATTTGCAAATTATCTTTTACTTTTCTTATCTTTTGGAAAGACAAGTGATAGATAAGGACTAAACGCAAAGCCCAATCTAGGAGTAAATTTTTCTAGATATAGGAAATGAGAATGAAACAGATAAATATGTGTGTATGAGAGAGTGAAAGACAGGGAGGTTCAAATACATTAATAAACTCTACTAATACTTTTGCCACTCCTGGCAACACATTTTCGTAGAGAGGGTCACACAGCCAGGGACAAAACAGTTTTTGTTGGAACGTCCAAAATCTGGAAAATTTTCTATCTATCTATGTTAGTTCATTTATTCATGTATTGCAATTTTCCAGCTTTCTTTTTATTAATTTTAGTTTTGCGAGGAGCCCGTTTAGCTATTTATATGGTATTATTATCTTGAATCTTTCTCTTCCTAGGCAATCGCTACAACTAAGACTACAGTATAATATATAATATTTGGTAGTTTTTAATATTCCAAATGCAATTCTTATTTTACAAACTATACACCCTTTTAACCTCTCCCCAGGGAAGCGACACTGTTCTAATTGTTTCCCTGAAACTATCCCTTTTACAAAAACCACTGTCAAAGGACCTTCCCAAAACTAACAGCAATTGTGTATGGGTATACTGACTCCCACTTTGACAACTTTAACTTATTGAAATCTGATTTAAGGTTACAAATTCGCCGGCAAGAGGCAAAATTACTCATATGCATCCACCCACACTCACTCCCCATCCACCCCAAACTGTTTACATTTGTTTCGGTGTGCTATACCTTCAGTCCTGATTTATGTGCTCATTTGACTGGTTGTCCTTTTTTGTGAGCATGCTAGCAACATAACAGCAAACGTTTCAATGTAATTGGCAAACTATCCGTTTGCTCAGCAAAATCCTTTACGGATCTAAATCCATATCCTGATGGTCTTGGTTCCTGATGGCATTTTGGCTCTTTTTACATATATTGAATTATTAGTATCGATACTTTTTGAGAGAGAGAGAGTACGATTTGAATTACATATTCTGGCCACATGCTGCGATTAAATTGTCTACTTGGCCGTTTCACGTGCAGGAAGACCCTCACATCCTCTAAGTTGATCAGTGATTACGAGATAAAATAGCATCTCTCAGTCCTTAGGAAAGCATTCAGTGTTGGACACTCTAGAAAAGTCGATTCCTTTAGACTGAACCGCGACTTGGCTAAACGGAAGTTTTCCTAAAATTTATTCCTTCGACTGATTTTTATGCTCGAAAAGCAAATAAAAATTTCATTCTTAAGATTTTTTTCAGTTCTGGAGGCGAAAAGCATTAAAAACAAATCAGCGGAAATTGCCGAATCGATTCAAGTGGCGGCGGGTGTATGAATTCATGTTCTATTTATTGGCACTGGAGTCACTTTATCCCTAAGAGATGTGTTTGATTTGCTTAGTTGCCTTGTGATTAACCGAGAAGGTGGGGGGGACAACTATCTGATGTTAAACGAGTGACAAACAGGTGTGCATTGAGATATATTTTTTAATCGATTTGAACTATAAACCTTTAATATTTTAGGGGTGAAAAAGAGAAATGTGTTTCAGAAGCCTTTCGATTTTTTATTTTCTTTGTCATCTCCTTCGGTGTTTTGCTTGGTTGGTTTACTTCTTCCATTTTTTCTCATTTATTTCGGTTACAAAAATTAATACTTTCATAAAAGTATATCTGCGAGGCTTAGAGCTTTTCTGTCATGTCAAATTAAACTTGAGCTTAGTTTAATTCCAATGCATCATAAGGTATTCAATTGAAAACTTATAATATAAACGAATACCTCATACATTAAGGTATTAATTTTTTATTTTTTTTGATAATTCTTTGGTGTAAGAACGGAATAATTCTTTAATAAGTTTTCGTTTCATTTAATATTGTATGAGAACTGTAAATTAGCTCCCTTCTGCCGTAGCAGTTGTACATTATTGAAATTTAGGGCAGACATCTTGCTCGTCTTCTTGTGTTCGAAGTACTTTAGCGCTAATGATCTTCTTTAGGATGCTTCATTAAAGTTTTTGCAACTTATTGATAAGAGTTACCGATATGCTTCGCTAAGCAAGTAGCCCATATCTTAATTTGAATTCCCCAAGCGTAGATTATGTATGTTGTTGTATCTGTGGTGTCCACAATCTGTCCAGTAATTTGGCAGACATGGTTTTTGAAAATCATTAAAAACAAAGCTAATCTGTAGTTTTGTGGTGCAGACCTAGAATGTGTATCATTTCTATCTGCGAGGAGTTTAATATGAGACCATTGTCGTGCCACCACTAAACTGCCTTTTCGAATCCCTTTTGAAGTATCTGCATTGCGGAAGCAAGACATCTATGTCGGATCATAAACAAAAGCGAAATGATGGATTTCTTTAAAGACACTAACTTAAAAGTATAAATGATAAAATATAAATAAATAAATGCAGTAAATTCCCCTAATAATTGTCCAGTGCTCTTACACGTTTAGTAGTCATGTTGCCTTTTTGGATAGTAAAATTTCTTCCACATGTCTGAGTAGTTGTTTCATCACACTTTTTTATCACGAGAGGATTGATATGGGCCTATAGTTACCAAGAATACTTTTCATTCCGCCTTTATGATACTTTTTATCTGGTACAGCTAAAGATCAAAGAGGAGGTGACATCAGAAGGTGATGTGGAAGTACTGAAATGGACTGTACCAGTGCACATTCCCCTTCAAATTTGTTTCGGTGTATTCAAGAGAGAGTCGGCACAGAACAAAGGCCATTTTCCTAAGATGATGTCTAAGCGGGGAAAAAGCAATAAAGAACTCAATAAATATTTTTCCTTTTATTTATTATTATTTTGAAATTTATTGGCATGTCTTAAGGCAGCTTGTGCGTTCTAGTAAAACAGTAGTTGAGATTTCCGTTCCACGCGCGTGCTCCGCCTGAGATTTGTTCGGCCTTTGCTACTAGGTTAATGGGAGTAAGACTCGGAAACTTTTGGACTGGAGCTGTGAATCGCTTAAAATTGCTCGGTCATATCAGACGTTAAATCCGCAGCCGCCTGACGTCGCTGTATAGCCCGTACAGGTCCTGTCAATACGAACAGGACCGGAAATCACACTCAGTATAAAAAGTCAAGAGTTTTGTATAAAACTAGTCTGGTTTTTGGCAAACGTATTTCTGGACTGTTTGTTCTTCCTTGTAATTACGGAGCGAAGGTAGAGCAAATTCGTTTCTACCTTGAAGTTGTAACTGCCAATCGTTACGTTTTAGCAAAACCTTTCGACTTCTGTCATCGTCTACCATCGTCAATACGCCCAAAAGTTTCATTGTATTCTGTATTCTCTAAATGCAAAGGTTAATTTTTATCTGGATAACAGGCAAACCACAATAGAACTAAGGGCCATTAATAGAGATGAGGCACCTGCCTTGAAAAGCTGGCCAGGGAATTCATTGTGAAAACACCTCTATCTCCGGAGAACTATATTTATGTGATTTTATTGTATGTTGAAAACTACTTACTTTACTGAAGCTGATTTATCTCTTTGACAAAATACTGATGTGTGATGAGGTTTTTCTTATGTATTCTCTGGCATGTACCTTAAAAGCGGGGAATGGTTCCAATATCTGCGATTGAGAAGAATTTTTTACGGACAAATTTTACTGCTGATAATGATAGTATCAGGATTTTTTCGAACGTTCTTCATGTGTCCATTCTAGTTTGATATTTTTGATGTTGCAAAGCAGTGCACCTTTAAGCGGTGTTTATTTATAACAAGGAGTTAGATCTCAAAAACTTGATTATCTTAAGTGCAACTGTCGAACCAATACCTTTTACATAAGTAATACATATGGAAGCAAGTTTGCTTTGTTTGTTAATTTTCACGGAGATCGAACTTTTTCTAAATATGATCAAATTTAATTTGTTTATAAGGGTTTTGATGTTATCAGGGGTCTTCAGAAATTCGCAGGGAGCGCTTTGTTTGCAGCAGATTTTTTTTAATTCTGCTGACGAGTTGGTGCTGGGCTTTTCCAACAATTTGCTCGGTTAATATGCAAATCTTTATGTGTTCACGCATATCAGAAAAATTGATAAACTTTTCCATTAGCTTAAGAAGCATTGTGGCGAAATTGAATTTCTTGAAGGTCTTCGGGTCAAAAGGTGATCTGTAACTATCATTATAAAATATAAGAGAACTAATATCCAGATTATTCCATCTATTTTTCAATCAACGTACTACAGAGTAAAATCGCCTTCTGATCCGTATCATAGAGAAATTCCTTCGCAGTCAGAAAAATGGAAGTCTATTTGAAATATTCGTAACATACACATATGTATAAAGAAGATGAGATTTTCAGCAAAATTTGTGTCAGGTCCTTGTAAATTTGCGATTAAAATGTAATAGGAACACAACGCACTCTTTAACTTCCTTTATGATCTGTCAATGTTTTATGAACCACGTGAATTCACTTAGCTTTAAAGCTTATTTCTTTTTATTTTCACAATTATTTCCTTATTCCATGCAGAAAGGAACACTTGCACAAAAATTATATAAGCCCATTGCTCCTTATTTTTTTATTTTAACATAACTCCAGTCTTTCGTAGATAGATGAGTAAATGCTTTAGTAATAAAGTTTTTACTGTATGAAATCATCACATTCGTGCCTAGTAAATAAAACCGGATACCAATACTGTCCAGGTACTCATAAAAACACTGCAGTAGTTACCGTCATAACCTTCATACTAACAGTGTAAACAAGTGGTTCAACTTTTACCTATAAAATGTAAGATCTAAGCAAAAATAAAGTGTCTAGGTAAAATGCGATTTAGCAGTGTATTTCTGTCGATCTGTCACAATTCCACAGTTTATTTAGAAGCATACGTTCGGTTAGGTGGCTGCAAAGCCACCGGAGCTCGATAATAAATGTATCCACCTGGCCGTAGTATAAACACTCAATTGCGGGACTTAACCTTTTGCATTAGAAATAGCGAAGATGCAGTCGATTTTCTGCCGCGAAGGAAGTTCCTTCGTATCTACGTGTGCAAACATTCTACCCTTGTAAATCATTTTCTTCAATTGTTTGGTGAAGTAAGTCGTTACATAAAAAAGTCACTCCAAAGAAAGGAGCAAATGGGTAGCAAGCTGCGCTTTGAAAAGTCCATTTGTAACTGAGGTACTTTACAGCCTAGTAAAAGCAAATGCAACAAATTTAGTCTGCTTTTCAAGAAAGCGCCTATATGCTTGCTTCATTGCAAAAAGCACATTTTCATCATTTAACACAAGAATCAGGGCAGATATATCTGTACCTTATACCAGACCGTTTCAGTACTAATAGCCACAAAAAAAAGCCACAAACCGATGTGCAAGCATAAAGAAAGTAATGTATCGGAAGATGGAAATCAAAAAGGACAGCATGTCACGCATTAATGTGTACGTGATCTGAGACTTAGCGCATACAGAGACGCACCGGGTACTTTTTCACAAAAACATCTAAAAAGAGACGTACGCCAAAATTGAAAGCCTTGCTCTGAGAGTATGTGAAGTACGGCCAAAACATATGTACTTCTGAATCATTCCGATATGGTGAGAAGTCGTCTACGATACCGTTACCCATATCTACCTTATTTCTGCGAGAAAGGTTTCAAAACCTCGGCGAAAGTATATAGTTTTACAGCCCTTCAGCAAAACACAAATAAACCTTGGACTCAACTACTAAACCTTACGTCATCTTACCTCAGTACGTTCCTTGCACCCGCTGTAATGTAGTTTTACACTGATTTAGTTTATTCTCATACTATGTTTCAGCCTGCTTCGTAATCATGTATGAACGATTGTTTATTCTCCTTGTATGTGTGTAGTCTAACCCTTTATTCCCAATAAACAAACTGATTTCTTTGACCAGAATATTTGTTTGCTTGAATACTTACCCACCTTGTTTTTTTTTCAGACTTCACTACCGTCCTACAGAAGATACAATTCAATTAGTGCGCCCAGAACAACCACAAAAAACTCAAATCGAATACAACTTCGTAGCTTGCAAACTTCTAGTGAAACTTATTCGTTCATGAATTACTCGTTCCCTCATCTGTATCCGTAACCAAGTTTTATTCCCAAAAGCAAATTCAGATTTATCGTTGCTGGTTACTGCATTTTCAAATGGTAAATGGTCTTGGCTAAAACTAATCACCACCGACCTCTGTGATATACCGTACACCTCCTTAGTGCTTCAATTGGACATCAAGTCATCTCCCATCCAATGGAGAAATTGTACATAAATCTCCAATGTTTTGAGCCATGATATCTCGAATGCTTTGTTGGGAATGCCGTTGGGTGGGACCGAACCGAAATTTCTTGACCACAAAATTATTAATTTAATTTGTAAGTGCTTATCTTGAGAACGGGTCAGGGGTACCCGTAGTGGTGAAAAATCGTTGACCAAACACCCTGGAATTTATATGCGACAATATTTCATCTCCCTCAGAAAGATAAGGCAAACCCAAACTTGAACCCTTGTTACTTGAAATTTAGTAAACGACAACACGACGACATTGCGCCCTCGTCGGTTTTTGTTCGAGTCATTAACTCTCAATAGAAGAATCCCAATGATATGAGTCAGGTTCATCAACTGGATTTTGATTTTGGTTCAGCCAAACCAATGGTCGCAATGAGCTTGAAGATCCATAAAACCTGCCTACTAATTGACTTGTGTCTAATAAAGACAAGAAGTTATGACATTGCGCGTCGTCTTTAAATCTCAAAGGAAACAGCGAACAGCGAACAGAAAAAATCAAACATCAAACAGTAAACAGTAAACAGTGAAAAGCGAACATTCAATGGTCGGATCGGCGAACACCGAATGAACAAAAATAACAATGCCCGATGCGAAAGTAACTCCTCATCTCGTCGTCTCTCATTAGGTTTGGATGAGATGAATGAGGATACCAGTACATGGAGTATCGTCCGTGGCAGACGAACGTAATTCCTTTCAATCATCGTCGAATGATAGGTTTTAATGGTTCTCGATTTGCCGGAAGAGTTATTGGCCATATTGGCTCTACCACATTGTGTGTTCTCCCGCAACAATAACAACAACAACGACAACCTCAACTAACAACAGCAGTAGTATCAGAAACAACAGCAGAGGCAGTAAATACTCGAACAAAGTTTATGCTCTTAGGTAGTGAGCTGCAATCACAGACCTTTATAGATCTGTAGCCCAGTGTTTGGGGAATAAATTGTAATGAATTATGAGAAAATGCGCGACTGCATTTGAAACTGCAGGTGGTAGCAGCTTTTCGACCAAATGGGGTCTAATGAACCCGTTCATTTTAGGCTCCAGTAATGATCACCTTGCCATTGACGGTTTCACGGCAATGTAATGGACAGACAATTGCTACCGCTGATGAGGGATGCAAAAAACAGTGAATGCTTTAGAAGTACGTAGAATAAGAGTGCTCATACGTGTTTACTGTGCAATTACGCAGCTTTTTGACTCGTAAAAGTCATTAGGTAGCTACAAAGTCTATTCTCCCCCCATGACTTCATCGTGGAAGATACTGAGGATTGCAAAGCCAAAAAAGAATCGACTCCATGTGGGGGGTACAGGGTACAGTAGGTTAGAGTTTTTTATGCACACCAAGCTTTCTGGCAAATGATCAAATGTGTATTTCTTTCGTTCGTTAAATGAAACATGCAACACGTAGTTTAAACCGTTGTACGATTGTTCTAAAATGCCAATTTTCAATTCCATCAATCTATAGCATCCCCAGCCTAAAAAGATGGCACAATTGACTTTAACAGATGCAGTTACTCGTATATCAATTTTATGATTCAGAGTTGGTTTGATTGTTGGCCAATTTCTGTTACTCCTGAACGCAAGATTCTCAATATATAGGTAGTTGTTTATTGTAAACAACTGTTGTTGGAAAGGCAAGCAAAAAAAAAATTAAGGGAAATACATAAGATGTGCCGATGTACGTCGGTTGTAATGTTTATGTGGTAAAGTGATTTAATGATACAGAGGCAAGTTTACACATTAGTATTTTACTACTCAAAAATAAATCTTAGTAAGTTAAAGTTTGGTTAGCATTAGGTCCGCCATGCAATTTTTAGTTGTTTTATGTAAGAACTGCATGACAGTAGGATATCACTTAAGATTTAACCCAAACACTTGCAAAAAAGTCACCGACTTAGAGCCATCTACGTAAATATATACTTACTTACTTACTTTAGGTGGCGCTACAGTCCGGGGTGGACCTGGGCCTCAATGAACAAGCGTCTCCAGCTAGCTCGATATTTGGCTAGCTGCCTCCAGTTTCGCACGCGCTAAACTGGCTGAGGTCCCCTTCCACTTGCGTGTGCACCTGAATCTCGGTCTTCCTCTACTACGCTGTCCCTCAGGGGCGGATTCAAAGAATTTTCGGACCGGAGCACTGGTGTTCATCCACTCTACATGACCCAGCCATCTAAGTCGTTGGATCTTCACTCTTCTGGCTAGATCGATGTCGCTGTACAGCCCATACAGTTCGTTATATCTGATATCTGCTCCTTCACTCACAGTCAATGCAGACGGGACCGAAAATCACTCGAAGAATTTTATCCTCAAATCAGCCCAGAGCACCCTCATAAAAAATTTGATATATCCATGCCTATGTTCTTGTTGTTCGAAAAGAACTTTTGTAGTCAACCGCATTCTTAACGCAAAGAAGCAGCGTTTGATCCCAGCGCTATTGTCGTTGTCTGAGTTTATAGCGGAGGCTAGGTAGACAAAGTCCTCAACTACCTCAAAGTTATATCTATCAAAGGCGACGTTCTACCCGAGACGTCAGTGTTGAGTGTCGTTTTGGCTTGACAGCATATACTTACTTGGGTTTGCCCTCGTTGACCGCTAATTTTTTTTTTTGACATCAAATGGCTCGGTGAGATCTTTACCGAACTTGATGGAGCAGCGTGCATTTTCCATCGTCATCCTACACAGATGGACGAGTTTGGCAGGGATGCTCTGTATGGCTCGTCTCAATAGATGCTTTAATACGCAACCTTTAAATCGATCGATGGTGGACTGGCCTGAAACCACACTGATATGGGCCTGTCAGGTAGTTGACGAAAGGCTTCAGGCGTTCACCCAATACGTCGATAAGATCTTGTATGCGATATTAAGAAGACTGATGCCTCTGTAGTTGGCACAGTTCAGAGGGTCTCTTTTCTTGAAGATCGGACACACAGTGCTGAGGTTCCAGTCATCGGGCATACTTTCGTCCGACCATATTTTAGAGATGAGTTGGTGTATGCTCCTTACCAAGTCATCGCCTGCCGCTTGTCAGGCCGTCTGCTCCAGCACCTTTTTTTGGACTCCAGCTAAGATATTGCTACCATCACTTTATCCAGGTTATCATCTAGCATCCCTTAATTTCCTCGACCGCGCACTTCTCATGCTTCTTTTTCTTCCTGAGAAGCCAATGTTCGCATCTCCTCTTCTGCTCAAAGAGCTCATGAGCAGCTCTAGTCCACCTATGCAGCACCGCTTTGTATGTATCTTGCTTAGCTGCATGTGCTTGCCGGCATTCGTCATTAAACCAGGATTTTAATTGTGGTGGTTGATCGCATTTCTTGAATGGCGGTTATGTCTGCTGTGCAGCAGTCTAGGGCCTCCACTAATTGTTCGGCTGCTCGTGGCCTGTTAAGGGACCTAACATTCCACGTGCAAATCCGAAGTTCGTTGTCCTTAATTCGTTTGCATGGATTGTCAACAGTTGATCCTTCCGTATCCGAGGTAGTGGTGTAGTCAGCCGTCATAAAGTTAATTTATTACGCGTTCCATTTATATTAATAACAATTCATTAGTATTGTATTAAAACACAGAAAACATAACTATCCATCCAAGCAAGTCACAATACAACACAACACAAAAATAAACGTTGCGTTGTATTTGTGCGATGTCAGTTGATTGTATGGCTATAGGATGGAAAATACAAAATCGTAGTAGTCACCTCATGCTTGATAGTACCTATTCGGTATACAGTACG
Source organism: Volucella inflata (assembly GCA_928272305.1). NCBI lineage: Eukaryota > Metazoa > Arthropoda > Insecta > Diptera > Syrphidae > Volucella > Volucella inflata. The sequence goes on along the minus strand of OV743716.1, from coordinate 47,355,091 downwards.
GTGCCGTGACATAAGGCCATATTTTTAAATATTTTTAAATATCGCCTTATGTCACATGGCTTTATGTCACGGCACCATACAGTACCCATTATGAACAAGGAATTCATTCTGGTAATCATGAGTATTCGTTACTTTTGGGTGATTCAAAAATACCGAGTAGATATAAATACCTGAAAGTAACGAGTATTTACACCACTAATCCGAGGCTTCGTTGTTGTTGCTTCGTAACTTTTGTATTTTTTTTTTTCATGATCGGGAAGTTACCCCGGCGTTGGTCCGTTAGGGCTCTTCCGCCACCATCTCTTTTCTAAGACCCTGACTTAGTCTCGGAAATCCTCACCACCCTGAGCTCCAAATATGGCTTAGTACCTTCGCTAGGGGTAGTCACTTTGTAAAGGTGCGGAGGATTAACATTGCAATGACTCAACGGGCTATGCTGTCGACGACGTCAGTTGTCAGAAGGGCCACCCATGGCAGAGCGATTACCTAAGAACTACCCACCCAGGGGTAACCGGCTATATTATAACGGAGGCTCCTCGAAACAGGGCCGCCTCGGGGTGTAACCATGGCCTTACCATGCTAATGCGGGCTCTGGCGTGATCGACCCGCGCTACTCGTGGGAATATGAAACTTAGTAAAAGTAAAACAAAAACATTTTAAACAAATTGCGGGACAAACCGCATCAGAAGCTGCCGAGCGTGTGGAGCATGACATCCATAACGAACGAGGAGGAAAAGAGAGTGGAAGAAACTCCGGAAGTCTCAGTACCTACCTACCTACCGCTACATTAGTAAAGGCTTTGAGCCCGAGGAAGCAGGAAGGAGGGCTGAGGAACATCGGGCCCTAAACAAAAGGAATGGCTGCGCAGAAAAGGGGGAACACTACCATCACAAGCTGGTACGGCGCGGGTACGACAAACTACTGGTGCTGTGGTTGAGCAGGTAGCGGTTCTCCCGGTGAAATATCCCCAGGAGATACTCAGCAGCGGAGACCTCACATAAAATGGCCATAGGATGGGGGCATAAGCTCAAATTTCAGGGCAAACATTTCAAGCCTGGGACGCTTCTGATGGATTGCGAAACTCCGCGGATAGTGGACTGGCTGAAAGCAGTAGCACCCAAGTTAAGCAGATGGAAGGAGTCAGAAATAATGACCTGCGGTGGGGTAGATATTCCATGGGCACATTCAGTGACTATCTTCCTGCCTAGAAGTGGGAACCAGGAGTCCAAAACATCCTTGGCACTACTGGAGGCGCAAAATGAAGGCCGCAATACAAAGGTGTGGAGAGTTCTCCATAGTCGAAACGAGGGAACCGGGCAGGTACTGGCCCTAGGCATTGACCAGGAGTCCTTCGACGCTATAAAGAAGGCAAAGGGGTTCCTGAGCTACCGGTTCGGCAGGGTTGTGGTGTGTGGACTGAAGAGGTCTGCAGAGAACACCGGGCAGGCACCGGAAGTTTCAACTCCGTCCTCGCAGAGCACACAGTCTCGGACAGAGCAAGTATCTGCACCGCAGACTACAGCACCAGCAGTATCTGACGGATCGATAGTTCAGGAGACCGAGCTCGCTCTCAGAAGGGAATTTGGACACAACGGTAATTGACCTCTTCCGGGGTATAACACCGAACGAAGAAGATACGCTGCTGGCATAAGTAGGGGCATTAGCCCCGAGAGAGCAATAAGCTCGATGTCCAGAAAAATTAAGGCAGCACAGGTAAACTTCATCATGCTATAGCGACTTCTGCTGTGATAGCTAGAATTTTTACATCTCAAGGCCTGAGACTGGATCCTGAAAGGACAAGTCAAAGCATTGAAAAGTAAGGATGGGATACTTGGGCCGAAAAATCGAGAGCTTGCATTCTAATAAGAAATAAAATAAAATGTACTCTACTTTCAGAATACGCGACGCGAGACTTGGTGCCAATACAGGTGACTCGGGACATTGAAGGAGTTAACCGCACCATCATCATCGCATCTGTGTACTGTCCAGGAGATGAGCCATTATATCATCCGAGATGCAACGTCTTGTAAAGAACTCCAATAGGATCCGCATGCCGTTGCTTATGGGGTATGATGTAAACGCCCAAAACATCATATGGGGTAGCACCAACACCAATAACAGAGATGAGTACCTATTAGAATCTATCATAAGTTCGTCCCTTGACATTTACAATGTAGGAAATACCCCCACCCTTGTGAATCGAATTAGGGAAAAAGTTCTTGACCTCACGCCTGGCAGTCCGAGCGTAAGCAAAATTATAAAGAACAGGAAAGTATCTTGTGAACCGTCACTCTCCGACTATCGAATCATAGTATTCCACCTGAACAATACAAGTTTCATGAGAAATCCAGTAAGGAGTCCCAGGAAAACCAACTGGGAAACCTTTCGGAAAGCTCTAGAATATAATCTAGGGCGACTTGAAACTAGAAAACCTCCAGCTCACTTTCTGGAGTTAGAAAACGCAGTGGAAGACGTCACTCACGTCATCAAAAATGCGTTTGAACTAAGCTGCCCCCTTTCCGGGGGGAAAAGGCAGGAAAGATATGCCGTGGTGGAACCATACTTTGTCAAAATTTAGATCCGAAGTGCGCAAGCTGTTAACACAGGCAAAACGCAATAGAGACTGGTAAAGGTATACAACGGCTCTTACCACCTACAATAAGGAAATAAGAAAAGCTAAAAGAAAAAGCAGGAAACTCTGGGAGACAATCTCAAGCACCCCTATGGCGACAAGGTTACACAAGGCCTTTGGCAAGTCGGGAGGAGTCTCAACCTCGCTTGAGAAACCAGACGGCAGCTACACGGAAAATGATAACGAGAGGGCACTGTTACTTCTACGAACTCATTTTTCAGGGAGTTCTCCTAGTACTTGCTTTGGGAACAGACCAATTTCAGCTTGACCTCGGAAGGACGACTGGGAAATCGCATCAGCTATCTGTTCTAGGGGAAGACTGGAATGGGCAATAAGTTCCCAGGTGTGGATGGTATAGCGCCAGTTCTACTCCAGAAAGGGCAAAACGCATTACTACCACACCTGGTAAAATTAGCGAAGAGTAGCATTGCATTGGGATACATACCACTACAATGGAGACGGGCCAAGGTTGTATTCATACCGAAGGTGGGGAAAAAAGACTCGACACAGCAAAAGTCGTACAGACCGATCAGCCTCACTTCGTTTCTTCTGAAAATAATTGTGAAAGCTGTAGATAATTACCTGAGGGCAACACTAAGTGTGCCCCCTCTGCACCACTGAACATCAATCCGGCTAAGACCGCGATAGTGCCATTCACAAAGAAAAGAAAACTTCAAACACTCAAAGAAACCCGATTGTCAGGCACGTCACTGATGCCGGTCAATGAGGCGAAGTATGTGGGGCTACATCTAGACAGCAAACTGCCCTGGAAGAACAACACTGAGGAAGCTGCTAGAAAAGCAACCCGTGCTCTTATGACATGTAAGAGCCTAGCGGGGAAGTCGTGGGGCTGTACCCCTAACATTCTGCGATGGATGTACATAGCGATTGTGAGACCAATGAACACATATGGTGCAGTAGCATAGGCAAAACGAACTAGTCTTGTCACAACATGAGAATCTCTCAACAAGGTGCAAAGACTGGCGTTCCTATGCAACACCGGCGCAATGCCTACATGCCCAACTGCTGCAATGGAGGTGCTTTTGGAATTAACTACCCTACACCTCATTGTCTCAGAGGCGGCGAATAAAACCATTCAAAGAAAAGCAAAAGAAGGAACTGGAAAGGGGAAATGAATATGATGCACTACTCGGAAAACTTCCACTCTTGGCTATTCCAAGAGATGAGAGCATTAAGAAATACAATTTCGAAAAGAATTTCTCAACGAAGCTCAGCAACAAAAAAGAATGCAGCAATGAATCCAATATCTATTGACTGAGCAACCACACGATAAACTGGTATACAGACGGCTCGAGAACTGAGCATCTTTCAAGCAGGAGTATGCGCCATAGAAAGATGCGTTCAAATCAATCTCGAAAAGAATTATAGAAACTGTAAAATAGCAATAATGTCATATAGTCAAGCAGTTATCAAAGCACTGGACTCCTTTGTCATTAAACCCACACTTGTATGGGAATGCCTACAAAGTCTCAACAAATTAGGCAAGAAAAACAGAGTATATGTCTGTTGGACACCAGGCCATGTCGGCATCACTGGTAATGGAGCGGCGGACTCTCTAGCGAGAAAAGGGACAGCAGAACCCTTCATAGGACCTGAACCATTCTACGGGATAGGGGAACACACCCTACGCGAAGAATTCAGGAAATCGGAAAAGGAGAAAAGGGCTAGAACCTTTCGGGATCTCCAAGGTCTGAGACAAGCTAAAAAACTCTTAGGCGAATACAATCTCAAATGATTTAAAGCATGTATCAGTCTTAGCAAAAATAACCTACGCATCCTAACTGGTTTCCTAACGGGGCATTGTAAACTCAGGGAACACCTAAGAAAAATAGGGATATTAGATGAAGGTCTCTGCAGATTCTGCAATGATTCCACAGAAACTTCAGAACATATACTGGAATCTTGCGGGGCAATGACCCAAAAAAGGTTTAAATATCTGGGAAAACGTCAAATTCAAGGAAAGGATTTACCAACCACGGATCCACTGCTCATTCTCAAATTCATAAAAGAAACTGATCTGGATGACGTGTTCTGAGTTTGTTTTCCCTGCCAAGGCCAAAGCCAGAGCATAAACACTTCCTGGAGAATTAAGTTGTAAGGGGGCTCTGGAAGAGGGAGGAAACCTCTCCAAGGTATAAGTAGGGGGTACAATAGACCACAAGGTCGCAGTGCACTACACCCTATATATTATTATTATGTCTTAGTAGCCCGAATAAAGTTTTGTTCCGGGAGTTTTTTCCACCATTGATTCCATCTGGGGAATTCACCCGCTGTCCCGTTTTTGGTGCTGCTATTTTTGTCTGCTAGTCAGCACTTTCACATATAAGTTAACAGGTCCAGTCCGAATAGACATTATATCGCAAGGTTGACAGCTCTCTGTGCCTACCCTATTTCTAACCACAATACATATATATTTACCCTAAAATTCCCGAAGGTTATTTCCTTCAGGACCTTTTTAAGCAAATATAATGAAATTCGAGAGCAAATAGCGGTTATATCAAAAATTGAGTTGGTAATGTTTAATACTTTGTCACAAATGCAGCAGTTGGATGTAATTTAGAGCATACGCAAAGGCGGTAATGCACAATGCGAACATTTTGTTAGTAGATTTGCCTATCTGTTATCAATGACGATTTTGGCGCTCAAATCTCGCTCAGATACCTCGACATTTTCGGAGTTTAAGTTACGACATGTAAGCTTACTTACGACATGTAAGCGAGCGTCTTATGGCAATCCGCATCAAGGCTGAACTCGCTAACATAAGCCTAATATGTTCCCATGCTTCTACGAAAGACAAGGACGATACCACCAAAGAATGTTTTACCAGCTCTTCAACAAGACATAAGAAGGATAACATCCGAAAGACGACAATGCCTGGTATACCTTGTACGATTTTAATGCCAGTAGAGGAAAGGAGGACATCTTTGGTCAGTTGGCAAGCATAGCCTTAAACAAACCACTTCTGGCATTGGACTAAGGCTTATTAACTTTGCAGTAGGACAAAATATCACTATAGGAAACACACGGCTTCCTCATTTCAATATACACAAAGGGACATAGCGGTCACCAGACAGGCAAGCCACCAGTATTCTAGACATTCAACCGCTCCGCGAAGCCAACATTCTCTCGGATCACCACCTTGTTGCAGCCAATGTGCAAATACGGATTTCTCGAGCGCAACAAAAAAATAGAACCACTGTGAGAAGGTTAAACGTAGAAAAACAGAAGTCGAAGTGCGTATTGCGTATGCTTCGGATACGTATCCCGAATTCTCTCTATCAGAGACGCCGCAACTGATGTTATTGGCTTCGCCTGACCACTAACAAGAAATCCGTGATTTGACTTAGAATGCTGGCAAGCACATGCAGCTAGAAGCATATAAAGCGGCGCAGCATCAAATGACGAGGGGCGCTCTTGAGCTCTACGAGCAAAGAAAAAGAAAAGGAACATCAATTTCTGCAGAAGAAAAAGAAAGAGAAGCGAGTTTTCGAAGGCATTGAAAGGTTGAACTACAGGAATTACATATGAAGGAAACCTTGCAGTCGGTACCAAGAATAAGAAAAACCTTATTCTACAAACTACGAGTATATAACAGCGAAGGAATTCAATATCCCGCCGTTAGATAGATAGATTATTCAACTTAGACAATGATAGCCAAAACCGCAGTCCACTTGAACAAAATGAAGTATGGAAAGCAATATCTAGCTGAAACCACGAAAAGCAGTTCAACTTGCTTACTTGATTACTTCCCATCCGATATATTCAAGGTTGGTGGAAATCATTTTTCAAATCATGTCTGAAAAGTGCATGTCTGATTAATGAAATCTCAGTATCCTTTGCCCGGTCCCCAAAAGTAGACCCCCTTAACTGCGCCAACTATAGAGGTTGAATCCTTCTAAACATCGCATACAAGATCTTATCTGTCATATTACGTGAACGTCTGAAACTCTTCATAAAGAAGCATTAAAGCTTATAGCAGTCCTGTAACTTCCAAGTCTCTTGCGCTTTCGGAAACAGTGTTTCGGAAGAGTGTTGAAACCAAAGTCTAACCCTTGGTCTTGATCTTGGTGTTATTACGATGTTTTTCTGTTTCACTTAGAAGGATACATCTAGCTAAGAATGTGCCTGGAGTTTACCAAGTAGCTTTTAACCATTTTTTTTGGTTATCTCTCCCGTATTATAAGCATTTCTTGAATGAATGAAAAAATCTTCTCAAGTAACGAAAAAGACAAAATAATTTCCTTTTAAGGATTTCTCCAAACAAAAGGAATTCATTTTCAACTTCCACCCGTCATCTCTCCACCCTTCCGACTGAAAATATTTCGGGTTCTTTGGTTTCAAGGCAAAGAGAATAATCGTTGAAGGATAATGATTTATGGAAACCAAAACAACATTGCGTCTCAACTCATTCGCAATCGCTACACACAGCAAATGACATCTAACAACAACAGCGAGGCGAAGAATAAGACAAAGCAACGAGCACAGAGAAAACGACTCCGTAAAGTCAAACGCTAAACACTCAGCATAAAGCCAAACAACACACATGAGCGCCCTTCCGTGTGGAGGAGGGGGTTGGATTGGGTCGAGAATTTTCCTCTATTAACGCTTATTAAATATGTTCCACGTAATTTATTGCTTGTTCTCGGTGACACAATATTCGTAGCTCTTCCAGAATGTACCACATTCGAAATATTTTTGGCAAATCGCACAATCAAATATATTTATGTGCCACATGTTGGTGCGGGTTCTTCGTTAGATACGAACAGTTAGTCCGTCAGACACCACCCCTACCAAAGCATAGGAAAGAAGAATTCGTATCTTTAAAGCAAACGTACTATGCTCTTCGAAGGTTTATGTTTTTTTTCTTTCCTTTTTTTTTTATTTGGGGGCAGGGACACCATCATAAACCGATTATAAGGAACAGCACATGAACTTCAATGGATCGAACTCAAGGGAAATAGTGTTTGAGCACAAGATAACAAAAATAGAACAAGTTTAGATTTTTTTTAATAGCCCGGGGAACAAACTAGCCGAGCAGTCGGTAAATGAAATGGAGGATTTTCGTGAGACAGTTCTTTCTTTTTATTATCATTGGGTTTCTGCAATTCACATGTATCTTAAGTTGTCGTAGGAAACTAAAACTTGTTCCAATTTCAGAACTTTCCTCCTTAAGCGGAGAAAACTTTGAATGTATTTTATTGACTAATGCCCAGTGTCGAACTGTACTAATAAGTCGGATCAAGTTTAATTCAAACGGATATTCATTCTTCCCTTTAGCCAACACATAACTTTTAGTGTACGTTACGTATTAGCTGGTTAGATAAGATCCGGTTGGTTTTTAATTTTTAAATAAAATGTATGACATGTCAATTCTTCGCAATGATTTTAAAAGGTCTGCAGTACTCTTGATGTATCCCAACAGAATTGATAACCGACTGTTTAACAAACACAAACTAACTCCAACTGGTGATAAGAGTTCCGATGACACCGTAGTACTCTCACTTCCTATTAAATGATATAACCAATGGATTTTTCTTATTTTTCTCTTATCCCTCCTTCTATGTGCTAAATAACAGATAATCAAAAGACTTCTGGAAAAAAAAAAAAAAAATAAGTTCATTTAACGAAATTGCAGTGCGACATCTGTAAGTACTCACAAAGTTTCTCAACCGTTACTATGACATTGTCCACAAGAGATATTGAATGGATTTCAAAGTATGACATCGGGATATCTGTCATCCACCCTTATAACAAATGAATCAGACGCCACCGTAGCAAATCCAGCGTTCATGCACATTTCCGCTTAAGATGGAAAATTCTTTATGAAAATAAAAATGTATATTTTGAAATATTTATCGAAAATACGCTTACTGTTGATGTTGCTTTAAGTCTTTCACGAATTTTCTACGAAATTACTGCTAAAAATTACAAAGACGGGATAATAAAATTATATAAATTATTATTTATTTATTTATATGGATTCTGGTAGTGTACTTTTTGGCTGGCTTTCTAGCGTGTCAATAACTTTATCAGTGATCCTATTTCGAAGAGTGATTGTTAGAATTAGGCACTGAAAAATTCTGAATACTAAGGACACTGACAGCCAAAAATGTATTTAATATCTTCTCATTGGCAACTTTTCCTTTCTCGAAAAAATATATAAAAAAAAATGTTTGGTTACCGATAGAGCGCTTTTCTATGACTCTTACAATTAAATTATCAAGTAACCAGATGAAGTTGCTAAATAATTCAAACTTTTTTCGAACGTAAATAGTGATTAGGAAAGATAAGAGAAACATTCAAGGGGCTAGGTAAATTCGAATGCTACGAAATCTTACTTTCCGCGGTATTCTAGGAATACAGCATCATCTTTATTAGGTCATTCAGAAACGCGATACTTTGTAAAGAACAACAAAATGTTTCTAACTCTCTGAGAGATGTCAGTTACGCAAACGCTGACGATCTGGCTGTGAGATCGGATCGATAAAAAACTACAGTTGTGGGGTACTGATTTCAAACGCTGGACGACAAATTGAAAGTAACCAGGGAAAAATATCAAAGCAACAGTGCGCGAAATTATTGTATACTGCAGCAGGAAATGCAGAAACTTGTTGAAAATTACCACCGGTTGGAGAATACCCTAGATGAATTGGAAAGCGAAAAATTGAACTCGGATGCAGTATTATTCGGAGTTTCTGAAGCATCTAATGAAAATCTAAATGAGGTTTTTAGCAAATTTTGTATCAGTGTCAAGTTGATAAGAATGCTTGCTTTAAGTGGCGCTACAGTCCGGGGTGGACCTGGGCCTCAGTCAACAAGCTTCTCCAGCCAACTCAGTTTCGCACGCTAAGTTGGATGAGGTCCTCTTCCACTTGCGTGCGCCACCTGAGTCTTGGCCTTCCTCTACTGCGCTGTCCCTCGGGGGCGGATTCGAAGACTTTTCGGACCGGAGCATTGGTGTCCATGCGCTCTTCATGATCCAGCCATCTCAGTCTTTGGATCTTCACTCTTTTGGCTAGGTCCATGTCGCTGTACAGACCGTACAGTTCGTCGTTGTATCTCCTCCTCCACTCACCGTCAATGCAGACGGGACCGAAGACCGCCCGTCTCTCGAAGCAACCAAGAACACCCTCATCCATTTTTGATAATGTCCATGCCTCTGCGCCATAGAGCAGGACCGGGATTATTAAAGTCTTATAAAGGGTGACTTTTGTTGTCCGAGAGAGGGCTTTGCTACTCAATTGCCCTCTTAACCCAAAGAAACAGCGGTTGGCAAGAGTTATTCTTCGCTTGATCTCAGCGCTGGTGTCGTTGTCTGTATTTATAGCAGAGCCTAGGTAGACAAAGTCCTTAACTACCTCAAAGTTATATCTGTCGATGGTGACGTTCTGCCCGAGACGCCGGTGTTGGTTGTCCTTTTTGCTTGACAGCATATGCTTGGTCTTGCCCTCATTGACCGCTAAGCCCAGTTTCGCCGCTTCCGTCTCAATACTCGCGAAAGCGCCACTGACATCACGCTGCTTTCTCCCGATTATGTCAATATCGTCGGCGTATGCGAGTAGTTGGACGGACTTTTGAAAGATAGTGTCTCTTGTGTTTGCTCGTGAGTTTTGCACTATTTTTTCAAGTACGATGTTGAAAAAATCGCATGACTGCGCATCGCCTTGTCTAAATCTTTTCTGGACATCAAAGGTCTCGGTAAGATTTTTGCCGACCTTGATGGAGGAGCGTGCATTCTCCATCGTCATCCTGCATAGACGGACATTACTCTTATAGCTCGTCTCTATAGATGCTGTCATACGTGGCCTTAAAATCGATGAATAGGTGGTGTGTATCGATCTGAAGCTCATGGATCTTCTCCAAGATCTGCCGTAGTGTGAATATCTGGTCGATGGTGGGCTTTCCTGTCCTGAAGCCACACTGATATGGACCAATCAGGTTGTTGACGAACGGCTTCAGGCGTTCACACAATACGGCAGAAAAGATCTTGTATGCGATGTTAAGGAGACTGATGCCTCTGTAGTTGGCGCAGTTCAGAGGGTCTCTTTTCTTGAGAATCGGACAAACAATCCTGAGGTTCCATTCATTGGGCATACTTTCGTCCGACCATATTTTACAGATGAGTTAGTGTATGCTCTTTACCAAGTCATCGCCTGCCGCTTTGAAGAAGACTTAAGCTTCGATATAGCTTTCTTCATTTCATCCAGGTCAGGTGGACGGAATTGTTGGTCATCATCGTCCAAGTTGAAAGGTTGATTCTGCCTGACAGCGGTATTTGGTCCGTCATCGCCGTTATACAGTATGCAGAAATGGTGTTTCCAAATCCTCAGCATCGACTGCGATTCTACTACGATGTTCCCTTGTTCATCTCTACAGGCTTCGGTTCGGGGTTTGTTTCCGTGGCATGTTATTTTTACCTTTTGGTAAAACTTCCGAACCTCATTCCTGGAGTAGCATCTCTCAATTTCCTCGATGCGCGCGTCGATCGCAATGTCATCAATCTGGCTGACTGTTGATTGATCAGGAGTTCTCCAAGTCCCCTTGTGTATGTCGAGATGTGGGAACCGCGTGCTAGCCACGACAATGTTTCGCCCCGCCCCAAAGTCGATTAGCATGAATCCGTTATCGGAGGTGATGTTGTGCAGGCTATATTTTCGATTGTTCCACCAAAGATACCCTCTCTTCCCAGCTTTACATTAAAATCACCGAGGATAATTTTAATGTCATAGCTAGGGCATTGCTCGTAGGTCTTGTTAAGGAGCTCGTAGAAGGCATTTTCTGTGTCGCCATCTTTGTCCTCTGTGGAGGCATGCGCGCATATAAGGCTAATGTTGGCGAATTTAGCCTTGATGCGGATTGCTACGAGGCGCTCGCTCACATGCCGGAAGCTGAGAACTTCTTGTCTTGGTCTAGCTCCGACAACAAATCCGCATCCAAGTAAGTGCTGCTTTTGCCGTCGATAGCAATTGCCGTAGTAGATATTGCAGTTTTTCATCTTCTTTTTGTCCGGCTCATCCCATCGCATTTCTTGAATGGCGGTTATGTCTGCTTTGCAGCAGTCTAGGGTCTCCGCTAGTTGCTCGGCTGCACGTGGTTTATTAAGGGATCTAACATTCCACGTGCATATCCGAAGCTCATTGTCCTTAAATCGTTTGCGTAGGTTGTCAACAGTAGATCCGTTCATATCCGAGGCTTGTTGATGCTTCGTAACTTATGGTTGTTTTTAAATGGCCGGGCAGTTACCCCGGCGGCACAACCCCCAACCTGGAGGACCAGTTCCATTTTATGTGCCCCTAGGACGAGGGGACGGTTATACGGAGGCCAGTAACCCGTTCTGGGATGTGAGCGCTGTCGTTGGCCCATATGGGGCTCGTCCGCCACCATCTCTTTTCCGAGTCCTGGAAATCCTTATCGGCCTGACCTCCAAATATGTCGGAGTAGCCGGGTAAAGTCTTGTTTTGTTTTTCCGACACTTATCCTGATATATGGCGCGGGAAACTCGCCATTTGTCCCCTTCACTTCGCAATCTCTAGTGAGATTCCTAGATGGCGCCACGGGGAGGCGTGAAGTAAGACTTATAAGCAGAGCTGCAAGATGTTCGGCTGCAGAGGCTCACTCTCGTCATTTAAAGAACCAGCACCTGTCGGAAGATGCTACTTCTACGAGGCCTTAAACTAATCGTTGCCATCGTTGATGGATAATAAAATACTTAATTTGAGTAGTCTGTAAAATGCATGACAATTAGGGAAATCATCTAACTTGCCTTTACCGCTGGCTCGATCACTTGCTAGCTGCCTTAGTACTCTAGTAAGTTAAGTTTGCTGAGATCCCACTGCAACATCATGCGCCACAATAGGTTAGATCTTACTTTAGTTCGTAAGCCCATCTGGATAGATTCCACTGTGAGTGGGAGGAGGGGATTCAAGAATGCATCCAGCAGATAATCACAGAATTTAAGTACAACGCTCCCCTGTCTTAACTCCTATTGTAAATTATATCTTTTAAATGCATGCTTGTAAAGTAACAAATAGGCTATCGTTGATCTCATAATTATGAGTACATTAAATGTTTTAAAGCAAATATTGCGTTGAAATTAAAATAATGTAAAATGGTTACTGAGAGTTAAAACAAAACAATATAAAATTTGGTTTTTGTCTTTATTTTCTTTAGCAAAATATGGTTTTAGCCCCAAGCTTTTGCAACTTTAAAACTTGTGTCTAGTCTAGAAATGTCAGGTCATTTCATTTAAAGTCAGACGTTTTCAAGAAACGATCCAACTTATGGACACAAGTAAAACAATAAATCGAAAAAATGTTTTAAAAAATACAAATATTGATAGCACATTTGTATTCCTGCTGTACCATAGCAATTGTCCAAGGGGCAAGCCATTATCTTTTATGCACGCCACAGATCGACGTTGAAGGGCTCTAAAAGTGTCGATTCTTTCCAATTCTTCTCGGATTTTCGCAACTACCTCGACAATCATACGGTTCAAGTCGTCCAATGTTGTTATATATTGGGGTTAGGCCCGAAAACCTTGGACCCCTCAGAATGAGTTCATTCATTAGGACATTTCCTTCATCATTACATTACCGTAGCTATACGAATAAAATGTTCAGCATGAAAAAACTTTAAAGCATGAGTTAATATATATTCAATACAGATATAATAATATTATGCTGTTAAACGATTTTCATAAGTCCTCACGGAAAGAAAATATCTCCCTTATATCTGCACATTATTAACACCTGAATTTATCTGAATGTGATAACGTTTACTCCTCGTACCACACACTGGTCTACTTCAAAACTTTAAAGAATTCCGAATTGGTGTACATACATTGTGGTCAAAATAAACACTTTTGAAAGTAGTAGTAGTAGTAGATATATAATTTGTAAATTCCAACAAACTTCTTCAAAGAAACCACATGAGATTTACCACAGATTTACTCTTTAAGAAGTTAACCACAACAAATGTGGAGTCCTTCGGTCCACATTACCCGCTTCTGGATGAAATTCAAGACAAAACATTCCCAAAGACATGTGTAAGTCAGAGTCAAAGGACTCATTTTTCCTCGATGAAAAGAGATTCGATGATGACACAAACAGAACACTAGTTCATCAGTCCGTGATATTGTGATATATAGTATATAAATGTACGTGTGTCTGTACATGGAACATCATCAGTAGGCCTCTTCAAGTGTCATACCACAACTGCCACGAAGTAGCACAATAAATCATTTGTCTCAATGTCGCAGATCTGTTTGTGAGCCTTGTATGCCCGCCTGCTCCAAGATATACCAATTCACCATTACCACCCCCAAATGACCGAAATCACCAAACGATTTCTTAAAAACCCTCCAACCCCTACAGATAGTGGTTGTGGCGGTTGGCATTTTCTTGACTTTCGACCGAATCCTGAATAAAAGGACGACATCATCCAGAAACAGTCACTGAGAGCTAGTCTCATCAAAGGACGAACGCGTTTGATAGGAAAGCATTAGCAGTGCCAAAGATAAACATGACAGGGCGCATTTTCCATTTATATTGTGAAGATGTGATGATGATATCAATGAGATGGGGAGATGGTGATTTCGCCCTCAGCATACGTACAAACCTGCCAGCCAGTCAGGCAAGATGCGGATGAGAAAATGACAAAGCAGTGGGAGTGTGATGGACCCACGGGCTATTTTTGCACAACACCATTTCCCACCAACAGTCATGGTCATGGACATTTTTATTGTTGTCTGTCGTGTTTTCTTGGCTTTTTATACTGCATATACATATGTAGGTTCGTGTACTCGTATGGCTTACAAACTGGAAATTGGCTAAGTACCGTGCAAAATGTTATTTTTGAAGCGCGATAAAAAGCTGTAACTACACACATGAACATGACGAATATGTGAAGTCGGCACGAGCGATAGTCTGAGGTATAAGAAATTTACGAAAGTCTACCTTATTAATTTGGTAGCGTTATTTCGTGAATATGAAAGGAAAAATCTGCATAAGGTTGCCGTATATAATAATATGAATATTACCTTTAGAATGAGGCGGCAAGAACACATATGTATAACAGCTGTCGGACTGAGGTCAATAGGAGTATATCAGAATCTTTCAAATGTCTATATGTTTGTGTCATAACATGATTAGGTTACAGACAAACCATTGAACTTTATTGAACTGAACTTTCTATCTGTGTTGATACTCAGCACGATTTGACTTTACACTATGTCACTGGTGTTCTAATTTCCAGCATCAATGTTTGGACGTATAAATAAACTTTTAAATTCATGGATATGGCCTGGAGACAGAGAGGTTGTGGTGTGAATCTGGTGTTATTTTCAACTTCTACATGATTAGTAAAGGGGCTTAAAGATCTCTTTACTAGCTTTGTTTTTCCTATGCGAGTAACCGTCAATATATTACAATTGGTTATCTGCTGGGGATAAAGCATCAGGTCGCCTACCAATTGTGTCATCTGAGGGCAATACCATTAGAAGGAGGAAGCTAAGGCCAAATCCTAGCCCGATCAAGCTCCTCTCTCTTTCAAATTTCATCGAAAAGGGAGGAAACCTCATCAACTTGGACATAGCCAGCAGTAAACCTAATGAGTCAGCAGCCGAATAGAACGAATATTACCTTAGTGTCTAATGGTGGGGAAGGTCATAACAAAAACCATGTCAGCAAAATAAACAACAACAACACAATTCAGAGCAGAATATACAACAAAAAAAGCATTAGCAGCAGCAGCAGCATAAACAGTAACCTCAGAACCACCAGCAATAGAAGAAACAACAACAACATCAAAAACAGCAGCAACAACACAGGGAGGTCAAACAAAGGGTGCCACCAATCAACACCTATGAAATAGAACTAAAATAAACAATGGTCTATGTAAGTCGGCCACAGGCAATAACTTTTTACTATTGAAGGATGAAGTTTTGATAGGCATGCGATTCAATGCAATACAATAGAGCGCTACCGAAAATTTTAAGATTTATTAAAGGATTCGACAACAAAACGGAGGCCTCCTTTCTCTCACTGAAGAGTGAAAAGCTGCAAACTATGCTGCAGCTTTGGTTTGGTTAGCGAAACTAAGCTAACCCAAAAAATCAAAATGAGATACAGAAGATTTGAAATAAATAATACGAAAAATCTGACCCAACACCATGTAAGAAACAGGCGTTGTAAGCAAAGGACTGAGTTTTTAAAGAATATACAGTCTTGTAGTACGTGATGGAAGCATGCATCGTGTATATGCCTCTCTGTGGTTTATGCACCCGAGGCTACTTAGTCTAACTTTTTTCATTTCGAAACTTAAGAAAATTTCCCGATTCCCAAGGCTAGAACTTACTCCAATTTGTGGAGTAAGCACAGTGTTATGTCTAATAGCGAGGGAAAGTCTCTCGTTTTCCAGATCTGAAACTACTGCGAATGAATTCAACTGACGGGCACGACCCAACATATAAATAACTGTCTTCCCACGTTTATGTCTGACAGTGACCATTGCGGTCTCAGTACGGAAAAAACCGTTCCGAACGAAAATACGGAATTGGATGAGTTTATTAAAAGACATTCCTGTAACTATAGTATGGTGCGTTGAACATACTTCCCCTGAACATGAAAGTACTCTCCTCATATTCGCCCAAAGATGTGTCAAAAGGGGGATTGACTGGTATTTAAAACTAATGAACGAGACAATTAAACAAACCGACTGACACAATAGCAGACTGCTGCCCACACTAAAAACTTTGTTCAGACAGTTTACAGACAGACATAACCCTGTCTGGGTTTGATGACACTGAAGCCGTCAATCAAAAACATCCAAACATTAATAAAAAGGCCTCTGTAAGCTTGTATTGGAACCACGAAATTCGCCATGGAAATTCATCAACCTGATTTGTTCCTGCAAATAAAAGAAATATTTTGGAGGTAACGGAACGAACACATACTTTTAACAGCAGGCAAAGTTTCAACTGAGGCTGTTCATGACGAATATTTTTTGCTGATCGAAGATCTGCAGGAGAAAGAAGGAAGATGCTCATACACGTAGCCAAGGGGGGCTAGAGGGGCTCAAACCTCCCCTGTTTCAGCTAGCATTGAAAGAACCTTTTTCAACGATGAAAACGATTAAAACAGTATCCCGAGCGTCATGGGCCATCCAAGACTTAGCGCACTTGCAATGCTGTCTGTTCAGTCAGGTACTATATTCATGTGGATCCAGTTAAAGTAATCGATATTATGTCTAAAAAAAAAAGACAAGGCGTTTATTGCTGAAAAAAACAATGTTAAAAGAATTATTATTTATTAAATTTAATTTATAAAAAAAAATACAAACAAAAATAAAATATTCATGTAGTTTTCTAATTTTTGTTCGAAATTGAACAAACACCTCAACCAGCTGATCCATTTCATCACCGCCACTCATACATTTGTTATTTTTATGAAAAACACAAGATAACCACAAATATTTTGTCATCAAATGTTGTTTGTCCGTTTCCACATATCCACCTCTTATAATATCCGACTTCAACGCTGTTAAAATTAATTCCTATTGTTAGGAAATTATTGTGTTTCCATCATACCAATGCTATTTGACAATGCCATACTTCAGATATTGTTCATATGTCAAGCTCGTAGAAACATTCTTCGGTAGCGCCGTCCTTGTTTTGGGTAGCGGCATGGTACAAATAACTTGTTGGTAGCTTTTTTCTAAAATTATAATTTTGTAATGTTGTTTAGGTTTTCAGGTATCTATGTATGTAATCATTTAACGTATAATACGTCTTCTGATGTTAAAGTCATGTAGTACACTTACATGAGGGGTTCACCTCGGAATGCGAGGTAATAAGCTGAAAATCTGTACAAACCCTTGTTTTCGCATTCTAAATGACACGTCGAAAGTTTCATATAATATCGTCTCCGCGTCTTGATATATTAATGGTCAAAGGTCAAATATCAAATATGTATACCGCATTCTATGCGTCAAACGATATTTGCATCTGAGTCCATCCATATGAAATCAACAAATTTGAATTAAAATCTGATCAGTACCCATCCCAAGCCCAGTATTGGGTCAATTTCATACCTTTATATAAAAGGCTCTGGCTCTTTACTTGGAAAAGGTATTGAAATGATCGATGCTTTGTTTGATATGGTATTATGTGTATGAAATAAAACTGAATTGAAATAGTTAGGAAAAAAGTGGTCACATCTGAAATTTTCAGAATTTTTTCTCATTTTTTTACGATTTTCAACTTGACTCTATATCCATCCAGTTGCACATTAGGGATTGTTTTTTTTTTTTGGTATGAACCCTGCTGATGCTATGAAATAGCTATCATCGTATAATGATATCGTTTACGAAAAAATAAATTGTGAAAATTGATAATATTGAAAAAAACTCAACTTTAATCCTCAAAAAATACAATATAAAATCTGATAATTTCAATATACGAGTATATCTTCGAGACCTTCGTTAATCTTAGGTAGTGATTGATAATTTCTAGAAGTTTTATAACCAATTTAAACTATTAGGACTATCTCTATTTATAATAGACATTATAAAATAATACACAAAATTTTCAATTTTACTTATTTATAAATAAAAAACATATTTATTTTTCATTATAAACTTTTACCATCTCGAAACTTTCTGAGCTTGAATAACGTCGCACTTTTAATTTAGTGTTTGAGGTGAGGACAAAATGATGATGGAATCGTGTGATTTTTATTGTTATTATATTTTTAAATCGATATGATAAATGCAACTCAGCAGCTTTGACATCGTTTTTATATTTTCGCCGCATAATTCTTTTTTATATAATCATACCATCGGAAACAAACAGCGAATCTTGCGATAAGGTTAATTTCTTCATATTCTAGGCAGAATGATAAGGTTGTTTTCCTTAATGAATTTGTAATATTCTTCTTATGAATGTTCAAGGGATCGCAACATTTTATGCCAAATTTAAGTACGTACTTCAGGTAATGATATTCACAAACGTTGAAAGATGTAATGCCTTATGCTTAACTAGAAGAATTTGATCAGTTCCAATAATCTCGCTCGATGCTTTAAGCCATGACGACGTTTATTATGTAAAAATCTTCAACACTCACGTAACATAGCATAAAGAGTACAATAACACGGTTGTTTAAGAAATTTGGTTGTCACACTAATTTAATTTAAATTTTGTAAGCAAACACGTCAGCACTTCAAACGTAACAACATTTTAGGATCGCAATTATTCCACACGAAATAAAAGCGATTTGTGAAGTGCAATTTTTGTACCTAATGTCGAGTTTACTACGCGCTTCTACTCGTATCTAATGTTTAACTACAAATTTTATATTCATTTTTAAATTGTATCTTTTTTTTGTGTTTTCTTTTATTTGCTGTCAAAGTTTACTTTGTACATTATACGTAATATTTGGTTATCTCATATCCTGTACTAATTATAAGTTTATCTTGATGTACAGCGTATCCTAAATAAATAAATATCTATCTAAATATCTGAAATATCTAAATGAATGAAGTTGAAGTTGCATTTACAATTACCTTATTAAATCAAAATCATCAGTTATACTCGTACTATAAAAAAAAAGCATTGTTTTAATTTTTCTAAAAGTGGCACTTTGAAAAAAATCTTATTTCCTAAGGATGTCAGACAAAATAACAGAATGACACTAAGCGGACATGATTAACGAAGATCTAGACTATATACACTGAATATATTAGATTTTCTTTTTTTTTTTCAAAATTTTTTTCAAAATTAACAATTTTTAAAATTTTTTTTCGTAGAAGATATCATTCTAGGACCGTGATAGGATATGAGCATAATTTTGGAAATTTTAGATGGTCAAATGGTGTTCCTTATTATTCCAGTTCATTTTTATTTCCTAATATGAAATACTCTATCCACAAGGCATCAATCACTTCAACACATATTCTTTTACTTAGCTAAAGCCTATTATATACCATATGTACAAGCATGAAATTGACCAATTTTTGATTTCGCATGAGAACTTATCAGAAAATATTTTACAATAAAAAATTACCACAATTAAGGCTTAGCATTTACGGCACCGCAAAAACTATATTTTTTTTATTAAAATTTAAAATCTTGCGGCACACCCTATTTGTTGATTTTATATGGAATGACTCATCTATTATTCTATGTTGTATTCTCTACCTTTATACAACGTACTATTAAATGGGGCTCGCGGTTGACATACATATGTGTATGGCTATGCGCTGCGCTTTTAAATGAAATTTCTGGAAAATTTTATAAAGATGCAAATAGCATTTGATCTCAAGACGCAGGCACGAGAATATATGAGACTTCTATCGCGTTTTCTAATAGAGACTTGACAACTTTGAATTTAATTTGTGACATTTTCATCATGGTAAAGTACACGAACGAGCAACGTCTGCAAATTATACAAATTTTCTACCGAAATACAGAGTCGGTGACTGCAACTTTAAGAGCGCGTTAATTCTAATTTTTGGTCGTAATTCTCGCCCTAGTAGACAGGCAATAACAAGTTTAGTGCAAAAATTTGAGTCTACATATTCGTTGTGTGAAGTTGCCGTGTCAGTGAGACAACGGATTGGTCAAAGTGTCGAAAATATCGCTGCCGTTCAGGCGTCCGTAGCAAGCGATCCAAATCAGTCAATTCCATGGCGTTCTCACGCTACTGTGAATGGTCAGCGTTATCGCGCCATGATCACCGATTATTTTTAGCCCGAATTGGAAGATATAGACTTGGACGACTTGTGGTTTCAACACAACACTTTGTGGTTGGCCGCCTCGTTCGTCCGATTTAAAGCCGCTTGACTATTTTCTGTGGGACTACATTAAGTCATTGGTTTATGCCAACAAGCCGACGACGTTGGAAGAGCTCAGAGCCAACATTGAGCGCGAAATAGCGGCCGTTTCGACCGAAATGTGTGGCCTAGTCGTTGAAAATTGGGTCCAACGAATCGACCGCTGCAAACGTGCCCGCGGTGGCCATATGAACGAAGTTGAGTTCCATTCATAAATGTTTTGATTGCACGAGTACTTCAAGCCGATACTAAAGTTTTCGAAATATCTCAAATGGTTTGCGTTTTATTTTAAAAAAAAAGTTGTCAATTCCTTATGGGAAAACAGTGTACTTCTATATCTACTTCTTGTAGATGCGTTGGACTATAATGGCTTAAAATCGTCCTTCGCCAAAAACATTTGTTTGATTTATTATGTTAAGGGATGCATTCTGAATCTTTTAAAGTTGAATATATGCGTTTGAGATGCACTTCCCAAGCAAGTATGACATTTGTATCTTAGTTTCGAATCTATCTTGGTATGGTACACTTGTTTTAGGATAGGAGTTGTAGCATAATGTTTAACGTGTGCCAGAACAAAAAGAGTTCTTTTCTGATCGCATCCTACAATTTCCAGATAAAATGGCAGTTGAAAATAATCCTAAGATATTTATAGTTTTCAAAAATGTCGATCAGAAGGCTAGATGGTGAGATACAGGCATCGTTTTTAAAAAAGTGATGCCCCCCTCTGATATGCATTATTCTGATGCGTTGGCGACAAGATCGTTGTCATGACATGACATTAATGCATTATTAAAACACCGCCTCTAGAGATTTTTGACAAGCCACTTTAGTAATGTCAACTGCGTATGTAAATGCGACACATGTTTTTTTTTTCAACATGCTTGTTTGAGTAGTATGTAGACAAAGTCGGTTTCATTTTATTTAGATCCCTGTGGGACACTGTAACGTCTGGAAGTTTTTACACTTAAAGGGTCATTTATTTTAATACAAGCTTAGCATGGTGTACTGTATCAAAGCCGAACTTACCCTGATGTTTTAGTTTATATTTATCCACCATTTAATACATCCTCTAGACATTTTTCTATAATTGGTGGCATAGAATAATGATTTCGATTCTTATTCCGCCTTTATAAATTAAGTTGATCTCGGGCTTATAAATTTGCTAACAATAGGTGCTATAGTTGTATGTCATTGGCGTGGATACCTTCTCCTTGGAAGGATCCTTGGTGAACCCGACCTGATTTTATATAAATTTACAGTCAAACACGATTGACTGACAGAATAAATAATAAACTCTCGTATACCATATACGAGGGCGGGTCAATAAGTCCGTGACTTTTGGATTAAAACACAGATTTTTTGATAAAAAAATAATTTTATTTTTCAACGTAGTCTCCCTTGAGCTCTATACACTTTGTCCAACGCTTCTCCAATTTTTTTATCCCTTCCAAAAAAAATGATTTGTCGAGGTCCTCAAAATAGGCCTTTGTTTGCGAGATGACTTCATCATTGGAATCAAATCTTTTTCCACCAAGCCATTTCTTCAGGTTTGGGAACAAGAAGTAGTCGCTCGGAGCCAAATCTGGAGAATAGGGTGGATGAGGGAGCAATTCATAGCCCAATTCATGGATTTTTGCCATGGCAACTGCACATGCGTTTGTGGTCGACTGTGAGCAAACGCGGCACCCATATGCGAGCCACTGAGCCATGCGAGATCCCTACGGCTTCCACAATCTCTCGCACTTTCAATCTTCGGTCGGCCAACACCATATCGTGAATTTTTTCGATTGTTTCGGGTGTAGAGACCTCAACCGGGCGTCCAGGACGTTCGGCATCTTCAGTGCTTGTACGGCCACAACGAAATTCAGTAAACCACTTTTTTACCATTGAAATCGATGGTGCAGAGTCCCCACAGTATTTATCAAGCTTAGCCTTGGTCTCGGTAATGGTTTTTTTTCGCAAGAAATAATGCTTAATAAGCACACGAAATTCACTTTTTTCCATTTTCTCCTCAAATTAGTGAGTAGCCTGATAAAAATAGCTGTCAAACACAAACTAACTGACGCAGCAAGTTTAAATTTTGACAGGAGTCAACTGACAGATGCCTGTTGACAGGAGCAGTGTTGCTGTTTCAGTAAAGAGGTCAGAAATTCAAAAAGTCACGGACTTATTGACCCGCCCTCGTATGTACATATGTACATACATATATGTATTGGGTTGTTCAATAAGTTTTGTTGTTTTTTTCTTGGAGTAGTGTTTATCGTTTCAAAAAATCTATGTGTTATACAATTTTTGAAATTGTAGGCTAAAAGCGCTGACACATGTCAGCGTTGGTTTACACACTCTCGTTCAGGAAATACAGACCTTGCTGATACTGTTCACTCTAGGCGTCCACCGACCGCAGACGAAGATCAAATCTTAGCTGAACTTAGCGTTGACAGACATTTGACCATACGGGAGATCGCTCAGCCGCTTAACATCGCCCATACAACCATTTCGCATAGATTGAAAAAGCTTGGAATGTCATAAAAAGGTTGATGTTTGGGTACCTCATGATCTGTGAGTCTTTGTTGAAATGGAACTCGCTTGAGGCGTTCTTGAAGGGAGTGATTAAGGGAGACGAAAAATGAGTGACCTACAAAAACATTCGGTTTAAGGATAATGGTGCTCTCCTGGCGAAACACAGCTATCAGTCGGTAAAAACAAGAATTACACTTGCAAAAAGGTCATGTTGAGCATTTGGTGGGATTGGCGAGGTGTCCTTTAATTTTAAAAATAACTTAACACTCAAGTGGGTATGAATACATTTAAAATGCCTCAGCATGTGTTAAGTTTTTTTGGAAAATTGGACAGAGAGAGAAGAAAGATGTTTGAGCTCAGTGCTCAGTGGTTATTTTATTCCATGGGTGTCATCCAACATTTAATTGGGAGACTAAATTGTTAGTGAGAGCTGGCTTATTGTTGTATTCTAGTCAACTACACATCTTACTAGATTTTTTGTAACTGAAAAAATGCAAGTCTTTTGGGCACGGCTGGGATTCGAACACCGAACCTTCCGATTTGGAAGCCAGTTCACACCACTTGAGCCACAGCCACCCATTTTGAGTTGCTTCCAAGCAATCAGACAAAAAATGCAATTTAATATTGCTTTCAGCACGATACTTTGAAGCAAGCAGTGAAAAAAAAG
Source organism: Volucella inflata (assembly GCA_928272305.1). Lineage (NCBI taxonomy): Eukaryota > Metazoa > Arthropoda > Insecta > Diptera > Syrphidae > Volucella > Volucella inflata. The sequence continues at coordinate 47,331,425 of OV743716.1, read as the reverse complement.
GCCAAAGTTGGCGATTTCAATGACGAAACAAAAGCTGAATTCATTTTGCTGGAAAGTTATGTAGCGCCCACCGTACTCTCTAGACCTTGCGTCTTCTGACTGCCATCTGTCCCGCTTTCTCTTTAACAATTTGGACAGAAGGCAATTCAATTCCGAAGATGAGATCAAAACGTATCTGGAAATCCTTTTACCCATAAGTCTGCTGACTTTTACAAAAGTTAGAAGAAAGTTATTGACCATGATGGATAATATCTGGTGGATTAAATATAAGTTTTTATATGGTCCACTGCCGCCAGCATCAAGTATCTTAAAGATGCCACTTCGAATATATTAAGTTTCACTCGACCACTACAAAGAAACCCATGTAGACTGCGCAACGGCGACTGACTGACGACTGCCGGCAAGCACATGCAGTTAAGCAAGAAAGCGCTGCTGCATAGATGAAGGTAAAAAAAACATGCCAAGAATACAAACCCCGAACCGAAACTTGTTTAGACGCAGAAGGGAATATCAAAGTAGAGTCGCAGTCGATGCTGACGATTCGGAAAGAGTATTTCTGCATAACGGTCAGACAGAACTGAAGCTACTGGAGAGACGGCTTGACAGCCAAACTCTTCAAGCGGCAGGCGATTACTTGGTAAGAAACATACACCAACTTATCTTTAAAATATGGTCGGACGAAAGTAGGCTTGTTAAATGGAACCTCAGAATTGTTTGTCCTATCCTCAAGAGGGAAAATCCTCAACTACAGAGGCATCAGCCTTCTTAACAGTCTTGAAAATCTTATTGCCGTATCCATTGAACGCCTGAAGCCGTTCGTCAACAACCTGATTAGTAGCCAGTGTGGCTATAGTTCAAAAAAGTCCACCACCGACCAAATATTTACCTCACGGCAGATCTTGGGCAAAACCCATGAGATCAGATCGATATACTAGGAGGGGTGAAAAGTAACCTCCTTGACCGCCAGAATGCGCTGTTACTGCAAAAAAGGTTATGGTGCCTTGAAGTCCGTTTATATTTAGGCAGAAATGCCATATTTCAGTGCGATACTGTCTTTAGTTTTGTTTTGACAGCTGATTGTTGTTGACCTTTTTTTGCTTCATGTTGAGTATGGACAAAAACGATTTTCGTTCTCTCATAAAAAATTATTTTTTAGGAGGCCAAACGGCGAAGGAAACAAAACAAAAGTTGGATAAACATTAATGCTCCGTCAGATTACACCGCCAAATATTGATTTCGAGAGTTTCATGGTGGCCGCAACTCCACTACCGATCAAGTCCGCAGCTGCAGGCCCTCCGATGCGGTTTCAGAGGACAATGTCAAAAAAATACATGAAATGGTGTTGACTGACCGGAAAGTGAAGGTGCGCGAGCTAGCAAATACCACAAAGATTAGTACTGAGCGCACACGCCATATTTTGGGCAATATTCTGCATATGAAAAAGTTATCCTGCCGCTGGGTGCCGCGCATGCTCACTCCTGACCAAAAACATGAACGTGAGAGCACTTCGAAAGAGTGTTTGGACTTGCTGATGCGGAATCGGGCGGACTTTTGGCGTCGATTGGTAACTGTTGATGAAACCTAGATCCACTATTACACACCAGAGAATAGAATGGACTGAAGCCGGCACGAGTGCTCCGAAGCGGCCAAGGTAGGCTCAATGGGTCGGAAAGTTTATGGCGTCGGTTTTCTGGGATTGTCATGGCATACACTTCGTGGACTATCTCGAAAAAGGAAAATCCATCAACAGCAAATATAACTGTGCATTATTGAAGCGATTGAAGGCCGAATTCGCTGCAAAATGGCCTCATATGAGGTGAAAAATTTTGTTTTTGCAAGACAATGCGCCGGCGCAACCACAGTTAAAATCAATTACTTACGGCTCCAATTGCTGTCGCATCCACCGTTTTCGCCCGATTTGGCTCCCTCGGACTATTATCTCTTCCCAAACCTCAAAAGATGGCTCATCAATAAAAAATTCAGCTCACGCGAGGAAATCATCGACGCAACGGAGGAGTATTTGCAGACCTTCCGGAAAATTACTTTTCGGACGGGATCAACAAGTTGGAAAATCGCTGGAATAAGTGTACCAAGCTAAAAGGGTACTACATTAAATATAAAATAAAAAAACATTTAAAAAAAATTTTTTTTTTATTCCCAAGGAGGTTACTTTTCACCCCACGTAGTATATCAACCGTTCATCTATTTTGAGGCCGCGTATGATAGCATCTGCAGAGACGAGCTACAAAGAGTAATGTCTAGTTTTAGCATCCCTGCCAAAATGTCCATCTGTGCAGTAAAGAATACACGCTGCTCCTTCAAGGACGGTAAAGATCTCACCGATACCTTTTATGTCAAAAAGGAGTGTAGACAAGGCGATGCATTGTCTTGCTCTTGCAATTTCCTCAACATCATACCTGAAAGAATAGTGCAAGACTCACACACAAGCACAAGAGTCACAATTTTTTAAAAGTCCGTGCAATCAATCGCAAGCGCCGACAATATTGACACAATCAGAAGAAAGCCGCGTGATGTCAGTGGCGAGGACAACACCAAGTATATTCTGCCGAGCAAAAAGGAAACTCAACACCGACATCTCGGGCAGAACTTCACCTTCGACAGATATAACTTTGAGTTAGTTAGGAACTTTGTCTATTTAGTCTCCGTTATAAACTCAGACAACGACATCATCGCTAAGATCAAACGAAGAATAACTCTTCCCAATTGCTGCTTCTTTGGAGTTAGAGGGCAATTGACTATCAAAGCCCTCTCTCGAACAACAAAAGTGACCTATATAAGACCTTAATAATCCCAGTCCTGCTTCATGGTGCAAAGGCATAGACATTATCAAAAATGTATAAGGCTGCTCTTGGCTGCTTTGAGAAGGAAATTCTTCGAGTAATATTCATAGTAATAGGACATTCAGTGTCGTGAATAAAATCTATTGTTGGTGGTATCAAAGATAGCAGTGCTCGGTTAAAAATCTAACCAGTGTCTTAATATCATCTCTTTTTCTTTTCTTCATTTATTCTGATGGGATTTTTCAATTTTCTTATATCTAGTCCAGACAGAAACTGAAATGTCAAACTGTAAAAGTGTGCATTTAGGTTGTGATATTTGATAGTATCTGATGTCGTCATAATATATGTATAATTCCTTTAAGCAATTTTAAAAAAATGGCACGAACCAACATAATAAGGTTTTAATATGAAATACTTTTACTGTAGCTTATACAAAAACCTGTTTGGGATTCCATAGCAAAATAGTATGTACATAACCCGTAGAAATAATAATATTTGAGAGTCTATGGAAACTCTAAGCAATGTGGATTAGTAATACAGTGAAACCTTAATAAAACGAATCTCAATATAACGATGTTATCGATATAACGAATTCTTCGAAATCCCTCAGAACTACCCGTTAGAGTTAATATATATAAAATATGCCACTATATAACGAACATCTCTTGTTAAAAACCTCTTTATAACGAATTTTCAATCATTGCAGAATATAAGTGCACAGGATAACTTCCCTTGCATAGAGATTTTTGGAAATTTATAACCTTCACGTAACGTATACTACCAATCCATTACATAAAATTCCATAAGTTTTCATTACACTGTGTTTTTTTTTTACTTATGGAAATCATTCGTTATATGTATATAAGAGGGTAAATGGAAGATTTCGTAATGTTGAATTAAGTAAACAAAGTTCGTTTTACCTTGTTAAAACATTTGTTAAATTGAGGTTCCGATAGCACTGCGGTTTCCAATATCTCGTTAGTATAAGCTGTGTTTTTTTGCACACATACACATGCGATGAACTAACGTAGATTTTGGTCGTTCCAAAAAGCGGTTTCTGCTGATAGCGTATTACCGTGTGACGCTGTCTGTGAGTAAGTAAGAATTATAAACAATGTGAATTCCCCTCACATTTTAGGGTCAGTTGGGGTAAATGTAAACGGCCGTTATTTCAACATTTTAAAACAAACTGTTGGAACCCAGACAAATAAAAAATCAGAATATGAAATGTCGCAACACCAGTGCATGTAATCTCTTGCAGTAGGCTTTCGGATTTCTTTGGAAATCCGTTTCGTGAGAAGAACCTTAACCTGAAAAGGAAATTCATATCTGTTTACTTTAACCCCATACGAGAACTCCTAGCACTTAGGAGACGAAAGTAAGATGTTCCCATTTACCCCAGTATTTTTAAAAACACGAAAACGTCACCCATAAAACACACATAGTGAATTTTTCTTATAAATTGCACTGATTATAGCAAATTTAAGAAGTCACACTCGCAAAAGAGTTGGTAATTAATTCACTTACCATAATATCTCATATGGATTTTATGTCAGAATGTACTTGAACATACATATAAATATATTAGTCGAATATTGGGTTTCGAAATAGGCTTCAAATTTATTCGCAAGTAAATATAAAAAATAAAAGAGACAAAAAAAAATATTTTATTTTGTTTTAGTATTTTGCCAAATAAAGAAATTGCAAAATAAAAATTTGTCGAAAATGTTGCCATCAAATTCAGAAGAAGTTTTATTGTTTCGTTGGCGTCCGCATTATCCGACTTCCAGAGATAAAACAATGGAAAACGCCAGAAATTGCGTATTATAACAGTTAATTAAGTGATATAAATATTGTGTTTTGGATTTGCATTGCTATGCGAGTAAAATATAAACCGTGGTTCATAACAAAATCAACGTAATTTTTATGTTTATGGTATTCTATTTTTATAACCTTGCTACAGCATGCTGCATAACCTTAAAGTGATCATCATAATATATAAGGAGTGAAGATACCAACGCCGCATCATCAGAATTAGTACTCAATGGCCGAAAGCTACAACATAAGTCATTATAGTGACATCTTGTATTAAAAGTCCCCGGACATTTCTTTCCACCACATGCAACAACAAGAGATGGAACTGCGATCTACGCAACAGACTAGATAGCGTCAACAGTCTGATTCGATGAAACATCTGTGATAGTTGATTTACATGTTTCGAAGTGACTGCGTATTTCAAGAGTATGTACTTATGCGGTACATCTAGAATACCAACAAGCGAATATTCATCTAACCTCGCATATACTCAACATGAAACCTTAAGTTCAATTTTGTTTCAAAACCCATCGCATACGATTTCCATAATACAAAAGCTCATTCAATTTTGATATCGTTCAAAGTGAAATCTTCCGACAACGCAAGGCACTCATGAAACACGACCCAGTTATTCTGTGAACCCTCCGATTCTAGAAAATGGAAACAGCCATTTCAACAGTCGAAACCTTAGAATCCTAAGCCAGTACGTCGCAGCATGCTGGGTAAATCAGACAAGCTTATCAACTAACTACTTCAGCATACGCTCAACGAAGCCAAAAGCAGGCTCCCTCATGGAGATACTTAAAACCGGCATTAAATCGTTGACACCGTATAAGCGCAAAAAAAATGAATATCAACTTTTGATCGTTGTAATATTGTTTAAATTGTGTTATATTGTTCTTACTGTATTTTTTCCCCTAGTTTCCCTAGTATAGGGTTATGTATGGAATTTGATATCGAGTAAATGGTTTCCACGACATATAGCTACTCATGTTTTTGTCGAAATTTTCTTATGATAGTTTTGCATAAATGTAACTTAATTTAATTTAGGCATAAACCATAGACCTCAGAAAACCCCCTCAAAAAAATAAACACAAAGCCGTTAAAAAGCATGATCTGGACGGTCATTTCTGATCACCAAAACGAGATATTACACAAAACGAGAATTACGCAATTAATTATTTACTAAATAAATTGTTTCTTGTGCTGTTTAGGATGTACCATCGTCTTGTTGAAACCGCATGTTATCCTTATCCACACCTTGCAATCTAGGCACAAACAACTGCAATACGAGTAGCCATTTCCATTAACTGTTACTGCCTGGTCCGCCGCATTTTCAAAGAACAATGGTCCGATGATACCTTCAACCCGAAATCCGCACTAAACAGTGACACGTTGTGGATGCATTTGTTTATCAACAATCACTCGTGGATTGGGATGGATGACACCCGAATTTCGAAAATTTTCGCGATTAACAAAATTATCAAGATGAAAATGAGCCTTGCTGCCATCGTTGAAGATGATTTTTTCTTTCCGAACTTTGAACTGCCAGCTGTTACGCTTTTTTTTCGATGGCAAAACTAAGTGCACAAAATTCAAATGCTCCTTGGATTTTGAGACACCCTTCGAAATGGCTTCTTTTTTTCGTTAAACCAAGTGTTTTCAATCACCATAGTGTTGCTAACAAACGTGAAAAAGATTAGCTTGATAAAAATATCGTATATGTAAACTAGGGAATACCTTAAGAGCGTTCACCTAAATCAAGAAGAATACCCCAGCAAACTAATAAAAATTTCAAAAATGTTTTCTACGTTATTAAGATGACGGACATGGATCAAGTTTTGGCATGCGTTTGCCAACCGAATTGTTCGGTAATGATAGCACTCAATGTAGAGCAAATTTCAGCACGTCAAGGTTTTCCTAATGACTTACATTTTGTAGGGTTAAACCGAAAGAATGGTTATTTTTCATAAATTCATTGGAACTGTGGAATTGTGGTTTCACTGGTAGACGAAAATCCTTTTCATTTCAAAAGATGTCTTGAAGGAAGAATATCATTCAAACATTGCCAATGCTCTTTGGGAAGCCCTATGAAATCTAAGTGCAAAACATCAGCGCCGTAATGGGACCAAGTTTTCTGCAAAACAATCTTAGCAAGCCATGTCTGCATCAGGAACTGATAGATAAACTCTCACTGATGAACTTGGCTCTATAATTGAGCTCAATGTGCTTTAAAATTGGCAACCTCGCCAGCACCGATACAAAATTACAAGCAAATACTAAACAAAAGGCATTTCTTAACATCATCAGACAACATAACAAAGTGTTCAAAATGTGCCAATGGCAGTCAAGCTTTTGGTGATTGCAAACAGCTTGTCGATATGTCACTAAACCAAAAAAATGGTGCAGTGTAAAAGACTGTCATATATTACAAGAAGTGTTTACGTGTCCACAAAAGCCAAATAGAAGAAGATAGCTATAGATACAGGCATCATCGCTTGCTTCAGAGGTATATGACAACACTCAAAAACAAAATCCTCTGTTTGTCAATAACAGTTCATTTGATTGTAATTTCCACACTTTTTAAAATGTTTCGACACTTTTCGGAGGCTTTCCCCGTCTAAAAGGTATACTATTAAGGACTTTTAAAAATGGAAAACCAAAGGCACTTACGAGGGTTGTCTGAAAAGTTTCCGACCGCAACGTAAAGATAGCGGCACTCGTCAATAAAAGCTAGTGAATGCTAGTTGTGCATCTTTTGACAGTTACTTACCGAAGTTTCAGTCATTTTGGAGGCGCAGTTTTAGTTGACAGTCGTTTGAGTGAGTCGACGTGAGTGTTTTTTGTGAAAATGGAAAAAATTGAGTACTGAGCTGTTATTATATATTAAATTCTTGTTTTTGGAAGGCAATACGACTACGCAAATCAAAAATGGGTTGGAATCTGTGTACGGAGACTCTGCACCATCATTTACCACAGTGCAACATCTATACAATAACATTGTTAAAGTTCACCAAATGGTGTTAGACGACCGCCGAATTAAAGTGAGAGAGATAGTAGAGGTTATGAAAATGTCCAAAGAACGTGTTTGTTACATACTCGTATTAAATCAAGATTTAAGCATGAGAAAGCTGTCCGCGCGTTGGGTGGCGCGTTTGCTTACGTTAGACCAAAAACGTGTTCGAATGAACATTTCCAACGCTCTGTTGGCGCAGTTTGGGCGCAATAAATCCTAGCTTTGGCGCCGATCAATTACTGTAGATTACCATTATACGGCCGAAACAAAAATTCAGTCAAAACAGTGAACTGCAAAGGGCGAGCCGGCTCCAAAAAAAGCAAAAACTGTTTTTTCGGCTGGGAAAGTGATGGCGACTGTTTTTTGGGATAGTAAAGGAGTTATCTTAATCGATTATATTCGAAAGGGAAAAACTGTCTTCTATCATTGTTCGATCGGAATCTTTTCAGACAACCCTCGTATTTGATTAAACCATTGGAATTTGGCCTTCCCACGACGTGTAGGAGAAGCCTGTCGATACACTTCGTTGCAATTTGAATTGTGTAAATTGTGATTATTTAAAGGAATAAACTTGTTGTGTCGGTGAGATCTTTACCAACCTTGATGGAGCAGCGTGTATTCTCCATCGTCATCCTGCAAGATTGACGAGTTTGGTAGGTATTTCAAAACTAGACATAGCTCATCTCTATAGAGCTGTTGTACGCGGCCTTAAAATCGATAAATATGTGGTGTGAATTGATCTGAACGGTTTTTTCCAAGATCTGCCGTAGTGTGATTGATTAGGAACTTTCCTGGCCTGAAGCCAGATTGATAGGGACCTATCAGGTTGTTGGAGAACGGCAGTTCAGAGGGTCTCCTTTCTTAAAATCGTACAAACAATGCTGAGGTTCTATTCATCGGGGGTACTTTTGTCCGACAATTTTTAGCAAAGTCCAGCTTTGCCCTCTTCTGTTCCCTGATGAACTTTGAATTCCTGGATATTTAATTGTGTGAAAGCGCGATGGCGATGGCGCGGTAGTTAGCTAATTGGACTATCACGCAGAGAGCCTGGGTTCGATTCCTGGCTGGGCCACCAACAATTTTTCAAATCGCCATCACCCTTTCGGCGGGCAATGGCAAATTCCCGAAAATAAAATTGCCTACGAAAAAGCTTCTAAGGAGTGCCGTTCGAACTCGCCAATTAACCGTAGGCCCCGCTCAGATGTAACATAAATGACAACATGAGCAACACAAATGAGTGCCAAGAAGCTAGGCCATGGCCCATACTGGGCTGCCAGCGCCACAGTTTTTTTTTGATACCGAACAGAATATAAATGTGTTGTTTTTAGCCTTATTGCCATAATATATGTCCGTAGATTAAAAGCTATTCAAGGTCCAAGATTATTATTTTAGATTTTATTACATTTTTTTCCAGAAACATTTTGTGACACCAAATATTACGCGTTTTCTTCAGCAACGTTGCGAGGCTCTAACATTATTCATTTTCCTTCAGTTTCCTTTCTAACATTAACAGCTGTGTTAAACATACATCATCAGACAAATCTACTGTACTTTTATCCATACTAGTAGTAGTCAATAACCATACTCATATTTTTAATTAAGAACATATTGTAATTTTATACGTTTTATTTTTTTCTATTCATTTCAAATATCATTCGCCAACGAAGACATTTAAATAATTATTATAAAACTAAAATTAATATAAAACAAGTAGTTTTTTTATAATTAATCTCCAAAAGCTGCCCAGCAATCCTGTGAGTTAAGCGTTGTAATGTTGTTATTTCTGAGAGAAATTGAAGCCATTCACCCGTCCCATAAATGAAAATCCGTTAGGGTTAATCCCGAAGATCTTGAGGGCCATCGGATCTGCATACTCAAGAAATTTCGTACTAGCTATATGACCTTTCTCTAATTTAATGGGCATAGGGCGTCAGGGTGCATTCTTACTGATTCTTCTAAGTTGCAAGGGTGTGTAGTAATCCGTTCCTAAAACACTCAAAAAAAATTGTTGAATCAAATTTTTATATGAATCCGATGCACGGTCCGATTAACTTGTAAATAAATACCTAAATATCGACATTTAAATTGGAATAAAATGCTCTCTTTTTATATGTTGCTAATCGGACTAAAAGATGCATTTAAAGTATGATACTCGTAGTATTATATTTGCGCGGGAAGAAATAGATTTATTTATGCTTGACCAACTTTGGAAAATATTTCAGTTACTGTTCTTTTCATTATTACATAATTTAATCAAACACAAAGTACCTGATGCTGGAAATTTTTAAATTAATGTATAATTAAATTGTGAATTATTAAATAGTTGTGAACATTCTGTTACCTCAAAACAAGTGGCGAATGTACCACTATGTAAGAAACCAAAATTTTAACTATTGAATTAATTAATTATTGATGGAAAACAAGTTAAATATAATAAATACGTACTACAATGAAAGTGAAAGATAAGAAAGAGTTATGTATATCTACAAAAAGAAAAAAACTAGTTTAATAGATAAGATATTGATCTATTGTATACTGATCATAAGAGAAAAGCCAAGTGAAAACATTTTGTAAAAACAAAGATTGTCTTCTCTCGCATCTAATACCTCCCGGCGAATTATTGAACAAGCTAGATGCAATGAATGATAGTACAATAAATAACCGAGAAAAGGATGATTTCTTGATTCTTGGTAAATTAACCAAATTCCTAGGATTAACCTGTAAGTTAAGGATGTCATACAGTCTAGCAATGTTGTACCCAGAATTTTGAAAGAACATTATCACTAAGTGTCCCCTAATTTTGAATATCATTTATTCTGTTTTGTTGTTAAGTCCTAATTTATGATTGCATTGGTATTAAAAGATTTCTACAAGAGTAAGTTAGAGCTGTGTCAAGCAAACGCTGTAATTTTTCCTTTAAAAGGTTGAAAAATAAAAAGTTTTCATAAATCAAGAACAATATGCGTATCAATAACAGAGCCTTTCGGTAACCCAAATTTATAGTTTTCTATGAACTTATACAACCCTTTACTCTGATCGTGTATAAAATCTGTAAAACCTGCACTGCAACGGGTGATCCAACAGACGGTGTAGATTTTGTCTGTCAATTACTGTCATTTACTGAGTTTTATCTGGTTGATCTTTTTAAAAGATGTTATACAAACTTTACTTTGGCAATTCTAGTCATAGAGTCGTTTACTACGCAACAACGCACTTTTGTTATTCAATCTTTCTACGAAAATGGGCGATCTGTAAAAATAACATTTCGTAAAACTCGTAAATTTTCCGGTCAACAAAATAGCCCTAGTTAGTCCGGAAGAAACTGATTCGGTATCGGATCAAAAATCATATCAGCATGCTCAAGCAACACGTACACGCCAAAATGTCACCAATGTAAGCGAAAGTGTTCAAAACCAGCATTGCACCTTAATTCGCTGCCAAAGTCAATAATCGAGCCGCACTACAGCGAATTTTAAAAAGTTTATCTTCATTTGCACGCCTATAAAATCCAAATAACACAACAACTGAAGTCTTTGGACCATCTACGAGGTCGCCGATTTGTTAACTGGATGTTAGATCGCCAGGACAAGTTGTCATCGAATTTTATCTTTCCCAATGAAGGCCATTTTTGGATGGATGGGTACCTAAATAAACAAAATTGTCGTTTCTGTGGACTGGAAAACCCATACGAGATTCATGAAAAACCAAGTTCGGATTGTGGGTTGGCGGCATGATTGGCCCATATTTTTTCGAAGAGGACGCTGGAGAGACAGTCACTGTGAATGGAGAACATTACCGCAACATATTGACCGGCTATTTTTTTCAAAATTGAATGAATTGAGTCTGGACTATCTCTGATTGGAAATGTTAGTTGGCCTCCAAGATCATGCGATTTGACACAATAACCCAGCGACAATTCAGAATCTCAAACATACCATCCAAACTAAAACTAAAAGTCATCGATAAATTTGACCTTCGGATGGTAGCTTGCAATAGAAGCCGTGGTGGTCATATGAACGATGTTGTGTTCCAACCATAATTGTCAATACTCAATAAAGTTCAACATTGATTTCATGTGTGTTTAATTTAACACTAGCTGTTGGCTCACCCTTTGCAATTCGTTTAGTAGTAGCTAATGTTCCACGTTGATATCTATAAATGACGAAGCAGCAATTTGGGAAACATTTACGAAATTGAAGAAACGTTAAGGTCAATGGAATATTGAGTCATGATAACCGGTTTTTAACGGCCAGAGATCGAGGTTTGACTTTGACAGGCTATGATTCCTGCAAGATGGTACTACGTGCCTCACAAGCCGTCCAATTATAACGTGCAATAGCACATTAAGTTAATTAATGGAGTAATCAGTCGTTTTTTATTGATACTCCTTGGCCGCCACGTAGCTGCGATATAACGTCGCTAGATTTTTTTTTATGGGGTGCTATTTAAGATCGGTGCCATGAGAATAACCCAAGACTCAGGACAATATTGGTCAAGCTATTCGTTAAATAGGGGAAAAATTTGGTTGACAGGATGCCTTATATTTTCTATAATATAATTCTTAATACATTCTTACATAGTTTAATTATGATTTGTTCGCATCTATAACTCTCTTTCAATATAATGCAAAGTCCTACCTGTTTGACGCAGTGAAATATCTTTCAGCGGGTATCTCAAAGTTATAAGTTTTTTTTATTGATTTATAAAGAATACGGTATAGGGTTATGTATAGAATAGCATATCGGGTAAATGACCTGCACGTACATACGTAGTATTTTATCAAAATTATCCATGCCACTTTTGCATAAATGTGGCCAAATTTTATTGATACAATTCTCAATTTGCTCCTCCAAGTCGTGAATGGTCGTGAGGTGTTTAGCATAAGCCTTGGGTTTCAAAAAACAACAAAGAAACAATTCAAACGGCGTAAACACGTTGGCTACAACCAGAGGACAAAAAATATATTATCACGATTTCAAAATTCAGAAAGAATAAAAAGTAAAATTGTCAAAATGACACGCGGTCGCATTTAAAAAAAAACGTGTGTACCACATGTGATATAAACCACTATTTCGACCATATTTTGTATGAATACTTCGAGCCCTATATGTTTAACCTTCATTCTTTGCCTTATTTTGTGTTATTCAGTGGCTCAACAATAAAAACGCGCTTTCATCTTGTATAGACAGTGCTACATTTTTAATAACTCAAACAGCTGTGCCGCTGCTTTTCTTCGTTTTTAACAGCCCAAAATTTTGGGACACCCCTGCTGGGCTTAGGAAAATTTTCCTTCAGCAAAACGACTACAGACTGCGAGAAATGTTATATTTCTTCAAGCAATCATCAGGTGACTACACCGGATGCTGTGGGCTATGCCTACTGACCAGCACAGACCAATCTACCTTCTGATCAAAAAGTACCCGGAATTCTTCAATTAAACGAAAGCACATATTTCAAAGCTTCCCCCATTCTTCAAATCACTGGATTCTTAGGCCGATTTTAGAATCGCCTTCAGCTCCTTCTGCGAATTCTTCTTTTTGCCTCAATCGTCTTAAAACTCTTTCAATGAGATGGTAATTTGAATCTTGGGAATAAGGAAAAGTCGCAAGGAACCATGTCAGGTGAATACGAAGCTTGCGGAACGGTGTGAGCGTACAAGATGAGATTTATAAGCCGGTGCGTTTTCTTGGTGAAGTAATCACGAGTTATTTTTCCACAATTATTTTTTTTAAGAACTAACACTCAAGTCAATATGACTGCACTTAAAGTGCTTTAGCACATGTTAAGCTTTTTTTTTAGAAAAAAGGGACAGTGATAGAAAGAAAGATGTTTTGGCTCAATGGCTATTTCCCTCCATGGGTGGCATTCAACATTTATTGGGGAGACCAAATTATTGGTGTAATTGGACTTGATGTTGTAAGTCTAGTCAACCACTTAACGTTGTTTTAGTTGCCTCAAAAGCAGAGTGTCTTTCAGGCGCGGTTGAGATTGAACATCGAACTGTTCGATTTGGAAGCCAATACACTACCACTTGAGCCACGATCACCCACAATTTTGAGCTCTTGAGACTAAAACTATTTCCCTCAAACGTTTTAGTATGCTCACGTAATACTCCTTATTTACTGGCTCGCCTAGCGGAAGAAATTTGGAATGGATCACGCCACGGCAATCAAAGAAAATCGCATCTGTCGTAGTTTTTTGTTTTTTGGCTCATCTGATTACCGCCATTCCGATGGCATATTCATAGAACCATGTCTCGTCGATAACATCGATAGCATTTTTCCCCAAAGAAAGCATTTCTTTAGCGACATTGTTTCTGCAACAAATTTAGCACTCTCGGCAAAAACCGCGCTTCAACTAGGTCGTTTCATACGATCTCTATACCGATCCTAACGAGTCGGCTGCGTACTCCCTGATGCTCACAGTAAAATCTGCGAGGACAATTTTCCAAACTTTTTCGATGTTTACGTCAATCATACTTGATGGACGACCGGAACGAGACAAATCATCAGCCACAGTACAAGCTGGTTCAAGCTCTTTATACCACTCGTACGCATGTTTTTTTCAACATTGTCGAGTTCCCGTATTTGATATAGCTTAACGTCTTTTTGGGCATTTGGGCTTGGAGGTACGTTTTGGTCTTTCGTCTGCTTTTAACCACTGGTCATGCTTTTACAATAGCCATACAAAACCCACTTTTCGTCGCAGATTGCCATCCGGTGCAAAAACGGATAACTTACTTTGGGGTCTAGGCAGTGCACAAATATTCGAACATGTAGCCTATTGTAGGAATACTACATGTTTGTCGATGCAATCTATCTGTACGAATGGTCTTTTATCTCATGGAATCTATACATGCATACATATATGAGCTGTTGTATTTTGTTTGCCTTCTTCATCTTCTAATTGGACTCAAATGCCTGTCACTGCAAAGATCGGTCTCATTATTTCGCTTGAATGTCCACAAGACAAACCACCCCAAAAGAAATATGTCAAGTTTTAATATGAGAATTCCGTTCCATGGATTGATAGCTTTGTGTAACTCCTTGGACGAACAAGTTCGGATATGACACTCTTATAATGTATCGGTTATCCTGGCTGATGATATTCGTACCACCATTTATTCCATCGTTTTAGTTTATATTTAGTATTCTCGACAATGCAGCATCCGCGCTTAGATTTTAGCAGTTCGAATGGGTGACAAAAGATAAGTATCGTGTGAGTACTGCATGGTGCTAAATATGCAAGAAAGGATGTGCAGTCAAAGTTGGATGTGCCTATCTTAACGTACAATATCAGTTCTAATAAATAAGATAATTGAAATAATGTTTCGGAGATACTAAAGCTCATCAGATACTCTGCAAAAATTAGTCTGAAATGTATAAACACTCAATACCAATTTCTCCCGAAATCTACTACAATTCAACATTTGACAATTCATTTCAATACTAAAACCAACCCTGCTCTTCTTCATATCTGTTTTTTCTCGCTCTCTTCGCATTCTTGTGTATAAGTATAAACACTAAAAAAACTACCAATGCGAGAGCGAATCGAAATCAAAACACAACCAACCAACAAAAAAATCCGTCACACATCCAAAAAAAACAAAACACAACTACATCCATGTGACACTCCTCTCCGGCACTACGTATTCTCTTCAAATAAAAACTCTACTAAAAAAAAGAACCCGCACACTAGAGCAAAAAAAAATTCTACACACGCACACAGGGCCTACTACTCAAACCAAAAACCATACACCAAACACGATAAACAGAGTGTACTCGAAACACGGCCGGAGAAGGGAAACATCAAACACATAACCAACAACAAACACCAACCATCAATTTTTTTTCTTTTCTTTTTCACATTCACATGGAGGGGAATTTTTTTAAATTTTTCCTTTTTTCTACCGTGGCGGAGGTTCAAAATTATTTTTTTTACAGGCACTTACTACACCAGTCTACTTTTTGCTCTGCTGTGGTAAACACGCTGAGAGCGAACCAGAAAAAAAAACCTCAAAGAACCGTACTGTCCAAGTGAGCAGTGCAAAACAAAAAGGAAAAACTCAAAACACAGAGAAAACCGTCACATTTCTCAATGGTTTATTTCTCATAGTTTTTTTTTCTGCCTGTGCATATTTCCCAGCAGCAGCAACAGCAAGAACAACAACATATCGCAACACTCTTGAACAGAAAGCTGAAAAGCGCTGTCAAACAGAGCGAAAGAGCAGAGGCAAC
This sequence comes from Volucella inflata, assembly GCA_928272305.1. NCBI lineage: Eukaryota > Metazoa > Arthropoda > Insecta > Diptera > Syrphidae > Volucella > Volucella inflata. The sequence goes on along the minus strand of OV743716.1, from coordinate 47,315,556 downwards.
AGCCAGCGAAACACGTGGTTAGTAGTGAAAACAGAAATAACTAAAATTATCCATTTCTATTATTTCTATTTTTTTCTTTTGCGTTGGCTTTTGACCAATTGTGGGCGCGATTCGTGAAACGAATGACGGCGGATAAGATAGACGATAATGCAAGTTGAGTAGAACGAACAAAAAAAAAAAATCAGGCACGCGGCGCGGTAAAATTTCGCAAAAATCTTCCGAAATCGAAAATGAACCCACACGACGAATGCGAAACGAGTATTCAAAAGTGGGCCGATGAAGTGCTCCGGAGAGCACCAATAAGATTAAAATAAAAAAGAAATCGTTTAAATTAGAATGACAGCAAAATGTCGAGAAAAAATAAGAACTTGTCAAATTTTTTATTTTGCTTATGACCCATTCTTTGTGAAAGAACAAAAATTAATTGAGCGATTATCTGAGAACCAAATAGAAAGAACGAAAAAAGTAAGGAGAGCCCCCTTCGAGACCAAGTCCGGGCTAGAGTGGTGTAGTACACTTCACTTTCGTGTGTGCGTTTTTTTTTCTACGTTTTCGCTTAATTTTTGTCTTCACATGTTATTCGCGCCGCGGTAACAGAGTACTTAGTGCTCATGGTAGCCGCGCGTAGCCGTAAGCACAAGTGTATGCATTGTTTACATGTCCACCACTCTCTCGACTTGTATATGTATGGTTTTTTTTTACCTCCTCTTTTTTAGGTCTTGTCCTTATTATGCTTCTACTTCTTGGCACACTCAACACTCGGCACTCAGCACACATCACAGCACTTTCGTTAATCGTCACCCGCGCGCGTTTGTGTTCGTTTTTTTTTTTTCCTTTTTGTTCTCATTTTTTCGGTTCTTTTTCGCTTTTTATTCATTTTTATGTGGCGTTTTTTCTTTTTTCAACGTGTGTACACTTTTTTCCCCGCATTAACAAGCCGGTTCCACGCTGTTTTCTGTGTATTTTCGTTTTTCCATTCTTTTTATTCTCTTTGTTAGTGTTTGTGTTACGCCAAATTTTCTGCCATGTTTGCATTTTTTTTCCTTTTCCCCAGTGTGTTATATTTTTTTTATTGATTTTTTTTTCTTGTGTGAATTTTTTTATACCTATGGAAATTAATCGCGGGAGAACACCGTACACGTCCGCCAAGAGAGTGTGAGAGAGAAACGCGCCACTAGCAAAAAAAAAAAACCAAAATATAATTTAAAAAAAATAAAACAAAACTTTTCCAGTTTGAATTTCCAAAAATAAAAAAAAAATTAAAATCGTATTTTGTTTTCGAAACAAACAGTGTGGTTGAAGATCAGGAGCAGGAGTAGAAGGAGGATAGAGTGACTAGAGCACAGCGACTTCACAGGATACCCAGCCTCTAGATTCCACCAGCAAAACTTACGCCACCATTTTCATCTTGATCAGCATCCTCTGGTGTAGAAGTTTGGGAGCCTAAGCTGGAGGGTCGAACAATAGAATACCGACCCGGAGGAGGGTTGGATTACCATCATAGCTCACCACTTATGGCTGAAATACCTACCAGCGATTACCTGCACCGTTCCATTGATCAGTTACGTTCAATGAATGAGCGAGGTATGCTTAGCTCGTTGAGTCATTTAACAACGGCTGATTTGCGCAATGCCACCCTGGTACACGACTATAAGCCCTTCATCAATGAATTTCGCCAGAATGTGGAGAGATTGGATTATTCTATAAAAAATGGCTTAGTTGAGCGGGCGGGACAACAGCAGCAGCAGCAACAGCAAGTTGTAAATTCAGCTGAATCGCCTTCGGGTGGTGGGAGACAGGATCATGATCAGCAACAACAACAGCAACAGCAGGTGCAACAAATCGAAATGAAGCAGTCGTATAGTGCGCCATCGTCTCCGACAACTCCAATGTCCGATGGTCAGGAAGTTAAAGTGAGTAAAGATTTATTTCTTTTTTTTTTTTATTATTTATACATTTAGATGTACATACGAGTACATATGGATGTGATGATCTGGACAAACGTTTTATATTGTATATTGAATTCGCAATCAATAGGAAGTGTAGGAGAATGTGCACTATCACATTCGGTAACCGGTTTAACGATTTGTTTTAGTGTATGGTACATTTTTGTGGGAACTTTGTGATGGAACAAGATGAAAGAATGAATTGAACATTCGTGTTATGAATTGCATCTGTTTGGACAACAAGATCCAACTACTACTGTTCGTTCACCGTATTTTTAAATCAATATGTATATTTATACTCGTAACGTTTATTTCCTTGGTCAGCTAGTTTGAGATATTGAGGTTCTGGCTCCCTTATTTCTGATAGGCCTTAGTTGCACTACATTATAAGGATAGCAATTAAATAGTATGTTTTTTTTTTCTTTTCACGTCAACGAAAATTGTATTCAAGGATACTTTACGTTACTTTGTGAACTCTTTGGGTCGAACCAGGCAAACCGTTGCATAGTATTACAATGTTTTTCTTGAACATAAATTTAAAATTTAAACGCGCTATGGACTTGCTTTCCAACACCTAAACATAAACCGTTTGCATTTCCAGCATCCCAATTATCAATAACACGAGTAAACGAATATTCCAAACACCTTAATATAGTTTAATGCATACTATCACGGTATTTCTTAGGAAAGACTACCCCATTCAAAGCTAAATCATAATAAATTGCATTTACATATACATATATTGCATGCATTTCCACTGTATGCCTTCACTGTTAAACTTCCAAAGCCACTTGTTTGCAATTATCTTCTCATACTCCCTTAAATCAATTTCAGCTGTCACAATGTAAGAGGATTGCAAATCGAAGTCTGTGTTTAGTAGTTCCAAAAGATTTCTCTTAACAATCTATCATCGCTTCAACTGTGCGCTCTTTAGAATATAGCTTGTCATATGCATACAGTTTATTTATGCCACTTTATCACCCTAAATATTGTCTCTAAATGATGTGTTCTTCATTAATTAGCTCTTATAGTTGCTTTTAGTCGTCCTGTTTGTAGTTTTTTTTGCAATCTTGAGTAACTGTAAACTACAATACTTCGAGACGAAAACGAAGTATCCGTAGCTACACGTTTCAATGTTCCCACATTATTTTAAAGCGGTGGTAATGGCACCTGCTTAAGCAAATACAGTGTAGTCTCGGTAATCCGAACTTGCGCTAATTCTAATTCGGGCTAATCCGAACCGCCGATCAGTACATATTCAAGTGTCAACCTACTCGTTGATACTTACCTGCCTACTTCAAATACATACATTTATAAAGGTGCATAAATCATTTTCTTAGACGAAATATGTACAAACATGCATACGTATTTGAATTTTTTTTCAAATTCCCGCTAATCCGAATTTTCGGCAGTCTGAAACGCCTCTTGCAATTATTAATTCGAAATACCGAGACTGCACTTTATCTAAAAAGGAACCTAAATGTTATAAATTTCTTTTCCATGAGCTTGTTTTAAACGAACGGTAGCTTTATTTGTGGGCTAGTTCTTTATTAAACTATATTCGTAATTTATTTTTGGGGCTTACCCTAACAATGCAATTCATAGTTTTGGCAAACGACATCGGCGTTATCACGTACTGCTTGCTTTGTTTCAAGATTCACAAAAAAATCTGTAATGCACAGGTTAACAAGTATAAATCAAAGGTAAAAGTTTTCCCGTAAGATATATCTGCCATAAGGTTCTCTTTCAAAGGTAGATGTAAGTATTTTTCATCTTTCAAACCTCGAAATTAAAATGCATGTCAACGGCAATATTCGTTGGTGTGATTAGCCTAAAGATTCACAGTAATCAGTTCCTTTATAAAAAGAAAACCGAATGTGCGTTCTTCTTGTTAGATTACGTCTTGTATTCCTGCTGATTATTTGTATTTCTACAACATATTTCAATACAAGTTAGAGTTTCACGGATGACTTCCATGTCCAATTGAATTGTCCAATATTTATCGACATATTTCTTCAACAAAAGTTTTCTCAAGTTTAATCCATCTACAGTGCCATAGCATTTCATTGTGTTTTGAATTTCGAAAACTCGCTTGTGAATTTTTACTGAATGCAATTTCAGTTTCCCCGAATAATTGTTATTAAAGCTCTTCGTTTTTTTCCTTGTCGTTTTGCAGTGTAACAAGAAAACTATACCTCTAATGGTTAGGTATTTGAGTCTTTTTTAAAATTGTTTTGAGTAAAATTGCCATCAATATTTTCTTTCATACCACGTTTTATCTGCATGTGTTTGATTTATTTTACCAATGACCTTGCTACTCCATGGTTTTGGTAATTTGCTAAGAGATTCAAATAGACTATTGTATATTTCGAACAAATCTAATTTTTTTACTTGAACCAAAAGTAAAGAAATATCAGTGCATGCATTATTTATTCTATAACAAAAGTAACATTTATTTCTTAAATATCGATCACAAGATTTGTTTCCACTTATTACTCTTAAGAGTGAAAAAATTCGAATCCGATCAAGCGTTTGGAGAACTTTTGTTTTAAATTTTACTTAGTTTTCTCTAAATACAAGTCGTATACAATTATTGTTAGATTATTATGTACACTTTGATAGCTGGGTTAATATACGAGTATTTTTTTCCCATAATTTCTCATATTAACGAGTATATGTATGTACCATAAAGAAATGCGAGGGGTCACTATAATGAAACTGATATTTCCCTAATTACGACACTGATCGGATGCTTACGTTTTTTTTTTTTTTTAATATTTGTCTTTGTTGAATGTTTGTTCTACCTTTTTCCTTACAATTATTTTGACTCACAAAATGTGTTTCATCAAGGAATCAATCCTGCTCAAAGATTGAGGATCATTGTAGTTAACGTTCTAACTTTTAGTTGGCTATTATCTGCACATTCGTCATAAAATGAAAACAATCTACCTTTTTTATTTATTTGTCTAATGTATCCTTTGTCTTTGCCAGCCGATAATTTTGTTTTACGAATTCGAAGTGAAACTCAATCATATAATTAATATTTTATCTATTCTATCTATTTCGATTATATTGTTCCCTACTTCATGTAATATGGTGTAAGTGAATTGACCGTCTATGTCCACGGCGCAAATATGAGCTGCTTCTTCAAGGGTGGTTTTCATAACACTCTTGCAGATGGTTGGTGTTATTTCGAAAATTTATTTTCTAACGTTATCCTTAAGCATTAAAATTGTGGTTTATTTTCTGCCGTACACTTTTCTATTCAAGAACTCCCCTGTGCAAAATCAGGGGATCAATAACACCACTTGTTGATATTATTCGGTTGAGAAAGTTGTTCGAGAAATATTTATTTTTGACACGAATTTTATATTATGTGAAACGTGTAAAAGTTGTATTGAAACTAGATGAAGTGTGTTATGGTCATTTAGTCATCAATTAAGAGTATTCAATGCTTTAAATCGGCTTTTCTTAACCAACTAAGACAATTTTGCCTAGTGGCTCAGGATGATTTGTTGCTAACGATTTGTGAAAACTCAAACACATGTATATGTACATATTCTTTTATTCAATGTGTACAAAGTTATTATTGCTCCCGCCAAGGCAAGGTACCAGTATAAGAGCATATCACTTCATATTATTTAGTTCTAACGCAATTTTTTTTGCACTAAATGATTTCAATTGGGCTAAAGTCTTAATCCGTCTGTAATTATTTCTTTGTAATTTTCTTGGTAGGCTTGACACGATATTTTTGATGAAAGGTTGCCTAAACAGCATACGGCAGAAGGATTTCTTCTAGGATTTTGGCGTTTATTGATCCATAATTTCCGAAATCTAGTTAACGGAACCAACATAATAGACAGAAGAGCATGCTCAAACCCTATGCCTTATGGTCTGAGTTGGAGATCGTTTGAAATAATGACGAGATTCTTTTCCATCATTCAGCAAAATATGCTTTTTATTGGTCTTTTACAGACTACGTCAATTCAAGTTTCAACGTTTAACTTATATTTAATTTAGGTGACTGGTCTGTGAATGCATTATTACTTCTGATGATATTATCAGTTTGCTGCGTGCCGCTTTTTAATGAGCAACCAAAAAGATTTTGAAAACCCGTTTACTATTATTATCCTAGATTAGCTTTTTAATAAAGCTGGCAAAAATTTTAAAAAAATTTCTGATGTACATTCTCAGAAGCATACAATACAAACCTTTTAAGAACAGTTGGATAGTAAGATTTTAAAACTAAAATTATCCTATTTTTATCAAAGTAAATCACATTTATTCAGTTATGGCTGCACATTAAATGAAAACATTAATTTATAATCAGGATTATAGAAACAAGGAAATTAGAAAAATGCTATCATTTACCTTAACACTTTTTAAGCAAAAATACACATTCAGTGCTTTCAAGTATTCTTTCATACATATGGTATATCGTTTTGTGATCTGCTGATTGTAGGAATAACATTTACACAACATTAAGTGGTATTAGTCCATGTCAATATCAAATTTTAGTAATGGCTTAGAATATGCACTTGTTTGGTTATTTATTTCATCTAAAAATCTATGTCAGACATGAAAAAAAACCTTTCCTATTGCTAACAGCCCTCAACTTTTTTTTTACCTTTTCGGATAAAATTTAAAGTCAACGACCTGGATTTGGATTCACATCTTTTGTTGTGAATCATTGCAAAAAGAAAAGGTTTGAACCCTTCGATCTTTTCTGCAATTTCCATTGTTTACAAGTGATCCCTTTGCTTTCGATGTTTTTGGTTTAATGCCACTACCACAGAATATAGGTTGCCATCCAACCCTACATAATTATTATTTTTTTATTACTTTTTATGAAGTATCTTTCGTTTATTTATTTCCTCCCTTTTTCTTCTTTTCTTTTCAGTACAATCCAAAATCGGAGATGTTAACAGCTCGTGACACAAAACCATATAAATGTGCACAATGTACAAAAACCTTTGCCAATTCCAGCTACCTGTCACAGCACACACGCATCCACTTAGGAATTAAACCATATCGTTGCGAGATTTGTCAACGTAAATTCACTCAATTGTCCCACCTGCAGCAACATATCCGTACGCATACCGGTGATAAACCATACAAATGTCGTCATCAAGGATGCCAAAAAGCATTTTCCCAGCTCTCTAATCTGCAATCACATTCACGCTGCCACCAAACTGACAAACCATTCAAATGCAACTCCTGCTATAAGTGTTTCACCGATGAAGTAACCCTGCTCGAGCATATACCCAAGCATAAAGATTCGAAACATCTGAAAACGCATATATGCAGTTTTTGCGGGAAAAGCTACACGCAAGAGACATACTTACAGAAACATCTGCAAAAGCACGCGGAAAAAGCGGAAAAACAAAGTCGTAACTCAGCCGCAAATGGTACAGCGCTGGCTGCTGGCCTTGGTCTTAATATTAATAGAAATATTGTTATGAATGTAGCAGCAGTAGCAGCCGCTGCAAACAGTGAACATCCGTATTGGCCAAAAGTGAGTCCAGACAGTGCGGCGGCGAGCCTAGCAGAAGCTATACAACAACAACAACAACAACAACATCAACAACAGCAACAACCGCAACAACAATCAAATGGTTATGATTTTACATTAACGCCGCAACAACAGAACGAGCTGCAGAATCATCAACGTGCCCTTTTGGAACAGCATCGAGCGATAGTGAATGGTGGCGGAGGTGGCGGCGGTGGAAGTTCGGGTAACACTCAAAGCGGAAATGATGATGGTGGCGAAGATTTGGTCATCACACGTCAGCCACAACATCAGCAACAGCAACAACAGCAATCATCACCGAATACAATTGTTGTGGTGAGTTCATATGATGGCGGTGCAAAAGCTACAACGAATTCTGCGTTTACTCCAATAAATACGATTACCCCGCACTTAAATGCATTAAGTCACCATGCAGGTGCGCAGAGGCCTTACATTTATGACGCCTTACAATTCCAAACAGCGGCAGTGAAAACTACCGGAGCAGGTGGCATTAATCAAAATGTTGGTGGTGCTGCTGCGAATGCTTTTCCAAATCAACTGATTTCGTTGCATCAGATTCGAAATTATGCTCATCAACCTGGCAGTGCTGCTGGTTTATTAGCTGCCGGAGATCATCTTTTGAGTATTGGCGTGCCTGCGGGTGTAAAGGATAAAAGTCAATAGTACTTTTTGATAACTCGTAGAAGTACGTAGTAGTAGTAGTAGCAGCAAAAGTAGAAAAAATAGATGATGAACAAGAAACAAAATCTCTTTGACCTCAGGACCTAGCATAGCCACGACTTTTTGTTTAATATTTTCATGTAAAAGGAAAGAAATTATAATAATCAGGAAAGTTTCTTAGTCTGCATATTTCGGTAAATTTGACTGGTTTCACTATAAGAGACACGGATTAGAGGAAATTTCGCAAATCTAACAGATATTTAACATTTAACAGTGATGTAGGTTTAAATCACTTAAAATTATCGTAATACTTTCAGTTCAGTAAACAAACTTGAAGAATGTTGTTTATTTTTTGTTAAAATGTGTACAACTTTATTCTTGAAGCATTTTAACTGTCTTGTTTCATGCTGAACAAATAACACATTGACTTCATGTGTGCAAATATTCAACAATTGTACTCATTCGTACTTAGTTTGTGGTTTCTTTATTTATTTTAATTATAAATCGTACTGCTTCCTAATAAATTTAGAATAAAGACGAGTTCATTCAAAAAATATATGTTAAGACATTTGACCTTACTTAAGAATTGAAAGGGGGCTTTCCTAATCCCTATCACCACTTCTCAGAAACCCGTCAAATTATTCGAAATGTAGCTTTCTTAATTTTTTTTTTTTATATATAAAACGACATATTTCTAAGATGTAGAAATGTAGGTTTTTTTTAAAAGCTAGATTTTAAAATGATATTCTTATTTAGTTGTATCGATTTTATTTGTATTTTTTACTTTATATCGATGAAAAACATTATTGGGAATATATCTATGACAATGTTTTACAGATCAGTACAAAGTACTGTTAATAATTTTACATAGTAACTTTTAAAATAAACAAAAAAGCAAATCATTACGAATTTCAAGTTGATTGACAAAGCATTACTTTGCTTTTGACAATATTCTGTGAAGTGATAAGATGATAAGAACAAACTGAATTTTCTATCTTCAATTCGATGGAGTCGAAGGGAATAAACGGTTCCTTTCTATCGAATTGACGAAAGGAAAATTTTATGCTTAACAAAACTAGAATAAAACTTCTAACCCTAATTGGATTAGGAGAGTAATGCTTCTCCATTTTGAGGAGGGTTGACATTAAAGAATGGATTCAATGCGAAAATAATTGTTGCACAATTTGAAATGTCGACACAGTATTTCAGAAAAAGGTAAAAATTGTAAAAAAAAGGGAAAAAAACAAAATTGTAAGTAAAAAAAAACCAAAAAAAAAGAACATTTTTAAGTTTAAGATAATAACTGCGCCCGTATTATATATTCAAATAATTGTAAATTGCAAATTAGCTTGAGTAGTGGTTGAGGGATTTTTTTTTTTTTTTTTGTGAAAAGTTCACTAGTTTTTTGGCAAGAAGAGAATAATTGACAACTATAATGTAAAGACAGCAATATCTTGCGATCTTATAAATCTCTTAAAAAATTGGTAGTCTTTTTCTTTTTGCAAAACTAACGCCCAAATAACTCATTTGGTTCGGTTCGGTTAAATACTTGTATAGTGTCTTAGCTTTCTTTTCCTAGAACCTTGTTACCTCATAAATGTCTTCATAATGTGTATAACAGCCAGCCCCAAGATTCTATCTGACTGAATGAGCAGTCCCCTTCTTATTCTAAACACATTGTTTGTATTTTAATGATTAAGGCCCCCTATGTGGTTGTCGATCGTCGGTTCGACTGTTTTCATGTTTGGTATTGTGTAACTCAATCGACAAGGGATTCTACTATTGTGAATAAAAACCATAAAAGTGACTATTGTGAATACAATTTGTTTTGACAGTTGTTTGCTTATTTACATTGGCGAAATATTTTTGAAAAAAAAAACTTAATAATTGTTTACGAATCGAATTGTTTTAGTGATTCGGACGAATTGTTTAAAATGGCCAAATAAAGAAAACGAATAAGAAATGCCTCAAACCCTTTAGAATTGGAGAAAAGGGTGTAGGTATTTCATACACACATACTTCACAATATATCCTCTGCAGTTTTGTGAGATATTTCCGTTTGTCTAACTAGAAATTAAGCAGAAGTCGACTGTAAGAAACTCTTCTATGCCAAATATTTTGAAACTGGCAAACTAGGAAGAAATTAGCAAACTTAAACCCAACTCAATAATCGCGTGCAATGCACAGGCCTTCACTAGTGTACATGATTTCTTGAACATGTATTTGGTATCCAGTTAAGTCCATTATGGTTTATTTGGTAGCCCCATTCGTCTTGGATGCGTTTACTTCTTACTAGGCTGATTCTGTCGTATACACAAAGCATTTATTATATTGTACATTTGTTTGGCACCTGCTGTAAGTTAGGTTTTGCCAAAATTAGTCTTATAATCTCCTAAAACGAGATATTTATTTTGAAGAAAAAAAAAACTCAAAACCTAGTTATTTTTTGATACGCTTTGCACTTTAAACAGTATTTTTAGTCATGCTCGTATATCCCTTTTTATAAACAGCTTATCTTGGCTCATTGTTTACAAGTAATAGCGGTTTATGTCACCTGTTTTACACAAAAAAAGTTGTCCACTATTGCAATGAACACTTAACATTCCTCTTTTCCTTTGGTAATAAAAATGTTTACTATCTATGTTTGTCTTTTAAAATTAACCTAATAATTTAAATACTCGTAAATATGAGCAAATCTGCGCCATTACAGTTGTCTAGATTATTTACTTCTCCTGTCAAATTACTACAGAGTTATATGCATTCGTGTGCTATTACCTGGCTACAGATCTACGTATCTTCCCGCCAAAAATAGAATTTTCTCAAAAAAGAAAAAAGAAAACATTCTCTTCATCTACTTAACACAAGCGCTTACATTTTTCTGTACAGGATATCCGAGTTTAAGTAAGTAAATAGAAAAAAACGATCATAGTGTTTCCATGTGACAAAACCAGAGTTTATAAGTAAAAAAAATAAAATAGAAAAAAAATAGTATTTATAAGAAAATATAAATTTATAAGACATCATGAAAGAAATATATACATATAGAGCAAAAGAAACTCACAAAACACTTTTTATTTGTAATAATTTATTTATTGAGACCTAAAATACTTAGTTGACCCTGTCTGTCCTCCTCTCCTGGTCAACTTCATGTTGTTCAATTAAACTTTTTTTTCTCGTAAAACTAAATGTTTACAAACACTGCACCTATAATACTTTTTAAGTTAAATATAATTACGTATGTAATCATTATTTTTATTATTTTCTTATTTTTGTATACTATATTTTTGTGATCATGCTTACGAAACAAACAACAACAACAACAAAAACAATAAACACCCAACTAAAAATGTACAATCCAATTGCCTTTTTCTTTCTGTGGATAAGTATCCAATTTCTTTTCATATTCTATGCCTATGTAATCATTGAGGAATTCTCGAAACGACAGTTCAATAAATGTCTTGCACAAACAATGTCGGTGCAAGTGTTCTTTCTGGTTCGTTCCCATTATGCCAATGTAATGATGCATTTTGGAGAGTAGCCGAAGAACACAAATATGTTGTTTCCCTTGCACAGTATTAAATAATTGTTCAGCAAGGCTATTACACTGATGCGTAGGAATAAATGAAGGGAGCAGGTAAAAAAAATAAAAATAAAAGACATTGCAATGAGAATGCTGAACCTAATGCTATGAAATCGAGCCGAGAAGCATAGTGACTATTGTGGAATTGTATTCTGACCCGAAAATGTAAGTTCTTAATACTAATTGGACGTTTAGGGTGATTTTTCTAACATTCGCATTCTGCCGGGTGGAAACGATTTTAAACATTGTTCTTCTAGATCTAAGTCATATTTCACTTTTTTGTAAGATTAGTATAAACGCTAAGGATACAGTTAGCAAGTTATTTCAGAAGGACTCATATCAAACCGTAGGTATGTATGGACTTACATCGGATTCTGAATCTCGAGTTTGTAAAAGATTAGAAATAAGAGAAAATCAAGTTATACACGCTTCAAAAGAAAACCGGCAAATTACAAAACTCTGTCTACACATGTCAAACAGTGAAAGAATTTTTAAGATGCCGCGTCACGATGTTATGTTAAAAAGCCAAAAAATGCTTCTAAGTATTCAAGCCAAAACATAATCTTCAAATATTTGGTTCTATAAACAGAGCAAATGGAGGAGTAGATACGATTTTAAACTCGATAAGCGAGATATAGATGTTTTCCGAAACGCCAAAATACAACATTAAATCTGGATAATTGTGTGAAACCTTGATGTAAAAGGATGAAAGAATGTTAAATTTTACTTACACCAGCCTGTACAGTGCCAATAGATAATCAAAAATCTACAAATACCATTACCGGTTCATTGGGCAAACCTTAAATCACCAGAGAGTTAGAAGTTTCACCTGCCATTGTTTTTCTAGTCAGATTTCAATCGCTTAAAACCACTGCTTAGGCTTAATACCAAAACGAACCTCGTCAATCACTGTCCTATTGAAAACGGTTAAGGACTAGGATCTTATTAAAAAGGGATTCTTTGGAATACTTTCAACTTTTTAGCTCTGCTACCTGCAACACTGTCCTTATATTTGATATCATCTAGGAAAAAACTGTTCTTAGAAACCGTATTTCTATAGATACAAGTATCTTAATAGATTTGATTTTAACTTCTATAGATGCTCGTCAATTCCGAGCTCACTGTAGAAATTTTTATTTTTAATTTTAAAAAGAAAACAACTCTTAAGTTTATCATAAGTCCGACTTTAGAGTGACGCTCCATGGATCATCAATCAAGCAAAGCCGATTGATTAAATGTTTCTGAGAAATAGTGAGTCACAAATCAAAAACAAGCAGTAACCATGAACCAAGAGTCGATGAACGTCTTCAGGTTCTTGCTACAATCACTGATTCTTCTATGAATGATCTAGTCTGGCTTGGGATCTAGAATAGCTCTATATCAAAAATGTTTAGTTAATTTAATAGATTCGGCGGTGACTTCCTCCAAAAAAAAATTAATTCAAGGTCTTTTCTTAACTGCTACAGCTACTTTCAAGTCATTCATCTTGTTGCGTGTACCCTCTTGTTCAGTTTCTTCTTTTTCTTGTTTCCTTTCACGATTTTCTCTATTCAGACATTCACTTTGATGTGTTGCTTCGCATCTTTACAAATAATGGAATACGAGAACAAGTGGAAGTGCGGATACTTTCTGGTTCTACGAGTATAATTTCGGTAGGTACCTCAAAAATGCTCAAGTGGCCATTAGAGATTTCTTACATTTACGAGCGTTAAAGTGTATGTGAATAGGTTTTCTATACATAAATGTACACACGTGTGGCATAGCGATCGTTTCTCGTATGTACGTGACCCCGGTACACTATGCACATACATTCTAAATCCAACTTCCAACCAATACTATATAACGAAAGAATACGAGTATACGAATATTTGAAGTGATTGTGGGTTTCTTTTTATTTTATTTTCCTTTTTATTAATCTGTTCGTCTATTTTGGTGTTTGGCTTCGTTTAGAAATTCAAGCTCAAGGTTATGGGTAATGATAGACTATAGCTTCATCGATGATTTACTGGAGAATTAAGTTGCCGCCTGATGTCTTGGTGCTAGTGCGCATTTCTCAAATCTTTGGAGTGCGTGTGTGTGACATGCTCTGCGATCTGATCTGGCTGTGTGATCGATTGATTGACTGACCAGTGGGATGCTTTTTGAGATACTTTGGATACTTTTCAAGATCTGAACAAATCTGAGGAATGGTGCAGGCGACATATGAGCACAATATGTGTCCAACTATGTTGTTATATTCAAATTGTATTTTAGGAAATTTACTCTTATCACTATGGTTCCTCTTCTGGTACATACTCGTACATATACATAGTACATAGGTGCATATTTTTCTTGTATTTCCGCTCCTTTTTCACTTTGAGAGTGGAGACAAAGAATGTAGGGATTAATTCAGGAATTCAAAATTTACACTTAACGTAAGATTACAAGTCCCTATTTTTTTCCTAAAATATTAATTTAAACTTAGAGAGATAGAAAGACTGCCTCTGGACTATAAATTCGTACAAATTTGTGTAAAACGTCAAATCAAAGATTAAAAAGAACTATCAAACTCGCAAAATTTGAATTTGTATGAATTGCGACAGTTTCATGGAAATGGATCCAAAAGAAGACTTGGACATGAACAAAGAGGAGGAAAAAGAACTTCAAAGTAAATTGTTCACCGAAAACATACAATAAAACTCATTTACTGCATATACCTATCATCAATATAAAATACAATAATAATAACAAATTTTAAAACATTCCTTCTGCTTTGGAATTTCTCTTTTTATTTTGTTATTTCTTTTGATGTTTTATATACATATTACAACGATATTACATTTACGTTTTCCCCGAGATTTTGGGCTTGCGAGAGGATTCATCCCTATTTCTCAAACTTAAAAATGCTCTTTTAAAAAAAGTTACAAAAATATCGCGGGATCTGACCTAGTATTGATATTGTGGTATTACCATTGTCAGATACTCGTGTTCTTGGAAACCACTTGAACTTAGCTTTACACGTTTATCATAGTTTGAATTTCACGTTCCTTCTATTTTATGATACAGTTATTATGAGGAAATCGCTTTCATCTTCTATATATCTTATGCTGCATTTTCAGCTACAAATTCAATCCTCAAATCATTATCTTGCTTAGTAGGTAGCAAAATCATGATACATTATTCCAGGATGCAATACTTTGAAAGGACTCAAAACAATGAAATGTTGTGCATAGGTACAGCCTCCGTTAATGCACGGAGATGTATTGCTTTCATAATTCCTGGATAAACCAACAATGTCTACCTGGAAGTTTGGTTTTCGAACGAGAAATGTGGCTCAACAAAAGAATACCTGTGACTGTAACTTCAACTCCTTGTCTAGGCGCCTCCTATACAAAATACGATTTTTCTGTGGCTTAATGAGCAGCTACGGAGTAGGGTTCACTATAATCAAATCAAATCAATATCAATCAAATCATAAAAAGGAATGCAAAGTTGGAATAATAAAACATATCATCACTATACAATTTTACGCCATCATAGATTTTGCAAAACACAACGACAACTTTTAGTGCAAAATCTCCAATATCAGATTACGCCACAGTATCCTATACAGGTTTTAGTTCTTCTTTTAGTCTTTTTTTAATCTCTGGTTTATGTTCAGCCATCTTACACTTTATTAGATCCCATAAGGGTTTAATTGGGTTGAGATCGGGTCAGCTAATTAGAAGTCTAGTCTGGAAATATGGGACTAATGAACATCCAAGTTAATCTACAATATGCTTAAGCCGCCTCGGCAGTGCTCGTCCATGGATTTAACAAGCATCGCATAGACGTCTCCTTTATTTAGGAACCATATGTCCTTAAAGGTAGGTAAAGGGACTTTCAGGAGAGTTAAATATATGATTCCACTAATCCTGCAAAACCCAGAGCATGTATGCTAACTAGTGGACTATTGTGGTAGGAAGAACCTGCAACTCATTGTAGACTGCGACGCAAACTCCCATCATACGGTCTGGAGCAGCTCGAACATTAACAAAAGGGATGAGTCTCTTCCAGAATTTATAAATTCAAACAACTTACAAATTTTTAACCAAGGAAGACACCTCACTTTTATAAACAGCGTTAGAACAGAAAGTCTTAGATCTCGCCCTATGCCCTATATTTATAAAAAAAATTTAATTAAGAAAAAATCACATCTGAAACCTCGATGTCAGACCATCGTCACATCATACTCCGACCTTAAATTAAGTAGTATGATTAGCGTAAAGGGACATCCCGGTTACTTATTTATTTATTCAGGGCTAACTACGCATGAGGATACTTACAAAAAAAGTGGAATGAGGTCGTTGTCAAATATATAGTCAAGGTAGGATGCAGACCGTCTGAAGAACTACCAAAATCATATAGACCAATCAGCCCCGCTTCATTTTCCCTCGAAACTATTAAAAAAATTCTCGACAGACGTATCAGAGACGGGGCACTTCAAATAAACCCTCTTCACAAGTTAGTATCAATGTGCCTACCAACCCGGAAAATCAACCTCATACCCACTGCAAAATCTTACCACAAGAATTGAAAAATCTCTGAGAGATAAAGAGGTAGCAGTCGATTGTTTCCTCGATATAGAAAGAGCTTTTGACAACACAGAGTTGTCTCAGATATATAGATGCGTTCAAAACATGAGAGTTAGACTACATTAGGGAGGTGGTATAATAAATCCCAGATCACTGCGACCACAGATGGGACAATTGTGTCGTCCTTTATTTATCTATGATGCCAAAGAGGGCTCTGAGCCTAGTTGCTGAATAGTGAACTAAAGTTGGAACAGAACAAACCAACATTTGCCTAAAATACACAGACAGATCCAAAGCTAACGAAGGAGTTGGAGCCAGAGTATACTCTTCCCGTACTAAAACAGCCTTATACGCTAGTATAGTACAAGCAGCTCCGTATTTCACGATGAATTCGAGAGAATCTAAACAGATCTATAATACACAATAATGAACAAAATTTTGAAATAATATCAAAGCTGGTCTGGTATTTCCTTCAACTCCTACAACTACTGGCTACTACAAACAAAGTTCATCTGATTAAGTTGCCATGACAAAGTAGATATGAAGACAATGAAAAAAGAGACGAACTTGCCAGAAAAAGATCCGCATCTCAATTCATTAAGCCAAGACCATTCTGTGGGCTACTAATAAACACTATGAAACCTGGCTAGAGGGAAAGAAAAGCATTCTCAGACCATTGGGACTTTGAGGAAACTTTCTTGTCTTAACTATTCACTCGTTTCTAAGCCTTTCATCTTCTGACCGTCGTATGTTGAACCAATTAAACATCGCCAGTCGTCTTGGGTCCATCCTAATACTTTTTTGGTGTTTAAAAGAGACCATTTCGTTATTCGTCCTCCATATAAAACCTATCTACCTTAGCCCTCCGCGTATTGTTTCGACGCTTAAGTCAACTTGATGAAATTCATGCAACTTTGCTCTTACACGAGCATCACTTTTAAAGCGATCTTTCATGCTAATTCTTTGTTGTGCATTGTCCGTCTACTGCGTTTTCGCCCTGAGCCTATTCCACTATCAAGTGGATCAAAATTTTGTTTTTCTTTATCGGTCGCACGACGGTTGACTGAGAGCAACCTATTTTATCGTCAATCTGATAAATATACTCCTTCCGCAACCAAAGCCAACATTTTAACTTGTTTGCTTCGAGTCAATTGCCGATATCCAGTATCCAGTAATCTTTCACTTTTATTTGCTTATCACAGTTAAAATTCAATTCAAAGTTAATTTTTTATTGGGACTGAATACAATACACCCATAACTATTAGTTAAGCCATTGCACTCTAGTGTAATAACCCATTTTCCAAAAAACTTATTATGTGGTGGGGTTTTTATGACCGCAAGTGTATATCTGTAGTGGTCAAGAATAAATTATAATATTAGGTTGTTCAATAAGTTCTCCGGTTTTTTAGCGTATAAACGCTTAGACTTAATCCATCAGATGGTCTATTACTTTCTTCCAACGTTCTGGAAGAGACATAATGTCTATCTTTTAAAATCAGCAAACTTATGGGTACAAACATTTTCCAGGTACGTTTTGATTTTGTCTTCGGAATTGAATTGCCTTCAGCCTGGAACAGATGGTAGTCAGAAAGCGCAAGGTTTCGAGTGTTCGGTGGGTGCTGCATAAATAACTTCCCAGCCAAATGAATTCAGCTTTTGTTTTATCACTAAGGCTGTGTGTGGTCTGGTGTTGTCATGATGGAAAACAAAATCCTTCCTGCTTACCAACTCTGGCCGTTTTATTTCCATACTAGAGAGAGCTCGCCAATTCCACTCAATGCTCAACATGACCTTTTTGGGATGCGAATCTTGTTTACCGACCGATGGCGATGTTTCATCAGGAGCGCACCATGACCTTTTTCACATAATATTGTTGTAAGCCACCCATTTTTCGTCTCACGTACCCAGTCTTTTCAAAAAAGCCTCAAGCGAGTTTCATCTCAACAAAGACTCACAGACCATTATGCGATCCATAATGTTTCTTTCTATTGGAATAAACAACAAAATTTTCATAACACTATACACAGAGATTTTCTGAAACGTTTAACAATAGTTCCACAAAACTTATTGAACAACCAACAACAACAATCAAGCTCGTAACTAAAATGACAAGGGCCTACTGGAACAATATTATACTCGTAATAGGGCTCAACGGCACCACCCTGTACGGAAGAGACTAAAAAGATGTGACAAATCAACTAATGGTCTCGAATAACAACGGATCTTAACAGGGCATGTGCAGCCGAGCAATAAGAAGAGACCCTTGAGTACTGTCACGCAGATATCACCACCATCCAGGAAGTGCGATGGGATTGACCGAGCATAAGGAGGATGAAAAACTGTGATATAAACTATGGCTTTTGCTATAAGACAAACAATGAGCGCTTATTCTGATGCGGTTTTATCATATGCAATGGACTTAGGCAGAAAACCTTGGACTTTGTTGAATTTGCAGCGGGACGAAATGAAATTTCGGACCCGCGAAGCAAAACTGCGACAGATATTTAGACAACGACCTTTTTTAAAGACCCCATATTTACAAAAGAAATTTAGTTGACTCAGACATACATACATTCGGTAGTCGTAAAAACCAGAACTTCTTTTTACATAAAACAAATTTAATAAAAAAAACAGCAGCAGGTGTTAAGAGGGATATTGAATTAGACAGCAAGATAGTCATCAGTCAACCGACCCAGCGGTGTAGCTACTATTTCGATATGAACGCCAATTCAAATATCTCACAATTGCGCCTAGAATGACTTCAGCCTCACCTTTTTCCAATATTCGTCGGCAAATCTACAAGAAATAATCAAAGAAGTCACACCCTCAGTTAGCATCCACCCTTCTATATACATAATAAATTATCAATAAAACATCCGCTGATTGCGATCTCCAAACCAACAACATTTCCTCATAACCACTGTCAATACAAACAGAAATACGAGCTTGATAAATATAAAAGAAACTTTGCCAGGAAAATTGAGTAACCCATTCTACGAGTATGATGACACCGCACCACATAAGGTTCCACAATAGCTACTATAATGCTAATATCGATTATGCGTCCTTATCGTAGATATGGTATTTGCAACACAATACGAACAATGCATCATTGCTCTAGACAGCTCCCAAGAGTGGTGCGAAAAATAAACCGAAGCCCCTTTCTAATCCAATCATAATGCAATACAAATATTCTGCACAAGTTCTCAAAAGAGGTTCTTGTGCCAATTCATGCGTGTCGTACCGTACCATGCCGATCTTCGAAGAAACCAAAATCTCATCGATTCCCCCGTGTCGACGAACAACAAAGAACAAGGAAGTTTGTTTTTCTACGACCTTTTGTCTGCTAGTTTTGTATTGGATGGAATATTTTGAGCCCATCCATCTCTATCGGCTTTATTCCCAGATCCTTAATGACTCCCAATGATATCGACAAAAAGGAGAACCGATTAAAAATGCAGAGAGGATCAGATTCCTGGTGAAAGGTGTGTGAGCGATCTTGTGATTTAGGCTGATAGTTCGTTCATATGCTAATGACTATCAGCCCTTCTGTCATCCTCTGTATCAACCTCTTTAGAAAGGGTTGATCTTACTCAGGTAGCCAAGATCTAACCCATGGGTTTTACCCATTTTTATTATCAATTTAAAATCGCACAGAACTCCCGAGTATTTTGGAGGCTTTGCCAAATCGGCTGATGACAGTGGTTGGTGGTAATGTCGATGGTGATATTGAGCCGATTGTATGCGGCGTTCGATTGTTTGATTGTTGTCGATTGTAATGAAATATTTTTATTACTCGTATTGTGCGACCTTTGTACGATTTCTGTGGCTCGGCGACAGCACAAAGGATGAGCGTGTGGCTTATTGTTAGCAAAAATTGATTAGGCGAAAAAATATTTGAAAAGAAAAGGATTTTTGTTTTTTTTTCGCGGACGTTTTGTAAAGATTTTAGGATAAAAAGAAGAGATGGGACTTAGGGTTGTGGTAATAACGAGATAATTAGAAGATATTGATTGACTTTGAACTTGTCCGGAGCGCGTGGTACTCGTATATTGAAGGGGGATTTTTTATGTAAGGCTCGGTTATATGATATGGATAGTAGGAGCACAACCTTAAGCTTAGGAAAAACTTAAAACTGACACAAATTTAAACACTTTTATAGAAATAGGTTTTAAAAAATAATTGGAAAATTGGCAGAAATGAGAGATAGAGGTACCATTTCCCGATAAATGTTCAGTTATTTAAATTTGGAAATTCAACTCAATGAGCTACAAAATACAAAAACTTCTATTAAGAGCAACTTTTTTGAAATTCCTCTGAAACAAAAAAAACGACCGTAAAATATTGAACGTTACTGAGAGGATGATGAAAATGATAGCACATAAAGTCAGATCCGGTAATTTTCTGGATTGGTATTTAATGCCCGTATTGGTTGTGATCGTGCCTCAAGTAATGGGCTCCAAATCGAACGGTTCAGCGTTCAATTTAAACCGCGACAAGAAGACGTGCGTTTTTTAAAGGCAACCGAAAACACGCAAAATTAGTGGTTGCCTAGAATACAACCACTTAAATTACACTAATAATTTAGTCTGTCCATTGAATGTTCAATCCCATCCATAGAGTGAAATAACTACTATAACCAGCTCAAACATCTGTCTTTCTCTTTTTGACCCGTTTTCTAAAAACAACTAAACAAGTGTTTAGACCAGGGCTTGAAATAGATATATATCAAAATAAAAAATTCCGAACGAATTGGGTTTTGTGGATACTTATATTAATTGATTGCATAAAACTATTATACGGTGAGGAAAATAATTTTGCTCCCAATAATTTCTATCGTTCTTTATATTTATCGGAATGGAGCAATTCATTTACTCCGAGTAAGAAACTGCTCCGCCCCGGAACAAAAAATATTTCTCGCAAATTTTTTGGCTCCTTTCAATTTTTTATACGAAAATGAGCTATTAATGAAAACAAAGGCCATCAAGTTTGATCTAAAATAGCATAATTTTCTTATTCAACTTATCAGAAATTATAAAACAACGTTAAATTCTTTCTAAGCAACAATTAGTAGGAGTCAAAAATGGAAACAGAGTACATGTTATTTAATAATCAATACATTATAACAAAAAAAAACTTAACTGGTGCTTCAGCCCGGTGCAAGCCGGGGTCTAGCTTCACGCAGCCATTTATGCTGCTCGCGTTATTATTTTTTTCACTCTTGTGCAGGGTCTTTTGTTTTTTGCCGAATTCAATTCAAACGGCTAAGAGGCTTTTACACAGGCAAAAATGAATCTGAATTCTAAGGTCATTAAACATTTTTTTTAATTTTACTAGCTTTGTTGACAAATTATAAAATAGTAAAATATCAATATTACCAATACAGGTATATTAAGAGTTCAGAGGTTCGCTTTGTTTCATTTCTATTTACAAGTATAGTTATAAATACTCACTTCTTTCTAATCGGAAAAATATTTTCAAAATCAATTTTTTTTTTGCTCCGAATCGGATCAATTAACAAAGATGAAAAAAAATATTGATCCTAGGGATTTACTCCGATTGGAACTTTTCATAAAAGGTCATTCAATTTTTGTTCCTGCCCAGGAAAAATTTTTTGCTCTAATTTTTTTCTATTATATCCAGATTAATTAAGAAGGGTACAAAATGGAGTGGTACTTCGGATAGATATCTTCAAGCCCTGGTTCAGACATATTTTAAGAACAGTCGTATTCTCTTAAGTGTTAAGTGTATTAAGAAAAAACGAATAAAAATGAAAAGCACACAATTTTATAGTAAACGGTGAAAACTCAATGGTTAGGCCTTTATTTTCATAGACATGAAAATCACTTAGTGATTTAACATATGTATGAAAGGAAAAGGAATTATATGCTTGATTAATTTATTTTAATTAATAATAGTGTGATTTCGTGATCTAGCTCCTTGATACTCTAAATTTAAAAAGTATCTTACGACTAAACTTACATAAAGTAAATTTAATAAAAAAAAACAAAAAAAAAACACACACACACACTGAGGCCTTAAATCAGAGTTCACCTTTCATCCTCCGTCCATTACGTGGGAAATTTTGTGAAAACATTTTGGCGCACACTCCTACAAGATCCAACAGGTGCAAGATATGAGCCCATGAAACACGGACTTGCTACGGAGACTCTTGAATCAGGATCTTAATTTTATCAAATAACCGTTTTTAGTGACGATTCAATTTCTGGAGTGAAGCAAACCAAATGATATACGAGTACATATGCGTGTATAACATCATGGGCCACTCTTTGTTTTTGGCTCAAACTCAAGTCTCGTTATAGTTTAAGATAAAAAAGTTGTCAAGCACTTAAAAGAATACTTTTTGGGATATGTAAAAGAATCATTTCTAGTTGATCTAAAGCTAAGGGGCTAACTTTTAAACCTCAAATTCGATGTGCCTTTAAACGGGCTTTGGAAATAAATTCTTCCTTTAGAACGAGAATGATATATATATGATATATGAAATAATATACGTCCACGGTTTCGCCGCACGTAATCTATTTGTGACGTTTTTTTAATTAATAAATTCTGAAAAATTGAATCCCCCTATGTTGCTATTTAAAATCATAAATGTTTCTTTTGATTCGAATTTTAGGAAAAGAAAAATCTAGACAATATATAGAATTATAATTTATTTTGAGTCCGAATACTTCTTACCGTATTTGAAAATTTTGACGCTTAATATGAGAAATTGTGCCCGTGAAAACACGAAAAAATTATAATTCATTTTAATGAAAATCTAACGAAGAAAGCTATGCATGCCACAAGGTTTAATATTAGGTACGTTTCTTTTATTTGCTTTGATTTAAAATGTTAATATTTTCTTCCACTTGTTGTTAAACACAGAATCTTTTTTTGTTGGATGTAGCAAAACTGTTCTCCACAGTGTTTCTCTTGTATTCCGATCCAGGAATATCAGTCAGAATGCTAATCTGACGTACATATAGTATATGCCAACTACGAGTAATTTGATCATTAAATCGCGATCAGCTGGGCCATGCTCTCATTCATTTACCCTTTTTGGGTGTATAGTGGATCAGTATCAGTATTTAAATACGCGGGTTCTTGCGAGTTGCGCAATACATTGAGCCAAATGTTTTCAGAATATGATGGGGGCAACTCAAACATCTGTTTCCTTATCCGCTTAAAGGTGAAACAACTTGTACTGCGCCAACCAACTAAAGGAATTCACATTAAAGATGCCAAATGAAATGTAAATTAATGTGTTTCCTGTTGCGAATTCTTTTCACTAAATCATTACGCAACGTTTGTACTCGTTGTGTAGGTATTTCGAACGAAGGATATGAATTCAATTGCAGTGCATGTGCATATTTATATTTCTACAAACGAAATTCCACAGGTTTCCACTTTAAATCTCACTCAATATACTCCGTACAAATTCGTATTTATACAAGTGTCTGTAGAAGTTTGCGTGTATGTATGATATTTCTAGAGCAAAGGATCGAATTGCTGCTCCCTGAGGATCTTCTACAGAATCGTATTAGTTTTGGGTGTAACCAAATTGAAGGTTCAATAAGAGTCGAGATCACTGAAGGATGCGGTTACGTTGAATTACATTTCAAAATCTAAATCCTGACATAACAGAAATACGAGTACGTATGGCTTTGAACAATGAATCAAAGGAGCAACTATCAAGAGGAGCGGCTGAGTGGAATATGGTGAACATCAGGCGTTATTCCCACGACGAATGATTACCTCGCACCGACGAAGAACAGGTTTTTGAATGAAATGAAAAATATCCCCATTCAACTATAGTAATGCCAACAGTGTAAAGAACCACTGATGGGATGTATGAGAGGAGGAAGATTTTATAAAAGATAAATTTGGTTGCATCGGGGAATTTCTTGTAGAGGCAACTCGTATGGGGAAGAAGAAATAATGTCAAGTCGCCAGTGTCTTGCTCAAAGTCAACGACAACAAAATTATGTATTTGGCTTTTTATTAAAAATAATCAAGTCCTTCAAATTACATAATTTGTAAGCCAAGGAAGCAGAGACTGAAAAGTTTACATACATTTTTTTTTTTGGCTTATAGGTACTTTCAAGCAAATAATAAATTTTTGCAGTCTTCAGTTTTACTTTTGAATTTTTTTTTTATCCGGTAAGCAATATATTGTGATTACGATTCAATTGCAACTTGAATTTACAATAAGATCTGAATTGCTTAGCAGATGGCTTCGAAATGGGGAGTGGACATTGTTTCTTACAAAAACGTAACGCGTTTCATTTCTAAATTATTTCGAAGATATTTAGACTTTAAGTGCCAAAAGTACCGAGAGTGCAGTAAGTATTGCATATAGTATGTACCTATTAGGCTGGGATATTCTTCTCTGCACTATAAGAGGAGTCATATTTGTATAGATCAAGCTGGTTTGGTGACTGGTTCTGGAAAGCCTATGAATTCTGATTTATTGATCAATATTGAGTGTGATAGGAGTGCAATTATTTACGAAACAACTTGCGATATATTTATGAATTCGTATAGTACATTATCTGTCATGGAGAGATAGTAAAATTCAAGTCTTAGAAGTTGAGCTGATGGAGATAATCGTTTACTTTAACAACCCATGTGCCGAGTATTCAGCAACATTTCCAGCTACTTTATACCCGAGAGTTTACGGGAAATATACTAAGCTGAGAGTGACATTTTATATTATATGCAGTGTTTTTCATTTATAAAAAATGTCTGTTTGCTAGACCAACAAGTTTAAATTGTAAGCCATGTTCTAATGACCACAGCTTAGTGGGGAGAAAAGGAGGTATGTAAAAAACTTTGTTTTTTAAATATGAAGATAACATTAGCATCAATGACGCTTAAGCAAGACAGCTCTCGAGTTGAAAGCTGCGATCGGGAATACCAAAATGTTTTAATGGATCAAAGGGCAACATGTCTTTTCAACCAGCTGAAAAACCCGAAGCTGTCTTCAGCTTCGCAGAAAAAAGAAGTTGAATTATGCCCTTTAAGTTAAAAGAAAGTTTTTTCCGTTCTGCGTTGTCGGTGTAGTTCGATTTGAAGAACCATTTATATCTATGCGCTTTATATGATTGAGCCGACTTAGTCGCGGTAAACGTACAATACAATATCTATGTCACAAAGTGGTTAATTTTTTTTAGTTTTTGCATCTTCTCCTCTACAGTTCGCTAATGGGACCGAAGATCATTACAATACTTTCAAGTACAATGTAAAAGAAGTTGCATAATAGCGCTTTTCCCTGTATTTTTTTACTTTAACACATGAATCGATGTTCTATATGAATTAAGCTCATCTCTATCTCATAAGCAATCTTTGATTCCACCCTTCATCGTATTAGAGCAGTGCATTGAATGCTTTATATTCCGGGGTCCTCTGCAAGATCTGTCGCAAAGTAAATATTTGCTTAATGTGGGGCTAGCTGGATCTAAAACCGCTCTGTCAAGTTGCATACGACCGTTTTGGTGAAATGAGATGAAAGTTGCCAGATAGGTGCCACCAGACAAATGGGTATTTGTACGATGCAATGGCCACCGAAAGCACGTCGATGAGTAGAGCGGAGTAAGCTTGATAGATAACATTATCGCCATGCGCGACATTTTGCTATGAATTGCGTGTCATGAGTGAATTAATAACGCAAAAGAAGTGTTACTCAGCTGCGCAAAGTAGTCATTCGTTAAACTCTGTAAAATGCTTTCTTGGGTGATACCAACCTACACGACAGCGACAATAAGGGCATCGATTCGAGGCGTTCCACTCAATGATGATGCTGCTAAAGCAAACCTGCCTTAATGATTAGTTGTTAGAAAGCTAAAACTAGATTTTAATAGTATAATACGATTTATCTATGGACTTCGCCGATATGACCAAGTATCACATTTATCTAAGAACCAGCTAAACATGTCTTTGAAAATTTTGTCAAATATCGCACAATAAAACAATTATTTAATGTACTTGCAACGCGTCAACCATCAGACTTATATGACAAGCTACAATTTCCGGCATCTCAGAGATGGTATTTGGTATCAGAAAGACTATTTTTTATAGTTGCCATACGACTGTGGAATTCACTACCACTAAATTTAAAAGAAATCGGCGCCATGCGAATTTTCTAAAAAGTTTACACTCATACTTTCCAATCGTAGCGATTAATGTTTATCCATTTTATGGCATCTTTTCTTAATTTCGATTTTTTTTGTGTTTTATTTATTAACTTATTAATTTTCAAACTTACTTAACTATTTTTTTTATGTAATATGTAGTAACATTCAATTTTATTTTATGCACACTTTCTTATCTGAAGAGTTTACTTAAATATTGTTTCAAAATTGTTTTCCATATTTATAACTTCACAAGATTATAAGATTTATTCTTAATGTGTAAGAAATATAAGAAATAAAATAATAATAATAAATAAACATCTCGCACTTCGAGCTTCAAGCATATACCCCAAAGTCGTTGCCCTTGTCACATTTAAGGAGATCAGCACGACTTTTTTGCGACTCCATTAGACGGAAGATGCTTTCACAGGCGACTAAATGGGGAGAAATCATATTTAGGAACTTTAACATGTAAGATGAGATCGAGGTTCATTGAAATTTTATGAGATTTCCAAAAGTAGGGGATAGGTGAACAGGTTCCCACGTCTGGAGACTTCCGGTGGGGCAAATAAAAAAGTCAGATATATATATATTAATTCTTTCACGCATACCAGCCAATGAAAAGTGAATAGCACGATTGTACGGCTTTATTGGCATTAAGTACATACACAACATGGCGGATATTCATTCTGTAAGACGGAGAAAGGATCCCACGACGAATAGCACAATAATATTTAGTAAAAAATACGTAATACGGCAACGTAGCATCGATATAATATGCCTAAAGGAAACTTAGTGGCGAATTGTCAAAAATATGGCCTGCTATTACAAACTAAGTACAAAATGCATTATAATATCGGAATATGAAGATGAAATCATCAGCGCATCAGAAATTAGCGACTTACTAGTGGCAATGAAAGTGATAATTGAACACGAGCACATACGATAGCAATAGAGTCATTGTTTCGGTCATTGGCGGAATTACCTTCACAATACTTTAGCAGGCGACTAGAAGTAGAAGAAGTTCAACGTCAAAGTACAGGTAAAGAACCTAAGCAGTGAAGCTGTTAAAAAAAATTAGTCACGGGCGAACGGTCGGACCGGATAAAATGCCCTCTAAAGTGTGAGCGATAATCCGAAATCTTGGGTTCTATAGCTCGTGATTTTATTCAGTATACTTGTGAAAGGCGAACAAATGCTTAACTAGCAAAAGGAAAGTTTGCTTATACTACTGCATAAAGGCAAATACGACTTTACAAATTGAATAAACTTCAGACCGGCGAAACTAATGTCGCAAATATATGAGTGAGTTTGTCAATGTAGTTTTATGAGAAGCAGGACGACATATGACTTTATTTAGAGTTAACGAATAATGATTAAAAAAACATCACAAAGTTTCGAAGGATTTGTATGTGGCTATGCTTTGTATATAAAGAGACCGCTTAAGCTAAACCGTTTGTATATACAGTCGAAATCGCTTACAACGACATCGGTTATAACGACGTATCGGTTATAACGACCAAATTCTTAGGTCCCGGCAGAGTTCAATTATAATCCCATTGAATAACAAATCGTTTATAACGACATCGCTTACAACGACATATCGCTTACAACGACCGATTTTTCCCTTTTATGAAGTAAAATATTGGTTACAACGACTAAAATCGACGCAACTGTTGGTGCGACTGCATTTTTTTCTAAAACGGTAAACTTAATTTGTAGATGCTATGTATCTGTGTACATAGAATTTCGTTTTGAGATGTTATTTTTATTTGTTCGCGTTTGTTATTGGTTTTGAGTTCAACAGTAGTTTGGAAAATTCTTAGTGCAATGTTTTCTGTGTGACGAGTGGTCGTAGAAGTTTATTGTTCTTTTGTTCGCATGAAGTTGTGTTGGAAAATGAGTCAAAAATGAAAAATATTTACGGTTGAAGAGATTGGAAGCTGGAGAACAAATTAAGACCCTGATATCGGTTACAGCGACTTATCGCTTATAACGACCAAATTAGTCGGTCCCTTGAAGGTCGTTATAACCGATTTTGGCTGTACTACTAAAACAATCATTCGTCCAGCTTTACCATAATAAGGAACTTCAGACTGAGAAAATCGGCTCGTTTTCTCAAAGAGGACCAGTCGAGGTTCAAAGAATAGAAAAGAAAATAAAATAATTGGTTAACTTAAATGTGAAAACATCATCAAATTGTTGGCCTTACTAATAAGTTGATTCGCGCCGATGCATGTAGCAAAGCAGATATGCTTCATTAGGTATTATTTCAACAGATAATATAAAAAAAAACGAATATGTAGAAAAAGATAGCTAAGACGGCACAAAAACTAACTACGTACATACAACGAAATGCCGCCAATATATTAGGCACATTGCAATTCGCTTACAATTGACACAAATCTTAGATTCTCTGTAATACTCGTATACATAACAATCGAAGACACACCTAGTAATTTTGCTGCGTAGGGAATGAAATTTGACTTTTTGTCACACGCATGCCAAAGTAGAAGTGCAGTTCGAGTGTTTAACTGTACTCGGCTTGGCTTGGTAATCGCCCATCGTTAGTAACATCGCGAGCTCTAGATTACTCTGTTAAACCATATGCATAATCTTGTAGAACTCTCCTTTCACACGGATTTAAGTCCAGAAATCATCACTGTAATATCTACTATGTGTGAGTTTGTAATATTGTATTAATATAAACAAAAAACTCGGAAGTAAACAGGATCTTCATTTTGTGTATCCATTTAATGAGTTAGAAAACTAATCAGAGATTAGAGCAAACAGAAGTAGCCGAGACTATTAAGGGCGGAAGACCCCAACTTTTTTTTTTTTTTTTTGAAAAATTGTCTGTTGTACTTATTCTACAACATCTCAAAAATGTATCCTTAAAATTTCAAAGCAGAATCTTTATTCGTTTCGGAATGCACGCTCGATTTTAGAACGCACAGCAGGCGGTCCCGACCGCATGAACTCCGCCTGCTCCGACTCTTGATCTTTTTCTTCTGTATAGGTATAGTTTTGTTCAAGAAGAAGAACGGCAAGGTTAGATGCTTCCAAACATGTTTAAGCACGAAAAAACCGCTGAGTCGCAAAATCTTCATTTTTTTTTGCTCCGAAAGCTTTTTCGCGAAACTGCATTTTTCAAAACGGCATGTAACAAATAATTGTCTGATAGTTCTTAAATGTAGAGGAGATCTTCCTGACACTTTTAGCTATACTCTAATCCTTTGAAATATGATTTTCAATGCAAATAAAATAAATTGGTAAAAAACACTCGACTTTGACGGCGTGCAGCGTTTTTTTATAGTTACATAAAAGTCGTTTCTATCAGACAATTAAAGATTTTTTTAATAAGAAAACAATTCTCACTGACAAAAAAATCAGTCGAAATTTACCTTGTTTGGGGACTTTCCCCTCATAAATAGGATAATAAAGACTTGCTTACTACATATGAATCGACGTACTTATATACTACGTCGCAACTAAAATCTAGGCAAAGTATTGTAAGAATCTAGTTAAATGTTTTTGTAACAACTTCAATGAATATCATCATGTTTTGCCTTGATCCCTAAACAAGAGCTCAAGAAACAGTTGTCGCCTCGTTATACCGCTACCCAGTAATTGCTTGCGAACCAAATTGTGAAACCATTCATCTTTTTAATTTACTTCTACAAACATCTAGATCACAAAAAAAAATATACAAACAATTGTTAACTGAAAGGACCATTAAAATTTAAAAATTTCATGTGCTTCCCAAAAAAAATGACTGCGTTTCGAAAGGTAACTGGTACGAAATTGAAAATGCGCGACAATCCTTTTCTCTTTTGTAAAAATAACAACCGACCTTTTTACGGAAAAAAAACGCCCGTTAATCACTTTTTTGTTCCGTCACCCATTTACAAACAAAGGCGAAAATATAATTTATAAAAAAAAACTTGAATTTCATTTTTTTTAGACAGTGACGTATATAAAAAAAAAGGAAAATATATCCAGTACAGCTTAAATTACTTATACCTGTATCTTCAATACCAAAGACAACTACAACCCTGCCAGTTGCCAGTCCGCTGATAATTTTAATCCTTGATCGTCGTCTTCTATAAGAAAAAACGCGATCCTTGCATATTAATGACTAAGATACATCATACATCACGGCTGAAAGAAAAACCTTCACATCGCGTCTTTAAACAACGGGGATGGTGGTGCTGTTTTTTTCTCACGATTTCATCTTCACCCTGAGATACAAGGACACCCAGCTATCATCAGCGTAATGGCAATCACCATTACAACTCTCCGAGGAAGCATCCTCACCTTTAACTCGTTCCTCAATCCATTTTTTTGCCTTTTTCGCCACATTTCCATCTAAGATTGAGAACAAAAAAACTCAAATTATTCAAGAACGAGAAAAAAAGGATCCCCCAGGATAAATAATAGACACTACAATAGATTCTCGTGGTTCACATGCATAAAAAACAGGACGAATGAAGAAGAATAAAATCGGAAGGAAAAAAAATCTCGCGAGGATAACATTATATATGCATATCACATACAAAAGGGATCGCCGAGTCCTGCGCTTGATTTGCATATTTGATCGCGCGAGAGAGGTCCTGTATGTGGAAATGATTGAAGCATCTTTCTCGACTCACAATAACTAATCGCTTCGAATGAACAATAGGTGGTGCGATTGTATCCATGCATTGGGTCATTACCCGAGACAGGAAAAAGGATTATTCTTCCATCACGTAGTCATCTTCCTTCTACCTACCGTCATCCGAATTCCATCCAAATCACCTTAACAAACAGGGTGATGGGTGAGTTTTGTTGCAGAAGGACGAACTCACCCTTGACACGTATAAAATTGGAATTTGCATCCTACTAATGGGATACTGGTACGAGTTTGAGACCTCAGAACTCAAAATTAAGGTCTAAGGAATACGAGTATATGAAGGATGAGTTTCGGTTTCGGTTTTGGGTTAATTTCACTTTCATTTTTCATGTCCCATTCAATATTTAAATGATGCAATCGCCTCAGGCGACCTATCTAAGATAAATTGTCTTCCAAATGTAAGTATTTCCGTAGCCCGCAGTTATACGAATACACACTATATATTGTATTTTGAAAGATGAATGTTCCTTTCTTGAAAATGAGAATATTAGCATTTGAGATATTTGAGCAATAGCAGCAAACACTGACAGATTGATTAAAAGACAACCAACAATCATCATCACTCGCTAGACAAATTTGCATTTCAAAATCGTAATTCTTCAAAATGAAAATCGTTGTTAAAGCCGAACCTTAGGATGCATTTACAGGTATGTGTAATACATAAAGTGTAGTTTTTTTATGACGATTTATAAACCCATTCAAAGGATTACCTCATGACAAAGCGCATTCTAGAGGTCAAATTTGCTTGCAATTTTTCGAGCGATATCTGCATATCGCGAATTACTCGAACAATGTTTTGCTCCGGGAATCGTTCCTGGTTTATTGACATAAGCCAGTGACTTGAGGTTGCTCAACGTAAAATAATCACCCCAACCACGACAACTATGTCAAAATCGTGTTTTCAACTAAGCGATGTTTTCGTATACTATAGATAGATAAATATTCTTTCATACATCTCT
The DNA here is from genome assembly GCA_928272305.1 of Volucella inflata. NCBI lineage: Eukaryota > Metazoa > Arthropoda > Insecta > Diptera > Syrphidae > Volucella > Volucella inflata. Next base: position 47,283,523 of record OV743716.1, on the reverse strand, counting down.
TAAAACAACATTTCCTTAGGTTAACTGATTCCAACAAATCATTGAAAAATTCGTTGACTGCCATTTTATATCTAGGAACAAATATAAAGTATCGTTAAAAGTATATTAATTGTTTCAAATGTTTTTGCAGGGGGACAAGTGAGTGATCTGGGGATGAATACGAGTATAAACCTTTTTGTAAGAGCTTTACGATTTTTAGGTCCAGGAATATAATGTCTTCAATAAATAAAATACACGTTTCAAATTGGAACTACTAGGTGGGGTGAAAAGTAACCTCTTTGGGAATGAAAAAAAAAAATTTTTTAAATGTTTTTTTATTTTATTCAATATAGTCCTCTTTTAGCTTGGTACACTTATTCCAGCGATTTTCCAACTTCTTGATCCCGTCCAAAAAGTAATTTTCCGGAAGGTCTGCAAAATACTCCTCCGTGGCGTCGATGATTTCCTCGCGTGAGCTGAATTTTTTATTGATGAGCCATCTTTTGAGGTTTGGGAAGAGATAATAGTCCGAGGGAGCCAAATCGAGCGAATACGGTGGATGCGACAGCAATTGGAGCCGTAAGTCATTGATTATAGCAGTGGTTGCGATGTTCTTATGCGCCGGCGCATTGTCTTGCAAAAACAATTTTTTTTTTTTCGCTTCATGTGAGGCCGTTTTGCCGTTGATTTCGGCCTTCAATTGCTCCAATAATGCACAGTTATACTCGCTGTTGATGGTTTTTCCTTTTTGGGGGGTAGTCCACGAAGAGTATGCCATGACAATCCCAGAAAACCGACGCCATAACCTTTCCGACCCATTGAGCCTCCCTCGGCCGCTTCGGAGCCCTCGTGCCGGCTTCAGTCCATTACCGGGCACTCATTCTAACAGTTACCAATCGACGCCAAAAGTCCGCTCGATTGCGCATCATCAAGTCCAAACACTCTTTCGAAGTGCTCTCGCGTTCGTGTTTTTGGTTAGGAGTGCGCATGCGCGGCACCCAGCGGCACCCAGCGGCATCCAGCGGCATGATAACTTTTCCATATGCAGAATATTGCCCAAAGTATGGCGTGTGCGTTCAGTACTAATCTTTATGGTATCTGCTAGCTCGCGCACCTTCACTTTCCGGTCAGCCAACACCATTTTTTGACATTGTCCTCTGAAACCGATCATCCGATTGATCAGTACAACACAATTCGGCTCCGTTCTCAACAGCTTAGCTTGTTTTATGCAATAACGTGGCATATTTTATGTTAGAATTTTAATTTAAATCCTGCTAGATTTAAAACCAACAGATCTTCTGAATTTTCTCGGTTTCAGACGTTTTGCTCTTGAAAAACTTCAAGAAGATCCACTGTTTTCCATCAAAATTCAGCGATGAAATCCATTTCTGACTTAATGACTCCTGACTACGCCGATAAGGAAAATAGCCATATTTTAGATGCGGAGCTACTAGCAGTGATTTAAGAGCTGCCATTACATCCAGACAAAACAACAGTATGGGGTGGTTTATGGGCTTGGTGAATCATCGGTCCATATTACTTCGAAACTGATACCAGCCGGATCGTAACTGAGAATGGTGCCCTTTATCTCGCCATAATGACGGACTCTTTGCTGCATAAAATTGAGGCCCATGGTCTTAACGACATTTGATTCCAACAAGACTTACCGAACAGCCCGATAACCATGGCTTTATTCCGAGAACCATTCGATGCATATTTAATTTCTCGTCTTAGACCTCACACCTCCAGAATTTTTCCTTTGGGGCTACATAAAGTCAAAGGTCTGTATGAAAAAGCCGACTACGATTAAGGAATTGGAGGAATTGGAGGAATTGGAGGAATTGGAATATTACTTAAGTCATTGGGCAAACATCTCTTTTAATACTCGAACACATCATCGCAAATTGTAACTTCAAAATGGACCAGTTTCTGTAAATATTTGAAAAAAATGATCTTTAAAAATTATAGGTATATGTAAAGCATGGTTCTTTTGTACAATTGTAAAGGTTACGCCAAGAACTTACTGATAAAGACAAAATTAGTTTTCGCCAATGATTTTTGATGTTTCATACTAGCGAGTACCCGGCGTCCGTTGCTGCGCCTAACAAAAATAAAATCGTGTTTTTTAGTACTTAAAAGAATTGATTTTTGTTAAAATTTTTGTATTGTATTTTAATATTTTTATTCGAACGGATACACAATATTTTTGGTTTTTTGATTTGGTGTGTAAATGTATACATTTTTTTGTATTCCAAGTCTGGAGCAAGCGACGTACAATTGGTTGTGAGACAAGCGAGAAAAGCGTGCATTTACTTACTTTAAGCCAGCAATGGCTAACGATTGTCCATGCAATGCTGATTATGAAGGAAAGGTGCATGGAAAACATTATAGTCGCTTAAAACAAAATGCCAAATTCCTCGAAACCATTGGTATGCGCAGAATCGCGTTTGTTGTCGCCGGTGATAATTATGGACTCGATCAAATTTGGAGCAAGTTTTTTTTAAGTCCGTGGCTCTTCGGCGGTTGTAAACTTGCGCGGTAAACGGTAATCCAACTTTTAGTGTTATTTCACCTGGTGGTTCCAATGCGTTCAGAAATTCGATTCGCTTATTCATGGTAAAGTCATTTTCCATAACTGTATCAAATTATTTATTTCATGGTTCTCTGTGGATTTTCAATTGCAGGGATTGCATGTTCACAGAGCCCATCGTGATTCTTGTATTTTGGCCTGATATTAGGAAAATTGATTTTTCCGATTGACAAAAGTTTGGCGAAAACAATGTCTCTTGTGTCATTTAAATTTGGTAGATAGTTTTACTTCCTTCACATTTCTCCATAGACCCGACGCTTTCAGGCAGCAATTCAGATCATCTGTGGGTGCCGATCATGGAATGACGGTCACAGTTTGATGAAATTCACAAGCAAAAAGTATTAAAGCTCTTCCCATGCCGGGAGTCACCTCTGAAATCATGCACTGTGTGTCATAGTGCATTCATCCCAAATAATAATTTTCCATTCCCTCAAAAAAATACCCATTTCAAATCTTTTTGTTTATCTTTCGGTTTAGTTTAAATTTAACGGCAGTTTCAAAGTTGAATATGCAATTCGGCCACCATCGAGTAACGTCGATGCCATCCCAGATGACCGAGTGCAATGATGATGATGGAAGTACAATCATTTCCATCTGCTTCGTGTAGCATCACCGTGGGATAAACTTGTCATTTATCGCCATTCTCAATGCATTTTGTCTACGTCGTAGTTATTTTAAGTGTAGTTCATACTGGCCGGACGTTTTAGCTGCTCTGGAAGAAATAGCTCTGACTTGAGCTTGTCCAAATTTGATCGTGTTGATTAAGTAATTCAGCCGCTCTTTTTTCTTTATTACGTGCACGGTTTGATGCTAAACGAACTTCGCGTTGTTGTGACGATCATGTTCTTTTGTCGAAGGCATTTTCGATTATACCAAGTAATGATCAACATGAAAATGTTGACTTTAGTGTTTCAATATAACGGCGTTTTCATTGGTTTTGTGCACAAAATCATTCACCGGTCTTTTCTTTTTATCTTATCGTTAAGAGTCAGTTGATATATCTTCTTAATTACAAATTTGCTTGCCAATGAATTCATTCGAATTGAAATTGAATAATTTTTGTTCACTGTTAGGACACAATGATACTCTTACTCCATAAAAAAATAAAAAGTTATCGTCAGTCTCCTTTCACAAGAAAGATTAGAATACTAAGTTGAAGTGAATTGGAAAAACAACACATACGCCAAGAGCCTTAATAAATGACGCAAGCTGAATAAATTTGTTTTAATACTTCTAATACTAATCAGTGTATGAACTTCAGTTTGTTTTGGAACATTAGCCCTTGGTTTGCATTCAGTAATATTTTTTCAGTGTTCCTTCGATTTTAGAAATGTATGGGGGTTTGGAAAATTTGTAATAAGTCTTGTTAACAGTGGTTTTAGTATTTAAAATAAAAGAACCGTTAGCCTGTTTCAGTGTTTTATAAAGCTTGCAGTTTTGTTCTATTTACATTCAATTTAGTTAGAAAGTTTAGGCCAGGTCTGGGATACTTTCTATAATTGAAATTGTAGGTTGTACCGCATTCGCAGTTCCAAACTTTTCCGGTTCTGGCAGGATTTTTTCCTAAATTTTCGTTAAATTTTGATAAGTATTGCGAAAATTACGAAATCGTTTTCTATCTTTAAGAAAAAATTGATTGTATTTGGTAAAAAGCAAACCCGGGAACCGGAGCCGAACGAAGTGTTCTCATACTTAAGCGAAAACAAAAATCACCTTCAGTTAATGGGAATAAAAAGCTTCGCAACAATTCGGGCACGCAAAGTAGGGAAACAATTTTAAAAGGTCAGAAAATCGAGCAGACAGAGGGTAAGAAATTGGTCACAAGTGATGCGGAACCGATAACAATTGACGTCAACACACTTAAACAAAGGTCATCAAAAAGAAGAAGCAAAAGGCTTACAAAGGAGAAAATTTTACTTGAAGCAATTGAAATAAAAGCGAGTGGGAAGTTTTCTATGCAGAAATACCCCGGAAAGTTAAGGCAGATCCAAAACTCAGATCTGGAGATCTGTGAATCAGCCAAATACGAGTAGCAACATCCGCACAATGACGATGAGAATATATGATGTAGACGTAATAAGCTTGAGAAACGCATATGGATATATCCAAATTGAGACAAAATGCTTAAGTTAAGCAAAATAAAAATTTAATGGTAATCCATAGTGTCTGAGAACAAACAACCGTAATCAGACGACTCGCCACATTCGACGCCAGTTCAAAAACGAGAAAGACCGCTCCAAGGCCTTACATGCAAGAGACCCTGAAGATAATACAAATTAACCTTAACCACTGTGGGGCAGCCCCATACATTCTGACACTAAGGGTGAGAGACGAATGAGCGGACATTATTTTGATCAGCGTGCCACATAAAACTATCGACAGCAACATCTGGATCTGCGATAAAACAAGGCATGCTGCAATTTGTACATATGGAAGACATGCCTTCATAATCAACATTTGTTTCTCCGACGTGGCCATTTAAATCTCCGCCTACGAAGAGCATCTCATCGATAGGTATATTTCTAAGCAAATTACCGAACTCTGACCAAAATGTATCTTTTTCCGATTGGTCGCATCCATTTTGTGGAGCGTACGCGCTAACAATGTTCCACGTTTCATTGTGTATGACGAGTTTAACACTCATCAAGCGGTCGCTTATTTTCAAGATACCAACGATGTTGTTTAGAAGATCCGCTGCAACAACGATTCCAACACCGTTTCGTCCATTGACCGTTCCATGGTAGAACATCTTAAATGCCTTAGTTTTTAAATCTAGAAAACGCGCTTTATTTCCTGTATTACACCACTTCGTTTCCTGTACGCACAGGATTTGTAGAGTTCTGCGACGCATAATCGCTTCCAGTTCTAAACTTTTTGAGGTCATCGATCCGACGTTCCAACTTGCAAACCGAAGTTTATGAAAATATTTTGGAAACTTCATTTTACCCGCCCCCGGAATCCGTCGGGCTCTGACACAAGCACTTTTGCTTGCCCTGGGATCACCCGAGTGCGTTGCAATCGTGGTGCCCAGCGGGGTAGTGCTATTAATTGCGATCATTTCCATGAAGTTTAAAGTTTGAGTGGTTTGACACTTGTATGCTCATTTCGAATTGATTGACTGTTCTTTTACCCCACCGGTAGTCTCCAGACGTGGGAACCCACTGATTGCATACAAACTTGTGGGAAAGTTTTAAGGTGTAAGAAAACGAGGTCGGAAAAAGAATTCCTGGATTTCTCAGATGGCAAATGCGCAACAACGTCTGGGGCTTACCACTGAAGCGATCCAGGACCGAGCATTATGTAGACGCGTTCTGCGGTCTGCGACATCAGCCAACCCCATAAGCGGAGCAGCAGCGATGCAGTAAAAATGGGAAACTCGTTACGCATAAGTTCGTATAACGAGGAAAGGGCTAATAAAAGGATAAGAAGAAGATGGAAGACATGCCTTCCAGATACCAGTGATCAGGGGGATAGGAACAGTACTGTGCAAAGTATAAGCAACTGTTATAGTCTGATTATTCATTCTAAGTTTTTCATACATGTATCCATAAAAAAAAGAAAACATTTAAGAAGTTTGGCCTTAGAGTAAGATCTTTTAATTCACAGTATTTTAAGAAATAGTTGTTTGAAAGCGAACAAGTTTGTAGATATGAAAAATACAAAATATAGGTCAATAATCCTGTGCAAAATATAAGCAACTTCTTGAATAGTTTGTATAATATCCATTATTTTTAATGACCTCTTCGGCATAGACGAAATTAGTATTCGGTATGCTTTCCCAACTTTCTGTTAAAATTAAATTAATTCTTATATATTGTAAATATAAATGTATTCTTATTTATAAATACAAATATATATATTTATCTATTACCACTGTTTTAACATATTGTATATTTTAACTTTAAAATAGCTAAAACTTCAATATTATTATTGTATTTTGTATTCAAATATTACTGTTCCTATATTTACAATTTTACTACATAAAGTTATTTACAGCCAAAATACGGTTTCACTTTGGCGACAATAACGAGCGAAAAGGAGCTCTCGGAGTCAATAAAACCTCCAACGTCCTTGGGAAGATTAAAACCTTTCTATGCACAAAATATAACCGTTTAGAATTAAAGAATAGGTATAGTATAAACTTTATTTAAACGAATTTTATCACTTTAAAAGACTAACCGAATGTTATCAACCACCTGCAGATAAGCATTTTGCTTTGGGGGTAAAATAAAAACTGTATATAGATATTAAGCGCAAAAAAAAAAAAAATATATATATATACTCGTATATAAGAAGATCACTTTCCAGAATGAATGGTCCAAACTACTTGCGAAAGATTTTATCTAACTACTTCAGCAATAGAAGTTTGAGACATAAAATCGTCGAAGAAAAAAAGGACTATAAAATCTCCGCTGGAATGCCACAGGGATTCGTTCTGGAACTCCTACTCCTGAATATCATGTACGACGGAGTTCTGCAATCAACACTGCCACCAAGAGTAGAACCTATGTGATTCGAATTGCAATTGTTACAAAAAGTATTTTCGAGATAGGATCCAGCGTTATCAAAGACTGGCTTATATCCACCGGCAGAGAACTGGCAGATCAAAAAACTGAAGCAGTTTTGATAACCAGTCGAGAAATGTGTAATAAAATCATAAGGTCAAAAGCACCTTTAAAGTACCTGAGAATAGCACTTGACAATAGACTAAGATCTATGACTCACATCGACTATTTTAGTAAAATGGCATCAAAGGCAGCGTTTTCTAGAAAACTGACAAACATAAGAGGATAATATGTTAAGAGAATATTACTATCCAAGGTAGTAAGCTCAGTTCTGTTATGCACTACCCAAGTTTTTTCTTTATTTTTTACGGTGGTTTTTTTATTCACTTGTCTATGTTTATTTCTTCTTTGACTTAACAATTTTTAAACTTTCCGCGAAGCCTTAATGGGTTTTCCGCAGAAGGCTATATAGCTATAGTAGTTTACATGCATGTCGTTTTAATACAATTTTTGAAATTTTAACTCCAAATTTTAACAAAAAGTGACTCCAAAAACTATTCGCTCACCCACCCATATGAAGGAACAAACTGTTGTAGAAAAAAAAACTAAAAGGATAACAAAACTCATATATACATATATTTATTCTCCATTGAATACTGAGTAGAAAAAACAAAAAACATGAAAATGATATAACATTAATTAACGAAATAAACTAAAAAGTATTCATAACCCATAATTTCAGACTCCAAAAAGTATTCGCTCAGCTGATGGTCATTGTTCTTTATCTTTAAATAGCAGAATTTTTTACAGTCAGAAATAGCGAGAAATGCTTTCAATTCTTTTGTGGTTGCAGTCAATATAAACGATCAGCTCATTTTGTTTCAATATTTGCGCCGGTATTGACTTTGATTAAAAATGGGTCGAAAAGAAAACAAACATCAGTGGAAGTTCGAAAAAATATACTAGATATGCGTGAACCTGGTGTATCGATCAGATCTATCGGAAAAGCTGTTAATCTGCTTCACGATCAGGTCGCCCATGTATCTTAGTGTACAGAGAAAAGCGTGCTATTGTGAAAAAGGTAAAGCAGAACTGAAAAATAAGTGCCACCCAAATTCACACTGAAATTCAAAATGAACTCGGAGTTCAATTGTGCGTTAGAAATGTGCTGTGATTCTGGGTATCATGGTAGAGTTGCAAGAAAGAAACCCTACATTAGCAACACCAACAAGAAAAAGAGGCTTTTATTCACAAAACAGTACAAAAATGAGTCAAGAGAATTTTGGAGAAAAAAAAATACCGAAATGGAGGAAAAGCACCTTAAACTGACCTTTAAGCATGGTGGGGGTTCTGTGTTAGTTTGGGGTTGTATGAGTGCTAAAGGTGTTGGTAACTTGCACTTTATCGATAGTATAATGGATCATAAGCAATACATAAACATCATCAAGACACATTTCCAATCAAGTGCGAACAAAATGGGTCTTAATAACAAAAAAAACATTGTGGCGCTGGCAGCCCGGTATGGGCCATGGCCTAGCTCCTTGACACTCATTTGTTGTTGTCATTTTAGTCACATCTGAGCGGGGCCTACGGTTTATCGCCGAGTCCGAACGGTACTCCTTAGAAGCTTTTTCATAGGCAATTTTACTTTCGGGAGTTTGCCATTGCCCGCCGAAAGGGTGATGGCGATTAGAAAAATTGTTGGTGACCCAGCCAGGAATCGAACCCAATGAGCTAACTATCGCACCATCGCCATCGCGATGGGTCTTAATACCGACTATATTTTTAGCCAGGATAATGATCCCAAACATACAGCCTGGAACACTAAAATGTGGCTACTTCATAATACTTCAAAATGGATTGAAACACCAGCCCAATCGCCAGATACCAATCCGATTAAAAATGTATGGAATATTTTGGAACAAAATATAAAAAAAACATGAGATTTGAAGAAAAACTGATTTAAAAGCCGCTTTAACGACAGAATGGGACCTTATAACACCTGCCGTTACTCAAAATCTAGTCGATTCTATCCCGAATAGATTAACACACATAATAAGAAACAAGGCTGGACCAACAAAATACTAGTTTATAAAAACAACTAAGTCATTGCGAACGTGAGCGAATACTTTTTGGAGTCTGAAATTATGGGTTTATGAATACTTTTTAGTTTATTTCGTTAATTAATGTTATATCATTTTTATGTTTTTGTTTTTTCTACTCAGTATTCAATGGAGAATAAATATATGTATATATGAGTTTTGTTACCCTTTTAGTTTTTTTTCCACAACAGTTTGTTCCTTCATATGAGTGGGTGAGCGAATAGTTTTTGGAGTCACTGTAGTCTTAATACAAGGTAAAAAGTAAGAACTTTAAAAAGAATATACAAACATTTTAAAATAACTCTTTGTTTCTTTCTGGAATTAACATTCGTTATATCTCTTAAATTTTCAGTGAATTCATTCAGAGCTCTAGGTATGCTATTGTATATTTTAGTTGTCTTTTCCCGTATTTGTTAATATTTCAGGGAACTTGTAAAAAAACCCTGACTACAACTTCTAATATTAACCTCGTGCGCCATTGGCCTTTTAAAACGGATATCATTATACTCGTAGTATTCTAGAATGAGGGTCAACTTGTAGATACCTTGTACAGGCATGTCTCTGAAACGGCTTTCGTCGAAAAAGTTTAGTAGTTAACTAGCCTCAAAGTCTCAGTTTGCAGTTTTTGAATCTTCATGATGTGTGATTACGATACCTTTTGTTTGATTCGATCAGAGCAAAATAGACTTGCTTCATAATTTCTGCTGTTGCATATGTCGCAGGTGTGCAGATAGTGCCCTTTGTTCCAAATAAAATTGCTGTCGATGATAACTCCTAGGTACGAGTATTTATAAGTTTTCACGACCTCAATTACTTGATTTGATGTAGAAGCGCAAGCATCATTTTCAAAACGTATGTGTTGCTGTGTTACTTTGTGGTGTGAACTTCTTTTATGCATGATTTTGGTTTTGTTTTTTTTTTTTGCGTTGATGACGATTCCATTGTCATGACAGCACTTAACGGCTTTGCTGAATTGTGGATGGGGGATTATTTGTTAATAAAGCTGTTTCTATTACTGGTAATATACTACACATAGATATGGGTCGGCAGTTACTTATGTCATTTTTTAGATCTATAAATTGGTCTCACCAAAGCAGTTTTACGTTTTTTTTTTTTAAATTTTTCATTCTATAACTAAGAGATTTATGAATTTGCACAGAATAGGGGTAAAAATAGTAGTGTGCCTATTTATATCTGCTGCTCGAATACCATTAATTCATGCTGATTTGCTTTCTTTCATACATCCTAATATACGGTTGGAGATGGTTACTTTTTGATGATCTGAGGTGGTTAAGTGGCAATGATGTATTGTGTTACTTGTTTGCTGAGAAAAGTGTTGAACAAACTCGTTAGATATTTTAATTAAATATCTTTCAGTCGAGAAATTTTTCAGTATAATTTCATCAATGTTAAGCTTTTATCTCCCTACTATCTTGTTAATTAAACCCCATGTTTCCCGTGGGTTAGCTCCTATCTGTTTCTGTATATATTCTGTACTATTAATTTTTGTAGTAATAAAACATCCTTGTAGTTATTTCCTTATATAATTTGTTGTGAAAATGTTTGTATTTGGGTTCATAGGTTTTATTCAATCTGTTGTTTTTTCATTTTCCGTAAAGCTGATCTCGTTTTTTACATTTTGTGCTGAGCTCAGAGCACATCCATGGGTTGTTTTTGCTTCTTAACTTAATCGTTCTCACACATGTGGATTTAGCATACGAGTATATCTCTTGAGAGAGGAGGGGAGGAGTGTCAACGCACTAAGACATTTCCTCTTGTTTCAGGCGGCAGCTGATGAACTGCACAGATGGAGTCAACGGTGGCGTCTACAGTTCCAGGCAGGTCGAGCTAAAGTGTAATCCCTATATGAGCTGCTTCGACATATTTATACCAGATACCAGGTCTATAGAGACTTCCAATACTGAGCCAGGGTGTTGAAAAAGAGTTGGTAGCGAACGAACCCTAAATGGGTCAACGGCAGCGCTTATATAACAAAATTGGGTTACTGACACCGGAATATCCGACCCGCTGTCCTAGGGTCAAGACAAGGACCTGGCCCTCCAGGTTGGGGGTTGTGCCGTCGGGGTAACTTCCCGACCATGGAAAAAATACCTAGTTATGAGAGAGACGCAACCAGCCTCGGATATCGGAACTCCTCAAATGGCAACCAGACCCGGAACGTAATGGACTATGATATTAGAGTTTGCACTTGGAATGTAAGGACACTCTACACGCCAGGTGCCACTCAAAAACGTGAGTCTGTCCTCATGCGGTACAGGGCAGACATTACCGCGATCCAGGAGATACGATGGAAAGGATCAGGTATGATGAAACGAAAAAGCTGCGACATTTATTACAGCTGCAACAAAAGACTTCATGTATTAGGATGTGGATGCGTCGTGGGAAATCGGCTTAGGATCAAAGTCATTGACTCAAGCCGATAAGTGATCGCCTTTCTGTGATCCGCATTAAAGCTACTTTCCAACACATAAGCCTAATATGTGCACACGCCCCTACCGACAGGGCTGAAGATCCCATCAAGTAGGAGTTCTATGAACTCTTGGATGGAGCCTACGGAGCCTGTCCGTAGTACGATGTAAAAGTTGTACTCGGGGACTTCAATGCTAAAGTCGGAAAGGAAAACATCTTTGGCGGGTTAGTTGGTAAGCACAGAATCCACGAAACGACAAGAGACAACGGCTACCGACTAATCGATTTTGCAACAGCTCGTAATACGGTATTAAGTAGCACTAGGTTTCCAAGGCTTAGGATCCACACTGCAACCTGGCGTTCTCCAGACGGTCGAACCGCCAACCAAATCGACCATGTGCTAATCGATGCGAGGCACGCATCCAACATCCTCGACGTGCACACGTTCCGAGGGGCACGTCGACTCTGATCATTTTCCTGTCGCGGCTAAATTCAGAGAAGGAGCTGCGAACCGCCCAGAAGAAGAAATTCGACGTTGGACGCCTTAGCACACCTGGAGTAGCCAGAGTTTACCGGGAGCCCCTGACTATGAGACTCTCCTCTGTGCACTCATCTACCACAAACGCCAACAACCAGTGGTGCCAGTATCGCGACATCATCAAGTAGGTAACCGAAACCACTGTAGGGTACCAGCCACCCCAGAGAAGGAGCCCGTGGTATGATGATGAATGCGTGTACAGGAAAAAGGTGACAGAAGATGCACACAAGAAAGCGCTGCACAGCAAAACAAGAGCGGCGAGAAAAGAATATCGAGCCAGGAGATGGGAGGAAAAGAAGATCCTGCGTGGAAAGAAGAGGGCTTACGCAGCTTCCCAGCTCAAGGAGATCGAAGAGTCGTGTGATCGTAATAACATCCGGAGGTTTTATAAAAAAGCCAAGCAACTGGCTGCTGGCTTCAAAACCGAAACGCAGGCTCTTCAAGACAGCGAAGGAAACCTAGTCACCGAAGCGCAGGGAATAGTAGATGTGTTTAAGCAGCATTTCCAGCAGCTGCTTGATGGGCATCATGTAGAGAGAGTGATAGGGCAAGAAGAGAACCCACGTCCAGACAATGAAGAACCAGTTCCACCACCTAGTATAGAAGAAGTGGGCTTAGCTATAAAAAAGCTTAAGAACAACAAGGCCGCAGGCTCTGATGGTGTACCAGCTCTTTAAATACGGTGATGATGTTTTGGTAGGGAGCATGCACTGAATCTTCAACCAAGTAAGGGTGGAAGAAAACATGACCGATGACTGGACTATCAGCTCCATATGCCCCATCTACAAAAAAGGTGAGCCTATGTCTTGCAAGAACTATCGAGGCATATCCTTGCTTAATGTCGCATATAAGATCCTATCCAACGTACTGTGTGAAAGTCTTAGACCCTTCTGCAAAACAATAATCGGCACGTACCACTGTGGCTTCCGGCCCGGCAGATCGACTATACACCAAATGTTCACACTGAGGCAAATCCTGGAAAAGACCAATGAATTTCAAGTCGAAACACACCACCTATTCATCAACTTCAAAGCCGCGTATGATAGCATACATCGTTAAGAGCTTTTCATGGCGATGATGAACTTAACCTGCTCAAGGTGTTACTACTGTATAGAGGGATCAGACTATCGCCGTAGAAGTCTACTCTAAACTAGAGCACATGCACTAGAGCAGAAACAACTAGGTCTGGTTAGTCGAAGGGGTGCTCACTTCCACCCAGATCACGCGCTCCCTAATACACTTAGACCACCAGTTACGGTAATTCGATTAGAAAAAATGGTGCATGTACCTTATTCTGCATTTTTAGCATCGTCGGATTTCCACTTGTATAATAATTATAATGTATAATAACTTGGATACATTAATCTTTACGGCGTATTTTCTTAAAACATACATATTTCTGTAAGGTTAAGAGAGTTTAACTTTTTTTTGAATGAAAGATTTCGAAATAGACTATTTTAACTTGATAATGTTTTTGTGGCAGCTGCAAATATGCGAAGCGTCACCGAAAAACCGTCATCGAACCGTCAGACGCACAGTTGCTTGCGAAAATATTATTCATGCCATACACATACAAAACTGACAGCGCCATTTTTTTAAAATAATACAAAATGAAACATGAAGAGACATTTGAAGATAGGTTGCCGCATTTGCGATATAAACTCTAGATATTGGCTCTGAAGCTATTGGAAAATAAATTTCGCTATAAATATTATTTTTTTTATTGTTGGAAATAAAAATTCTATATTCATTGAAAAAAGAGTTTAATTAGGCTAGGTTATTTGACGTTGTAATTGTGAAACTGCTTTCTCGGCACATCGCCGTGAGGCTTTCGGCCTTTGACCCATACTTTTTTGCCAGTGTCGGCAAGATGCTGTCCTGGCGAAGTGTGGATAATGTCTATTCAGAGGCCAAACCATTATCACGCTTCAATACTTTCCCATGACGTAATGGAGAAAATTAATAGTTTTCACACTTCAACAGCAATGTTGAACAGATAGAAATTTCGCGAATAATAGAAAAGACCAAGCTTGATGGCGAGAACACATTTTATTAGAATGTAGAGTAATGCCCAAGTGCTAAAATCACTCAAAAACAGTATTATTTCCAACACTTGATTTCCCTGCAGAAAGTGCGAGGTGAACTATCATCATTACAAGTACAATTTACCAACTTTTATCGTTTGCCTTCTGGTGCGCAAAAATAAATATTAAGTTCTCGTTTTTAAGTAGAAGACAAATAGGAAAACATCACTTTATTTTTGGAACTATTTTATTTAATAAATATTTGTTTATTAAACCAGATTCATAGTACATGAATGGGATAAATCACCATCCTATTGAAACTATAGTTCTTTCACATTGATGTTACACAAACTTGGGAACAAATAATCAGATTGCACTGCTGTCTATTAACAGTGTGTGTGTTTCAACCTTTAAGGAGTCAAGGACCGATGATACAACCACCCTGCAGTCTGCGCTACTCGTATATGGTAAATTTCTCTGGATGCAATTGCCTCTACTCAACATCTCAGGAACTGTTGTAGCTCTAAATACGGTAGTTCTGCTTGTTTACTTGGACGTTTAACCCAATAAAATTTTATAGAAAAAAACCTGACAAAATTATCAGTTGAGCTTTAAGAGTTACGTAGATCCGATCCTAACACTTTTAATTGCCCTCGAACAGATATGGCTGCAAAGTTGGAGAGGATATGCTTCAACAGTTCCCGCAATAATTAAAATGTACAACAAAGCGCACATTAAAAGTGTGAAAAAATTTAAAGATGTGTGAAAACATTTAAAGTTGATTTACTTTTGATGAGGTCGATGTAGATTTAGGACATACGCGGTGTTTGATTGGGAAGCCGTTGACTGATGAATCTTCGGATCTACATGAGGAATGCCGATAGTATAGCACATATCACATCATTGACATCCGCATTGTGCAGTAGATTCTATGGTGATTGCTATCGTAAACAAAAACATCACTTATTCGGCAAGGAACCAAAGCCAATGCTGAGAATTTTAAACAGCATACCGCAGACTATATAATTCCTGGTAAAATGGGCCGTTCTGCCTTCTTCCACCCACCAAATCAAGACGAAGTAACGATAGCATTATGTTATCTTAATTACATAAATCTGCTGGGCCTGACAACTTAATGGCCGGGGTACTCAAAGCTGCTGGAGGTGACTTTCTGGAGATTATACATCAACTCATATCTCAGAATATGTCGGAAGACTACATATAGTATATGTAGGAGGAATGAAATCTTACCATCATTCGCGCGACACACAAAAATAGGAATGACCAAAATCCCCAAATATGGAGGTATAATTCTTCCCAAAATTGCATTTGAGCTCTTATAATTGATTATATGAACGCCTTAATACCTTCGTCAACAACCTGTTTGGTCCCTAACACGGTGGCTTTTGGCAATTTGGCAGATCTCCGGAAAACTCAAGCTGTCCAACTTTAAGGCCGCATATGACAGCATTTATAAAGACAATATAGTCTTGACATTCCTGTCAAACTCGTCCGTCTGTGCAAAATCACGATGGAGTACTCTTGTCTCTCCCTCAGGGTCAGTAACAATTTATGAACTACATTTGATGCCTTATTGTTTTAAATGGGGAGGAATTCATACCAGAACTCCGAACGGATTTTGTCTTTTCGAAAGAAGAATTCTTCGTAAGATATTCAGTCGCGTTTTCGTTGACGGGCTGTCCTCCTTCTAATCAGGAAACTACGCATCAGTCTGATGGCTAGGGAAAACGCCGTAGAGGAAGACTTCATCTTAAACTGGAAAAAGTTAGTTAAGAATCGGGCTAACCGAGGAGGCTTGTTAGTTGAGACCGATGTCAATAATCGATCTTGCCTGATTGTATCCAAAGCGGGGCAAACAAGCGATTTCGATAGAGTCCATGCTTCAACGCCATAGAGCAGAAGTCAAACATGGCCCAGCTTCCTGTTATGGCGTTTTAAAAAATAGAAACGAGGGGGAAATAAATTACTTACTACCTTAGCAGTGGCTATAGTGACCTTCTATCCAACTTACAGATATTTTGTGCACCTTTGTGCACTTGGGCTTGCCTAAACCTATTCTAGTCTCTTCTAAACCCCTAAGCACATTCTTTACCGCTTAAGCAGAAATCAACTAATTCCCCCAATATTCGTATATATATTTTTGGCGCATACACAGTCGCGTCTTGGCTTGTAAATTTTCCACTTTCCTTTGACGTGCTCGAATAATGTTCTGTCTTAAATCTTGTTTAATTTTGTGAACATAGCTTAGGTCGATAAGTAGTAGAAATGACATTTTATAGTTCGTTTCTTGATTCCATCTTACTCGGCTTTTGAGCCAATAAGGCGCTATTGACTATTAGTTCTGACTTATTTTATGTATTTTTGGGAATATCGACCATATGAATACATACATTCAAGCAGTCACGTAAGTTCGGAATATAATATGAAAAGACAAAAGTCCTGACATGAATTCTTACTTTGTGAGCATTAAAACTGTTTAGGAAATTTTAGTTATAATTTAATAACACTCCGAAAGGTAAGTTCTAATCCTCTGAAGAAGAGAAAGAAATATGCATGCTTGCACTTTGAGTAAAAGAAGCGACGAAGGTTCTCCATTATCGTCCTATACAAACGAATAAGTTTGACAGAGATAACAAAACTTGACAAAACTAATTTCTATAATTGAGGTCGTATGTAAACTTTAAATTAAATAAATAAACTGAAAGGACCGAAAAAGTGATAACCTGAAGGTGCAATATCAGTTGATTTTGGTGGATGCTGGAGAATTCCCTCTCCAGCTCATGTATTTTTCGCAGCGTCTTTCTTCCCCCAGCATTGTTAAAGAGGAGTTTTTGACAAATTGCCGCATCCAACCTAGTGAGTTGCTCACAGTAATTCCCCTTCCATTATGGCAAGTAGGAGAGGAGGCTCAAAGTTAATAATTCCTCTGCAATTCCACCAATCACACAGCAATACCTTCACTAGATGCAAACAACTTTTGCAATGGGCTCCGCAGCTTCATCTGCGTTTTTCAGGTCCTCTGTTACTGTATAGTATTCGATTCATATTGGCTGTATTCTCATTTGATCAAAAAAAAAAAGGTCTGTCGTTACGTGCGAGAAAAGAATTTGCTTGTTTTGCATTAAAAAATGTAACACCGAGGTGTCGAGACGAAACGCAATCAAATTTTTATTTTCTACGTTTTCCAATAATACTTCAGTGTCATCAAATCCTGAGAGCCTCGTATTTAACGCCTGGAAAGTTTGTCTGTCAGCGAAAGCTTTACTTTTGCTATAAATAAAAATTCAAAATTACATTTTATCGTGTTAAAATTTATTGAAGATCTTTAAAAAGCTTAAAAACATGAAGATTCACCAACATTGCCAACAATGAAAAGATTATTTGTATAATTGTCTTAGCAAACTTGTATTAATTTTTCTTCTTTCTTCGGTTTGATTTGGTCTGTTCTTGTGATTGCTCTGGTACAACTACCGTCCCAGACACGAGTTCCTCTTTCATATCTGACCTAGAAATTTCGGTCTGTGCTTGCATATAAAACATAATATCACGTAACTGCTCTTTGACATCTGTAAGCTCTGCTTCTCTGTTCTTTGCATACTCTTTGTAGGTCGCCTCCAAATCAGTATATTTAGTCTGCCATGAGCTTTGGTTATTTTGAAGAGCCTTCGATAATTGGCATTCTTCGGTGAGTTGTTTCTGAACTTCTTTTAATCTACAACAAGCAAACGTTTACCAAAATAAACTATAATTCAATACATGCACATGAATGAAAAATTGAACTTACTTATTAGCATTGGTTGCTAGTTTTCTCTCTAAACTCTGTTTCTCCTTAGTTAAGGTTTGTACCCTTTGTTCCATTTCTGAAAGTTTTCCAGACATATTTTCAGCTGAGGATTTAAATACTTGCCAATCATTTTCCAATTTATGTATCCTTTCCTCATAGTATTTCCTCTGAGTGTCCAATTGGGAAGTTAGCAAATAGGTAAACTCCAACTGCATAGAATCAATTTTCTCCTCGCCTTCATCGTTCGGTGCTTGAGTCGCCACTAACTTGCCGTCAGTCTTGTTTTGAAATAAACGGTGTACGAAATTATCGCCGGCATAGTCCCATACACTGGACGTGCCCAACTGCATGGCAAACGTATGATTTGTGGCTCTGTAGTGAGCTGCCGCATGCCCACCTTGATATCGACCGCAACCAACGTGTCCACAAATTAGGCAAATCCACAAAGCTTCTATCCCTTCACACTCCATGCAAACTGAATTTTCCATTAATTCTGGCGTTTGTACGTGTCGACAAACCGGGCAGGTGGAGTCACCCCATTTGATAAGACAGTTTGCATGAAAAGCGTGATTACATAAAATTGTTAAGACGCCATCCACACTTTCGTCCATTCGCTCAAGACAAACTAAAATTTCAATAAATTAAGAATGGGCTTTGGAAAAAGCGTTATTAAATTTACCTGGACATGTTGGCAGTTCTGTATGACCTATGGGTGATATACCGTCTTCTCCGCGTTCGATTTCTGAAACCCAAACAGCGTGGCAAAGTGAGTCGGGTTCCAGTGTGTTATATGCAGCCCCGTTGTACGTTTGATAAAATTCCAATGCACTTTGATTACATCGAAAACTATGAGTAACGGTGGTTATTTTCATATGAACGAGATAAGTCGAGCTGAATACCTACACTAGAAGAACCATAAACTGATTTGGACTTCCATCACGAATAATACGAATATGCTGAATTTCTGAATGACATGGAGCCACGAAATTAAGTAGATCATGACAGCTAAGGCTTGCTGGCACAGCCAACAAGCATAGTTGGTTAGAAGGTCCTTCCTTTATTTCTTTGCGCTCACTAAAACAAAAGAGGAAAGCTTTATTTTAAATATGCTAAACTAAAACCTTTCAAATTTCTAAAAGAAAAAAACCCAATCTGCAAACAAACAATAAATAAGATTTTCATTCATTTGATCTACTCATACTACCTTGATCAAAAAGTTACTCTGAAATAAGCACCGTGTGGCGCTCCCATTGTTCCGATTTAAGTTTTTCTTTTGTTAAGTTGGTAGATCTGCTGTTGATATTCCCTCTAAATCTTAGCGTCATAGCTTGACGTTTGCAAAAGTTACGTAGCCAAGAGTAAATCTATCTCTGTGTGTGAAGTATATTTAAATTTATACCTATATATAAAGTCAAATTCATTGCAGATTAACCCAACTAAAGCTTAGAAATGAGTGTACCTTGTTACAGAAACACATACGGGTATGTACATATATATTGAGCGCATTTTTAAACGAGAGGAATGAGACACAACACAAGGGCAACACAAGTTTCCCTTAGCAGGCAATTGGTCAAAGGTTAAATGAGAATGTTCAAGAAAAAAGGAAAAAGTACTGATAAAATGCTTTAAACTGCACATTATTAGGTTTGCGTTACATCACATTCCTAGTAAGGTGATCCCAAATATTTGAAACCCTCGCTAAATATAGAAAGAATGTACAACAATATTGTGAAGAAGAGCGGTTAACGTCCACCAAACTGTCGATTGTATAAAAAAATATTAAATGTTGGTTTTCATAGACCAAGAGAGATCAAAGTCTACTGTGGATTTTAAATTAACTCAGACCGATCCTTAAAAACATAAAAACCAAAACGAAGAGACAAGAAAGAAGCGGCAGCAAGCGAGAACAGAATCGTCAGTAACAATATTGGTTTGCAGCAATCCTATTAAGTTGACGAATATGGCGCTTTATTACATACATTTTAACAGGGTGCCTATTGTTTTAGTCTTATAATTATTTCTGTTTACTATACCGTATTTTGTTTTTCTTTTACTTTGTTTTTAAATCACTTCGCCCCACAATAATTTCGCATTTTTTTCTCTCTCTTTTTACTCGTTTTGCATTTTCGTTAAAAAGCGCAATGAGTTATTTAGGTCAATGTTATCTCACTAACGGTTTATTTTGCATCGGTGCCATGAAATAAAGTCATATGCAAAAAGGTCCAAAATGTAATTTTTGACTTTATTGCACTTTCAAAAGTATATGCGACCAGGATGCTTCAATTATAACTTAACAATATCAATCTGGATTCAGAGAACTCGAAAATTATCTAAGTAGCCATTTCATACCTTTAAGGAAAAGGTGTTAGTTCATTCATCGCTTCAGGATGAATTCTATACTATATGTATACTCAATGGCATTCTTGGTATGTATCCACAGCAAATGAATATCTCTTTGAACAAGGCCACACACTGGTCCTGTACCACACAAGGAAATATAGTTATAGAGTCACCGTAGTGACTGATAGTGAGGATATGGAAAAAGCACTTCTGCAGAACGCGGGGACAACCGAAACCAACTTTCAGACAGAATGAACCACTCAGCCTAAACAGTGAAAGTGAGAAGATCCGTCAACCCGACCAAAATTATACGAGTATAGTAATATACAAGCTTAAGAAAAACTATATATATTAATTGCATTTTTAGCTAAATGCATATCTATGTAGAAGCTTACGAAAAACAAGAGCATGCAACAATTTCTGCCCTTATGCTTGTTTCGTTTATTTTATTATCGCATTTGAATGTTCCAATCATTTTCAACATCTTCCTCGAAACTAGGCACCCAACCTAGAGTAGATTTCCTGACAACCCAAGTTGAATATCAGCAGACCAGATAATTTGCTCAGCCTGAAGTTTCTTTGCAATGGATTTCTTAATGCGAAGATTTTTATTAACCCTCTACTGCACAAGAAGCCATATATGGCTTTTGATTTTTCGGCGATGATTGCTTAAACTGCGTAACTGCCATTGGAAATTAACTATTAAGGCCGTTTAGATAAATCAATTGTTGATGTGTATATGTAAATTTGGTCACCTTTATCTCTGCACAAGTGCAAAGAACTGCGGTCAAATTCAATAGGGCGTGTTGTTAAGGTTCAGTTCAAAAACATAGAAAAAAAAATTGTTTTATTTTTGAGTAGCGAGTACCTCCAAAGGTAATAATATTTTTTTTTTATAAGATTTGATACTAGTAAGTAAAATTCATGTGTCAAATTTTCAATTTTAAATGTGCGATTTAAGATACAACGGGTTTTTAGCAACGTCCATATATGGCTCCTTGTGCATTTACTGAAATATTCACTGAATTTCAGGGTCTCAGATATGGCTCCTTGTGCATACGAAGACGGTTATGCGAGTTCTACAGTGACTAAATAATGACTCCATCACGTGCGTTTTACAATTAAACGCGATTTTGCACTATTCCTGACTATGGATTTCAGAGTGAAGACGAAATCCTCGAGTCAGAAGATAGACTCAACTCTAGTTACCTCAACGGGACGGCGTCATGAGTTTCCGCTAAGTTCCGTTCATTTGGATTCAACTGACCGAGTTCCAAAATGCCAAAAACAAGATAGCAATGCCAAAATGATAGTCCATACAGGTCTTTCATTATATGCAAAGTCAACCTGTGCTTGAACAAGGATTGAAATTGCTTTGCTTCATCCCACTTATAAATTTTTTTTTAACCATTTCCCTTTTTTAATGTTTTTTTTTAATGAACAAAGTATTTAAAACAAAAAATTGTTCCTTTGATTGGACGAAATGCAATACTTCACAATTTTTTTTTTTATTTGAAAATGTGCTAACTGCACAAGCAGCCATATATGACGAAGTTTTGGGTTTTTTTTAATAAAAGCAAATTTAATTTTTTTTTGTTTTAATCCTTTAACATTCCAAAATAGAAAACAAACAAAGCAAATAAATTTTTTTTTTTTTTATTTGATCATAATGCAAGCAGTAGAGGGTTAATGAAAGTACTTCTTAAAACATCACGTTTTATTACATCCACTTACATTCCTAACATTTTCATTATCCCCACTCATTAGCCCCACTTAGTAACCACCCACTATGACTATGTGCGACATCGTCATTGCAGTTTTCTTGGTGGTTAACGACACAACCAAGTATCGTGTTTAAAATTTTCATATTTCGGCACGATGTTTCCCACATATTAATAATAATTTCACGTTGTTGCCATTCGAGCGCTCTTCCTAGTCGATGAAGATAAGATGCATGTCTTTCCAAGACCAACATTTTTAGAAGTTCCCTGCTAATTTACTCTCTCTATATTTTAATGCAATTTTGCAGTATCTGTATAGTTTAGCAACGTTTACTTCGTTGAGAAGTGATATCATTTCTTGTTCCGATAAGAAGTCTTTTCCAAAGAAACTTCTCCTCGTTTCGCTTAGGATTGGGCATTTGCCTAGAAAATTCGTGGTATCTTCTCTTTCTTCCAAATTGCACATACTACAGAATATAGGAAGATCTTCTCTATGGGGGGTATAATTGAGTTTTAGGAGTTCTCCACGGAGTTTAAACATTGTTGATATTTCGAGAACGCTATGGCTGTCTTTGAAGTAGTTTTTATCCTCAAGATTTTGGTTTAACCGGCTATACGTACTACGATGTAGTGATCTCGTCGCTTCTTCTACAAACTTCATTCTGGTCTGTTCATTAACTCTCGTTATGAGCTGGTGTAGTGAGTTTTCCGAGTTCATAGCTTCCGCTTTCAGCTCTACACCACACCCACGAGCTAATTCCAGCCATTCTTCGAACCATGCTATTATGCGGTTGTCTGACATATTTATAACCCTTTGTATGTAGTTTACCTGCAATGTAAGTGTTTTAATGAAAAGCGGAGATAGTCCTGTTTCCAGCATGAGCATATAGTTCGGAGCCTTTGGAGGCAGGTGGAAGGTTTTCTTAATGAAAAAACGTTGTAGTTTTTCAACATCAACATATGGCTTATAACCCCATACTTGCGCCGCGTAGAGCATTACTGCCTCCGATGCAGCTTCAAATACTTTGAATTTACTGCTGTGCGTAATCTGTGAGTTGCTGAAACTGTTTTTCCACACTACATTGCCTGTATTCATTTACAACTTCTATACTTTCTCCGTTAAAGTGCCATTTTTCGTTGTAAGCGAGTCGACCACCTCTCTTTTTAAATATCATTATCTTGGACTTATCCAAATTCACGACCAGGCTCCATAGGTTACAGTACTCATAAAATTTGTTAATCATCAACTGCAAGGATTACGGTGAGCTTGCCAACAGTACAATGCGAACAGGAGGGCTTTAATGAGAATCCCTGCAATTTCTATTCCTCCTGGGAGAAAGTCCACTATATCGTCTATAAAGAGGGCAAATAGATTTGGACTCAGCGAACATCCCTGCTTTACTCCCGACTCCGTCTGAAACCATTATGATAATGTCTCACCATTCCAAACAGCTGCCTTGGTTTCTTCATAAAGGTTTTGTAAAACCTTCCCGAATTTCGATGACATTCCCATATTATACAACTTATAAAATAAGGCGTTTCGGTTCACAGAATCGGCTTATGAATGTATCTGCTTTTCAATACGAAAATGTGGTCGACAGGTGAGTAGCCAGACCTAAACCCTTAGCAGATTATTGGCCTCTATCCCTGTGCACAGCCGTCAATATTGCTGCAAGGATTTTGTACGATGCATTTAAGAACGATATTCCCCGATAGTTAGCAGGATCCGATGTATCGCCTTTTCATTTATGTGATATTAGTTTCACGTACAGTTCAACCAGAAAGCTCTTTTTCCATTGGTCTTGAAAAAAAAAATAGTTAAAAATAGCGTTAACTTCTTCTGTTTGCTTTTCATGCACGACTGCGCGGAAATTCTTAGCTTAGTTAGGCGTTAAAGTACTCTTCCCCACTATTGTAAATTTTGTTGTCTTACGGAAGGAAGTAGATTTCCCTGGAAATCGTCAATAAATTTCGACGAGCACTTCTTCTGCTATTTGTCGCCTGGTTATAAGTGGTTCGAGTACATCCTCTAATGACCGACACAATGGTTCTACCGAGTTCGAATTCGCTGTTTTTGCGGCTTTTTTTCGTATTTTCCATTGTATTTAGTCCTCACTTCAAGGGCTTGGCTTTTGTTTTTTGCCGCCATTTTCATCCCGTGGTTCCACAACCGTTTTTCCTTATTTATGTGGAGATAGCTTTTAAAAGTACTAAGCAGCGGTTCCACAATGCCACATCACTTGTGCGAGTATTTTTCTCCGGATTGCGAATGGCGAATCCATTCTTGTTTCCACTTTGCACAATAATAATACATTTTGCCACTTGATTTCTTTGAAGCATGTTATAGATTTTACGTTGCTATAATGTTTTCTAATTTGAAACTTTAACCCATCATTATGCCGATGTTCCAACTTATGATATAGTGATTATTTTTAAAAGGCATCATGAAGCCACCGAACTCTGACACGAATATTTCTATTCACCCATTTCGTTCTCTCTTCATTTGTGTAGTGCTGGAATGCGTCAATGTGTGAATGATGTCCACCTTTCCGGTTGTCCCACCGATAGACTGCATATGTGGAAACCTGATATCCCATATAGACTTTGGGAAGTATATAAGATGTTAATATGCCCCAGGTTTATTCAAGCTGTTAAAAGTATTGTATATACATGTTTTGTTTCTCACTTAGTCACCTCTACAAAGTTCTAAAATATATAAGCCGCCGCCCTACGGCGGGAATCATCATCATCAGATCTAATTTCAGTGCAATTAGATATAATAGATTTAGTTCGCAAGGCACAATTTTCTTACGACAAATACAAGCATACAATATGAAAAGGCAGAAATGAATTTCTAGTAGCAGCAATACTTACTTTTTCTTGTATAGATGAATGATTCCATTAGTAACTTCAACACTGGGATTTCCAGAAAAAAAACCAATTTCCTTTGGAAACTCTGACGTCACCTGAGCCTCCTCCAAAGGTGTTGCCTCTCTGGAACTCGTCGGTAAAGCATCCCTTTTGTTACAACTCATCATTCTATTTGTATAAGTTTCAATTGTAATTTCAGATGTCGTCCTTAAGCCGCGATCTCGTTCGCGCTCCTTTAGCAATCTGGGGTTAGAAGGATGTTCCGATGACACAGCTCCAGGTTCTACAAAATAAATTATTCCATAAAATATGTTTCGTCATTTCATCATAAACACAAAAAAAAAAAAAACAAACTACAAAAGCTCACCTTTATCCTCTGTCAAAGTTGCATCTATTTCGATCTTAATTATGCATACTGACACCTTATTTGGCATTTAGGCAAAAAACTAATTTCCAACAATTTTTCAATTTTGCACAAAAGAATTTGTTTCACAAATGTTTTAACTGCAACAAATTATTCAGCCGCAAAATCCCCAACATTCGACTGATTTTCACAACAAAGAAAACAGACAGATGTCAATATAGTTTAGCTGTTATACTGCCATATGGTGCTCTAGGCTCACATCTAGATGGCAGTATTTTTACATTTGTTGTGCTCTCTCGTTTTCGTTCAGGGAATTATCACTTTCCGTTTCCCTCTCACTGTCTGCAAAAATCTCACATTCTCACCTGTGCGGGGCGAAAACTTTTCATACCTAGTTTCTTCAAGTTTGTCTGTCGCCTGTCACCGAAGTAAAAAGCAGCAGGTATTTACCCGCCTGCTGTGGGGTAATTTTCAAATTTCCTTTCCTTGGTTTGTAATCTCCCATAAATTGATTACCGCTTTGTGTTCCATAAATCTATCCTAACTGTCCCCGAGGAAGTGATAAACCGTCTACAATTAAACTAAATCAAGGAATTTCTACCACCGTCAGCCACAGTTGTTATTTGAAAAATCGATGAATGGCCAATGACTGATGTGAAGACAAACCACCAGCACCCAAACCACAAACAACAACAAAACAGAGACACAGTAACTTTCACTTTCAAAAACCTGTTAGATGCACAAACTCTAAGACGAACCTGAAAGTGATGATAGCTTCCCATCTGGAGGCAGTTAAACTTTGTAAATCTTTGTATTTGGAACTGTTGCTGTGACCGACATATCAGTTTAGGTGGCGTTCCATGGTCTCGTTTGGAGTGTGCCACTGCGATGGGTAATTTGCTATTGTGGAGGTCAATTAAGTGGCTCCGGTGGCCAACTATCGTGGCGATAATATTTTATTTGTTGTTTATCGGAGTGATTTTGAATAATACGGTTGGATCGGTGAATAAATTGCTCTACTCGAGGAAGGATACATCGGCGCCTACTTCAACGGAAATTAAGGATAATTCCATAGTGGATAAGTCAAGTGAACGATTGCAGCCGGAAACTGTGATTTTGGCGGCAAGCTCCACCAATGGGAAACAAATACTTGAGAAGGCATTTAAAAGGTAAGTTCTAGTATTGAAACGTGATATTGTTATGAAATACGTTCATGCTGATTGTGAGAATTTATTTTTGTGATAGGTAAATGCCAAATGGTCACAGCACTTTGTGCTTTTTTTTTGTTTTTTGCTTGTAGATGACGAAAGACTGGTTTTTGTTGGCATTTCAGAGCATTGAATGTTTTGTAGTCGACTTATTTTAAGCAATCGCGTTTAGGTTAATAAGAAAGTGGACATTTTCTTTTCCAACCTTATGAGAATATGGATTAACAATAGGTAGTTGTGTTTTTGTGAGT
Organism: Volucella inflata; assembly: GCA_928272305.1. Lineage (NCBI taxonomy): Eukaryota > Metazoa > Arthropoda > Insecta > Diptera > Syrphidae > Volucella > Volucella inflata. Next base: position 47,256,795 of record OV743716.1, on the reverse strand, counting down.
AGTTTTTAGGGGGCCGGCAATAAATTATTTCATGATTTCTGTTGTTCGTTATGTGATTGCCAAAATCTTTAATTATTTTCATAACATTTTTTATGTATTTCCATTTGTTTTTAATGAAACCATTCTTAAATGTTACTAAAAAAAATAGTTTAATTGCAGCATTAAAATGTCTTTCGACGTAATTTTACTGATTTCATTCATTTATTTGATTATACGAGTAGTATATAATCACAAACAGCATCAAAAAGAGGAAACCCGAAATAATATAATTGAAAGATGGTAGAAGTACTTTAAGCAGACTACGAACTAAGAAGAAGATCCCAACCCGGAAGGAGAGAAAAACAACAACCCAAATAGCCTTAACCAGGAAATCGAAACACCAACATTACCCGTGGAGCAGGGCATCTCCAGCTATCTCTGTCTTCTGCCAATTGCGCAGACGAAGTTAACTGAGATGTCCTGTCACTTCTATGTGCCACCTAGACTAGATAAGATTTATAATGGAGGTGGAAATACACATATGTACCTTATTCCTTGCAGAAAGTTTAGGCGTATTGTGATTATCTCAATTTAAAGCTCAAACATCTTGCATGTGTCTTTGACAAATTCATATATATCTTTGAATAAGCTGGAAGATATACTCGTATCTTTTGCTTATGATATGGCTCGCTTACAAGACGTAGACGTGTTTTGCTTAGGCAGTTATAGGGCCAAAGTACAATATATTCTCTGCTGTTTCTTCGTCCTCGTTGCACAAACGACAGTTGTTGGCAAAGGGCGTTTTTTGACTGCAGTGACTAGTGAGGTATTATTAAGAGAAGCGGTTTGGAAGAAGGTGTTTTTAGTCAGTTATTTATATAGTTTTATAGAGCGATTGGCAATCCGCATAATGGTCATGGCATTTTCTGGCTAATTCGTCTACTCTTTATCAATTAGCTCCGCTTTGCTGTCAGAGAAAATATAAATGCTTTTGTTGGTGGCATATCTACTTCAGTTCTCCCCAATACAGATCTCTATGGCGTGTATCTTAAAATGAAATACAGAGATGCTGCTCGTTCACTGAGATAAGCATGTAGGCGTTTGCCAAAGCTTCTTTTTGTATGCGGAGATTAAGAGATGAGAGGTGAACAGAAACTCTAATGCTGCACTGCGTGCGTCATAGGGTATATGAGTCCCAATCTGTGAATCTTGGCTGTTGGCGATAACCAAACATTGAAATTTCTGCTGATAAATGCAAATTTTCAATGAATGTTTTTTTTATATGGACTGCAAAGGGAGCGATTTAGGACCTCTTTTCTGAATTTGTTCATAAAAGTTGTGCTGTTTCCATAATCAATCATTCCTACCTTATTAAAATTTATAAATTCCATGAGCTACTCATTTTTGATGTTTATGTTAGAACTCCTCTTAAATGTGTGGTGCGCAGTCGCATCACGTCCAATTATAATTTGAAGGTTCCTATTGCCACAGTAGTCCAGGCAGGTGGAGTTGTTCGAAAGATATGCTGGACAGGTGATTGCTTCTGTCATACCTCCCTTAGTAGGGAATTGTTAGTAATTTTATCGGAGTAATTTTATTGATGACTTTTGTAAAACATGCAGGCTCTTGCTTCGCCTCCATTGTAAAAGTTGTAAAGTACCTCACCTGATATGTGCTTATGTGGTCCTTCTGGATGTGAACCACAATACATCAAGGTGATCCGTATTGAATCCAGGGCTCAGAACTGCTAACGCGGATGCACCTTAAGCTAATGACTGAATTAGGATGGTGTTGACAAATCTACCAATATTTTGAATGAAGTTCTATCTTCAGACATTTAACACGATGGGAATGAATCTTCTGCCGTTTTTAATACGGGTGCTTCAACTGTTTTATAAGGCTGCTTGTATGTGCAAAAAGGTGTCCGTTTTTGGGCACCACAAGTATCAATAAGCTTTCGTTATGTGCCGAAATTTGAATGAAATATTGCTCTGTTCGCAGTTCAGACGGCTGATTGCTTTATAAGATTTATTTAAAGTCCTTTAATTCCCACTAGAGTTTGTGAGAAGTTGAAGAACACCTCCTTTCAAAATGATTTTCACTTAGGACTTCCCATCTACTGAAGAAATAACAGTTTTTTCCTTTGCAGTTCTGAGGGTTTACTAACTTGAGGTAAAAATATCAAAAGTTTGCCTGATTATTCTACTCAGGAACACTTTCTTTGGCTTGAGATTATAATATAATTGAGAAGATATGCGACACATATGTATGATTTTGAAATAGAATCAGCCTGGATTATAAGAATTTGCCACAGTTTTATTTTTGCTACAGCTGATATAAGCAAATTCTTGGATCCTGCGTCATGGTGTGTGATCAAAAGCTGCCCATCTTTTGTTGAAATAGCAACAAATTTAAGGAGGACTGCCTGTACCAGTAGGCATTTCTTTATATGTTGGATTTGTTAAAAAGTCAGTAGTCTTTTTGGATACATTGAGTGCATAATGACAACTTTAAATTGTACTGCATCATTCCTGCAAAATGTAATTGGTTGCGCTTTCGAGTTATATTTTGCCCTTTAACGGTCATCCACCTTATTAAGTGCACAAGAGCACTTGTTGGCTTCTGTGTGGATTGAAGTGACTGCTTTATTTTACCCTTGGTCGTATCAGCGCTCAATTGCTTATGCCATCCTCGTGATAAGCCATCTTTGTTTAATCCACTGCGGATGGCGAGTTCTTCGTGGACCTAAATCTTTTGAAGGAGCCGTGGTTATCAGCTTCTGCTGCCTTCTCGGCAAGAATCTGTGCATTTCATATGTACTCTTTGCCTTTTACCTATTTTTATTCCATGCCAGCAAACTTTGAGAACCTGGGAAATTACAAACCACACTGATATGGGCTGGTTAGATGGTTAGACTGCTAGACAGACGAAGGGTATTGGGCATCTTTCTAAATTTTCAGCACTGACGCTTATTCTGCTATGACGACGTTTTTTGTGGTTTCTATTTTCTTCTGTTTCTCAATTCTTCTCCTACGTATTGCTACTGTTCTGCTTGTAGAGTTGGCTTAGTAAGCAGAGTTTAAAACTTTTCTACATATAGCTCTTTTTTAAGGCACTTCGTTATCGTGCCCAAGATTTTTTGATGTTTTCGCATTTGAAAATGACCATATAGATATTCGGCCTAAGTATATACGTCTGATTTCTTATTTATTATTTTCTAGCCTATTTATCCGATTATTAAGAGTCTGTGATGGTCTTGCCTCTTATAGCGCTTTCATCGGTAAAATGAAAATCGAATTCGTTAATGTGCTACTATAATCGAACATTTTGCATGACTTTAAAAAGTAATGAAATTTGTACAACGCCTCAGTGGATTCCAACCTTAACTTCAGATTCTTTGTTTATTCACGCTGTGCATTTAACTTTAACTTAATTATACATATCGCGTACTTTTCTATATACATATGAATCAGGTTCATTTTGGGATCTTAGTGCATTCCAATCAAGAAATCTGAAAACTCTATTAGACACTTTCTCCAAAGCGATGAAAACGATATGCAGAACTTTTAAAGCTTTCGAAATTTTTCCATAATTATCCGTAAACTTTAAGTAGTGTCATAATTCCATCTGCATCTCAGAAAATTTGCGATAGAGTTTTATTGTACATATTGCGTTGCCGATTGCTTAGAATCTGACAAATTTTCATTGCGACATTAAGTAAACTGATCGGTAGTTGTAGATTTTCATTGCTTGCAAGGTGTGCAAGCCCCCGATATATAGTTTTTACTGCTTCGTTAATTTCACCTCCCGTAAAATCAGCCGTTTCCTTTCCGTGAGCGTAACCCGTTGGAACAAATTTCGTTGTTTCCTGGAAAACACGACCTTCTTAGGCGACCCGGTGCGTCCTCAGGCAGTGGTTCCCATACCAAACAGTGAACTTTTGTACACTTCAGTTCAAGATTTTTAATAAAATAAAAATCAACTTTTAGTTACTCAAGGGCTTGTAGTTCCTGGACTGATGTAGTTCGAAATCTTTTCATAAAATGTTTCACATATTGCACGGACAAGGGCTACATTTTTACAATTATTATTATTATTATTATATTGTACTAACCATAATGTTCATAAACCCAATCTTTTGTTCGCATATAAGAAATATAAATAAAAAAAAACCGTGTTTTATTTCATTTCAATTCCAGTGCCGACAGAAACCACGACTCCTTTTTAGGTATTCAAGAGCTAGCCAAATATATTAATAGGAAAATAATAGACCACATAGAATGGGCAATTCATATGAATCCTATTGAGTTCAGCAAAGTAGATAAAGATCCTGGCGATGGACTTATTACTTGGGAAGAATACCACACTTTTTTCATGAAAGAACATGGTGTCGATGAAGAGGAGATCAAGAAACATAGCGAAGTAAAGCACACCTCACTAGATCGAAAAGCAAAAGAAGAAATGATGCGTGACAAGGCTCGCTGGTCCGAAGCTGCTCGTACGGATCTTTTCAGTTTAACACTGGACGAGTATTTAGCTTTTCGTCATCCCGAATCAAGTACTGCTAATCTACTAAGCTTAGTGGACGATCTGCTGCGCCAATTCGATGTGGATGGTGATGATTTATTATCTATTGAAGAGTTCTCCGACGTCACAATAGATGATGATGACGACATCTATCGAAGAACTATCATTTCCAAGACTGTTGAGGAAAGACGTGAGGAATTCAAACGGATCATTGACAAAAACAACGATGATCGAGCAGATAGAGGTGAACTCTTGAATTATGTTAATCCGAGACATCCGAGATATGCTGTTCAAGAAGCTGCTACTTTGATAAGCCTAACTGATGATGATAAGGATGGAAAGTTGTCTTTACAAGAGGTATAAAACAAAACATTAACACTGTGTGTTAAAATGTGGTTTATTCAATTTTTATCACTTTACTAGGTTCTAGAGAACTCAGATATATTTCTACAATCGAAGATGATCGATACAGCAAACAGTTTTCATGAGGAATTTTAAAAACCTCGCTTTTCAAATTCAACTACTTCTGATTGTCCGCACAAATATGATTCTCGGATTCAATTTCAATCACCGTCCTAGGAAATACATATTCGTATTATCTGTTACATTCGTACATATATATATATATAAGTATAAATATATATATGTATATATACCGACATTTAACCATTTCCAACTTTAACTAATCGGTCAAGTGATACTAAAGAGATCGAAGTTTCTAAGTAGACATTAGTTATACATAAGTTTTGTTAACGATTTGTAATATTTTTTTTTAAATGTAAATAGACTAGTCGTAAGTTGAAAAAAAAAACTTATTATGGATTTGACTGTTTTTTACTCATTATGGAAATGTAAATTGTATGAAAATGAAAATTGATCTCAAACGATTTATCAAATTCAATTGATAAGTCCTTTCTTTCTTTGACTTTCGCAACAGCGCCGGCCATATAACATAGCGTAAAAAATCAAAAGCATTGTAATTTAACAAGAAACTGACTGTGCATGCTAACGGCAGGCGGATCTGATGACAGTGGTAACAACGGATTTTCTGCAAGGCGCCCTTCCGTCTCCACGACTTACTTTACACTCCTAATACTTTTAATTGGTATGCTCAAGCATAGCCAAATGATGTAGCTACGGTGTCTTATAGATCTGCTGCTCTAAAGCAACGGCAACTCTAGACGTGATCGACGGTTGATGCACTAGAAATGGGCTTTCAGTCAATCCTTTCAAAACTAAAGTTGTTCTTTTCTCTTCTGACTTACTTAGTGCTTAAAGCCTTCACTATACAACTCTTCAAAGAAAGACATAGGGCCTATTACAAAACAGGCTCCTCTGGATTTACACGACTATGATAAGGCCAATTATATCCTATACGTCGATTATCTGGTGGAACAAGCTTTCACAAAAATATGCGCTGATTTAACCAAAATTCAAAGAATGGTCCTAGCTGCAGGGAACTTCTCGAAACATGCCAGGCTCTGCTCTGAAGGCACTAATATATCTTCCTTCCCTTCATATTCACACCATGGCCTGTGCTCTCAAAGCCATTTCACCTCTAAGCAAAAGTTAAAAATGCGAATTTTTGATTTAAAAACAATATTGGCTAACTGCTGTCCTTTTCTTTTAACACACTCTTGTGATAGAACTTTTAAATTTGTGAACACAACGTGTGTTCTGGGATTGTTGCTGTAAGTCTTCGACTTAAGGTATCCCCATACAAAAAAAAAGTAGCACCGTGTAAGGTCCGGTGAACGAGGTGCCAAGGGTCTATCTCCGTTCTTGCTAAAATAAGGGCCAATAATCTCTCGGACAGAAATTGCACGATGCAAACATTTTTAAATGAGGTTTCCTAGGTTATCGGGCACCAGTATCTCATGTCCTGTTTACTAACACAGCCATTAATATTAAAATGTGCCTCATCAGTTAACAATATATTTCCAAGCATTCTTGCTGTTTGAAAACCTTCCAGCATCGTTCTCGCTTCAGCTGAAATAAAATACTGAATCACTCTTGCCAATCACTTTTTCTTTGGCGTAAGGAGGCAATTATGTAGTAAGGCCCTACCGCGAAAAACTAAGGAGGCTCTATATAAGATCTTGATCATCCATGGGCGCTTTCGAAAGCATATGAAGATATTCTCCATCGTTTCGAGAGAAAATCCTCCGAGATACATTCAGTACCTACCCTATTGCCTTGAGAGTCTTAGGATGAAAAGATTCAAAGACGAAGTATATGAGCTGCAAAGTAATATCATCTAATCAGAAAACTGTGTATCAGTTACCGAAGATGGCAAAGATACGAATGCCACTGCCAGCTCATTTAAATCCATACCCTAGTTTAACTTATTAGAATTCCAGACACAATAGGCCCAACATGGCCGCAGTGATAAAGGTTCATAGCCCGACCTCCCCCCTAAATTTATATCTCGATGTGCGATGAATGGCTGTCAAGAAGCAAGAGATCGGATTACTAAATTGTTAGTTGAGTGAATTTAAAAAAAAGCAACGATTAAAAGATTAGTTTAGTATACAACACCCACCTGTTTGATACACTTTGAGGCCATGATTTTCTTTAACTTTTATACTGTGGTCACGCCAATCTCACACAAATTCGAAATTCTTGAGGGTGGCAAATTATATTTGAGTAGGACATCACAAATTTTTATGAAAAACTCATTTACGTTGTGACTGTACTCGTAATATAAAACACATGACCCACACTTGTTGCGTTAGAACAACATTCTCTCTATATTAATTCTCTCTTTGATCCAAGTTTCAAGAGCTCACTAACTGCTTTCGTCGCTGACGGCATTAGCTTCACTTACAGCCTGAATAGCACATTGGACCTAGTTTGTGATGTTAACCGGAATCTTAGACTATTGATATTCTGGTTTGCTGATCGCAATCTAGTAATAAGTTCAAAAACTAGGATAATGGTTTATAGTTTATCCTTCTCATATAGTTTTGATGTAAATGATTATTTCCATGCACCTGAGTGTAATAGATTCCAACAAACTAACTGCTATTGTTCGTCTGGTTTTGCGTCACACTCTTTTTCATCTAATCAAACCTCTAGTAATAAATATTTCCTACTTGAGAGAGTTGATGAATTTAGGTATTTATGACTTACCTTAGATTCTAGGTTGTGTTTTGCTAACCTCATACCTACATTGAAAACTTATTTTCGATGCACCTTTAGTCACTTTTATTATTTGCATAACGTATGCTCATACAAGCATTTGAAGATAATTTACTATGGCATTTTCCATTCCAAGTTACAATATGGTATTGCTTGTATTGTGCCGTGAAAATTCTTCCGGTCCTTCATGTATTGTTTTAAAGTTTTAAAATTATTCTTTTTAATGTCTGGCGATCGCAGTTTTCATTTAATTTCTCGTTACAATCTTCGTGGTAATATTTTTAACTTCTTATTAATTACCGTACCACTGCTAACCGTAATTTTTTTTTCTGTTTTGTCTGATCGGTTATTTAAGGAATTCCCTCAGTCCATCAAGAGAATAACAATATCTTAAACCTTTTTAAAACGCGTTAAAATGTGGCTACTCAGCCTCGATTATGATATTTTAAAATCCTGTGTCTCTAATATTTTGGTATAATCATTCTTTGTTCCCTTTCTCGTTCTTTTTCTGAACTTCTTTATTTTCATGTTTTTGGAAATGTTGTAGTTGAAAATTTTCTTCTTTCTTTTTTTATATTATAAATGCTACTATGAAATCTTTAAGGGTCACCCCACCCCATTATTTTTATTATATTTAGTTTCGCTCTAACAAATTGAAGGAACATTCCACACTATTATATACCTCTTTTTAAACACTGAATGTCACCAATCTTTCTTATAACTTATATTGAATTATTATATTTATACTTAGTGAATTATTTGATTGTATCTTTAACCTATAAAAAACAATACTACTACTACCACTACTACTACTACTACTACTACTACTACTACTACTACTACTACTACTACTACTACTACTACTACTACTACTACTACTACTACTACTACTACTACTACTACTACTACTACTACTACTACTACTACTACTACTACTACTACTACTACTACTACTACTACTACTACTACTACTACTACTACTACTACTACTACTACTACTACTACTACTACTACTACTACTACTACTACTACTACTACTACTACTACTACTACTACTACTACTACTACTACTACTACTACTACTACTACTACTACTACTACTACTACTACTACTACTACTACTACTACTACTACTACTACTACTACTACTACTACTACTACTACTACTACTACTACTACTACTACTACTACTACTACTACTACTACTACTACTACTACTACTACTACTACTACTACTACTACTACTACTACTACTACTACTACTACTACTACTACTACTACTACTACTACTACTACTACTACTACTACTACTACTATGGTACTAGCTCCCTTGGTACTAAATAATTCTACCTCGTTCTAGTTTCGTTTGTAAGTTCGCATTCTAAAATCGTTCTTTCAACTCATATTTTAGTTTTTAAAGAAATCTTTTAATAAATATCAGAAATTAAAATATTAACGGAATGATACTAAACAATAATTCCCCAATTGTTTTCCACTTAATATATATTGGTAGGCACAACTTTTCTATGAACTTTTAGCGTCATTGTCCCCTATAGTAAATGGGAGTCCTCGTCCAAATTGCGGTGCGAGACTGCAGATTGCTTATAATCGATTGAACAAACTAAGAAGAGTACTGTTAGTGATATAAGCAAATTTAGGTAATAAAACACTTAAGCTTTGCGTAAGAAAAGTCATAAAATACATCTGCCATGACTTATAAGATCAATCGATACATGCTCCGAAAAAATTTCAAATGCTCAGAAAGTACAAATAAACAATGTTGACAATTCGCTGAAGGGTAAAATCAAACAAGAATACCTCTCGATTTGTTTGCACGTTGTTTCCAAGCGTATTGGCGCTCAATTACGAGTATAAAACCGTCCAATGGATTCTAATAAAATCCGTGACTGTTAAAAACATAAATTCCAAATTCTTATGCCGTAGTTTACTTTCTATATTCAATCATGTGTTTCAGGTATATCAGAATAAATAAAATAGATTTAGTGAACAATTGGTGGTGCATATAGTCCACAAATGCAACCTTGAAATATTTTCGACTATTGGTGCTTGTAATCTCGAATTGATGTACAATAATTTTGAAGCGAAAGCGCATGATTGATTGGTTTCGGCTAATATTATTTAATCCATCTACATATAATAGTTACGTAGGTATTAACGTTTTATGCGGAAAAAGCTAATTAGATTAAAATGTGTTTTTTTGTTTATTTGTTCTTCAACCATAGGCGCGTACAACTAAGTTAACCAATATGGTATCAACGAATTATAAAAAATATAAATTTTTTTGTAAATACTCGTGTATAAATATCTCATGCAAGCATAGCACTTTATTGTTGAATTACCAAAACATATACGAGGGCGGGTCAATAAGTCCGTGACTTTTTGAATTTCTGACCTCTTTACTGAAACAGCAACACTGCTCCTGTCAACAGGCATCTGTCAGTTGACTCCTGTCAAAATTTAAACTTTCTGCGTCAGTTAGTTTGTGTTTGACAGCTATTTTTATCAGACTACTCACTAATTTGAGGAGAAAATGGAAAAAAGTGAATTTCGTGTGCTTATTAAGCATTATTTCTTGCGAAAAAAAACCATTACCGAGACCAAGGCTAAGCTTGATAAATACTCGTACTATGGGGACTCTGCACCATCGATTTCAATGGTAAAAAAGTGGTTTACTGAATTTCGTTGTGGCCGTACAAGCACTGAAGATGCCGAACGTCCTGGACGCCCAGTTGAGGTCTCTACACCCGAAACAATCGAAAAAATTCACGATATGGTGTTGGCCGACCGAAGATTGCAAGTGCGAGAGATTGTGGAAGCCGTAGGGATCTCGCATGGCTCAGTGGTTTCAATTTTTAAAGATCACTTGGGCATGAGAAAGCCCAAGATGGGTGCCGCGTTTGCTCACAGTCGACCACAAACGCAATCGTGGCAGAAATGGCAGAAATCCATGAATTGGGCTATGAATTGCTCCCTCATCCACCCTATTCTCCAGATTTGGCTCCGAGCGACTACTTCTTGTTCTTAAACCTGAAGAAATGGCTTGGTGGAAAAAGATTTGACTCCAATGATGAAGTCATCTCGCAAACAAAGGCCTATTTTGAGGACCTCGACAAATCATTTTTTTTGGAAGGGATAAAAAAATTGGAGAAGCGTTGGACAAAGTGTATAGAGCTCAAGGGAGACTACGTTGAAAAAAAAAATTATTTTTTTATCAAAAAATCTGTGTTTTAATCCAAAAGTCACGGACTTATTGACCCGCCCTCGTACCTCTCGGGCATTCAGATATTAACCTTTATTAAATTTACTCACTTTACCAACGCTTCTTAGCTACTTGCCTAAGCCAATTTCAGTAGCGAAACGATTAAGTCTATCCGATCTAGAAATGCGGTGGGATAAACAAAGAGAGTAGTATTTAGCCAAATGCCGCCTGCATCAAGAATTGAAGACCAGTGGCAACACTGCCAAAATAGGTGCCAATTCTGGTATGCTGGTTTTCACCACAACGAAACCTCTTGTTTGACGACGAATGCCGGCAAACACATGCAGCTAGGCAATATGCATACAAAGCGGCACAGCATAGAACTACTATTGGTGCGCACGGTATCTAAGAGCATAAGAGGAGAAACACCCGAGTTTTAGGACAAAAAAGAAGGAGCATTGGAAGCGCGCTGTCGATACTACTCGAGGAATGAGATTCGGAAATTGTACCCCGAACCAAAGCCTGTAAAGACGAACAAGAGAACATCGTAGTAGACTGGCAATCAATGCTGAGGCTTTATAGAATGACCATGTCTTGGACTATATTAAGGCGTTGACGGATCAAATATCATCATCAGACAGAATGCACCTTTCAACCTGGTCGATGTAGAGCACCAATGGCTTTCCACCGATCTGGATTATGTGAAGATTGCCTTATTTAAGCTTATATCTTATGAAACTGCTGGAGCAGAGTCCCTGGCTGCTAAGATCTCATCTGCCGTTTGTGTAAGCACCTAAAACCCTTCGCCAACAACCTGATTGGGCTACATCAGTGTAGCAAGAAACATCAGTCAAAAAACCAAATCACCACGAGGGTTGGCCTCTACTTCCCAATTAAAAAACTATCGGTATGCGGGATACAGCTGAAGTATCGTGCGAAAGTCAAATACCACACTATGCATACATTTTTGATGGATTTTCCTATGTTCCTATGTTGATCATTGTCCATTTTCTTAACTTTTGCACCCATGACCAAATTATCCTAAATCCAACACTTTATCTTCAAATTTTGAAGTGAAAAAATCGTGATATTGTGTATGAATGAACCACCGCTCTATAAATATTTCTCGACTACCTATTTTAGTCGCAAATTTTCAAGTACCCTTTTTTGGCATAGATCATTTTAGTATTTTAACACCTAACTCGATCTATTTATATTTAGAAGAAACACATCCTGACGATGTACGTTCGATTCTTAAGCGTTTTAATATTAATGAATCTCCAGGAATTGATTGCATTAGAGCTTATTTGCTTCAATAATTGCAAAAATAAGAAATTTAAATCTACAATAATGCAAAATTCCACAAACTCTTAAGACCGCTATGGTAAGCCCAATTTTTAAAGGAGGCTCTAAAAAAGAGTTTAAGAACTCGAGAAATTTGTGTGTCAAAATAGACAACAATTTTTGTCAGAAGAGATAAGCCAAATACGGAGTTGCACAAGGATCCAATTTGGGACCATTACTATTTAATCTGTACTCAAACAAATTACGTCGAGTACTCAAAAGCAATAGCCCCTTCGCCTACGCAGATGACACAGATATTGTTATACCGCATAGATGTTGCATATGGCCACATCGATAGTGCAAAATAAGCTTACTAATGCAGTTAAATGGTGTCATGATAATTCATAAGTTATCAATGCTTATAAAAGTGAGATGATGCACTTTCGTGGCAATAATCAATCAATCACGAAGGACAATATATTCCTCCAAAACACTTCATGTCAAACTTTTCTTTTAATCTAGGAGTGATACCGATAGGGATAAACATGTTGATAAATAACGTTTGGACCTACGAAAGGCTATATATGGTGTATCGCATTTACGGCTTTACTCCACAACGAGTATATTATAACAAGCTTATTACGTTTTGTTTAAGTTAAAGCTCAGTTAAGGAATACTTCTTTCGGGCAATGCATCTACCACACATATACAAATGTTGCAAAATGGGGTCTAAGGCACATCAGAGCTGAAAGTCCAAGCCCAACATCTAATCAAACAATGGTCAATGTCTTGATGTCGAAAATATATTTAATATAACAATATTTTTGGAATATTATGATGATATACGCTTTATTATTATTATGATGACCACGCTCAGAGCACAAGAAGACGGGTTCAGGGATTACCCCAGATCGTAAGATCGAACAACACCTACAGTCCTAATTAACAATAGAGTCCTGATTAAGATTTATTCAAGATAATTAAAATGGTTAACATGCCGCGTCTAAACTAGTATCTGATATACAGTGGAACAAAGGTAATAAACAGTGCACGCGTACCTTCCTAATAAGCCCGGAGAAGGCCTTCGATACCGTTTCGTTAGAAGGACTATTCTACAAGCTAAACAGTTTAGGCATTAATAAATCACTGCTGTACAACCTTTTTGGAATGCACACCAGAATGCATCGTGAAGAATGGCGCTGTGATTTCTGCTCGAACATTTGGCACTTAAAATGGTCTACAACAATGCTGTTAAGTCACTCCACCGTGCCATAGATTATGCAGACTACTTGATCACATAATTTTAATAACATAATTTTATGATAGTTTGTAAGTTTTATTAAAATCGTAAAAAGCATAATCCTTCTACTAAGTTTTACCGTTTTCTTAGTTTTAGTTATAATATAATGAAAAAACAAAAATAAATAACACTGTCCGATTAGGTCATAACATTTAGAATAAATGTTTAGGTTTATGATTGCACCCCTCCGGTGACATAATCGGTTTTCATTACTTCAAAATGGGATCGGAACGCAAGCTACTGCTAATCGACACCCATACAATGAGATAATCAACGATTATTTGTTCCCAAATTTGCGTGACGTCACTGTGGAAGAGCTGTGGTGGTGCTCCATCCCAGTCTACCAACGAAACATCGCCTTATTCAAAGCAATAGAGTCATTTTAAAGAATGGAACTCTCAATTGGACACCATGATCGTCCAATTTGGCGTCATTGGATACATACCGCTTGTAAAAGTGGTGGGAAATTTGACCTCTGGAATGGCTTTCCTACGAAGCAGCCTTGGTAAACATATGCACGAAATTATTTTCAAATACTCGACGACATAAAATAATCTTTTTAATAAATTTAATAAATCGTCGTCAAGCTAATTTCTTTCTTCTCCTTTATTTAAACAAAAATTCGAATATGTGTTTCACAAGCCATTAGGGAAAATCGAATTGAAAATTAAAATTGGAAGGCTTATGTGCACCTAAAACATAAATACAAGATTCCAATTCTTTATCACATTGGAGTGTAGTAAGTATATTCATTAGCAAACGTAAAGTTTAACAACCAAATTCGGTTTTCAAAAATATAAGATTACGGGACCGTTATTGGGGGAGTAAATCAATATCAATACAGGTTATGCTGGATTAAGCAAAAACCATCATGTCCTTGAACTATTTATCTATTTTAACAAAGCATTCGACACTCTAGCACATAAAAAGCTAGTGGAAGGTGACAGCAGAAACGATTTGAGAGGGATACAATTGTAGCAACGTGGTCAAGGAGTTATCGGACTGATAAAACGATTAGATTCAAAGTGTCTGAGCAAAGTTTCCTTTGCCTACTAAGCGAATATAGCGTAGGACAAAGTTCAAAATTGGACCCTATTTTATTCATTCCTTATTCCAACACACTTTTGAGATCATTCCATAAATGCACTGCCTATTGTATGGCTATGCCGATGACATAGCAATCATGCAGATATCACTAGTTGCATTCAATGCTGTTTCTAGCTGGTGCCACGACAAAAGAACTAGTCATAAATCGTCCCAATACAATTTTCAGATCCACTTAATTATTTCTTAAATTTTAAGATATACGCAATTTTCCTAGCGACAATGCTACCTCATTATATGGATGAACAGTGGCTTCTGCAGCCTTTTCGTCGCACGCTAACAATAAGAAGACGAGCCCAAAAAATGCTAAACGTTCCGGAAACTTATAACACTTGCGCAAGTAGATGTACTATCCTAAAATAAGTACGTATTACTTATTAGTACTTCGTAAATTTTTGAAAGTCATTTCGAATTTTATCACGGAAAAAAACTTCAAAGTACTTACATATATACTCCAATTGTAAAGTAGAAAATTACTTTCATCGTTGGTAAATTCCTTACCAAATCAATCTGTGTAGTAAACAATTTATTAAATTTAAAATTTATTATAACCACCTGCAGACGAACACTTTCTTCTGCAGATAAGCAAATGTAAAGGTGTTAATTAAAAGCTTTTAAAAAAAAACAGCTTTATTCAAAACAAGTTAAATTTTTCCTCAAAATTATTTTAAACTTCAAAGGAAGTTAACTTCCTTAACTTACTCCAAATTTCCTAAATCAGTGGAGTACTTATGTATATTTAAGACCCATCTGTTATACGAGCTACCAATTATTGAAAAATCTAAGAAAATTTCAATGCGAAATCCTTTAACTGTTTCCACCATCTATGCCCTTGAACCTTCCCTCACACATATAGTATATAAAGAAACCCCCTCTATCAAATTATTTTATAATCACTCCTTCCACAAATACCAGACAACGTTTATTTGAGTTTTGTTCATTCAAGCAGTTGCTCTTGAAAATTGTACCGTTTTTGTTACATAGAGAACAATGGACCCTTTACGTAAGTCTAACACAAACCTTTGGGGATAACTTCTGTATACATATTACTTAGTTTCCCTTCAAAACGTTTTTGAGACATCCGTCCAGAAACGAACATCAACTTCCCAGAAATATGGATAAATTCCGTCGACTCAACTTCATGAACAGGGAAGAACCTTTAAACAAGGTTGCCTCCTTACGTCAGAACATGCTATAGTTGTCAAGAAAAAACAATTAACCACCCCTGAATCCGTTACTGTTCTCAACAATGAGGGTATACTCTGCGACTACACCAACTCATGCTCGTATACACATGTTATTGAGTCGTTACATCTAAGCGCATAGCACAGAAAATGCATCTATTGGAAGCTTTAGAACGAGATGCAAAAGTTCTAAATTATGCAATTCAGTCGGTATGTATTAGAACTTGTTTCACCCCCTTGCGGCTTGCATCAGTGCTCGTAATCGTACTCGTGCAATGTTACAACTTATAAGTGTTGGAACTGATAGTATGTGCTTGCAGTCGGTCGCGAATTCTTATCGAATAAAGGTCTATGCCACTACACACGACTCAACGAAAATTTTCAATTCAAGTTTACTAGTTGATGAAATACAATTGAAAGTTGATTAGAGTTGTTTTCTTTTTGTAATTATAAACAACATTAGTTGGAAATAAAAAAAAAGTGAGTGACTGAGTCCAAAGATGACTACAAATGTAATTTGGTTTCGACACGGGCTGAGGCTCCATGACAATCCAGCATTGTTGGAAGCAATAACCGATAAGAGAGGTGGTTACAAGTTGCTACCCATATTCATATTTGATGGAGAGAGTGCAGGTAATAACTTTTGATTAAGGTGCTCGCCAATTATCTAATAGTTAACAAACAACCGGCTGTTTATTAGTCAGCTTGGATGTTTGTGAAACCTGTGAAACATGTATGTTGCGTATCGATTAAGTTTTATAGTTTTAAGTTGTGCTAGTGCAGGTTGGGCTAATATAAATCTTATTAAATTTAAAATTCTGTCGCTTACTTTTTAAGCATGAACCAATCAATCGAAATTAATTTTGCAATTCATTTAATAAAGTTATGTGTAGTACAAAACAATTGTTAAATCTACAAGTATTAGCTTTGTGAAATGAAGTGTTTTCATTTCATTCGTAGTTATATCCTCTGGGAATTGTAAGGCATTGCAAATAAGTTATACAAAAGTCTACTAAAATTTTGAGAAACCGCCATATTGATGGGAATATACAAACGTCTTACGTTGACAGTGCAGATTTAGAAAAGCGTACATGTTGTCTAGATCATCCGTAATAGCACGGGTGCGTAATAAAACGAATCTTAAATGTTTTCATTAGAAATAATTTTCAAAGCGAGCTATATTTTGGACATTAATGTTCGGCAATATTTAACAAATCACCAGAAATAAACTTGCGCGCTAACCATATAATTCAAATTTTTATTTATTTTGAAAATTAGTCGTCAACTCTTGAAATGTATGATAAATTAAAGATCGAGTTCGCGCAGAAATTAAAGCCGCGAGATCTTCAAGCTTCCCCTATTTATTGAAAAATCGTGTTCAGTAAGCCGAATCACGTTTGGTTTAATAGGTTTGTGAGCAAAAAAGCACAAAAATGAGGCCAGGGATCACAGTGCTGTTAACGACTTAAGTAACTGGATTCAATGTTAAGTTTTGCGAAAATGTGGATACCGATATGCATTAAACTACTTACTTAAGGACTCTATTCCACCACAACAATATAGTATGTCGATGATTACATTTCGTATACAATTTTTGTTCAACATTGTGATATGTATGTTAACACTGGACAATCGACCTCCATGCAAGACAGTGGCATTTTTCTTGTCTCATTCTCATTGTAATCACAATTTTCTTTGTGATTTCAATTTTCTCAATTTGGTACACTAACATATTTCTGGGTTCGTCAATGTAGGTTTGCAGTCTTAGCACGGTTAGTTCATAACTCATTTTCCTCTTAATCTCGAACATCTCTTCCAAAATCTTTTTGCAGATCTTTCGAAAGAAAAAAGATGGTGGAACAAAGGTAGCCTCGGATATGTTAGTTGAATGTTAGGTCCCTTAATAGACCATGTGCAGCCGAACAACTAGCGGTGGCCCTAGACTGCTGCAAAGCAGACATTACCACCATCCATGAAATGCGATGGGATGGGCTGGACAAAAAAACGAACTCAGGCTGATCGACTTTGCGGCGGGGCGAAGCATTTTTGTAGCTAGCACGCGGCTCACACAACTCGATATTCACAACCAGATTGAAAACATCGTGATCGACGCAAGACACTCTTCCAGTACTATGGATGTCGGAACGTTCCGAGGATTCAACATCGACTCGGACCATTACCTTGTTGTAGGCAATGCACGCTTACGGATATCCCGACAAGCGGCAAAATAATCTAATATTCTTAGGAATTTCGACGTCAGGCAGCTACAATCGCAAGAGATCGCCAAATCCTTTACCGATTGAGTCTCTCTTAATCTCTTAAGACATTCTTTGCCGCAGACATCAAGCGTCGAAGACCAGTGGCAGCACTGCCAAAAATCCATCAGAGACACCGCTATTGATGTACTGGGTTTCACTCGACCACCGCAGTTAAGAAAGACGCACGCAATGCGATGCTGCGGGCTTCTCATGAGAAAAAAGAAGTAGCATGAGAAGCGCGCGGTCGAGGAAATTAAGAGATGCTACTCCAGAAATGAAATTCGGATGTATTACAAAAAGATTACCAAAATATGCCACGGACACAAGCCTCAAACCGACGCCTGTAGAGACGAACAAAGAAGGAACATCGTAGTAGAGTCGCAGTCTATGCTGAGGATTTGAAAAGATCATTTCCGCTGACTGTATAACGGCGATGACGAACCAAATACCGCTGTCAGGCAGAATAAGCTTTTCAATCTGGATGATGTAGACCGCGTAACACCAACTCATCTCTAAAATATGGTCGGACGAAAATACGCCCGATTAATGGAACCTCAGCATTGTTTTTCCGATTCTCAAGAAAGGAGACCCTCTGAACTGCGCCAACTTACTAATTTATCCGCCGTGTTGTGTGAATGCCTGAAGCCGTTCGTCAATAGGTCCATATCAGTGTGGCTTCAGGACAGGAAAGTCCACCATCGACCAGATATTCACACTACGGCAGATCTTGGAGAAGACCCATGAGCTTCAGATCGATACCCACCACCTACTCATCGATTTTAAGGCCGCGTATGACAGCATCTATAGAGACGATCTATATAGAGCAATGTCTAGTTTTGGCATCCCTGCCAAACTCGTCCGTCTGTGCAGGATGACGATGGAGAATGCACGCTACTCCATCAAGGTCGGTGAAGATTTCAGTAAAGCCGATGGGCTGCCATGCGATTTCTTCAAAATCTTACTTAAAGAATAATGCAAATCTCACGCACAAACAAAATGAGGCACAATCTTCTCGTCCGATTACTCGCATACGCCGATGATATTGACATAATTGGGAGAAAGCAGCGTGATGTCAGTGGGGTTTTCCCGGGTATTGAGACGGAATCGACGTAAATGGGCTTAGCGGTCGACGAGGCAAGACCAAGTATATGCTGTCAAGCAAAAAGGACACCCAAGACCGACGTCTCAGGCAAATATAGCCTTGAGATAGTTAAGGACTTTGGCTCGGCAGCAATGACACCAACGCTGAGATCAAACGAAGAATAGCTAGAATTGCTGCTTCTTTGGTCTAAAAAGACAATAGACCAGCAAAGTCCTCTCTCGAATAACAAAAGTCGCCCGACATAAGACCTTAATAATCCCAGTCCTGCATTATGACGCAGAGGCATGGACATTATCAAAAATGGATGATGGTGCTCTTGGTTGCTTTGAGAGAAAATTACTTCGAATGATCGTCGATCCCGTCTGCATTGATGATGAGTAGAGGAGGAGGTACAACATTAATTTCACCGATAGTTGAGTTCACAAAGTAAACTGAGAAAAGCTCTCCACTGATTTGGCGTTACATCGCCTCTCATTAGTCTATTAACCAAAATTGCAATCCCAAGAAAATAGAGGATTCCTATACTTCGGATTATATTTATATTGTGAACTGCACGACTTAGTTTGATTCAGCTAACGAGTATGTAAATTCGACTTTTTCCTCTTCTTGGGTGACAGCTATTTTAAGTAATTTTGTTTCGATGCATCGACCTTTGAATATTTCGCCTGGGTTACGATAAAACTTGTCCTGAGTTAGAGTAGAAGCATTTCATCCATTTCGCAATTTACATTATACTCGTACTTAGAGTCCACGTTTGAAAAAGTGGGTTCTTCGAAAAAAATATTCGTAAAAGATAATAAAGTCATTAACTCATGTGTATCAGCAGTAGATTTTGTATTTAACGAGTGGAATAGTGGGTGAAATAAGAGAATTGGCTTGGATTTATTTAAAAAGAGCATTTGAGATAATAGAACGAAATATTCTACTAGAAAAATCGTGAATCATTTTTTTTTAAAGAGATCCCAGAGAACAAAATTCAATCAAAAAATGTGTAATTTAATAGAAGTTGACATAGGATTTCGACAAGGATCATTTTTAGAAGCGTTGCTATTTATAATTTACATTACCGATATGCCAAACATCATACATGATTGCAAGGTGGTACTTTAAGCAAATATATTAATTTTTTCCGAAGGACAGAATTATGAAGAATTTAAAATGAAGCTACTGGCTGACACTAAACGAATAACAACACGGTTTAAAATGAGTAAGCTTAAATTAAATCAACAGAAAACCAAATGGCACGTTAATTGGAATTAATAATAATAAAATTGAAAATGTAAGCCGATTAGAGAACTTAGGAATAATTATCGATAAGGAGCTTACAATTTTTAAACACGTCGCAAAAAGATTGGTATACAACTAGGACTTTTGGTATATAATACTATAATAAAGATACATTTCGGGACTGCAAAATTACAAAATAACGCAATGAGAAGTATACTCAGATGTAGTAGACTAACAATGATAAGATGTATGCTGGATGCACTTAAATGGCTGAGCATAAAACAAAGATTCGAAGTTAACACAATTATTGCTGTTTTCAAAATAAAACAAGGAGCCGCACCGAGATATCTTACAAGTGGAATGAGACGTGTAGGAGAATCACAGCCTAACCATCATCGATTACAAATTACTTCGCCAAAGTTCAATGGCTGCCAAAAACACACTTCTGTATATGGGAACACTATTACTTAATAACCTGCCTAATGATATAAAAAAAGAAAACAATTTTCGATTATTTAAAAATAAATGAAAAGTATTTTAGTAGTTGTATTATGTCAAATATGTAGCCTGAGATTGCTGGACTGAAAAACTTGGAGAGAATTTTCAGAACAGACTTGATACTTGCATACAAACTAATTTTATTTGGTTAAAATATTTTTATATAAATTTTTGACTAATCTCGTCCAAAAGCTTATTTATTGTTCTGACTTGATCCTAGCTAAAAAAAAAAAAACTTTAATTGAAATCGATTCGAATCTCGTCATGTGCGGATTTGCCAATCTCAATGATAGTGCAGTGCGCGCTGCCTTACTTTTACTTTAGGTGGCGCTACAGTCCGGGGTGGACCTGGGCCTCAGTCAACAAGCTTCTCCAGCCAGCTCGATCCCTGGCTAGCTGCCTCCAGTTTCGCATGCTAAGTTGGCTGAGGTCCTCTTCCAGATGCGTGCGCCACCTGAGTCTTGGTCTTCCTCTACTGCGCTGTCCCTCGGGAGCGGATTCGAAGACTTTTCGGACCGGAGCATTGGTGTCCATACGCTCTACATGACCCAGCCATCTCAGTTTTTGAATCTTCAGTCTTCTAGCTAGGTCCATGTCGCTGTACAGACCGTACAGTTCGTCGTTGTATCTCCTCCTCCACTCACCGTCAATGCAGACGGGACCGAAGATCGCGCGAAGAATTTTTCTCTCGAAGCAACCAAGAACACCCTCATCCATTTTTGATAATGTCCATGCCTCTGCGCCATAGAGCAGGACCGGAATTATGAAGGTCTTATAAAGAGTGACTTTTGTTGTCCGAGAGAGGGCTTTGCTACTCAATTGACTTCTTAACCCAAAAAAACATCGGTTGGCAAGAGTTATTCTTCGCTTGATCTCAGCGCTGGTGTCGTTGTCTGTATTTATAGCGGAGCCTAGGTAGACAAAGTCCTTAACTACCTCAAAGTTATATCTGTCGAGGGTGACGTTCTGTCCGAGACGTCGGTGTTGGTTGTCCTTTTTGCTTGACAGCATATACTTGGTCTTGCCCTCATTGACCATTAAACCCATTTTCGCCGCTTCCGTCTCAATACTCGCGAAAGCGCCACTGACATCACGCTGTTTTCTCCCGATAATGTCAATATCGTCGGCGTATGCGAGTAGTTGGACGGACTTTTGAAAGATAGTGCCTCTTGTGTTTGCTCGTGAGTTTTGCACTATTCTTTCAAGTACGATGTTAAAAAAATCGCACGACAGCGCATCGCCTTGTCTAAATCCTTTCTGGACATCAAAGGTCTCGGTGAGATGAGATCTTTACCGACCTTGATGGAGCAGCGTGCATTCTCCATCGTCATCCTGCACAGACGGATGAGTTTGGCAGGGATGCCAAAACTAGACATTGCTCTATATAGCTCGTCTCTATAGATGCTGTCATACGCGGCCTTAAAGTCGATGAATAGGTGGTAGGTATCGATCTGAAGCTCATGGGTCTTCTCCAAGATCTGCCGTAGTGTGAATATCTGGTCGATGGTGGACTTTCCTGGCCTGAAGCCACACTGATATGGACCTATCAGGTTGTTGACGAACGGCTTCAGGCGTTCACACAATACGGCAGATAAAATCTTATATGCGATGTTAAGGAGACCGATGCCTCTGTAGTTGGCGCAGTTCAGAGGATCTCCTTTCTTGAGAATTGGACAAACAATGCTGAGGTTCCATTCATCGGGCATACTTTCGTCCGACCATATTTTACAGATGAGTTGGTGTATGCTCCTTACCAAGTCATCGCCTGCCGCTTTGAAGAGCTCGGCAGTCAGGCCATCTGCTCCAGCAGCTTTGTTGGACTTTAGCTTCGATATGGCTATCTTCACTTCAACCAGGTCGGGTGGACGGAATTGTTGGTCATCATCGTCCAGGTTGAAAGGTTGATTCTGCCTGACAGCGGTATTTGGTCCGTCATCGCCGTTATACAGTCTGCAGAAATGATCTTTCCAAATCCTCAGCATCGACTGCGATTCTACTACAATGTTCCCTTGTTCATCTCTACAGGCTTCGGTTCGGGGTTTGTTTCCGCGGCATGTTATTTTTACATTTTGGTAAAACTTCCGAACCTCATTCCTGGAGTAGCATCTCTCAATTTCCTCGATCGCGCGCTTCTCATGCTCTTTCTTCTTCCTCCGGAGAAGCCGGTGCTCGTCTCTCCTCATCCGCTCATAGAGCTCATGAGCAGCTCTGGTCTTTCTAAGCAGCGCCGCGTTATATGCATCTTGCTTAGCTGCATGTGCTTGCCGGCATTCATAACCGAACCAGGGGTTTCGTTGTGGTGGACGAGTGAAACCCAGCACATCAGAAGCGGCATCTCTGATGTCGTTTTGGCAGTCTTTCCAATGGTCTTCGATGCTTGATGCTGGCGGCATTGGACCTTTTAAGAGATTAAGAGACACTCGATCGGAAAAGGACTTGGCGATCTCTTGCGATTGTAGCCGTCTGACGTCGAATTTTCTCACAGCATTAGTTTGTCTTGGCGTAGTTTGGGATATCCGCAACGGTACCTTGGCTACAACAAGGTAATGGTCCGAGTCGATGTTAGCTCCTCGGAACGTACGGAGATCCATAATACTGGAAAAGTGTCTTGCGTCGATCGCAATGTGATCAATCACAATGGTTGACTGTTGATTGGTCAGGAGTTCTCCAAGTCCCGTTGTGTATATCGAGATGTGAGAACCGCGTGCTAGCTACGACGATGTTTCGCCTGAATTCGTTATCGGAGGTGGTGTTGTGCAGGCTATATCTTCCGACAGTGCTACCAAAGATGCCTTCAATTCTATTCCTAGCTTTGCATTAAAATCACCGAGGACAATTGTAATGTCATAGCTAGGGCATTGCTCGTAGGTCTTGTTAAGGAGCTCGTAGAAGGCATCCTTGGTGTCGTCATCTTTCTCCTCTGTGGGGGCATGCGCGCATATGAGGCTAATGTTGGCGAATTTAGCCTTGATGCGGATTGCTACGAGGCGCTCGCTCACATGCCGGAAGCTGAGGACTTCTTGTCTTAGTCTGCCTCCGACAACAAATCCGCATCCAAATAAGCGCTGCTTTTCCCGTCGATAGCAATTGCCATAGTAGATGTCGCAGTTTTTCATCTTCTTTTTGTCCGGCCCATCCCATCGCATTTCTTGGATGGCGGTTATGTCTGCTTTGCACCAGTCTAGGGCCTCTGCTAGTTGCTCGGCTGCACGTGGTCTATTAAGGGATCTAACATTCCACGTGCATATCCGAAGCTCATTGTCCTTAAATCGTTTGCGTGGGTTGTCAACAGTAGATCCGTCCATATCCGAGGCTTGTTGATGCTTCGTAACTTAATTTTTTTTTTAAATGACCGGGCAGTTACCTCGGCGGCACAACCCCCAACCTGGAGGACCAGTTCCATTATGAGTGCCCCTAGGACGAGGGGTCGGTTACACCGAAGCCAGTAACCCGTTCCGGGATGTAAGCGCTGCCGTTGGCCCTTATAGGGCTCGTCCGTCACCATCTCTTTTCCAAGACCCTGACTAAGTCCTGGAAATCCTTTCCGGTTTGATCTCCAAATATGTCGGAGTAGCCCGGATAAGGTCTTATTTTGTTTTTTCCGACACTAATCCTGGTTAATGGCGCAGGAAACTCGCCATTTGCCCTCTTCACTTCGCAACCTCTAGTGAGATTCCCAGATGGCGCCACGGGGAGGCGTGAAGTAGGACTTATTAGCAGAGCTGCAAGATGCAAGTGCGCGCTGCCAATTGAGCAAAATTTAAAGTGCAGTGATTCGTCAGTTCGTGCGCATTCCTTGTTTTGTATTCCCTTCAATATTCGAAGAGTAAGTGATGGGCCGAACATGCAACTTATTTGGTCATAAGCTCAAAAGTGTCGACAAGAAACGGCAACGGTTAACCAAAATCCTCTGGGACCATCAGCGTCAGCAGTGACGCCAGAACAAGTGGCTTAATTTCTATTCAGAATTATTATTATTATTATTATAATTTATTAGCATATAATTAAATAACATACTAACTTATGTATAGAGCGCTAACTGCCAGGGCTTACGGCTCTGATATTCAGAATTCAACAGTGTACTTTATTTTAAAAAGAAACTAAAAAACTATATGTAGATCGCAAATCATGGGATTTTTCAACGAAAATAAATATTCTTTTGGAAAAACCATAGCGAGAGCGATGCTGAAACGTTTTCGAATAGCACACACGCTTTGAAATATATTGTTTAGTGACGAAACACGATGGCTGTGTTAATTAACTAAACATGAGACACTGGTGCCGCAACAACCCTAGGAAACGCCATGAAAAATCTTTGCATTGTCTAAAAACGACAATATATTGTGTGATTTCTGCCCGAGGGATTATTAACGAGGGTAAAATTCTCAGCAGCTGGGCCAACGCAAATTCCGAATAATTCAGGCTGGCATTTATATGACTTTTTTAAGGCATAAAATACGCATTGTCAAACTTCATTTTGTTCAAATAAAATATGGGAATAACGCTATTTTTTTATTGCAAATTTTCCACAGAACACCTTTTAGTTTTATTGCAAAAAAATTTTTCTAATAACGATTATTTGTTATATATCCGTGTGCAAACTTCTATTCAAACTTTTATCTATTTGCATTTTTGTGTTTTTTGTTTTTAAAATTATTTAAGAAATAGTTTATTAAACGCCATTTTTATTCTATTAAAAAACCAAATTGGTAAAAGAACTATTAAAAAATGCCATGACCAATCAACAAGGCAAGAAATATAGCTATAAGTAAATTTTTAAACCAAAATATCGTTCCCTGTAAAATTTCGTTTTTGTGCTTTCCGGTAACAAAATATTTGTTCAAATAACTTCATAAGCAAGTCGTCACACATATTTCATTGCACTCGTTATAGATGGGAAAGGGCGGATTTATTTTAGCGTAAGTAATTTGCGTCAACATCTTAGCTCGTCACGTCAAACGCATGCATTTTCCCTAGTGCAATCAAGCGTTATTATTAAAATTTTTTTTAAGTACACGAGTATAGTAGATGGATTATTGACAGCCAACCAATATATGAAAATATGATTCAGTGGGTTGATTTTTTTTAAAAGCGAGGTTAAATAAAAAAGGAATGGATATAAATTAGTTCTGGTTGAAAAGTTTTTTCCAGAATTATCCGGGGGATAATGAAAATGAATAATGCACTTGTACAGATATACATATAGTATGTAGGTAGGTCACCTACCGGGTACGAACACTGATTGTCTTTTTACTTTATGCGTGGTGCTTAAGCAATATATACATTTTAAACGTACATAGGTTGCTGGTAGTATTTGAATAAGAACATTAGAATAGAATGTATATACATACATACATACTCCGTTCAACACCTGGGACTACCAGCAATGTACTGCTCTGCTCGTTATCTGTTCAACAACTGGAATCATACGTACACTATAGTAGTTCACGGGTGCAACCATCCTACTTGGATGATGGTATTTTCCATTGTCGCTGTTACTGGGATCGAATATGCAGGCATCAAGAGCATTCCGGCATAGCAGACTAAACTATGCTGGCCCATGAAATAAAAGGTCAGAGTTAATCGATGGAGCACTTGCAAGAAGGGCTAAATAACATAGCTCGTGGGCATGGCGACGAAAACCATTCACCTCGAGCTTTTGAGGAGTCAAAACCTCAACGGAGATTTTTCTCACTGGGCATAAAAGATTCACTGGGAGACGTCCAAATTTCTGAGTATTATGAAACGGCAAGGCCCGGGTGTTATGGAGTAGACAGGAAACTTCGCAGAACTCGAAGTTTGAGGCCATGGGCTTCCGATCGAGCAGATTAACGAAATGTACATAAAATGGATTCTCATCGAATCAAGATGACCACTTGGGCGAATCCTACCTACCCAGTTGTTAAGCAGATACCGAGCAGAGGACGTCATTTCGTGCTATTTTATATATTGAAAAATGTTTTTGTGGATTCAAAGATAGAAATTATTTCTTTCAACATAATTACTCCTAACTCACTTTTTAAATTCAACTTTAGAGCTGAATTCACCTTTGTTCGACGCCAAGGTTTGTACTTCTTGTCATCTTTCGAAAAATATCTGTAAGCTGGCTATACTTAACTTCTTTTCATATTTCCGAGACTTTCGAAATCTGTTGCCAAAGAACTTTCATTTTTTCTCTATTGGAGGAGTCTTCTACTATTTGTGTATAAATAGCGCTGTTCACCACAAAGGGTTATAGTCTTTTACTGAATTTATAGATATAAAATCAGCAAATCAGGTACTTAATCAGCATTTTAGACATGAAAAATCTGGTTCAGATAGTATTATAGTCCGCGGTAGATCAGTATCTCAGCTAACATACCTCTCCAGTTAGCAAGACTGCTAGCTGAGACCGATTGGGCACACACAATTGTCTCAATTCCCCTTCCACCTGTGTGCACCACCTAAGAAGAGGTCCTCCTCTTTTTTCCGTAGTGTAAGATTCAAGTGATTTAGATATACTAAACATGAGTATTTCAAAATGGAAAACTTAAGTCCGAAGAAGTTATTTTCTTTACGAAACGCTCGGTGGGTGCTGATTAAATAAACTCAACAAGTCGGGAAAGACATCACAATCCAAAATGGACATTTTTAGTTAAACGAACACAGTTAAATGGTCACACAAAATATTTTGAAAAACATGTAGATGAAAGAAAAGAACATGTGCTTCCGTGGAGTCAGCCAAGATCAAGCGTTTTTAACCCTTGTCGAATTGTAAGCTGAGTTCTTTACTTTTCTGCCCATTCTGCGAATTTATAAAGTATACTTTTGTGTATCTAGCGAAAAGCGTGAATCTGTTATCGTGTTGTACAACACAAGATTGTTCAAATGAAATGATGTGCACTTACGTGGTATTGCGAAAAGACTGCCATTGTCTTTTCCCTTTACTTCAACGCTTTTCAATCGCGCCTTGGCTTTGTTAACACCTATATTATACTTGTACCAGCAAGCGTTTAAGATTTAATGTATCGCCAATACTTTTTGAAATACATCTATAATTTCTTAAGAGGTTTCTGTTTTGAAGGTTGGGATATTACATTCTTTACCATCTATGTATACTCTTTTATATTAGTGTCCATGTTAGCATTGGACTCATATGTTGCTAATACTCCTACTAAGAGCAATAATACAAAATTTGGAAAAAAAAAAAAAAACACATAAATACTTTTAAAATTCATGAATGTCTTTCTATCAGATTTTTCACAAATATTTTCAGTTAACAAAACATATAAGAATATATTAAAATATCTCAATGCAACACAAATTTTATATTCATAGGCACAAAATCCGTTGGATACAACCGAATGCAGTTTCTCCTGGAATCGCTAGCAGATCTTGACCGGCAATTTCAAGCTTATGGTGGTCAGCTTTACATTCTTCGTGGAAGTCCAACACACATTTTCCGCATTATTAATGAACATCATAAAATAGGAAAAATCTGTTTCGAACAGGATTGTGAACCGATTTGGAGTTCACGAGATAATGCTGTTAAGCAATTATGTACCGAATTAAATATTCTTGCTATCGAAAAGGTATCTCATACTTTATGGGATCCAAGAACTGTCATCGATACCAATGGCGGGATAGCTCCCCTTACTTATCAAATGTTTTTGGTAAGCTTTGTCAATTTTGAAAATATAATTTTTTTAAAGGATTGCTTTTAGCACACTGTTAACGTTATTGGACTTCCCCCAAAGCCAAAACCGAAACCCGATTTAAGTGGCATCAATTTCACAGAATTTTCAGATGAATTGCTCTCTGAACTGTCTGTTTTCAAAGAGGTTTGTCTTACTCCTCAATTTATAAATGTCCACCATCATATTGATTTGTATTTTTTTTTATTCCTTTTAGGTACCACAACCGGAAGATTTTGATATATTTCCAGAAAGTTTTGGCTATGTGGCCAGAGTCGTTTGGAAAGGTGGAGAAACACAAGCTCTCATACATCTGCAAGAGCGACTTAAAGTTGAAGAGAATGCCTTTGAGCATGGATATTATTTACCAAATCAAGCTCATCCAAACATTTTAGAATCACCAAAATCCATGAGTGCTCATTTGCGATTTGGTTGCTTATCGGTTAGACGTTTCTATTGGGATTTACATGGGCTCTTTGAAAAAGTCCAGCAAAAGTATGGTAATAGCATGTATGGTGGGGCTCATATAACTGGTCAATTGATTTGGCGGGAATACTTTTATACCATGTCAGTGAATAACCCAAATTATGATCGAATGGAAGAAAATGAAATTTGTTTGAATATTCCGTGGGCAAAACCGTGTAAGGAGAAGATAAAAAAGTGGACAATTGGTCAGACAGGATTTCCATTGATAGATGCTGCGATGCGACAGCTTTTGGCTGAGGGATGGTTACATCATTGCATGCGCAACATGGTTGCTACTTTTCTTACACGTGGTGGACTCTGGCAATCCTGGGAACATGGATTGCAACACTTTTTAAAGTACCTCTTGGATGCTGACTGGTCAGTGTGTGCTGGAAATTGGATGTGGGTTTCATCATCGGCCTTTGAAAAATTACTTGATTCATCTATTTGCACTTGTCCAATTGCATTGGGAAGACGGCTGGATCCCAATGGTGAATACATCAAGCAGTATGTTCCTGAATTACAAAATATACCAAAAGAGTATATGTTAGTATCTAAATATTTTATTTCGCTTATTTTATCCACACATTGGCAACTGTGGGAACTCCGAATCGTTTTCAAGATATATGTACATATAAAGCCTTGGTTTAATCACTATTATAATCTATAAGTTCTTGATGCAATTCGTCTTCGTAGTAGCACGACATGCATTACTGATCTTCCTTTGAAGAAGTTTAAATTTTCAAATTTAATGTTTTGGGAAAGTCAAAGATATATACGAGTATACTGCTCCTTTTAATGTCGAATTCATATGCTTTATTTTGCCTTGGTTTACTGTTAGACTCAATTTAGCGAACTTGTCACGTTCTCTCTTTTTTAAAATACATACCGGCGAATGCGATTCTGTTATACAATTTTCTTGGTCGTACTCGTACCTGCAAGTTTTATAGCCGTGAAATATTCTCGTTCAAATTCGCCAGCTTGATTTTATGCTTACAAAATCTTCAGTTTCAAAATCTATTCACGGACTGTCAATTGAAGAGTTGAAATCTTGGCAGTAGCATTCATTTTTTCCAATATAGCACTTATTGATTATGATATACTTGATTTCATTATTCGGTAACACCTTATTAAGATATTTAGTTTAAAAGCAGTTTTTTGTTTGCTTTAGGTTATGTCATTCGTTTTCCTTTCGTTACCTTCCTTTATCCATATTCACCTAAATTAATTATTTGTTTTCTTAACTTTTAGTCATGAACCATGGAAAACTCCACAGCAGATACAGGAGCATTTGGAATGCATTATAGGCATTCACTATCCCCATCGAATTATAGACTTTAATCTTGCTTCAAAACAAAATAGCATGGCTATGAAAACCCTCCGTAATACGCTTATCGCCGATGGAGCACCTACTGAAGGTCCACCACACTGCAGGCCATCCAATGAAGAAGAGATCCGACATTTCTTTTGGCTTGACTAAATTTGTACAAATTAAATCAAAACATATAGACAAATAAAATTGAACATCTCATTTAAGAGTAATAACAATGTCTGTTTTAATTTTTTTTTAATTTCTACAATTTTTCAACATATTATAATTTTTATTTTTATTTTTTTTAATTTATACATCTCGTTATTTTGTTTTTTGTTTGTTTTGTGTTTTTAATAAACTTATTTTTAATGGAACTCGTCAATTAAAATTATCGAAACGTTTTCATTCAATTACAATAGTCATATTTCTTTGTTTTCCTTTTAAATTTAAATTTTCAATTCGTAAATAGATTTTGTAAAATAAACTTTCCCAACGAAAGCATAGTGGGAACATCTTATTCAAAATTAAGGGCAAACAAAAAATAAAATTGTTCTTTCTTAAAATTTACATTTCTTAAGAACTGCAGGCAAGCAACATAAATAGAGTAAAAAATGAATGAATTCGCAGGAAAAGTCAAGTATTGAACCTCTTACGACACTATTATAATACAATACAATTAAATGTATCACTCTTGAAAAAAGGATTTTACGTTGCCAGAAATAAAAGTTAAGAAAAGAAGAACACATGGTATATGGTATTTAAAACGATTTTTATAAAAAATGTTGCTACAAACACCTTAAGGAAATGACTTTGTCAATATTTCAAATCATTACATCGAATTCGAGATCAGAGCAAATGTTCGCAAAATGATAAAGCATTCTCTATTTTTGCCGCATTATCATCAGCATGAAGAATTCATTGAGATAACTTACATACTCATATATATTAATACAAACTTAAATTCATGATCATTAATAGCGAAATTTTCTTTAATTTGTAATGATCGCTTAAGATAGAATATACGTTTTTTTAAAATGGGTGTGACAAAATGTTACTATTTCCGAAAAACGGTCGTATTGATCTCCAGTTCTTTCTGTTCATAACAATATGAACGAACAATTTAAATAAAAATGCGAACATACATATATGAAATTATAACACTTTACTTACAATGCCATTTAAAGGCGTTTCGAATGTAATGAAATGAATAATTTCCAGTCATAAAAACATATGAACGCTATCAACCCTATTGCGTTGACGCGTAGAATATTTAAGTTAACTTTAAAACAAAAACTCCTATATACGGGACTGTCTCCGTATAAAAATAAAAGATGAAGATAAAGCTTGTTTAAGAAATATTTGTACGAGCTTTGTCTCAGAACATTTCTGCACTAAAATCATATCCGCTACCAATAGAATGTTGACCAAAACAAAGTGGTTCCTTCCTCCAAGATCACCGCAAAGTGATTCTACACGAGATTTCCCAAACATAACTCAAAGACTTAATTTGTTTTGTTAAAAGTCAATTCACACAAAATTCCCACTTTGGTAACCTTCGCTTTCGCCGAATTTGACATTTTCAACTGACAGCTAGACACGCATACTTATAGAGGTTGACCCAGAAACCATAACAAACAGACCCGTTTACAAAAACACTTTATTTTTGTAATGTGTAATAGGTTATGGTCAATTAAATGACAATGAAAAAAGTTTTATAAAACTTCCGAATTACCAACAAAGTCGTTCATTAGCCACAAAAAACTTGCTTGATGATAAGATAATTGTCGACTTCATCTCTGCTCTAACAAAACTCTGGATATATAAGCAACAGTTAAGTCTGCCAATAACATAGGATTCATCGGGATTCACTTTTGAAAATATTGAGATTTTAAGGGAAAACTTTCCGGATTGTAGCTTGCGATGACCTAGTGAGAATTAACGATCGTACAGCACCTTATGTTCAAACCGCGGCTATCTCTGCGGTGGAAGGACAATATAAGAAACTTTGCTGAAGATTCATCATATAGACGAAAAGATAATATTCAATTACAATAACATTCTGCAAATTCATACCGAACCATCAAATAAATCACAACTCTTACAGGCAGCGCAAATAACCGTCAACGCAGTGGCTTTATTTTGAAAGCATGACTTACAATTAAGTAGAAGATAGAAATTGTCATTAAGCTGTTAGGAAAGGGCAATCTGGTAAAAACTATAAATAACGCACATTGATCTTATATAATGGATTTTTATACAACAATCTGTTTAAATCGCTAATTCCAGAATTGAAAAAAAGGCAATTGTTAACCTAAATAAGCTTGCGAGGTCCAAAATATTAGGATTTCCATCATCATCATATTCATGTTATACAAAGAATATCTTCGATTTAAAATAGAAAAATATGTTCATGAGTACTGACGATAAAAAATGGGAAACAAAAAACTAGAAACATCGAATGGTGTCTAAAAAACAAAATGTTTCCATTCAGTTTGTTTTTTAAATACATTTTGGAAATGATTATGAGGACGTGAGCAGTTTCCGTCCTTCTCACTAATGTAACATGTTCACACTACACTTCGCAAAGCATAAATTAAAAATATAATTTAAATAAAAAATAATGTCATTCAAACGTTTTATTGTTTAAAAAACAC
Organism: Volucella inflata; assembly: GCA_928272305.1. Taxonomy (NCBI): domain Eukaryota; kingdom Metazoa; phylum Arthropoda; class Insecta; order Diptera; family Syrphidae; genus Volucella; species Volucella inflata. Next base: position 47,223,867 of record OV743716.1, on the reverse strand, counting down.
CTAATATTTTTTTTATTTATTTATTATATATTATATCTTGTGTTATTTTATAATAATTTACTTTTAGTTAAAACTTAATTTCATTTTTTTTTTTACAAAATTAAGGAATTGCGATAGAGAAATGGAGAAAATGGAAAACGTTGCTTTTTTTGTATTATTATATTAAATCTAAAAATTATTTTCTTTTTAATATATATTTATAAAACATTAAAGAACATATAAGTGTGTGTGTGTGTGTATCTGAGTGTATTTCTTACTTGTATACATTTCAAGATCAAGAAAAAAAAAAAGAAGAAAACTGGAAGAAAAGAATACGTAATTGTGTAAAATTCTTAAATGGTTTTTTTGCTTATATTATTTTTGATACATTTTTTTTTCTCTTTTTTCCTTGCTTAAAATTTCGTGTTTTGTGTACTACTTTGCTTGGAAATTACTACAAATTATAGAAGAAAATATACATCTACACGTATATCATATCTTACAAGTGAACAGCGCAAAAATAAAAACATTTCTTTTTAATTATTTATTTTAAGAAATTCCTTTTGTTTTTAGAAATAATACCAGTTTTGTTCTTCTATATATATTTATATAACAAATACCCATTTTGTTTTTTTGCTTTTTTTTATATTTTTTTTATTTAAGAAGAGAAATTTTGTAAATATATAATATATATTTTTTACTGCTACTAAAAATGTTTTTCTAATTAGATTTTATTTGAAATTCTGGCGGATGACGTTTGATTAGTAAGTTTAATTAAAATAGTGGATATTCGCCTTTTTTTGTAATTATTTAATAGTGTGACTGTTGGACGTTCGAAAATACCTTTCAGAAAAAATATTGTATTGGACAAGGTAATACTGCATTCATTTGAGTTCGGAGTTCAGAGTTGGATATGAACAATTTTCAAAGGTTAAAGTACACCAACTAACTCACAGTTCTTGGATACATTTTAAAAAATGCAGGAAATGACTACAATGACAGATAAATAAGCGACATTGGGTTACTGTTCCGAGGACATTCACAAAAAGAAAAGCGGTAGGAAGTTGAGCTCCAAATCAAAAACAGATATTGCGGACGAGTATAATTTATGCACAGCCTAGAATTATATTAGTGGGACTTAATAATCTTGCAGTAATAACCGATCACAAAACAAAAAAATATTAAATATGAAAGTATTCTGAGTTCGGATTACAGATAAATCGATTTTAACTTTTTTTTATTAAAAGTTTAAAAATTGCATATTGAGCTGAGAATATAATTGGTTGCAAGCTCTATGTTCAATTTTACAATACAAGCGTAGCTCACGATGCCGAATACCTACTTGTTCTATATTACTTTTTTTTTATAAAACGTTAGCATTTGTCCTCTTAAACTGCAAATGGACATACGAAATCCTGCAGCAGCATATTAACAAAATAATATCATTTATATGATATCTTGTACCATTTTACCGCATGGTATTTTGACCGTATGGTCAATTTAAATGTTTTCTAATTTCTCGTGTCGTCGTTGCACATTCAGCTTAAGGTATACATATATTTATGACCCAACATATATACCATATATGACATAAAGAGTAATTGCTAAGTCAAAATAAGAGACCATCAAATTAAACAGTTTTCTATACAATCTGCACACATGCTGTTATGCTGCGGATTCCATTTAACACCACAGTTTATAACGCGTAGCTTTATTTACATTTTATTTTAAATTTAGTACATCCGTCTACTTTTCGTCAAAACTGCTTTCATATATGTGTTACTTAAATAAACGTTTTTAACTTCATAGGGTAAATTCATCAATACCACAGAGGAAACACCCTAACAATTCATAAACATACTTTTAGGTGAAACAAGATTTTAAGCGATTTCGGAAGGTGGTTTGAAATGGGCAAATATAACTGGCCAACTGAAAATAATTTGTTATTCTCAAGAAAACTAACTAAAAGCAACCGTAAGTCAGAAGTTAAACTTATGCTTTCACCAGTATTGTGTAAGCCTCGTAAGTTGTAAATAGCCCAGTTGCAACCAGATTTCAGGATTACAATCAGAATTGTAGCTCTAATGGCAAATAGGTGCTACCTAACCTGTTTCCAACAGCTCGCTTTATATTAGGGGTATTTGAATGAAAATAAAGCCCTGCTCAAACTTAGAAAAGCGTTGTATTAGCACATGAGTTGATAATCCATAAAATTTAGTAAAGTTCAGCATTGTGAACTGTTGCATAATTGGAGATGAATTGTTTATAGGGAAAACATTTAGATGCATTTTGATAATAACCAAAATACTCTCCTAGTTTTTTATATTGCAATGCAGAGTAAAAACTAGCATATACTCGTACCTGTCGATTTTGTAAGCAGAAACAAGTTCGACTGCAGTTTTATTCATTCAGTTAGAGTTTCGGGAAATGAATAATTTTTAAACTGACAAATATGGGTATTCCGATTAGGAGTCAATACCTGACAACATTTGATGATACTTTTTTGTATTGTAATATGACTCTTATCCATCAATAAAGGTCTTTTCAAGTTGGAAAATACAAATTTACCACCTCCGCTATATAGGCACGAAAAGTGATTACAACTCTGTTGCATTTACGTTTTCTCATTTCCTATTAATTTTTTTTCCCAAATTAAACTTCTAATGAATGCTTGTGGTTGAGTTAGGTCTAAAGAATGTAGAAATTGGCTTCAAAGGCTACGCAGTTTAAACAATTAACAGAACGTATGTAAAGAGTGAAATAAATGTAATTAACTTTGAAGATTAATTTGATAAATTTTAACGAAGATTTGGTAACCAATGCCTTTTAAAAAATCACGAAATGATAGAAATAACATTTGAACAGCTTAACCTTGTTTTTTTGATGGTAACAATTCTGTAACTAATGCATTTAAACACAGTCTTCAATTTCAGATGAACATGTATATTTTTTCTCTGTCAAACCTGTTCAAGGTGAAAAAGTAAGCACAAACATTAATATTCTCATGGTTTCGTGTTGTTGCTTGCCGAAAATTCAATGACCGTAAGTATCAAACAAATACAAAAGAACTGTCACCCGCATCAACTGTATTATTTCACCTATTCTTATATATACAGGTTTGTGCAGCCTTTGGTTTATATTTGTTTCATAAGTCGACCCACGACTTTCTTAGACTTACTCATGGGAAACGATTTATAATCGTAAAGGGTATATTCGGTTTAAAAATGTTTACCCAAAGAAGACTTAGTTATTCAATGAACTAACGGCTTACTTACATTTCCAAAATTAAAAACACTGATTTCGAGCAACCAAGTACATTAAAGTTGACTCTTCTTTAAGCTTGTTTAAGTTTTTAAAAATATAAATTTCGAAAATGAACTCCATATTACCAGTTCCATGTGCAATATCTTTTCACTGCAGGTATGTATATATTAATGAATGTATATAGTAAATACGTTTACGAATAAAATACTTAAAAGTCTTTAATTTATAATAAACATTTTGCTTCGTTTTTGTTTTGTATATATATTTTTTGCATTTTTTGTGTTGGAATTTTATTTATAGTTTAATATATTTAATACTAATTTTTGCTTTTTTACCTCTCTTCACGTATTTTATTAGCTTAGAATGGTTATATTTATTTATTTTTTTAATATTTGTAGTTGACGATGTGGTTTTTCTGGCATCTTCTTTTTGTTTTGCTTTTTGATAAAGGTGTTCTTCTTGTATTTGTTTATTTAATTTGTTTCTTTTGTTTTGTTATCCCACACATATTAAGAGAATAGAATAATACACCTAGGCGCATTTACAAATAAATAATATTTATATATATATATATGTCAATAATAACAGATTTACATATCTCTTTTCTCTTTTTTTTTTCTTTTTTTTTTTGTTGTTTTAAAATCGTTTTTACCGTTTACCGAATAATTTTACAATCTTTACTTATTTTATTTCAGTTTTTTCTTCTTTAATGTTACATTATTCATCATTGCTCTATTTAGTTTTACCTACTTGTTATTTTTTAAAGTATGTTGTTGCTGGTGTTGATTTTGCTTTACTCTTTTTCACTTTTTTTTTTAAAAACTATATAATGCTCAGATTGTTGTTGGTGTTGGTGTTGTTTATTATAGACATGGAATTTAGTCAGAATCAGCACGAGTACCTCGCACTTCGCCGACTTGACGTTGTTTATCTAATTCTTCTTTGGTTTTTTCTTCAATAGCACGAATGTCGTCCATTGTTAGACCATACCAGCGATCTGTCCAACAGAAAACTTGCCTGTAAATATAAAAATTCAATTAATGAATACCATAAAAATTTCTAAACGATTGTCATTTGAAATTTCATGCCATAACATTAGACCGTTATATGTGAAAAGTATGTCTGGACAACGTCAACTACTTTTGAATAAGCAAGCTTTGAGTTCACTTCAACTTTATATGAACAGAGACATGGTAGGAATTTGGTTAATTAGCCAATTTTATATAAATTTTTGTAGGCGATCTCTCAAATAAAAAAGCTGGTCACAACGGACGCTCACAAATTACAATTTCCGTTAATTCAAATCTTCCACAAAATAGAACTTCAGTATCAATCTTGTTTTTAATTTCTATAGTTTCTAAAATATTTTTCCTTATAAGTCTTGCGCATATCTGAAGAAAGAGGCTGCAATGAAGTTCTCCTAATAAATCGATCTCTTTTAGCAGAAATGGAATGGAATGAAGAATTTTTTTAAAGATAGATCTGGAAGTGAAGCAGATAAGAACGAACGACAGTTGATGTCACAAAATTTATTTCTCATTCTACAGCCATTAAAAAATTCATTAATTTAATATAAAAGGGTGCAAGAGTGGCCAATTTATTGGCGCTTTGTAACGACATCATTGTACATGCACACATGCTTTTATTGTTAGAAGAAAAACAGGACATACGACATTGATCAACTCCTTAGGTCTGTAGGGCCTGCTCTTCATCAATATTCATCAAGTATAAAGAACGGCTGGTGTACAAAAAAAGGTATCCGCAAAAGGGATCACTGGCGAGAATGTTATACACCCACTGAGGGTGGATTCACTACAGAAGTGAACAATCACAGGGACACACTAAAAATCGACAAAAGGTGGGTTGTTTCGTAAGAAAGCACCGGTGCTTTCTAGGATATTACAAACCAGTATCAATGTGGAATCCTGCACAAGCACCAAGTCGATTTATAAATAGGTGAATAAAGGAAGCGACCAAACTTACATTTGCTCTCTACACAACCATCGGGACGAGGTGACCCAATATCAATCTGGTCGATATATTTGTATGTACATAAGAAGCAGTTTCAAGGATTTTGGCATCCGATACTTTGCTTTTGACAGTAGATACGAGTATAGTATGACTTTCGTAATGAGAAAATTCGAATTAAAGGAGGAAATAGTAGATTTTGAAACGGGGTGATTATATGACCGGCGCCCAGCTATCCTGCAGTTGAATGTTTATTGGAAAAGCTTGAACGGATTTATAACATTACAGGGCGTTTTGAAAATTCACGACAAACAACGCCCTTGGCATTTTATAAATTATGCGATGAAACTATATTCCCAAAAGAAAAGGTACCATATGACAGAAGATGTTTTAGGATTCATAGTACACTTCCTATATTTATAAATTAATGTAAATTTTTTTGTTACAAAACATGACATTGAGGATCCATTTTAATTCTTGTAATACTTATTTCCTACCGGGCCAACACAATTTAAAAAAAATATATAATGAAATGTATATGTATATGCAGCATCAACATTGCAATATACAAAGGCATTTAAGTTAAAGAAATGAAAATTTAAATATATACGGTACCATTCAATCCTGATTTTTAATTCAAAGATTTAGTGTAAGTCTATTGCTTAGCAAACTTTTCTGGCAGTCGTTCATATTTGCATCCAAAGTACGAGTATGTAGTTAGTTTTTTTTTTCCAGACAAAATTTGGAATAATTAATATGTATTTTTGGGAAATTATTCCCAGCATTCTATTAGTAGGTCTGGTAAGGGTATGGCTTCGCATTTAACGTCTGAGACCTAGATTTTTTGTAATCAAGGCATTCTGTTATTTCGTTTGACACTACATTTAAATAGTCATAACAAAAACTCACATATTAAAAAATACACGTTCTTAACATACAAATTAACTAACCCCAGCTTGGGGTTATTTATTTATTTATTAGAGTTCGTCACACTATTATTTATCAATCCTTTGGGTCTTCAAACTCAAAAGCTGCTGTGGGCTCTAGGTATGTAAAGTTTACGATACAACTTTGGATTTGAAAGAATTATGGAAAATCAATCTTTCGAAAGTCACGGATATTTGAATTTTATAGACATTCAATGCAAATAGTTACTTAATTAATTTTATAATTTATTTTGATAAATAAATAAATAAATATTTGATAGAAAAACCAGTGCTTGCCTTTACAAGTTTACTGCACCCTGTAAACAATGTGCATTATTAACAATTACAACTTGAGATAACTAAATCCAACTAAGTAAAGAGGGTTATTGGTTAAGGTCGATATTTATACCAAAACGCAGCGACATCTAAGCAAAAATCTGATATGGAACCTAGAATACAAGTCAAAACAATTCTAATGGCTTGTTAGAGATCCGATTGCCTTCTAAACGCACTTTGAGGTTATTATTTCATATCGTTAGTTTATAGACGATACTTTTGAAAACATCTATCTTTGTTGCAAACAATAAAACATAAGGTTCACAGAAACATATAAAGCATATTAACAATGTTATGAGTATAAACCGTAGCCAAAATATATACGTAATTTAAAAAAATCTCTTTTAAATATGTAGGCGAGGTAAGTACTCTGTGAAATATGGGTGGTTCTATTTCCATCAACTTAAACGAAATTTGTCAAGGGACACGTAAATGTACAATTTGAAGGACTATCTAGCAAACTTATTCAAGCAGTTTGTATTTTTATTGGACATACTTAACATCTGATTCTAAGTTAATTTGTTGATTTAAACAAGACGTAGAAAACATTAAAAAAAACAAATCAAGGAACGCTGGTTCCGTGAATTAATCTTACCGATGGAAATTCGTAAATAACCTTCGTTCCGACTTTTGAATAAAACTCTCTATTCTAGACTGCAATCCAAACCATTTAAATTCGCAAGTCACTAACTTGTAACATGTCATCACTGGATCGACTTTAAGTTTCCAGTCCTGCCCAACCAGTGGACCACGGCCAGTTTTTTCTGACTTGTATCTGTCAATTTAAAATACCATAATATATGTATATTATTTGGTGGAAACTTTCTCGCATTTATTACTTACTTTGTTGGATCCTCGTCGGCTTTGTAATCGGCAGGCGTCACGGGATCATTGGCAATATCAATGTGAACTACATCACGCAATTTAAGTTTCTCTGGTGGTAATTCGTGAACCTAACCAAAACAAATCGATAAATTATTACCAAATAACACTCAACGATACCTTAATGTAATTTACAAAATATTGAAATAACGTATGGTTAATGATAATCACTATTAGATGTTATTATACATATACGAATATATTCAGCAACTTACATTCGACTGATCTCCCGTATCGGAGACATGAAGCGACTCAATGCAAATTATAAAGTTATCTTTCATGTAGCCAGGATTCTTAAGCATTATTATTTTTTTTTTGCATTTATACGTTTTTTTTTTAATTAAAAATGTAATATGTTATTTTGTTATTTTTTTGGAAGCATCATGAGAGGAAGCAATTTGGAGACAGCATGAAGTGTGTGCGTTACAGAGATATATTGAGTTTGCGTTAGTTGAAATCAAAATATTGTAAACATAGAAGCAACCACCATACAAACCAAATCACCATATTGTATTTATTTATTTATGTTTAGACATGAAAATATAACAAAAAGAAAAAAAATGCAATTAGAATTTGGTTTCTTGTGAACTTACGTTATCATCTTTTCCACGGCCGTCTAAATGTAATGAGTCTATAAAAATTTTGAATCCGTCTTTCATAAATTTCGGGTTCTAATAGGATGAGGATTTTATGTTTTGTTTTAAATTAAAAAAATAAACAAAAAAAAAATAAAAAAAAACAAAACAATCAATAAATAAAAAAGTAGCTAAGGGGAAAGCGCAGTTTTTTTTTATCAATCTTAATGTTAAACTCACTAGACTAGTTTTCTGCCTTTTGATCAGTCAGTACATCTAAAATGGTACTAAACTATGAATATGCAGTTAATTCAATCAACATTTTTTTAAGCTAAAATAAATTCAATTAATTGCACTAAAAAAAAATAATTAACAGACCTTTGTATATTTGCATTGGAACTTAGCTACTACAAAACTCAATACTGCATCTTATAAGGTAGTTCCTTTTTTTTAATTAAAATCAAAGTCCAATTTTTTTTTTATGATGCATATGTGCAATCCAATTAATAACAAAAGGAATTGTTTAACATATTATGGATCTCACTCATATTACTTACGCAGTTCTTGCTCCAATAGAGATAAAACTGTGCTGCCATTTTATAAGTTCATTGACATTTATATTTAGTTTAGTTTTACAAATCAACAAACATAGACCATAAGCAGAACACTTTCGTATTGCTTTCTGACCGGAGTTCACTGTTGTGCTTTTGAACAGCTTGAAGTCGATCCTTATTTTTTTTCGAAAAATCGACCAAGACTTATTTTTGGATTAATGGGTCTGAAGAGTGATGCAAATCTACCAGAGACTCATGAAGCTCAATTAAATCCACGAAAGTACACTGTTTGGTGAGGTTTTCACAGTTTTATTATCAATAAGTGCAAAACTCGCGTTTCTGGCAGTTGCCAATGTAAATATGTGGTTCCAGAAACACGGCGCTACGTGGCATATTGACAATGAAACTTTTGACTTTAGTACTCAATTAAACAACATTATACTGCGATATCAAACAGTTATTTTGTCAATCATGCGATTTAACACCACTCAATTACCATATGCCGGAAATCTTGCTCAAATGCAATAAACCATCCATAAAGATTTTTCGTTCAAACTCAATTCTGTTGTTATTGTTTTAAAAAAAATAGTTCTCCATTTCATCAATATATAACCGCGACTGAGTCATTCAAACGGCGTACCACAATGGTTTCGCTTCTGTTATCTATTTTTACACTGAGTTTAGGCGCCATGCAACAACTAGCTTGTTGTCAACAGCGAAAGACAGTAGTATACGTCAAATGCTATCGGCGATTTTTACTATGAAAAAAAAGAAAAAAAAACCTACGGGGGCTTTGTAATATCAAGAACAAGATACAGAGTTACAGAGCGATCGAAGCCACGTCAAAGTCAAGGTTTTGCTCACTGTTGTTTTTTGTTTTTATATTCGCGGTGTTGTTCACTTAGAATTTATAGGAGAGCATCTCCCGAAAGAGACTGGAATTGTGCCAGAACAACTCTTGGATTTTGCACCACGGTAAGGCGCTACTTTTTGACCAAAAACACTACCAATATGATCGAACAACCAATGCATTATCTTTAAATTGCACTCCGTGACTTATTCCTATTTTCGAAACTCAAATAACTACTTCGTAGGATCCGTTTTGGGTCGATTAACGACATAAAAAAAATTTCTCTGAGAGAACTAAAGGTGATCCTAGAATACCTAGGCCTATAAAGAATGTATGGATGATTCGTTGTCCTTATGTACAAATAAATTTTGATGATTAAATAATTTGGTAAGTTTTTATTGACTCTGCCCCGGTAATATAATGATAGAGTGTATAGCTCTTAAAGAACATAGCAAAACTCACAGGAGATATTTATTTTTATAACTAAATAGCTAATTATTAAAAATCATTTTAAAAGAAATGAGATCTAAAAGAAAACTAGATATTAATAAGGCCCGCAATTCTGATTAAATCTCTCCGAAAGCGATCAAAACCGTGAAGAAACGAATCGACCGAAAACCGCTGCGAAAACAGAAAATCTTGTCGCGGGAAATGCAAATTTCGCAAAAATCCATGTCTCGCATTATCAAAGAAGATTTAGGACTCAGCGCGTACAACGACACACTGGACAACTGATCACGGCCGCATTGAACCAAGATCGAAAGCGTTACTCAGCCGGTAAGCGAAGAACGCTCAGACAAATTCTGTTTACTGACGAGAAAATCTTCACCGTAGAAGAATCGTTCAATAAGCAAAACGATCGGGTGTATGCTCGGTCATCCAGAAAAGCATCCCAACTCATCCCGAGGATTCAAAAAGGCCACCATCCCGCGTTTGTTATGGTATGGTGGGGAGTGTGCTACGATAGCGTTACCAAGCTCCATTTTTGCGAGAAAAGAGTGAAAACATCGGCCAAAGTATATCAATCGACCGTCTTGGAACCCATTGTGAAGTCTCTCAACCAATCAATATTCAACAACAAGCCATGGACTTTCCAGCAAGACTCTGCTCCAGCTCACAAAGCAAAAACGACTCAACTGTGGCTCAAAAGCAACGTTCCGGACGGATGATTGGCCAGCTGGTAGTTCAGACCTCAATCCGTTGGATTACAAGTTTTGGTCCGTATTAGAGGGCATGGCTTGCTCTACTCGACACTCAAATATTGAGTAGTTGAAACGAGCCCTTGTCCGTGCAGTGGACAATTTCTCCATGCATGAAGTGCGTCTCGCAATCGATGAGTGGCCACATCGTCTTAAGTCGTGCTGGAAGGCAAATGGAACTCATTTCGAATAAGTTGTTCTAAGATTTGTAGCCATTGAATAACCCAATAAAAACAAAAAAAAATTGTTTAAATATTAATTCGTTTTCATTTGGCGCTGATTTTTACGTGTACCAGTATTTATGACTTGACTAGGTATATGTGTGCCAACAGTAAAGATTTTGGTAGGCAGATAAAAAAACCTTCTTCAGGCCGGAAAAATGACGATCACAATCTGGTAGAGACAGAAAGGGCCAGTCCACTTTTTGTTTTATCAACCCGAAATAAATAAATTAACGCCATCAAGTATTGTAAAGAAATTAACACAACAAAATGCATGTAAAATTATCTTAACAGCGGCCAGCTAATAGGCATGGTTCAATCCTAATACATAACAATGATATGTCACATACCTCAGGAGTAACATTGCTAAAACTGCTAAAATAGGAATTTGAAAATCTTCCCCATTCACCCAATTCTCCAAATGCCTCACCAACGGACTATCACCCTTTTCGCAATCTGGAAGAATTTTGCTGGCAGAACATCTTTTGAAACACTCCGTGCTCATAAAAGATTTGAACATTTAATTGAGTCAAAAAATCATAAGTATTTGATTTTATATAACTTTAGAGTTCATAGATGCCAACGGATTATACTTTGTTTAAATAAAATTTTATTTAAAAAAATCACAATGATTTGAGCTTGGGGCCTAATTCTTAAATCATAACTATAAAATTGTCTACGGAAAGTACTCTGTGTAATATAAAGCATATAAAAATAATAATTATGAAATGATAATTAATTGGTGCAGTAAAAGCGATAAAAACAAATCCTCTTTAAGTGGAGATATATATAAGCAGCAGATAACGTTATTCATCAGCCATCTACAACATCATGAGAAGATATTATAATATAAGACGACAGCCCAGCTAACATAACAGCCACTTTTGCTATTGACGATAGTAAGCCGCATATTACTAGAAATGGGTCGCATCTTCATATATAACAACGCTGGGCCTATGCCATATGGTATAAAAACGGACTGAAATAAACGATGAATAACTGGTAATAACAAGATGTGCTCGGCTTAACGAAAAGACAGATCTGTTTATCAAACGCACACTATGTTTTAATATTACAGTTAATTGTCGAATTGATCAATCTAATGGTATAACAATGCCTAGGTTCATTTTCAATACATACTTAAATGTCTACTATTCAAAAATTTCAAAATTATTTTTAATAATTTAAATAGCTTTCCCCCTAAATAAGTTTTTTAACCAAAAAACACGAATATAAAGTCAAAAAATCAAAAATTGAAATATTTACCGTGATAACAGTTCTACAATACGGGTAGGCATTCCAGGCCTCCTCATGAATTTCTAAGGAACCCTTTGGAGCCAACAGTCTTATAAAAGCTGGAACTTTTGATGCCAAGTGATAGATCTTATATGTGTACTGCCCAGAATTATATTTTCCACCTAAAAAACAACCAATTCACACAAAAATTTGTTTAAGACATAATTTTTAAACGATCCAATGTATAGAAAGATACTCTCTTACCAAGTAAAGGATAATTGGTAAAGGGCTCATTTTTAAGCACCTCAATACCCTCACCACCGCCAGTTTCGTTTTTAGATGCCTCCGCTACGGAGAACAATTGTGCAACTTGATACTGTAAAAAACAATATACATCAACGTAATCACTATTTGTATCTATGCAATGCAATTTAAGTGGTTTACCTCTTCAACGGTCAATGGCAAGGTAACTCGGCTGAAAATAGAAAATAAAAGTTGTATGCCATTAGCATTACGTAATACATTTCTACTTTAACTTTTATCTTACATAAAATACTTTTACCTAAGATCATAATAAGCATAATCTAGAAAATAATGTAACAATCGATAATTAGCAAACTCTATCTCGAAGTGCTGATCCAAACACCATTTGAAACAAAAAAAAACAACAAAGATACTTTAACTTCCACTACGTACATATAAAAGAAAACATACACTTAAACTTTAACTAAAAAAAAAAGTAGATTATAAATGTAATTGGCAATTAAAGTACATTTAACCGAGCTCCTCGCAGTACAGATGGAAGCTATGAAACTGTGTATGTAGTAACCTTCGATACAAGTATGTCGTCTAAAACCAAGAAAAAAAAATGCAAGTTCATTTGAAAAAAGATTAAGCAAAATTCGCGCGAATAGAGGAAGTAGATTTTTTTTTTTCTAAAAATTCTTATCAGCAATCTAAGTGTTTGTAGAGAATAAAACAATTAATTAACATTTCTTTTCGAGTTTAAAGCAGGTACACCCAAGATAGACGATGAACTTTTAAGGAAATTATGCACTAAACAAATATACGATAAGATAGCGAAATTATACTCTTAATAGAATTTATAACAACATATAGTAACTGATATTTCCCAGATATGCCATCATTTCCTTACATACATACAAATAGGTTAAAAAAAAGCAGAAAAATAAGTTCGCAGACTTGACGAAGTCAATAGATAGTCAAAACATGCTCTCTTTTCTCATTAATTATGCGGACAAAAGTACGATCACATTTATTAGGTTCTGCTTTATACCGACTCTTTTCCATTTTTTTTAAAATTTCACCATGATCTAAACAGTTTTTGGAATTAAGAAGATCTCATTGGGATGAAACCTAAATATAAACAATGTCCTCTTCCTTATTCCATCTTATCCTGATTCTATTGTGCAACCACTGATATGTAAAGGATGGCCATTATAATAACTTAAACTTCTTTTGGATAGCATTGTTGATATTTGGCCTCAACGCATATATCGGACTAAAAACAAATCCTACAGTCCGTATTCTATTGCGCAGACAAGTATCACATATTATTCTCCTCAGAAAATCAAATAATAACCGCTGGCTTATTGACAGTCATACCAACAGATTGTCATTGCCTCACATTGCGGAAATATGCATTTCTGTAAGCGAATATTAAATTATTAAAAAAAATTAGTGCTAAACAGAAACCACGTCTGAGACGATGAATTAGAAATTACATATACTATCAACTAAGAGCTGTCTTTTGTAGAATGTCTTACAATAAATATATATATATATAATTTTGTGATTAGAGCTGCATTTAGACCAAAGATTTCTGATTTAAAAACAAAAGGTGTAGAGCCCATTTGTCAACCGAACGGAACAGTGCTATGTTGTCTTTGTTTAACACGCAGCTCAAATACGATTTAATACAGCATCGTCTAAAGTAGCATTTGTATCAACATCTTCCAATTTCTAGATCCAATAGCGAAACTCTACAAAATTCCGTTCTTCGGAGAGAAAAAAAACATGGTTTTCATGTTTATCGCAACACATTTTTATGGAATCCTATAAAAATACTATTATTTTGTATAGGTATTATCTTTCCGATTTTCGTTTGGTGTTATAGGAGTGGTTTTTATTATCAGTGCCGCCTGAGCTTATTAATACGGATAAATTCGATGTGACGATACGTACACCATACCCTAACAAGCGTTAAAGCTTAATTCAAAACAATACTCAGTAGGAATCCAGATCGATTGAACATAATTTCCAATAAGACGATATAAAATGCATGATATTCATTGCTTAGGAAGATACGACATTGAATCAAAACAAAAAAAAACTTTAAAACACCTGGTATAAAGTTGAGGGGCTATGAATCATCACAAGATAGAGATATACGACTGTCTTATCGTTATTATGTATTTTTTATATAGTTATGAATTGATTCTTAATATTTTCGTTTAGTCTCAAAAGATAAATATCAAGAAACGAAATATGATATTATAAAGGAATAGAAAAACCGTTTAGATGAGTATATCAATGATTCTAAAAGAAAAGTCAAAATTATTAATTAAATCCAATTATATAAAGGTTAAAATTGTTTGGCATAATATGCCCACCATATTATTGGACGATTGGAATAATTACATTCACTTATTAATTTAAATTTGTAAATTTTTGATCAGTTGATACATGCGCAAACGAAATAGCAATACTCTTTGCTATCCAAAGGAGAATCAGGAAAATACATTCTACAATTAATTTTTAAACACAACTTCGGGCTTATGCCCACCACGGCTGGATCTGATGAATATCATCTGAGAAACAAAGTTTTCTGGGCTGATAATTCGACCTGTCTATGAAGTTTTTGGGAAGTTACGATTATCTCAATTATGATTTTTGACAATTTTGCTTATTAATATACTCATTGATATAATAGAAAAGTGGATCCAACGCCAGTTGCTTTTGCCCCCATTCTTTTTATGCGTATCGATGCTACAACAATACAGCGAATATCAGTCTCAGTTGGTCGATTATGTCGAGTGTAATATGGTGCAAGTGTTCTAAAAGCTTGCCGCACAGAACCATAGTTTTGAAAACAAATTTTTATAATTTGGTAACGTTGTTGGAGCGTGTATGTCATTATGACAAAAATACGAACAAAAGCCCCCAGAAATCGGATATAAAAAAAGAAAGGGGTACGACAAAAAACATTACAATAGAATAGGAATAAAAAAAGAGAATCTAAGTTTGGTGGCGCTTTTTTAAAAATGTATAGTAGTGGGGTATTCCGATGGCCGAATTGAAAATCATCGATGTTTTCTGCTGGATTTCTCAGTCGATTTCATATAGGCTTATACCAGAAGAACGCTTGCGTCTTTAATTATTCACACATATAGAAGATTGATCTTTTTATAGTTTTTTTTCAAAAAAACAATACTATTCGATTTGGTGGAGCTGGAACATCGTCTTTGAAACTCTTTATCTTGATAACCAAGAGAACAGGTTAATTCCAGTAATGAGCAGGTATAAAAATAATAAACATAATGATAGTCTTATATATAACGGAACATAGGTTAGTTTACAAAAAAAATGTCCAACCAAGTTATTTTCATCATGCACTGCCCCATGGCATGCTTTGACTTCCGAAACAACATCAATTTCATTAATTAAGTACACCTGGTTGTAAAAGCTGTCAAAGTCGTTTGTCAATTGTATATAGTTAATGCATTCAAGTTGTTATTTAATCAGAGACTATTACTGCAGCAATTTATTCTTCATTAAATAGACTACATATCGTGGCATTTTCAATTCATTATAATATGTATTTTATACCTCCTCAAAAAATAGCGTTTCACTGGAATATGCAATGATGGCTAGAGAGGACTATTCTCGGCCTTGGTAAAACCAAATAAAAAAAAAAAAAATGGCCATAACTTTAATAGAGAACGATGTTCTTTTGGTCGATGATAATTGCTATAATTCTTGGTTCTTCATCAAAAAAAAAAAAACACAGCAAGAACACAGCCTTGACAGTATAATCTGGAACCCTCGTCAAATTTTTCACATTTTACCGTGAAACCCGCCGAGTGCGTACTATTTGTAGTTTAAACGGTAGTTCTTGTTTATATTTTCTAGCAAGAGATTTGTATTGACACCTTGTAAAAGCGGCTTATTACCTGTCCTAAGGTTCCATAGTTAGGATAGATTGAAAGATATGCTATGGCTGTAGCATAACTATGCGTTTTAATGCGTTTTTAGTTTCGGGAACAAATAGCCACACAAACCCAAATCTGCTGAATACTGTGGTTGATCGATGATATTTATCAACTTTTTGTCCTTAAGCACACTCAGAATTGTTCCATGCGATGGCGCATCATTGTTGTGTATAATCTACGAAATGTTCTGCCACAAATCTAACCGTTTCTGGTAAATTTTCTCTTGCCTACGCTTCAATACAGCTATACAGCTTGTCGCGGGGCTTTTCAATCACAAATTTCCGGTACTTTTGATAGAATGTACTCGTATTATGCAAAAACTATACGTTTTCGGGTTATTTTTGGCTTAAGAAATTCAAGTAATTCTAATTCTAATAATCCTAATTTCAATAAATCTTTTTGCGTTTATAAGACATGTAAATTTTTATATATTGTATATTAAATTCAAGTTCTTTTTGCGGACATTATTTTTAATTTTTGTGTGACAAAATGAAGTACTGAATAGACTTCTTAACTGAAAACAAATAAGGATGCCCAGGTTGACGGCTCACCAACTGGGCTGCTTTAAGAATTGAAAAATTCATTCGTTCAAATTATGATGATTTAATAATGAAACATATACAATCAAATACTGTGA